>CM065638.1:65500075-66915169 GCA_033220585.1 Dipteronia sinensis | reverse complement strand
AGAAAAGATCATCATCAAAGGCAGCTTATTGAACTGGATGCAGATTCTTTCATATCAGAACAAGCTCTTGCAGCTGCGCTTCTATTTCACAATCAACATAGAATCAATGGTACTAATTCTAATGATAATATTCCCATTACAAGATCAACTTCTGTTGTATATCCATCTCCTGCTCTTCCAAAGAAGCAGCGTTTTACGAGGAGTTCGAGTGCTAGGCAACGATCCAATACCGATCCTTTTCTTCAACCTCAACAGCTTGTTAATCAGGTTTCACTTTGTCCAATTATATATTTTCTTTCTCTTTCTGGATTATATGGATTGGACTGATCAGTTTGTCAAATTTTGTTTGATATTTCATATGAAACCTGTCCTGGAAGTAACCTGGTGTCCTTGTAAGCATTGAAAAAGTTTTGGCTTGTGACAATTATATTTAATTAATGCTAATATATGATATTGATTCGATCAATCATTCAAAACATTCAAGCAAGTCTTTTTTATATTCCTAATTTATTTATTGTTCTGTTTGTATATGAATCTTAGTTATGTGACTAGTCATGTAGTTGAAAATTTCAACACATTTCAATAAAACAATCCAATTCACTTAAGGGTTTGGTTTATATTTAAGGATTACAATTGTAAATAAACTGTGTTACTGTATTAGCAGTTAATGCGATTGTATATAATTGTATGATTTTTCTTCCTTAGGAGCTGAAGATGGAATCTCTGGAAACCAGTCGTTTTGTGCTTGTTCATGGAGGTGGTTTTGGGGCCTGGTGTTGGTACAAAACAATGACACTTTTAGAAGAAAATGGATTCAAAGTTGATGTAGTTGATTTAACAGGTTCAGGAGTGAGCTCATTTGATACAAACAACATTACAAGTCTGGCTCAATATGTCAACCCTCTAACTGATATTTTTAACAAGCTTGGGAATGAAGAGAAGGTCTGTTTGTGACTTTGTTCCTTCCCTTTACGTACTTGAAAGGATCGATAAAACTTACTGAGATAAACATACCCTTTTAAGAGTCATTCATGAATGATTAATTGGAAATGCAGGTGATTTTGGTTGGACATGATTTTGGGGGTGCTTGCATCTCATTTGTGATGGAATTGTTTCCTTCTAAGATTGCGAAAGCTATTTTCGTTGCTGCAGCCATGTTAACCAGTGGGCAGAGCACTCTTGATCTCTTCTCCCAACAGGTTAGTCATGTACTCTATGTTAGTAACCATTAAATCTAAAAGCTTAAACTGATACCTAAAAGCACTCTAACACACCCCCTCACGTACAAGACCAAGCTTGCCACGTAGCTTAAGCCCAAACACATATTCAAACTCAAAACAAATTCATAAAAAATACAAATTCATATTCAAATAATCACTGTGGGTGAATCGAATCAAGGACTCTTGGGACAACTAGGCTTTGATCACTCCACAATACTATTTAAGCACTCTAACAATCTATACTAGGATCCGGGCAAAAATCTAACATGGATATCTAATTTCATTCTTATTATTTCAGACAGGCTCCAATGATCTGATGCAACAAGGTCAGATATTTTTGTATGCAAATGGGAAAGATAACCCTCCCACTTCAATTGATCTTGACAGAACATTGTTGAGTGACTTGATGTTTAATCAGAGTTCAGCTAAGGTAGGTGATATATATGTTTGAAGTATACTTCATAATTATGGTTAAAGATTGTGATAATTTTTTGTGGTTTTGATAATGTCCAGGATGTTGCATTGGCATCAGTATCTATGAGAACAACTCCATTTGCACCAGTTTTAGAGAAACTGTCTCTTACAGACAAGAACTACGGCTCTATTCCGCGGTTTTATGTAAAAACTCTGGAGGATTTTGCTATTCCTGCGTCTGTACAGGAGGCCATGATAAACTCAAATCCTCCACAACAGGTTTTCCAGCTTAAAGGCTCTGATCATGCACCTTTTTTCTCAAAGCCACAAGCCTTGCACAGGATATTAGTAGAGATATCAAACATTCCACTGAAGCAAGTTTGAATTCTCTCATTACAAGACAAAACCTGGAAAGTTCAAAAATTTTGCAGAATACAACATAATCCATGTGTTATACAATGTGCAGACAGACCTATCGTAAACTTTAATCTGTATATGCATTGTAGCTATGATCATGTCCTAGGACTTAATTTACTCCCCTATATCAAATTAATTTGCCAAGATACTTCTTACAAAGTACAAATCTTATCATCTATGTGTGTAAATGAGCTTTTTTCGACAGTCGAAGGAACCAACTCCTTCGGCTGTGTCAGTATTACAAACCTTATACATTGGTTACGTTCGAGATGGTGTGCCAAGCGGCATTCCTGTTACATCTCATATTTGTTCTAAAATTGCACTTATGTCAAACCTTGGGGGTATCAATGTATTTATCTCTAACTAGCAAGGATATGGATATGTTGAGAAGCTTAGCAAATTAGGAGAAAACCGTCGGTGATACACTACTCAGCAGGTGCATCCAACCACCGAAATGCTGATAGCTGAAATATCATCATGTGTAAGTTTTTGGTTTTATCTTCGGATTTTTCTTCATTTGTTTTCTATTTGATTAAAGCTAATATATTATGAATGTGATAATATTTCAACTGTCGGGTGCACTTATTGTGTGGTGCACCCAAAGATTTTCTTATCAAATTAGACATGACTTGTTACCTAAGCGGACCCAGATGACAGTGATTGTTTATTCAAATTCTTTGTCTTCAAGTCTTCCTATCAATTTTCTCCAACTCCATTCTTGGCTTAATCACCTTTATTGACATAGACACCTTATTATTTATCTCCTTTTCTTTGTTTGATCAAATATTTTTTTTATTATTATTATTTCTACTATATCTTCCAATTAATACATACTAAATAAAAATTATTTAGTTCCAGAAATACTCCTCCACTAATGTTAAGGGTCACTCAAAATAAAAATGGCAATTGAGATGTAAAGGTAATAAATTGAATTTTTATTCTTACTAGTTTCGGATGACTTTCAATTTTTTGTTGTCAACAAATTTAGCCTCTCCTATTGTGATCTAAAATAAAGCCAAATTTGGTTTGCATAAATAGGACAATTACTAAATAATTTTAGATTGTTCTGCTTAATTTCAAGCAATTTACTTCTTCTTTTTTTTACCAAATTGGTCCTATAGTTTTTGTAATAACCAAATTAGTCTCCAACTTTTACTATAGTTGGGGTAAACTTATATTTTTAATTTAAATACATTACAAAAATAATATGTGTTTAAAAAAAAACTGTAATAGCTATATATAAAAAAGACGATTATAACTTGTGGAAGTGGTTTGCCCTTTTTTATTTAATGTTTGATAATTATTTTATAAAATTTTATTAAAATTCTATTTGTAATAAATATAAATTTATACTGGACAGTAATTTTAAATTATTTTTTTTTCAAAATATTAATATTATTAAATAATAAAAATATCACTTTATCCTTCATTTCAATTAATTTTTCATCAATTTTATTTAAATAAAACAAATAACAGTATTAATATATTCTCACAAATTCTATTAAAATCAAATGTTATGTTGGATCGTGAGATAAACCAATTTAACCACTTTTGAAAAGTTAGGAAAATTGTAAATAACATGGGAATCAGTTTGGTTAGAAAAGTTCACAAATTACTTGAAATTAAGAAAAAAAAAATCAGGGACTTATTTGGTAATATCCCGTAATGGTTTATGATTTTTTATACCATAATTAAATTGTTACCAAGCTAAAAAATAATATTCTTTTTCTTTAAAAAAAAAAATCTTATTTTTGTTAATATTTAAAAAATAGTAATGAAAAAAAAAAGTGATGTAAAGATACTCACGAATATATTTTTCAAAAAAAATAAAAAATAAAAAATAAAAAAAGTCACGACTCACGAATATGATTATATGAATATCATAACAAACACGTGAAATGCCAGCTCATCAACAGCTTACAACGCAAGCTACCGTTTCCACTCACAGATTTTATTCTTCCACTACTCTCTGTCTGCAATAATTACTTAAAAGAACCTGGAGAAAGCAAAGCCTGTACTGGACATATCAAAATCGTTTAAAAATCTAAAATTTTTTTTTAAAAAAAAGGAAGAAAAAAACTAGTATTGGTCACTATCTATAAAAACACAGGGACACTGATATCGCTCTCATACTTCACTCGCTCACTCTAGATCTGATCCGTAGACCAAGGTAATTTCTTTTTTTTTTCTTTTTTCTCTTTTTTCTTGCATTTTAATTTCTCATTTTAACCGATTCTTGTTCGATTTCCACTGTCGATTGCTGTCACGACGAACATGTTTCTACGAGATCTACTGCGAATGTGTCGGTGTTTTTTGTTTTTTTTGATATTGTAGGAAATGAAACGTTGATTCGGGCTTGATGTTTGTGTATATTTTCAGTGGATTACTATTGTTATTTTGTTTCGTAGATTTGTGTGCTGAGGTTTGAGGATTTGGTTGATTTTCATTATTATTTTTTTTTTTACTTGGTAGATGATATTTTAGTGTGCACTATTTATGTGGGATCGTAATTGATGAAGCGATTGTTAAATGTAATTAAGTGAACAGACGTGAGGAATTTAAGTTGAGAAATGTGGGTGGTACCAAGGTCTCGTAATGGGTTTTATTTTGTCAGTTCTTTGTTTGTTTTACAAGCTGTTTTGATATTGATTGTATTTGGTAAGGCATAATGTGGTCGAGTTGTAAATATTGGCTGATTGGGTAGCTAGTAGTTGAATGTTTTTGTAAAGTTTTACTTGGGTTCTGTTCTGAAGATTTAGTCTGTAATAATTTAGTTTTTAGTTTAATAGAGTTTATCAAGTGACAGAGTGTGATCAAACATAGGAAGCTTCAATCTTTAGTATTATACATATTATAATTAGAAAGAAATGTACATATTATAATAATTTTTAATAATAATAGAAGAACATGATGGTTATAAATATGAAAACAAAAATGGTAATGATTTGGCCTATGAATTGTGATTTGGCCTATGAATTGTGATTTGGACATCCAATTTTAAAGGCCGAGTCTAATAGTCATGACTCATGAATGATTTTTGAGGCAATTTGTTTGCAGTTGAACTTAAATTGGATGAGATGGAATCAGGTTAGCGAATGCCCAAGGAAAGTTTCAAGCATACAGTATATATGAATAGGGATTTGAAAAATGCAGAAATAAAGTTGTTTACACAGCCTTAAGACTTTTGTCACCTTAATTCTCATTTAGTGCTGAATGCTGATTTGGAAACGGATCGATTGCTGCAATGAAACATGAATACTTAGCAATTAAAGAAATTGTAACTATATTTGTTCTTGTTCGTCATATGCAACTTCAATTGGATTCTTACAGTTTACTTTCTTTGGCTGGAAGACAGGATTTGGATTTCCTTGTCTTAGAAGTGATAGAGAGTATGGGTCGTGGAGTTAGCGCCGGTGGAGGTCAGAGTTCATTGGGTTATCTGTTTGGCAGTGGAGAGGCTCCAAAACCAGCCTCTAATGCTGGGCAGGCTTTAAATGATGTGGCTCCCTCCAAACCTGCTGCAGCTGCAGCTCTCGCTGCATCTCCCCCTGCAGCTCCTGCTCCATCTCAACCAGCAGATATCGCCAAGCAGGTTCCTGCTGGTATCAACAGTACTTCAACAAACAACTATATGCGTGCAGATGGTCAAAACACTGGCAACTTTATCACGGTATGGTTATAATCACTGTCTTACTTTTACTCATTTGCCGAGGTTTACATCGTCTGTTCACTGTTTTAAGTAGGTATAGTTTGCAAAGTTTTATAACATTCCAGTATTCTTTTGGGATGAAGAATAGACTGCTAGGTGATCAGTGAGAACTGAAGTTGTGCTAAACTTTTGTTTGTCTTGAAAACACAAAAAAAAAAAAAAAAATCTTCCCTTGGCAATTTTATTGAATTCTTTTTGGAATCTTTTATTATCCCAAGAGGATAGGAACCATTATTATGGAGTGTTTGGTTTCACTATGGTGCATAGATATTTAGTTGCCTGCTGCCTGGAAGAAATTTTGTGGAAGTTTTACATGTGATCTTTTGAATGGGTAACAATATTTGTTTTAAATTCTATATTCATTATTCATCGAAGTCAGACATTGTTTTAGATGCCTGGAAGGACCTATGTTAGGAAAATCTAAGATTTTTGATTGGGTTCTATATTTCATTATTCATCGATCGATGTCAAACATCTTGTTTAATCATTTTTGATAAGTTATAAATGAGAATAATGCCGAAGCTATTATTTTCTTAGGAAACATGTCCCACTAGTGCTTCTTGGAAGTCAATTAGGTGAAATTATGGCTGCACTGTTTGTTTATGCTAGAAAGTAAAGTTGGTAAAAGCTGCATGTGGTATGTAAATGGCTGCATAAGAAGATGGCAAGCCTTACTATTTAACGAGAATAAATCAATCTATAGAACTGGGGCATTTTGGGCTACAGTAGAGACAACAAATGAGTAATTCAGGTCTTTATTATTAAAATTCCAATTAATTTGCTAATGAACCACTGGCATCCAAATCCCTGGAACGACTTTTTGTTCATGGCCTGTTGACCTTGTTTCTGTTGTTACAGGGTCAGTAAATTTGAAATTAGTTCAAATTCTCCCTGTCATGATTGTTCTATTCATATATTTTTTTCTTCACATGGCATAACCTGGGAACATCATGGGCTTCTTGGCACATGAAATCTAAAGAAACTTTCATAAGCATTTGGGTAGCACAGCAAGAAAACGATATGTTTATTTTCTTATTTGCTAAAGGCATCACAGCTTTAAAATATTTCTGTGATTGTCTATTTAGATTGCAGTAACTTGTTTTCATGGATTGCCTTGCTATATATGCTATAATTGTAAAATTTTTGTCTGTTTGCAGGATCGCCCATCAACCAAGGTCCATGCTGCCCCTGGTGGTGGATCTTCTTTGGGTTACCTCTTTGGTGGCGGCAGTAACTGAGATTTGCCTTCATAACCTCATATGAAGTATTGTTTGTTGATTTTTGTGGAACCTATAGTTTGGATGAGACATTGTTCTTATCTTTTTACATAAACAGCCGAACCTTTTGGATATTATGATGTAATATAGATGTTATGATGGTTGTTTGCTTACTTTAATAGTGTACTCAATTCAATTTTTGATGCACAACCTCCCTTATATTCAATGAATGAATTTATATTCTCGTATGCAAAAAAATCAGTTTATGAATTTTTTTTTATTAGTATTTTGTTTGAGATTAGAGTTTTTTTCTTATGCAATATGAGTGTCAGTACAGTGAAACTTGTCAAAGCAGTTCTCTATACAAAGCATCGATTCTGTGTATATGAATTCGATTTTTGTTGTGCAAAGAATCAATTCCTCTACATAGAGGAATGCTAAATCATAAGTTTGAAAATCAGGGATTCCTTTGCTAAGAATATCAATATATTTACATATTACAGTCCAATGGCTTTGATTGACAAAAAGGCTTGATGGCTCATGCAAGAGCTTAATAGCCATGATTTGATGAGAATGAAATCTACACAATTACTTGTGAACTTGACCATTCTGGATTCTCTTTGAGGAAAAAAATAAAAAATATAGTTGACAGTGAAAATGGACACAGCCTATAAAGTCTTTTTATTATGACTTATAGGAGACAAAAATAGATTATGGAAAAAGGCCTTGTTCAGTTCTTACATTGATCTATCTTACAAATTTCTGCACCTTGATTTTCCTGGAATCTTCTTCAAGCTCACAGGTCTAGCAAATTAAAGGTGACTCGCTATTATTATGTAGAAATATAACCAATCTGCTGGGCGGTTCAGTTTTATCCGGTGCTTGATGTGTTCATACTTCATACATTTATACATATGAATATTGTCGTAGTTTGAAACTGTATTTTCCCAGCAAAATTACAGTTTGATAATAGACCAAAAATTCTTAGATGCGACTGGCTATCCATCAACCCAACCGGGTATAACTGCTACTGCTCACTTAACATTCTGTTTAGGGGGAGCTGAGGCAGGAACTATCCCCCACTTCCTCCTAACATCATCCAAATCTTCATCAAAGTGCTTCTCATAATATAGACACATGAGATCTGTGCTCTGTGTACCAGCGCGAACGGCCCATGGGAAATAGTGTTGGAAGAACAATGTCCTTTGCTTCTCACTAAATTTGGTTGTGCCCCCTATAACTGACAGCAGACACATCGGAAGGTACATTTGCTTGAATTCTATTACTTTGAGTGCAGACTCACCAATCAAGTTGGTGGGAAGGTCGAAGAGGGTGTGCCAGAAATCATACACCTCACGAGCCCGCATGGCCACATATGCTAATTCATCTGTGTCCATGAACCGCACTGGTGGGCGATCATCTGGAGAAAAGTTCCTGGATCCCATAAATCTTGCATAGGCAGCACCAAATGTGTTTGGTGGTAGATCCCATGTATGTCCTACTTTTGCAGATATTACACGTGGTCTTTCTAAGAGCACTGCCTGCCAAAAGGAAGTGCATAGGTTGATTATAAATTACGGCCTACTCAATGCTGTTTATCAATGAAAAAATAAAATTTGCAAAAAAACACAGACAAAAGAGAGATACTATAGCTAGCCAACATGAAAGCATTGGAAAAATCTCAATAACTAATGTTTTCCATTGATGGATATTCATCACAAGGAACAGTAAACAACTGCCTTTTGATTTGCAGAGTTCTTAGAATGAGCAGAACAAAAATGCTGTCAGACCAAAATTCAAGATGAGTTTCACAGCGATGAATCAGAATAGTAATGTCCTTGTTTTGCATGTCATTATAGCATGTGTCAAAGTCACATAATGCCAATAATCTAAGCAGATAGTGTGACGGAGACACACATATGGCCTGTAGGTTACAATCATACCAATAAACCATAGTGCTGATAAAAATGATAAATCTGATGAAATAATATAACCTAAACACTCTATAGTAGCCGATCACAGATGATCTTCACTTCCTTTTCTTTTACTATCACATTCCACTCCACTTCATGTTCAAGTACAAATTAAATTGAACCCCCCTTCAAAGTCTATGAAAGTGAAATTGATCTCTAAACCTTTTATTCCACTACAAGAAACTTCTTCAAATGTAATTCATTTAAATATAGTATATCACAACTGATTAGTCATTTAATCCACAGATTGATGTGTCTGGATGATCAACCAGACTCTCTTTCTTTTCTAAAAAAAATAATAATGGTATATTAGTCAACTATGCCGTCTACCTCTCAATAATCCTAAGCACTCATTGTTATTTCGGTACAAAAGAAGAAACATAGCATACGGGTTCATTGTTTCCAATGTACTTCCATATAACATATTGACTGCATTTTTTCTAATGCACTTCCTTTTACGTTTAGAGATGTGGCTTTCCTTGATAAATTATCAAATATCTCTAAATTCTTGAGGAAGAAACATAATTAAAATTTTGACACATTGTTATTAAGACACCAGCAATGAAGCTAAAGATTGTTTGCTAAGATCACAAAACTCTATACATGAAGACTGAAACTTCTATTCAAAATATAAAATATAAATCAAAGCTTCATTGCATAAACAACTTTCTCATCAAAAATTGGAATCTGTGGTTCCTCTACAACAACCATTGATCCCAATTTACTGACTCCATTTACAATTGTCAAAAGCGGACACCATGTCTAAGAGTTGAAACAATCAAAAACTAAAATAAGGAATCACAATTTTACTATAAAATCAATCCAAATATAAGAATTTAATGAAGAACAAGTAATGATGCTGAGCAATTTCTAAAAACAAAAAAGATAATTGTCATCTATTTAAACACTTGGTAACGAGTCATTTCATCATCCATCAATAAGTTATACAATTAAAGATAGATCAAACTTACCCCGCCGTCTGGGCTCTTCTTCATTCTTTCAAGAACACTTTCAAAAACAGGCTTCCCAGTGGTCTCCCCATGAGCTGCTATTAAATCCGCTCTTCGTGGGTCTAGCAAGGCACCAACAGCTGAACCAACAGCAACCGCGGCTTGTTGCCACAAGTTGAGTCTGATACTCTGATTCGAGCACCTTCCATTATCATGGTATTAACTATCTTCAACTAAAATCTTAGACCTAAACAAAACCCCAAAAAGATAATTTCAGCATCAAACAACATAAACAAAAAACCTCTCTACAAATTTGTAAAATGATATTTATTGAAATTAAGAAACTACATTACAATGAGTATTTCAAGTACAAAAAGTAATAGCTTTAAACTGAAAAAAGAAAACATAAATAGAAAAACAAAAACAGAAATTGAGAGCCGCTTGAAGATCATTCATATGTAGGAGCCCATATTGATTTGTTATTAATGATCGGAATCTAGGGATGTTTCGATTGAGATCCTCAATAGAGATAAAATTAAACTAAATTCGATTTCTTACAAGACAAAAGCCAAAAAAAAAAAAAACTTACAACGAAAGGGGAGCAGCAACGGGCATCCGCTGCAAGGATCTTCTACTGTGAAACGAAAATAAAGATATGCAATTACAGAAAAACTGAATAATATTGGTATTCGCTAGTGTATCGGGGAAGATCGCGGTTATTTTTCAAATGGGCTAAATTCGCGGCTATTTATTACCCATGACTCATGGGCCGTTGGCCCAAGCAGGAAGAAACATAGTGGAGCCCATTAACATGTTCCATTGCTTTGCTGTGGCTTCCACCACCAGCAGGCAACATCACATCACTCTCTTTCTCCGGTACTGCTACTGTGTGTCTAAAAAATGGATCACCCAACTCGCCGGTCCCGCAAAGCCCCGACGAAATCCGAACTCTACTCGACTGTCGTCATCCACAACGACGATGATGACGAAGACGACGACGACTACGACTCCGAGTCCAAAAACAATCGTTTTTACCGTGCCACCGATGATCTCCAAAACGACGCCATTGGAGAAGACGACGACTCCCTCCCTCCCCTCCTCCAACACCTCCCCAAGGATTTCGGTGGCGCCGATCTCGTCGACGACGACGAAGACGATGCAGGAGATTTCAGCACTATGATCGTCAAAACCAAGACCAGAACCCAAAACAAAAACAATCGCAACAAATCTTCTTCGGTGATCATAAATAAACCATTTTCGGATTTTAAGAAGACGGAAGATGATGACGACAACGAATTCGGTACATTTGTTGTTAGATCGAGCGAGAGAGAGTCGGGGACCGTCACGAGGAGGAGCGGAGGATACGACGATTCGACGATGGGGAGAGCGGTGGCGAGTATGCAAAGGTTTGGTAGTAGTAACTCTTCTTTGCAGGCAGAGGAAGCCAAGCGGCAGTGTAAGGTTTCGTCCAGTTCCATTCCGGATAGTGTTACCAGAGAAGATCCAACCACCAAGTATGAATTGCTTAACGAACTCGGTGCGTTTCCTTTCGATTTTCTCTTCATTTTCACACTTGAATTCAAACTCAGTAGTCACCTGTTCCTGCATTTCTTTTAATTTCTTTAATTATTTTATTTTAATTATGTACGAGTTCATTAAGGTATTTTTGCAGTGCTTATTCTCTGTCTAAGTGAGAATTGCCTTTTAGCGAATTTAATATAATTTGATTGTGACTTGTTTGTTGATGATACTTAAAACTTATTTTGGTGTGGAGAACTGGAGGGATCTATTGCTAAATATCTAACCAACTAGGCTAATTCTTAGTGATGATTGATGGTTATAAATTGATTTAGCTGGATTTTATTGTTTCCTCATTTTATATTAATGTCTTTGATGTTCTTAGCTATGCGTCTTGTGTTCAATTGGCTCTTCCGATGCAAGTTGATTACAGTTCAAGCTTATTAAGCTTTTGCATGGCATATAACTGTGCTTTATGAATGCAAACCGAGTGAGTTTTAACTTGGTTAAGGTTTTGTTTTTATGCTTTGCTGATTTAGTGGTAGTGTATATGGGTTTTGATCCTACTTATGTACTTATTCTGAGGAGACAGGGAAAGGGTCTTATGGGGCTGTTTACAAGGCTAGAGATATCAGAACTTCTGAGCTTGTTGCCATCAAAGTTATATCATTAACTGAAGGGGTAAGTGTGCTGTCTCACTTTGGTCGACTTGAATTTCCATGATTATTTAAGCTGGGGAATTAATGGAAATGGGTTGTGACGTTATTTTATATAGGAGGAGGGATATGAAGAAATTCGTGGTGAAATTGAGATGTTGCAGCAGTGTAGTCATCCAAATGTTGTGCGCTACCTTGGGAGTTACCAAGGTGAAGAGTATCTTTGGGTGGGTGCATAAGCATTTGCTTAATTACTTTTTCTTTCAAAGCTGGTTGAACTAGTTTGCATTTCTCTTTCAGAAGAATTTATTGATCGGTATACATTTTCAAGTCTCGGGTGTTCAGAGTTTGGAGTAGATATTATTTTTAATGTTTTGGCAGATAGTGATGGAGTACTGTGGGGGTGGAAGTGTTGCTGACTTGATGAATGTGATTGAGGAGCCTTTGGAGGAGTATCAAATAGCATATATTTGTAGGGAGGCTTTAAAGGTATTCATTACTATAATTACTTTGAAATTGTATATACAGTATATTATTTTGAGCAATGTATATCGCACATCTATCCTACAATTTTGAAAGCATATGGAGGAAAAATGCAACTTTTTGTACATGTTTAGATGAAAAAAGGGATCTCTTACATTCATTTTTTTTTAATGCAGGGCCTTGCTTATTTGCACTCAATTTTCAAGGTCCATAGGGATATTAAGGGTGGTAATATCTTGTTAACTGAACAAGGAGAGGTCAAATTGGGTGAGTACCTATCTACCAGTCGTTAATTTATAAAATCTAGATCAGAATTTTGTGCAGTAGATTATACTTTTTATTTCCAGCTGGAAGTGTTGACTACTGTTTGTTTATGTGTGAAAAACACTCTTAGTGCCTTCTGTCTCTATGTTTCTCCTCCTTGACAAATTAACTTTTTTCCATCTGCATTTGCTATGAATGGCTCACTGATTCAGCACTTTGGTGTTGTTGTGTTGATTATATGGGCAGGTGATTTTGGTGTTGCAGCGCAGCTTACAAGGACCATGTCAAAACGCAACACGGTAGTTAATTAGCTCACTATACTTAATCTATTGCACTTCTATGTAGCAGAAGTAGCTTGTATGGTTTTCAAGGTTTCTGCATGATTCAGCTCCTTTACATTATACGAGTATTCTTAGATACGGTTTCTTTGATGAAAATTATACTTACTTTTAGATGATTTTGGAAACTTTGCTACAACTATATTTCTTTAATCATAGAATGTCACATGGCCAACTCTTTGAATCTATGATTTCTTAACGGAAAAGCAAAGACTATATCTATTAACTAGTAAAAGCAAAAATGGAAGTATTAAAATAGTGTTATTGGTTAATGCTTTAAACCTTTTTAGCCACTTCTCATTGTTTTTTGAACTTTAAAGTATAGTAAGGCAGACAAATGGTGCATCAACTGTTCACGTAATACCCAATCATTGTTTTCCTGGTTGATAAGCTAATGATTGAATCGGTTGAGATGGCATTGGTGAAGATAAGAAGGTCATTAAATTTAATTGAGAGATTGTTTCTTGATTACAGGATAAGGGTAGTTTAGGGATGGAGAATATTGTTAAGGAAAACTAGGCGTTACTTGGGAAATGGCTTTGAAGATTTCCTTTAGAGCCTAATTCATTGTGGCTTAATGTTATTAAAAGTATGTGTGTTGTACAAAAATATGGGTGGGATACTGGGGTTTTAAAGTGGTTGCTTGAGTTTCCAGCAGTCCAGCCACTGCTATGGAGATTTATAATGCAAGGATTCAATGATTTCTCTTCTAATTTGAAGTTTGGGGTTGGGAATGGTGCCCAAATTTGTTTTTGGGAAGATAGTTGGACTGATTTGAGGTTCACAAGTTTATATAAGCTTAGATTCTCACAAAGTGCTTCAATTCAAAGTAGATTGAAAGGGTCTTCTCAATATCATGGGTGGTCTTTTGATTTTAGGAGAAATTTGAATGATAGAGAGATTGGGGAATTTTCTTGTCTACTTTCGTTGTTGGATGGTGCTTCTTTCAATATGAGGGTTGAAGATAGGAGGTTGTAGTCTAAAGATATTATTATATTAATGGAATCTTTTTTTAGCAAGGCATTTGAGTTGTTGGTGAATGATTTTCCCATTCATTGCTTGAACTTGTTCATGTAATTTGGAAGTCAAAGGCTCTTAATAAAATCAAATATCTGGTATGGGTGATAGCTCATGGCAAAATTAATACATGTGGTATTTTTCAAAAGAGATATCTTAATTCTTGTCTACTCCCCTCTTGGTGTGTCATGTGCAAGAGTTTTGCAGAAAATGTGAATCATCTTTTGTCCATTTTTCAGTGGTTGCAAAGTAATAGAATAAGATGTTTTCAATGGCGGGTTTGAAGTGGGTTGATTACAGTATGCGGTTTCTTTCTCATTGGAAGATTTTAAAGCTTTTGGGGGAGGAGTGAAAGCTATGATCCTTTGGTATCGTGAAATTTTACTATTTTGAGTTATTGTTGGAGAGAAGTAAGATAATTTTTGATGAAGCTAAAGAGCATGACATCATTTTTTTATGGGACAGGGCTTATTTTTTAGCTTCTTTATGGGCATCCATTTCAAAATAATTTACAGATAATTTTTTTATATTTTTCAGTTATGCTTGATTGGAAGGCTGTAGCTAATATAATTTCTTGTATCTTTACTTATTTATTTTTGTTCTGTTTGTTGTATTGGTGGGACTATTGGTTCATTGTTGTACTTGCTTTATTTTCTTTTTGAAATTTTTTTCTGTTTCCAGTCAAAAAAGGAAGTCCTCAAAATTGAGGAAAGATAGACCTATAAATACCATTTTTGAACTATTTCTAAGTAACTTGGTTCTCTAGATATTATCCATTGATCCTGAATTGGTGACTTTTGATAATAGTTTGCATGCACTTGATATTTTATAGCAAGTCTAATAACTCTAATGATTGTTTATCTTGTTTTCAGTTCATTGGCACTCCACATTGGATGGCTCCTGAGGTTATTCAGGAAAGTCGCTATGATGGAAAGGTACTGTATCTACTGGTCTGCTTGGATTTCATTTTCTTTTATAAGTCTTTTTTATTGCTTCTTGGTCCACCTTCCCATCTTTTTATCAACTACAAACTTAAATTTTTGGATGTAGCGATTCCCCAACATGGTATCAGAGAAGTTTTGTCAATAGTAACTAGATTTTGAGTCCTACATAATTGTATTTGTATTTGTCATTGTTATCTTTGTTTGTTGTACATCTTAATTTGTGTCTGTGTTTAGGCTAAGACCATGTGACAAGCCTGTTGGTTGCATGTAATGGGGCGTGTTATAGTGCTTAAAGCCTTAAACACTAGGCTTTAAGCACTATTATTTTGGCTCTTATCTTTAAGCTTTTACTTTTAGGTCTAGCTGGTTACCTAACAAGATGCATCAATTATGTCAATGAATAAACCTTCCCTAAATACCATATTGTTTGTATCACTTGCATGGATTCTTTTATCGTGTTCAGGAAAGGGAGATTTTAAAGGCTGGTAGTATAAAAATAAAACTTTTATTTTCTCAAGAGGCGAGTTTGTAAAGTTTGTTTTTATCTGAATACAAACGTTCAAAATCCCCTCTTAATGTGTGCTTGAATAGATTGTGAAAAGTAGAACTGGGAAGTTTTCTGCTCAACACTCAATGTAGATGCTTCGAAGAGGAATTAATTGTGTTAGGAATTCTTATCAAGCAATTTAGCTCATATTTATGTGAGGCTATTGCAATAGCTTTTTGCCATGATAATCAAGACTGTTGACCAAACCCAGGTTCAGTTTTGTTGGTGACTGATAACCGAAGACGCAAAAAAAAAAAAAAACTATTATGAAATACAAGAAGTATAAATTGCTTGAAAAGCTTTAACTATATAACCAGACTTATGTTAATGCAAAATCAGACTGAGATTGCATCAAAAACATCAAAAATGTTTTCTGGATTTTGTTACAGCTAAATGAATATTTTCTATGGACTAAAAGGAGGTATAAAATTCCAACAAAAGCAGTCAGAGGATAAAACATTATTGTTAAACTCCCTTCCATCAGATTATTGACAGATTTTGTGCTTTTCAATAATCACATTCGTATGTTGGAACTGTGAATTCAATTTTATACCAATCCTTAATGTAGAAAATATACATAAATATTTATGTTATGTAGGAATTATCAAGTGCGGAATCCCGCACAAAAAATTTGTACGGAATCACTAATTCCAACCGGTTGGAATCAGTGATCCCGCACGAATTTTTCATGCGCGATCCCGCTCTTGATAACTGCTCTAATGTTATGAACTTTTGTTTTTTGGGAGGGTGAGCACTAAATGTGGTCTTCTTTCTTTTTTTTCTTGATGAGATGAGATTTAGGTGAAGGTCCTATTAAAATTGGGTTTTGAACTTCTGAAAAGCATTTAATTTTTTTTTTTATATGTTTTGCTATGATGATGCCGTTGATAGATCATACCAACTTCTTGGCATGATGAAGTCTATAGAAAAAAATGAAAGTCATTTGATCATACTAACTTCTTTGTACATTTTTTAATCATCTTCCAGGTGGATGTATGGGCTCTTGGTGTGTCCGCCATTGAAATGGCAGAGGTATGTCTATTCAGTACATAAATGGCTCTACAGTTTCATGTGAAAGTGAAAAAGTTGGTCTATAAGTGCTCTCAAGTATAAAGAAGATAATCCACTGAAGTTGGTTGAACTCCATTTAGGTTCTGTCACTTTGTTGTAATGTCCTTGACAACTTTAATGTGTTTTTAGTTTCTTACTATTTTCAGGGACTTCCTCCAAGGTCAACAGTTCATCCAATGAGGGTTAGTACATTATAAATTTAAATCTGACTGATCTTTGTATTGTGGAATATTGAAGCATTTCAACTTCTGTATTTTATTTACTTTGAGTTATATCTATATTGGTTTAGTCACAAAGCTGTTCCTGCCGCTCCATTCCATTTAATGCTTTCGTTGATAAAGAGGTTACATCATGATTAGTAAATTACTAAATTATTGTATAACTAGATGAATGGACCTTGGTGATGTTAAAAAACAACGCATGGGAAATTGATTAGGAGTGAAAAGGGCATCATTGAATTCGACACATTAATTTTATTTGGATAATTATGAACTGAGGCCGTGCAGCAGTGATAATAATCATTAATTAATTTGTCTGTAATTAGGACTTAATTAGGTTCTGGTTAAAAAGCTGGTTTTAGGTATCCTTTGGTAATAATGCACATCATGTTCTTGTAACTTGTTTGCTTGTGTGCTTTATTCTTGTACTGCTTGTTTGTTTTGTTGTTGAATTGTTATTATCTGATATGTTGACTCGCTGAGCACTGATGTCCCTCTAGGATGTTATGCTCAACTTGTTTCTTCAAATATTTCAAAGCTGGATGGATATTAGAGAGGCTATACAATCAGATTTATAGATTTTTTTTCTTTGCATTAGTATCCATTTAATCATTTACCATGAGTCTTTTTTGGTCTGGCTGTGGATGCTCATGTATGAACTAATGAATGTTAACTTTTCGCATTTATTCGGGTGTGTTAGAAACTGAGGGCTTGTGGACCATTTTTTAAGGATGTGGGTTATATGATATATTGTGAAGGAATTGACTTCATTATTGTCATAGGAAAACCAGGCCATGGAAAGGTTGCTTTAAAACTTCCAGGCACTATTTGCTATTCATGAATACTTATGTTCATAACATATCTGATTATTCTCTACATTTAATATGCTTTTATATATTTTAATTGAGAAGAATTATGCATCTCCTGATCTTTTTCTTCTTTTTTCCCCTCTTATTGCATACAATGTACTGCCTTTACGTTTATCATTTTAATTAGTGTTCAATAACAATGAAGTAACATATTAATTTTCTGTGATAGGTTTTGTTCATGATATCCATTGAGCCGGCTCCGATGCTTGAGGATAAAGAAAAATGGTTCGTTTTTAGTTCTTTTTATCCAGAATCCCTTTTCTGGCTATATGGATCACCAAACTGAATTTTTAGCCATTACTCACTAGTCATTATGCCATATATTTTGTGGAATCTTTAGCCATCTTGTCTGTATACAAAGCCACAACTGCAGTTCTCTAGGACCTTATGTTTTTCGGGTGCTTCTTCCTGAACCATTTTCACTTTCGACTGGTGTAGTCATGAGATTCATTCCACATGATAAAAGCACACGTGGATTTTTTTATCTTTACAGCTGTAGCTTTTTCTTTGTGCATTCTATAGTTTTATTATTTTGTTGTCTTTTTACATCAAATATTCCAGCATCCTATGTTTCTATATGGACATGCTACGGTTTCTTGAACTCTAACATGTGTTGTTATTTGCTAATTTTCCGATTTCCTCAACTTTTATGGGCATTTGCTGATCCGTTAGTAATCTTGCCTATGGTTCATTGATGGCTATCTTTAGTTTTTTTTTTTTGTTCTACTTTATTCATGTACCCAGGATTCTATGTTTTCCTTCCCAAAATTACATATTATCTTGCTTTTCTAATGCTTATCTTAAAATCCTTCTTTCTGTTAAGTACAAAGTTGTATTGTTGCCTAGTTGCTCTAGCTTTAGCTATAGCACTCATAAATTACAAAAATATTTATTTGAAGTTATCAATTGACTATGATACATGTATTATATTGTGCTGCAATCAGGTTGTTCTTCATCCTAGTTATCTGTTTATCCATGAACATGTGCAAATTTACAGCAAGTCATGTCATGTTTCACAATGTTTTAAAAAGTGCTAGGCAGTTTGAGGCATTTTGTCCTAGTGAGGCAAGCGGTCGCCTCAATTTAGAAGAAAAAATACGCTTAGAGCTTGGTTTTGTCGAGCTTGTGGGGCTGTGACTGAGAAATGAGTGAGGGGCTGTTTTTAGGGTTTATTTAAATTATTTTTATTGAGACAAAAATGCCCTTAATGTCAGCCTAAAACTCACTGTTTTGAGTCAAATGAAAACCTTCCTGCCATTGTCCAAACCGCACCGTTTCAACAAAACACATCCCAAAACTAATGCACCGTTTCAATAAAACACATCCCAAAACTAATTCACTGTTTCAGCAAAACACATCCCAAAACTAATGCAACCGCCTCACCGTCTCATTGCCCCATGGCGGTGTTGGCTTTAGAAAGCCTTGAGGCGCCAAGGCGGCAGGAGGGGCGCCTCATGTTGGCCGAGTTTTGAAACATTGATGTTTCGTTGACATTGAGGCCTCCTTCTGACATCACTTTCTCAATCCATTGTGTTACAGTGCCTCAGAGATTATTGATTGCATTATTGTCCTTGAGTGGTGGGTGTTAGATGACTTTTATTGAGACTTGTCATTTGTGCTTACTAAATGGTGGATATTAGCAATGTTAATAAGATCTGTATCTTTATTTTATGGAAGATCATATGAAGTAATATGAGATCAGTTGGTTGTGCTATCAAATAATAATTTCCTGTAGGCTGAACTTTCTATGCTAATATAAAGTTGTGGACTCATCTAGTACTACCCCTTAAGGCCCAGTATTTCTCATCTATACATGCCGATGGTTTGGCTTAAAATTGGAGTGCATTAATATGCCACACCTTTCTACTAAATATTATAACATTTTTTAGCTGGTGTCATTATGAACATCATATGCCTTATGTTTGAAGATTTTATGGCAGGTCTCTTGTGTTTCATGACTTTGTTGCAAAGTGTCTCACAAAAGAACCACGCCTACGTCCCACTGCAGCTGAAATGCTAAAGGTATGGTAATAATGAATGTTCTGTGCAATTTTATCCTAAATTTTGAATTTTGAAAAGGGCTCAAATGTCGAATAAGGATCGAGATGTTCTAATTTCATATTTTTGTCTGTGCTTCGTATGTAATCAATTTCTTGTATTTGATAGTTTACTAATGCTTCTTAGTTTTTTTTTGAAAAGAACTAATGCTTCTTAGTTGATAGACATAATAGCTTGGAATGTATATTGTGATAAGATGGTTCAAATGTCTGGAGGAATTTCAGATTCAGACCACAACCAGGTTTATTGTTAGCCATTTTATATTTTGACCCCTTAGGGACTTTGAAGAATGAATTATGCTCCACTATCAACATGACTTGGTCAATCCTTGAGAGCTTAGTGAATTATTATGTAAATTTTATATTTAGAACTATAGTGATTGTTCAAGAGTTTGATATTATCTTTGGCACAGAGTTTTTAGTTTTTTTCTTCTTTTATTTAGCTACGGTGTACTATTGGAGGAATTGCAACGGCCCCAACACACACACACACCTTCAAAAAAAATTAAGTTAAAAATTGAAAAAAAAAAACACAAATGGGATTTGACATTAACGTATTTATTACCTTTTGTTTGCCTTGTAACACACACACACACACACTGACACACATACACCCCTTCAAAAAAAATTAAATTAAAAAAAAAAAAAAAACTCAAGTGGGATTTGACATGAACGTATTTATTACCTTTTGTTTTCCTTGTATGCGAATGTTTATTTGCTTTGGATACTTTATGACTTGGAAGTTAATTTCTCTTTATTTGGAATGTAGCATAAATTCATTGAAAGATGCAAATTTGGAGCTTCTGCCATGCTGCCGAAGATTGAAAAGTCTAGGCAAGTCAGGGATTCAATGGAACTGGAAGCCCAAAATGTTGTTCCAGATATATCAGAAGATACTGTATACTAAATTTCTCCCTCATCTAATTAATCAATTGTATTAGTATATTTATCTTTGCAATTACTATACAGGCTACCAACAGGTACATGTGCACGCAACGCACATATGCATACACACACATAGGTGATATTGTAACTGTTCTTGGCTGGAACAGGAATCAGAATGTGCAAAATTGAATGAGGATTATGGAGACACTGTTCCATCAAAGCCTCAGAATGTACCTGCAGCTAGTACTTTACGGAACCAACGTATACCAGAAGATGCGGAACTGGATGGTGAAGGTATGCATATCTTACTTTCATTGGTGTGTCTATTATTCTAACTAAATATATAATTCTCCTCGAGCAACATCAAAATTAAATTATATAACAATTTGAGTGCATTTTGATTTAGTTGTGTTAATATACCTTCCTTGGGGGTGAAAGATGGAGGGATTGTTGCTATGTGTAACTTCAAGATAAGATTAATGAGTAAAACTCAGAAGGTGTTATTTTTAGCTTTCAAGGAAAAATAAAATAAAAAGATAGCTCTCTGAAAGTAATTGGTCATATAAACCTACACTGTTAGAATTGTGTAGTTGTGCTGTAATTAATTGTTCTGTAATTAGTTTGGTAATAGTTAGTTGGGTGTTAGCTGTTGGAATGTAATTATTATTCATTTATTCTTTACCGTTACTTAGCCCTAAGCCTTGTATTTAATCTCTTTGTATTCTGCTAGAAGAAAATTTTCAGAAAAAAAAGAAAGGAAAGTATTTGTCTGTCCCTCCACTCTTTCACCCCCCCCAGGATGGTATATCATTAATGTGCTTTCTATTCTGATATGGTGGTGTTTGTCTGTCTTCTCAAATGCTGGGTGCAGAAAACTCATATAGATCATTGAAGGTACAAAGTATAAGTGCCAACCCTCTCTGGATTTTCTTGATAACATGTTTTAGAAGTGCTATGGATGCTTAGGTCAATCAGCTTCAGTTGTTGTTGACTATAAAACCTGAAAGTGTACCACTCAAGCATGATGCTACTTAGCTACTTGATGAGTGCATTGTATATCATATTTATTTATAGTTCTTATTTTAGATTTGTTAGCGCTTGAATTTAATAATTATAAATTAATTAGAATTACTTTTGTGATGTAGGGAAATATTGTGGAGCATGAAAAATTATGCATGGAAAGTGCTATTGTTAGTTCATAGGTCCCACAATATATTCTTGTTTAACAGACGAGGGGCATAAAGTTGCCTCATTACCAATCTAGGACGCATGGAACTAGTGTATAGATGCTTGTAGGAAATTGTGGCCCATATTGTTTTATTCAAATAGAGGGAGGCATGGATGGCTAGATGAATCACTTTCCAAGGACAATAAATTAGCACACTTGTATAAAAAGGAAGCTTGTTTCATCACATGAGGGGTGCTGCATTTAAGAGCTCAAAATATAGATAAGCCGCCACTTGAAGCTTGAAAGTCATGGCACCACTCAAGATCTCAAAGTAGACTTAGAGCTGAGCACAAAATGGGAAAGACAAGGCAGCCATGTTACTCTCCAGCTTCAAGTGGCCACTTTGTATTTTGATTTCTCAAATGGGTTGCCCCTCATTTGATGAAATCAGCCCCTTATACAAGTGAGCTAATTTTTAGCTCATGGACAGTGATTCATTTAGCCATCCACGTGCCCCTTTATTTGAATAAAACAATATGGGCCACGATCACCTACAAGCATCTATACACTAGTTCCATGCATTAGTCTCATATTGGTAATGTGGCAACTTTATGCCCATCCTCTGTTAAAAAAGAATATATTATGGGACCTATGATCTAACAATAGCACTTTCCGTGCATAATTTTTCAAGCTCTACAATATTTCCCTACATCACAAAATAACTAATTATTTATAATTATTAAATTCAAGTGCTAACAAATCTAAAATAGGAGTTATAAATATGATAGACAATGCACTCATCAAGCAGCTATGTAGCAAGTAGCACAGTTTAGTGTCATTCACTAAACAATGGAAAAGTGAGTATAATAGAATGAGAGGACAATAATATCTCACTAGAACTGGAGGCCTTTCACTTGAGCAATTTTGTGGTCACCTAAGTGGTAGCTTACATTTTACAAATTGTTATATAGAAAGGAGGCAGTTTTATTTATGTGATAAGAGATGTGATCACTATCGATAGAGAGAAGGAAATATTTACAATGGTGGAAAATAGTGGGTAAAATCTATTTGATTGCAGTAATTTTTAAGATGAACTATGCCTGTACATGATTATTAACATGTTCCTACTTCCTACAATTCGTCGTCGTGGAAGGAAAAGGATTGATTTTTACTTATCTCTTCACTTATTTGTGATTATGTTTAATTTAACGTGAAACAGGTGACTTTGGTACTGTTGTAATTCACAGTGTGGACAAGACTGATAAGACAATCATTAAGACTCAACCTTCCAATGCTAAAGAGCCTTCATCTCTTCATGGACGTGTTGAAGCTCCTTCACTTAGTGTCACTGGGGGTAAATCAGCTGAAACCAGGTACTTACCACAATATGTACTCCATATGTTCATTTAAGAACCGGTTGATTTTTTATCATTCCCTTTTGTTTTGAAAAAAATACCAATTTCTTTTTACTAAAATATTACTTCTTCTTATACATATTTGTAAATAATGATTTTGTAAATTTAAGTGTTTTAACCTATCAATGTTAAACTTTGTTATATCTATTGCTTGAATATGTAATATTGTTTGCGTAATCATTTGCATAATTAATTGGGGTATCTTTCAGGGCGGATACAAGAGTTGCAAACAATATATTGGCAGAATCGCATCCTGTTGCAGAGAGCATACAGGCTTCTTCTCCTTTGACATCTGTCTCATCCGAGGAAAACCCCAAAATAAACAACACTTCTCAAGGAAAGCTTGGAATTGGCGGGGATGTCAGCAGTAGCACATTGAAGAGTGAAACCATCAGCAAGAAAGCTTTTGCATTGCAAGACAAGGTTAATTTTGTTCTGAACTCTGTATTTATGCAAAATAATAGATGAATGGTGATTTATGTTCTCCAAGTTGCTGTATAACTAGACTAAATTGGAAACTCGGCTCCAGTGTCACACTGGAGTTGAAATAAGAATTTCAGATTGACTTGGTCTTGCTTCTGTATCTCACTATTGTTCCTTCTTTGCTGAATAAATTACTTACGTGTTATATCTTGTTGCCTGTCATATTGACTAAAACTTGAACACATTCTGACTTGGGACTCTTGGTCATTACAGCTTTGGTCCATATATGCAGCAGGTAATACAGTGCCGATTCCATTTCTGAGGGCAACTGATATTTCCCCGATTGCTCTCTTGTCAGACAATGTAGTGGGAGCCATGCAGCGGGATGACAGTGGAACTGTAGCAGTGGAAGCACTGCAAGAACTTTTTACCGCCGATGGGCAGTCAAAGAAGGGCCGAAGAGGACTAAATGAGGTTAAACTACTCTTTCTCTCCCTCTTTGTGAATATATATATATATATATATATATATATATATATACATACATGTCACTCACAAGGTTTTCATGCTTAATCGGTGTGCTGCAGATGCCCCTTCCTCCAAGTGTTTACCAAAGGCTCACTTCAAGTTCAACACTAATGAATCTTGCACAGGCTTTGGCTTACCACAGAATGTACGAGTCGTTTATCTGCTCAATTACACCTTTGTCGATTAGTTTTGTGAAGTGATAGTAAAGCAGGGCCAGTGTACATTAGCAGTCTGCTTGTGCAACTACTGAAATTTTGAGAAGCTGCCAATTTACCATACACTAGTTTTTTGAGCACATCTTTCAATTTAAAGGAATTGTTAGAAGCAAAATTTGTGTTGCATACATGGAAGGTTTTGTGAAACGATTGATTTGCTGTTTTTGGTTCTTTAACTCGGTTCCATTTGTTGTAGGTGTTATGAAGAGATGCCACTTCAAGAGTTGCAAGCAACACAAGAACAACAGACCATTCAAAATCTATGTGATACACTTCGAACTATACTCCGCTTGTAAATAATTCATGTTAAAGAAAAATTAAATAGAAAGATGATGTATCTATTGAATTTTTGATACTTTAAAATCTTGTTTATTATTATTTTTGTAGCAGTCTATTTGTATAAGGTTAAGGAAGGTAAAACACTTGAGTGATCCCACCTCAAGAACTCACTTGATCCCACCCTCGATCAACTGGTAATATCATGCTTGTAGAATTTGATCCTTGATCATAATGTCCACAACGCATGGAAAATGAAAGGAGTCGTGCACTGAAAAAAAGAAAAAAGACTTCTCTCCTGCAAAAAGTACTTTTTGATTTTGCAGAGGGACTAGGAAAATGTCTCTCTTTCAAAAACAAATTCATTAACAAAATAAAGCTTAGTTCTCTAAGGCTCGAGGCAAAATACCCTTACATTATAAGACTTGCTGTGACACTCTTTTTCTATCATTCTTATCTTTTTTTTCCTCCCAATATCTCACTCTTCACTCCATTTTCTTACTCTCGAAAAGACGTTTAGTACGCTTTGGATGAGCCCAATAAAATCTAACATTGTCAAATAGAAAGTTGATTTGTCCTGCCTTAAGTTTTTGTTTAACTTATCATTAGTTCCAGACAATCTAAAAATTAGTTTAAAAACTAATCATAATAATCACATCATTTTTATGGTTAGTATGGTGATCATTCATAATTTATGGATTTTTATTTTTTATTAAAAAAATAATAATTCATGGATGTTAACATAAAGAAAATTGTGTTATTTTATATTTTAGTAACCGACATTATAAATATATATAGGTTTTGTATATCAAATATATATATGGGTTTTTAGCAAAATTGCCCTATTTTAGGGACTGAATTGCAAATCTGCCCTAAGATCCAAATTAATTGCAAATCTACCCTAAAATGACCTTAATACCCTTATCATAACTACACCCCTATTTACTAACTATATTAATTACATTTACTAACCACCAACCAACCATTTACCAACCCTTAAAAAAAACTAAAAATTTACCAACAACTAACCTTTTTTTTATCTCTACACCATCTAACATTTTTTTCTCTACATCATCTAACATTTTTTTTTCACTACATCACATTTCATTTTCATGTTTGAAGTTTTAAAAACATTGGAGAATGGTTTGAAGTTGTTTGAAAGGGTAAGTATAAAATAATTTTTCCACCCTCCCAATTTTGTTCTTTTAATCCAAAAACGGTTTTTAAAGTTTTGAAAAACCATCGGGTCGGGTGGCCCGATGTCGGGCCACCCCGACCTGATGGTTTTTCATATTGTCGGGCACCCCATCCCGATGGAAATATTCCATCGGGATGGGGTGGCCCGACGTCGGGCCACCCCGACCAGATGGAATTTTTCATATTTTGAAAAACTATCGGGTCGGGGTGGCCCGACGTCGGGCCACCCCATCCCGATGGAATTTTTCATCGGGATGGGGTGCCCGACGTCGAGCCACCCCATCCCGATGGGATGATGGATTTTTAAAAAAATTTCTATTTTTTTTAAAATGATTAATTATTATTATTATTTTTTTTACATTTATATTCTTTGAAATAATTTTTATTATAATGTTTGATAATATTTGTTTAATAATTTTTCAGCATTGACGATGAAGAATGTGCAATTGGTTTTGAATTGGGGTGGAGAATGGAAAAATCATCATGGTGAGTATTGGTACGAAGGTCGAAAAGCGAAGGCGTTTGCTTTTTCAAGGGATTCAAATTATGATCAATTGTTAGATAAAGTGTACAATGTAACCGGAATTGATCGAGATAAAGTCTTTCCTTAAGTTCTGTTAGTCTTTCAATTGTCTTGTTAGTTCAACAGAACTTTTATTTGTAGCTGAGTCAGCATCTGAGTTTGTTACAACAGATTGTTTGGACAATATTAATGTAAATTCTTTACAAGGAATGAAAAAGAAGAAAAAATTACAAACGAATCCTCAACTCTTTTCTCTCTCTCTCTTTCTCAGTCCCGATCTCTCTCTTTCTTCAATATCTGAATCAATATTTCTTGATTACAAGAGCTGCTTGAATAGCTGGAAATTCCAGGCATTACAGTTATCAATTAAACTAAACAAGAACACAATAATATATACAGTATACTAGTACAAAGCAAAAGAAATGTATAGAATAATAATACATCAATAGAAACTAGAACTGTTTTTTTTTCAGTTTAATTTAGAAAATGTGTTTGTACAAAGAGAAAGAAGATGGATGATGTCAAATCTTCAATAGAGTAAATAAAAAACTACAGATCCAAATCCAATCTTCAATAGAGTAAATAAAAAACTACATATCCAAATCCAATCCACATCTTCCATGACAAAGATCTCAAATATTTAAACGATACAGACATGTAGCAGAAGCTAATTCAAGTTTTTGAGGAAACCCCAGATCGCATAATAACACTAATCAACACATATTCTAACAAAGTAGAGACTTTTATCATAAAATTTCTCATACCCAGTTTTTTTTTCTTGGTTCTTTTTATTCTTTTTTTTTGTTCATCGTCATCATCATAACAATAATTTTCCAGAGAAAATCAGAAACTTTAAGAAAACGAACACACAAAAAACATCTTAATAAAGTAAAAAAGAAAAAGAAAAAAAGTAATCATCAGAGACACAAAGCAGTAGCTTGAAAATCATCACCATCGTCGCCGTGGCACCGTCCATCGTCATCGGAGGCGGTAGATTCGGATGGAAAGGAAAGATTTTTCTGGATGAGGAAGAGAGAACACAGTCATCGCCGTCATCGACAACTGACGACGATGAATCGCGGTACCGACACAGTCATCGTATGACGCCGACGTACCGACGAAGAAGTTGCAGTTGGGTCGGAATGGACGTCAGATACGGTGGCTGGTGTCGGCGACAGAAGATGGTTTCAATCGGAGTGGGTGGACAGGATTTGGGAACAATCGGGATAGGTGGGCAGATGATTTGGGAATTTAGGGCAAATAGAGTGAATTTAGGCAAAAAGGGTAGGAAGGTCATTTCAGGGTAGTTTTGCAATTTATTTGGGTTTTAGGGTAGATTTGCAATTCCATCCCTAAAATAGGGCAGTTTTGCTAAAAAACCTATATATATATATATATATATATACATACACACGCACATCATATAGTTTATAACGAGACTTATATTTTAGTTTTTCATAATTTTTTGAAAAATTACAATAATTCATGATTTGGGAGGGACTTGAACCCACAACATGTAGATGTGAGAGTCAAACCATTATACCGATCTCGTCTCTCAAGTTTTCAAGATTTATTAACTACCTTCTAGACTTATTTTATGCATTTTTTTTTAGATTTACTGAGGGCTAGGGATGGCAAAAATCCCCGACCCGTCCCAAACCGGTGGGTCTCCGATTCGTTCGGCTCCGATTCATTCGGAGAGGTTTGGAGCACTTAAAATGGGGTTTGGGTCGGGTATGGGTCAAACACTCAGTTTTTATTGTGTCGGGTATGGGTCAACCCCTTATGCCTTGACCCGTCCCATTAGATCCGGTATTTATATAATTATTTTTAAAAAATATAAAAATATAAACAATTCTCTAATCTCTGTCTCTTTATCTAATTGCATTTTATGTGCGGATTTAAAGTTTATTAAACTTAGATGTTATATTCTATTAAATTTAAGTTTATGTAAGAATTTTAAGTGTATGTTAAACATATGGTGTATGTTTGTATTTAAGTGTATATTTAAATTTCCAATAAAAAAAATGTGTATATATATATATATTTAATTTAAATGTATTGTAAAATTTAACTTAATATTAAAATTTAAATCAATGTCCTAAATTCAACTGTTTGGTAAAATAATTTGTATATTTAGTGGTTGTAGTTTTTTTTTAAAAAAAAATGAAACTGATCATTTTGGGTCGGGTATGGGGCACCTCTTGTCATTTCAGGTCGGGTTTGGGGCACCTCTTGTCATTTCAGGCCGGGTTTGGGGCAGAAAACGAAAATCCGTTCAAAATACGGGTAGGACAACTTGTGCAAATCGAGTTTCGGATGAGCCCAATGAAATCTAACATTGTCAAATAGAAAGTCTACCTTTAAGTTTTTATTTAACTTATCACTAATGCTAGATAACCTAAAAAATTGGTCCAAAAACCAATCCAAATGATCATATCATCTCATGATCTTAGTTGTCACATCATTTGTGTTTAATATTAGGTTAAATTTTTGGGTTGTATAGTATATTTAGCTTTATTGATCTTATATTCATAATTCATGGATTTTTTATTTTTATTTTTATTTAAAAAAATGATAATTCATGGATGGTAATACAAAAAATTATGTTATTTTATAATTTAGTAACTGACGTTATATATATATATATATATATATATATATATATTGGGTGAATTCATAAAGAGCCAAAAAGTTTATCAGTTTATTGTTTTTAGCCACAAAATTTATTTTTATTGTTTTCGTCAGTTTTTATCACTTCTGGACAAAAAAGTCTTTAAGTCTGAAATTCAAAAAAAGAAAAAAAAAGAGGTAAAGAGCTGTCGTGAAAACGACATATCAAACTTTTGTTAGGGTTACAGTAAAAAACGAGAAAGAGAGAGAAAGGAAGAGAAGAGAAGCCGTCGCTGCCGCTCGCACCTCTGTCGCCGTCGCTGCTGCTCGCCGTTGCGTCGAATATTTCTTGTCGTCGCTGTAGAAAGAGAGAGAAAGGATGAGAAGAGATCGCTGCGTCGCCGTCGCTGTCAGTCACCGTCAGTCGCCACCAGTCGCACCTCTCTCCCAGTCGGTCGGTCGGCGTCGATCGCCCCTCTGTGGAATCTGAAGATTTGGGTATCGTTTGCTGAAGGTTCATTGTTTAACTGACACTTTTTTTTTAATTTCAAATTATGTTAACTTACTTGATTGCTTCTCTGGTTTTAATTATTTATTGATTTATTGATTATCTTTTCTGTCTTCAAATGGTTTTTGGTTTTGTTTTGTATTTAGGTTTTTTTTTTTAATTGGATTGTTTGTCAATAAATTTTAAAATTTAAGTTTACAAAAAAAAAAACAGAGCTGTAATTCTCTAAATAGAAATAATCACCTAAAGAAGAAGAAAATGGTTAATTGAATGGGAAACAAGACAGAGTTGAGACAACAATATCTTGAGGTGGGTGATGAAGACTGAAGAGGTTGCATTCAAAAAAGCCGAAAGTCAATATGCTTGTTTATCACTGGAAAGTGGAAACTCATTTATTTTTCCATCTATTTATCTTTCACCCGAACCTCATGGGTGTCAGTGTAATTTCCCCTATTTTGAAATTTCAACTTAGAGAGCTGACAGAATTTAATCCTGTAATTTGTTTGTACTGACATGTAACTTGTTTATACTAGCATGTAACTTGTTTGGACTGGCATGTAACTTGTTTTCAATTAACTTGTTTATATTATCATGTAATTTGTTTATACTGGCATGTAGCTTGTTTGTAGTGGCATGCAACTTGTTTGTACTGGCATGTAACTTTATTTATACTGGCATGTAACTTTTTTTAATACACACTAATGCATTTATTTATTTGATTTTGTAGATGGAGAACATAAATTACGTGGATTTTCTCATAAAACCGAGGAGTTCGTGGATAAAAAAATCCACCACCAACTTATACTGCAATTTAAAAGGCTTCCCGGATATTGTAAAGGTTCTCCAAAAAGTTGGAGAATTACAAGAGTTGCGGAAGACCTGTTTTGGGCACCTACTTGGTTTCCCTAAATAGTTGACTTTTTCTGCTGGCGTACTTCATAACTTGCTATTGAGGCAGATACATGTACCTGGTGTAACCGGAGTAAATGAGTTACACTTTTTAGTTGGTGGTAAACTGGCGAAGTTCTCACAAAGGGAGTTTTGTTTGGTTACGGGGCTACAATTTGGGGTGATGTCGGACATATTCTTGAAACCGTATGCTGTCACTAAAGATGGGATCCATGTTAGGTATTTTGAGAATGATGAGAATATACGATTTACAGACGTATGGGCAAGGTTTATGGCTGGGGGATTTGATCAACCAAAGGATGGTTTGAAGATGGCCCTAGTATTGATTGCGAACAACGTGTTGTTCGGTCAAGATCTTAGGAGGAAAGCCACATTATGGATTTTTCAAATGGTGGAGGATTTAGATGCCTTCAATTCTTTTCCATGGGGGAGTTATGTGTATATGATGACAATCCACTACCTACGACAAGGATTTCGGTCTGCAAATGCTCCATTGAAGCACATCGCGCACTATAACTTGTACGGTTTCCCTTGGGCATTAGAGGTGACATTTCAAATATTATATTAATGCATTTCTCCATAACTTGATTTTTGAAGTACAAATATTTTAAGTTTGTTAAAAGTTTAGATATGGGCAATGGAAGCTTTCGGATTGTTGATTGATTTGGTGGGGAAAAACTTAGGCCACAGACATCCTCGTTTGAAGAATTGGAGAATATTTAAGAGGCCTCACGATTTCTTTGGGAAATTTGCAAAGTATGAAAAAGAAGTGGCAGATGGAAAGGTTCGTTTTTTGTTTCCCAATTTTTGTTATAACTGGCATGTAACTTCAATTTGGCCTGGCATGTAACTTGAATTTAGCCTGGCATCTAACTTCAAATTGAACTAGCATGTAACTTGCAGCATGTAACAATACTGGAATTTGTTTTGGAACTTGTGTGTCAACTGTGAAATATGTTCTAACTGGCATGTAACTTGAATTTGCACTGGCATGTAACTTGAATTTGCACTGGTATGTAACTTCTGGCATGTAACATCATTGGAATTTGTTTTGGAACTTGTGTGTCAACTGTGAAATATGTTCTAACTAGCATGTAACTTGAAATTGCACTGGCATGTAACTTGAAATTGCACTGGCATGTAACTTCTGGCATGTAACATCACTGGAATTTATTTTGAAACTTGTGTGTCAACTGTGAAATATGTACTAACTGGCATGTAACTTGAATTTGTACTGGCATGTAACTTCTGGCATGTAACATCACTGGAATTTATTTTGGAACTTGTGTGTCAACTGTGAAATATGTACTAACTGGCATGTAACTTGAAATTGCACTGGCATGTAACTTGAATTTGCACTGGCATGTAACTTCTGGCATGTAACATCACTGGAATTTATTTTGGAACTTGTGTGTCAACTGTGAAATATGTACTAACTGGCATGTAACTTGAAATTGCACTGGCATGTAATTTCAATTTGGCTTGGCATGTAACTTGATTTTGGCCTGGCATGTAACTTGACTTTGGCCAGGCATGTAACTTGCAGCATGTAACAATACTGGAATTTATTTTGGAACTTGTGTGTCAACTGTGAAATATGTACTAACTGGCATGTAACTTGAAATTGCACTGGCATGTAACTTGAATTTGCACTGGCATGTAACTTCTGGCATGTAACATCACTAGAATTTATTTTGGAACTTGTGTGTCAACTGTGAAATATGTACTAACTGACATGTAACTTGAATTTGCACTGGTATGTAACTTCTGGCATGTAACATCACTGGAATTTGTTTTGGAACTTGTGTGTCAACTGTGAAATATGTACTAACTAGCATGTAACTTGAAATTGCACTGGCATGTAACTTGAATTTGCACTGGCATGTAACTTCTGGCATGTAACATCACTAGAATTTATTTTGGAACTTGTGTGTCAACTGTGAAATATGTACTAACTGGCATGTAACTTGAATTTGCACTGGCATGTAACTTCTGGCATGTAACATCACAGGAATTTGTTTTGGAACTTATGTGTCAACTGTGAAATATGTTCTAACTGACATGTAACTTGAAATTGCACGGGCATGTAACTTCAATTTGCACGGGTATGTAACTTCTGGCATGTAACTTCTGGCATGTAACATCACTGGAATTTATTTTGGAACTTGTGTGTCAACTGTGAAATATGTACTAACTGGCATGTAACTTGAATTTGCACTGGCATGTAACTTCTGGCATGTAACATCACTGGAATTTGTTTTGGAACTTATGTGTCAACTGTGAAATATGTTCTAACTGGCATGTAACTTGAAATTGCACGGGCATGTAACTTCAATTTGCACTGGCATGTAACTTCTGGCATGTAACATCACTGGAATTTATTTTGGAACTTGTGTGTCAACTGTGAAATATGTTCTAACTGGCATGTAACTTGAAATTGCACTGGCATGTAACTTGATTTTAGCCTGGCATGTAACTTCAAATTGAACTAGCATATAACTTCAAATTGCACTGGCATGTAATTAATTTCATTTTTGTTTATATCAATACTTCAAATAATGATGACACTTTTGTTAATTGTACAGCATGTTGTGTTGGAGGAATTACATCCAACCGACGATGAAAAGACACAACCTTACTTGGTTAGTGTTGACACAGATTTGGCAGAGGGTCTACAGTTTATAGCACTCAATGTTGAATTAGAGGATGGTGAGAAACAGCCTAATGTTGATGTTGATGATGATGGTAATGAAGATGGTAATGATAGTGGTAATGATGGAAGTCAGTCAAGACCTCAACAAAACAAGCAAAAACCGGTGAAGAGGAAGGTGTCACCTCATAAACAAAAAATGGCAGCAAGGACCAAAAGGCAACGTACATCTCCAGACACGTCACCGGTAAGTCAATACCTAACCGATACTAATTGTGCTAAGTGAAATACCTACCAATATTAATTGTTTTTTTCTTTCAAAACTTTAGGTGGGTGATGACTCGACTGACTCTTTTCGATTAATGAGGGAAGTAATGAGTGCAATGTCAGATCGATTTGAAGACATTGTGAAGAAGGAGATTAAGAAGGAGATTTCGACAATGGAGGGTCGCCTAAACGCACGGCTTACCAGCGTGGAGGCAAGTTTGGCTCAACTTGTAAATCAACGTCGCCAGGTAACTAATTATAACATTGTTTTAAGGGTAATGTAACTTTATGTATTAGCATGTAACTTCGTCATGACATGGATTTTTTTTGTTAAACAGACTACCCCTGAAGTGCATGACTTCTCCACACCAGTACATTAACATTTTGAATCACATAGAGTACAGACTACCCCTGAAGTGCAAGGGGACTATGTAGGGAGTCCTAATGTTGGAGGGGATGGTACCGTTGGAAAGGGGGTTGGTGAGGGAGTTGCTACCCCCAGTGAGGGGATTGTTGGGGGTGATGCTACCCCCAGTAAGGGGATTGTTGGGGGTGATGCTACCCATAGTGAGGGGCTTCAGATTGTGGTCCATAACTCTTTGCTCCCGGAGGCAATAGTGGTGCAGACCCCTCCCCCATCTGAGGACGACACAACAATGCTAGAGTACATCGCTGTAAAGAATGAGCGTGAGCAGCGCTTGAAGATTACATCTCGCTACATGAATTCACCCTACATTGACCCTTTCCAAGAGCCTGACAAGGAAAAACAAAAGTTAAAGACAGACTATTCACGTTTTAAAAGAAGCAGAAAAGATGCAGCGTAAGTCTCTGTATACATTAACCTTTTTCATACAATCATTTTGGTTTATAATAACTTGTAAGTTAAAAATGTTGACTATTCAACACAGGTTGAACGTCGGTACAGACTACTATGCAACAAAACAATTCTTTGTGGAGATGGAATCTCCAACATGTTGGTTGTCTAATAAGGTTAGTGATTTCAAGATATATAATTCTGTAACATTTTTGAATAATTTTTTATGGAACTTACTTCCATACAAAATTATTGAAACGTACTAATTTTTATTAATATATATCTTCATGTAGCATATCGACGCGTATATGAGCTTGTTATGTAAGCAAAGACGGTTGAAATCTGATATTTACAAATCAGACGTTGCAGTGCTATGCTCGGACTTCTTCGTAAGGACTTTATAATAATTATTTTTTTCCTATATTCCGTTGACAGAAATTTATACATATAGTAAAAAATATGTTTATTTTGTAGGCAAAGTTGCGCGAGGAATGGAAGAAACTCCAACCGCTTGAGGATGCACCATTGACAAGTGAATTCGATGCACTGTCATATAAATGTCCAACAGATTGGTTGTTGTATGCATCGGGTGACAAGCCTGGATGGGGAACATGTTGGTCATCTGTTCGATATGTAAGTATTGTTTCACATGTTATATAAACAAATACATTGAACACCACTCATTAATTTTAATCCTTTCTTGCAGGTGTTGGTCCCATGTGCGGTTGGGGATCCAGATGGACATTGGATCTTATGTGTAATTGATTTGGAGAAACGAACTGTTTGCATTTTTGATCCATTACACCGTCAGAAGAAGATTGCCACTCGTAGGAAGCAAATTACCCCACTTCTGCGTTTCACTCCAGTCATTCTACAGGAGTCCGGGTATTATCAGCAAAAAGGCATACAACCAAATGAGACAATGTTTACTGTTCAACAATCAATTCCGAAAAAGTTACCCGCACAACTGGACAATGATAGTTGTGGCATTTTCATATGTCGATACACAGACATGTTGATGCGTCATAAATGTTTTTGGGGATGGGGAACCAAGAATGTCCCCGGGTTTAAGGAGGAAATGGCACTAGAGATATTTGCAAATAGTGTAGTGTTAGATTGATAACTTTGTTGGTACATCATCATTGTTTTTGAAGTTCTTGAAATGTATGGAGTTGTTTACATTGTTAACTGCATAAGTTCTTGAAATGTATGAAGTTTACTGTGAAAATCAATAGTAACCGGCATGTAACTTGTAACTTGCAGCATGTAACTTGTAACTTGCAGCATGTAACTTGTAATTACATTGGCATGTAACTTAAAAATGCACTAGCATGTAACTTGCAGCATGTAAAAATACTGGAATTTGTTTTAAACTGTTGAACACTGACATGTAACTTGTAATTACACTGGCATGTAACTTCAAAATGCACTAGCATGTAACTTCAAAATGCACTAGCATGTAACTTGCAGCATGTAAAAATACTAGAATTTGTTTTCAGTCTTTAAACTGTTGAACACTGGCATGTAACTTCAAAATGCATTAGCATGTAACTTCAAAATGCACTAGCATGTAACTTGCAGCATGTAAAAATACTGGAATTTGTTTTCAGTCTTTAAACTGTTGAACACTGGCATGTAACTTGTAATTACACTGGCATGTAACTTAAAAATGCACTAGTATGTAACTTGCAGCATGTAAAAATACTGGAATTTGTTTTCAGTCTTTAAACTGTTGAACACTGGCATGTAACTTCAAAATGCACTGGCATGTAACTTCAAAATGCACTAGCATGTAACTTGCAGCATGTAAAAATACTGGAATTTGTTTTCAGTCTTTAAACTGTTGAACACTGGCATGTAACTTCAAAATGCACTAGCATGTAACTTCAAAATGCACTAGCATGTAATTTCAAAATGCACTAGCATGTAACTTCAAAATGCACTAGCATGTAATTTCAAAATGCACTAGCATGTAACTTGCAGCATGTAAAAATACTGAAATTTGTTTTCAGTCTTTAAAAATACTGGCATGTAACTTCAGTCTTTAAAAATACTTGATTCTTACTTAATAAAATCTAAAATACAAAATATAAGAATTACAACATCATTGCTAATACCTAAGTCGTACCACCAACTTCCGATGTCAATGGACATTTCTGTGAATTGTGGCCTTCTTCTCCACATTTCCTACACCTGTACGGTCTACGTGGTCGCTTCGATGTTGAAGATGTTGCAGATGTTGCAGATGGACATGGTTGAGGAGCCTGACATGGTTGAGGATTCTTACAATTCTGTCAGTTGTGACCAGATTTTTTACAAATCGTACAATTTCTGGTGTTTCCATTTCCATGCTCCCCGGCAGATTTAAATCTTTTCTTTTTTGGCCTTCCAGCTTGTGCACGAAAAGAAGGCGGATGAACAACCTTTGATCGCATATCTTGAGGAATATTCCATTCACTAGGATGCCCAACCGGGAAGATGTTCCCGGAATATGCTTCAAGCCAACTAGTAGTTTTGTAGCAATCCCCACAAAAATCTGGAAAAGGCTTCTTTGCATACCTACAAAATTAGAGATTATGAGTAATTAAATGAATCACATTTCTTAAGATGCTAAGATGCAATGGGACAAAAGGATAATAACCTTATTGCGGCTAATGCATGGCGACATGGCAATTTATCAACTTGAAATTTCGTTCAGCTACAAGTCTTTTCAGAAAGGTTCACCAAACCATCTTTATTTCCATCCTTCACATTGAAGTTAACCGAATCAATTGGACTAACCGTGTACTTTTCTGAATCTTTATTTCTTTCTTTTATTAATTCAGTGGCCCATGGAGTCAATTGTGTCCGGGTTTTTTCAGCCTTTGTACGGCGCTTATAAAATCATTTCTGGAGCATCTCTCTAATAAACTCAACCATGGTTGTTATTGGCATTTAGCGAGCATGTACCAAACATGAGTTCATTGACTCGGCAATGCTTGAGGTCATCAACCGATAACGCCTAACAGGAGAGTAAGCACGAGACCACCTTTCGGGCCCAACATTCATTAAATCTTCGAATGCTGCCCTATTAACCTTCATCATCTCCAACATCACTTCCTTGAAATCAGCTTTCCGGTAAGCCTTCCATGCTTGTTTGAAAAGAAGACTCACATCTTTCCTTTTGTAATCATTTTTGATGTTTTGAGCCATGTGAAACACACAATATCCATGCGGTACAATAGGGTACACTTTCTCCATTGCAGCCTTGATTCCGAGGTGGAGGTCGGAAATGATCATGCAATCCTTAGAACTACCAATAGCATTTTTAAGCTCATTTAAGAACCAAGTCCATGACATTTCATCTTCAACGTCGCCAAACCCATATGCCAAAGGAAAAACCTGGTTGTTTGCATCCAAACATATAGCTACAAACATAATACCAGAAAATTTACCCTTCAAGTGAGTACCATCAATGGCAATAACCGGCCGAATCACGGTACGAAATCCATGAAGTGATACGGCATGGGCAATGAACAAATATTCAAACTGATTTGCAACATTTGTCTTTATTGCAGTAATATTCCCTGGATTTACTTCTTTCAATCGATGACAGTAAGCAGACAACAGTTTGAATGATTCTTCGGGAGGACCAAAAACAGAAGCCTCTGCATGATCCTTTGCCCTCCAAGCCTTTGTATACAACAAATGAAGTCCATGATCCACTTGCATTTCTACCATTATGTCTTTGGGTTTTAGAGAGTGGTTGTGTACTTGCAACTTTGGTGCTAATAGTTCGCCGACAGTCCAAGAATTTGCTTGTCGAAGACGTGCGTGGAAACCATCGATATTGCAAGTATGATCCTTCAGGAACATTCGAACCACCCAATATTCTCCTTTTTGCATCTTAAATGCATGTAATTGGAATTCACACTCGCCATCCTTACATCCGGCCTCATAACGTGTCTTGCTAGATCTTCTAATCCGGACTTCAAATTGCTCCTTCAAAGCATACATATGCAATGTTTGCTTAAGATCTTTCTTGCATTGAAATATTTTACCCTTGTATAACCGGCCATCATCTGAAATCGATTCCTCCATGCTAATGGGTTCGAACGAATACCTTTCGGATCCAGGAAAAATCCAACCTTGTAGGGAAGCATGTTCACAACTTTGATCAACACCGTCACCCAATCCATCCTCTCGAAAGGAATCACCACTAAATGTAGCAAAACCCGATGGATCAGCACATCCATGTTCTCCAACACTCCCAGCACCAGAACCCATACTATGATTGCAATCTTCATCTCCGTAACTACCTCTGTCAATGTCGGGTATCGAGCTATCTGTTAGGATTATGCTCAATAGCAAGAGTGTAATATTGTAATTGACAATCTTTTCATATAAATAAAGTGATTTCTGATTCTGCAAAATCTTATAGCATTTATAATTATAATTGTCAAGGTAAATAATCATAAGGTCAAAAGACTATGAGATATGAAGAATTGTTTGTACATCAGGATATGTATGAGGTAGACACAGTTCTTTAGTTAGTCTTGAATAACGTTCACAACTTAAGTTAAAGGTTGGGCACCTCTATCTTGATAAAGTTGTAGAATTCTTTTACTAGCATTTGAGTGGGATCAAATGAGTTATGATGAGTCTAAAATCATCGAAAGGTTTTCGAGTAAAAGAATCTAGTGCACTGGGTGTATTGAACTGGATCACAATGAAATACTTTATCTAGAACCGTCATTAGATATAAGTCTTTTCATTATCAGGACAATCGGAGAGTCTATCTAAATCCTAAGATAAATGATGGACTTATGGTTGCAAGTGTTATCATTTGAGCTATCAATGAGTACGATTATATAGCATAGTCTATCCTCGATAGTTTGGTGGTATTCATTTGTTAATCGATATAGGACTTCATTTATAGATATGGACATCGTGGCTCCATTTATTAAATGAGAGTATAGTATCATCATATGGATGTTTTGAGGTATTGGATATTAAATCTCAACGTTGAGTTTTCAATAATGATTATTGAAGACATGGCTTCTGGACAAGTCAAAATATCCCAGTTCAAAATGTGGTCATATGAGGAAATATGGTAACTTGAAGAGCTATAGGCGGTCTATGAGCTCTTGGCGATTACTGATATTATTCACGAGGATACACCATCTCCTATAAGATTGTCTCGGGTATGAATGAGAAACATCTCCTTATTCTATCTTTATTTAAGAGTTCAATTTTAGCCCTTTAGTGGAATGAGTTAAAATTAATAGATCGGACCTAAGTGAATCATTTGTTGATTGTGATTAGGTTATGTCGATTGAAGCTTAAATTTAGATAGCTCGCCAAGATCCACAATCCACACATACTTGCAAGGATCACTTGATATATTCTACCAGACCAATTTATGGGCCCATCTAGAATTGCATTTAATATATTAAGAATATAATATGTCTATTATTTATTTAATGGGCTGCACTATTATATTAATATATTAAAAGGAGACATGTATGCTTGTTTCTTTTAGTAAGAATAAGTCTGGTTCACATGTGGGCTTTTATTTAAAGTCTAATGGATTAAATAAAATAAGAAAAATAATATTGGGCCCATATATATATGGTGTGGGCGGCAAGGCTAAATAAAATAGCCCAAGCTATTATTTTATTTTATTGTTTTGATTAAATGGGAATTAATTAATTATTTAATTAATTAATAGTTTAAATCAAAATCTTTTCCTGATCAGTAAATTAAATACTATGTGTTGGATTAGGGTTGGAATTCTTTTAAGTGATAGGAGTCCTAATGTGGTAAGGATTAAGTCCACATACACTCCTTATTATACAAATAATTCGGTCACCACTAGTTTACAAGGGTTAGGATTCTTGAATTGATAGGAATTAGGGAAAAGGATAATTCCTTTTCAAGTAAGGAAATTAACTAACCCTAGATTTCCTATTCAATGAATTCGGCCAACCCTACTTGGTGAAGGAGAAAATTCGGCCAACCTATAAATATAAGGTTATGAATTTTCGGCCACCTTGAAGCAAAATAGAGAGAGATTTTTGTTTGTTTTGAAAATAAAAAATCCTACTCTATACACATAGATTTTCGGCCAAGAGAGAAAAAGAAAATAAGTTCTCATTCGATAGTGCACTTACAAGCCTTTAACATCAAAAGGTTTTGTGCACACTTTCGATTTAGGGTTACGCGAGTTTCAATCATATTGATTGTGAATTCAAAAGTGACCGGAACTATTTTTTTAGGCTCTTGGTGTTTTACTATTGAAGATCAAGATCAGAAATTCCATACATCCATTCTAAGGTAAGCAATTCAAAGAAAAAGGGAGACCACGCTCCTAGGTGATTCACGTATGTGCTAGGATTGAAGATTTTGCGGATTACCATCGACGTAAGTCAATCGGATCACGCGACAAGAGGTATTTAACTCTAACCGTATATTTGAGTTTAATTAATTAAAGGGTTAAGGTTCAAATCTTTAGAAAAATTTTAAACTATACGAAAATTATTTTTTCGCCTTCCGCTGCGGTTTTAAGCAATTTTTCCCTACAATTGGTATCAGAGCCTTGGTTGTACCCTTTAATTAATTAACGTATATATCTATATACGTGAATCTATTTCTTTTTATTGTGATTATGCATGTTTTAGAAAGAGATGGCACTCTAGGTATTCGCATATATAATTACATGTGGAATGTATGGATTTATATATGTTGTTATAAAGTGAATTGTTATTGCTCGATATTGGTCCTAGAATTTCAATGTATTTTTTGTTTCGGAATTGTAACAAGAAGGGTGGTCTATTATCGCCATAATTCCTTCTTGATAGTTGCTAAGTTCTTATTAATTTTATTGTAAAAATACTGCAGTTTTTTATTGTATTAAAATAAGTGCAGTTTTTTATTTGTAAAATATACTGCAATAGTTTAAATAAAAAATATATATATATATATTTCTGCAGTATTTTATTGTATAAAATAAGTTGTAATATATTCAAGATTCAAAGACTCGAAGATTTGAAGAAATTGGAGCATCCGGAACCGAGCTTGGCACCCGCGCGCACCGAGACAACAAGCGCGCACGCAACCAATCGTGCAGCTGCGCTTGTTGCGGTGCAGCAGCGCGCGCAACCCATGCATGGGATGGCCATGCAGCAACTCATGCCCTTGCATGGGCTAGGCGTGCGCATGGGCTGCTTGGTGATCTTTGGGTGCACGAGTTACGTGCGCGAGATGGTCGCTTGAAGTCTTGTTCGCCAAGAAAGGAGTTTTTTGTATTCCGTACAATTGTAATTTACATGCTTTTCTAGGATGGACCAAAATTGTGGCTATTTATTTTTATGTATAAATATTACAATATTTGTTATTGTATGATAACATGTCATATAGAATATGAGTGCCACTCATATATCTCTTTTGGTATGGACATGCATTGAATGATTTAGGTATCTAATTGGCATCTAGATAACTTGGTAAAATCATTCTTTGGAATTTAATCACACGCCTTAAATAATTGAGTGGGAGAAGGTGTGTTAGAACACCTATGGCCTCCAAGGTTAGTTGAGCTTTATTATTTATTGGTAATCCCCCCGAGGGGCGTCCATAAATGGAATTTAGCAAAATACTTCCTTACAAGGATAGACTAGACAATTGACTCAAACGAGATCTACTCCCAGAGGAGGGATTTTCGTGAGAGAAAATTGAGGGTCGATACCTTGGTAACACACTCAATGTAATTTTATTAATATCCTCCCGAGAGTTCTTGTTATTAAAATTGTAAGGCTAAAATTGAAAACGCTGGTTGTTATGTTAACAATTAGGTGGGACCTAGTCCAACTAGTAAATGGTGCGAACTCCCGAAGGAGGAGTAACATTTATGGGTGTTGGATCACCGTTGAATTTTTCACGATTGAGTTATTTAATTAATTCAAGATAAATATTCGAAAGTGCTTTATCATGATTATTTACTTATATATGCTTTTTGTTTTATTCAGAAATCATGACCCCATCACTTATGAACATCCTGAAAGATAACACTTTAACTGGAGATAATTATATCACATGGAAAAGGAAAATTGGGTTGTTGCTGCAAAGTGAAAAACATAAGTTTGTTCTAACTACTCCTAAACCACCTGCTCCTAATAATGAATCAAGTATTTTGCAAAGAGATGAGTATGAGCAGTGGAAGACCTCAGATGATATGGCCAAATGTTACATTATGGCTACTATCTCCGACGTGTTGCAACAACAGCATGAAGGAATAGGGTCTGCTGCTGATATTATGATGTCTCTAGAAGAGATGTTTGCTATGAGGTCTAGGACGACTAAGAGAGAGGCAGTGACTGCTTTTATGAATCTTAGGATAAAACCTGGACAGGCTGTGAAAGATCACATAATGAAAGTCATAGCACATCTAAATATTGCAGAATTAAATGGCGTTGAGATAGATGGTGAGACCAAAATTGACATGGTTGTCAACTCACTATCAGATTCCTTTGATCAGTTCAAGTTGGACTACACCTTGAATAAAAAGGAATACACCTTGCAGGGCCTGATGCAAGATGTTCAAAGCGTTGAAAAGATCCTTGTGAAAAGCAAAGGTCAAGAGATTCATATGGTTGGTAAAATTGCTACTGTTAAGACCCGTCAGAAGGTCAAGAAACAACAGAAGAAAAAGCAACTTGGGCCTACCAAGAAGGAGACCAAGAAAGTAACCAAAATCAAAGGGAAATGCTTCCTTTGTGGTGAAAAGGGACATTGGAAAAGAAATTGCCCAAAGTCCCAGAACAAGAAGGAAGAAGGTAATATTAATTATCTTGAAACATGTTTTCTGGCAGATTCTACAGATTCTTGGATCATAGACTCTGGAGCCACTAATCATGTTTGTTATTCCTTACAGGGGTTCCAAGAAAGGAGAAGGCTGAATAAGAACGAAATCAATTTGCGTTTGGGCAACGGATCGTTAGTGTCTGCAAGTGCAGTGGGAGATATTAGAGTTATTATAGATTCTAGTAGGCATTTAGATTTAATAGACGTTTATTATGTACCTCAATTCAAGAGGAATTTAATTTCAGTTTCTTGTTTAAATAAATTTGGATATTCGGTTACTTTTAATAAAGCTTTTATTATTAGTAAGAATGACAAAATTGTTTGCAAAGGTACATTGGAAAACGGTCTATTCTTTTTGTATAGAAATATCTCTCACTCGTTAGACACAGAAATAACAGAACCTAATCATAAAAGAGTAAAATTATCAAAAGATGAAACCTACCTTTTGCATTTATGCCTAGGTCACATTAACCTTAATATGATTAAAAGATTGGTATGTGACGGACCTTTAAGTGACTTAAAGGTTGATGATCTACCAACTTGTGAATCTTGTTTGGAAGGTAAAATGACCAAAAGGCCATTCAATACCAAAGGTGCAAGAGCCACTGAATGTTTAGGACTAATACACACTGATGTATGTGGTCCTATGAGCATTCAAGCTAAAGGTGGATATGAGTACTTCATCACCTTCACGGATGATTACTCAAGATTTGGTTATGTGTATCTCATGAGACATAAGTCGGATGCTTCTGACATGTTCAAAGCATTCAAAGCTGAAGTAGAAAATCAACTTGAGAAACGCATAAAAATCTTGAGATTTGATCGTGGTGGAGAATATCTATCTGGTGAGTTTCAGCAATATCTTATTGATAATGGGATAGTTTCTCAGTTTTCTGCACCAGGTACACCTCAACAAAATGGGGTAGCAGAAAGGAGAAATAGAACTCTTTTGAACATGGTTAGGTCTATGTTGAGTTATTCAACACTTCCTATTTCTTTTGGGGGATATGCTCTACAACCTATAATATATATTCTAAACGTGTTACCATCGAAGTCGGTTCCTAGAACACCATATGAGTTGTGGACTGGGCGAAAGCCTAGTTTACAACACATAAGGATATTTGGTTGTCCTGCACATGTGTTAAAAGGAAAGACAGAAAAGATGGAGTCCCGTTCGGAAACATGCATATTTGTGGGGTATCCAAAAGGAACTAAAGGATATTATTTCTATAGTCCTAATGATCTAAAAGTATTTGTTTCAACAAATGCTTCATTTCTAGAAAAGGACTATATGAATAATTTTGTGCCCAAAAGTAGAATTGTCCTGAATGATATGTCAGGAGATACAATTCCACAAGAGGTTTCACAACCTAACCCAATTGTAATTTCCACTCCAACACAAAATCAACAACCTACCATTCCTCATCGTAGTGGGAGGGTTAGAACCCAACCTGAAAGATACATCGGTCTAGGAGAATCTGTTGCGAATCTCCCTGACGACGATGATCCCTACACGTACAATGAAGCAATGGAGGATGTTGATTGTCACTATTGGCAAAAGGTAATGCAATATGAGATTGAATCCATGTTCGATAACAAAGTCTGGTCCCTTGTAGGCTTGCCTAAAGGGATAAAACCCATTGGGTGCAAGTGGGTATACAAGAGGAAAAGAGGTATGGATGGAAAGGTGGAAACTTTTAAAGCTAGATTGGTAGCTAAAGGTTACACACAGAAAGAAGGTATCGATTACGAGGAAACTTTCTCTCCTGTGGCCATGCTTAAATCCATTAGGATACTCTTATCCATTGCAGCATCTTTAGATTTAGAGATTTGGCAAATGGACGTCAAGACAACTTTCCTTAATGGAAGTCTTGACGAAAGCATCTATATGATGCAACCAGAAGGATTCATTGAAAAGGGCCAAATGGAAAAGGTATGCAAGTTGCAGAAATCAATTTATGGATTAAAGCAAGCATCCAGATCCTGGAACATAAGGTTCGACCAAGCTGTAAAAGGTTCTGGATTTTTACAGAACCTTAAAGAACCTTGTGTGAGGTGACAAGTTGGTTTTCCTTATTCTTTACGTAGATGATATATTACTCATTGGAAACGATGTGGGAGTATTGACATCAGTAAAAGAATGGTTAGCAAAACAATTTGATATGAAGGACTTAGGAGAAGCAAGTTTTATTCTAGGTATCCAAGTAATAAGGGATAGAAAGAATAAAATGATTGCATTATCCCAAGCTTCATACATAGACAAAATCTTGTCTAGGATTTCCATGAACCTAGACAAGATTCCAAGAAAGGTATGTTAACTTTTAGGCATGGAATCAAACTTTCTAAGGAACAAGTTCCTAAGAATGAGCATGAAGAGCAATTCATGAGTAGAATTTCATATGCCTCGGCAGTTAGAAGTCTCATGTATGCAATGCTCTGTACTAGACCAGATATTTGTTTTGCTGTTGGCATAGTTAGCAGGTTTCAATCGAAACCTGGTCCTGATCACTGGACGGCAATCAAGCATATTTTCAAGTATCTTAGGAGAACGAAAGATAATATGCTTGTATACTCTGGAGGGGATTTAATCCCCGTTGGGTATACAGATTCTGATTTCCAATCGGATTCTGACTCTAGAAAATCCACATCAGGATCTGTGTTTACTCTTGGAGGAGGAGCAGTCATTTGGAGGAGGAGCAGTCATTTGGAGGAGTATCAAGCAATCTTGTATTGCTGACTCCACCATGGAAGCAGAGTATGTAGCTGCATGCGAAGCTGCCAAGGAGGCTGTTTGGCTTCGCCAATTCTTGATTGACTTAGAAGTAGTTCCTAGTGCGAATAAGCAGATCACTATCTACTGTGACAACAGTGGAGCAGTGGCTAATTCGAAAAAACCAAGAAGTCATAAGAGAGGAAAACACATTGAAAGAAAGTATCATCTTTTAAGGGAGATTGTTCACAGGGGAGACGTGACGATTACCAAAATCGCGTCGGCAGAAAATCTAGCAGATCCCTTCACAAAGGCTCTACCTCAGAAGAGTTTTGATGGGCACTTAGAGAACATGGGAATGAGAGATATGACACATTTGCTTTAGCGCAAGTGGGAGATTGTTAGGATTATGCTCAATAGCAAGAGTATAATATTGTAATTGACAATCTTTTCATATAAATAAAGTGATTTCTGATTCTGCAAAATCTTATAGCATTTATAATTATAATTGTCAAGGTAAATAATCATAAGGTCAAAAGACTATGAGATATGAAGAATTGTTTGTACATCCGGATATGTATGAGGTAGACATAATTCTTTAGTTAGTCTTGAATAACGTTCACAACTTAAGTTAAAGGTTAGGCACCTCTATCTTGATAAAGTTGTAGAATTCTTTTACTAGCATTTGAGTGAGATCAAATGAGTTATGATGAGTCTAAAATCATCGAAAGGTTTTCGAGTAAAAGAATCTAGTGCACTGGGTGCATTGAACTGGATCACAATGAAATACTTAATCTAGAACTGTCACTAGATATAAGTCTTTTCATTATCAGGACAATCGGAGAGTCTATCTAAATTCTGAGATAAATGATGGACTTATGGTTGCAAGTGTTATCATTTGAGCTATCAATGAGTACGATTATATAGCATAGTCTATCCTCGATAGTTTGGTGGTATTCATTTGTTAATCGATATAGGACTTCATTTATAGATATGGACATCGTGGCTCCATTTATTAAATGAGAGTATAGTATCATCATATGGATGTTTTGAGGTATTGGATATTAAATCTCAACGTTGAGTTTTCAATAATGATTATTGAAGACATGGCTTCTGGACAAGTCAAAATATCCAAGTTCAAAATGTGGTCATATGAGGAAATATGGTAACTTGGAGAGCTATAGACGGTCTATGAGCTCTTGGCGATTACTGATATTATTCACGAGGATACACCATCTCCTATAAGATTGTCTAGGGTATGAATAATAAACATCTCCTTATTCTATCTTTATTTAAGAGTTCAATTTTAGCCCTTTAGTGGAATGAGTTAAAATTAATAGATCGGACATAAGTGAATCATTTGTTGATTGTGATTAGGTTATGTCTATTGAAGCTTAAATTTAGATAGCCCGCCAAGATCCACAATCCACACATACTTGCATGGATCACTTGATATATTCTACCGAACCAATTTATGAGTCCATCTAGAATTGCATTTAATATATTAAGAATATAATATGTCTATTATTTATTTAATGGGCTGCACTATTATATTAATATATTAAAAGGAGACATGTATACTTGTTTCTTTTAGTAAGAATAAGTCTGGTTCACATGTGGGCTTTTATTTAAAGTCTAATGGATTAAATAAAATAAGAAAAATAATATTGGGCCCATATATATATGGTGTGGGCGGCAAGGTTAAATAAAATAGCCCAAGATATTATTTCATTTTATTGTTTTGATTAAATGGGAATTAATTAATTATTTAATTAATTAATAGTTTAAATCAAAATCTTTTCCTAATCGGTAAATTAAATACTATGTGTTGGATTAGGGTTGGAATTCTTTTAAGTGATATGAGTCCTAATGTGGTAAGGATTAAGTCCACATACACTCCTTATTATACAAATAATTCGGCCACCACTAGTCCTACATGGGTTAGGATTCTTGAATTGATAGGAATTAAGGAAAAGGATAATTCCTTTTCAAGTAAGGAAATTAACCAACCCTAGATTTCCTATTCAATGAATTCGGCCAACCCTACTTGGTGAAGGAGAAAATTCGGCCAACCTATAAATATAAGGTTATGAATTTTCGGCCACCTTGAAGCAAAATAGAGAAAGATTTTTGTTTGTTTTGAAAATAAAAAATCCTACTCTATACACATAGATTTTCGGCCAAGAGAGAAAAAGAAAATAAGTTCTCATTCGATAGTGCACTTACAAGCCTTTAACATCAAAAGGTTTTGTTCACACTTTCGATTTAGGGTTACGCGAGTTTCAATCATATTGATTGTGAATTCAAAAGTGACCGGAACTATTTTTTTAGGCTCTTGGTGTTTTACTATTGAAGATCAAGATCAGAAATTCCATACATCCATTCTAAGGTAAGCAATTCAAAGAAAAAGGGAGACCACGCTCCTAGGTGATTCACGTACGTGCTAGGATTGAAGATTTTACGGATTACCATGGACGTAAGTCAATCGGATCACGCAACAAGAGGTATTTAACTCTAACTGTATATTTGAGTTTAATTAATTAAAGGGTTAAGGTTCAAATCTTTAGAAAAATTTTAAACTATACGAAAATTATTTTTTCGCCTTCCGCTACGGTTTTAAGCAATTTTTCCCTACACTATCATCCCTATTATCGGTGTTTGATGACTCACTGTTCTCTTCATCATCAATGGTTTCATCATTACAGACAATTGGGTCTAACATTGGAATGGACCCACATGCTGCCAGTTGCCGAAGAAACCCGCCATACACGGGTTGTGGAGTAGGTAGGTTACATTGTTGAAGAAACATTGAATGTACTAGGTTGTCATCTTCCTCCAATATAGTACCATTCTGCACACAATGTGTTGCTACCTTCTTCGAAACGGTAACATAAACCTCGGGTAACAACTTATCTTCATCCATCATACATGACACGACTTTGTCATTCTCAATTCTCGGACGGGCAGTACCAGTAGTCGTAAAGGCCAACGAGCATAATTCTAGGGTAGACCTATGAGCTTCAACTTTAGCAACATCTTGAACCAACTTCACCAAGCCATCATAAGTCAAACCGATAGGAACATGGACCCACTTTGTCATACCACCCTCGTAACAATTGGCTGCCCAACTTCCACCGTGATGGATGACCAATTTCTTTGCACCCATGTTCCTGCATGTCAAGTATTTACATGAAACATTTAAACTGGCTGGGAACTGACATGTAACAAAACAATAACCGATGGCATGTAACATGGGTACAAAAAATTATAACTGACATGTAACTTTAAAATAAACTGGCATGTAACTTACAAATACACTATCATGTAACTTTAAAATAAAATGGCATGTAACTTACAAATACAATATCATGTAACTTACAAATACACTAGCATGTAACCTGAGAACAAAATATCACAGTAGCAAGTTTCGCTCTAAACTTACAAATACATGTAATTTTAAAATAAATTGGCATGTAACTTACAAATACACTATCATGTGACTTTAAAATAAATTGGCATGTAACTTACAAATATATTATCATGTAACTTACAAATACACTATCATGTAACTTACAAATACACTAGCATGTAACTTTAACATAAACTAGCATGTAACCTGCGAACAAAATATCACATCAGCTGGTTTCACTCTAAATTGAAACCGATCTCTTTATCTTCATATCAAAAATAATGATCCTTGTAAAATACAAGTGGGTAAGAGATACATACCGTTGAAAAACGTCGTTTGGCTTCGGATGGTGGTGTCTTTGCCCAGAAATTTCAGATTCGGATGGTGGTGTCTTTGCCCAGAAATTTCAGCTTCGAATGGTGGTGTCTTTGCCCAGAAATTTCAGCTTCTTGCCCACCAAATTTCAGCTTCTTGCCCAGAATATTTCGTTGAGACTTCGTCTTGCCCAGATTGAAGATTTCGTGAGGCCGAGATTGAAGATTTCGTGAGAGAAAAAGCCAAAAAAGTTTATCAATTTCGTGAGTGAGAGAGAGAGAGCTCACAATTTCGTGAGAAAAGTGTATGTTTTCGGTGAAAAACATATTGGAGGGATTTGGAAATAAGAGAAATTATTTTTGGGGGGAAATATTGAAGTAAGTAAAGACAAAATAAGGGTATATTTGGAAGTTCAAGCATAAAAATGTTAAGTATAATCATAAATATATATTTGGCTAAAAACAATAAACTCATATATTTTATGACCATTTCTTGCAATTTCCTCTATATATATATATATATATATATATATATATATATATATCAAATATATATACAGTATATAGTTTTAACGAGACTTAAGGCCCCGTCCAATAGTTGTTTTTCATTCTGTTTTCGTTTTTGTTTTCCAAAAATGATTTTGAATTCGCGTTCGTTAACTGTTTTTCATTTTATTTTCAAAAGGCAAAAAGCAAAATGAAAAACGAAATCAGTATTAACAGTGAAATATTTGAAAAACACAAAATACTTATTTTTGTTTTTGTTTTTGTTTTTCGTTTTGTTTTTTATATATATTGTTTTTTTGAAAAAAAATTTACTGTTTTTTTTTCTTCTTTTCCTCTTTTCTAGACTGTCTTCATCTTCTCTTCGTCATCTCTTCTCCTTCTTCTTCTCTTCATCTTCTCCTTCATATTCTCCCATCTTGGTCTGCTTCTTTCTCCTTATTTCTTCTTTCTTCTCGTCTTCTGCCCTCTATTTCTTCATCTGCTTCTTCTTTCTTCTTCTGCCTCTTCTTGCTTTTTTTTCCCTTTTTTTTCTTTGCTTTGAAGGAGCAGTTCCATCGATTTTCCCTCTACTTCTTTTCAAGTTTTTTTTTAATTCCTTTTTTTTAGATTTTATATTTAATAAAAAAATATTTATTTAATAAAAATCTCAATTATTTATGATGTGTTTTTTTGGAAGTAATTTATAGTGTTTTAGTGTTATTGTGTTTGGTTTGCTGGGTTTGTTTTTAATGAATGTGTTTGATTTTGATTTTGATTTTATGGGTTTGTTTTTGATGAATGGATAATGGTGTTTGATTTTCTGGATTTGTGTTGATTGTATAAGTTTGATTGTGTTGATTGTATAAGTTTGATTGTGTTGATTGTATGAGTTTGATTTTCTAAGTTGCTGATAATTGTGGTTAATATTTTGATTTTATAGGTTGTTTGAAATTCTCAGATGTCATCAAATCTGGAAATTCACACATTTCTTCAAATCTAGAAAAATTTCAACTTATTAAGAACAAATATTAAAAAAATTATAATTTTTGATATTTTCCAGTTAATCTACCAAACACGTTTTTTACATTTTCATTTTCAGAATACAACTTTTAGTATATGCTACCAAACGAGTTTTCAGATTTCGAAAATGAAACCAAAAACACTGTTTTCGTTTTCAGTTTTCATTTTTCTTTTCGAAAAACAATTAACGAAAACCGCTTACAGGATGGACCCTAGTTTACCAAAAAATTTTTTGAAAAATTACGATAATTCAGGATTTTGGGAGTGTGATGCAGACGGGGTTGCAAACTCGTATTTGGGTCGTTTGGAGCAACCAAAACAAGTCTGACTTTGTAGGCTCATATCTTTTACATACGGACTTAGAATCGATATTATAATATGTTTCCGGAAAGTCCAAGACGAGATCTACGTTTCATTACATAAATTTATTTCTTGTGACGGTGTCCGTAGGAGGTCAAAAAAATGCAGTTTAGTTTGTTGTCCAGGGACTTTTAGTTTCTTGCGCAACAATCAAGTATTTTTCCTTTTTTATTAGGATTTGTTTTCAGTTTTTTAGATAGTACTCTTTCCCGATTTCATTTAGCAGCATTAGAATTCTAGGAGATCTCGATTCCTTTTGGAATTAGGGTTTGTTTCTTTTTCAATTTAAAAACAACTCCAACAGACTCACATCAGCAGATATGGCTCCAACAGACTCGTTAAATAGTATTCTTCAATTGAGAAATTTTTTCTCACTCTTCAATATTGCCAAGTAACTTCTCACTCTTCAGATTTTATTTTATTACTTTTTATAACCATCATTACTAAAATAATTGTGTCTTAATGACTTTGTCTGATTTTAAATTTAACAACCTTGTTTGATTTTTAATTTTTAATTTATATTACCATTAAAATAATATAAGACTATTTCTATTTGAAGAGTCTTTTGGAATGAGTCTTCTTTTCTCACTCTTTAAATTGTCACATAGGTAAGCAAATTGATATTTGAATAGTGAAATTAGAAGAGGCTTTTGGGGTTGCTCTAAGTAGATTGTATTAGAGCATCTCCAATGCAAGAGTGACTTGTGAAAAAAGAGATGTTACGTAGGATTAATAAACATTCTGTTAATAAATCTTTCTCCAATGCATCTGTGTATATTCAATCTCAATCTGATGTGTTAAGAAAAATATTAGACATTGTTAACATGACCCTATACTTTCAGATGGTCTGGTTATTTTTTCGGTTGTGTTATTGGCATAATTTGGAAAGATAACACGTCAACATAAACAACGTGGATTGCGGGAAACAACAGGTGACGTGTCAACAAAGAAGAGTTAAAATCAGCCAACCTAAGATGATCAGTTAATGACCTCGAACGATTGGTCAAAGTTACCTAGATGGTCGGGTTGGGAAATCCCGACCAATGGTAAATAGATTGATCCAATATAGTAGTTCGATCGGGAATGAATCCCTGGTCGGGGGTGAAAGAGATCTGGTCGGGTCTGGAAGATGGTCGGTTAAGCGACAAGTGTACAATTTAAAGATGTACTCGGATAACCTGAATTCAATGCAGTCACGACTCAAATATGCAGAGAAAGAATCACACTTAAACAAGGTACTTTGCAGTACATTCTGATAAGGAAATAAACTTCCTTAAAGATATCAGAGTCCAAATCAGACAACAAGTTTAATTTATTCAATTCACAAAAGATATAAACGGCCCCGATAAGTCAGAGTTTCATTAAACATATAGTAACTTTTTCTTATTTTGTACTCCGAGAATTAAGGATTTATACATGTATAAATAGCCCATAAAAACACCAAAGAAGGGGTTAATGAATTATTAGTGAAAAAAGTAAGAGAGCCTGAGTGTGTAATCATATTATTCATAGTGAATTCTTCTCTTCGCCGTCACCAGCAACCGTGGATGTTTCCCCACCTTGGGGTTTTACCACGTAAAATCTTCGTTGTTCGATCTGTTTGTTATTTGTAATCTTTCATTCAATTGTTAGTTCAACATATTTTATGTGACGCTTGATCCACATAGCTTGATCCAAAAATCACCATCAACAGGTTGACTTAGCAAATATTTAAAATTGACATTAATTTTTAATCTATTTTTAGTAAAGAAATAAAATAAAAAATAAAAAAGGAAAAAAAGGGACACGTCATTAAAAAAAATGTTTTAAACAGAAGCATCGGAGACCAAAATTTGAATTGATTCTCTATCAACTCTATTTTTATGCCACATATTATTTATATGCAAGCCACTAAAGTGCTCTTAGGTTTTGGAAGATTAGCTTTTGATGAATAAAATAATTTTTCTTTTATCTCAAATTTCTCTTCTTTTTTCATGGTATTATGTAGAATTAGGGATGACAACGGGTCGGGTTCGGACGGGTTTTGTAAAAATCCAAACCCGCATCCGCGAAACTTTCTGTCACCCACACCCGTCCGTGAACCTGTTTATTTTCACGGGTTCGCGGGCGGGTTTCACCCGCGGGTTTTGGGGTCACCCACACCAGCACCCGCAAACCCGTAAAATTTTTTTAATTATATTTTTAAATTATTAAAATATATGAAATATTATGATTTTAAAAATTAAAAACACTTAATAAAGTAAAAAATTTCAACTCATTTCATGTGTGTTTCTTAGTTGAGACAAGAGACAAGACACATTTTATATATATAACTAATGGAGGAACCTTGTGCTTTTGTTTTTTTCAATGTGGGACTTTCAAAAGTACCACATTGAAAAAACAAGAATGCAAGGTTCTACCATTAGCTATATATAAATGAAAGTTAAGAATTGTAATTCTTAAATTTAGAATGAGTGAAGTTTTTATATTTTACTCTTTATATAGTTAAATATTTTCATTGGAGTTTAAATTTATAATATTTTAAATAATAAATATTAAATCAATTTTATTTATACGGGTTCGCAAGTTCACCTGCGGGATTGTTTTTCCAACCCACATCTGCACCCGAACCCAAACCAGTTGTGTTTTTCTTTAAACGGGTTTATAGATTTACGGATCGTAAATTCACCACCCAAACCCAACTATATAGGGTCAAGTTCGGACGAATGTGGGTCAAATTGCCATCCCTACGTAGAATCAACATGGAAATAAGAAATTCCGCCTACATTAGAAGAGGAAGACTTGAACCCACAAATTCCACAATTTGTACGTACGAGGGTCAAACCTCTGTACCGGCCTCGTCTTGCAAGTTTTCAAGACTTATTAACTACCTTCTAGACTTTAATTTTATGCGTTTTTTTTTTGGTTAATATCATTTGGGTCCCTAGGTATTGTTGAAAGATCACATTTTTAAATGAGTTTGATTTTTTAGCAACTTTTTCCCTGACTTTTGAAAAGTATATCAAATAGGTCCATTTGACTTTTTTTTAACAGTCAAACGTGACAGAATATATAAATTGACCATTTTGCCCTTAAATTTAATTAAAGAGTTTAAAAATACAATTTTACCCTTTGACATTTTAAAATTTTACAATTCAATATTGATATAATCCAATCAAAATCTAACATGTGTCACCCAAATTTTAAAATAAATTATTAAAAATTTTGTATTTATATAATTCATACAAAATTTTTTTTTAAAGAATAAATAAAACATTATTTTTTCAAAAATAAAATAAATCTTCCAGCATCATCATCATCTTCACCTTCAACCACCACCCACCACCGATATCTTATTATCTCTCTCTATCACCCTCCACCGATCTCTCTCTCTCTCTCTCTCTCTCTCTCTCATTTTTCTTTGATTTCTTCTTTCAATCGCCTCTCATCATCTTCCCCACCATCATCTCCACCCATTCAATCACACACCACTCACCACCCACCACCGATTTCTTATCTCTCTCACCTTCTACCGATCTCTCTCTCTCTCTCTCTCTCTCTCTCTCTCTCTCTCTCTCTCTCTCTCTCTCTCTCTCTTCTTTAATTTCTGGTGTTGGTTCTAGTAGAGTGTTGGTGTAGCCGTCGGTGTGGGGCGTCGATCGGCCGATAGTTGTGATTTCAGGTGGGGGTGGACTAGGGTGGTGGTCGTTTGGGTGAGGGGTGTGTTGGTTCGAACCCAGAACTGGGTTCGATTCCAGATATGGGTTGGTTCGAACCCAGATGTTTGTGTGTGTGACAAAGTGAGTTTGAGCAGGTGGTTTGATTTAATCTTCTGGGTTTGATTTGTATTTGTTTTTTTTCAAGTTTTTCAGTCGAATTTTGTTTTGTTTTTTTTCAATTTTTCAGTTAGTTCACGGTGATTGAAGATGGAGGTGAAGCTCGGGTGATTGATTAATCTAAATTTGGGGTTGGCTTGAATCGAATCTGATGATGTTTGTTGTGTTTTCAGATATTGATTTGGGGTTGGCTTGAATCGAATTTGATGGTTATGGTGTTTATATTGTGTAAAGAAATCTGGAAATTTTTCCAGATATCTTCAAATCTGGAAATCTGGAAATTTGATGATTTTGTTTTTTTAATTTTTGTTTTATATATAATTTTTCTAATTTGTAGGGATTTAAGATAATATCAGATTAGTTTTTTAATATCAAATGTCAAAGGGTAAAATTGTATTTTTAAACTCTTTAATTAAAGTTAAGGGTAAAATGGTCAATTCATATATTTTGTTACGTTTGACCGTTAAAATAAAAGTCAAATGGACCTATTTGATATACTTTTCAAACGTTAGAGAAAAAGTTGCTAAAAAATCAAACTCATTTAAAGGTGTGATCTTTCATCAATACCTAGGGACCCAAATGATATTAACCCTTTTTTTTTTAGATTTATTGAGGGCATAACTTATTAATAGCTTCAAGTAGTTAGTAAGAGGCAACAGCAGACGACAGAGACAACAAAAAAAAAAATGATGAAGAAGAGAATGATAGTTGAGAAGCTATTACGTTTACGTAGAGTTGGTGGTCAGAGGTCACTCATCTTCAACCTCCCAATCATAGTTGATCCTCCTATACAATACTCATCTCTCACCATCCAAAACCAAAACCTTACTTGTTCGTCTTCTCTTAAACCCACTTGTCTCTTTGCTTCTTTCACTCACCGATTCTTAAGCAGCAGCAGCACCTCCACTCAAAATAAAGACGACTACCAAGACTCACTTCAATGTAATTGTAACACAACCTCTCTTTTCCTTCTATCGTTCAGGTATTAACGGTCTCGCAAGTCATGCTTATCAAGTGTTCGATTAAAGTCCTACGAGAACGATTTGTCAAGCCAGTCACTCATTTTATGTTGTCTGCAGCTGATGAAGATACCACAGACGGATGGGAAGAGGAAGACGAAGTGGATCCCGAGGTACTACTACTACTACAGCCTTACTTGAGACTTGAGATATATCATATATATATAAGAAAAACACACAATTTAGTTTTGAGTTTATTTTATATACAGATTGGCGATGGAGGAGATGGGGGTGGAGTGGTGTTGCAAGGTTGCTCGTGGGGTGAGCGGGCTCTCTCCATTGCACATGAAGTGTTGCTGCTCCGTGCTGATAGTGATGACATCAAACTCTTTGCTTTCAAGACCACTCCCCGTGGTTATGTTTATGTCAGACTAGACAAACTCTCCCACAAGTATGTTATGTACATATATCTATCTTTCATTTATCAAACCCATATCATACTTTATTTGTTGTCTTCTATTGCTTTACCAATTTTCTAACCTTGTTTTGCATTATCTAATTATATTACATTGATTAAGGGTTTGTTGCCTTGGTGGTTGGAGAGACTTCAAAATAAAGCTCCACCACCAAAGTTCAAACCTTGGTATTGTAAATATAGTCGAAAAGTGTGCAGAGACTCCTCCTCTGTTGTGGGAGTTGCAATCCAAGTTGTGCTTGTAGAGTCCAATCTCGTCTTAGATTACATTGATTTTGCCATGTATTGCTGGTACGGGTAAACTAATTGTACTTGTATATGCTTTACCGATTTTCTTATTTTGTTTTGCATTATTAAATTATATTGCATTGATGAAGGGTCTCTTGCCTTGGTGGTTAGAAAGACTTCAAAGCGAGCTCCACCACCAGAGTTGACGAAAAGTGTAGGGAGACTCATTCCCTGTTGTGGGAGTTATAATCCGGTTGTGCTTCTAGAGTCCAATCTCGTTTTAGATTACATTGATTTTACCATGTCTTGCTGTTACCGGTGGACTACTTGTATTTATATTTGCATTTGATTCAGATGGTGATAGATATACTTCTTTCTGCATCCTCGTATTTGCTTGTAATGGTTCTTCTATGTTACACTACTGTCTACTGACATTCCTTTTATTATTAGATATGGTTGTCCTGGCATAGAAGAGCTTGAAAGCTTCAGTCAAGAATACAAGAAAAGATTAGATGAAGTTGGAGCACTTGGAGAAATACCCGATGATTTGGCTCTTGAGGTAATCAATTAATTAATTACATCTCTAACTCTTAACTGTGTTGTCTGTTCATATTTAAAGAAAGTTATGTTCTGTTTCGTTCAAAGGTATCATCTCCAGGTGCAGAGCGGATATTAAAAGTACCTGATGATTTGAGTCGTTTCAAAGACATGCCCATGAGAGTATGCTATGTAGACGAAGAATCCGATTGCATAAACAATAGAGTCTTCCTGCTGGAATCCATAGAAATGGACTCAGATAAATGTGTTTGGAAGTTGGCGGATGTAAAGGAAAACAGGGACGTTCAAAGCAAAGGTAGACCAATGAACCGAAAACAGAAGGATTGGAGATTAAATCTGCCTTTTGCGATGCATAGAATGGTGACTCTCTACCTTGATTGCTGATTAACGATTAATGACTCTGTATTTAACTTAGGAACCAAGAATATCCAACTCTGTTTTTCTACTTAAATGGTTTGAACTGGAAATACAGGTTTCAATGGCTATAGGTATATGTTCCTTTTGTCATCAAGCATTTCGTTACTTAAATTATCCAAATTACAAGATATCTTTTCCGGGTTTAGATTCATATTGCAGGCTTTCGTTTCGTCTGCTCTTCGAATGAATCCAAATTTGTTCGATCGTCGGGCACTTATACAAACATTTTGAGGTTTTGGATTGAACGGTTATTGATTCTAACTCATGAAAATGAAAAATTATGTCTAAATTACAAATCAAAATGGGCATAATGACTAATTAGGCATTAGGGATGGGCATTTCCCCCACGGGGCCCCATCCCCATTTGCCCCCACCAATTTGCCCCCAAATGGGGTTTGGGGGTGGGGTGGGGTGGGGTGGGGGTGGAGGTGGGGGCAAATTTTGCCCTCAAAACCTAAATGGGGATGGGGGTGGGGGGACCTACCTCCACCCCCATTTCCTTATTTCCCCATTTCTTTAAATCGGGATGGGGTCCCATTTCTTTAAATCGGGATGGGGCCCCATTTCTCCATCACTAATTGACTACCTGACAGTTGGATGTTCTTAGTTTTTTTGTAAATTTGTTTAGACTTTTATGTGTAATACTAAATTACTATAGTTATTTTCATTAATTTTGGACAATTATATAGTTTGGAAATCGAAACATGGTGATTCGTAGGATTGGAATGATCGAATTTCGAATCTAGAATTAAAATTTCAGATTTCAGATTGAAAAATATTAGGATTAAAAATAGGAGAAATTGGAGAAATGGGAGACAGGGTGGGGGCAGAGGAACCTCTCTCCAAACACCCTCATATCCACTTCCCCCAAATGGGGTTTGGGGGCAGGGATATAGGTAGGTTTCAGAAATGGGGATGGGTGTGGGCCCTCCCCGCCCCAATGGACCCCACGCCCATCCCTAGGCATTAGATTAGAAGACACGTGCAATATGGTTTGTAGTTGATTATAGGATAGTTATGGGCCAAAATTAGTCTGTTGAACGGGACATTGCATCTAAGTTGATGCCCCTTTGAAACCAAATGAAAACAAAAGGGCCATAAATTCAGATATTTTAAGTTGAACCTAAAACATTAAAATGTTGAATGCACGTCTTTTAAACACCGAGCCATAATGGATGGTGGTTTTGAATTTGAATCTTTCACGTATCAAAATACTTGAATTTATATGTTACTTACTTCTACGACTGTTTACTCATATCCAAACGTTATAACTAAAACCTTGTATCTAATAAAAAGGATCGATCTGTGAGGATTTAGTTTTGGTTATATCAAAAATAGAAAAGTAAAAATGAATAAAAAGATTAAATCAAAGAGTGCGGATATTGACATCCATAAAACTTATTAGTATACCCGTTTTTATAAATACATCAATGTCTAAAATTTTAAAAAAACAAATATTACTATAAGTACGCATCTTAATGCCAATAATACCCTTATTGAAATAAATATATTCATTTTATTACATTATTTATAAACACTTTTAAATTATTATCACACCCAATTTATAAAAAAAAAAACAATATTATTTTTGGAATCAAATCATCTTTTAATGATGATCCAATTTACTTTTGGAAATATCTTGAATGTAGGAGCTTTGTAAAATGGAATATGTGAAACCATATATGGGATCAAGAGATTTTCAAACTGGAATTCTTTTATTTATAAAGCTATCTTAAAAAAAACTTAGTCATATCTACGGCTATTTAAAAAAAAAAACTTGTTGATATTTACAACTATTGTTACAATTTTTTTTTTATTATTAATAGATTTCATAACTATATATAAAGGATAATGGTAGACATCTAACCCTTTTATCTAACATTTACATCCAACTTGACATGTGGGCCATTGGATGCTTTGACAAGTACATGCAAGCCAAGTCAAAGCATTTAAATCTAATGGCTTCACACATCAAGTTGGATGCAAAGGTTGGATAAAATGGTTGGATGTCAATCATTATCTATATATAAAAGAAAGACAAAAACAATATGATAATCATGTGATGATGAGAAAGTTTGGTATTTGAAATAAAATTAGAGTTCAATTAGGGTTTATCATAACAATTAAGGTTTATTATATGTTAGGGTTTATCATAAGTATTTTTTAAGGTAAGTTTTTTTAATAAAGAAATATAGTTGAAGATATCGATGTAATTAATGAGTGTATACAGTATTTGATTTATTTTTAATTAAAGTAATTTGTTCTTATTTGTAAATTTATATTGAGATATTTTTGCAATTAACTTTTATAATAAAGAGTAATACTATTTGCAATCCACCAATTATCTTTTTACACACCATTTATTTTATTTTTGTTAATGACAATATTAACCTTATTTAAAATTGTTAAAAAGGACAAAATAGTTCTAAGACACAGTAAAACAATTTCTTAGAATCCAATTACCATTTTCTTCCTTTTTTGTGTTTCACAAACCCTAACACATCTATTTTTCCCTCACTATTTTAAAGTTTTCCAAAATCAGGAGTAATTTTTAAAATGATGGAGAATAATTTGCAGCAAAACAAAAAACAATAATGAATAAGCTTTAATTAGTTTTAAACTCACTTAGGCTCTGTTTGATTTTTCCACTTAACACTGAATGACACTTAATGTGTTCCATTCAGTTATTTTGTTTGATTTTTTAAGCTTTAAAATCACTTAATGAACCTCTATGACAACTTGTTTTGAAAAGTGAAAATTTTTCACTTTTCACTTAACAAAAATCCAGTGGAATTTAATACAAAGTTTTACTTTCAAAACTATTCTTACTAATTTATTCTATTTCAAATTTTGTCTTCAATTAAAACCCTAATAGTAATTATTAGATTCTATACAAATTAAACTGTGGTACACTTATAGATTTCCAAGGATACAATATTTATTATATATATGGTATTATGGTTTGCCTCATTTAAGTTTATTGAGTGTATAGTAGTACATTAGCATTTATCACTTAAGTAGTACCGGTGGACATTTATCAATTAAATAGTATTGATGGATGTAAATCAATAATCGTAACCATTACAGTGAGATATTAATCATGTTGTAATTCAATGATAATTATATTCAATTTAGAACAAAAAAAAACCAACATGTCCAAAAACCAACCTATTCAGAATAATATTAAATTGAAATATTATTAATAACTAAATAAATTTATTTTGGAATTATTAATTTATATGTTAGAGTTGTCCTTAATATATTAAAATATAAATATATAACAAGTAATAGTTAGAAGGATATAGATGTAAAAATATTTATTTTCAGATATTTATAACTCAAAAAAACAAGCAACTGATCACTTATATTCAGTTTTCAGTGAAAAAAAACAAACATGTTTTTTAGTTTTAGTTTCCAATCACTATTTAATCTTCAGTAACATTCAGCACTGTTCAGTCTCCATATAAAAAATAAAACCGGCCCTTATTTTTTCTGTTGAATCACTAGTTGAAAGTAACGGAAATCTGACTTGGTTTTTAATTAGTTGAAAATATTGATTATGCAGAATTAGTTGAAAAACAAATGTAGTAATCTATCTTAATGTCAATTCGAAACTTACTGTTTATTATTATTATTTTTGGATTAATACAGTTTAGAAACATATGTTCATATGTAGTTTATTTCAATTTGTAATTTATATTCATAAAAATTTCATATAAATTTTCATCATGAGTAAATCAAAATTGATAATGGGTAATATTAAAATAAAACAAAGTGTTTTAAGAAAGTTAATTAATTAAGAAAATGGAGTGTTTTTAGAATAAGAATGTGAAAAAAATAAAAAAGATAGTTTTGGAACAAAGTTAAGTGTATTTAAAATATTTTTAAATTTATGTTTTAAGGATGAAATGTATTTAGTAAAGGAGTGTGAAAAGAAAAAATTGGATTGTAAAGAGAAAATCTCTTTAATAAAATATATGGATAATAATAAATTTTATAGATATCAACATCAGCACCCTAAATGAAAAGTGAACACTTGAAATTTGTTGCAAGTCACATTTTTCATTAAACATAACGACTGGCGTGAACTTCTCCCTTAAAAATGAGGATTGGTCTAGTCACAAAACAATCGATATTAATGAGAAATATCAATGTTCATGATAGTGGGTGCTCATTTTACAAAAATGAAAAATTGAAAGCATTATGACATCTATATTTTCTCACTTATATTATATATAACTAAATCAAAAGATAAAGGGAAATTTGTTTTTTTTTTTAAATCCAACACTAATCCGATAATGATCTACCGTAGCCTGTAATGTAATTTCTTCCATAGAGAGGGGTCTTTCCACTCTTTACGATTAATGAGTAAACTTGGAACTCATATCCCTGTCACATAAGTGATAGGGGAAGTGACCAAATACTTTGTTAAGAATCAAGAGTGATCGGACGAAAAGAAAAAGTAAATTGTGGTGAAGGAATAAAAGAAGAGATTCGATTTAGATTATACTAATGCTAGATAATCCAAAATTTAGTCCAAATTTCTACCAAATGATGTGGAAAGTGGTTTTTTCATTAACCACATCATCACATGTTGTGTGTGAAGATAAAAACTCACTTGATATATTATTTGAGTTAAATTTTGGATTAATTATTTGAATTGTATAATATTACTTTTTAGATTAATATGATTTAGAATTTGAGATAGACTGAACATCAAGAGTAAGGGGTCGTTTGTTTTTTTGTCTGAAGACTGAACAGTCCTGAATTTTTCTGAAAACTGAATAGAGACTGAAATCTGAACCTGAATGACATGTTTGTTTTTTTTCTTTCTCACATCTGAATATACTGTCAACATGTTTGTTTTTTAAAAATAAAATTATCTGAAAATACGTAATTTTACATTTATACCTATACTAATTAAAAGAAGTAATTTAACATGCACCATTCTTTATAACATTTTGTATGTTTTTTTTTTTTTGCAAACAAAGTTCAATTTAACAAAATAAAAAAAATTAATCAGAGAACATAATTTTACATGTTTTGCAAACAAAGTTTAAGTTAAATTTATTATCAAAAAAAAGTTCAAGTTCAAGTTTAATTTTTATGTTGTCCACGTTTCCGGTGAATATAATTCATGAAACCATTTTTGTTTTTTTGGTTTCCTGGATCATATGCACCGGAAACCAAATAAAAAAAAATGTTCTTGAATTTTTCATATACAATAATTCTATAACATCTTCAAGCTACAAAATCTACTCAATATGATAGACAAATTTATTGAGCACTATACGAATAGTTAGATAAAAATAAATAAATAAAGTGTTCTTACTGGGATTTGGCAAGAGAGAAATTCAATTGTTCAATCTTTGAAAAATTTCAATATGAGAAGTAATTAGAGTTTTTTTTTTCTTTTCTAAAACCTGTTTAAATAAGAAATATGTTAAAAGAAATTTTTTTATACCATATCAAATTAAGATAAATTTGGAAATATATCTTTTTTTAGAGGATAGATTTGGAAGAGAATATTTTAATTGTATCCAGTGATTTGGAATTAAGTTAAAAGTCATGATTTCTTACTTTTTATTTTAAGTTGTTTTTTAATATTTTTAAGTTGTTTGACCACTTAAAAAACAAACAAAACAACTTAATGAGTTCAATTCAGACCCATTAAGTTTTAAGTGAAAAAAACAAACGAACCCTAAGTCAATTGAGATCTGAGAAGAGAGAATATGTCCATAAATGGAAGGCCTCAAATAATCTGGCGGCCTCATTTTTAGATAAGTGGACCACTAACAAATAACTATATTATTTTTTTTTTGAAAGAAAAAGAAAAATTGAGTGATTGGGTCCATCCTTTCATCTGATTTAGACAATTCTTAACTAATGAATCCTATCTACAATTAGGTTACCCAACCCAGACCCACTGCTTGGAATTTATTTTTGATTAATTGGCGCTAGACCCCGAATTGTACGTGAAGTTACAACATGTATCATAAATGTTTTTTTTTCTTTTAGACGTTAAATCCCCTGAACTATTGAAAATTGGTAGAAAGTAACGAAATAGAGATAGAACCCCTTTGTACTTAGAGGGCATGTTGCAACAGTTTCTGTTAATTTCTAACCTTTCGAGAGATTTAAAATCTAAAAAAACGTTTATAGGGTAAATTGCAACTCCGTATATAATTAAGGAGTATAGCGCCAATTAGTCTTATTTATTTTTTTGGGACTTTATTCTTATTATTTTATTGTGCATCAAATCAAATCAAAGGGGTCCTTTTCTTTTCTTCATCAAGCTAACCCATCAACGTTGTTCACGTCTTCAAGAAAATAACATTTCCAAATTTTGACATGCTCAATGAACCCATGAAAATGATGCCATTTTATCATCATCATTTGCCAAATCAAGCTTCTTTCTTGGCAGAAAAATAAAATATCTAGCTTGTGATTAAAAATTCATGATATGTGTCCTCCATTTTTCTTTCAACTTGTGAGAATATTGGTAAAGTTATATCTAGATAGGTATCCATATATTGCAACTTGAGCTTCTTCTACTTCAATGATTAAAATCATTAATTATAAAGACCAGATGCTAGGGAAAGATATCAAACCAGTATTGCATATGATTCCAATTTTACCTCATCTTAGTCAAATGACACATTAAATATCACATTATTATTATTATTCTAGTTAAAGACATGGATTAAAGAAAAACTCTTATCGATATTAATTTTATCTGAATTTAACTACATTTATTGATTTGTATGACTATGAACATAGAATACCGTTTTATCATTGGATTTCTTAAACCTCAAACTACCTAATCTCCACATTAAAGGCATACATTATTAACATGACAACATGTATACCCAAACTGAAAATTGAAATGACTAAACTAACAACTTTTCTTTCTTACTTTATTTTCACTGATTGTGTCTCAAAAGTATAATAGCATTATTGTCCCATTGACAAATTTCATTTGTTAGGTCTTATAATTAATTGAGACTCAAATTAAAGTAAGCAGAATCTCTACTACTCCGATTCAATCTTTTTCCATCAAATGACCTCTTTGATCTAACGCTTAACAGGAACTGCTTTAATTAAGTTTTGATGGGATCTAGGAACTAACAAAGCATATATATTATATATAAGGATAGTGTTAACTTGTGCTCTAAGGATACAAGTTAACGACCACTCTTTTAATATAAATAGAAAATATATATTATATTTATTATGATAAGATAATAAATATATATATATATATATATATATATCGATATGTATATCTATTCTATATTTATAATAAAAAATGGTTGTTATTATCTACGATTATAAAATATAGTGATTACTGATTAGCAAGTCACATTATAATTATTATGATTATCATTGTCATCGGTTTGTGGGGTTCTTTCTAGCTCACGATGCTACAACTTTCTTTTCATACTCATAGTTAATCATGCTTTTTAGCCCAAGTGATTTTTTTTTTATATCGTTGTTTGATATCGTTTTATCGGTCATTCATATTATTCATGTTAAATATTATAAAATTTTCATATATAAAATAAAATTATTTCCTTTTTCATATTAGACTTTTCTATGAACATATTCATCATTAATTTTTATTTTATATATAACAATGAGAATTATTGGTTAGAGTAAAAAATTATGGTACACTTCACACGGTTCATACCAATACGAGTATAATAGACAATTTCATAACAACAATATATATCTGAAAAGGAAGTATACATAATACACTCTAACAAGGAAATGATGAAAAAGGAAATTGTATTATTTAAAGTAGTAGAGCATCTTGAGGCAGCTAGCTAGCTAGGTCAAAATTCAATTCAATATAAATCTGCATTCCATCAATTAATGATTTCGAGTTTTCAACTCCACCAAAATAGACCACCCATGTCCTTTTCCTATAAATATAAAAAATATATATATTGAAGAGAAGTTTTTTGTGGATGGTTTTCGAAATGATAAAAGTACAAAAAGGTTAGTGATATTGACTCTTGAATTTGAAGTACAGGCAGGGAAGCAACGTCAAGAAGAATCTCAAATAAAATATATTATATGATTCTATATATGCATACAGCATATATGATATAGCTTGTACAATTTCAAAGTGTTTCTGTTTTTTGGGTGGTTGATATTGATACAGAAGAAGAATTTGGTGAAGATGGAAGAAGATGCCCACACGATATTTCAGGGAATGAATTAATGGAATGGAAAAGCATCTCAAATTATCAACTCAAGTGGGTGATCCAGAGGTCATTTAGCAGTAAAATAAAATAAAGTTTAGTTTAGTTACATGCATTTTTGATAGGTTGGTTCGAACTTCAATCATGTAAACCAAGATAGAAGAGATCAAAGTTTTTATTTTATTGAGTGAAGGCAGATAGATTTATATCCCCACACGTCACTTGCCACTCATTTAATTATCTTTGATTTTTGCAACAAGAAAGAAAAGCATATATCTCTTTAAATCTTTCTTCAAGTGGGGTGATTATTAATTATACGTTTGAGTGAGTCATTTCAATGGTCATTCAAAGTTTCATATCAGCCGTAAATTTCCCCTTGAATAAAGTTTTTTTTTTTTTTTTTGGGGTTGGTTGGTTTTAAATTTTAATTATCATCGACAAGAACAAGTCATATAATTTTCCTATTCAATGCCACCTACATGCAATAATACATCTTCTTCATTAGGGTAGTATTTGTTTTTCGTCAGAAACTGGAATAGGTTCGAAAATATCTTAATGGATAAAACTTTTGACCTAATAATAATAATAATAATAATAATGAATAATAGTAAACATCTGAACTTATATCCTAATTTTTTTTATCTCAACCTATATGATAATTGAGGTATGAAATAGTGAGTAAATACATATATCAAGTGAAATAAATCATTACTCAATATAAGTTTAAATTTTAAACGGGATATGTAGTATTACTAAATAATAATAATTCGTAATAATACATATTGAATAACTAATTAGTTCATTTTAGGAGATCCATTTATATCTTTAAAAATCTCCAATTTTGAATTACAGGATATGAGTATCTTCTTGGATAGAAAACAAAATAGAAATCTAATCAAGTAGAATTCTTTTGAAAAACTTTAAATTGGGTTTATGATTTTTGCAGAATTTGAAAGGACAAATTAATTCTCAAAAGGGGTAATTTCACTAAAACCCCTATTTTTGGTGAAATGTCACATATTTAAATATCTTTGTTATATTAGCAACTTAAGTTCTTTATTTTTCAAAAATACATCACTTTAGTCCATTTGACCAAAATATTAATGGTCAACTCTAACTCTATATATATATATAAGTACAATTGTACTCTTGTCAAAATGATTTATTGAGTTTCAAAAATAAAAATATTAAAACGGTTTATAAAAATAAATAAACAACAAAACTTATTTTCTAAAAAAAAATTAAAAAGAAAAAAACTAATGGATTATGGAAAATATAAATTTAAAATAAATAATAAATTGAAAGTATTTTAAAAAAATTAAAATTATTTCAAAAAATAAAAAAAAAATTTTTTTTTAAGTAAATGGATCCATTTACTTTTTTTATAAAAAAAAATTATTTTTTTGTTTTTTAAATTTATAAAACTACTTTCAATCTATTATTTATTTTAATTTTATATTTTCCATAATCCATTAGTTATTTTTTATTTTTTAAATTATCTTGTTTAGAAAATAATTTTTTTTTGTTTATTTATTTTTATAAACAATTTTAATATTATTTATTTTTGAAACTCAATAAATCATTTTAACAAGAATAAAATTGTACTTTTATATATATAGTTAGAGTTGACCATTAATATTTTGATCTAATTGGCTAAAGTGATGTATTTTAAAAAGAGTGGTGCTATTGGCACACACTCTACTGATCTATTCATGCCCAACTTTTTAAATTATAGAATATTCTTTTTTTCCTTTATCAAAATTACTTAAAGAAACATACAATTTAGGAAAGAAATCTTCTACAAAGTAAATCTATTAAAATTTCATATTCCTTTTCCAAAAAAAAAACTCAATAATATGTTTCTTCTTCAAAAAAAAATTAATTCTTAAACCCGTAATCTGTTTCTTCTTAAAAAAAAATTTAATTCTTAAACCTTGAAATCTGCTTATTACATACATCTAAAATATTATGAAAGAGTTTGAGAATGATATCAAGAATATTGAATAATTGTTTAAGAACGATATCAAACATCTTGAAAAATTGTCTGAGAATGACATAAAACAAGAATTGTCTGACAATGATAGTAAGCATCTGGAAACAATTCATTCTCTGGAAATAAGTTTGAAATTTATTTTTTCTTTAGAATGATATCAAGCTGTTGTTGTGTTGAAGTACCCTGTTATTTTTTATTTTTTTCGTTTCCATCATGAAATAAGAAGAAAAAAAAACTAAAAAAAAAAGAAATAAGAAGAAAAAAATAAATCAATCAATGAAGGTGAGAGAGATGTGTACAGATACAGAGATAAAGAGATAGATAGATCATATATGATATGTATTAAATTTGAAAAATAAGTAAAATGGGTAGTTTTGAAAATAAACCAAAAAATTTAATAAAAACATTTAATTTTATTTAATTAAATCAAAATTTTAAAAAGTGAGATATAAATAGATCAGTAGGGGGTGTGCCAATAGCACCACTCTTTTAAAAAAAACAAATGATTTAAGTTAATAATATAACAAAGACGTTTAAATATGTGACCTTTTACCAAAAAATACAGGCTTTAGTGAAATTACCCATTCTCAAAAATTTACCAAAATGTCTTAGCAAGAGTAGCATGAGTAATTACTAATTATAGAGCTTAAGCATACAATATTTGAGTTGGAGAGAGATGATATTTCTCAGAGATCTGTATCTATTTGATAATTAATTAATAATGTTAATGATATATTGTATACGTAGTAGAAATCTCAATGTTCATCCATTAGACAATATTCAGAGTTCTTTTTTTAATTTTTCTCAATTCAGAAATAAGATCGAAGTGATGACGATATGGGATTAACTCGATGATATGCCTCTCACACTTATACAATAATAACTTACTATTGTGGGTTGGAGACAATTGAACTTTGAATTAGTTGTAATAATTTTAAGTAAAAATCTCTCTTTCATCGACTTCTTTCTCTCTTTTTGTTCCTGTTGGAAAATTTAGTGATAAACACGTATTTTGAGAGGGTTATTTGAGTATGATTGATTTCATAAAAATGTAAGATTAAAGTATATTCGATCTCGAACCTTCGGTTGAACGACTCGTGTATGGGGCACGAGTACGCGACCGTCCTTTTGCTACTATTTTCAATTTTTTTTCCTTAGGTCATATGGTGCGAATCATGGACCTAGAACCTTCGGTTGAACGACTCGTGTGTGGACACACGTACACAACCTACCTTTTGCTACTATTTTCAATTTCTTTTTTCTCTGAGTCATAAGTTTTGATAATAAGAAAATAGTTAATTTCCGTTTTGGATTCTGATACTTACTTGATCAATAAGAAAACATAATTAGTGTTTAATTAAGAATAGATTTTTTTAGAGATTATTCCTTAATTAAATATCCTTTATCATTAAAATGTGATTATCAAATATTTCTATATCAATCTTTTTTATTCGGTTTTCTATATAAACCTTAGTTTATTCTTCAAAGAAAATATATTGAATATTACGAAATACAGAGCAAATATAGTTTTGGCAGTGTTCTTTCTGAGTTCGAGTTCTTTGTTTTCTTGGTAAGTTTAAACTCAATTTGAGTTTGCTGAGAGTTGATTGTGCTCTGCAAGACCACTGCTGAAGACAGCCGCCAAACACATACGGTGTTATCCGACGAAATTGTTATAAGAACACTGTGTAAAATACGGGCCTTGATATGGTGTTTATTTGTTTATTACTTTTTGTTTCTTCCAAATTCGAACAAGAATTGTTTTTGATTTATAAACAACACTTTCTTTCTACATCATCATACGTAGCAATAATATTCTTTGTTAGTTTTTTTTTTCCTTTTCAAAGGATTAGAGTGAATCAGAATAATGTTCATATAATAATAATGATGGATGTCTAGATGACATGTGACCACCAGCGACCCTAATCATATATATAATTTTGATCAGGAAATGGGAAAATATATTATTATTGTGCTATTAATTACTGCAAATGTCAATAATTGAGAGATGCTAATGACAGTAATTAGTTGCGGAAATCATGGGATTCAATGAGCAAATATTATACAATTGCATGCACAAATGACAACCAGAGTTTTAATTAAAAACAGAAGTCTAGTAACCAGCTGTGTTGGGGTGTTGGGAGACACTTAAATTTTATTGCAAACTTGTGTAAAATTTGGTTTAAGAAAGTGTATTTTTCTAGCTCCTTGTGCATATCTCAGCAACCTTGGATGCATAGATTGATAGCTGTTTTTTTTTTTCTGTTTTTTTTATTTGGGTAAAGGTTAAGGGTCTGTCGGGACAGAAGACAGAGGCGGACCTACCTTAAGACCAAGTGGGGTCGTACCGTAACTTAAAAAAAAAGGATTTTGTATTTATATATATATATATATATATATATTAATTACCACTGTAGTGTTTTACCTTTCAATATAACTAATCATCTCTATTCCACCATAATTTGTTGTGTTGGGTTCAATTCCTACCATTTTCATTTTTCAAATATCTTTTCATTTTTAAATTTTAAATTCAATTTTTTTCTAATGATTTAATTTTTTTAATTTTATTTTACTATCTTTTTCATTTCCTTTCTCAAACTTTCATATTCTTATGAAACCCAACAATTTACTTTATCTTTTCGGTCATCAATCATTATCAACTTCTTAATTACCTTCAATTTGTTTTTATTTAATTAAATTTTAGTTTATATTAAATTATCTATTATAATTTCCAATAGTTTTAATTTAACATACCTAACACATAAAATCAATAAACCTTAAAATCTCAAATTTTAATTCATTTTATTAAAATAGTCAATCTAGTATTATGATTCATTTTATTTTATTCTTAGTATTTTCTTTATTTTGTAGTTTTAATTTATTTAGAATCAATAATTTACCAATAATTATAAGAATAAAAAATTAAAAAAATATGTCTAGTGATATTTATTAATCAATTATCTTTATATAAATTTAAATTGAATTCATTATAAATACAAAATAAAATTTCTTATTATAAAATTAGATTACAATTTATTATTTTAAAAATAAATATTATAAATTTTCATTGTTTATGTTATTTTCTTGTTATTATTTATTTTTAATATTGTGTTTCTTGTTTTTATAACTTTTTAAATGTTAGATTATTTAGTTCATCTTAAATAAGTGATCCATTTGTTTTATTTTATCTTAAACTTCATTATACCATCAATTTTCTTTATATAAAAAATTGCTTTTGTTTTTTTTAAACTCACTTTATTAAGATCTTAATTTTTCAATATTTTTTTATATATAATTTTTACTTTGTTTAAATGTCCTACCTACATGGTTAAAATTTCTAGATTCGCCACTACCCGTAAAGATTAGTTTATATATACAATACCATAGTTTGAATATCTGCGGTACGAAAAGTTCATTTTAAAGTAGAGACGTAACCAGGATTGAACATCATGGTGAGTTAGAATTTCAAAATAATAATGAAAAAAAATCAAATTCATATAATTTTCCATAACGTAAGTAATGATTTATGTTGACAAAGAAAGTGAACCCAATTTTGATAAAATAAGTAAATGAAAAAAAAATGTTTTCAAGATTGAGGCGACAAGTAATATGACAAGTCTATTACAAGTATTTTTGGTTTTGAAAAAAATAATGTAAATGCATCGGGGTATTTTTATAAAATTCAATACACATGTTGTTTTTTAAATTTTTTTAAAAAAATAAAGATTTATTAAAAAAATTTAAAAATTCAAGATTGACTAAAGTGGGTGTATAAGTACGTCAATAGTTTGAAGTCTCCGACCGCTAAGGCAATTGACCCTTATTATAGCTTAGAGCTATTTGATCAATGAATATAAACAAGTCCAAGATTGAGGAAGTGGGTGCATTTTGATTTGATCATGAATGAATAAAGCATGAAAACTGAAAAGGGAGGGTTGAGATTGAATTGGAAGTAAAAAGAGAGGTGGTAAAATAAAGATGACAAGTAGCTCTCAACAAATTAGTTGAAACTTGAATGATCAATGAATAATATCAAAGAGGAGAGGAGAGCGGTGTTTGTTTTGATTGTAAAAGTTAAAAATAGATGTCAGTGAAGACATGGTTGATGGCTCCTCCTTCTGCTTCTCCCCCCAAAAGTGTACACAATGTAAAACACCCCATCATCATTCATCAATATATCATGTATCATATATAATATATGTCAGTCAGGACACACCCCAAATATTTGATTCTCCAAGTACCGGCCCTAAACTCTCTTCTTTTTATTCATTTGTCATCATGTGGGGTTTTTCCATTATTTCATTTTGTTTTTTTACTTGAAAACAATCCACAATTCTTTTCTCTTACTACTGTTTCTTGATTTTGATTGCTAGAGATTCCAAACCTCTCTTCCCTCTTGCTCTCTTTGATATATGTTGATGATCAATGTCATTGCCTTTTCAAATAGTGGCTGTTGTTGCTCTTAAACTATATATAATGATGGCTTACATTTCCCCCTTCTTTTCTAACTCTTAACATTGTGGATCCTTTTAAGACCGTAGAATTGATTCGATAATGTTATAGGATCAATTTGATTCTGTAAGAAAAAAAAACTTATAGGGTTTCTGCACCCAAAACATACTCATCAATTACATTTTTTTTCTTCTCTATTTGAATAAAAAACATTGTCATATTGAATGAATGTTCTTTATCACTAAATCACATTGGACGTTTGTCTCTGTTAACCTTTTTTTTTTAATTTTGAAAGTTTCTTTTACCGTGTTTTTGCTTTGCATCCAACTCTTGTTATTATTATATGATTTCAAATTCGATCAAAGTTTATACAAAACTTTAACTTTATTCAAAGTTTTTACCTTAAAATAAAAGTTAGTGTTAACATGAAGTTTGATTTTTATTTTATAAAATTATTTTAGTAATAAAAATCCTCTAAAAAGGTGAATGCATGACCCAATTCTAAATCTAGCAACCTATCCAAATTAAGCTCAAGGAAAGATGAGTAAATTATTGATGATCATAGTTAGTAAAATTGACATTTTCTAATTTAACAAGGTATCAACGGCTGTGATAGCTTCTGAATTGATCCTGCGGTACAAATTATAGAGCAGAGAAGGTGGTTGAATATCAATGAAGATAGTACAGGTTGTGATGAGTGGAAGAATATTTGGGATCAAGAATCAAGAAGGAATACGTACACGAGACATATAAAAAGTGTAAATTAGCTGGTTTTGGGGAGACACTTCAAAACATATATTCTAAACTAACTACAAAAGGTATAACCCACTACATTTTCTAAACTATAAACCTAATTTAATTATATTATCTCTACTTTAACATATTTTTCCTTTTTATTAACACATTTGGTAGTGCGGTACATTTGGTAGTACGATTTGAATCTTATCGTATGTATTTCTCAAGCAAGTGTGAAGGGTTTTCTCTCGACTTGTAAGAGTAAATATTTAAACCGTATATATATTGTCTTTTGTGGATAGTTTTCGTCCTTTTCGATGATCCTATATTTTGCTTTGAAGTATTAGGTAATCCAATACTTAAAAAAAAAAATTAAGGAAATAAAACCCTAAAATATTATATCATTATAATTATTATTATTATATCTCTTATAATCAAATCATTTAAATATTTTGAGTAATATATAAATTCAATTTGTAATTTTTATTTTTATTTTATATATCACCTAGGTGGATGACGACTTCAACTCATAACATTATCAGCTTGGATAGGGCTTATAAATGAGCTTTCTTTATCACTAAACAATATTTATCTTTAGTTATTATGGATTTATTTTCTTTCCTAAATACGAACATCGCTAATAATTAATTTATCCACAAAAACGTAATAAAATAAAAACTATCTTTATTTAGAATAATTAAATCTAGTGGTCATAATTGTAATTTTGTTATTCGCTTTATCTATTTAAATATAGAGATCACACAGATGTTAGAGCAGAGATTTTGGGAGTGAGAGATTTTCTCATCATCCCTGTCAAAAAAAAAAAAAAAGAGTTTTATTTATTTATCTCTTCTATTTGATATTTATCCATTAAATTTATTGAGAGAAAGAGAGAGTTGGATTGGTGTGTGTTTTGTCACGATCATTGGATGCACGTGGAAACCCAGAAGGTAAGAAAAATTCTGTAATTCTCTCAACACATTTACACAAGCACTGCAATGGATTATGTATATATTTTTATTTATACATACAATATAATATAAAATAAAAATGAAAAATATTATATAATAGTTTCGTGTTGATACCCATTTTCCATCTTCGTCAGTTTCTTACTTGAGTTTTGCCACCCGTCTTTCTTTCTTCTTCTTTGTATGTGTTTTCTCTTTCTCTCCTTTGATTTATTTCTAATGTTTAATTCTGGTATGTGACCCTTTACTGGAATCATAGATTGCATATGGGGTTTGAATTTTTTTTATTTTTTTAATTATTTTTTGTGTTTGATTTTGTGATTGTGTCTGTTTAGTTTCTTGTTGTAATGTGAATGTGAGTTGAGGGTGGTTTTGTGATCTGGGTATGTGGGGGAATTTATCTGTTTAGTGTGTGTTGAACATTCTATGTGATTTTAAAAATCGATCTGTGATTATCTGGGTGTAATGATCATATGTTGTTTTGTGGAGGTCAATTGTGACTCCATGCATGCTATGATCTGTTTGCTTTTATTATAACAAACTTGTTTTCTTTTGACTCTTAACTAAAAAATTCAGTAGTTTTGTTTTTCAATTATGGTATTTGTAGTGGTTGGATTATTTGGTTGGTGTCAGGATCTTTGTAGTCTGTGAAGATTTCATTTTTTTTTGTTCCCATTTCGTTTGAGATAGTTCTTAAACGTTATATTGCTGATTAAAGTACTTCTAGTCGTTAAAGTTTGTCTTACAAAGGTGATTTAATTGCATTTTATTTCTTCAGTCTGATCAATGTTATTTATTTTTGTACTCATGTGACAGAGCTATTAAGCTTGTTAGCAGCATGGCTCTTCCTGGGGTTCACACAGATAGAGGAGAGTTAAGGGTTCATGAGAGTTTGGAGGAGCTCAGTACTGATTTGGTAGACTATATTGTTGAGTTATCAGAGGCATCGGTGAAGGAGCGGGGTGTCTTTGCCATTGCCTTATCTGGTGGTTCTCTCATTGGCTTAATTGGGTATCTATGCCTCCCTTTTTGTTATTTGATTTTTATTGATTTTGTGATCTTCTTCTTCTTGGTTTAAATTTCTGGTGGGAAACAGGAAACTATGCGAAGCTCCTTATATCAAGACTGTGGACTGGGCTAAATGGTATATATTTTGGGTAGACGAACGTGTGGTAGCAAAGAACCATGCTGATAGCAATTACAAGCTTGCAAAGGATGGCCTGTTGTCTAAGGTTTGTACCTTAAACTTCCTATTTTCTTCCACGGTCCCTCTGCGTCCTGTAACTTTCTTACTTTTTTCCTTTCTGTGTAGCATGTGTTTTGTCTCTGATGGTCTGAATTGAAGTAAATGATTGAAAGTTGGTTTTTCAGTTTCAAAAGTTTGAAGCATTTTGGTTCCTCACTTCATAATAGTGAGAAAAGGAGAGGACATCTTTTTTGTTCTTGTTATGCTAATTAATTAAGCACACTAATTAATATGGGTCTTGATACCATACATTTGTTTACTTTTCTGGCGTGTTAGCTGCTCTGCATATATATTTGCTGCTTCTAGCCCTCTTCATCGGCACATTGTATGCCAGCAATTAGTCATAAAATACCTTCCCTTGGTAGGGGGTTGCTATTTTAGTAACGTTTATCATGATATTGCCTGCTGGGATTTGGAATCAAACAATTTGTGAATTGAGGTAATATTTGCTTAACAATCTATAATTAAGTTTCTTGTATTTGAAAATGTACACATCCGAAACAAGATTTTCCAGTTTCACAAAATTCTAGGTTTGCTTTCCAGCCCAGATATGCTGCTGCTTTGTGATATTGGCATTTGAGTACTTAAGGGATGTTGCTTGGTCAGTTGCTGTTCTTTAAACTTGATTGAGTTATGGATCTTTCACTTTCCGTGTTTGATAAATCTTCCTATTGTTGAAAAGGAATGTGATATATCATGAAGCAGAGTCATTTTAGCATTGTTTAAAGCAAAATTTGGAATTTGTTTGCAAAACCTGCTATGAACTTTTTACTGATCTCTATTTTCCATTTTTTTTTTCTTTTGTAATATAAGATTGCATAGGACTGCAAACTAAATGAATAGCCATTTTTTATTCTTATGAAGCTTGTCCAGGTGGTGAATATATGGAAATTCAACATATTCTCACTGTGAGCTGATTGGATTTTAATGTCTTTGCATAAATAATGTTTCTCCATGTGTGCTCAGGCTTTTCTCTATGTGACTGGAGAACTGGTCGCTATGCCAATCAGGTTTCACACTGTTCTGATTGGATCTTTAACATCTTTGCATAAATTATGTTTCGTTAAATGTGCTTAAGCTTTTCTCTGTCAGACTGGAAAACTGATCATTATGCCAATGAGGTCTTCTTTTAATAAAACCAAGAAGATAATTGATATTCTTGTAAAAAGTCTCCTGTCTTATTTGCTATGCATCACATATCATCTACCAGACCATCCACAAGATCTCATGTGCGGCCGTTGCCAATATGCCGATTGCTGAAAAAAACTTCTTTAAAGTTTTGTTTAGCATCTCATTTTAGACTCAAGTAGGATGTTTGAACTTGTTTTTAAGTGAATTTGATATACTGAATGTGTAGATGATAATATCTCCATATATAGTGTAGCATCTTGTTTAATTGAAAAGTTATAAGTTTTATTAAAATCAGTAGTAATTATCTGTTCATCGATGTATAAATGGCAAGTGTTTAACTTAATGATGTGAGATCAAACTATCATTCTTTATTACTCTCTAGTAGTATTTTAGCATTCCGCAATACGTGGATTTAACAATCATTCTTTAAGATGTGATATCGAACTCTCTTGTGGGTTGTCTACTTTAATGATTTGAGATTGAACGATCACTCTTAATAACAAAGGTTCTCTTAGAGTAAAAGCAAGAAAGCTTAACTGGTTCTCTCTGCCTCTTGTACACAGCTGGTTGGTCAAATGTTTTGACTAATTAAAACTAAACAACTCTGACATGTTAAAAGTTAAATTTGTGTCTTGAGGTGTAGAATGCTGTAACAAGCCTTGCTTAAACCTGGGTGGTTAGCAACTTAGTGTAGTGTGTCATTAGGTTTGTATATTTACTGTTTGTGTCGGTGTATCAGTATTATGTGTAGTCCTAAAGTATTTGTGTGAAATAAAGCAGCTTTGTGAATGAGACATCAACATAGTTGTACTGAAGTTTAACTATTTTATCTACATTAAACAGTTTAAATTGAAGAAGATTGAATTTATGATTGCAGGTTCCCATAGTTCCGAGTCATGTCCATTCCATTAATGATTCACTGTCAGCAGAGGAGGCTGCGGATGAGTATGGGTTTGTCATTCGTCAATTGGTGAAAACACGGATGGTTAGTGTTTCCGATATTAGCGACTGCCCCAAGTTCGACCTCATTCTTCTCGGAATGGGCTCTGATGGCCATGTCGCCTCACTATTTCCCGACCACTCAGTGCTTGAGGAGAAAGAAGAATGGATAACTTTTATCACTGATTCCCCCAAACCCCCACCTGAGAGGATCACATTCACTTTGCCTGTCATCAACTCAGCATCCAATGTGGCCCTGGTGGTGACAGGTGAGAGCAAAGCAGAAGCTGTACATTTGGCAATTGACGACGTGGGTGCTGATTGCCCATCACTGCCTTCGCGGATGGTCCAGCCAACAAAAGGGAAGCTGGTATGGTTTTTGGACAAGCCAGCTGCCTCAAAACTTAAAAGACTTGAATTCTCTGAGTAGCAAAAAGCTATTCCTAACGAACTGTAAACCATGTATGTATGTAGTGGAGGGATTCCGTTTCTCTTCCATTAGTGTATTTCTGCTCCTTTTTTTTTATCTTGCTTTGGTTGAATTCTCCATTTTGACATTTCTCTTCTCGTTTCTTGTGGGGTTAGGGAGTGTAATGGTCCTTTTTGTAAGAAGAGGTAAAATAAAGTTGGGATCTCAATGGATAGCCTTTTTTTTTTTTAACAATCTTGGGAATATCAGATAATTGGATTCAGAAGAGCTGTCTCTCATTGCTCTTATATATTTCATGAAATGGTAGTTTTTTGGTGACCTCATAATTTCTTCCTGGATTTTGTGAAGAATGCTATTCTGCTATATAATCGGATGCAATTATGCGGATAATCAAACTTATGGAGAAACGTTTTAGGAATTTTTAATTTGTCAATGTCATACATAACAAAATATTTAATAACAGTTGGTATTCACTATTCAGTGACCCTATGAAAGATTGTAATGTATTAGATGCATGATGCATCAGCATTTGTTGATTAAGCAGATGGTGGACCTAAATAATACAAAATGGACATGATTGGAAGAAACAGCTAAAACTAGTTTCTAGCCTAAAACCTGACATCACCCTACTTAATTCTAGTACACTTAACCTCAATTATCTTCCATTAAATATTGAAAACAAGTAATTATCACACATCTCTTTCAAGAAAGTGCTACAATAGCAATGTTAATTTTCTATATTATTGAGTGCAGAGACTCTTAAAGAAAATAACAGCTATATTCTTATCAGACTGATATTATGGATACATGAATTATCATCCATCACCTTTGTCCCCACTCAACTCTTTAAAGAAGAAAAGAGGAAAGAGAGACAGAATTGCTTAGAAAACTTGTAAACTATCTATTCTCAAGCTTTAGTTATGGATGCTATCTGGACAACTCAAAATTGATGTTACAAAATTAATGCTACTTTCATAAACCCACCTAAACTGGGGACAAAAAAAAAAGAGACTACAATCACTTAAGAGAAGTAAGAAAACTCCAGGCCTGCAACACGGGAAAACATATGAATGTGTGACTTCCCTTGTCAACTTACAGGCTCGAAATTGCAGTATTCCATTCCTTTTCTGATATTGATCTTTTGCTCTTTTCATCAGGTTCCATTTCTTTAGACTTGACTGTGCGGTATTCCTTCTCTGTTACTGATTTTATGCCATTTTCATCGGGCTCTACTTCCTCTTCCATATCATCGTTAGGAGGGAATCCACGAACCCTCCCAAGCAACCATTGATCTATTACCCCACTGTCAATAGCATATTTGATTGAGCGTTCTAAGTATCCTTTATCAGTAATGAGATGTGGCTGGACAGTCAACATTCTTATGAGACCTGATAAAACATCAGAAGAAAATTTTTAGAAACTGCACCATTTTCGGGGAAAAGAATTTAATAACTTATCTAGCATAAATGAATAATCAGAAAGTCTAACACCTAAGAAACAATCCATTAACTTCTACATGTATGCATTGATGGTGATTGAAGACATGATATTCAAGTCTCTGTCTCTGGTAAGATATGATTATTATGTATGCTACTCATCATTTTGTTTTAATAAACTTAAATTACATCGCACATACAATGTTATAGCACATAAATTTATAGCATGATAGGAGTTTAATAGCACAAATGTACTGAAATCCAAGAATGTAAAACCAAAGTTTCTATAAAGAGCTATCCATCAAGTATGCAAGAGAGTAAAAACAATTTGCTATGCATTATCTTATGTGCAACACTCAAGAAACTCACAAATGGTGTACTGAATCAACAGTTGGAATCTAAATCTTTCAACAAGGCCCTTAGAATATCTAAAGAGTAAGCTAATGCAAACAGAATTCCAGGCTTCCATAAGATTTTGGGGAAGGCCAAAGACTACGAATAAAGGTACACTATTTTGAGCCATTCTTAGGTTGTCCATAAAGGTTTTTCCGATAAGACATGAAATAATAGTTTCAGAAAAGAAGTGAGACACTGTATCACTAGATATTAAGTACGCTATCAACAAGATAGAACCTGCAACGATGCCATCTCCAGATGCCGACATATCAGAAGTGAAAGGGGTAAGGGGGGCATCCTCCATCCCAAGAACTGCACCATCATGTTCCTCAGTGTAATAGTGTATTTTAGAAGTCCCATTTGTCACAAACAAAACCTTGAGATTTTCATGCCAAAGTGGTGCAATCACTTCTGGTTCATAATGGATAAACTTAGATCTGTCATTGTTTTTGGTGTCAAATTCTTCACTGGGATCAATACCACATAGAAACTCAAGTTCTTGCTTAGTAACCTCAATAACATTAGCAAGATTCCACACTTGCTGTATGAACTCCTTGGTTTCTTTACTAGACTCCCACAATGGCAATGGAAGATTTACATCGTAAAAAATAACCCCTCCAAGTTTCTTTGAAATCTTAATAGCTTGCAATGTAGTTGATCTCATGTTTCGATCAAGCAGGGAATGAGTGCTGAAGTAAAACATCTTTGCCTGCATGAAAGTCATTAAGGAGGAAGAAATAGGTCATCTCGTATATTCTATGAAAGTCAATTTTACACAACGCGGAACTGATTATGAGTGTTTTAAGCTGATTTTGGTTTATATGCATGCCTGACAACTAAATGTGTGCAGCCTCAGAATCTCACAAAATAAAAACAATCGGTTATTGGAGTAACATCATAAACATGGTTAAGTTGAAAGGATATGTCAAAATTATTCAATCAGACATATTTTGGTAAAGAAAAAATACCAGAAAAAACCCAATGATAAGAAAGATACACCATAACACTTGAAATTTAATTTTCACAAAGGCAAAATTACAGGACATTCATCAATTACTACACAAACAACATTTTTCTTTCTTTTTCCTTAACCAGATTATTAGGGAATTTCACATCAGAACTTCATTTTCCATATTTTGGAAGACAGTTTGACACAAGTCATTGTCAAGCTACCTCTCTTAGCAAACATATATATATATATATATATATATATATAAAGTCAAATAGCGGTGTAATATTACCAATTTTCAGACTAGACACAACCACAAAAGAACTAAAATCTTGAATATAGAAATGTTCGTTTGTCCCAAAAAATTGAAATCAATTTACCTCCTTTAGCACATCAATATTGATCTCAGACTTAGACAGAGAATCCTCTGCACAGGGTTTAAGAGAAGTCAATCGCAAACGACCTCTCTTACCAATCTTCATCTGCGATATTGATGTCGCCCTTTTAGTATCGATGCGAACCGACCGTGTTTGAACATTATTCACATTCATGTAATATAGCATGGCCTGACCACTGTCATCATCCCCAAGCTTTCCCATGAAAGCAACCTTACCACCTAAACTTGCTAGAGCTATAGCAACACTACCTGCAGATCCCCCAGGAGACCTAGTAAATTTTTCTGGGGCCCATAATGCACCCTGCTTTCTTTCATGGATTTCATAATCTATAAGTCTGTTGGCTGGCCTTCCTGATGGCACAAAAGCATGAAGTGCAGCTCCAAAGCAACAAACAAGAGGAGGCCAACCATAGGTAAAGCTAATGTCCTCTCCCTCGTATTTTTCCAGATCTATGTCTCCTTCACTCTCATCCTCCACATTTGAGATAAAAGTAGTGTCCTCAACATCACTAACATCAGATTCACTACCCTGAGACTCTATATCATCAACAATCTTTTTTGTAGACTTCCTCCTTCTCACTTTCTTTTCAGTTTTCTCTTCCTCTACATCAGTAGAAGCAGATGCAGCTGCCAACAATTAAACTATGGATTTAGCACTTTATAAGTAAGATATTAATAAAGTAAAACATACGAAATCAGACAAAACACTCATAAAACAATAAAGGGTGTGTACATTTTCTTATAGTCCTCTGTGGGGTTTTTGTAGTATCTGCACTTGATACAGACACAGCGGATTCAGCATCCGAAGCATCATTATTTATCTCCAAATCAGAATCCTCCTCCTCAGGTGCATCAGCTTTCGGTTTCTTCCTAGTTCGTGGGGAAGTAGCCCGTTTCCTAGGTGTTTTCTTTTTGACAACCACCTCATTGTCACTAAGTTCCACTTCAGCTGAAGTCTCTACAATTTTCTTCCTAGAGGAAGCCGAAAGGCCCCATTTCTTATGTAATCCAAAATCCGGAAATTGTACTAAATTCAACGCTGGAAAACACAGCCTATTCGAATGCCATCTACAAATTGAACAAACATAATCACCAATACATGTATATTTGTCATTATCATCATCATCAGAATAGAATTTAGGATTCAGAATTCAAACATTGAACAAAAACCCACAACCAAACTCAGTAAATATATATTTTTTGTTAATATTTTCATATGGGTGTATTGATAAGGTCAAGTACATATATTTTAGAAACTAAAAAACTCATAAAAGTGATATAGGGAGGTCAAAATTCAAATCATATGCAGAATAGCAGTAAAAAACTATAAAAGAAAATAAATAAAGAGCAAAAGCTTACAGACAGAGAGAGAGAGAGAGAGAGAGAGAGAGAGAGAGAGAGAGAGAGAGAGAAAGTAGACCTTGGCAAAGAAAGAAAGTGCGTGAAAGAGAGAGAAGCCATTTATGTTGTGGGGGTTTAAGACTGCAAATGCTTGAAATATTGCTGTTGAGGATGAGGGGGTTTATGAGCTTATACTAGTTCAATATTAAAGGGGCAGTTTCATTTTGGTCCTTAGGTTATTTCAATTCATCAAGTTTTGACCAATCTTTGTATTTTTAGCTTGCATAATCACTAAAATTATCAAAAAAAAAAAAAAAAATCAATTTGGTCCTAAAATCAAATGTGAAAAAATATATATAAATGTACTATTTCACACTTTATATTAGGGTACCGATATTGATACCCATAAAATTTATTAGCACACCCATATTTTATTAAAAAAATTTAATTATAAAAATATCACAATAGAAATTTACCAATAAGGACAAATTTCTTTAATTAAAAATAAACCAAATAATATATACGTATACTTATTAATTACACACGTATCTTCAACTATATTTCTTTATTAAAAAAAATTACCTTTCAAAAAATAAAAAACGTATGATAAACCCTAATTTTTATGATAAATTCTAATTTTATTTTAAGTATCAAACTTTCTCATCATCACATGATTATCATAATGTTTTTGTCTTTCTTATATGTATAGTTATCAATTCTATCAATAAACAAAATATTTTTTTAACTATATCTGTAGATATCAATAAGTTTTTTTTTTTTAAGATAGTCATAGATATTAATAAGTTTTTTTTAAGATAACTGTATAAATAAAAGAATTTCAGATTGAAAATCTCTTAACCCTATATATGGTTCTACATATTCGTTTTTATAAAGTTCATACATTCAAGATATTTCCAAAGTAAATTGGACCATCATTAAAAGATGATTTGATTCCAAAAATTATATATATATATATATATATATTTATAAATTGTGCATGATAATAATTTAAGAGTGTTTATAAATAATATGCATTAAAATGGATATATTTATTTCAATGAGAGTTCAATGTACTATTGACATTATGACGGGTGTTTGTAGTAATTTTTATTTTTTAAATGTTAGACATAGAAATATTTATAAAAATAGGTGTATTAATAAGTTTTATTAGTGTCAATATTCACACAATTTATATTAATATATTCGGTTAGAAACTTAGAATGACGTTTTTACCTCCAAACTTTTTACAATTTAATAACTTTATTTGTATTTTGACAATTCATAAAATCTTAATAAAAAAATCATCAATCAAGTCTCTCAGTTGGGTTTCTCATAACAAAACTTAATGAGGTGAGGGGTAGTTTTGTCCAAGACATGTATTGTACAATACTTTGACATATATATATACATAATACATGTAATGTATTAACAGTTTAACACATATCTAATTAAATTAATAAAACAATATAAAAAGATAAAACAAAAAAAAATACAAATACAAATACAGAGGCCACCTCCATCGACAATGGAGACGTGCAACATTTATTAAAAGTCATGTACGTATTTTGTTAATATATCCAAAAGTGTCATATCCGTGTAAGATTATGGTGTATCTTAAGGTTTTATGTCAAATTAGATCTAAAAAATAATCTCAAAAACAAAACGGTGTCGTTCTAGAGTTTGATTTCGAACATAGTGTATTTTACATTTATGACCTCTGTGTTGAGTGATATTGTGATAATAGGTGCTGCGTCGTTTAATGGGGGAGTAAAGTAATCAAGATTAAAGGAGGGTTTTTGTGCATATATTATATTTTTTTTTTAGTGAAATCATTTTGCTCCTCTACTGAATCTGTTTCCTTTTTCTTTTCATTAATTTCTCTGATCCATCAGCTCTTCTGGGTTTTTTTTTTCATAATCTTTAAAACGAAGAGTTTTCCAGGGTCACCTACTAACCGTTTGATGAAATGTCTCAATTGATACTCTTAGAATTCTAAGGTATTCATTCATGTCCACCTTATGTTTTTGCCTAATATTATCTCATTAATTGATCTTTTTTATGTTTCATGATTTGCCCAGAATTTTAAGAATCTCTTTGATTTTCATTACAGTCGATCAGTGAGTTGTATAACTTTTTTTTTCTCTTTAATTTCTATGCTTTTTTCATATTTGAACTTTCACTTGGTAATTACATATTTTAGTGACTACATGTTATCTTTGTTTATTTGTTTTTTTGTGTAATGAATTAGTGCAGCGTGCTTGCAATTTCTAAGGCTGAAAAGAGTCCTTAGTAGAGTGAGAAGCTACTCCTGATGAATTCTCTCAAGTTACGTTTGCCCACCAATCGTGAGCTTGCTGGTGTTGTGAAGTGCTGTAGAGGTACTGCGGATTTTATATCTGTCGTTTTATATTGTGCTTAGGTACCATGATAGTGCGCAAAATCAAACTGTTATGTACTTGTGATTATACATGAATTTGCTCAGTGTGATGTCCAAAGTAGGTAATTTTAATGCCTTTCTGGCGTGTAGGTGAAGAGTTTGACCGGTTTTATCATGAAACATGGTCACAAGTTGAACAAGGATTAGTAGTTGTTTGAATTTTAGTGTTGTTTTTGCTTTCTGCAACAATGCAGATTGTGACATATAAGACATTTGTATGTTTAATAGAGGTTCTTCAATTTGGTTCTTTAAAAGTTCTTTTATCGTTATTATTGCAGCAACATGTTTTTCGTTCTTCCATTCATCCCCAGAAACCTCTATAGAAGTTCATTCTCAAGAGCAGGAAGTAGTGATTGCTTTGGGAAGCAATGTAGGTGACAGAATTCATAATTTTAATGAAGCCTTGCAGTTGATGAAGAAATCAGGTATAAATATTACAAGGCATGGTTGTTTGTATGAGACTGAACCAGCATATGTGACCGATCAGCCTCACTTTCTCAACTCAGCGGTTAGAGGTGTTACAAAACTTGGGCCACATGAACTCTTGCAGGCGCTCAAAAAAATTGAAAAGGACATGGGTCGTACTGATGGGATAAGGTATGGTCCAAGACCACTTGATTTGGATGTATTATTCTATGGAAAGTTCAGTATTCATTCTGATATACTTACCGTTCCCCATGAGAGAATTTGGGAGAGACCATTTGTTCTGGCCCCGTTGTTGGATTTGATGGGATCAGCTGTTGACAGCGATACAGTTGCTTGCTGGCATTCGTTTCCAAAACAATCCATTTTTGAAACATGGGAGAAACTGGGCGGTGAGTCTCTTATTGGAAAGGAAGGAATGAAAAGGGTTTTACCTGTCGGAAATCGCTTATGGGACTGGTCTCAGAAAACCTCTGTCATGGGTATCCTTAATCTGACCCCAGATAGTTTTAGTGATGGAGGAAAGTTCCAATCTGTAGAGACTGCAGTATCTCAGGTACGCTTGATGATTTCAGAAGGAGCAGATTTGATTGATATCGGTGCTCAATCCACAAGGCCTATGGCCATTAGAATTTCTGATGAAGAAGAATTGGAGAGACTGATCCCTGTCTTAGAAGCTGTACTAAGAATGCCTGAGATGGAGGAAAAGCTCATTTCCGTGGATACTTTTTGTTCGAAAGTTGCTTCAGAAGCAGTCAGCAAAGGGGCGCATATTATAAATGATGTTTCTGCTGGGCAGATGGATCCTGACATGTATACAGTTGTTTCAGGATTGAAGGTTCCATATGTTGCAATGCACATGAGGGGCGACCCATCCACAATGCAGAATGATGAGAACCTTCAATATGATGATGTTTGTGGGCAGGTTGCCTCTGAGTTGTACTCGAGAGTTAGAGATGCAGAATTAGCTGGTATCCCGGCTTGGAGGATCATTATTGATCCCGGAATTGGATTTTCAAAGAAAACTGAACATAATTTGGACATCCTCTTGGGACTATCAACCATTCGGAAAGATTTGGCTACGAAAAGTTTTGCTGCTTCTCATGCTCCTATAATAATTGGACCGTCCAGAAAGAGATTTTTAGGTGAAATTTGCCAACGCTCTTCTGCTGTTGAGAGGGATCCTGCAACCATTGCTTCTATTACTGCCGGGGTTTTAGGAGGTGCAAACATTGTGCGAGTACATAACGTAAGGGATAATTTAGATGCTGTGAAGGTCTGTGATTCAATGTTGAAACGGAGAAAACCTATTGCATGATTTAAGAAGATTAAAGTATCATTTGATTTTTATTTCTTTAAATCAGCCTTTGTCAAGCCAATTTACCATGAAGAGGCCAAAGTGTGCGTTTGGTTTTGATATTTGATTATTTCACCATTTTCTTTTACTTTTTGTAAGCAGTTATCTTGTATACTCGAAGCAGCAAATGAACCTTTACATGGGTTTACCTTTATGGTTCTTCCACCAACCTGTTCTTAAGAGACTTGTTAAACATTTTGTTGTAATACTCGATCATTATTCTTAAATAAATGCTAATTCTGCAGTGGAGATTTAAATATATTCTTCAACCAACATGTATGCTAATTAATTTGTTACAAATTTCAAGTGATCCACAGATAGCTTGTATACTTCAGCTCGAATATTTATGCATCTCTTTTTTTCTTGACAAATTCATATATTTTTCAATATTGGAAGTTGAGAACAATTAGGGAAGTGTAGAGGATGGAGTTGATTTTCAAAGATCATGGAGCTCTTTATTTGCCATTCCATCAACCTGTATTTAGACACTACCTTGCTTAACACAAAATTTGAACAACCAAAATTGTGAAGGCAGAAAGTACACATACAAAAGCAACAGATAAATTGTGAATGCAGACCAGATATATCGAATAGAAGAAGATGCTCATCTAGACAAATGCAACTATTTTCACCAATCGACGTTATACATGATAGTTTTGACAAACTACAGATATTGACGAAAGAGTGAATCAAAAATCCCGAAAACAAGAGCAAAAGAACAAATTTTCTCTAAAATGTAACTATTTCCTTCATTAAGGGCTCCATTTGCTAGCTATGGCTATTATTTTGCTTCAAAACATCTGCTTCAGCTCTAGCCATTGGGTCATCCTTCATCTCAGAATCATCGTCTTTTTCTCCTTCTCTATCCTGTGCCATTTTCTTTCTATGCAATTCCTCTGCAGCCTCCATTGCCGCACGGTTCTCTGCTTGCATACGCAGCATTTCCTCTTCTTGTTGTTGCCTCTCAAACCATGTGTCCGCATCCGCCCAAACTGAAAGTTTGAATATGGACAATTAATCTCACACACAAAACACTGGTCATCAAGAAACAGCAATGAAAACATGTAGTCCAACATTGGCAACTAAGGCAAATTTATGGGACCCAGATATTCCATACTTATTGATGATAACAACAAAAATATACTCAAAGTAAGGGCAGGCCAACATATTCACAATTTCACATTGATCGAATATAATTTTCTTGCTTCACCCATAGCATATTGGGTGAGAACATAATTTATAGCACATATGCATGTGTTTATATATATTTTTGTCCTCACTTTTTAAACTGAAGTCAACCAACACCTACCGATGCAAAATAATGAGAGCAGAATGTATTTCATACAACCCCTAACCCTTCACAGGAAAAAGGAAGGCAGTGAAGGAAATTGGCAGCATTAAGTGTGAAACAGTTTAAATGAGGTCCATTCTAAGCTTGAGATATATAAACGTAGACTAGCGAAAACATTACCAGACATAATGGGCAATCAAGGAAATTATCTTACTTTCCTCCAAGAAATATGTCTTACATCATTCAAATCCTAAATGCAACAAAATTAAATTAACATTTGTTTAATGTAGTCTGTGTAATTCAAACTACCATCCCCTACTAAGGTCATTCGTAGGCACATTATCAATCGAATGGACTAATAATGGAATCAACACTTTGCTCGAATTTTCTTTGTTATTTCCAATATTAAAAATCACTTGCTTCGAACAACAAATGAAAGAGGTAGATGGAACTTGCGCACATACAAGGTAACCAACAGAAATATATATCAAGCCATTTGGATGCATGGTATAAAACTCAATCTTAGCATTGTTTAGTCTCTCAAACTAATTCTGATCCCTCCTCTATTCCTAATTTTACAAAAGCAGACAAGTCCCATCAGAGACGATTGTTTCAATTGAATCCCAAGCACACAATTTGTTCCATCCTATACTGAGTAAAATTCCTGAAGCATACATCAAAGTGTAAGAGTGCTTAAGTTTTTAACTTCATGTAAAAACAGTACACTAAAACATCAATAGCATTAGTTAAAGCAACCAATAATAACAAATTCTCAGAGATGCCTCTCATGCAATTCAAGCGAACAATGTTATAAGAGTATATCGATCTAGACACTGTTTTCAAGTACCGATTTCACTTGAATAGATATAAAAGAATGGAATGAAAAATAAAGAAGAAAAGGAAGGAAGACTGACTAGGTTGAGCAGCCCATCCCTGTTCTCCACCCTTAATGCGCTCAGGGAGGGCATAGTTGACAGTAAGAACGCGGCCGTAGAGTTCGGCGCCGTCCATGTTGTCCATGGCGGAGGAGGCGTCTTCTTTTTCCAGGAAAGTGACGAAGCCGAAAGAACGGTGCTTCTGTGTAGCCTGATCGAGCGGCGTCTTGACGTCTTTGATGTCGCCGAAAGGTATGAAGGCGGCGTGTAGAATAGACTCGTTCACTTCCTCAGCTAGTCCTCCCACGTACAGCGTGTTCTTCTGTACTGGAAGATTCGCCATTTCCACTTCTACAACGAATCAAGAGCTCTGATAAATACGAGCCCAGTTTATCACGGATGTCTTTTACTAATCAAACTATTTTTAGGTCAACAAAAATGACTTATTCACAAACGGTAATTGGCACAGCCCATAAAACTAATTTTTTTTAATATATATTATTTATAAACACTCTTAAATTATTATTATAATATCAAATTTATTAAAAAACATTATATTATTTTTGAAATCAAATCCTATAGTCCAATTTACTTTTGGAAATATCTCAAATATATGAGCCTTATAAAAGAGAATATGTGGAACCGTATGTGGGTTTAATATATTTTTAATCTGAAATTCTCTTATTTATACAACTATCTTAAAATAAAAACTTATTGATATTTACGTCTATCTTAAAAACAAAACTTGTTGATATCTACAGCTATCGTTAAAAAAAAACATATTTTGTTTATTGATAGAGTTTATAATTATACATAAAAGAAAGACAAAAACAATATGATAATCATGTGATGATGAGAAATTTTGATACTTGAAATAAAATTAGAGTTTAATTAGGATTTATCATAAAAATTAGGGTTTATCATATGTTACAGTTTATCATAATTTTTTTTTGAAAGGTAAGATTTTTTTAATAAAGAAATATAGTTAAAGATATGTGTGGAATTAATGAGTGTATATAGTTTTTAATTTATTTTTAATTAAAATAATTTATCTTTATTGGTAAATTTCTATTGAGATATTTTCATAATTAAAATTTTTAATAAAATATGGGTGTACTAATAAGTTTATGAGTGCCAGTATCGACACCCTATTAGGAATTTGATCGGTTTCATTTACTTTCAATATATATTTTAGTGTTATAACTTATAACAGCTCAATTTATTAACTTGATAACAATGATACAAAATCGGTCGGAATAAATTTAGAGTGTGTTTGGTAGGAAGGATAGAAAGAAGATAGAAAACATGAAGAAAAGAAGATCTTTCCTTTCCTTTGTTTGGTATTGTTGTGGAAATGACACATGATGGAAAACCTTCTTTATCAATTTTACTATTTATCCCTTACATTATAGTTTATATATTATATATTTTTATATTTAATAAATAAATATAATTTATATAATACTGAATCCAACTTTTGTTTTACAAAATGACTTCAAAGTTTTTAACCTATTATATATATATATATACAATTTTTCTGTTGTCAGTTTGTCCTGATATAAAATATATCATGACGAAAAATGTGGACCATTAGATTTACATACTTTGACTCAAAGTGTATGCACTTGTCAAAACTTCTCCATAATCTGTGATCCACATTCTTTGTCCTGATATATTTTATATCAGGACGAACTGACAGTAGAAAGACTGTATATATATATATATATATATATATTTACAGTCATTTTCTCCTCAGTGCGCACTGATATAGCTTATATCAGTGCGCTGCATGTGGACTATTGATTATAGAGAAGTTTTGACAAGTGCATACACTTTGAGTCAAAATATGTAAATCTAACGGTTCACATCCAACGCACTGATGAAGTTATATCAGTGCGTACTAACTTGAAAATTTCTGTATATATATATATATATAAAAATTAAGACATTATGCTTCACAAGTTATTTTAAAAAATAAATGTTAAGTTACTTTTTCTAGTTGAACTATATATTTTTTTAAATAAAAGTTTCAATTTTGTTTTTCTTTAATTTTAGATAGATTTTTTTTTGGTAAAAGTTTTGTGAATCATAAATTAGCAAAATGTATAGAATGATTTTCGTTGCTCCAATTTTGGGTTAGTATATCCTAAATTATATATATATATATATATATATATATATATATATAAAAAACCAACAACATAAATCAAATATTCACTAGAGAGAGCTTTAATAAGTTTTTCTCTCTAAATCCCCTCATGTGCAAATATGCAAGACCAAAGCCCAAACACAAATACATAATAAATTCAAACAATAGATAACAGTAATCACATTGAGGGTGCGTTTGGTACGGGGACGGGACTGGACTGGACTGGACATGACAGTTGTTCCATGATGTGTTTGGAATGTCTGGGACATGACTGTGGACTGTACTGTTATGCGTTTGGTATGGCTGGGACAGAACGGGACAAGAGGTTCAAATGACCAGAGTGCCCTCCTTGTTCTGTCTAATATTAAACAAACAATATTAAATAAATATTGTAATTAAAATATATTATAATATTAAACAAAAACAAGAGGTTCAAATGACCTCTTGTTTTCAATTACAATATTATTATATTTAACACAAATAGTAATATTGTAATTAAAATATATTATACTTATTTAATAATATTATATATTAATATTTTATATTATATATATTATTATATATAATGATATAATAATCATATCATTATATATAATATATAAGATATATATATAATATTATATATAATAATATATAATATATTAAATATATTATTATTATATATAATAATATATATAAATTATAATTACATATATAATATTATATATATTATAATATTATATATAATAATATATAATATATTAAATATATAATAATATTTAATAATATATATAAATTATAATTACATATATAATATTATATATATATTATAAAATTATATATAATAATATTTAATAATATATACTATATCATATATAATGTATTATATATATTAATATATATCATTATATATAATAATATATTTAATATATTATATATTATTATATATAATTTTATAATATATATAAATTATATTATATTATATTATATATGTAATTATAATTTTTATATATTATTAAATATTAATATATATAATAATATATTTAATATATTATATATTATTATATATAATTTTATAATATATATAATATAATATATTGGATATGTTTGTAATTGTTTGAACATTTAAAAGGCAAATTGGTCTTTTTGACACTTGTCCCATGTCATGGGACAAGTTGTCCTAGGGTCTTAGTTGAGACAATTTTTTGTGATTTTTGTTCCACCTTGTCCCGTCATGTCCCATGCTAAAGTCGCGCCAAACATGGGACAAGAACAATTTGTCCCACCTTGTCCTGTCCCGTCCCGCGTACCAAACGCATCCCTGAGGGGCTCAAATTCAAACACTTATATACATAGTAAAATAAGGCTATGAGTAACCACTACACCAATGAAAGTGTCCAACAATAGTATTTAAACACACTTAAATGCTTGTATTTTATATACTTTGTCTTGAATCTCAATGAAGTTGGTATCTAACTTGGTTGCTACAACAAGGAGTTGGAGAAAATTGAATTGGAAGGAGATGACCTTTAAGGGTATTCAAGTGCAGTGGCGGATCCAGAAATTTTAACTAGGTGGGGTATTTGAATAAAATAATAATTCTATTATAAAAATACTTAAAAATTAAGATCATAGTAAAATGAGTTTTTTTACATAAAGAAAAATTGATGGTATACTAAAATTTCGATAAAATAAAACAAATGGAATACTTATTTAAGATAAACTAAATAATTTTTTGCTTTCGAAAATAAAAGTAAAAACAAGAACCACAATATTAAAAATTAAATAATAACAAGAAAAACAAAATAAACAATGAAAATTTACAATATTTATTCTTATATAATATAATAAATTACAATCTAATTTTATAATAAAAAATTTTGTTTATATTTATAATGAATTCACTTGAAATTTATACAAAAATAATTGATTAATAAATATTACTAGACATCGTTTTGGATTTTTTTTTACTCTTCTAATGATTGGTAAATTATTGATTTATAGTGTTTAAATAAATTAAAACTATAAAATAAAGAAAAATACTAAGTATAAAATAAAATGAATCATAATAATAGATATAATATTTTAATACAATAAATTAAAATTTGATATTTTAGGGTTTATTGATTCGAAACTAAAACTATTAGAAATAATAAAAGTTCAATAATAATAGATATAAAATAAATTGAATTAAGTAACCACAAATTGAAAGTAACGATGAACATTTAAGATTTAAGAAATGAATTGGAAAAGACGGTAAAACAAAAAAGGGTATGAAAAATTATTAAAATTACATAATAAAATTTAATTTGAAAAAAAGATATTCCTAAAAACGTAAGTGGTGGCATTGGATCCATCACCACCGACGAAGAAATTAGACACAACACCAATATTACTATGAGCTACAATGATACAACAACAGTTATTTAATTTAATTTTTACATATATATATATAGTCTTTTTCTCTTCAATGCGCACTAATATAACTTATATCAGTGCGTTGTATATGGACCACAGATTATGGAGAAGTTTTGACAAGTGCATACACTTTTAGTTAAAGTATGTAAATCTAATGGTCCACATCCAACACACTGATGAAGTTATTATTATCGGTAGAGATTCATAAGTTAACAACCAGCTCAACTACATTAATTGCCGTGTACAACTAGGAGAATTTATTTTGTAATTACATTAGTTGCCGTGTATAACTAGGAGAATGTTGTATTTTGTATAAATAAACTACTGATCAATGAATAAAATATGACATAATTCACATACAAGTATCTAAACTTATTATGGTATCAGAGCCTCAGCTAAGAAAAAGCTTGAGATCCTAAAACCTTAAACCCTAAATTCTTTTCTCAAACTTTCTTCTTTCAAAACCTAAACACAGCCGCTGACTATGACTACTCCTAGCCCAACCATAGCATCTTCCTCTTCGTCCTTTGCTCCTCAAGTCACTCTAATGGGAACCAACAACAACAACAATCAATCTCTATCTCTCATTGCCATCAACACCACTCAAGTCCCTATCAAACTAACAAAAGGACAGAACTATGTAGCATGGAGATCACAATTTGAAAACCTGCTCTTTAGCTATGACCTCATGGGATATCTAGACGGTACCACACCATGTCCATTTGCATCTATTCCAGCCTCAACTGATGCCAACGATGGTGAAGATTCTGACCAAACCACAGTCAATCCAGATCATCAAATTTGGCTTCGTCAAGACCGACTTCTCCTTCGTGCAATCCAAGTCTCATGCATAGGAGCTGCTCAATCTATAGTCACCAAATCCACCACTTCTGCTCAAGCATGGGCAAAACTCGAAGTAGCTTATGCTAACCGGTCCCATACCCGTAAGCTTGGACTTCTTAACTCACTAACAAATGTCAGCCTGGAAGACAAATCCGTAGCGGATTACATGCAAGGGATCAAAACCATCATTGACAATCTTGAATTAATTGGCAATCAAGTTGATGATGGTGCCATTATCATACACACACTAAATGGACTTGGACCAGCCTACATGCCTCTTGCTTCAGCCATTCGAGCCCGAGACACCCCAATTTCTTTTGAAGAACTGTATGACAAATTACTAGATCATGAAGCTTATCTTCACAGTGATGAATTAAAGAAAACTGGCCCAATAATCACTACTCAATTCAATCAACGGACCTTCAATCGATGAGGCCGTGGACAACAAGGGAACTCCTCAACCAATGCTGGACAACACCAGGCGTTCGGCCCCAACAACCCTCACAGTCCATACCACAATTCTATGGCTTACCCAGGCAGCAATCGAGGCTTCAACCCCAATCAAAACAACACATACCGCCACGATAATTCATCCCACACATCTTATCAGAATCAGTGGCGCCTACAAATATCTCACAACAACTCTCGGCAGGTATGTCAACTTTGTGACAAAATTGGGCACACAGCCCGCACTTGTCGTTCCCTTCCACCTCAGACAGCTCAACCTTGGCCTCAGGCTAACCATATGACATCTGATCAGTCTGGCTCCCGCAACAACAACAATTGGATACTTGACTCGGGTGCTTCTCATCACATGACATCGAATCTTCAGAACCTATCACTACATTCAGAATATGGTGGTCCAGAGGATATCACACTTGGAAACGGTAAAACAATTCCTATCACTCACACTGGCTCTACATTATTAAACAGTTCTGATCACTCCTTTCGACTGAAACATGTCCTATGTTCCCCCCAACATTTCCCATAACCTAGTGTCTGTGTCTCAATTCTGTTCTCACAATAACACGTTGATTGAATTTTTTCCTGACTGTTTTCTTGTGAAGGATCTGACTACGGGGGTATCCTTAGTCCGCGGTCAGAATAAAGGAAATATTTATGTTTGGCCAACATCCAGTCAACTGCGTCAACCTACATCACAAGTCCGTCTCAATTCTGCATCTGTTCATCCTCTCGTCTCCCATCTAGAGTGGCATTGTTGTCTAGGACATCCTTCTGCACAAGTCCTCTACAAGCTCATCCAGTCTCATAATCTTCCAGTCACTTTCAGTTTTCTTCTTGTTCTGCATGCTTATGTAATAAGAGTCATAAATTACCATTCGGTAAATCTACTTTGACCAGCAATAAACCTTTAGAGATTTTATTTACTGATGTTTGGGGTCCGGCTCATGTACCTTCATTTGACAACTTTCGTTATTATGTTATCTTTGTGGATTATTTTTCTAAGTGCACCTGGATATATCCACTCAAGAATAAATTTGAGGTTCCATATGTCTTCAGCCGATTCAAATCACTAGTTGAGAATTTTTTGAACTCAAAAATAAAAACTGTGTATTCAGATGGTAGTGGGGAAGCTCAGTCTCTTGGCCTTGACCTAAATACCATGGGAATTCAACACCTCAAATCTCCTCCTCACACACATGAGCATGTAGGCACAGCTGAACGCAAACATCGACATGTCATCGAAATGACACTAACCTTACTTCATCATGCGTCCTTGCCTGTCAAATATTGGTCTCTGGCTTTTCGAACCGTGGTCAACCTGATAAATCGCATGCCCACTCCAGTTCTCCAAAACCGTAATCCTTACCACCTACTCTTTGACAAGGAACTGAATTATCATAAATTACGTATATTCTGTTGTCTTTGCTACCCTTGGTTACGACCATATATGTCTCACAAGCTCCAACCTCGCTCAAAACCATACGTGTTTGTTGGTTACTCCACCGAACACAATGCTTTCTTGTGTCTATATCGTCTCACCAATAGAGTTTATGTCTCTCGCCATGTCATATTTGTCGAAAACGAATTTCCGTTTGCCACAATTGTCAACCGACTGTCCTTCCATACCCCTCCCAGCGACGATGCTTGGTTTCAGTCCCTCCCCTCCACTGTCGGGTCTGCACAAGAAACCCAAACACACACTGATCTAGAGTCTCCTCACCAGCATGATACCACCCCACATGACACCATACATGTACCCGTGTCTTCACCAGCTCGTACTCGTCCACCACAAACGACACCACCCAATCAGGTTACACATCCCACACCTCATTCACCCCACACGGACTCCTTAAATTGCACACACACTGCACCTCCCACCACTTTCTCACACACCTCTGATTCGGTTAGACCATACCAAACCCGATCCCCTCCACTCTCGAAAGAGTGATTCAAACCAGATCCAAGAGTCATATTTTCAAACCAAAAGCAATACTTGACCTTACTGCCACAGCTCCCACTCCACCACAAACAGAATCAACAACCTTAGCACAGGCCCGGAAGCACTTCGAATGGCGACAGGCCATGAGTGCGGAGTATGATGCTCTTATGAAAAATTACACATGGGATTTGGTTCCGTCTCATCCGTCTCAAAATGTGGTCGGTTGTAAATGGATTTTTCTGATCAAACGCCATCTGGATGGTTCCGTGGCTCTGTATAAAGCCTGACTCGTGGAAAAAGACTTTCATCAACGCCTCGACGTTGACTTTACGGAAACATTCAGCCATGTCGTGAAACCTGTCCCGGTTCGCCTTGTTTTAACAATTGCTATCACTAACGGTTGACATCTACGCCAACTGGATGTAAATAATGCCCTTTTGCAGGGAACCCTTACTGATGATGTCTACATGGTACATCCACCTGATTTCGCTCATTCCGCAAACCCGCAGCATGTGTGTAAACTACGTAAGGCTATCTATGGTCTTCGTCAGGCTCCGCGCACATGGTACACAGAACTCCGTACCTTTCTACTAGTTGTCGGGTTCACCAATTCCAAATGTGATGCCTCCCTCTTCATTCGCCACCACCAAGGGCACAAATTGTATCTCCTCGTGTATGTTGACGACATCATAGTAACTGGCTCCTCGGACTCCCAGGTCCGTGCCTTCATCGTTACCTTGGCTCATCGTTTCTCCCTAAAGGACCTTGGCCTACTCTCCTTCTTTCTTGGTGTTGAAACTCACCGCTCCTCACATGGGCTTTATCTCTCTCAACGACAGTACGTCCGAGATCTTCTCATCCAAACTAATATGCTTGATGCAAAGATAGTTTCAACACCACTCTCACTTACTGATTCCCTGAAACTAAATGATAGAAGTGCGCCTACTGATGTCACTCAATACAGGCAAGTGATCGGTTATTTACAATATCTTTCCCTGACTAGTCCAGATGTCTCTTTTGCGGTAAACAAGCTCTCTCAATTCATGCATCGACCGACCACAAACCACTGGAATGCTGTCAAACGTGTTCTCCGGTACCATAAGGGCTCCCTCGATCACGGTCTGCTCATTTCCCATAGCTCACCTCTTCACCTTCATGCCTTTGCTGATGCTGATTGGGCGGGTGATCCTAACGATCAGCTTTCCACAACGGCATACATTGTTTTCCTTGGCTCCAACCCCATCAGTTGGAGCTCCAAAAAGCAACACACGGTGGCCCGATCATTCAATGAAGCGGAATATCGTGCCATTGCCTCCGCAGCTGCTGAACTCAATTGGATTGGCCACCTCCTTCGTGAGCTTCAGCTGCAAGTGCCTGCCACACCTGTCATTTACTGTGACAATGTCGGTGCCACATATGTCTGCACGAATCCCATATTTCACAGCTGCATGAAACATGTTGCCATAGATTTTTTCTTTGTTCGGGATTAAGTAGCATGCCATCAGCTGCGTGTGGCTTATGTCAACACCAAGGATCAACTGGCCGACTCCCTTACTAAGGCTATCTCACGCAAGCAGTTCCAAGATCATCGGTCCAAGATAGGCATCCTCGCCGGAAGCTCTATCATGCAGGGGCATATTAGCGGTAGAGATTCATAAGTTAACAACCAGCTCAACTACATTAATTGCCGTGTACAACTAGGAGAGTTTATTTTGTAATTACATTAGTTGCCGTGTACAACTAGGAGAATGTTGTATTCTGTATAAATAAACTACTGATCAATGAATAAAATATGACATAATTCACATACAAGTATCTAAATTTATTAGTTATATCATTGCGTACTGACTTAAAAATTTCTCTGTATATATATATATATATACAGTTTTTTTTCCTGTTAGTGCACACTAATAGAATTATATAAGAATATTGAATGTGAGCCACTCATTTATAAAAGAGTTTTGACAAGTGCATATATACCAAGTCAAAATATATAAAATGAGTGGCTCACATTCAATGTCCTTATATAATTATATCGGGGTGCGCATTTATGTAAAAATTATTTTATATATATATATATATGAAAACAAAATCAATTCTTTTTTAAAAAAAATTGTGATAGAGCACGTTCCCCACCTGTCTAAAGGTGGATCCGCCCCTCGAATGGATAGTGGAATACCCTTACAATCAGCAGCCAAAGTCCCTGTTATGATAACATTTAATGTAGTTGACCGTGAAGGTGATGGCAGGAATATAGTTCCCCAAGCTTGCATTTTTAAGGTAAAGCTTGTGCTTTTAATTTTTTGGTCGTACGGATACGTGATACAGATACGATACGATACGATACGTAGATATGATAAATCTTTAAAAACTAGGATACAGATACGGCATGATACGTCAATTAAAATAATATATATTTTTATTTTATATTTAAAAAAATATAATCCAATAATTCATTCAAAACATATTCTATATAAACATAATCCAATAATTCATTCAAAACATATTCTCAATAAACATAATCCAATAATCCTTTCAAAATGAAAACATAATCTCAAAAAACATAATCTAATAATCCATTCAAAATGAAAACATAATCAAACATATATAAGTCCTAACATATTACAAAACCTAAACCTTAATTTGTAAAATCTTAATTTGACCCCGTTTTAAACTAAAATAATTAAATTCTTGCCCCAAATATATCATCGTTGTATCCTTGCCGTATCCCCGCGTATCCCGGCCGTATTCTAGCTGTATCCCACAGTCAAACTTGAGAAAAAGTCAACAGATACATCAAATGGTGTATCGGATACGTATCTTGGTGTATCGGGGGTGTATCCAGACAGGATACGAGTTCGATACGAGTTTCCTCCTGAATATGGAGTATCCGTGCAACATAGGCACTTACTCTTGTAGTCAAATAAAATTTATATTTCCTTCGAGCAAAACGTGCATATGAAAATGGTCAAGCCACTCAAGTTGGTTGTTTCCAACTTATTTATTCCTTAGATAACTTGATAATTACTCATGATTTCTGATACGTGGCTTTACTAAAGGTTGGAGATGATTGTCGACAAGACGTTCTTGCTCTTCAAGGGATATCACTTCTTAGGGACAAATTTGGAGCAGCTGGAATAAATCTCTATCTTCCAACAGGTCCTGAGAGAGGTATAATTGAGGTGAGTTTGTATCTCCTACTTTCTTGGGTATTCTCCCCAATGAATTAAACATTTGAAATTCATGTGTATTAAGATTGTGCAACACCATCAATGCCAGAAAATTCAGAGTCACGAGGCACAGATCAGTTTTAATTAGTGTATGGCTTTCTTCTCTTGATAATCTTTCTTATCTTGCAGGTTGTGCCTAATACACGGAGCAGAAGTCAAATGGGTGAAACAACTGATGGTGGTTTGTATGAGATTTTCCAACCGGACAATGGAGCGGTTGGCACTCCTACTTTTGAAGCTGCATGTAAAGAACTTTATCCTTAGCAGTGCATGATTATGCAGTTGCAAGCCTTTTTACTCCAACCAAGGGATAGACATAATGGGAATCTTCTCTATTAGGCCTCTATGATACCCTACAGACACCGAATCAACGGAGTCACCGTACCATGTCATCCGAAGGTTACGGTCCACCGAATGCTGTCGATGCCCTCGAAGTGAATTATCGAATGACTTACCATCTGCCTATAAAATCGGATGTCATCTGCCCGGCGACTAACCTCCGACCTGTTTGGCGACATAACTCTGACATGCCAGAAACACCTGTCACCATCCAGCCAATCACGGGTAGCCATGAAGTCACCTATGTCAGAAGTCAAGCCTATATATACCCCATTACTTGTACCAAAAAAGGGTCTTTATGGCAAAATTAGGAGAAAGAGATAGGAAAGGACACTAATCGGAACTCGTTCCGTCAGTCTGTAATCTTGTAAATTACACCCAATCAATATATATTAAGCTGATTCAGACCATCTATCAGGGTCTTAATCTGATACTCATATTTACATACAACAGTTGGCACTAGAAGGAGGGGGTGTGTCCAGCACCTTCGCAGTATAAATCACAAATGAATCCGAACCAAGGGTTTCCGGACCCTAACCTCTACTTAGGCCTCCAACCCCCGGGGGTGGGCCAAGAACCGAATGCGGCTCGGCAAGAACCACAGCCTGAACCGTATCATCCTCCTTACCAACCCCATATACACCCGGGGCCAGCTATCCCACCAACGCCACACAACTCTGGTTACGGGTACTATCCATATCAGACGCAATACATGCCCCCAGGGTACCCGCCGGGATACCACCAACCCGGGTACCAGCCAGGGTTCCAGCCCGGGTTCCACGGACACCAATGGTATTATCCTCCGGGGTTTCATAACCCCTACTTCCCGGCAAGACCTCCATCGTTGTACGCCTCGCAGCAAACACACTAGCTTTTCCCGTAGGCAGACGATCCAGTAATACGTGGGATCACCAGCCGCCTGGACACATTGGCGCAGAATGTCACCAGGGTGATCAACGTAGTTGACGTCGGAGGACACCAGGGTGACTCAGACGAGGTCAACTCCCGAGCGGAAGAAGGAAATACCGGAAACCCTCCGGGGGGCACCAGGAGGAACTATCAGCACACCACGCACTTCCAACCAAACCCGGTGGAGCGTACGAACTTACAGCAGCCACAGAGTGTGGCGGGGACTACCCGCAGCAGAGAAGAACGCGACGGCCATGTCCAGGAAGACATGCCCCATCGAATAAGACACCGGCAGGAAATGGGTGAGAGAATGGAGCAGGTCAACTATGACACTGAACGAAACACCTTGGCCGATCCTGAAGCCTTCCGCATCCTCCAAGATCAGCTCGCGGAGATACATGATTAAATAAACCTTGGTAATCGCGGACGCAACTGAAACCGGGAGAGCCCATTTATCGATGAGATCTCCACCACAGAAGTCCCAACGAACTTCAGACTGCCACGAAAGGATATGTGCGGCTTTACCGGCACCGAGGACCCGAGGATCACCTCGACACTTACCTTGATTGGATGAATATGTAGGGGGCGACCGACGCTATCAAATGCCGGGTCTTCCCCCTAACTCTCTCCGGTGATGCACAGGACGTGGTACGGAGGGCTAAAGAGACAGAACATATCATCCTTCCACGAACTGTCAAAAGAGTTCCGTAGCGGATTCGCTGCAAGCCGGCGAAGGTGCAGGCACATGGTCCATTTGAACTTCGTCAAGCAGACAGGCTCCGAAACCATCAGGGAGTACACGAAGAGATTCAACGAAGCGGTGAGACAAGTGCAAGACTTCAATGAAATCAGAGCAGTTATGGCCTTCACCCAAGGGCTCCAGCAGGGACGGCTAAGCTGGTCGCTCTCTAAAAAAGGGCCCTCCTCGTACCGAGAGCTCATGGAGCGGGCGGAGAAGTATGCTACCGCTGAAGATGTAAACCAGTCTAAAGTATCGTCGACTACCTCCGAGACAGGCGGATCATCAAGCAGATGGCCCAGGACGGCCAAAGATAAGGGGAAAGAGCCACAAACCCCGAGACAGGTGAACGTAGGTTCTACGGGCCGAGGTACCCAGTTCCCGAGAAGTAAGTTCGACCGGTACACCCCTTTGAAATTCCCAATTGACAAGGTGTTCGAGATTGCATCTCGGGGAAACCTACTCAGGTGGCCAGCACCACTACAATCAGCCCCCAAGACCGGAAATCGAAAAGTCCACTACAAGTTCCATAAGGATCACGGACATGAGACCGGGAACTGCCGCGACCTAAAGGAACAGATAGAAGAACTGATCCAAAAGGGAAAGCTCCGAGATTGCGTCGACACCAGCAGCTCACACGTTTCAATGAAGCTAGGTGCTCCCCCGGGCAACCGGCTACGTAACCCCGACCCTAATTCAGATGACGATGAGCCAATTAATTTTATAATTACCTAGCCGTTGGCTGAAGCATCTGCCTCAAACAGAAACGCGTCGGCTACAGTATACCTGGCATCAGTCCCGGAGGATCCCCCTAGGGACTTGTCTTCACGCCATCCGATTCGGAGGGAATCAGATACCCACACTGCGACGCTCTTGTCATCTCAGTGAAGATATGAGGTCGTACAGTAAAGAGAACCCTCATCGACCACGGGTCGTCTCTAGATATCATCCATTGGGATCCATTGCAAAAACTCGGATACACTCACACACAACTGCAAGCTTCCCGGTATTGTATCAGGGGGATATGAGGCCACCGCACAACACCAATCGGGCAAGTTAACCTCCCGGTCAGATTCAGAAGTCGTCCGCAAATTCGAACGATATGGGTAAGCTTCCAAGTGATCGACATACCGTTCCCCTTTAATATCCTGATCGGAAGACCAACTCTCTATGCCCTCAGAGCTGTCACGAGTGTATACTCCCTACGAATGAAATTCCCGACCGATAATGGACCGGGAGAGGCCAGAGCAGACCAAGAAGAGTACAAGAGGTGTATTCAGATCAGATCTAACCCGGTACTCACGGTCGGCAACCAGATAGCAAGTCCTAGCTTCAACAGGTTAAGTGGGAAAGTCCGGAGACCGAAAAGAGAACAGATCAGAGACATAGCAGAAGCACAAGCGATGGAGTCCTCCTCTGAAGAGGAGGTGAGCGTCATAAGTCTGGACCAACGAGAAATAGGATCCCGACCAACCGGAGAACCGACGGAGCAGTTGATAAAGGTTATCCTGAGTGCGGAGGAGCCCGATAAGACGGTTTTCATTGGTGCCAATCTCTCCCCCGACTTAGGGGAGAAATAACTCTTCTCCTACGAGAGTTCTCTGACATATTCGCATAGAGTCACACGGATATCCCGGGTATTGATCCATCGATTATCACCCACTCCCTCAATGTCGATCCCGTTTTCAAGCCCATCTCCCAGAAAAGGAGGTCACTCAACACTGAGAGATGCGAGGCGGTAGCGTCGGAGGTAGACAAGCTCTTGAACGCGGGCTTCATCAGGACCCTCGATTACAACGAGTGGCTGTCGAATGTCGTATTAGTGAAGAAGAAGGATGGAAGGTGGAGGATGTGTGTCGACTTCACGGATTTGAATAAGGCGTGCCCAAAGGACAGCTTTCCTCTACCGAGGATCGACCAACTTGTCGATGCTACATCCGGGCACGAACTTCTGAGCTTTATGGATGCTTATTCAGGATATAATCAAATCCGAATGAACGAACAGGATGAAAGAAAGACAGCGTTTATAACCGATCGTGGAGTGTATTGCTATCGGGTAATGCCATTTGGACTAAAGAACGCGGGAGCCATATATTAGAGGCTTGTGAACCAGATATTCGCCCAACTCATCGGGAAGATGATGAAAGTGTACGTGGACGACATGCTCACTAAATCTGTTACCTCTGCCGAACACACTCAGAACCTCCGGCAAACGTTCTTGCTGTTGAGAATGTATCACATGAGATTAAACCCTTCGAAGTGTGCCTTCGGAGTGTCATCCAGAAAATTCCTCGGGTTTGTCGTCCATCAACGGGGAATCGAAACAAACCCCGACAAGATCAGAGCAGTGATAGACCTCCAGCCCCCCAAAAAGACCAAGGATATTCAGAGGTTGAACAGCATGGTTGTCGCCCTCTCCCGCTTCATATCGAAGTTAACGGATCGGTGTCTCCCATTCTTCAAGGCCCTTCGCAAAAAAATGGAGACTTCTGCTGGACTCCCGAATGTCAGACGGCCTTCGAAGAGCTGAAAATCTACCTGTAAAATCCTCCGATGCTCGCCAAGCCCGAGCCTGGTGAAACCCTATACCTTTACCTGGCGGTGTCAGGAGTCGCGGTCAGTTCGGTCCTGATCAAACAAGAGGGAGCAATCCAGAAAGCGGTGTACTACACGAGCAAGAGCATGACGGATCCCGAAATAAGATACCCGGAAATCGAGAAATTGACCTTTGGTCTCATCATTGCGTCAAGAAAGCTTAGACCATATTTCCAGTCACACCTCATCGTCGTGTTGACCAACCAGCCAATGAGGCAGGTCCTTCAGAAGCCGGAAACGGCAGGCAGGCTGGTTAAGTGGGCCATGGAGCTCAGTCAATTCGACATTCAATTCAAACCCAGGACCTCATTGAAAGGCCAGGCGGTGGCCGATTTCATCGCTGAATATGCCGGATTAGAATTATTAAGTCTCCAGAGCGCGATGACTCTGAGATGGGAGATGTTCGTAGATGGTTCCTCCAACCGGCACAGAAGTGAGGCCAGAATAATCATTAAAACCCCAGATGGGAGCACCGTCCAGATGGCCCTCCGGTTTGATTTCAAAGCCACCAACAACGTCGCAGAATATGAGGCTCTAGCCACCGGACTGAAAATTATTCTTAACATGGGAGTCGAGCACGTCACGGTATACAGCGACTCCCAGTTGGTGGTCAATCAAGTCAATGAAGATTATCAGGCTAGAGACATCGAAATGGTCAGCTATTTGAGACGAGTCAAGAGCCTGATGTCAAAATTCACCAGATGTGATCTCTTCAGCATATCTCGAGATTACAACGGTCAAGCAGACGCACTGGCCAAGCTTGCTTCAACCACCGACATGAAATTGCCCCGGACGGTCACGATTTTCCGCCTACCCCAGGCCAGCATTGACGATGAGCATCACGCCAACGTCCCGACTTCCGATACGGAGAGCACAATGGAAAATTGGATGACTCCCCTCCTGAGTTACCTCCGAGACGGGTCTCTCCCTTCAGATAAAACGGCGTCGCAGAAGATCAGAAGACAGGCTCCCCGTTACCTCATAATTAACGGTATCCTGTACCGCAGAGGGTTCTCATTGCCATACCTCCGATGCATTGCACCCCCGCAGACGCACCACGTCATGGATGAAGTACATGGGGGAACCTGCGGCAGTCATTCGGCCGGACAGAACTTGGGTCACCGGATAATGAGACAGGGGTATTACTGGCCTACTCTCCTTAAGGATTCTAAAGAGCATGCCAAATCTTGCGATCGATGCCAGAGGACAACCCCGATTTCACAATACCATCCCGAGCCGTTAACACCGATGACATCACCATGGCCATTCTCCCGATTTGGGGTTGACATCATAGACCCGCTTCCGAGAGGGACCTCAAACAAAAGATTCACAGTAGTAGCGATCGACTACTTCACCAAGTGGGTTGAGGCCGAGGCTCTGCAGCACATTACCGAAGCAAACACTACAAATTTCATCAAACACTCCATCATCTTCCGGTTCGGTATACCAAATGCCATCGTCGCCAATCACGGAACCCAGTTTGACAACTCCAATCTTCGGCGCTATGCTCGGAATATAACATCGACCTACTGTTCGCCTCCCCATCACACCCTTAGAGTAATGAACAGGTTGAAGCGGTGAACAAGGTCATCAAAAATCTACTCAGAAGGAAACTGCAGCTCAAGAAAGGGGCATGGGTCGACAAGCTTCCCGAGGTTCTATGGGCAATACGCACCACCCCTCATTCAACAACCGGGGAAACCCCCTATTCCCTCTCGTTCGGGTCGGAAGCAGTCATCCCGACCGAAACAAATGTTCCAACTCCCAGAGTCTCCTACTACAATCCTGGCGATAATAAAGAGGAACTCTGCCAATGCTTGGATGAGCTGGAAGAACGAAGGGACTTGGCCAACATTAGAGCCGCCCACAGTCAACAACAGGTTGCCAAATATTACAATACTAGGGTCCGTACCAGAAGATTCAATCCGGGAGACCTGGTCCTCAAAAAGGTGACTCCTAGCACCAGAAAGCCAGCCTCAGGCAGCCTGGGGGACAACTGGGAAGGGCCGTACATAATAGACTCTGTTTCCCTTAAAGGAGCCCATAAACTCAAGACAGAAGATGGAACCCCCTTTAAGAACCCTTGGAACGCGGACCACCTGAAGAGGTATTATCAATAGGTACGGACAACCAAAAACAATATATATATATATATATATATGTACATATATGTGCTCTCTAGTCAGTCAGAATGTTTTGGAACACTAGCAGTAGTAATAGTGTAACGGAGTCTGTGAAGAGTGCAAGACCTCCTACATGGAGGCACGATGTATCTCCGAGGGTCAAGACCCCGAGATAAGCACTAAGAGTGCAACAACAAAGACCTCCTACACGGAGGCACGATGTATCTCTGAGGGTCAAGACCCCGAGATAAGCACCAAGAGTGCAACAACAAAGACCTCCTATACGGAGGCACGATGTATCTCCGAGGGTCAAGACCCCGAGATAAGCACCAAGAGTGCAACAACAAAGACCTCCTAAGCGGAGGCACGATGTATCTCCGAGGGTCAAGACCCCGAGATGAGCACCAAGAGTGCAACAACAAAGACCTCCTACACGGAGGCACGATGTATCTTCGAGGGTCAAAACCCCGAGATAAGCACCAAGAGTGCAACAACAAAGACCTCCTACACGGAGGCACGATGTATCTCCGTGGGTCAAGACCCCGAGATAAACACCAAGAGTGAAACAACAAAGACCTCCTACACGGAGGCACGATGTATCTCCGAGGGTCAAAACCCCGAGATAGGCACCAAGAGTGCAACAACAAAGACCTCCTAAGCGGAGGCACGATGTATCTCCGAGGGTCAAGACCCCGAGATAGGCACCAAGAGTGCAACAAAAAAGACCTCCTAAGCGGAGGCACGATGTATCTCCGAGGGTCAAGACCCCGAGATAAACACCAAGAGTGCAACAATAAAGACCTCCTACACGGAGGCACGATATATCTCCGAGGGTCAAGACCCCGAGATAAGCACCAAGAGTGCAACAACAAAGACCTCATACACGGAGGCACGATGTATCTCCGAGGGTCAAGACCCCGAGATAAGCACCAAGAGTGCAACAACAATAAAGACCTCCTAAGCGGAGGCACGATGTATCTCCGAGGGTCAAGACCCCGAGATAAGCACCAAGAATGCAGCAACGAAGACCTCCTAAGCGGAGGCACGATGTATCTCCGAGGGTCGAGACCCCGAGATAAGCACCAAGAATGCAACAACAAAGACCTCCTAAGCGGAGGCACGATGTATCTCCGAGGGTCAAGACCCCGAGATAAGCACCACGAGTGCCACAACAAAGACCTCCTAAGCGGAGGCACGATGTATCTCCGAGGGTCAAGACCCCGAGATAAACACCAATCGTACAGCAATAAAATATCATATATGAATAACAAAATAAGGCGTAAACCGGCGCAAACCTCCTACATAAGACCTCCTACGCGTAGGCACGATGTATCTCCGAGGGCCAAGACCCCGAGATAAGCACCTAACCTCATAAGAGGATGCCGGAGGCTCTCTTACTCTAATCTGCTCTAATCGGTAAAAAATATTAACGCCAAGCAACAAAATAGGATATAAAGCCCAAAGAAGTTTCATTCCAAAATTGAGTTCGAATAACAGAACGGAGTATGAAACACCAAATATCCTCACATATCCGAGGCTTACATATGGCCATCCAAAAAACAAAAAAGAAAGAGAAGAAGAGGAAGCTCAATCTTCGACCACCGATTTACCCTTATCCACCGGGCCTTCAGCCGTGCCGACCAATCCCTCGTCATCATCCGACACCTCCATGGGCTCATCATCCGAAAGATGAACCTCGGCAAAGGCTGTAGAAATGTCTTCCACGAGGTCTTGTTCCGGCCTCTCTCGGGATTCGATAGCCTTCTGAACCTCCCTCTCGAATTCGGTGAAATCGAAGCCCGGGTAGGACCGAAGCAGCATCTCCTTCAACTCTTCTACCGTGCTGTAGAAGGTCTCCGACTGTGACATGTAAAATTCATCGGAGGCCAGAAACACTTCGACCGCGTTCTTCCAAGACCCTCCGTCAATCCTCTGATGGTTTCGTTGGCCGTTCTCACACGGTTGCGGTACTCACAGATTTTGGCGCGACTCTCCCTGCATCTTGTCTTCACCCTCCGATACGCAGCAGATAGCCTCCCCACCTAGGCCTTCAAAGACTCGCCGATTCCTAGCGCCGTCTGCAATTTATCGTCGACCTCATTCTTGGCCGCCACCAGTTGCTCATACTTCTCCCGTTTGGCCTCGTATCTCTTCTCCATCTCCAAGAGATTCCCTATGGCCTATCCATCGAAATAAAAAATGATTAGTATTAGAAGTAACTGACCCACTTTCAAGGCCCTAGACCAAAAGATTTACCTGCCAGAGCGTGCCCTGAGACTGGCGTATCCTATCAGCATTCAACATTTTCCCGAAATAGCTGGTCTCCAGGCTCCTTAACATGTTTTTCCCGTACGAGCACATGAATTGAACGCCGGTGTCGGGAGTGATAGGATTCTCCCGTGGATCGAAAGTACGAGCCAGCGGATCCTCATAATAGTTCGGGGAGATCCTCGGATCACGCATTTAAAGCTCAGGGAGCGTGTCCTTGCAAGACTCCACGTCAACTAGAAGCGTAGGCCCACCCATCGGCGCCTGGTTTGCGGCAACCAAAGGAACTCCGGTCGGAAGCAAGGCACCGTGCTCAGAAATGGTAATGGAAGATGCCGAAACACAGCCGACCCTGGGACCTCTTCGGCAGCATGTGCTCAGTATCAGATGAGGTAGTCCTCTTCAGCAAGGACGGACCCGTCGGGATCCACCGCTTCTTCCTCCGAGACTCCATATCCTGCCCACGATCTGTCATCCTCTGCCCGCTCAGACGGTCAGCTTTCCTGCACAATAAAACGGAGATGAGCTAACTGTCATAGCCCTGGAACAGCGAATACCGGAGTATACTCACTCTTCTTCGCCAAAGTCTTCTTTACAGCTTCATTCCTCTCCTCCGATGATGTTGGAATGAAACCTAGTGCGTGCAAGTTGCGGTCGTCAAGCAAAACGTCAATATGCCTCCCTTCCGGTGGAACAGACCAAGCCGTCTTAATATGAATCCGTTCGTCTCTTGTAAGGCCGTCCGGCTGAACTCGTTCCCACGGAGCTGCCAAACAAAGACCACACAATCAGATAAAAACACTGAAATTCAAGCGAATAACGAAAATGCTGTCGAAGTATAAGAGAACCCCCGAAACACCTGGGAGATTGAACACCGAACGAACACTCTGACGTTTCCCACCGAGCTCAACGTCTTTACCCCAATCGCCATCAGCTACGAACCATGTCTTTTTCCACTATTTGTTGGAAGACGGTAGCCCGGTGATCAGAGGTTCGCCCTCCTGCTTGTCACAGCAAGCGAGGCCCCACCAGCCATCGCCCCCCGATTTATGGGAGAAGAGGCTGTAACAGTGTCCAATCTCCGCAAAGGTGGGGGCAGGGAAACCCCTACTTCTCCATAGAGCAAACATCCCGATCAGGATCCTCCACCCGTTCGGGTTCAACTGTGCAGGAGCGACCCCGATTTCTCGAAGCATCCCCATAATATATACATGAAGGGGCTATCTTGCGCCGATCTCTAAAAAAGCCGAATGAAACGCCACCGAACATCCTGCAGGGTTGCTGGCTAGCTCACCATCGGATGGTAGCCGAAGACCCACCGATTCCGGTATTGAGAAGTTCTTCTTGATCTGTTTCACCTTCGCATCAGTTATCCTGTTCTCAACTTGATTGATAGCGAATCGAGTGTGATCCATACGGTCCCGGTAGTACTCTTCGGAGTTATAACCCGCCTCGTAGGCGCCCGGCGCCATCCGCGCTATTGACGCCTCAACCGACACTCCGACAGATGGCGCCTCGAAGGCGCTGGCAGTGCTGCTACCATCCGATGTGTTCTCGGAGGTTGACTCTGAAGAACTCGAGGGGGTAGCGATCCTTGACGGGCCGATCTTCCGAACCATGATACTGAACACAGAAAACGAAATAAAAATAAACAAAAATTTCTAGTCCCGGAAGATATCTTACCCAACAATTGTGTGTCCGAAACGTCTACCGAAGAATCGCTGATCGCTTAAAACCTTGCTAATGAAGAGCCTGACTCTCTAAACCCCTATTTATAGGCCTCAAGCAAAAACGAAACGACGCGACGGTTCACTTCCCTAGATGACAGCTCAGCGAACCCCTGCCACTGTTCGCCACGTGGAATTATTCCGTAGGAAGCAAAGAAGTGGGCCTCAACTGTAAGGGCCCAAAGGGCCCAGTGATCAAGCCTGTGGCCCGCCACCGTACCACCGACTCGCTCTCACCACCGGATCGCTCGTTCCGATCAACATGCTTGAGGGGGAACTGTTAGGCCTCTCTGATACCCTACAGACACCGAATCAACGGAGTCACCGTACCATGTCATCTGAAGGTTACGGTCCACCGAATGCTGTCGATGCCCTCGAAGTGAATTATCGGATGACTTACCATCCGCCTACAACATCGGATGTCATCTGCCCGGCGACTAACCTCCGACCTGTTTGGCGACATAACTCTAACATGCCAGAAACACCTGTCTCCATCCAGCCAATCACTGGTAGCCATGAAGTCACCTATGTCAGAAGTCAAGCCTATATATACCCCATTACTTGTACCAAAAAATGGGCTTTTTGGCAAAATTAGGAGAAAGAGATAGGAAAGGACACTAATCGAAACTCGTTCCGTCAGTCTGAAATCTTGTAAATTACACCCAATCAATATATATTAAGCTGATTCAGACCATCTATCAGGGTCTTAATCTGATACTCATATTTACATACAACATTCTCTTTGACAAGTATGAAGTATGATGATGTCCTACTCTCTTATGGTTGGAACCATAATTATTAACCCAATAGTTACTTACAATCACTAGACAATATTATGAGTGTAATACAGTGTCGGGAGGCTTGTCCATATTGATTTTGGTTTCATTTTGGAAACATCACCTGGTGGCAATATGCGCTTCGAGAGTGCACATTTCAAGCCGAGTCATGAAATGCATCAGGGGTTATGAAGAGTGAAACTTGGGATACTTTTGTCAGGTAATAAAGAGCGCGCATTCCTTTCGTAGTTGGATCTTATTAGCGAACATACCTCTAGCTCAAAATTGACCGTGTTTTTGCATCGTGAATAGCTTGTGCATCAAAGGTTATATGGATGGGATCATCAATACTGTGATGTTAATGCTAGACAGTGGATTACCTTACTTTAGCAGAGGTGATCCTATTGGAAATCTTCGGAAGAGGTTTCATCCTGAGATGAGTGAACGTGAGGCCACCCTTTTCATAAAAAAATGTATGTACAGATGCCTACAAAAAATGGACCACCGCCGGCTATGACTTGATACAATACCTCTAGCAAGGCATTGATAAGTAACCAGAACCGGTACACAGCATGTCCTTTAGGTTAGATCAGAATAAAATAAATTTCAAATAAAATCCTAGCCTTCTATTGTTTTGTTGCAATGTGTAAGCAGATCCTACAACGCTCAGCACGAACCAAGTTCAACAGAGGATCCTTGTCCCTTTTTTTAAAATGTACACGCTTGCTTGTAATTCTACAACTATTGATGTCGTATAGTTACAATTTTTTTGAGGATTTCCGCTGTAGTTTTACGGAAACAGAGCTGATTCCGAGGAAGTTGTGATCGTTAAAATTGGCACACCAAAAAATAATGAGTTCATTGTAACCTGTGGTGGGTAAAAATTTAATTATCTAGTTCTGATTGGTTAATATCTCTTTTACAGTTTTATTGCATTGCAATCTTCATCTGAATTCAGTTACAATATATAATTAAAAGAGTTTTTCTCTGATTAGGTCAGTCTTAAATTTTTTTATCAGATTCTTAGAATTACAGTCGGTTAGAATTAGTATAAAACTATTTTGCACTAATTTTAACCGTTTGGAATTCCATGGATCTAACAAAAAAATTCCGGGATCATGTAGAATTATTCGATATTCAAAGTAAAATAATAATAATAATAAATTAAAATAAATCATGTATGATAACAATGATTGGCCATACTTAATACTCTTATGGGTCCTTCTCACCCATTTATGTAAGATTCCCCGACACATTGTCAATCAATCATGGACTCTCTTTGAACTCCAACTACCGTATAAACCATATGCTTTTCTCTCAATCTCTGTCCACATCTCTTCCTCTACCAAACATTATGGTCCTTACTCTTCAAATTTAGGTCCTTTTTGTACATTTATTTTTGCAACTTATTTCATTACTAGTTTTTCAAAATAAACTTGTTATACCTAACATTCACTTGAACCAAATTTATAATCTCCAAAGAACAAAGTAAAAGACTATAATGAGGCACCAACTGTAATGCTTGTCATCTCACTATAATGTTATCCCTTTAGACTTATTCAAGTAGTCAACCCTAAAAGAACGGTTCTAAAATGAGGGACACAAACCACTTGATTTAATTTCTTTTTAGTACAAGACTGAGAAAATTTGGAAAAGTAAAAAAAAGAAGTCTGAAAAGGCCACATCTAAACAAATAGAGTAACCATCACCCACGTCGAAAGGACCCGATCACATGTCAAATTTACAAACATTAGACGCTCTATTAAATATATGCACTATTTTGCTCTAAGTGAGTTGTTTATAGTAACATATCACCTTCACGCATCTTTAATTCATAAAACCATTTTCAATCTCATGTTTATTTTCTTTGAAATCTTGATATCAATTGAGTTAGGAGTTTGTTGAGATTAACAGCTACAAGATTGATTCGAAATATAATTTTCACCGTTGGAAAATGATATTTTCATACTTTCCGATTTAATTCATAAACATAAGATTCGAATACTTATCACATTAGTGAATGCCAAGGGAATAACTATTTTACTGGTAGTGGATGTATTTCACTCCCCAACTGAAGGGGCAAAGCTGCTTACTCACATTAAGATTCAGTTTCATGTTCTTTAAACTTATATCATCACAGCAAAACTTAATTCCTTCTTATGATATTAAACAATTCCTTATAATCAAAAACATCACAGCCAAACTTGGACAAAATCACAAAAAGAGACATTAATTATATGGAATAATATCCATTTTTAATTCATAATATCATAATTATTGGTTGCATAATAAGCTTTTTGTCCTTTATTTTCTTCTCCTAAGTCTTTATCTTAAATAACAGCTTACGGGACAAAAACTTGTATGCACCTAGTGCTGACGGATGTATACCATGTGGCAAAGAAAATCAATCAAATAAATTCTCTATACCATATGGTATGCATCCATCGGTCCTACGGTGCATGCAAGTTTTTCTCCGGCTCAGAGACTCACACTCACACATCACTGCCACTTAGAAAGCTGCAGTTCCTCAACAAAGTATTACCAAACTGCCCTCCATCTCCATCTCCATCTCTAGCCGTTACCGTTAGTTTTACTAACCCCCTTGGCTCCAACTAATTGAACGTTACTCGCTCTAGAGGCACCACCGTTAGATCGGTTGGCGGCGACTCTCTTTTTAGCGACCTTGGAATCTCTCAACCAATTGAAGTTTCCAAAAAGACCCTCCACCTCTTCAAGATTCCGTCCTTGTGTCTCTGGGAGACACGTGTAGAAAAACAGCCAAGCCACCGATGCGATTCCGGCGAAGAGGAAAAAAGATCCGCCGATCGTCACTGCATTGTAGAGAGATATAAAAGTCGTCGATAGGATCCCACTAGTCAATCTACTGATCGCAACTCCCATACTCGTTCCTTGAGCGCGTAGCTTCAACGGAAAAATCTCTGAGCTATAAACCCACGTGATAGGACCCATACCGATTGAAAAAAATGCCACAAACGACATCACAGTCGTGATCGCTAATCCAACGGCCCACGTTAGTTTCTTATGCGAGTGGTCAATGATCGTCAGAGAGAATCCGAGTGTCGCAAGTGAGACGATCATTCCTCCGACGCTGCTTAGTAGCAACGGCCGCCGTCCGATCCTGTCAAGGAAGAAAGTCGCAACTAAGATTGAGATCGTCTTCACTAATCCGACGGCGATGGTCGCTAACAGCATCTGGTTCGACGATGTGATCCCGGCTTTCTCGAAGATTCTAGGACTGTACAAGACGACAGCGTCGATGCCGGAGGCTTGTTGGAAGAAATGGATTCCGACACAGGAGATGAGGATGTGACGGACGGCCGGTGTGGGACGGATGAGGAGCTCCTTCCATGCGCCATCGCCGCGGTTGCCCTTACTTTGCACGGAGATGACATCGTCGTTGCACTCCGGAGGAATTCCAGCGGCTTCCTTGATGTCGGCGAGTCTGAGAAGAGCCTCTTCTTTGGATTCGGAGGTTTTTTCAAGTACTTTTTTAGCGTCGCCGAGTCTGCCTTGCATGACCAGCCACCGCGGCGATTCTGGCATAAACAGGATGACGAGGATGAGGAATACGGAGGGGATGGCTCCGATTCCGAGCATCATCCGCCACCCCAGGCGAAGTGACAGCTTCGATAATGCAAAGTTTGATACGTACCCAAGCAATATCCCGCCATTGATGAACACCTATACAAATATTTAAAAATAAATTAGTTTTTTTCTTTTTAATATAATATTACATTAATTTGGGATTTGTGAAGGGCTACAAACCCGAACCTAGGCATGACGCCGGTTCCGGTTCCGGTTCAACCGGTTCGATTCCTTTTTTTTTTAAACAAAAACAACCCAATCACCTCCCTACACCTACCCACCCACATGACCCAACCCCAAATTCCCAAATCTCAATCCCTAATTACCTTCATAGTTTTCATCACGATATTATACACTGATACACATACACCACACACAAGTACACCATCACAATACTAAACACTGATACACACACACACACACCACACACCACACACCACACACCAGTAGTCTATTACACTACCAATGACCAACCAAACCAATATTCGTCCAATCTAAACTCAAACACACACATACCAACACAAACCCAATCAAACCGGTTCAAACTCAAACACACACACACACACACACACACACACACACACACACACACACACAATCCACCCCCAATCTCATCTCTCTCATCCGATCCAAGGCTCCAAGTAAGAAGTAGAAGAATGAAGAATGAAGAAAGAAGAAGAAGCTAATGATGGCCGACGCCGAATCGTGGAAAGAAGAAGATGGTCGACCGACGGAAGACGGTGGCCTGGTGGAGTGCGTCTGTCAGTCTGTGCGAGGTGGGTGAGTGGTGATTTGGGGTTGATTTTGTGTGTGTGTGTGTGAGAGAGAGAGAGAGAGAGAGAGAGAGATGAAGGTGGGGTGATGAAGTGATAATCTGAGAAAATCATATCACAGATCTGGTTTTTAAAAAACAATTTAAAAAAAAAGTTGGAACCTGCCGGTTCCGCACCTTAAAGAACCGGAACTGGAACCGGTCCAGATCGGTTCCGGTTCCGGTTCTGTTCCAGAAACCAGAACCATGTTTTTCGGTTCGGTCCCGGTTTTTTGACGCCGATTCCGATTCTGTTCGCTGGTTCGAACCGACCCACCCCCACCCGTATATATATACACATTTTTATTTTGTAAATTATTTGTTTAGACTTTTATTTTGTTTAGACTTTTATGTGTAATACTATTTTACTATAGTTATTTATATTAATTTTAGATTAAATTAAATCAATTATATATTTTAGATTATTTATTGGATTGGATATCGAAATATGGTGTATCGAATGATTTGAATGATCAAATTTCGAATTTGGTATGGCCGTTTAATAATGTTTTCTGTTTTATTAATTTTCATTTTAAAAAAAAGAAATTGATTTTCATATTTTTAATTGATTTTTAGTTTAGTAATGATGAATTATAATAAGTAATAATATTATAATATGAATTTTAGCGTAATTGTTTTGAAGATATATAATAATATGTATTTTAGGTTAAAAAATAAAAACTATAACGAAACTATGAAAACATCAAAATGATATTTCAAAAAAATGTGTTTTCTCTTTTTCTTGATTTCTTTTAAAATAAAATCGTATACGATTTCAAGATATATAATTATATGTCTTTTAGGTAGAAAAGAAAAAATAAGAAAAGAAAAGAAAAAATACGTCTAAATAACATTTTCAATTTTTGTTCAATAAATATGTAAAATGTGTTTTCTATTTTTTTTTCATTTACAAAAAACAAAAAACGTATTTTAAAATATTTAAAGAAAAACATATGCTACTAACAAAAGCTTTATTAAAGGCGTGCCGAGGAATGTGCTTTTGAAAAACGTAAGTGAATGAAAAAAACAAAAAACAAAGAAGCAATCATCACCTCAGGGAAAGAAGTGAGAAAACCACGAGTGGAAGCTGGAGAGACTTCGGCTGTGTAGACGGGAGCAATCATGAGGGCATAGCCGACGCCGATTCCGGTGACGAATCGACCCACCATTAGAAAAGCGTAGTTTGTGGAGAACCCCATCAACAAAGCTCCGACGAAGAAGATTGCAGCGGAAATCACTATCGTGTACCGGCGGCCTATCCAGTCCGATGTCCTTCCGGCAATGGCAGCGCCTACCAGCGAGTAAATGTTGAGAGTCCCCACCAGAATCTCCACTTGCACATCGTTGATTTTCAGGTCTTCTTTGATGAAAATTGCAGCTCCACTCATCACCCCAATATCTACAAATAATACAAACACATAAATACAAATTCATATGATTATTTAATGTTCAATCAGGTGGGAGAATTTAAATCCAGAATCTTTAATAGAGACTTCGAATCCAGAATCTAGTATATCCATATATCAATTTCTTATATATATATATATATATATATATATATATATATGTCTGAGAAAATTATCTCATGTGTGGGGAATCTAGTATATCCATATATCAATTTCTTTTTATATATATATATATATATATATATATATGTGAAAATTATCAGGTGTGTGTGAGAGAAAATTATCACGTCTGTGTGGGGAATCTAGGGTATCCATATGTCAATTTCTTATATATATCCATATATCAATTTCTTTTATATATATATATATGTATATATAGAAATTTTCAAGTCAGTACGTACTGATATAACTTTATCAGTGCGTTGGATGTGGATCATTAGATTTACATAGTTTGACTCAAAGTGTATACACTTGTCAAAACTTCTTCATAACCAATGGTCAATATGCAACGCACTGATATAAGTTATGTCAGTACACACTGAGGAGAAAAAAACTATATATATATATATATATATATATATGTGTGAAAATTATCACATGCCTAATTTCGTACAGAATTCCCAATAGACACCGGTGTTAACTCGATAGATAACAGGGTTAATCCAATAGCATGTGTTTTTATGGAATTTTGGATGAAAAAACGTACGAGATTTCATACACGAAAATTACTATCTATATATATTTACGTCGAAGAAAGAAAAACTTACCGTAACCAAGTAAGATAGAGGTCATGGAAGCAAGAATTGCACAAGCAAAAGCATAGTTGTTTCTTTTGGGTTTCTTTTGAGGATCGAAATCTGCAATGTTTTTCGGTTGCTGGTCACTACTCTCGGCTCTAGCCATGGTTGCTAGCTAATGAGAGAGAGAGAGAGAGAGAGAGAGAGAGAGAGAGAGAGAGAGAGAGGGTGAGATCAAGTAGGATAAAATAGGGTATGTAGAGACGATAATGATAATTATAGACCACATAGGTGAAGGGACCACTTGTAATTCTTATCATCTCACTTATAATGTTAATTTCTTCTAGCACATTGTAGGCCGACTAACAAAATTAGCAAACATTAGAGCATTTCCAATGGTATCCTCAAAATTAGGAGAGTAATCAAAATTTGGTTATTTATCCAAAAAACACTGTCCAACAGAGTCACTAAAATTTAGAAATAGCAGTTATCAAAAATCAAATTGTCTCTTCAATAATCAAATTTGAAGATTAACTTTTAATCATCAAATACAAACTTAACCATAAATAAATATTGTTGTAATTTTATTGTTTCTCTCTCATCTGTGGCTTTTTTTTTTCTTTTTTTCTCTGATCATCTATGTATTTCATCATTGTTTGGACCCCAAAAATTTCAATTAGGTAAAATTCGTCTCTTCATTACGCATGAATCAATACTCATATCACATACATTCTCTTGTCTTTTATAGTTTTTTAATTTTTAATTTTTTTTTACCCTTGAAAAAAATAAGCGGGAAGTGAAAAATGTGGCGGAATTAGATTTTTGATTTAGATAAAGTGTACCACTGTGGACTATACAATCATCAAATTTAACATTCCCTGAAAACAATCATCAAATGCTGATGTGTCAACTTTTAATGATTCAAATTTACTTATACCATTGGAGATGCATTTATAACATCAAAAAAAAAAAATTTAAGTCCCTTTAGACTTATTCAACTAGTCAACCCATCAAAGAATAAACCACTTATTCTAAAGGGATATTAAGATTTTAGTCCCTCTAGTTAGCGTTAATCTGAGTTTGGTCCACTAGTTTTTGGAATTACTAACTTTAATCTACTGATTCTCTGACAATACCTATTCCAGTCCCTACCGTCCAATTCCGTTAGATTTCCGTTGACTTCCGTTAGGTCAACAAGAGCTAAAGTTAGATTTTCGTTAACTTTAGTCCACTAGTTTTTGAAATTTACTAACTTTAATCCACTAGTTTTTGGAATTTACTAACTTTAGTCCACTGGTTCTCTGAATTTCGTTGACTTAACGAAAACTGTTATATAAGGACTAAAGTTAGTAATTTCAAAAACTAGTGGACCAAACCCAGATTAACGCTAACTAGAGGGACTAAAATCATAATAACCGATATTCTAAATGAGGGACACAAACCACTTGATTTGATTTCTATTTAGTAGTACAAGACAGAAAATTTGGAAAAGTAAAAAAAAAAGATGTCTGGAAAGGCCACATCTAAAGTTTAAACAAATAGAGTAACCATCACCCACATCGAAAAAACCAAATAACGCGTTAAATTTGTAAACCTTTAGGGCATGTTTGGCACACCGGATTGGACTAGGATTGGACAATTTTAGTCCCAATCCGGTGTTTGGCATCGTTTTGGACAAGGGATTACAAATCCCATAAAAAAATTTAGTCTCATGATCATGGGACTAAATAAACCCAACACTCACCCCACCTCTATTTTATCCCGGGACTATTTCTCATTGCTTACTCCCTCCTTTGGCGACCACCACAAGACGTCCACACGCCTCCATCTTCCGCCGGCTTGCCGCACCTCTCACTGCCATTCTTCCGACTGTCGTCGCTACCACTACTTTTGACACTTACCGGTGCGATCTCCTCTCACCATAGCAACCCACAAGCCTCCATCTTTCGCCGGCCGCCGCACCTCTCACTGTCGTTGCTCCATTTTTGTAACAGAGAAATAGAGAAAGAGATGTGCAGAAAAAGAAGGGGAAGATTCAAATTTCTCCTGGTAACAAAGAAAGAGAAAGAGAAGAGAATAGATAAATATGGAGATAAAGTTGATAGTTGGATTTGTGAATGAAAATTGTTGATCGGAGATTTGGAGTTGTGTGAAAAAAAAAACAGAGGAGAAGAAGAAAAGAGAGATGTTGACCGTGGATGTGGGTTGGTGGAGTGGGTGTGGGTTGGTGGAAGAGATTGTTTTTATTTTTTTTAATTTTTTGTAAGATAAAACTTTTATTTTGTCCAATCCCATGCTTTACCCAAACACATGATTGGACTGTTTTAATCCATTTCCATATTTCTCCAAACACAGTATAGTATTAATTTAGTCCAATCCAGTCCAATCCAATCCCATATAATCCCAGTCCTATCTTAATCCAATTCAATCCCATGAAATAGTCCAATCTAATCCCGTGCACCAAACAGGCCCTTAAGGGTCCGTTTGGCGTATAGGATTGGACTGGGATTGGACTATTATAGTCCAAAGCCCACTGTTTGGCTCAACAACAGGACTGAGATACCTTCTCCGAACAGTGTTAATTAATCCCACAAACTCTGGACTAAATAAACCCACCCCTTCTCATGGTTTTAGTTGTCCCAGGACTATTGCAATTGTTTTTTGCTTCTGTTTCTCTTCTTCTCTATTTTGTTCTTCTCTTTCTTTTCTTCTGATTCTTCGTCGATCAAATTTTCTCTTCTCTCTCTTCAACCAAAATTTATTTTATTTTGTTAAAAAAAATTAACCACTTTATTTTATGAAATTAAAATTAACTATTTCTGGTGAAGAAGAGATAGAGCGATGGAGTTGACTCCATCTCAGATCTGCTCCTTAAATCTTCTTCAGATTTTTAAAAAAAATTTGTGGATCTGCTGCTGCATCAAGTTTGAGATGGTAGAAGATTGATTTGTGTTTCACAAAAATGGATTTTTGTTTGAAGTTAAGAAAAATTGATTTACAAAATAAAAAATATGGATTTGTTTTGTTTGTTTTTTTTATTATTAGTTTGAGATTGTAGTATATGGATTTTTGTTTAAGATTGTAGAAGTTTGATTTGTTTGATATGGTAGAAGATTGATTTGTGTTTAGGATTGAAAAAGATGGATTTGCGTTTGATGATGAAAAAATCAAATGAAAAAAATGGTGATTTTTTTTTTGGTACAAAGGAGGCAAAAGCCCAGAAAATAAAAACTAAATGGGATGAGAACATGGGTCATCACATCGCTTTTGTGATGATGGTGGATTCGAGATAGATGATAATGGTGATTTGGTGCATTGTGAGATTGAACTTCTGGAAGAAGATTTGGAATAAAAACGCTTAACCGCTTTTTTTTTTTTAAATAAAAAATTATAGTTGATGATAAAGATCTAGGTTCTGAACCCGAATCTGCCCAATTTATTTTTTTTCTTGATTAATATCTGTTTTTTACAAATTAAAATATTATCAAAAATTCTTTTTTCTTGATTATTTTCCAAATTTAAATTCATTTTTCATGATAATTTATTATTCAATTTTAAAATATTATCAAATTAAAAAATATATTATATTTAATCCAATCCTATGTTTCAACAAACAAAATGCGGTATTAATTTAGTCAAATCTAATGTTTCTCCAAACACAGTGTAGTATTAATTTAGTCCAATCCCATCTAATCTCAGTCCCATCTTAATCCAATCCAATCCAATCCCATGAAATAGTCCAATCCAATCCCGCGTACCAAACGGGGCCTAGAGGCTCTATTATATGCACTAATTTGCTCTAGGTAAGTTGTTATTATACTTTATAGTGACATATCACCTTCACGATCTTTAATTCATAAAACCATTTTCAATTTCATATTTTTTTCTTAGAACTCTTGATATCAATTGAGTTAGGAGTTTATCGAGATTAACAGCTACAAGATTGAACCAGTAATGGATGTATTTCTCTCCCCAACTGAAGGGCCAAAGCTGCTTACTCTCCATAAGATTCAATTTCATGTTCTTTAATTCCTTCTTATGATATTGAACAATTCCTTAGAATTAAAAGCATCACAACCAAACTTGGACAAAATCACAAAAACAGACATTAATTATATGGAATAATATCCATTTTTAATTCATAATTTCACAATTTCATAATTATTGGTTGCATAATAAGCTTTTTGTCCTTTATTTTCTTCTGCCAAGTCTTGGTCTTAAATAAGAGACTCAAGACTCACACATCACTGCCACTTATAAAGCAGCAGTTGCTCAACAAAGTATTACCAAACTGCTCTCAATCTCCATCTCTAGCCGTTACCGTTACTGACCCCCTCGGCTCCAACTAATTGAACATTACTCGCTCTAGAGGCACCGCCGTTAGATCGGTCGGCAGTGACTCTTTTTAACAGCCTTGGAATCTCTCAACCAATTGAAGTTTCCAAAAATACCATTCATGTCTTCAAGATTCCGTCCTTGTGTCTCCTAGAGACACGTGTAGAAAAACAGCCGAGCCACCGATGCGATTCTGGCGAAGAGGAAAAAAGATCCGCCGATCGTCATCGCTTTGTAGAGAGATATAAAAGTCGTCGATAGGACCGCACTAGTCAATCTATTGATCCCAACTCCCATACTTGTTCCTTGAGCGTGTAGCTTCAACGGAAAAACCTCTTAGCTATAAACCCACGTGATGGGACCCATACCAATTGAAAAAAACGCCACGAACGACATCACACTTTTTATCACTAAACCAACGGCCAACGTTAGTTTCTTACGTGAGTGGTCGATGTTGTGACATAAAATTAGTCTTTCATAGCCTTTTTTTCTTAGTTGAAGCCCTTTTCCCTTTGATATAAAGAAGCTATTTATATAGTTTATGTGTGTCTTGTGTGTACGTGTGTCATACACGTTATTATGTGTTATGTCATCCGAGTGTGCATAGTTGGATCTAATAATTTTCCCTCAAGTTTTCAACTCTGTAGTCTTTTGTTATGGAGTAGGGGACTTGACTAGTTGTATATTATATCGGGTAAATTTGACTCGGTGTTTAATACAGTCGCTTCGATTATCAAAGTCTTATTATAGCCTCGGTGTGCTTATTCGAAAGATATCCCTTCGAAGATCCCTTTCAGAGGTAGTTTGATTCCGTAGAGCTTTTGAAGGACTTTGTCCATTCAGAGATTCCTTTCGAAGACAATTTGGTTCCGTAGGACTTTTGGAAGACAAAAGTCTCAATCAAATCCCATCGTCGATTTTATTATTTTATTATTATTATTATTCGTTGAATTTTTTCGATTCGAGGTTTGTCTCCACGTTTTGTAATCACCTCTGATGATGAAATTAATATCAATTTTAATTTAATTTGAATTTTTTCCAAGTTTAACGGCTCAGTTGTCGTATATCGTTTATTTTATTATCGAGCATTGTTGATTTGTAGTCCGAATTGCATTATGGATTTACCGGTAGTCGATATTTTCAGATTTTGACGTTATGACACATTGAGTCTAATCTTTACATAAATAGTGCGACATCGTAGGTTATAATCTTGGGATGTATGTGTGCTCCATTTCTTGGAGTCTTATTTCTTGTATTGGGGTGCCTGTATCGGAGGTCGTGACCTTTGGATACCTCTTTTTCTAGCATTTTACTTAATTATTAATTTATTTTTTATTATTGCACTGAGCGTGTTTCGGTACCCTATTTCAAAGGCATTATTTTTCTAACTGGGTCTCCATTTCGAACGCTTTGAATTTTCGTACTAGGTGTGCTTTGGTGCTCTATTTTGGAGTCTTATTTTCAGTGCTCTGTTTCTTGGTCTTATCTTTGCACACTTGGTGCAGTCTCGGGGCCTTGACCCGATAGAGACTCAATTGCTCCATTTCAGAGTCTTGTTTTTCAGTGCTCCGTTTCAGAGTCTTATTTTTCGGTGCTCCATTTCAAAGTCTTATTTTTGCACACTTGGTGTAGTCTTGGGGTCTTGACTCGGCAGAGACTCAATTGCTCCATTTCGGAGTCTTGTTTTCAGTGCTTCGTTTCAGAGTCTTGTTTTGGCACTCTTGGTGCAGTCTCGGGGTTTTGACCCGGCAGAGACTCAATTGTTCCATTTCAAAGTCTTGTTTTTCAGTGCTCTGTTTCGGAGTCTTATTTTTCGGTGCTCCGTTTCAGAGTCTTATTTTTATACACTTGGTGTAGTCTCAGGGTCTTGACCTGGTAGAGACTCAATTGATCCATTTTCGGAGTTTTGTTTTCAGTGCTCCGTTTCGGAGTTTTAGTTTTCGATGCTCCGTTTCGGAGTCTTAGTCTTCGGCGCTTCGTTTCGGAGTCTTAGTCTTCAATTTCGTAACACTTCTGAGGACCCTACCCCTCTGATTCTTCAGTTTTGTGACGCTTCCGGGGACACTGCCCTTCTGATTCTTCAATTCCGTAACACTTCCGAGGACCCTGCCCCTTTGATTCTTCAGTTCCGTGACGCTTCCAAGGACACTGCCCCTCTGATTCTTCAGTTCTGTGACGCTTCCGGGGACCCTGCTCCTTTGATTCTTCAATTCTGTAGAACTTCTGGGGACTTGTCCCTCTGATTTTTCAGTTCCGTAGAACTTGGTGAATATTTCAGTTGGTTACGTAGTACCTTTGGGGACTTTGTCCCTTTTGAGATTTTATATACAACATATTACATATATATATATATATATATACATATATTCAATAATCAAAGGAAGTTGGCGATTATACCTTTCCTGATGTTCGGCTAACATCGGCCTAGTAGGCAATGATGTAGATCGGAAGACTCTGGTCCATATGGGATTGGTTCCGTAGAACTTGGTGAATGTCTTAACTGATTCCGTAGAACTTATGGGGACTCTGTCCCTCTAATTTTCCAATTCCATAGAACTTCTGGGGATTTTGTCCAATTGAATTTCATGTTCCGTAGAACCTCTGGGGACTTTGTCCCTCTTATTTTCTAGTTTCGTAGAACTTCTGGGGATTTTGTCCCATTGAATTTCCAGTTCCGCATAACTTCTGGGACTTTGTCCCTTTGATTTTCTAGTTCCGAAGAACTTCTAAAGACTCTGTCCCTCTTATTTTCCAGTTCCGTAGAACTTCTGGGGACTTTGTGTCGTTGAATTTCCAGTTCAATAGAATTTCTGAGGACTTTGTCCTTCAGATTTTCTAGTTCTGTAGAACTTTTGGGGACTCTGCCCCTCTTATTTTTTAGTTTCGTAGAACTTCTGGGGACTTTGTCCCGTTGAATCTTAAGTTCTGTAGAACTTATGAGGACTTTGTCCCGTGAGGTATTGTATATGTAAGATATTAAAAATATATATTCAATAACAAAACAAAGTAGTGGATGATACATTTTCTGATGTTCGGCTAACATCGGCCAAGAAGGCAAAGTTGTAGATCGGAGGATTCCGGTCCAAATAGTAGTGGTGGTGTTGGCATTGGCGTTGGCCCACTCTCCGGTTGACCGGACGGCAGCCGTTATTCGAACTTCGGCAGTGGTTTTGACTGCTTTTCGGTGGTCATTGGTCGCCGGCCAAGAAGGGAAAGTTGTAGATTGGAGAATTCTTATCCAGATGGTAGTGGTGGTGGCGGCGGCCCACTCTCCGGTTGACCGGACGTCGGCCGTTCTTCAAACTTCGACGGCGGTTTTGATTGCTTTGAGGTGGTTATCGGTCGCCAGCCAAGAAGGGAAAGTTTTAGATCAGAGTATTCCGGTCCAGATGGTGGTAGTGGTGTCGGCCCACTCTCTAGTTGACCTAACGACGATCATTCTTCAAACTTATGCGGCGGTTTTGACTGCTTTCAGGTGGCTATCGGTCGCCGGCTAAGAAAGGAAAGTTGTAGATCGAAGGATTCTGGTCCAGATGATGGTGGTGGTGGTGGTGTCGGCCCACTCTCTGGTTGACCGGACGGCGACCGTTCTTCAAACTTCAGCGGCGGTTTTGACTGCTTTCCGGTGGTTATTGGTCACAGGCCAATAAGGGAAAGTTGTAGATCGGAGGATTCCGGTCCGGATGGTGGTAGTGGTGTCAGCCCACTCCTTAGCTGACCGGACGACTGTTCTTCAAGCTTTGCTGGTCGGTTTGATGCCTTTCCGGTGGTCGACTGGTGGCAGTCTGGGTGTCTCTTCCACGGCTTGTTCGTGAGTTGTTACTTGTTCACTAGGGTTACCCGAAGTTAAGTTTGGAAACCCCTCTTTCTAGCGCCTAATGTTGTGACATAAAATGAGTCTTTTAGAGCCTTTTTTCTTAGTTGAAGCCCTTTTCCCTTTAATATAAAGATGCTATTTATAGAGTTTAAGTGTGTCTTGTGTGTACGTGCGTCGTACACGTTATTATGTGTTATGTCAACCGAGTGTGCATATTTGGGTCTAACAGTCAATGATCTTCAGAGAGAATCCGAGTGTCGCGAGTGAGACGATCATTCCTCTGACACTGCTTAGAAGCAACGGCCGCCGTCCGATCCTATCAAGGAAGAAAGTCGCGACTAAGATTGAGATCGTCTTCACTAATCCGACAGCAATGGTCGCTAACAGCATCTGGTTCGACGATGTGATCTCTGCTTTCTCGAAGATTCTAGGAATGTACAAGACGACGACGTCAATGCCGAAAGCTTGTTGGAAGAAATGGATTCCGACACAGGCAATGAGGATGTGACGGACGGCCGTTGTGGGACTGACAAGGAGCTACTTCTATACGCCCTTTGCTGCTGTTACCCTTACTCTGCATGGAGATGACATCGTCGTTGCACTCTAGATGAATTCCAGCAGCGAGGGCGTATAGAAGCAACGGCCGCCGTCCGATCCTGTCAAGGAAGAAAGTCGCGACTAAGATTGAGATCGTCTTCACTAATCCGACAACGATGGTCGCTAACAGCATCTGGTTCGAAGATGTGATCTCGGCTTTCTCGAAGATTCTAGGAATGTACAAGACGACAACGTCAATGCCGAAAGCTTGTTGGAAGAAATGGATTCCGACACAGGCAATGAGGATGTGACGGACGGCCGTTGTGGGACTGATAAGGAGCTACTTCTATTCGCCCTCGCTGCTGTTGCCCTTACTCTGCATGGAGATGACATCGTCGTTGTACTCTAAATGAATTCCAGCAGCTTCCTTGATGTCGACGAGTCTGAGAAGAACCTCTTCTTTGGATTCGGAGGTTTTGTCAAGGACTTTTTGGGCGTCGCCAAATCTGCCTTGCATAGTTGCATGACCAGCCACCACAGTGATTCCGGTATGAACATGATGATGAGGACGACGATCATTAAGGGGATGGCTCCGATTCCGAGCATCATCCGCCACCCTAGGCGAAGTGACAGCTTCGATAATGCAAAGTTTGACACGTACCTAAGCAATATTCCGCCATTGATGAACACTTATACAAAATATTTAAGAATGTTTTTTTTAATATTACCATAATTTAGGATTTGGGAAGGCTACAAACTCGAACCTACCCTCACCCTCATTTCCCATCTATATTTATATATTTTTACTCTTATTTTGTAAATTTATGTGTTCAGACTTTTATGTGTAATACTGTATTACTATAGTTATTTATAGTAATTTTGGATTAAATTAAATCAATTATTTATTTTATATTATTTATTGGATTGGATTGGATATCAAAATAGGGTAAATCGAACGATTGGAATGATCTAATTTCGAATCCCAAATTTTAAATTTCGGATTTCGGATTTCAGAGTTGATAATATTATGATTGAAAATGAGAGAAATAAAGGAAATGAGGAACGGGGGTGGGGGCAAGGTAACCTCCCCGTAAATACCCTCATCCCCACTTCCCACAAAAGGGGTTTGGGGGCAGGGGTCAGGGTAGGTTTTAGGAATGGGGGTAGGGGTGGCTCCCCCTCCCCAATGGGTCCCCACACCTATCCCTACTCAAATCCAATATGGTCGTTCAGTAATGTTTTCTGTTTTATCAATTTTCATTTTGAAAAAAGAAATTGATTTTCATATTTTTAAGTTATGAATTATGATAGCATGGGAAAACCCGAAAGCTAGTAAGTAATAATATTATAATATAAATTTTAGCGTAATTGTTTTGAAGATATATAATAATATGTATTTTAGGTTAAAAAAAAACTAAAATGAAACTATGAAAACATCAAAATGATATTTCAAAAATTGTGTTTTCTCTTTTTCTTGATTTCTTTTAAAATATAATCGATGTATACGTTTTCAAGATATATTACTATATGTATTTTTTTTGTAAAAATAAAAAATAAAGAACAAAGGAAAAAATACGTCAAAATAACATTTTCAATTTTTGTTCAATAAATATGTAAAATGTGTTTTCTATTTTTTTTCTTTTACAAAAAACAAAAGACGTATTTTTAAAATATTAAATAAAAACATATGCTAGTAACAAAAGCTTTATTAAAAGAGCGCCAAGGAAAGTGCTTTTGACAAACTTACGTGAATGAAAAAAAAAAAATCAAAGAAGGAATCATCACCTCAGGGAAAGAAGTGAGAAAACCACGAGTGGAAGCCGAGAGACATTTGCAGTGCAGACATGAGCAATCATGAGGGCATAGCCGACACCGAGTCCGGCAACGAATCGACCTAAAACATACTTATAGCACACTTATCCACCTCATCTCTTTTTACCTTGTGTTGGGTCAAATAATACACATGATAAAAAGTGATGAGGTGGATAAATGTACTATGAGTATACTCATATTTATATACTCAAAACTCGAGCTTTAATATATGCCAACATATTAAATTGAATAAATTTATTTGTTTTATTTTCTTATTATGATGATTAAAAATAAGGTAAATTTGTAATTTCAATTAAACCAAAAACTATTCCCCGAGTCCCCCGCCCATAAATTTTTCCTCCAATTTTTATCTTCCTTCCATTTTTCTCTCCATACCAAATAAATACTTCCCCACTTTCTTCTCCCTTTTTCGTCCACCTTTATCTTTCCTCTCCCTTTGCATCCCTACTAAACACACTCGACTTAGTATAGAGAAATAAATTATAAGAGAGATGGTTTTTACTTTTTATTAATTAAGTCACTTCTATTAATTGTTAGTTTATGAGATTTCACTATAGTTATAGTGGGTGAATGTCTGCAACACCATATAGTTGTATTTCCTTCACAAATAAATGTTAACAGCAACCCTCACATAATGAACTCAAAACAAACAATCACCACCATTTATCCATATAAAAGGAGTCATGTTTATCCCTGTTATTGTTAAGACACAAGTTAATCGAATTATGTAATGTTACATAGTATTAGTACCAAAAAAAAATTGCACCAACTCCCCGATTTGGATTTGGACAAATCTTACTACGTAAGATTACATAGTGAAAAAAAAAAAAAAATTTGTATCGACTTCCAAATTTGGGAAAAAAAAGATTTGCTACTAAATTACCTGCTTTGAAGATACTGTGTGTTTGCATAAAATAAGGTCATCTATGCTAATATGAATGTTTGAAGTTTTACAAAATAATAATGGGCACTTCTCTCAATCACTCTCCCAATCATTCAAAAAATTGTGACAGTAATTCTTTTTCAGCAGCCAATAAATGGAGAATTGCATTACTTCACTTCTTGCGCGAGTACAAGATGCCAACCACCACAGAGATGGCAACAACAACCGCAGGAACAGCCCAGTATTGTTTGGTTAAGTCTGTCAACTTCCGAGCATAATCTGACGATTGCTTCTTAGACGAAATTTCAAGTTCTGGTATAGGCGGGGAAGATGTGTCAAGCTCACCAATGCAGAAACTCTCCAGGAGCTCCCTCGCATCTTTGCTATGCCCGGCATCTTCAAACTCATCAGTCGCGTCTTTTGCTACACTCAAATTACAAACATCCATTCATTCATTTTCGCATTTCACATCAATAATACTGTTATGAACTAACCATTTCATTGTCAAGTTAAATTTCACTTTGGCTTATCCAAAATGTTAATTTGGAGAATGGATGGGCTCTAACGCCTCTCTCTTACACACGCCCCAATGCAAAAGAATTTGGATTTATAAAACGATCTCTAAATTTGAAGACCAAAGATGAATCTCCAATTTTTTTTATTTTTTTTTGCATTGGGAAATGTGAAATGGAGATGAGTTAGAACCCATCCATGAATTCTCTAGTTCTAGTGACAAAATAACGATGTTGAACATACTAGAGAATTATTACACGACAATTACATATATTATTGAATACTTCACACAAGGAAACAACTATTAATTAGAAACCATTAAGAGAAATACCGGTTGCAGCAAGGACTACATCGTCTCCACCTGGATGCTCATCCAAGTATGAAGTAACATCATACACCTACAGGTAAGGGGGGTTTGGTGTTAATTTCATAAAAGAAATTGAAATTGCAGCCCCAAGCAACAATGATTCAAAAACAGAGGTTGGAGATCTATTTATCTGTGCCTTGTTGTCAATAACGATCCAGCAATCGTCTTTGGTGTTGTGAAGGGAGGCTTCTTGCATGGTATAGAGCTGGGAGAGGGTCGCCATGGTTGATTGTTGCGTATCTGGTTCTGCTCAGCCTCAGCCCCCTCTCTTTACCTGATTTCTATGACTCAGTAAACCTAACAACCAATCCCCCATATTTATACCAACTCTAGCCCTCTCTTTTTTCTCTCTTTTCTTTTTATTTTGCTTTTACAATTATTGGGCTTTGTAATAGCCAATAGGAGCTTTTTCTCTCTCTCTCTCTTTTTTTTTTAAGTCAAAACCAGGTAGACAATTTGCAAAAGAAAGGAAAAAATATTTTTTTCTTTTGGGAAAAAAAGATAAGTGTTATAGATCATCTTGTAAAGTTATTAATATTATTAAAGGCAGATTTCAGAAATATATCTACCTATGAATGAAATCAAATCAAAATTTAAAAAAAATGAATATAATTTCATCAAGATCCTTACCAAAATTAAAATAAGAGATCCCTTATGAGAAAACCACTATATATATGAAGTATTACACTGTTACGTAAATTTAGTGATTTTATAAGGAGGAAATGACTCGAACCCGTAACCTCATGGTGCAGGTGTAAAGGAATTTACCAATAGACCAACCTTATCTTATCAGAGAAATCAATATGTTCGACGAATAATCATTTAGGCACAAATTTTGAAAAAAGTAGAGTTATTGATAATTTATTTTGGACAAAATTCATAATTATTGTTGAGTATAATGTGGCCTATTGTTTTTGGATTGTTTACCTCACTGTTACATATTTCTGATGCTTCCATAGTTCCATTTCATAATCGTAAAATAATGAAAAATTGAGGAAGAAATGAGTGTAAAAAGCATAGTAAACATGAGTCTCAAGGTGGAAAATTCAACATAAAACTACCTTTGACCAAGTTGACCACTATTAGTCTAACGGTGGCCTTAACCGGTGAAGGGTAAAGTAGAAATGTTATCTTGAAAAGAAATAAAACAATTAAAAAAATGTATTAATATTGTAAATCAACTAAGAATAAACTGAAATAGATGAAGAATAAAGTGAAACTGAGATGAGAGAGAGAGATACGCGAGAGAGACATGCGAGAGAGCCTTTTATTGATGTCTCAGATCTCTTAACTAAATGAAGAGAACAATGTAAATATATATAGGCAATTAGGTAGGCGGTGGGAAGGGAAAGATATTTGTGAAAGGGGAAGATATCTGTGTGATTACACGTGGTAAAATCCACCTATTATAACACTCTCCCTTATATTTATACCATTTATATTAATTTTCTAAGAAAAACTTAATGGGATAAAATCCGAGAAAAATGTATACAATTAGGGGTGGGCACGGTTCGGTTCGGGTAACCCAAAATAAACCGGTTTAAACTGAATAAGAAATGGGAACCGAACTGAACTGAACTGATTTTAATCGGTTCGATTCGGTTCTGTTCGGTTTGGTTCAATTTGGTTTTGGGCCTAATGGGCTGGATAGTTTAATGGCTCTTTTTAATCTGTTTTAAAATTAATGAATAGCTTAATGAGCCTAATTTTGACCATTTGAATAGCCCAAAGCCAAATCATCATATAACAGAATAATAAGTTAATAACAAATCCATTCCAAATGAAAATACACTCTAAAGCGCGTGTCTAAACAACCTAGAGGGAGGAGGGGGGTGAATGGATTGTTAATCGATTATTACCAACTTTTTCGATTAGTCAATATTAAGCACAATTAACCCAAACAATCAAATAATAAAAATCAAGTAAGGTGCGGAAATATAAAGAACATTTTATTTTTACGTGAAATCCTTCAACAAGGGAAAAACCACGGGCTATCCTTCTAGCCACACACGATCACAGAAATCCACTATATGAATAAAAGATTACACTCTCAAGTGATACTCGGACTCTCACTCTCGACAACCTCAGGCTATGGACACTACCACTCGCCACTTATGGTTCAATCCCTAGTAATATCCCCTGATCCACTACTCTTGGCGTGAGCACCTCCTACTCTACCCCATGAGCCTTTTACAGTGGCACTTGATCAATGCTTGCCAACCCACCCTTGGTTGCAAGACTTTACTTGCTTGTGCAACTTCACCTAGAAGCCACAAGACTTTAACTCTATGAAGAGTATATAGTCTAAGTGTATATGTGACACTATGCTCAAATGCAATAATGTGCAAGACCAAACACAAAATGCTTAACTAGATGTTATAATGCAATTTAACAACCTAGTTATTAACCAAGCCTATATGTACACACATGAGGTCTCAATTAGTTGTAGAGAAATTTTAACAACCTAATTGTCAAATAAAACTCATATAAATATTCAATAACTTGACTAGATGCACAAAGTCAACTTAATCATCAATTAAGAATACATGAACATTTATGGATTAGCTATTTAGGGATAAATGATCTAATAATGCAAGCTATTACAAACAAATTCAATCATACGATTTTGACTCATAAATATATGCAATAAAGTGAGTCAATGTATTTAATCAAGCAATAAATACCTAATATGGAGTAAGTAGAACAATAAATGATATTGAATGAAGTTCTAACTTACCTAGTCATGAAACCATGAAGACTCATGCTCAAATAATGTTGAATGATCCAAGATGGAGATGGGTTTTGGGTTTGGAGAGTTAAACAAACTCAAATGGAGCTTTCTCTCTCAAGAAATCTCTTTCTCTCTCTTAGGTTTGTATTTTTGAGCTCTTTGACAAAATAGAGATGAAAGAATGTATATATAACAACCCTAAATGAAACGGCATCGTTTTGGAAAAGTTTGCAAATTTTTTACCTTGGCCGATGTTCACCCATTGTACGTATAGCGGGTCACCTGGGAATTTCCAGAAAATGGTTGTACGAAAGGTGACTCACAGGTGGCTTACCAGCAGAGACATACTGCCCGAAAATTGCTGTTCACCGGCTGTACATGGGGCGAGTGTACAACGGATTGGACAAGAATGGCCTGAGATAGCACATCAGCTCCAATTTCGAGCACCTCAAAACATGACCAAACAATATCGAAACTTTTTGTATGATATACCGATAGAAAGGTATAGATGTCTACTTTCTACTCCTTTTTACAGAATAAGGTTTTGATTTCTGTAAAAAGTGTTACGGTCATTTGAGTGACCAAATGTCAGTTTTAGACAACAACAAGAATGCTTAAACTCATGAAAAAAAAACCATGTGACCAAAGACCAAAACACGAGAAGAATGAGACCTTCACAAATGGTTACTCAACAAGTTAAAACAAGCACACCATCGTGCAAGCGCTAACACAACACAAAACCACACTTAATTCTAGAAATGAAGTGCAAGTGTGATTGTGAAGGAATGCATACATGCATAACAACTCAAATGCATGTAAGTGTGTGTGTGTGTGTGTGTGTGTGCAACAACAAATGCATGTCAATATAAATGCATGAGATGTGAGTATGTGCAACTAAACCTCTTCAAGGAGAATTAAGCACAAGTGAACTATCTCTTGAAGCTCATGAGATGAACGGAAGCATGTCTTCGAGAAAACCATACTTGGAGAACTTATGCTACCCATTACACAAGCATCCCCAATGTGATTTGTCATGAAATAAGCCAATCATAAAAATGAGGTTCTTACACCAAATATAAAAAATATATTAATACATTCCAAAATCCAAACTCTTAAATAAAAGTTCAAAATCAATTAATAATAGTACATTACAAAATAATAACTTCCCAAAAATAAATAATCTAACTCCAAATCAAAATTACAACTAAAATAACTCCAAATCAAAATTACAACTAGTTAACATAATAACATTTCAATTCTAGTTTCCACACCATATTCCACTACATAAAGAAAAAAACATTCCTTCATGTCACTCCACCTTCTGCCTGTAGATACAAATATACATTGGACATATGTGATTCGAATATACACAATTAGACATTTGGACACATATATAAATAAACATATATAAACTAATATACACAAACAAAATATAAATAAACATATATACAGATAATAAAGCAGTATATACTAAATAAACAAGCACACAAACTTCAGTTTACCATGGAGTATACATTGATTGCAATAGATTCATTGAAGTCAAATTTTATTCAAGGACATATAAACTTCAGATCTACATCAATTTAAATGTTACAAATCAATGTATAAAATGTGAGCAACTATTAAAATGATTGTTCAGTTGAGGCAAGTTTACTTCAGCTTTAGCTTATTAACAAGGATCATGACAGGTGGTTTGTTCTCGCAATCAAGAAGTAACAAATAGAAGAATTCTTGGTGTTTATATATCTACCAATTCGTGCAAAACAACTTTCAATGTTTCTTAGCTTATTTACAAGGAAGGATCGATACTTGAACTTTCTTCTCGAATCAAGAAGATCTCTTGGAGAACTATATATGCTGCTTGATGCAAAATTACTACTTATGTTTCTTACGCTTCTATCAGTTTTACAGTAAATGTAAATCGAAACATTCACTTAGCCTATCATTCTACGATGAGGAAACATCATGCTGATATCATAAACAAAAAAGCATTAACATTACATTCATATCTTAGTCCAAGTAATCACTATTTAATCGAAATTGTGTGGTCTCAAATAATACACATCAAAAGCAAGAAAAAAAAGGCACAAAGACGAATCACAGAAAACTCATATTCCCATGACTGTAAACTATGTTTGGTTGCCGGGAAAATCCTCCATTTACCCAAAACATTAGGGCATTATAGAGTCGGAAACTTAAAAAAATCAAGCAAGAAAAGCTAAGTAAAAGAAAGAAAAGCTAACCAAATCACATATCAGACGAGCTGAAGGTTTGTCTCGTTGAAGCTTTGGTTGGAGATGAAGATGAGCAGATTGAACGAGCAGATCGGAGAAGACAAGAAGAAAATTAGAAGAAGAAGAAGAAAAATAGAAAAAGAAGAAGAGAAAGTGACAAACCTTGTAGTTGTAGCCTTGTAGGAGTAGATCGGATGTTAAGGAAGTGAGGAATTGAGTTGAGACGAGCAGATCGGAGGCTGAGGAGCTGAGGAACAGTCGAATAGAGTTAAGGAACAGAGAGGGCCAGAGGCTGTGTGGTCGTGTATGAGAAAGAACACTAGAAAAGTTAGGTTTTTTTTTTTAGTTTTAGAGGGGGTTTAATCGGTTCAAACCGGTTTTTAAAAAACCAAACCGGTTTAAACCGAAAAAAATTTCGGTTTTTAATTTTTAAACCAGTTTAAACCGAATTAATCCTATGAACTGAACTGAACCGAACACCCTTTTTTCGGTTCGGTTCGGTTCCAAATTTAGTGCTCATCCCTACATACAATGATCTCTCTAGATCTAGTTGGGTTGTATATTAAAAACCTTGTCAGGAAAACCCAGTGGGATAAAACCTGATCGAAGAGAAAAAAAGTATAGTGTACATATGTCCAGATTTATTTGTTTTCTTCAAAATATTTCTCACATTTATACTTTGCTAGGAAAAACCTAGTGGGATAAAAACCTGAACAAAGATATTCATTGATCTGTCGGATCAAAGTAATATTTATGATGATCTTCTGGATCAAAGTAACATATATACGATGATTAACAATATCAAAGTAATATTTACGATGATCTTCTTGATCAAGTCAACAATATACAATGATCAACTGGATAAATGTAATATGATGATCTTTATGGATCAAATAATTTTTGGGTGTGCTTATAGAATTGCCTCATTAAAACCTTATCAAGAAAACCCACTGGGATGAAAACCTGATTGAAAGGAAAAAATCACAATGCACATATACCCCAAATAATTAATATACTTCATTTGATATGCTCCCCCTGATGGGACGCTCCTCCTGATGGGACGTTCCCCTTGATAAAAGTTCTTTTGAAACAATCTTCTGGATTGCTAGAATTGACGCATACAGATGTTCATGAAATGAAATAACTTTATAAATTATTGGAGGGAGTATAAGCAAATACTTGCTTTAGGGAGCATAAGCAAATACTTGCTTTATGGAGTAATATCCATATAAAATTTTGGATGATTTTATTTATGTTTGAATTTAGAACTTATATTTAAAGTTTATAATTTGTTAGACATTTTTAACTTTTAAGTATACAATTATGTATGTTTTTATGTTTATTTAATTTTAAGAAATTGTATGAATTAGTTAATTTTAGAAATGTTTTAACTTTTATATATTAAGAATTCTTCATATGAATACTATCTATCATATCGGATTTAAGTATTTTTACAATTAGATGAGATTGGATTCTACTGCAAGATGGATTGGATCGGATCGAATCGAATTGGATCTTGGATCATGACAAATTCAATGACTCTGATCCGCGGCACACCCTTAAAAAAACTGAAACTAGCTCAAATTATGATGTTAAAAACGAAAGTCGAAAATAGTAATGTTAACGAAAAAATCCACTGGGGGAGCGAAATTTCAGTTAACACCCTCAACCCGCTACCCCGGAGGTCGCAGTGGGGGGTAGGTATTTCGTACCGTGGTTCTGGTAAGGTGAACCAGCAGGTGCTAGAGGTAAGAGATGAATCATCCCGACCGACTGGGTTTCGGGGATATGTAGAAGAGATAGTGCTTGATGCCCCCTTGCTGATATGAGAGGTTGGTCCTGGTTTATAATACCTGGTCCATGATGCCTGGTCCTAGTACCCGGACGCGGTACCTGGTCCCGGTACCCGGTCTCTTCTAGCTGGTTCTGTGGATCTTCTAGGTATGTGCTTAAGCATGTAGATAGGTGGATAAGAGAGCTAGGACCAGTGGGGTCGGAACCTAGCTTCTATACATGCATAATAAGGAGATATATGGGAGAATGACAATTCATTTGGTAGAGGTGGACTGGCCGAGGGGGAAAAAGCATCACGATTGATCACATGCTAAAAAACCCCCCAAGCAGTACAATATCCATAGGAAGGAGAAAAACCCTTCTTTATATTTATATATCTCGAGAGGTGCTCTAGAGAGCTTACATTAGTAGAAATTGAAACCTAGTAGGTCACAGTTGAAGGGGTACCATTTGGTAGTGGTACATTCATGGCGAAAATTAACATACATAGTAGTCGATACAATTGTGGTGTATAGGGAATTCAGGCAGGGTTCCTTTTACACTCTTGGCGATAGCGAACTCGTGTTGTAGGAGATAAGTAAGTGTTTTTCTGTACCATGATGGAGAAAACTCTCTGTAGGTGATGGTGACTGTATTTTTGGAAGAGTGGATGAAATCTGTCCTCCATTGATAAACGATGGTGTCTCTCGAGATTTATGGATTAAATTGGGCATCCATATTTCGGGTTGGAGATTGGAGAACCCCTTTCTTGGAGAGTGCTATGTTATATTTATATATTCTCTTCCTTGTCGCCCACTTCATGGATTCAGTTAATCAAATACACTGATTTGGCATTGATGGAGCTTAATCTTCTTTCATTAATGGCGTTGTGAATGACCATTAATAAGTTGACTGATCTTCTCATTAATGAGGTTGATTATCTCCATTAATAGGGTTGACTATATCCATTAATGGTGTTTTGAATGGTCATTAAAGAGTTGACTGCTTCCCTCATTAATGGTGTTATGAATGGTCATTAATGAGTTGATTATCTTCATTAATGTGGTTAATTAATAGGGTTGACTATCTCCATTAATAACCAGAGAGGTCAACTTTCTCTTCTTTGTTGCTCGGAGTAAAGTTCGGACTCTGTACTATGGACTCTGTACTATGGACTCTGTACTCTGATGGCACGGTACCCTGATGTACCTGTCTGCTCTTGTTGGCTTGGTGCTTGTTCTAGCATGCTGGTACCTTCATGGTTCCATTCTTCTTAGCCAGTAGAATACATATTCCAGTGTGATCCTGGACTGGTATCGCGGTACTTGGGTACCTGGTAAATGTTGTGGTACCTAGGTACTGGGTAGATGTCGCGATACCTAGGTACCAGGTATGAGGTACCGCGGTGCTGGCCCTGCCAGGTACCTGGTAGAATGTGAGATATGGTACTAACCTCTTTTCGGTTCATGGTGTTGGGTATCCCTGGTATCTGGGTACCGGTCCCGGTCTAGACTCTACCAAGCTCTAGATAGATGAAAAATTCTTCTTTGGACCCCTGCCAAAAATGGCTGTTAACAGGAGTCTCATCTGACTTGAACACCGGTATTAAGTTGGGGTTGGAGTCAGGATCCTGTATTGCTTGAAGAATTTTTCTTGTAGTTTCTTACTAGTAGTCATTACTTGAAAAAAGAAAATGCTCTCAGCACTCTTGGCTTAGGCGATTCTAGGTACCTGGCATTCATGTTCAAGGGATCCTGGTACTTAGGCAAAAATCCGCAGGCGAAACTGGGTACCTGCTATTCTTTTTCTAGGAATCCTAGTTCATAGGGCGAAAAATATGGCGAATCACGGTACCTAACCTTTCATTTTTTCAGGAATCTAGGTACTGAGGCGATAATACGGGCGAATCGTGGTACCTAGCCTTTCAGTTTTTAGGAATCTAGGTACTTAGGAGAAAATGATCATGGTAGGCAACTATGCCGTTTAGATACTAGGTCCTTCCTGCCGGGGGGTGCCCGGCCAAGGCAACATGAGAGTCATTTGGCTATCCTGGTCTTGAGGCGAAAACAAGAAGGCAAACACATTGGCGAATCTAGGTACCTGGCATTCCTGTTCTAGGAATCCTGATACTTTGGCGGAAACAAGGCGAACACATTGGCCAAAAGATCCTGGTAGGCAATTAAGACCACTTTAGCACCAGGTCTTTCTTGGCGGGGGTGGTGCCCGGCCAAGGCCCTGATCTGGCAGGCAAGTATGCTCTTACGAACCAGACACTTCTTAGTGGGGGGTGGTGCCCGACCAAGGCCTTGATCTGTCAGGCAACTATGCTCTTACGATCCAGATCCTTCCTAGCAGGGGGTGGTGCCCGGCCAGAGCAGTAGGAATGCAATGCAGCCTTTCCTGGTCTCGAGGCGATCCTCCTGCAGGGATTAATCTGGTCCAGGGCACCAGGAGTGCTGTATAGCTCTTCTGGTTTTAAGGCGATCCTCCTAGAGGGATTAATCCGGTCCAGAGCATCAGGAGTGCTGTGTAGCTTTCCTGGCTTTAAGGTGGTCCTCCTAGAGGGAATAATCCGGTACAAGGCATCAGGAGTGCTGTGTCGCTCTCCTGGTCTTAAGGTGATGATCATGGTAAGCAATTGAGGCCACTTTAACACCATAATCATTTCTTGGAGAGGATGTAGTCCCAGTCCAAGGCATCAGGCATTCCTGTGCAAGGAATCTCGGTCTTCAAGTGATGGTCCTGGTAGGCAACTAAGGCCGCTTTAGCACTAGGTCTTTCTTGGCCGGGGGTGGTGCCTGGCCAAGAGTGTAATTTAGTCTAACCCTGTTCCCCATTACAATGAATTTAGTCTAACCCTTAAAAAAAACATTGGGTCTAATTGAGGTAAAAAAAACTCAGGGGTGTGGAGCTCCAATCCAATCCAATCCATTGGATTTGATTGGATTTGAGGACATGATTGGATCTTAAATTCTGAAATCTATTGGATTGGATCGGATTTTAGATTTCTATATGAAAATCTATCAAATCCGTTGAATATACTAAAATATAAGGCTTAATTTATATTGGGTCAATTTAATTTGTCTTATATAAATGAATATTGATTAAATTTTGGAATGCTATTTTATTTTGTTATGATAAATAGTTATATTTCAAAATTTTGGATGATTTTATTTATTATTGTGTTTAAAACTTATATTTAAAGTTTATAATTTGTTAGAACTTTTGAACTTTAAAATATATAATTATACATTATTTTTATGTTAATTTTATTTGAAGAAACATATGAATTAGTTAATTTTATAAATGTTTTAACTTTCATATATTACGAATTGCTTACTATCCATCGGATCAGATTTAATTATTTTTACAATACAATTGGATAAATTTCCACTCTAAAATCATATCAGACTGAATCGGATCTTCGATCATAATAAATCCAATAAATACAATCGGCCGCACACCCCTAAAAAAACATGAAATTATTATTATTTTTAAACCATCTCTAATGCATATGTCAATATCAATGTCAAATTTAGTATAAAAATGGGAAAATATTATATTTGGCATATCATTTTAACATCATACTTCAATGTAAAATTCTATATGATATACTATTTTTTATTTTTTATTTATTTAAAATTATGAAAGTCAACAAATACAAACAATGCATTCATTGAATGTATTAAATATTTTTTAGAATTGTTTTAACATCAATTTTCAAATATTTAGAATTGTTTTAATATTAATTTTCTCTACCAAATTTGTTAAATTTTTAAAATTTAAAATTTAAAAAAAGTCAAAAAATATGGCTGTATATATTTCTATACCAAATTTAGCATATGTTATACTATAGTATATGTCAAATTTAACATAACTTTTGGTACTTATTGGAGTTTACTTTATACTAAATTATAGTATTAATACAATAATTTTTTTTTACTTTATACTAAATTATAGCATTAATATAATGATTTAGCATTACATTGGAGATGCTTTTAATTAATTTGAATTAAACGGAAATACCGTGTCCCACGCCCGATAAAGAGAAAAAGAAACCAATTTAAATAAAATACCAAACATGCAATTTCCATTTCTACATTTTAGGATTTTATCAGTTTTATACTTTTATGTCTTTATTACATTATAAATACCGCATAAAATCTGACAATTTATTACACGAGTTGACTAATCTTTGACCCCATATAAATACAATCTCCATTGATATCACTCACTGCTACATACATAATTCCTTCAAAATTTTAATGGGGAATTTGAAAAATTTACCATTATTTCTTGTAGCTTCTTCAGTTCTATTCAGTGTTATTGCTACTTCGTTAGCTTGTTCTAGTGGACAGTGCAAGGTCTCTCTTTTTTTTTTTGAATAGTTTCAAGAAAATCAAAGTGTTTGTCTGTTTTGATTTGATTTGATTGTGATATTGTTTGTGGTTATAGGTAGGAGATGAATGCTCTTCTGATGGAGATTGCCAACCCGGACTCTACTGCTTTTCTTGTTTTCAGCCTTCAAAATGTGTTCGATCAACTCTCACTGACCCATTCAAGCTTTTGGTAAATTTAATTGTATTACTCAAATATGTTTGTTCTTCAAATTTTTTTTGCCTAATATATATATATATATATATATAGATACTGCTTAAGCGTTTTTCGGTATACGATCTTTTGTGATATTTTTTTCCCTTAGATCAGTCCAATTTCAGATAAAAAAAATTACTTGTTCAAATTTTTTTGCCTATTATAATTGACATTTTTTGTTGTCCTTTAAAATTTGTGTGACAGAACAATTCTCTGCCTTTCAATAAATATGCATTCTTGACTACCCACAATTCTTTTGCCATTGATGGAGAGCCGTCCCATACTGGAATTCCAAGACTCACTTTTTCAAATCAAGAAGACAATGTCACACAACAGCTTAATGTAATGCAAATTTCAGTATTGCATCTGAAGTTACGAGTTCTCTTCTAGTTTCTAGATTAGATTGACTTCAAATTTATGTATATATAATGCAGAATGGTGTCCGAGCATTGACGTTGGACGTATATGACTTCAAAGATGACATATGGTTGTGTCACTCTTTTGATAGAAAATGCTTTGACTTCACTGCTTTTGTAAGTAATTGTGAAATATTTTCCAGAACTCAAATTTGTATTGCAACTTTTGAAAATTATTGTGTTTGTGTGACAGGAACCTGCAAGAGACACGTTTAAAGAAATACAAGAGTTTTTGTCGGCCAATCCATCAGAGATTTTAACACTGATCTTAGAGGACTATGTGGAGACCCCAAATGGATTAACCAAAGTTTTCAATGAAACAGGTTTGATGAAGTACTGGTTTCCGGTGTCGAAGATGCCTAAAAACGGTGAAGATTGGCCACTGGTCAAAGACATGGTTGCTAATAATCAAAGACTTGTAGTCTTTACTTCAATCAAGTCTAAGCAAGACAGTGAAGGCATAGCTTATCAATGGAACTTCATGGTTGAAAATCAATGTAAGAAGTACGTCTCAAATATTTCTAAAATTTTCAAAAGGGTATTTAATTTGGTGAATTTTGAAACAAATTAATAATTATTGCAGATGGTAATGATGGAATGCGACACGGGAGCTGTAGTAACCGTGCCGAGTCGACGCCATTGAATGACAGAACCAAATCTCTGGTGTTTGTGAATCACTTTGGATCAGTTCCGATTAAGGAAACGAGTTGTGTAGACAATTCAGAGGAGCTAATTAGCATGTTAGATAAATGTTATGGTGCGGCTGGCAACAGATGGGCTAATTTTGTAGCTGTTGATTATTACAAAGTATGCAATAGTTTTCATTACATGGGCTTGTTTTTTCTACTTTCTCATATGTGTGAGTTGTGTGATTATTATTGTTATTGATGCAGAGGAGTAATGGAGGAGGAGCATTTGAAGGTGTGGACAAAATGAATGGAGAGCTATTGTGCGGCTGTGATGATGTTCATCGATGTGTGGTAAGTCCGATATATGCATTTTACCTCATAGACTATAGGATATGCATACAATAGCATCAAAAACAATAATATATCATAGATAACATTTGACGGTATCATGTAAATGATACGATAACAATATCTTAGCCTAGAATGGATGCACGCTCATTTAAGCGCATTAAAAACAAAAGTTGATAGTGTGTTTATAAATAAATCTACATGAATGTAACTTGAATGTATTTTATAATTCTATATCAATGCTTTTTTTTCTATCAAAGTTTAAGAGCAAACAAAAGGTACAAGATTGTAACTTGAGTGTATTTAATAATTCTATATCAACGCTTTTTCTGTCAAACTAATGGTACGGCTATTTTTGTACAATTCTAGATACACCAAGATGGTTTTTTTTGTAATTTTAAAAAGACTAGGATTGATTTAGTATTAAACCTTATCTTAGGATGGGTAGCCATTCTAATTTCTAACAATTCTGCTTGCAGCCTGGATCATCTTCGGGTACATGCAGCCGTTGAGTTCCAATTGAACAATTATAGGAATTCAAATTCCATTAGATTGTTCAAATAAAAGAGGAGTTTTGTAACTATGTAAGGGAATTATATAGTCCATTGATGGCTATGGCTTCAACTTAATTTCTTGTGGGTTGTTTTGGAACGGTCTGGGCCGAGCCACAACTGTGGAATGTGAAGTTAAAGCATTATTGGAAAATCTAAATCTATGATTTGACATGATCGATAGAGAAGACATTGCAATTAGGATCCTAACTTCTCTTATAATTATTGCCGAAGATACAACACAATTTGAACAGAAATAAAAACGTAAAATCATCAAATAATATGCTCAATTTCTCTCATGCTATAATATAGATAGATAAATTATTCCAATAAATATTATCATGTACAAAGAATCTGATTGTTCTTTATCATGCCTTAATGCACCACACAGTGATTTATTTTTTTGACATACCATTAACGGTGTAGAGATTTTAACTTTAGAATCTGTTAAGTTGATTGAATTAGGTTGAATGAATGCAGTTTACTACCAAATCACATTGGCAGTGATTAAACGCTTTCCATTACTGGCTCTCAGCAAGTGCACTGAGTGCCACCGTCTCGAGCCCAACATCTTAAAAGATTTCAATAATATTGACTATTTGCACCCTTAAAAATTTATACGTAGGTTCTATTTAAACTTTTTGAAAGCTTATTTTTTATAAGCACACTTCATGTATTAATAAATATGTCATTTTTTTATTTTAAAATATTATTATAAATAAATAAATTGTGAAATCATTATAAAAATAAAAAAAAAATTAAAAGGGAAGAGCTAGAACCTCCTCTTAGATTTGGGAGAAGGTAGTGGCCTTCCCATGCTCTTTATCCATCTAAGATGGAGGAGGGCAACAACTTCCAACATCTTTTAACATATATAATGGGATTTATTCTATATTTTCGTCTGGGTTCTCTACAAAGTCAAAACCAATACTATTAATATCATCACACAAATCTGGCATAATTATGATGTGATGCAACGCGACTACTGTAGTATTGTGCCTAGTGACAGTGATCTGATCTGATCAGCTCCTAAAATGTTAAGAATTAAATCCATATATGTGAAACAAACTCTTTACCCATTAGCTCTCGGGCCGTCTCTAGCCGGTCTTTAAATTTTTCTCTGATTTAAAAACTAAAAATGAAATATTACATCTTTATAATTTTACTATTTCAATTATTCTCAATTTTACAATCTCTAAATAATAAAATATTATTATTTTATTTTATAAATAATATTTCAAACTTTCTTTAATAAAATTGTTTTCTCTATATTATCTTATTAGACAATAATTTACTTACTTGTATTACATCTAAAATTTACTAATCTTTTTTATAATTTATCACTCCTACCTATTTTTAGATTTAATGATTTTGATAAAAAAATTTAATATTTATAATTTTTATATAATTTTCCACCTCTAGAAATTATGGTATGTAGGGCTCGTAATTTACAAATACAAATATCATATGCTAACACTATCAATGACAATTTTAATAGTTTCAGACAATTTTAATGGTTTTGGACAATTTCAAGGTGGGTTATTTGGTGGGCCGTCTGATAATTTTAGTTATTTTGATATGTTTCCAAATTACTATAGTTGGATTGGAGATTACTTATCATAATATTAATGTTAACCTTTAAGTTTCTATGTTATTTTTATTGGTTTTATTTTCATTTTCAAAGTACTTTTTTTTCCATTATAATATTTTAATTTAAGAATGTTAATGTTACTATTTGGTTTTACTGAATTATTTTGAATTAATTATTATGACAAATGATAATTATATATAAAAAATTGATGATTTGAAAACATTTGTTTTGAATTAAAATACTTATTAATTCATTAATAAAAAATTTAAATTTAAAAAATAATTAAAATATAATCAATATTATACTCGACTGTAAAATCTTAATAAAATATTTATAATAATATAATTCTTATATCGATAACATTTAGAAATTAAGAATTATATATAATTAATTTAATTTCGTTAAAAATATGAAAAACATATAAGAAAAAAATATATTATTATTTTAATAAAATAATGGAATGAAGATCCAAAATTGGACCTTAATTTTGAAGAATCAAAATAAATCTTAATTTTTAGATCTTTATTTTAAAGATCAATTGGAGTCCATCCGGTTGGAAGTAATGGTGGCCACGGTTCGGTTTCGGGGCGGTTTCGGTTTTGAAACCGCGGGTTTCGGTTCCTTGGCCACCCAAACCGTAACCGAACCGAGAAAACCGGTTTGGTTTTCGGTTTCGGTTCGGTTTCGGTTTCGGTTTCGGTTTATATTTTTTTTCAATTTTTGTGGCCACGTGTCACTTTTCTATTTGTTAGATTTTTTTTTGATATATAAACCGCCCAAAACCGTCCCAAACCGCCGGTTTTGGACGGTTTGTGTTTCGATTTTGGGCGGTTTCGGTTTCGGTTTTGGAAGGTTTCGGTTTCGGTTTTTGTTGTTTTTTGTCTTTTTGTCCACGTGGCATGTTTCTATTGGTTGATTTTTTTTTATATACCAAAACCGCCCAAAACCGTCTGTTTTGGACGGTTTTGGGACATCCCTAACCGTAACCGAACCGGCTCGAAACCGGTTTCCAATCGGTTTCCAACCGATTTCGTAACCGGTGGTTTCGGTTACGATTTCGGTTTCAATTTTGGATGGTCGGTTTCGATTTTATACACACGGTTTAACCAAACCGTGGACACCTCTAGTTGGAAGAGTTCTTGGAGTTGGCTTTATAGATCCATCCATTTTGTTTTTATGTAAGAACAATATATTAAAAAAAACAACAAACAAAAAAAAAAAAAAAAAAGAGGGAAGAAAAAAGGAGCAAAAGGTTAAGAAGCAGAATGATATAGAGAGGGGCCTAGGCGATAGGCATGCATGATCAATCAACATCAGCAAGTAGTGCACGTGGGGACTTACTGACACACCACACGAGCTAGCTTGCAGTCTACATTCTAAAAACACCACAAAGTCAACCAATGCATCGATTGTGGCTTTGAAATTTTGCTGACTAAATCAGTCTCTCAAGTCTCAAACTAGCATTGGATCCCAATTATATTCATTTGGTTTTCGTACAAACTCTTATGAACCACACTCCAAAGTCCAAAATCGACCTAGCCTACCTCTGTGTTTTGTTTGCTACAAGGGAACTGCTTTTTCTAGTCAGAACTACTTTCCCCTCTGCATTTCTTCTAATACAATATTCTTTCTGTTTCTGCTCTGTAGTTTCACTTTAATTCTCGTTGGAGATATTTTAATCTACAGCCTTGGAAGTTGTAATAATGTTAGCTTCAAATACAAACTATCGACAATTCGACTTGTAAATTTTCATAAGGTATATCGTATCAGATTAGATTGTATGAGTGCACTAAGGGGTAATGAATTGGATCGGGGCCAAGACCCGATCGAGGGCCATAAGGCAAGAGGTGTCCTATACTTGAAACCCAGTCGAGGCAAGGTGCTCCATATATACTTAAAAACCCGATAGTTGATTGAGGCGAAGTGCCACATACCTTATTCGTGATCTGGACTGATTTTCAATTTTCAATTTTCACCTCATCCGTGTAAGGCAAGGTGAGTGATTGAACATATCTAACCTAATCCGACCCATTTCAATTTTTTTTTTAAAGCAAAAATGCTCAAACCACTAAATATACAAATTAAACCATACAATTGAATTTGTCATGGATTTAAATTTAAACATTCAATTAAATTTAAATTCTAGAGAGAGAGAGAGAGAGAAAGACCTTTAAACTAAGTGTATTACGTTAGAACTTGGGTGAAGACATTTGTGAGAATGTTAAAGCAACAATAGTTTGTATCACGAAAAAACCCTTTACCTAAAGCTACTAGGAGAGTGGTTATAACATAGATGGGTAACCCTTGTGCACGAATAGGTAAGACTATATGGTCAGACAACTTGTATATATGTTAGAGACTTGAATTCATTGTGGACTGACCTTGGGTTGGACGAGAGGTCGTATGGTTTTTTCTAGTTGAGTTTCCATGTAAAATATTGTGTGCATGTGTGGATGAATTACTTTATATTGTGGATGTTTTATATTACTATAATTGTATGATTGTCGAGAATATTGCAACATAATTAGATCATTGAATATTAATGCGGAGAATCTGATCAACATCACCATTTAGTTGGTGGGAAGAATGTTATTCACTCTACAATACTGTTAGTTACTTGTCAAAGAGGAAAGTTTTCTAAAGATTTTCCAAATCATATAACCTTTGGTTTACTTGTGGTTAACAATGAGTCAATGAGTAAACACAATTGGGTTTATCAAAGAAGATTAATCTCTTGCTACATATAAAATGTCTTTTGGAAAAATTAAAGCTTTTCAAACCACTAGCAATGCTTTATATCTAGTGTTTGTGTTGCACTTTGATCTTGTTTGAAAATATTTTTTTATCAAAAAGACTGTTTTAATTTTGCAAAAGTTTTAGGCAACCTAGCTATTCAACCCCTTTTGGATTGTGTCTTGGCATAAACCTCAAACCTAACAATATCAAGGGAAACTGCTAAAGATTCAATTCAAACTTATATGTCCACAATATTATATATATATATATATATATATATATTTTTTAAATACTATTTCATACAAAAATTTCACTACTGCATGTATTAATACATACAATATAGTGTAGCATGATCCAGATCGAATGAGTAACCCCCTGTTTTTTGGGGAAATGTTTCTAGAAGAATAGTTAACTGTGCGATGCATAAATAAAGCACATTCTTTTTTTTTTCTTTTTTCTTTTTTGAAGTCATAAATAAAGTACATTCTAATGGTTAAAAATGAAGTGTTAAAAAAGGCAAGAAAGATTAACCGATTGCTGCTACAAATGTCTTGTAACCATACAAAGAGAAAGAGTAGTTTAATTTGCATGAAGCTCTGGAGAAGAATGAATATATGCATATATCCATCTCATCATCATCTGTGTAATGCAATATTTCTACGTACGTAGTTGATACCTGATCACTAATTACAGCGGTTCTTCAATGGATCTTGATTCTTGCTTGCAAGCCAACCCCGCCGCCGCGCCACAGCTAAGGTAAGTAATTCCATGAACAAATGCATTGCAAATGTAAAATGTAATCACATGAATAAAACTTCCAAAGTATTGATACTAACTTCTTTTTTTAAGAAAGTTCTGATCAATTTGAAATCTCCATTACACGTTACAATTGTCAAATGTAATTTGGTAGTAAAGAACACTCATTCAGCCTAACAATATATTAAATTCGAGAAAACCACTATATTTTGTCAGAATAGATTTTTGGAATTTTTTTGATGTACCATTGGTGTGTGACAACTCAAACGTTGAAATTATCAAGCCGAATGAATGCTTTTTACTAACAAGCCATATTAGGCGGTGGTATACAAGGGCAGAACCGAAAGTTTAGTTTTAAGAAGGCCAAGATAGAAACTAATATTAAATGTTAAAAAAATATATTAATATACCAAAATGTAATATTGTTTAGTCTTTTAAGGTATTGATATAAAATAATAATAATAATAACACAAGCTTGAAAAATAAAATTAAAATATTTATTAATTTATAATCTCAAACAAAAAATCTTAGAAGTTGATAAAAATAATCTTAAAAATATCTATTGAAAATTAACCTTGTAATTATATAGTAACTTTATAGTGGCTAAACCCATATATAGATTAGATTAGAAAATAATGTATGAAATCGTAAAAAATTGAAATACCAAAAGGGATTGATTTTGTCTTGAAAAAAATGTATAAGAAATTTATATTATTAATAAAATGGGGGACTAGGTTACAATTATCGTCTACAAATTATAATATCATAATATGCATATAAAGAAAATTTATTGAATTTTCATTGGTCGAGGCTATGGCCACTATGGACCCCCTTGTTCGCCTCTGGGCTCTGGTGGTATATATTTTAGGATTTTGAGTTCTCACACGATAATAGCAGTCTTGATAATTTGGATTATATCTCAGCAAATAGTTAAGGTTATGATGTGGTCTTATGATGTTTCCCGTTGTAGCATCTCCAATAGTATCATCAAAAGTATGAGAAAAATCAAAATTTGATTATTTATCCAAAAAAACATTCTACAATGAAGTCACTAAAATTTAGCAATTGTAGTTATCAATAATCAAATTGCATCTTCAGTAATCAAATTTGATGATTGACTTTCAATCATCAAATACAAAATTCATCCAAAATAACTGATGTAGTAATTTTATCTTTTCTCTCACATATGTGGCTTTTTTTTTTCTCTGATCAACTATGCATCTCATAATTGTTTCGACCCCAAAAATTTCAATCAGATAAAATTCGTCTCTTCATTACGAATGGATCAATACCCATATCATATACATTCTCTTGTCTTTTATAGTTTTTTTATTTTCTTTTTCTTTTTTTACCTTTGAAATAAAAATGAACGGGAACAATGAAAAATGTGGCGGATTAGATTTTTGATTTAGATAAAGTAGATTTTTGATTTAGATAAAGTGTACCATTGTGGACTACACAATCATCAAATTTAGCAATCATTGAAAACAATCATCAAATGCATGCTGAGGTGGCAACTTTTGATGATCCAAAATTGCTTATACCTTTGGAGATGCTCTTATAAAGTTATATGAGTTATTTATCCTAACAATAATACTACTTTATCTAAATTTGATGTCCAAATAATGTAGCATTATTATAATCCATTCATTTAAATTGTCCAAATTTGGTGTCTGAATAATGTGACAACATTATAATCCATTCATTTCAATCATTTAAATTGTATTAGATTTGTATGATTTAAATGAATGGATTACGGTGATGCAACATCATTTGGACACCAGATTTGGACATCATATTTAGATAAAGTTATTCTTATCCTAGTTGAGTCAAATATGAGTTATCTATATTCTAATTTACGTAGTTAAATTTGTAATGGAAAGTAATTTATTAAATTTCAACAAAATTAGCATATTACTTAATAAAGAATTTAGAGGAGATTCCGGCATTATAAAAATTGTAAAGAAATAGAAAGCTCTTCTTTAAGAAGGTTTGCAGATTTTGCTACATTTATTAGAATTATTGCTGAGAATTATGAGGTGACTAGGTAGGTTCATGGTGTTTTTTGGCCTATAAAACACATCTTTTGCTGTCTCTCTCTACAAGTCACAGTACCACCTCCGACGACGACGACAGAACCATAACCGGCCATCTGGGCAAACCCTGAGCACTGAGAGAGTGTGTGTGTGTGTGTCAACTGTCTAGTATCAAGAACAACAATGGCAGTGTTGTTGTTGACAGTTTGTGGATTGGTTATGGTTTTATGTTTGTGCTTTGCTCTGTTGAAAAGGAATCAGACAAGGTACCTGCCTCCTGGAACAATGGGGTGGCCTTTCTTTGGTGAGACCACTGAGTTTCTCAAGCATGGACCCAATTTCATGAAAAACCAGAGAGCAAGGTAAGCTTTTTCTTTCTTTTAATTACAACCATTTTTTTGTTGAGAGTGTTCATGTGTCCATTTCGTTTGTTGAATGTTGATTGACCTGTAAAGTGACTTTCTCTCTTACTATTGCAAGTGGTTTATTATGATTCTATCACTCAAAAGGCAAAAAGCAGAGTACTTGAAACTTTTTTAGTTTCGATCACTTGTTAATTTGTTAATCAAAAGCTTTTCCTTTTTGCTTGATCCCAAATGGGTACCCAACCATGAAATGATTAGTGGGATCTTTCCAAGTCGTTAGTAGGTTTAATATATCTGCATGTATAATACCACCATAAAAGCTGATTCTACAGCACACAACACTCTTATTGTGATCATCATTTGGTGAAAAGTAGAATGCAGTTTGTCTTTTTTTTTTTTTTTTTTTTTTTTTACACAGAAAAAGTCAAAGATGTCCATTTGAATTGAAATGTATCTTTTATGTTGTATAAACATGTCAATTTTGGTTAACGATCAGATTTATTATTTATAGAGGAGAGAATGTTTTAACAGGTATGGAAGTTTGTTCAAGTCACATATATTAGGCTGCCCTACGGCTGTTTCCATGGATCCGGAGATTAACAGATATATCCTTATGAATGAAGGAAAAGGACTTGTTCCGGGCTATCCACAGTCCATGCTGGAAATATTGGGCAAAAACAATATCGCAGCTGTCCATGGCGCTACTCATAAGTACATTAGAGGATCAATGCTGTCACTTATTGGCCCTGCCTCGATCAGATTGCATCTCCTGTCGAAAATCGATATGCTCTTGAGGTCCTATCTTGACAATTGGGATGGCAAAACCATTGATATCCAAGAAAGAACCAATGAGGTTTGCATATTTGTGTATGTTGATTGTCATGTATTATATAGTTCGCGAGTCTCCATCTGTTGTCATTTTAATTTCTTTTGCAGTTAGGTTGTTTCAATCTATAAGTTATATTAGATTTAGCTTTTATATATACCATTCATGATAACCTGAAAACAAAGTTGACATGTAATTTGCATTTGTTTTTAGTAGCTTTCAATGTACAAGAAAGAGAACTTGATAGATTGCAAAATATTTGATTTATTATCTCTCTGGCATGTTTTGTTCAGATGGCTCTATTGATATCCTTCAAGTTGATAGTAGAAATTGAATCAAGTCAGATATATGAGACTTTCAAAACAGAGTTTGATAAGCTGGTGGTAGGAACATTGTCACTTCCTATCAACATACCGGGTTCAAATTACCATCAAGGGTTACAGGTATATATCATTGAAGACTTGACGATATGAAGCCTCTCGACAAATTTTGAACTTGTCAGGTTTTTTGTACAGGGAAGGAAGCGAGTGACCAAACTATTGAGACAAATTATGGAGGAGAGGAGAGCTTCTACAGAAACCCACAATGACATGCTTGATGAACTTTTAAGAAATGAAGACTCTAACTACAAGCTCAGTGATGTAGAGATAATTGATCAAGTTATTACAGTTTTATATTCCGGTTATGAGACTGTTTCGACAACAACTATGATGGCCATTAAGTATCTTCATGATCATCCAAGGGCTCTACAAGAACTTAGAGTGAGTAAGAGCTTTTTAATTATTCTTCGAGTTCAATTTATCTAGAAACTATGTAGTTTATATGATTATGGTTTGACAAACTTGTATAGGACGAGCATTTTGCGATGTGTAAAAGGAAAAAGCCTAATGAGTCAATTGACTGGAATGACTACAAGTGCATGAACTTTACCCGCGCTGTGAGCAATTTAAATCTAACACAATCCTATTTTTCTTTAATCAAATATTAGTACGTGAATAATTTTAGTTTTGCAATGTAGGTCATATATGAAACCTCAAGATTGGCTACTATCGTTAATGGGGTTCTGAGGAAAACAACCAAAGATATCGAATTGAATGGTATGTTTGGAGAACTTATCATTTTGTGTTAAAGTGACAATTTGACTGAGAAGTTGCAAGATTTTCCTCACAGTGACCCTTTCTGTAACTTTTGGTTTTTCAGGATTTATTATTCCTGAAGGATGGAGAATATATGTTTACACAAGGGAGATCAACTATGATCCGTTCTTGTATCCGGAGCCTTTCACATTTAATCCATGGAGATGGCTGGTGAGTGACTTAAACTGTTGCAGTTAGTGTCTGCTGATTTTAAGTGTACGAAATTTGCGCGCCAACCTGTTAAAATGCAATGGAATGCAATGCAGGACAATAAGAGCTTGGAGTCTCACAACTACTGCTTCATATTTGGTGGTGGAACCAGGCTATGTCCTGGCAAAGAATTGGGCATAGTCAAAATCACTATGTTCCTACACTATTTTGTTACAAGATATAGGTTGGCTATATACAACATCCCACTAATAGTAGTTATTTCATGTTACATGTTCTTCAAAATCTATAGATAAGAATATTATTCAAGAGTCTTGACCATTAATTATTATTGTAATTTTGTGTTTGCAGGTGGGAAGAAATTGGGGGAGATAAACTTGTGCAATTTCCTAGAGTTGAAGCACCTAATGGACTGCATATAAGGGTCTCAAAGTACTGATATATATGTTTCCAAAAGATAACTAAAGAGATTAGAAATAGATTAGCAAAAGCATAATATATATAGATATTCAATAAGAACTTCAATAGCTCAGTATGGAGGAGAAAAAAATTCACATATGTTATGGGATTGATGATGATGATCACAGAATTTCCCTTCATTGTTACAGAACTTTGAACTTCATATATATAATTATATATGTTTCATAAAATATATATTATTATATTTTATATTGAATAGTGTTTGCTTGGCATAGCAATTACTTGTTTAATGGGAATGTGAAATGTCAATTACACCCCTCTGAAACTATGCATACATACCAAATTTAAAATTTTTCAAATTTCCAACATTATTCTTAAACTAAATTACTAATATTTTAATCAAGATATTATAATTTTTAAAAAAAATAGTTGCTAAGTAAATTAAATTTAAAAAGAAATACAAAATTAATAAAGAAAAAAAAGTAAAAACCTAAATCAGAAAGTTGGGAAAAGACTGCCTTCTCTCAAGCTTGAAGTTGAAACACTGAACGGAAAAGATGTCAAATATATGACAGGGAGGAACAATAGCCTCCTCCATCAGAAGCAACCAAATCTGGGAGGAATTTGGGAGAAGGCTCCTCTCGTTTTTATTTATTTTTTATTTTTTTATTTTAATTATTCATAATTTATTTTTATATAATATGTTTTGTTTCAAAATTAACAGAAAGGATATGCTTTTTTATAAAAAAAAAAAACAAAAAGAAAGGACATGCTTTGTAATGTGTGGAGTGTACTTGTAACTTATAAGATATAAGTTTTTTTAAAAAAATGAATTAGATATCCATACAAAAAGGGGTGCACAAACCGTTTTTTAAGAAAGCAAATATGGTGACTCCCAATAATAACCATATAATTAATCCTCTATCCATGCTCATAAATAAACTATACCCAAAATCATTTTTATGCCTTTGTAATTTCTTATTTATTTCTAAATTACCGAATGCTCTAATAATCATTTTCAATACATCAACATTTTTATTTTTTTTCAAATTGAGCACAACAATAGCAGGGATACATACGGTTGCAATGTGTGTGTTTGTGTGTGTGTGTGTGTGCCTATAGCCTTGCAAGAGGAAAGATGTCTAAATTACATTTGATGTGCAATAAAGCTTGATTCTCTTTGAAGGCTTCTCTTTGCTTGACAAGTTGTCATTCTATCTTGAAGCTTGAATCACCATGACCTAAGTTCTTTTTCTATGTTTGCTTTAAAGGAACTGCTTTTTCTAGTCAGAACTCACAGCTACTTTTCCCTCTGCATTTCTTCTTATTATTCAATATTCTTTATGTTTCTGCTCTTTCACTTTTATTCTCACCAGGGATATTTTACAGCCTTGGTTAACTTCAAACGCAAACCATTGACAATTCGACTTCCAAACTTTCATGTTTACCGTATTAGATTAGATGGGCCAAGATCTTCATGTCCCATAACCAAAACCCGGTTAACGTGAGGTGCCCCATGTTGGAGAAAATTTAGAATATGTGTACCTTACATCAAAAGTTGTTGAACTGAATGGAAAATTTCTTCGAGCTATAGCTTGTATCAAACTAAATATTGTTGTAACCTGTGACAATAGAAATTGTATGTTTCAAGGCACGTCATTAATGACGCTTTCCTTAAGACACTATTTGCCCCCACCAATCGGGTGTTGCACCGGGTTATGTAAATATGCCTCCAAGATACAATGAAGAATCAATGTCTAACGTCGTTGTGCACTAACGATATTAGACAGTGAACACCTTCAACGTTTGCAGGTTTGCCAAGATACGAGATTCTATCATTGCGTAGCTAATAGAATATTAGTTAATTTAATACAAGAAAACAATGTAAGAACTTGTTTTAATAAATAAAAGAAAATTTATAGGAGATGTCAGTGGCTTAATCTCTAAGTTAGCCAAATTTTGGTCTTTGTCAAATGGTGTATGAATGAGCATTTTATAGAGTGGTTTGCACACATTCGTTAAACAATGTAACCTTTGTTGCTTTGCACCCATTTATGAAGTTATGCAATATTTAAGCATACAGTTGTGTCTTTTCACTCAATAAGACACATATACACCAAAGTGAAAATTTGTGACTTTTGGTCAACAACTTCTGGAAAGTTGTGTCTTTCCATTATAATTCAATTTATTTGAAAATGTTCCAACAATCCCCCACAATTTTCAATTTAAATGCAATTTGAAAATGTTTTGCACAAGCCTGGAAATCCTATGCATAAATGAAGGGTTTTTTGGACTTGAACCTTCACTAAGTGAAAATACATCGAAGTTAGTCAAGGTCACAAGGTAGACAAGCTTTGAACCAGTTAACTTATACTACTAACCGAACACATCTCACACATAATCTTTCTTTATCTCAAGTGTTCATATTCGCTAATGTGTGGATTGGTTTTGCGTCTATATATTGGTTTGACATGAGAGTTTTAGTATCCAACCAAGTTACATAGAGGACGACACCATCCCCGACACTCATATAGGTAAATGTTATCAGAAATGCCCCTGTAAAAGCATTCCAACAAAAAACCTGTTATAAGTCTATTACAAGCTAAAGAGCTTAACCTTACTAGTACATACAAGTACCAAGCACTTTCACCTTTAGGACGCATATATCAAATATTATAGTGCTTGCAATCACAACTTATGATGTATTTTGCTCATTGAACCCAAGATCTTAATGTTTCAAGTATTGGGTTAAGGTTCCATCATTGGTGATATTTAAATGCTGGCTTCAGTCTCACTTCTCTTAAAGTTTTAAGTATTAAATTGCTTGCAAGACTTTCTTTAAGAGGATTTGCCGTATTTTGGCAAGAGTTCACAAAATCTATGGTAAGTGCACCATTTATAAGAAATTGTATCAGATAATTGTCTCTTAGGCCAATATGCCTACACTTGCCATTATTTATCTGGCTACATACTTTTACAAAGCTGCATCATTATCACAATTGATAATTTATGAGACATTGGTTTTAACCACCAAAGAATTTATATTATAAATTCCTTAACTACAGTCTCTCCATGATTCCATTAAAAGTTTAACAATCATGGTGGATCTGTTATGCATGCCTGCTTCTTTGAATTCAGAATTAGCTCATCCACCAAATGTGAGAAATCCACCCAATTTTGGTTGCATGATCATCTTTGTCTGTTGATTCAAATGGCATCTATTAATCCTTCAATACTAAATGATAACCAAAATATGTATATCAAAATTCATAATATATATTTGTTTGATACTTAAAATCCTATACACTATTCTTAGTGTGGATGACTAAGATAACATGTATACATATTTTGCCTTTATATGGCAAAATATGTTCATGCCTACTATATATCATGATATACATAAGATACAATGAGTAAACTCAATTTAAGATATCACTTTCCTTGTATGACCTATGTAATGTCTGCTTGCAGTGTACATGAATGTACTTCATTCTTAGTGTGATTAGGTAAACACTAGGTCATTATCATTTTGATAATTTCAATACCCAAAATCACATACACAAACCACAAATATGATCGTATCCATAAATATAATCATATCTTTCACATGACAATAATAATTTTTGGAGTTCTTACTTCTCACTAATTTTAATATAACATGTCATTCACATAAAAAAACATATAATTGCATATACTTGCATTGAATCTATTATATATACATACATTTTGTATTAATTCAAAATTCATTATTTGATTCCTTCCTTATAGATGAGGGATTCTAACTTAGGGCTATAATTTGTCTCACATGTATATTTCTAGTTTATTTTACTAGATACACAATAATGCCATTGCCGAAGGATTTTTCCTTTTCCTTACCCATTTACCTTTCCATATAAGGAGGATCTTTGGTAGGCACTCATTTACTTTAATTACATCCATTTCCACACAAATGTATATACAATAAATATAATTTATGCATTGCAGTGAATCTAGTTTCATAAATAACATCTCTAGATTCCTTTAAAATATTAATCTGAATAAATATATTAGGTTCAATTATTTAGAACCTATATGCATAATTACTATATGTTCCGCATATTGCATATAATTCACTATATGTATTTTATTTCATTTTTACTTCTAAGATTTTAGACTTAGAATGGCATGCATTTCCAATTTCATATAATCAATTTGCACTTTGCATTTTATTAGTCAATATGGGTAAAATCCGTGCAAATATATAAAAGCTAATAAAATACGTAAGTAATAGTGCTATATAATATGAAAATAAATAGATTTTCACTTACAGTACTGCTTTGAACATAATGTTTAAAATTGGTCTTCAAATCATGTTTCTAATCCCATCTTGCATGAAATAATTTGATATACCAAGTTTAATAAAAACTTATATTACTGTGCCCCTTTGAACCAACATGCTTAAAATAACACCGTTTTGATCACATATATAGTCCACTTGACTCACTTAAATGTTTGAAAATGAGCAACGCCTTGCATTACATATTTATTCACAGGACATGATCCCAACATTTTGGACAAAATAATCTTGTGTATTCTTTTCTAAAGTTTTTGATTTCAATATCAAACACTCGAAGCATAAATTTGGTACTACCATAGCAAAAATAGTGTCTTAAGAATGTTGGAGAAAATTTAGAATGTGTATACCTTACATCGAGAGTTGTTGAACTGAATCGAAAATTTCTTCGAGTTATAGCTTATATTGAACTAAATATTGATGTAACCTGCAAAAATAGAAATTGTGTGCTTCAAAGCATGTTATTAATGACGCTTTCCTTAAGCCATTGTTTGCCCCCACCAATCGGGTGTTGCACCAGGTTATGCAAATATGACTCCAAGATACAATGAAACATCAGTGTCTAATGTCGTTTTGCAATAACGAGATTAGACTGTGAAAACCTTTGACATTTGCAAGCTTGCCAAGATACGAGATTCTATCAATGCGTAGTTAATAGAATATCGGTTAATTTAATACAAGAAAACAATGTAAGAACTTGTTTTAATAAATAAGAGAAAATGGATAGGAGATGTCAGTGGCGTAACTCTCTAAGTTAGCCAAATTCTGGTCTTTGTCAAATGGTGTAGGAATGAGCATTTTATAGAGTGGTTTGCATCCGTTCATTAAACAAAGTAACCTTTGTTGCTTTGCACCCATTCATGAAACAACTCATTCATGAAGTGATGCAACTTTTAAGTATAAAGTTGTGTCTTTTCACTCAATAAGACACATATACACCAAAGTGAAAATTTATGACTTTTCGTCAACAACTTCTGGAAAGTTGTGTCTTTCCATTCTAATTCAATTTATTTTAAAAAATTTCAACACCCCATATCTGATCTGTGACTTGAACTGGTTTTCAATTTTCGCCTCATGCCTATATCGCATGATCCGTTTGGGACAAGGTGATCCATACACATTTCATTTTTTTGTTCAAATGTTATAAAAATATCATTTCAAAATGTTACCACGTTTTTAACACAAGTCAGAGCACTCATTGCTGCTAGCCGAAACAATTCACCGAAACAATTCTTATAGACTGCTGCAAAACCAAGATGTCTATTAAAACCAAATCTATATCTGAACACAAGTGAATCCCCTCCTAAATCCACTTTACCACTTCATCGGTGTTTGATTCCACCGCTGCCGAATGTAAATCAATATCAGTAGCCAACTGACTCCCTCTCAAGATAGCGATTGCCTCTGTCACTTGCACCGAATAAGTTGCCAGAATCTTTTGAGAACTTGACCCTATAACCATACTGCTAGAGTCACTAACCACAATACTAATACCTATACAACCAACAGCCGCGTTGGATTGGAGACGCTCTTATAATATTGCATTTTCATTTTGTAACTATTACATTCTCTTCCAATTGTACAAAAAGGAGTCATTACATGTTGTAACTATTTATTCTCTCTTCTTCTATTTTAAGTTTATGTTTTATCTTAGAGTGGTGCAATTGGCACCCCACTATTGAACTATTTATGCTCAACATTTTAAAATTTTGATTTCATTATATAAAATTAAATGGTTTATTAATTTTTTTCATTTATTTTCAGGATTACCCTTTTATATATTTTTTCAAACTTAATACACCCTATATGTTTTTCAAAAAAGTAAAAATAAAAATACATTTCATCTCTAATATTTACATACAGTTTTCTCACATTCATTCGCAAGACTTGTTTTTCTTCTTATTTCATGATGAAATCATCCTTATTAGATGTGATTTTTTTTTTCTGTAGTCGATTGGATTGTTGGTGGTAGATTGTGAGTGTGATATTGATCGTCGGATGATTTTTTTTTGAGCGATTGAGTTAGGGTTTTGATATGGTTTCGTTTCGTCAGAGATTATGTTTTCTTGGTTGCGATTCTTGGTGCGATTTCAATTTTTTTTTTGTAAATAACGTTAAACTAACTTTGGAAGATCTGGAATAAAATCTACAAAAGAATTTATACAAATCATAGAATGTTTGGAAGATCTGAAAGAAAAAAAAATCAGAGAGAAAAAAAATAGCAAACTTGGATTTGGAATTTGAAAATAAATGCAAAACAAATATGTGAAATAATAAAATCAATAAATACTAAACATAGGAAATATGAGATCGAGATCTGAAAGAAAATATAATCAAAAATAGTAACCATTCAGTATTTGGAATAATATATGTCATTAGGATTTTGAAATAAGAAAAGTGGGGTTTTATTAGTTTTACTTTGTACAGGATTTTTTTACCAAAAATTGTATGTCTCTTTAAGTAATTTGATAAATAGAAAAAAAGAATACTTAATAATTTTGAATATGAGGTTTAAATAGTTCAGCAGTGGATGTGCCAATAGAACCACTTTTATTTTATTGTTTATTACAATTATTTCATTACAAATTATTGGCACGAATCTCTTGAATAAAATCTCTCTCCCTGGTGTAGCCTTAAGGTAGTGTAGAATCCTATGGACAGCTTGTAAGTGTTTCTCCTTCAGATCATGCATGAATTGGTTTACTATGCTTATAGTATAAGCTATATCTGGCCTAGTGTGGGATAAATAAATCAGTCTCCTAACCAATCTTTGATATCTTCCTCTGTCTACTGCACTATCATTATCTTCTTCACCCAACTTATGATTAGGTTCAATAGGTGTACTTGCTGCCCAGCAACTAAGTTTACCGGTTTCCTTGAGAAGGTCCAACGCATATTTCTGCTGAGAAACAAAGATCCCTTCTTTGGAGCGTGCTACTTCAATGCCTAGGAAATACTTCAATTTTCCGAGTTTCTTAATCTCGAATTCTTTACCCTGGCATTTTCGGAGTGAGTTTCTCTCGGCCGAGTCATTTCCTGTTACAATAATGTCATCCACGTATACAAGTAAGGTTGTGACTCTCCTTGTGGCTGAATGTTTTATGAAGAGAGTATGATGCATTTGGCTTTGCTTGTACTTCATTGCTAGCATAACTTTTGTTACTCTTCCAAACCATGCTCTAGGGGATTGTTTCAAGCCATATAGTGCTTTCTTCAACCTGCATACTTTATTGCCACCAAAGTTCTCATCAAAGCTAGGTAAAGGTTCCATATATACCTCTTCTTCTAAATTACCATGCAAGAAGGCATTCTTAACGTCAAATTGCTGTAAACACCAATCAAAATTAGCGACTAAAAACAATAAGACACGCACAGTATTCATTTTTGCTACTAGAGCAAAGGTCTCTTGATAATCTACTCCATAAGGTTGAGTATAGCCTTTTGCAACCGGCCTAGCTTTGTATCTCTCTAAGGACCCATCAGTCTTATACTTTAACGTAAACACCCATTTACACCCCACCAGTTTCTTTCCTTTAGGCAAACTAACAATTTCCCATGTTTTATTTTTTTCTAGTGCATTCATTTCCTCTCTCATAGCTTGCACCCAGTTCTTATCTTTAAGTGCCTCTTGTAGTGTTTGAGGAATGTCAATAGAATTTATAGTGGTAGGAAGGTCCTATGTTGTGGAGATAATCTTTGAAATGTTAAAAAGTGGGAAATTGGGTGTTGTGTGCATTTTCTGGTTCTTTTTCTAATAGCATTAGGCAAATCTAAATCAGGAAATTTATGAAAATTAGGTTCATTATCAACAAAGGAATGAGAAGAGATAGATTCGGTACCTGGTTCGGACTCTTGGACCTACACAGGTTTAGAAATGGGCACTTTCCTCCTTGAGTAGACTTGAAGTGGTGCAGCAAGATTTAGACCAGTTTGCTGCCTTTCCAACTCAGTTTGAGGAACATTTTTAGGTTCCGTTTCAACAGTAGTTTTTGGCTCAATCTCAGGCAATGTTTAGGCAGTTTTAGGCTTAATCTCATGCAATGTTTGGGCAGTTTTGGGCTCAATTTCATGGGCAGATTCTAGCTGAGTCCTTGGTTCAATTTTGGGTAGTTTTAGGCTAAGTTTCAGAGGCAGATTTGGTCTGGATAGTTTTGTTTAAGGGTAAGGAAGGACCAGTTGCTGGAAGACTACTAAAGTCAAGAAAAAACTCCTTATCTTCCCAAAAAACTCTCTCCCCTGAAGATAAGGACTCTGACCCTGAAAGAAAGACTCTTTTTCAACAAATGTGACATCCATGGATGAATGTTTTATGAAGAGAGTATGATCCCCTTGGCTTTGCTTGTAATTCATTGCTAGCATAACTTTTGTAAATCTTCCAAACCACGCTCTATGGAATTGTTTCAAGCCATATAGTTCTTTCTTCAACCTGCATACTTTATTGCCACCAAAGTTCTCATCAAAGCTAGGTAGAGGTTCCATGTATACCTCCTCTTCTAAATTACCATGCAAGAAGGCATTCTTAACGTCAAATTGCTGTAAACACCAATCAAAATTAGCGGCTAAAACCAGTAAGACACACACAATATTCATTTTTACTACAAGAGCAAAGGTCTCGTGATAATCTACTCCATAAGTTTGAGTATAGTCTTTTGCAACCAGTCTAACTCTTACTACAGCTCTTTGGGAGGCGGTTTTCTCCGCATTCAGAGGCGTGTCTCCATTGAGACTTAGGGTTCTTTTTTTAAGCAGACCATGTCTGTTTCTTTCAGTGATCAGATTAGGGTATTGTAGAGAGCTGTTGTCCATGCGATGGTTTGGAGTGTGTGGTATTACCGTAACCAGTACATTTTTAAGGAAAATCTATTGATTTCAGGGTTGTTTTATCTCTAGTGTGGCGCTCTGTTTATAATGCAAATCATTTGGGGATCAGTTGTATGCGTAACTGTGTTAATGATTTTCTGATTCTTCACCAATTTGGTCTCATTGGTCGACCTGGTAAAGCTCCGGTTATTAGGAGTGTGGTTTGGTCGCCCCCGCTCTGGGGTGGATAAAGGTTAACACGGATGGTGCAACTTTGGGTTCGCAAGGTGTGGGAGGTTGTGGGGGTGTTTTTCGAACTTGCAGATCTTTTGTTAAGGCCTGTTCTGCGGTCTTCCTTGGTCATGTTTTTGCTTTTGAGGTTGAGCTCCTTGCGGCTTTTTTAGCCATCAATTATGCTTTGAATTTAGGTTGGCATAGGATTTTGCTCGAGAGTGATTCTTCTTATGTTGTGCAGCTTCTTTCGATTAGTTCTGATCAGGTTACATGGCGTGTTAGTCAAGCTTGACAGCGCTGCATTCATCACATCTCGCATATGGAGTTCCAGATTTCTCATATATACAGGGAAGGTAATCAGGTGGCAGATGCTCTCTCTAAACACGCTTTGGGCCTTTTCTTCTGATTCCTGGTGGTCTTCCACTCCTTCGTTCTGTTCTTCGCTAGTTGGTAATAACTGTATGGGTAGAGAATAGTTTAGGTTTTCATAGCTTTGTTTTTCTTGTGTGGCTTGCATGCCTCTAGTTATTTAAGGGTTGCGTCCTCTGATTTGTGATGTATTGTTATTACTTTTGTTACTCTTTTTCTTTATTAATATATTTCTAGATACTGTTTAGGGGTTTTTCAGCATATGATCGCTTGTGATGTTTTTTCCCTTTAGGTCAGTCCAATTTCATCAACAACAAAAAAATATTGTCACAAATCTCTAACATTGTTTGTTTTAATTTTTAGATTTGAAAACTTCTTACAGGAGACAAGATATATATATATATATATATATATATATATATATATATATATATATGATCAATGTTTGATACGCGATTAGAGATAAAAATTTCTTAACGAGATTGAGCCCTTCAACAAATTATAAATTATTCATAGTTTATTATTTTGGTTCTAAATATTGGTTTTTATTGTTATTTCCTCTCTTTTTTTACAAAATTTATTTGGGTTGTCAACAAATAAAAATAAAAATTGATTAATTATATTGCAACCTGGCAAAATAAAAAAACCTGGATCGCGATCTAATATTAAAAAAAATGTGCCGATATTGACACTCATAAAACTTATTATTACACTCATATTTTATTAAAAATTTTAATTACAAAAATATCACAATAGAAATTTACTAATAAGGACAAATTACTTTAATTAAAAATAAATCAAATACTATATACACTCATTAATTACACTCATATCTTCAACTATATTTCTTTATTAAAAAAACTTACCTTTAAAAAAAATAATGATAAACCCTAATTTTTATGATAAACCCTAATTAAACTCTAATTTTATTTCCAGTATCAAAATCTCTCATCATCACATGATTATCATATTATTTTTATCTTTCTTTTATGTATAGTTATGAACTTTATCGATATACAATTTCTTTTAACGATAGTTTTAGATATCAACAAGTTTTGGTTTTTAAGATAGCCTTAGATATCAATACGTTTTTTTTTAAGATAACTATATAAATAAGAGAATTCTAGATTGAAAATCTCTTAACCTTATATACAGTTCCACATATTCCCTTTTATAAGGTTCCTACATTCGAGATATTTCCAAAAGTAAATTAGATCATCATTAAAAGATGATTTGTTTCCAAAAATAATATGATTTTTTTTATAAATTGGGTGTGACAATAATTTAAGAGTGCTTATAAATAATATATATTAAAATGAATATATTTATTTCAATGAGGGTACTGTTGGCATTAGGATGGGTGTTTATAGTAATATTTATTTTTTAAATTTGAGACATAGATGTATTTATAAAAATGGGTGTACTAATAAGTTTTATGGGTGTCAATGTCCTTACCCTTAAAAAAATTAAAAAAAGCATGGAGATTGAACTAATGTATAAAGCATGTTCCAAAATCAAAGAGCCCGAGGCTCAACATAGTATCTTGAGATTAAAAAAATGTTGGGATATCTCAATTATTTGGGAATAGAAGTGAGTAGAGACTAATGGAATGCATCTCAATCAAAATATATTTTGAAGCCAAATGGAGGTCCACTAATCTTTGATGGATCTATTGAGATCGAGATCCAATGGATCTCCATCAACTGTAGTTGTTGTTGTGTTTTTTTTTAATATTTTGTTAATACGATCTTCTTCGTCCGTCTCAATAGAGATGGACGGTGGAGATCCATCTAACTATTTTTCTCATTTAGATTTTATCTTATTTTAAATTCTTTTGTTATTTTTTAATATGAACTCCACTATTCATCTCAAATATAGACGATAGGGATCCATTTAACTATTTTGTTTTATAAAAAAGTTATTTATTATAAATAATAAACACGTGGTAAGACCAAAATACCCATCCACCGTTAGTTTTGACCAAACTTTGGCTAACTAAATGACCAAAATGAACTATTTTTACATACGTAAAGACCAATTTGATGAAAAATACATAGATAATTAAAAAAATGCTGTTTCTTAATTACTTAAGGACTAATTTGTAAAAACCCCAAATAAAAAATATACAATTTCATAATTCTACACAAAAATTTTTACTACTGTATTGAATCCATAAGTGGTGGTTTGTTTTTTTTTTAATTTTGTCTGAAGACTGAATAGTGACTGAAACCTGAATCTAAATGACATGTTTATTTTTTTATTTTTATTACATCCGAATAGAATGTCAACTTGCTTGTTTTTTTAAATAAAAAATGATTTTAAAACAAGTAATTTGACATTTATACCCTTATTACTATTAATTTCTATGTATTAACATTTTATAGGATACAAACAACTAAATAAAATAATTTAATTAACAAATCTTAAACCATTTTTATGTAATAATTGCAGTATATTATTAATGATTAAGATATGATAAATAATTGTTTTTTTTAAGGATACATGATGGTTTTGATTTTTTTTTTTTAAATAGAATTGAAGGTTCAATGATGGTATTGAAAGTTACAATGTTATTAATGTTTTTTTTTTTTGAGATGTTTACCAAATAATAGGTTAAAAGAAATAATTTGTGTAATGTAAAATTATGATAAAATTGGAAATATGTTATCTTTTGTAAGATAATATTGGAAAAAAATATATTAAATGCAAATCTAGTGATTTGGAATTAAGTTAAAAGTCAGGATTTCTTACTTTTTATTTTAAGTAAGTACAATAATGTTATTTTGTCCAAATATGATGTCCAAATGATGTGGCAACACTATCATCCATTTATTTAAATTGTATTAGATTTGCATGATTTGGATTTAAATTGTATTAGATTTGCATGATTTAAATGAATGGATTAGAGTGTTGCTACATTATTTGAACACTAAATTTGGGCAAAGTAGCATTACTTAGTAAGTAATAATGGTGTTGAAAGTTACAACGTGATTAATGTTTTTTTTTTTTGAGATGTTTATCATAAATAATAGATTAAAAAAAATTGTAAAATTATGATAAAATTGGAAATATATTATCTTTTGTAGGATACTCTTGGAAGAAAATATATTAAATGAAATTAAGTGATTTGAAATTAATTAGTTAAAAGTCGGGATTTCTTATTTTTTTGATATTTTTAAATTGTTCGACCATTTAAAAAAATAAAACAAAACAACTTAATAATTTTAATTCAGTTTAAGCACTGACTATAAGGATTCTAATACATATATACATATAATATAGTGTAGCATCAATGAACCCATGTTTTTTTTAGGGGGGTGGATGTTCTAGAAGAATAGTTGACTGTGCAATGCATAAATAAAGTACATTCCAGTGTTAAAAGAAGGCAAGCGAGATTGTATATTTTTAAGTAAACCAGTATAATAGATAACCGGTTGCTGCTACAACTGTCTTGTAAGTTGTAACCAATTAGAGAAATAGTAGTTTGCATGAAGCTCCGGAGAAGAATGAATATATGAATCTCTCTCATAATCTGTGTAATGCAATAATTGTACGTCGTTGATAGCTGACTAATTACTATTGTTACAAGCATTCTTCAATGGATCTTGCTTGCAAACCAACACCGCCGTCCCACAACTAAGGTAATTCCATGAACAAATGCAATCACATGAGTAAACTTTCAAAGTATTGACACATACAACTGGCCTTTTTTATTTTTAGAAAGTTCTTATGGATAAGTGTGCCATGAGAAAAACTTTGTCATTGAACCTGGATATTATCGGGCTGAATGAGCGTTTGGATTCTCACACAATAAAACTCATGATAATTTGGATTATATATCAGCATTTTAGTTAAGGCTGTGATGTGCATCCCTTATAAAGTTAAATAAGATTCATTTATCCTAATTTTGTTAATTATTAATTGCTACCATAATTGTTTAAATTTCAACCAAATTTGCATATTATTTAATTAAAAAATCGGAGGAGATTCTGGGATTATTATAATTGTAAAGAAATTGAAAATTCTTCTTTAAGAAGAAGGTTTGTAGTTTTTGCTACATTTAATTAGAATTAATACCGAGAATAATGGGGTGACTAGGTAGGTGCATGGTGTTTGGCATATAAAACATATCTTGTGCTGTCTCTCTCTACAAGTCACAGACCACCTCCGACGACTGAACCAGAATCGGCCTAGTTTGTGTGAGACTAGAGAGAGAGAGTGTGTGTATCAAAAGTATCAAGAGCAACAATGGCAGTGTTGTTGTTGACAGTTTGTGGAATGGTTATAGTGTTGTGTTTGTGCTTTGCTATGTTGAAATGGAATGGGATAAGGTATGCAAGCAAAGGCCTGCCCCCTGGAACAATGGGTTGGCCTTTCTTTGGTGAGACCACTGAGTTTCTCAAGCATGGACCCAATTTCATGAAGAAGCAGAGAGCAAGGTAATTTATGCATCATCAGCTTTTCTTTCTTTTTCCAACCATTTTGTTGATTTCATTTCTCTTTACGTTTGTTGAGAGTGTTCATGTGTCTCTTTCGTTTGTTGAAAGTTGATTCACATGTAAAGTGACTAGTGATTTAGCTATCACTCAAAAGGCAAAAAGCAGACTACTTGAAACTTTTTTAGTTTCAAACTTTCAATCACTTGTTAAGTTGTTAATCAAATTTAAAGGCTTCCTTTTTGCTTGATCCCAAATGGGTACCCAACCCAACCATGAAATGATTAGTGGGATCTTTCCAAGTTGTTAGTAGATTTTTATATATCTGCATGTATAATACCACCATAAAAGCCGACTCTACAGCACACAACACTCTTATTGTGATCATTTGGTGAAAAGTAGACTGCAGTTTGTTTTTTTACATAGAAAAAGTCAAAGATGTCCATTCCAAATATGGGAATTATATTACCCCAAATGAAGGAAATTGAATTGAAATGTATCTTGTATATGTTTTATAAACATGTCAATTTTGGTTCATGGTCAGATTTATTATTTATAGAGGAGAGAATGTTTTAACAGGTATGGAAGTTTGTTCAAGTCACATGTATTGGGTTGCCCTACAGTTGTTTCGATGGATCCGGAAGTTAATAGATACATCCTTATGAATGAAGGGAAAGGACTTGTTCCGGGCTATCCACAGTCCATGCAGGAAATAGTAGGCAAAAACAACATCGCAGCTGTCCATGGCGCTACTCATAAGTACATTAGAGGATCAATGTTGTCACTTATTGGCCCTGCCTCGATCAGAATGCATCTCCTGTCGAAAATGGATATGCTCCTGAGGTCCTATCTTGACAATTGGGATGGCAAAACCATTGATATCCAAGAAAGAACCAATGAGGTATGCGTATTTGTGTATATTGATTGTCATGTATTATATAGTTCGCGAGTCTCCATCCGTTGTCATTTTTCTTTCTTTTGTAGTTAAGCTGTTTCAATCTATAAGTAATATCATTCATCATTAGGAGAATATTTCAGTCACAAGAAGTTGCTTCATTGTTTACAAGTAAAGTTAGATTTCGCTTTTATACCATTCTTGAAAACCTGAAAACAAAGTTGACATGTAATTTGCATTTGTTTATAAGAACGAGAACTTGATAGATTGCAAAATATTTGATTTGTTATTGTTCTGGTATGTTTTGTTCAGCTGGCACTATTGATATCCTTCAAGCAGATAGTAGAAATTGAATCAAATCAGATATATGAGACTTTTAAAACCGAGTTTGATAAGCTGGTGGTAGGAACATTGTCACTTCCTATCAATATTCCGGGTTCAAATTACCATCACGGGTTACAGGTATACATCATTGAAGACTTGATTCTTACATGAAACCTCTCGACAAATTTAAAACCGAGACTTTTTATCGTAGGGAAGGAAGCGAGTAATAAAATTCTTGAGACGAATTATGGAGGAGAGGAGAGCTTCTTCAGTAACTCACAATGACATGCTTGATGCGCTTATAAGAAATGAAGACTCTGACTACAAGCTCAGTGATGTACAAATAATTGATCAAGTTATTACAATTTTATATTCTGGTTATGAGACTGTTTCGAAAACGACTATGATGGCCATTAAGTATCTTCATGATCATCCAAGGGCTCTTGAACAACTTAGAGTGAGTCACAGCTTTTTAATTATTCTTCAAGTTCATTTTATCTAGAAACTATGTAGTTTATATGATTATGTTTTGACTAACTTGTATAGAATGAGCATTTTGCTATCCGACAAAGGAAACATGCTGATGAGCCTATTGATTGGAATGACTACAAGTCCATGAGCTTCACCCGCGCTGTGAGCAATTTAAATCTAACACAATCCTACTTTTCTTTAATCAAATATTAACATGTGAATAATTTTAGTTTTGCAATGTAGGTCATATATGAAACCTCAAGATTAGCTACGATCGTTAATGGGGTTCTGAGGAAGACAACCAAAGACGTTGAATTGAATGGTATGTTTGGGGAACATATCTTTTTGTTTCAAAGTGATAATTTGACTAATAAGTTGCAGGATTTTCCTCACAGTGACCCTTTTTGTAACATTTTGTTTTTTAGGATTTATTATTCCTGAAGGATGGAGAATATATGTTTACACAAGGGAAATCAACTATGATCCGTTCCTGTATCCAGAGCCTTTCACATTTAATCCATGGAGATGGCTGGTCAGTGACTTTAATTTGTTGTAGTTAGTGTCTTCTCAGTTTAAGTGTACGAAACTACGAATATTGTGCGTGCAGTTCCCATGAACTTATTAAAATGCAATGGAATGCAATGCAGGACAATAAGAGCTTGGAGTCTCACAACTACTGCTTCATATTTGGTGGTGGAACCAGACTATGTCCTGGCAAAGAATTGGGCATAGTCAAAATCACTATGTTCCTACACTATTTTGTTACAAGATATAGGTTGGCTATATACATCATCCCACTAATAGTAGTTATTTCATGTTACATGTTCTTCAAAATCTATAGATAAGATTATGCAAGAGTAATGACCATTAATTATTATTGTAATTTTGTGTTTGCAGGTGGGAAGAAGTTGGGGGAGATAAACTTGTGCAATTTCCTAGAGTTGAAGCAGCTAATGGACTGCATATAAGGGTCTCAAAGTACTGATATGTTTCCAAAAGATAACCACAGCGATTAGATAAAGATTAGCAAAAGCATAATAACATAGATATTCAATAAGAACTTCAATAGCTCAGAATGGATGAGAAAAAAATTCACATATGTTCTGGTATTGATGAAGATGATGATGATCCAGATTTTCCCTTCATTGTTTACTGAACTTTGAACTTCATATGTATGTTATTATATTTTATATTGAATAGTGTTTTTTTAAAGGTATCTATCTATCCACCTATCTAGACCATGTATTTTTTTTTTAAAAACTTTTATCATTGGTAGGATTCGAGCTACTGACTTAAGAGTCATTTGTCTAAGCTTCAAGCTCGTCCATCTACCGATAGAGCTGTGCCCTCTGAAGCTACATTGAATAGTGTTTACATGGCAGAGCAATTACTTTTAATGGGAATATGAAATGTCAATTGCTGATTGAATTATTTGGACTGAAAAAAAATTAAGTTGAGCCCAAAAAGATAATCTTCTGGTACAGAGAAATAAATCACATTGATGATTAAGGAACCCATATAGAGGGTTGGTACTAGAAGGACCCCTGGCCCAATTTGATAAACTTTTGCATCTGTTTTGGGTCCTCAAAAATGGATACCAAATCCAAACAATATTTCATTCTTACAACATTATTTTCAATGGATGGAAAAAGACAGAAAACAGCATGCGAGAAAGGTTTTAAAGAAACCTCCTTTTATCTTTACCTTTCCAGAGTAAAACATAAAAATTAATATAAATAATCTAATTCATTGATTTAATATATTAAATATGTGTTAATAGATTATGAATGTAAAGACAAGATAAGAAAAAAATCTAGATCCTTTAAGGAAACCAGATTCTATCTATATACCTTAATTATGTCGACTATTATGTAAGTTATGTTTGTAAAGCTAAGGAGCTCTCACCATTATATTTATATTTGATATATGAGAAGAATTTCAGAAATGATAGCATCTCTTCTATTTTCTCTTGGTTTAAGTTTATGTTATTATGTCCTTATTTTCACAAGGATGGCTTCTTATTTTTCAAAATTTAAGTACAATATTGGATTGCAAACTGCTTTAATTCTTCATTTAAGTTGGTTCCTATTTCAGTAACTGAATCAATGAACATATCTGTACTGTATTTATTATTGGAAATTATATACGCCGGCCACTTCACGTTATTCACAACCAAAAAAAAAAGGGATCTGAATATCTATACATTTGTGACCAAGTAGAATAGCAAACCTTGTAAGGATTTAGTATCACCTCGTCAAGCTTGTGAACCACATGGTTAAAATATCTGTAACGTCCCTAACGGAAACATGAGACGACCATGGAGAGACCAAAACCTGTTTATCTGTCTCCACCTAAATGATCTACACTGTTGTTTCGGCCATGCAAATAAACCTGCAACTGACCTCCAGCACCAGCTACAGCTATAACTCGTGGCCTTGAACCATTTGTAGCAATACATGAGATGGTGCCACCTGATACCATTTAAAAGCAGAAATTGTTATGCTCAAAATCTCAGAACTCAGAAAATATTTACACATAAGTTGATGTCAAACACCCACTGATTGCATCCCTAACGAATACCGTTTCCTGAAAAGGTGTTCATACAATTGGGTACAATGTGCATCTTTATCATGGTCACTTACATATATTCTACAAGTAATTGCATGTCATGAGGAAAGACAATGAAATCATAGAAGAGGTGAATATTATAAAAATCGAGAAAAGAAAATATCATCATGAAACTTGAAGAGCAGCAGAGAGTGTTAAGAAAAGAAATTGGTTCGTCTTTTTGTCTAAAAAAAGTAAAACATTTATTTATAATGCAAAGGGCAAAAGGAGCACAGTTTCATTTACACCAGGAACTATACACCTATAGAAACTAAAAATATATGTTCCAAGTCAAAGAATCGACAAACAGAAACATGAGACGACACCAATATCCCAAAATGTAACATCTTTGAAATGTCAAAAAAATTACATTTTAGCATCCAAGGAATGAAACAATATTTTTCGACATTTAGATGCCAATCACTAACTTCTTAATCTATATCAATATCACATGAATCAAGTTGTGATTGAAACTTACCTTTGAAATCATGCAAAGTACCAAGTTTAGTTCCCGTAGACAATTCCCACATGTACACAAGTCCATCATGTGTACCGATAATCCCATGACCAGCAGATGCATTAACGGCAGCAGCCCTGCACAGTGAGTTCTATAATTCAAACTTCTGGAACATTTAGGGAATAGGGTTAAGTCTAAAAAAAAATGAAAGAACTTGTGAACTCTTAAACTTAAATTTTTTTATTTCAAGACTAACACAGACAAACAAGACTGTAACAAAGACGTTTAAAACTTCTTGCACATAACTAATTTCAGTGATCCCCAACTAGAGAAGTGTTTTCTTATGTTCACCATAATCTACCAAACTAGTTTCCCTGAGAAAGCAGGAAGTCATCTTGTCTTAATGCTTTGGCAATTTTGTTTGCACTGGTATAAGGAATGGGTGATGGTGGTACTTAATATATTCCCTAGTGTTAAACAAATATACATGACTCTGCCTTCTATTGGTCATTATGAACAAAAATCGTTCAACATCATAGTATCATACCCATAATCATATGATATTTGTTGCATGCATCAAACTACAATTCTATCAACTGATTCCAAAATGATATCAAATACCATGCTAACCAAAACAGAATGGAACAATTCTGTAATTTCATAGAGCATCTAAAGACCCCCAATGACTGAACATTAGGAAATAGGAACCCAGTTTGGAACTTGAAAAATAAAACTTCATAGCACCTTGGATCCAGTGGACTTCCCAATATCACCATATTTTTTATCAGCAGGGCTAGCCTCCACAATCCGATGGGATTTGTTTGGCAATCACTTGAATAATCATGTTGAGCATCAGAATCAGAGACAGACTGGACAAGAAGCCAAATGGCTATATCTGTCCCCTCTGATGGAAGAAAGGAGTTGTTCTCACTGCGCTCTAAGAACAATTTTTTTGTCGCATCCATAATTCCTTTGACGTGCTCCTCCACATCAGCATCCATGGAAAAAGAACCATTTCTTTGCCAACTGAAGACACTGATCGGGAAAAACTGATAAGTTGAAATGCTTGGAGCAGAGAACCTTGACAAAAAGACTCTTCTTGAAATATCCCTGAAAAAGTAAATATGCCATCACTTGGATAATTCATGTCAAGAAAGAACAAAAAAAGAGTGTGCCATGCGCCATCTTTAAAAATCTTTAGACAGGAAAAGAACTTGACTGCAACTATTTAAGGATAGAAGCTTAATGTTGTTCAGTTGAGCACGACAGGAAAAAAAAACTCATAGTTAAGGACTCTCATTGCAGAAAAGAAAGAAGATGGGAAAAAGGAACACCAGAACAAGTGACTAACTAATTTAAATTTTTCAGAGGCAATAAAAGCACAGAAAACAAAATACAGCTCAAGAAAATGAATCAAACAACAAAGGGAGAAAAAGAAAAGAATCAGAGGAATAAGATGTAAATTTTTTTAATGTGTTGAACTTTAAAATGCCACAAAATAAACAATCAGAAGAGACTAACATATTGCATGACCGATAGCATGAAATTAAAAGTTGGCTTATATCATTATTTTGACCCCTTAAATTAAAATTCTGACTCTGTTCTTGTATTTACTGCATGATCAATAGCAAGAAAAGTTTTCAATGATATCAAGACAAGCAAACTACCGGAGTCTCTTATATTTAGAATACTAAAAAAATTACTCCCGTACAAGCTTCCAGGTTTAAGCATCATTACTAATTTTAATCTAGTTTACACAAATTTCAGCTAAAACTCTGATATGCAAATACCCAAAAGTGAATGGCCAAATATTACTGCTCAAAACTTTAGATGGGTTGAGAATAAGGGAAAGTAACTGAGACAGCTGAATTTTTAAGTTGTAAACCACTTCTATGAAGAATAGTAATTTACAGGATCAGGACCACTGTGCTTTGAAGTTTTGTTACCTCAACATTAGAGGCTTCAATACCATTAGTATCTTGATCTTAGGTTGTTATAAAATCAAATATTGCAAGTTATTCTGATGTTAAATTATTATGCTTATTTAGCACCCACGTAGTATCGAGTAACTTTAAAAAATAACATATATAAGGCATTTGGACACTGGTTAAAGTTCCATAATCCGATGATAGATGTGAAACTAAAACTTCTCATCACAAATGAATGAATATGAAAATATATATATATATATATATATATATTGATGTAGAATTCATCTTACTATGCATTTAAGTTCTCAGTACAGTTGATATGGATCAACAGATTGAAATATCAACTGGAGCCTGAAAACATTTGGTCTCAGTCAAGGTATATCCAAAACTGAGAAGACACTGTTAGGAATCCAAAAAGCCCTAGAAACTAACTGGTATATTCAACCAGGATAAAACTGGAACTAAAACTAAACCTCGTGTAATTATTATTTTTAAAATGGAAAACCTCAAGCTGACATGAAATAGAGATAAAACCCAAGTATGACTACATGAAGCTATTATAAAACCTGAGTATGAAGTGTTCTACATGAAGCTATTGGCTTATTGTTACCAAGACAGAAAGATCAAAGTAAATAACATAAAATGCAGTATAATTAATTAGAAACAATAATCAATTAATAGAAAAATATATGAGTATATCAAGGACTGCAACTGTGACCATAATGTAAAGACATGGAAAACACCCCAGTGATCACCAAATCAACAAAAAGACTATCTCCATACATACCACCATTGTGGCCAGATAAAGCAACTTACCATACACCAAATTCTCCAAAACCGTTATGCCCAACCACTAGATGAGCACACTCAAGGATCCTCTTCAACTCCACTATGCAAGGATATATGAGATCATCCACTGGTATAACAAATTCTTCCGTGTGTGCACTGCAAATGGTGAAAAATGGAAACACTTGTAATTGTATTCCCCAGTTGAATATACAGTCACATAGTAAAGAGAAAATTAAACAAGAAACAAATCCAAATACATAAATAACAAACAAAAAACACCTCCCAATACAGATACCAAATAAGAAACACACACATTGACTGATGTGAACCAAGAGTCCCACAGCATATGTCAAGAGGCCATGAATTACATGCAAGATCTTGTCACTAATAAAAAAGTCTTGAAATAGGAATAGCATATCATCTGGACGTCTTTTGAATAAAATTTTGTCACATGCATACTATATATATATATATATTAGAAACATGCTTAATTATCTCAGCGACCGCCATGATTGGCGAGTTTTCAAAAAGATGTGTACATAGCAATATTTTATTTGACCACATACTACTTAAACATGGTAACAAGCTGTGTCTATTTCACTAAAGACTTTCTCCACTAATACGAAGGAATAAATAAATCCCACTCAATATATTAAGAACATATTTTCAAAACAATTTCACTAAATGCATATTATAATATTATTACTTAATATATTTTTTTCAGAATAATGTTTTCGGTTATTGCTACCAAACACATTTTTAGATCATAAAAATATGAAAATCAATTTTTAGTTTTCAAATGAAATTGATAAAACAAAAAACAAAAACAGAGCTTTCCACAATCTACTTTCAGGAAACAAGAAACACAATCCAGAAAAACAACCAAGTAATTTGACAATGCAAGTTGTTCACTGCTATAATATGAAAATTAAGTTACTAAAAAACAAAAGAAACAATGTAGTGATTAAGGAATAGAAATAAAGTAAATGTTAATGATAAAATCCACCTCCATGTTGAATTCATTTCCCAGAGATGTAATCTTCCACTGTCTCCAACAGCAACAAGATGGTTCGGTTCACAAACCAATATGCATTGCACAGAATCAACTGTTTTCAATTTTGCCACACGAGAAACATAACCGGGTTTAACTTGCACAAGCTTCACCGCATTCTCATCAAAACAATTTGATGTACATGTAGAGCACAAACAATCAACTCTCCCTTCCCTGAGACCATGTAAAGGAAATTATTTCACATAATTTTACTGTTAAATCATATCTATTTTGCGTTATAAAATCTACTAAGAAAATCAACCTGCAATAAGGTGTCCTCATGCTGTCAAGTAAAACAAGGGACTGGCCATCTGGAGTGAATAGCAAACAAGAACTTTCAAGTGCAATCTAGTAAAGTGGAACACAATTGTACACATATTTCAGCAATGAGCAGGCAAGTTTACCAAAGGAATAAAAAAATACTACTAAAGAGCTGCAAAATATTCATATAAAAACTTACTTCTCTACCAAAATCATCTTTTGAAAATGGTAATATGACTGATGTGTGCCCTACAAAAGAAGGGCATCCTACCCTTGGTTCTTGAATTGCTAACTTGTAGATGAATAGGGTCCTGTTCTTATCAACCAGAAGGCCACATGAAACACAAATGTAGATTTCATTCCCTATCGTGCTTAACTTTACAGATGAAACTGGCAAGGGGTGGATATAGCATCCAACAAGCTCAACAATGCCCTCCAGCTCATTACTAAGTTTCATCTGCTTTTGAAGCTTCAAGTCTGAACTAGCTTTAACTTCCTTGGCAATAGACGTGTTATACTCACAGATTCTTGCCTTCTGTTTCTGAGATAATACAGACTGGTTAAACTCTACAAGGTTTGTTTTCTCAACCAGTTCCTTGTCAGAAAAGACTTCAGATTCCTTGATGTTTAAGATAGATGGATCATAGGAGTTATAAATGTCCTTGCCTCCAGAGTCACAGAATGCAGTTGAATTTTGCGATATAACAGGGAAATCATGAGATTGTTGCCCAATCCTAGCTTCAGCATCACACAAATCTTTCTGAAGTTTGTCATCAGAACTCATTTGACTAGTCTTAGAGGCAAGCAAAGCTTCTGTAGGACTAGGACAATTATCCCCAAAGTTTCTGCATATGATACTTTCTGAGAGAGGACCATTAAATTTTTCCGCTGAAGGAACCAGATTTGAGACCTTCTTTCTGGAGTATACTTTATTAGGAACTTGAGCAGAGGATCCAGTCTCAGCAGCTTCTGTTTTAGCAGGAATATCCTTCCATGATAGTTGCACAGAACCACTCATGCCTCTTTGGTTAGCATCATTTCCATCTACATAGTAAAAACACCAGAAGCATTTGGTTACTTGAAAATCGTTAAGATCAACTTCATTACAATCTAAGAGAATAAGAATATGGAGCTCCAGATATTTTAAATGGTTCATATGCCAATATCAGATAGTTATTGTGCTTTTGATGAATTACAGCTTCCGGTACTTCCTCAAATAGACAACTTCAAGTTCCTTTCACAGACAAGATGCTTCTGAAGACAGGTATAAAAAGAAATTAATGTATCCATAAATTTGAAGGATTATAAGAAATTAACTGCTTGCTTCCTCTGCCAAACTCGAGTTGGATACATCAGCTAATGACATATTCTTAGAATGTGAGCATCAAGTCACCACCAAATCTAGAAGCCTAAGCTTATGTGTCAGGGAGGAATAATAACGTCTAAGCTCTAATGCACCCCTCACATACAAAGGAAATGGGTTGTCATGTGTTCAAACACAAACACTAATGAAGAAACAAATACAAATGCAAACACGGGAGGGTGGTGACATATACAAACTGGGGAAAGGAGTGTCAATTCCAACACAATACCTCTTGGTTAACATAGTGTTGTTACCATGTCAAATTATTAAGAAACCAAAAAGTTCAAGTTTATAGGTAAGTATCCAACAAACACATTTAGGCTAACATTGAGTACTAATTACAACAATGGTTAAGTGATAGTACCTTCATCATAATCAAGTGCTTTGAGGCCTTTCTCTGGAAGATGGACTCCAATGGCTACTGAGTATTTGTCCAGATTTGCACAGACATCATTGACTTTCTCAGAAAGAACTTTCTTGCCAGAAGACCTGCAACTTAAAGTAGACTCAGATATGCATACATTATCTTCCTGAAGCTTTTTATCCAAAGTCATGCGTACTTCATCATGGAACAAGGTATGTTTGCTCTTGTCGGTCTCAACATGACAAACTGAAGATTCATTCCTCACATCTAAGGCAACGAGTTCCTTCCTAGTGTTGGAAAGATTTCTATCTTTCTCAAGACTAGATTGATCAGTTCCCACCATGTTAGAAGACAATGTTACTTGTTTAGTTGCATAATCCCCACATAAATCATCTTCATAACTGTCAGGAATAACAGACTTGGAATGTTCAAAACTTGGGACAACTGTACTAAGATTTGTGTTCTGGTTTTGCATCTGTTCATCCATTTCCCCATTTGTCTTCTCAATTAGCATTGCAGCTGCACATTTAACAGAAATAACTATGACCCAACTATAAGAAAAACTACACCACGACACGATGATGTACGCAAGAATTTTTCACAAAACAAAATGCAAAGCTATTCTACCAAATATTAGCAATATAATTAATTACCAACAAATAATACAAAGGTTTTAAGGTTCAACTTTACCAGGAAATGAAGCTACCACAGAATGGCTAGTCTTTTTAATTTCCTCTTTTGGATCCACTCCACAAGACAAAGTTTCCAAAGCTCTACCAACAGTCACCTTTTTCTTCCTTGAGACCTTATTGAGCAGAGGAATAGCTTGTGGAAGTAGAACTGTCATCATAACCTTGGAAAATTCCTGACCAAGTGAATCAAATTCACTCTTTTCAGAACTTGCATTTGAAGTAGATGTGCCTATTTCTTCTTCTAGATGTGAATCAGTCACCATCCCTTCAGAAATGACATTGTTTGATGTAGCTTGGATAGCTGGAGAGGAACATGAGGGGCTATCTGCATTAACTAAAGAGTCGATGAAAAGGAAAATCACAGTACAAGTCAATTGTGAAATGAAAGAGTTTAAAATTCAGTAGCCAAACTATTAATAACAGTAAATAAGGATTACCTTGCACAAAATCTAATGTATCAGGTGCACAAAGATCGACATTTTCTACACCAGGGGAGTCTCTTGATACCAGTACACCTCCAGCTTCATCTTTTGCTCCCCCCATTACACTGAAATTCTTTGACCTATCAGGCTGTGAGAAGTTAAGAATGTTTCTCATACGGTCATACCACTGTGCACAACAATTATAAAACCATGATTTTATGCAAATTTGCCTACAAAGGGAAAAGAACAACCATGTGCCTAGTGTTGAAATCAAAGTTCGTAACCAACACAAGTTCCAAATTTTATGGAGTGGTTGATGGAAAACATGTGAAGATCACAAACCATCACCATTTCCTTAAAATAGTTAGCTTCTAGAGAGAGAGAGAGAGAGAGAGAGTGTGGAGATATGCTCACAGGTATTCCCTCTTGAGCAACATCGTTGACCATATTAATGGATTTACAGTTCTCAGAACCAGAAAACTTGCTTTCTTCTTGAACAAATATTACAGGAAAACCGTCTTTGGCCGGAAAGTTACCATCTTTCTCCTCAGTTGTTTTAGCATTTAAGCACACTGATGCCTGCAATGCTCCTTGATGTTCATGGAAATCATTCTTTTGTTCTGAAGCAGACGGAGGCTTGGAACTCATATGTTTATGATTCCTCTGATTTTCATGTAGAGTATTAGAAGCCTCAGCATTGCATGTCAAACCTTGAGATCGAGGTTTTTTAGGGCCTTTTCTATCAACTGGTTTCATATTTGTCATTTCACATTTCCTACTTCTCTTCTTGGTAATCTTTGGTTTCTCCCAGTGTGCCTGAAGATCTGAGTATGTACATGTATCTGGATGTTGATTATCATGCTTTGTGCTGGAAGCCTCATTGCAGAAGCTGGAGGATAACGAACTCTTTTCTGCTGTTCCATTGACATTTGCTACCTGTTCTCGAAGTAACCTCTGGACAAATGAATTTTTGAACCCAAAAAACTGCACAGCAAATGCAAAGACAAGTTCCACTAAGCACAAGATAGTGAATTTTTTTAAATAAAAAAAATTGTTCGCCAGTTCATATCTTTAGGAACTGAAGGTGGAGGAAACAAGAATGGAATTAAACAGGAAGTGAATTCTCCACTAGTTAATATATTGAAAAGTCAACCACATGCAGATTTATAATTAATCCCAAGACGTGCCTTTTCCAATAGTCAAGTGCAGCCAAGAAAGTATCCATGACATCAAGAACAGAAAAATAATATTAAAGACCATATAGTGTGCAAGTTATAGAAACTGCTTTAATAGGAGTTGCTTAGACAAAACCTCTCAAAAAAACTAATCAAAATGTTCAGCTTAATAATGATAACTGAAACCCCAGTGGTATCGTTTGATATTTTTCATGTTTGTTGCCTCCGTGTAAGCATCACTGGGATACACATTGAGGGCACTGGATTCAAAGCATCAGGGGCCTACCAAAACAATTATATATCTAAAATGAAATAACTGGATCATATTCCCACATGGTGATCAGCAATTTCAGTTCTACGCCTACCAAATCAATTTGACCTGTTGAAGCTAGAAAGCAATTACATTATTGATCCTTTCTTAAGTAAATGATATCTAAACCTGAAACTACACCAATATGACTATACTACAAGATTATAAAAAATGGTATAAAAGCTCATTTAAAAAGTTCTTGTATGTGAACCTTTCAACATATAGTCTCACGCGAGTAGTCAACAATTTTAAGCCAATGACAAGAGAAATTGTGAGTATGTTCATGGACCACCTACATTTGGGGGGGGGGGGGGGGGGGGGGGGGGGGGGGGGTTGTTGGGGTGTCAAAGTGAAACTAACCTTTTTGATTATGAAGAGTAAGGATTAAAGCACTGTCAAAAAATAAAATGTTACAGACATGACAGCAGTGAAGATGAGGATCTTGCAGTTAAAAGATATTATATAAAAATGATAGAGATATAATGACCACAGTAAACTAAAAGGGAGAACAGGAGCTTTGCCTAAATAAAAGCCCATATAGGTATCCAATTTTATTTTAGATTGTATAAACATACAAATTCAAAGCGCAATGTGGATGAAATGCACTAACATCTACCTCAACTCCATTTATCTTGCATGAAAGTCTCTTGCCATGCCATGTCTTCATGCGGGGGCAATGTTTCTTCTGAAACTTCTCCCAGGCCATATCTGGAGTTTGCCCAGAGCACGACTGTCCATCAGCAGAAGTAATCTGCATGAAAATGTTGGAGCCTATACTTCATTAATTTTCTTGGAAGACAATGCAGCCAAAAACCAAATAGCAGCATAAACTGGAAGCTGCAGGGTCTGCTTACACACCATAAATAAAGGCCCTTTTGGACCATCATGAATTTCAATCTTACAAGTGCTCCCATTATGAGCTCGAACAGCATGGTATCCCACCGGGTAAGGATAACGATCTTTACCCTACACAGTAAGAAAATTTAGACAACTGCAAGTGTTACATTATATGATACACTAGCATACAGAATTATTGCATGTTATTATTATATGTATGACTCCAAATTTTATGAGGACAATGGGCCAAATCTTAGGCAGCATCCTAATTACAAACTTACAGACAAGCTTTAGTCAGTAAATTTTACTCTTCAGTTCACTAGCTATATTAATCTTATTCAGTATCACAAATATTATTTATAAGAACATAGCATCTCAATCATAAATCATTATAATGTAATCATCAAATGGAGCTTCTTCAAGTACCTAAAAATATCTATTGCTATAGAAAATGACACAAACCCTTTTTTCTTCTTATTCTTCTCCGAGAAATTTCACAAATCTTAATAAATTGATGAATTTTAAACTTAGTACTAAGAACGTGGAAAAGCTTAATCACTCTTTCTTCTTAAAGACCCTTCCCATTGCAAAATCAAAAATCAAATCGTTGAATTTTGTTTGAGACTCTCAAACCTCTCCATGGATTATCAAAATTTTCAAAATGAACAAAAATATAAGACATATAAACATTCCACAACTATCCGGCCCTAGTTACACACTCAATAAGACAGCAACCTCGCTAAAATAGGATTCATAAGCCCAGCATACCATAACATAGCTTTTGTATTCAGTTTTACATTAAGCACTTGTCTTGTTCCTCGCCTCACGTCCGATACCAGCAATTTGATTTAAAAACATTTGGAGATCATGAGAATAAAAAGTATTAACGTTTCCTTGATAAAATTACATTCTCCAATCCTTGAAATTGTGTTTAGAAATTAATTTAATTACGTCTTTAGTTATTCATATCCAGTCATCGGTGTAGGATTTCTAAAAATCATCCGAAAATAGTTGCCATAACATTTTATACATCATATATTTTCAAGAGCTACAATATCCAGCTGAGAATCGCTAATCAAAAACTTGAAATAAATAAATAAATATGAGTGTGTTTGAAATGATAAAGAATAATTGGTAAATAAAATTATAGAATGGAAGGTTAGAATATAAGAAAATGAAAATAAAAATAAAAAGAGTGATGTTGAGAAGTGAAAATCGAACCCTAGAGGAGCTCCAGTATTTCTTCTCCCAGGAACCATTGTATAGAGATCCAATCGAGATTATTTCCAGACCCTCCGCTTTCACTTCTTCTTCTTCCTCTATCACCACAACTTTTTTAGGTTTCGCCATTGAAATATTGAATCAACTACAACACAAGTGCTCTGTTTTTTTTTTATTATTATTATTTTTTTTTAATATGAACAGAGAGAAAGAAAGAGAGAGCTAGAGGGTTTAAGTGGCGGGAATGAATATCACGAAACGGATTCCCTCCAACAACTGAACTGCGAGCATTTTTTTATTTTTTTTATTTTTTGAAAAAAAAAATATTTTTTTTAAATATTTGATTTATTTTTCAAATAAGCTTTTTCAATAAATCACAACTATCTATATCAAAAAATAAAAAGAAAATAAAAAATCACAACTATCATTTGTGACCTTTTATTCGACTATGAGTTGGTCATGGTCCTGATGGACTAGATTAAAATTCTAAAAATTCTAAAAATAGTAAAATACACATTGGTTTCTTACTTCTTTTCTTTTGTATTTTTAAGAGCATCTTCAATGCTATTATGCATTTTTGAGTTTCTAAATAGTGTCACATCAGTATTTCTATTCAAAATAGGTCCACTGTTGAAAATTTTATAGAGAAATGCATATTCACTTCTCCAATGCAATTATCTAAAATCAAATATGTATCTATTTTTTGACCAATCATAATAAAACAATTACGACATTCTCTTTTCTCTTTTATTTTACAATTAAACGAGCTTTAATATTATTGGTGGAAATATTTAGAAATCATAGTCAGCATTTCTATGAGAGTTTCTAGAATTAGAAACTCCACTCCATATTCTCTAACTTTTTTTTTGCCACATCATCTCCATATGCAACTTAGATAATTGCATTGGAGAGAGTTTTTCTAACTTCTTTAGTATCTATCATATGTGGCACTCCATTTTCTCCAAATGCATAATAGCATTGGAGATGCTCTAACTATTAACCTATCAAAGAGGTTTAAATTAACGGTAATACTATTCAACCCAAATAATTAACCTAAATTTCAATCCAAATAATGCAGTATGTGAATTGTCATCACAACACACAACATGTGATGATGTGGTTAATGAAAAAATCACTTGCTACATCATTCAGAATGAATAAATTTTTGGATTGTCTAGCATTAGTGTTGAATTAACCATTGAATAGATTTCCCCATCAGAGGGAGTGACTTTCTCTCCCTCTTGAGTTTTCTCTCACTTTAATAACCTTGTCCAAGGATCCTTTGAAAGTATATCTGTGGAATTCCCTTTCCCCTCTCTCAAATATCCCCGATACTTTACAGTAGACACTATCAAAGCTGAAAACTTTTGCAGCTCTGCTCAAAACTGATGAAGCACAGGTTCAACCAAATCTTCTCCCGGTTCCAATTGTGAAAAGGGACAACACATGTATTTGCATCAGCCAAAAATATCTCTAAGAAAGATTGAAATACTGTCAGAAAAATCTTTTTGGGTGTTTGCTTTTAAGAAAAGGTTATGTACCTTTGAAGCCTAGTGAGTTAAAATTTGTATTGCAATCGATTTGGCAACTCCAAAATCCTTATAAGCTTACTAAGTTTCCAAAAGGATATTTTGACATTCATTTTTCTAGTGAAAAAGATTTAAAAGAGGGTTTGGAAGTGGAGGTTCTTGCTCAATTTCAAACATTATTTTTCGTATTTTTCAACGGCAACTGATAATGCTTATTTCTACACTTTGTGTAGCCCAATTTCTTATCATTTTGCATTCGTATTCCGAGTAAAACCAAGTATTTAATGGTTAAATCTAGTTGATGCAGGTTTCTAAGCTTACTGAGGTATTTTGGTAAAGATAGAAAAAGTTGGGGGCAAAACTATAATTTTTGAAGAACTAGAGCCTCAACCGCCCTACAACAACCGTACGTACAGTGGGTATACGGCGGTTTTACTCCAGTAGGTCACCGCCACCAATTCGTCTCATTACGTCTTACGAACAGCAAGTTGAAGAAGAAATTTTGAAGACTCGTTGTTCGTACAGCGAGTGAACAGCGGTTTCAGTCCAAAGGGTCATCGCTTCTCGGTGGCCTACATTTCTCTGTTCATAGATTAAAGAATAACCGATGTACAACCGTTGTTCGTACAACGGGTGAACAGTGGCCAGGCCATCTTTTTGAAGAATTTTTGGGATTTCGTGCCCTAATTCCAAACACTATAATACCCCACTTTAGACCCATTTACCTGACCTCTTGCACGACTTTTGTAGTTTAATTTTATTGACATTTGAGTAGTGTAATTCAATCATCAAAACTTTACTTGTCTAAATAGTAGTATAATCAATCAATTGTGGTAATCAATTTATCAATCCTTGTGGAAAGAATCTTATTTATCATTGTACTACTCCCCAGCAGCGGCTCCAAAAATTGATCACTCTCCTTGCACGACTTCAACACATATTTCACAACTCAAATTTTCAAAAAAGATCTCTCCCTCTCAAGCTCTTCTCTGATTCCGGTAAGCAGGGGTGTGCAAAAAACCGCCAAACCGAACCAAACCGACTAACCCACCCATAAAGTTTGGATTGGTTCGATCACAAACATTAAAATGGGTGGTTGGACAAACCGATTAAAGGTGGTTCGGTTTGGGGATGAGTGAAATAATTCACCAACCCAAACCAAACCACATGTTTTAGAAAGTAAAACTAAAATATAAAACTCACATACGTTTTATATTCAGTCCAGATTTTATAACTGTTAACGATTACTTTAAGCTTTTATAGTTTATTTATTTGTTTTGATATAATTCTTCCGATTGATTGATGTATTAGGGTTTAAAAAGCATAGATGATGTTAGACATGTCTTTAATCAGGGTATATATACATGTGTGTGTGTGTATATATATATTATGTTATGATTCTTTACTTAAATATTTTTTATAATATAATATAATACCAAACAAAAACAGATTTTGGAGTTCAAATTTGAACCGATAAACTTATCCAAACCTATCAAATATTTTTGGTTTGGTTTGAATCGGTTTGAAAAATCACATTAGTTTGGTTTGTGTTGAAATATAGCATTTTTTGGTTTGAAACCGAAACCAAAATCACATTTTTTGGAGAAATGCATATTGAACTTCGACCCAAACCAAACCGAAAATACACACCCCTACCGGTAAGTTCTCCCCGCAATCCTTCATCTCTACACCTCATTTTCATCCCAAATCCATCTATTAATTGATTCAAGGCATCTAGGGCATAGATTTGGGGATTTTCGCATGTTAGGGCATTGATTTGGGGGTTTTCAGTTGTGATTGAAATTGGATGCTTCTTGGGCTTATTTTGGTCGAAATTTTGATGATTATTGCATGGGTGACTTTGTTTAATGAGCATTTTGAAGTGTCTTTCATTTTTGGAGCATTTTGTGCAAAAAATTTGGTTTGGAACCTTGTTGAAACCATGAATTTCGGCTGTGGATGTGTGAAGATATTATTTTAGTGATTTTTGGTGATCCTTGGCAGTGGAGAGATATTGTTGCCATTATTTGTAGTGTTGTGTTGTGTTTTTCTATGCTTTGGCTTGTGTGGATTTGTCCAAAATACAGACGAAACTTTGTCCGTGTGCTGTGAAAAATGGGTAGAACCAAGCAGAAAAATCCGAATGAGGGCAATTCTAGAGGTACACGAGTGACACAAGGTTTATGTGTATGTGCATAGAATAAAGACTTTGCGGCAAGACTTAGGGTACCCAATGATCGGGCTACTATTTTTTTAGAGGGGAATTCTGCTTGACAGCCTGAGCGACACTTCCATACCAAGGATTGTGAGAGAAAAGAAATGGGAGCGCTACATTCAGAACCTAGGGATTGCCAACCTCATAATTGTTAGGGAATTTTTAGCCAGTATGGTTCCGAGGAGCATTATGATTGGGGGGTGTGATGGTGAGAGGGGTTTAAGTCAATATCAGTGAAGACAAGATTAACACTTTGTTCGGGACAATTTCGGTTGCGTAGGAGCAGTTGCATTTTTGCTACCTTGTTGCGTGTAGCAAGATTGACATTGGGATGACCATCAAGGCTGAAATTGGCAATGAAAGAGATGTTGGCATCAAGGGTAAAAGCAAGAGTGGACAGAAGCCTATTACATTCACATGCCTTGTTACTAAAATGTGCAAACAGGCAGGAGTAGTAGAGCTTGACGGGGATGAGAAGAGAATAGGCAACAAGAATATTAACATGTGTAGTTAGAAGGATTATACAAGCAAGACAAATGGTAGGAAGAAATAGAGGCAGATGCGAGATGATACACATGAAGCTGATTTTGATCATCCATAGCAGGATATGGGCACAACGGATGCAGGACAGGGAGGTGGCTCATTTCAGACCCAGCTTGATTGGATTGTTAATGCCCTTAAGGTTAGTCATGCTACCCAGGCCCGCATAGAGAGTGCGCAAATCCGGATTGAGAGGAAAATTAATGCTCTCACCCTACAGCAGTATGAGGACAAACAAGATTAGGAAGCAGAGGATGAGGATATCAGGGCTGACTTGGCAAACATTATGACCCGGTTGGGTTTCCATATTTATCAGAGGAGAGAGCGCCGTGGGAAGCCACCACCAACTTCCAGTTAAGGCTTTGCTGCAAATGACTAGTTGTGGGCGACGTGGGACCTAAGGATATTGTGAGGAGGATCCGTGGCAAGGACCCTATGATTCAGGATTGACCGGACCAACCATCTCATTTTGCTCCATTTGCTCCATAGTCATAGCTTAATCGAGTCTCTGACTTTACCGTGTATTCATGTTTAGATTTTTAAACATCTGGTCTTTGTTTTCATTTCACTCTCTCGTACTTGCATACTTTTGCTTATAGTTTAGTTGGAATTCTCATTTTCTTTATTGCTTTTTATCATTTCAATTTTATTAAATTTTTATTTATTTCGTATTGGCACTCAGACTTTGTAGCGTTGTATTGTGCTTAGACTCTAGGATCATTCTGATTGTAAGTGCTTTGTAGGTGGCCATGCACTCACACAATTACTTCATTGTCCAAGCTTTTTCTTGATGTGAACATTAAGGACAATGTTTGATTTAGGTTTGGGGGTACGGCCTTGTCGATTTATGCTTGATTGTGTATATTTAGAGTCAAAATTTTGTCATAATTTCTACCATTTTAAGTCAAAATTTAGAGCAGTAAAGACTGCTTGTTGAGATGTTACAAGCCTCATTGTGTTTTAGTGAATGAGGTAGCGCGCTTGAGATGTCTATATCATTAGTGGAGACTACCTTTGTGAGCTTTATTGCCCAACTTGCGTCCACAAGAGTAAATTTTATTTATATTCTCTAAACACTCATCATGTATATATTAGGCAACATAAAAAGGACCTTATTTCATGCATTGAGTATTAAAGAACAAATCTTTAGCATTTTGCCTCATGTGTTTCCCTTGTTTATTTGTTAGACTCGTACATTTGGAGATGACGTAAGCAATGTATGTAGTCATGCAAAATAACCCAAACACAGTACTAAGTCTCGTGTGTGTGTGTATGCATGAATTTCCAAAGAATTTAGACCTACACACTAAACTCAATCACCATATCCACCCCATGTTACATCTGCACCACATTAGACATAAACACTTGACCACCTCATTGCAATGATCATGACTAGATAACATGAATATTGAAACCCAAAAAGAAATGTTCCAAAATGTATTCAATTAGTGTGTACTTAGGCTCATTTTGTAAATTGTGCCAAGATATAGGCTTGCAAATTTTGTAAGTGCTAAAATATAAAAAGCATAAAAAGCCTTCAGAATTCAAGGTAAATAGTTGCCCAAATGTAAAGCAACTACTAATTGTACAAAGTATTCAAAGTTGATTAAATGCTAGACGCTCAAAAAGGGAATGCAAAATGCACCAAGGAGAAGACTCTAACATGATCATTAGCTTACCAATAAAATCATACCCACCCGGCCTCTCCATCACCATCCAACCATCAATCTCACTTGCACTTAAAGAGAAGTCCTAATTGATCTTTATGAGGGGTCTAGCTTTTGATTCCATTCTTGAGGCCCATTTGCATGAAAGCATGAGCGTCCTTAAAAATTCTCCATATATGTGTAACTTTGAAAATTCTTTGTGCATAAACTCCAACTCACATATGTTTAATGAGTGAGCCTAGGTTCGGTGTGGAAAAATGAGAGAAATCTTAAGAGGCTTAGAGTCAGACGAAATGTTATCTAATAACTCTTGTGTTCGGTGCTTTTGAAACTAACTCCACTGAGAAGTCCGGAATTGTAATCTCTAGTGTTGTAGCATCTTTGTTGACATGTCTTGGCATCCTGTTTTACTACATTGCGGTTCACCCAACATCGCATCTCATCTTTAGTTGACACTGTAGAAATTACATTTATGGGTATCGTAGTTGCAAGCTCTCACGAGACTTCACTCGTCCTCTAGGGATCGCCTAGGGGTTTAAAAGGCTTTTGGCACATGGTAAGTGCCATAGTGTCACCAACGAGAGTGGTGGTGTCTTTATTTTAGTCTTGAGTAGGTTAATCTTTCTTTTTTGTTTGTTCTTGTTTTGGTTTTGCTCGGAGACGAGCAAAAGATAGGTTTGGGGGTATTTGATAATGTTTATTTCTACACTTTGTGTAGCCCCATTTCCTATCATTTTGCACATGTGTTCCAAGTAAAACCAAGTATTTTATGGTTAAATCTAGTTTGTGCAGATTTCTAAACTTACTAGGGTATTTTGGTAAATATAGAAGAAGTTTGGTGCAAAACTGTATTTTTGAAGAACTAGAGCCTCAACCGCCCTACAACCGTTGTACGTACAGTGGGTGTACGGCAGTTTTACTCCAATAGGTCACCGCCCCTGATTCTTCCCATTCCCGCCTTACGAATAGCAAGCTGAAAAAGAAATTTGGAAGACCTGCTGTACGTACAGCGGGTGAAAAACGGATTCAATTCAGAAGGTCATCGCTTCTTGCTCATCTACATTTCGCTATTCAAAGATGAAAGAAGAACAGATGTACAACGGTTGTTCGTACAACGGGTGAACATCGCCCAGGCCATCTTTCTGAATAATTTTTAGGATCTCGTGCCCTAATTCCAAACATTATAAATACCCCTACTTCAGACCCATTTACCTGACCTCTTGCACGACTCTTGAGCTCCAAACACTCCCATTACAATCCAAAACATCCAAGAACCAATCTTTATCCCAAATCCTTCACTAAATCACCTAAACTCTTTATCAAATCACCACCTAGACCCAAATCGCACCTCACCAACCACTCACCACCTCATTTCCTTACCTAGACCCTTAATCAAAATTACATCTTGGAGTGAGAGAAGTCAAAGAAAGAAGAAGTCTAGCACTACCAAGTAAGAGAGGAGGAGTTCTTCAACTTAGTTTACTCTAATCCTTTCTCTTTTTACATTTATTTGTATTCATTCATGGCTTGTACTCATTACATATCTTGTATGGCCATATATTTTATTATGAACTAAATCTTTCTTAGCTAAGGCTAAGATAAAACATTTACCATGATTTATCAATAAAGACCATCAATTTATCATTATTGCTTGTGCTTATGTATGTGTATTTCATGCTAAATTTAATATTAAGTGTCTAGCTAACATTTAATGTGTCTTTGGTTGTTGTGTGATATACCGAGAGGAGAAGCACACAACATGCTCGATGAAATGCATGATAGAGGTCTAGTAAGGTAAAGATACTCGAGGCAAGTCTCTAGGACTCAATTAGTGAACCACAAAGCTTGATGAACTTATGTGTATTTCGGATGACCATTGAGAGATAGATTATTGGTGCATATAAGTGTGTTTCTATTACTTGAGAGAGAGTATAGACTAATTTGACACAAGTCTACATTTGCATTTGTATATTTTATCTTCAATGGTGTGTCCATAAATTGGTGAAAATTGGTTAGGTGAATTCACGGTCTTAGCCTAATTTACCATTAGAAATACAATCAATTGTTTGTGTGCTACTTTGCTTTGTTTGCTTGCTTGTTTAGTCTCATTCATTGCACTTTAGTTGTAGTTTAATTTTATTAACATTTGAGTAGTTTAATTCAATCATCAAAACCTTGCTTGTCTAAATAGTAGTATAATCAATCAATTATGGTAATCAATTCATCAATCTTCATGAAACGAATCTTATTTATTATTGTACTACTCTCACGGTTCCTTACTATTACGGGTTTCGTACTACTGCAGGTGTTCATTTTGGAGTAATCAGCAACTAGATTTTATTCCATATAATCAACAATTATCGCATGCTCAAGTTTGGTGAGGTTCTACGGTCTATGCTTGGAATACTGGCATCCAACTACAATCATGGAGATTGCGTAAGGAGTAGACATCCCTCTGCAACTAGATCAAGCCACAAAGGATCAAGCATATGGGTTTTATGCCCTAGTTCTTGTGGATATTGATTTAACTTTGAATCAGCCATCATTTTTTAATGTGGAGAGAGATAACCATAGATGTTTCTCTATGAATGTTATATATGAAAATCTTACAAGGAGATGTACGAAGTGTAAAGTTTTTGGTCATGACTCTACTAGATGCTACCAAAAGAACAAGGAGTTTAATTCTGACAGAGGTCGATTGGGATCAAGAAATCCAATGCAAATCTATAGTCCTATCGCGAAAACCAACACCACTGGTATGGCTAGTGGTATATAATACAAAATTCAAGATCAAAGATGTGATGCCACAGATAGTGATTTTTCAGGCCACCATAATGCGCAGGTTGCCGTGGAGGAACAATCTTTCAAAACAATCCCATAAAATCAGGAAACAATAGAGGAAGTGGAAATTGTGTACATTCAAAATTTTGAAAATCACGTAATTAATGTGGAAGACAAAAATGGTAGTATCCAATTATCTCCACATTTATTTGAATTAAATATGATCGATACTCAGGAAGTGAATCAGGAAACAAGCAATTTTGTTGACAAATTTGGGTTTCAAGAAGTTGACCTAATCCGTGAAGAGCAGTTTCCGATGATGACCAACACATTTAATACACTTGCAGAAGTTCAGGATCTAATTGAGAGTCAAATTGTTGAACAATCCTAATCAGCTATATGTAGGAATTAATGTTAATATCTCTAATGATTTGAATACCAAGTAGTTAAATGTGGAAAATAAAAATGAGAATCCTCAATGTTCTTTATGGAATATCTGCATTAATAACAGGGTGATTCTTGACAATCCAAGGATTAGAAGTGGTCAGCAAGTTTTGGATGGGATTTCAAGAGATAAAAGAGGAAATATTAATTTGGAGATATATCAGAAGACCAAGATATCCATGCTTCAAATTTTAATCATGGTCTAGAAGATCTCGTGTTTGACAATAATTGGATTCCCGTGGTGACCAAATCAAAAAGAAAAGTGAAGTCAGCTTTCAAGATTTTATCTAGTTCCAAGTCTTAAATGAGTAAGGGAAATTCTAAGCGCCTCCATGTAACTGCGACTAGCACTATATTTGGTTTGATGGAATATGAGAGAAATGAAAGGAAAGGATTTGGATGGATTTATAATATCTTGTTTGGATTGTTAAATGAGAGAGAAATTAACGGAAATGAAAGGAAATTGAAGGAAATGAAAGGAATAATTTCTTCTTGTTTTATTCAATTTTGTTTCCACCCTAATTTGGGAGGAAAGGGAGGGAAAGAAATCCAAAATTAATGATTTTTTCAATATCCTAAAAATAACCCCTACTAATGTTGGATATTCATATTATTGAAATAATTGTATTTTCGTAAATAGAATAAAATAAATTCATTTATTTCTCCCCTCCAAATAGGATTGATTTCATTTCCTTTCTTTTATATTTATAACCATCCAAACAATAATCATTAAAAACATTTTCTTTTCTTTTCTTTTCCCTCATATTCTGCCAATCCAAATAGTGTAAGATTCGTACTGATTCTACTGCTTCAGCGGTCCAAACTGAATTAAGCCTTGTTGCTAATTGAGCCGCATATGTTGAGGCAGAAAGGAATGATTCTGCTAGTCTAATTAATTAGGTTTTTTTTTTGTATTCTGTTTAAACTTTCATGCCTTTTTAGATTAATATGCTTTGAAGCTTGTATGCCTTTTTAGATTAATGTGTTTTGAAGTTTGCGTCCCACCGTACTCCTCTGCTTTTGTTTTTCTTTTCCTTTTTTTATTTGTTTTTATTTTTATTTTTAATTTTTATTAATAAAAAAGCTCTACAGAGCTTATTAGCAATATTAACCAACCAAATAAATATATAATGGGTTCTCTTCAAAACAGTAAGTAATAACAAAAAATAGTATTTTTTTATTTGAAATACCACAAGTTTATACTTTTTATATATTAATACCTTTATTAACGGTACCCTTAACATTATTAATATATAAATATATTAATCAAAATTATTTTACTTAAATTTATGACTTCTATCATTTATTAATCTATATTTTTTCATCAATTTTTTTATTAATTTATTTACTCTTTTTAGCTAAATATAATTTGATGAATCATAAATTTATATAAAAATAGGTGGTATAGTTTAAACCTAAACTGGTTGGGTTATTATTTGTTGGGGATTTTTGTAATGATTAAATTGTTATAGCACATCCACTATTAGTTGTGCATTTTCAAATTTCATCTGTTTATTAAATCGTAAAGTGTAGAAAGACATCTCATATAGTAGGAATTGTATTCTAGAGTAATACTATACAACCCAAATAATTAATTCAAATGATGTGGTAGGTGAGTTATTCTTACTACACAAATCATGAGATGATGTCGTTAATAAAAACCATTTGCCACATCACTTGGATTGCTTTTTAAGCTAATTTTTTAGCCGTTTAGCATTAGTGTTAGTACAATAGTTATGCATTTCCCAATTTCATCTACTTATTAAATCACAGTGTGTTAGAATAGTTATGCTTGTTGGTGGTGGTGGTGGTCTATGGGAGCTGGTGTGGGAGTTGGGATGTGTGATAATTGGTGCGGTGGTATGTGTTCATCTGAAATTGAAGAAGAAGAGCAATCGAATTGGAGGGGATAAAATAATCCCGTTGATTTGGAGGGGATTATTTTATCCACGGATCCACCTCTGATCGGATAAAAATGACTTTGAACTAAAATTAGTCTTAGTTGGCAGGTATCACCAAACACAAGATCGTACTAAAAATTATCTAATCCCAGTCCAATCATGACCGACAAACACACCCTAAGAGTAGATTGAATTGTAATGAACAGCTTCAAATAGGGAGGAGTTCATTGTGGGCTTTAGATAACTGGGCTTGTGTATTAGTAAGGAGTTTTACAAGGGAATAATGCTATTGACACCCCTCTAATAGCCCTCTACTTTTGAAATAACTTTTATAAAAATAACTTAAAAATATAAAATTAATTCATTTAAACAATTCACTCATAAGTAATACTATACAACCCAAAAAATTAATCCAAAATTCAACTCAAATGACGTGGTAAATGAGTTGTCATTACCAAACAAATCATGAGGTGATGTGATGAATGATATGGTAAGTAGTTAGGACAAATCACTTGCAACATTATTTGGGTTCAGTTTTTGGACTAAATTTTTGGGTTGACTAACATTTATGTTAAATCTTAATCAATAATTCTAGACAACCCAAAAATTTAAGAGTGACGATACCCCTCTAAAATTGTATGTATATATCCAAATTTATATTTTTTAAAATTCCAATATTACCCTTAAATTAAATTATAAATATTTTAATTAAAAGATATAATAATTTTTATAACCATCTTACCTTTTCAAAATTTTAACAAACTAAAACGAATTAAATAATTAAATAAAAATATAGAAAAAAGTTATGGAGAACTCAACAACATTCTCCCAAGCCTGAAAAGATGGAGGTGGCTGCTCCATCATAGATCGGAAAAGATGGAGGACCTCCTCACTGGAAATAATTTTCATGCATAACTGGTTACATATCACAAAAAATAATAAAAGCATTACAAGTACCTGTAAACTCACCCTCCAACTTTTTTTTTCCTACTTACACAGCCATATTTTGTATATTTGTAATTGGGCTGGTTTTGAAAGTCCTTATAAATTTGCAGACATCGAAGAAGAGGGCGGGTTAATTAAAAATAAGTGAAATCTTTCAATTTCCTGATAATTTTTGCAATGAGGATTATCCTCGCCAATCTTCAAATTACAAAGAGAAGGCTTCCCAGGGTTCGGCTCCTCCCTATATATATTAATTATCTTATAATATTTTTTTTATTTAAAATATTTGTATGAAATTAAAAGAAATGACATATTTGATAATGTGTGGGGTGTGTTTACAAGATTTTTTTTTTTAAATCAATGGGGTGTATATACAAAAAGGGGTGTATATACAGTTTTTCAGGGGTACAAATATCGACACTCAAAATTTAACCCAAATTTAAACCCAAATTATGTGGCAAGTGGGTTTTTCATTAACCACATCATCCCATATTATGTGTGCTGATGACAACTCACTTGCCACATCATGTGGGTTGAATGTTAATTATTTGGGTTGTATAACATTACTCAATCTTAATACCCAATATATATATATATATATATATATAAAATCTATTTTTTTTTATTTGCACATATATAATTTATTTACAAGCCTTGTTTTTCAACACAGCCTATACAATTATTTTCTTAAACACTAATCTCAAAATACATTTGATTTTTACTCAGAAATAAAACGTAATACTGAAGTAGAATCGCAAAATACGAAAAAAAAAAAAATTAAAACAAAGAATTGATTATGGGTGTGTTATTTGTTAGCAAAAGTGTTTAATCTTATAAATTTGTAATCATATATTCGTAGCCGTGTAAATAGCACTACTTTTTGTGCGGTAAACGGTCTTGCTAAAATTGGTTTCATGCTTTACTAGTCATTGGGCTCGTATCATATTAAGGCCCATTATTGTTTTTAATTTTATCTTAAGGGAAATAATCAAAATATTCGCGGACAAATTACACTGAACCCCTTAAGGTTTGGACAAGTTACACTTATATGTATAAGTGTTTTTATTATACAATAACACCCCAAAATTTAAATTTGACTTTAAAAATACCTAAAATGCCCTTAGTTATATTATTTTACACATTATTTTTTTACCTTTTAATCAAACACTTTATAAACTTTAATAAAATAAAAAAATTAAATAAAAGATATGATTCATTAAATAAATAAATAGTTTAAATAAATAAATAGTTTTTTTAATTAAATAAATTAATAATTTGAATAAATAAATAATTTTAAAATAAATAAATAAATGAATAGTTTTTAAAAATAAAATAAATAAATAGTTTTAAAAAATAAAATAAATAATTAGTTTTTTTTAAAAAAATTTAAAATATAAATAAATAAGTGAAAAACTTAAAAACATTAATTTTTTTAAGGATATTCATTAATAGGGACAAGAAAAACTCTAAATATCTAAACTTTTACTGTAAAGATGATGGTGAGAGAAGCTTCAAGGTTCCTAACACTCCTTATATATTTAGAGCTTATATTGTCCCTATTAATAGATATTCTTAAAAAAATTAATTTTTTTAATTTTTTCACTCAATTTTTAAACTATTAATTAATTTATTTCTTTAAAACTATTTATTTATTTTATTTTTTAAAACTTTTTTTATTTAATGTTTTAAATTATTTATTTACTTAATTTTTTAAAAAATATTTACATATTTAATTTTTTAAAACTATTTATTTATTTAATTTTTAAAATTATTTGTTTTTTTAAAACTATTTATTTATTTAATGAATCATATATTTTATTTAATTTTTTTATTTTATTAAAGTTTATAAAGTGTTTGATTAAAAGGTAAAAAAAAAATAAAGTGTAAAATAATATAACTAGGGGCATTTTAGGTATTTTTAAAGTCAAATTTAAATTTAGGGGGTGTTAGTGTATAATAAAGAAACTTATCCATGTAAGTGTAACTTGTCCAAACCTCAAGGGGTTCAATGTAATTTGCCCTTTGTTATATTCCCCAAAATTCTCGTCCTTTAAGATTTGTTACATTATGTTAAGGTTTTGAAGCAAAATACTATCTTATCCTTCAATATAAATCTATTTTTTTTTTTAAATTTATATATTAAAATATAAAAAATAGAAAGTAATTAATAAAGATGGATCTCCACCGTCGATTAAATTTTTTAAAAAAATGTTGTGAAATAATTGACTTTCACCACCTATAAAATAGTTTGCAATTAATTCTCTTGATCTCATTTCCTATTTCAATATAGGGCAATTACCTCTGTTGATCTTATTTCCTATTTCATTGTAGATTCAATTTTCCTATGCCTATATATAGGCTCATTGCATAAGATTTCAATATACAGAGAAATAAACTGATACAATTGGTTTGCTCTCATTCTTTCTCTTTTCTGTTAGTATTACTTTCTATGCTTTTATGTTTTGATTTATAACACGTTATCAGCACGAATGTTTTTTATTTTATTATCTCTTCTTCTTCCTTTCTTATTATTAATAATAAAGGTTTGCAACAAGAAGATTGCATTCGAAATCAGAACTAGAAGTTCTTGATTCAAAAATAAGAACCAGAAGTTCTTGATTCAAAAATAAGAACCAGAAGTTCTTGTTTTGAAAATAAGAACCAAAAGTTCTTGAATCGAAAAAAAAAGAACCAGAAGTTCTTGATTAGAAAAATCAGAACTTGAAGTTCTTGATTCGAAAAAAAAAAATCAGAACCTGAAGTTCTTGATTCGAAAAAAAAATCAAAACCTGAAGTTCTTGATTATAATATAATTAATCAGAACATGAAGTTCTGATCAATTCTAATTCCATCAGAATCTGAAGTTCTGTATTCCAATTCAATCAGAACCAAAAGTTCTAGATACATATGGATCCCAATTTTCATCAGAATCCAAAGTTCTGTAAGCATAGTTATTGATCCAATGTTTTGAAAATTAATTGAATCGGAACCTGAAGTTCTGTATTTCAATTTAATCAATCAGAACTTGAAGTTTTAGATTCCAATTTAATTAATCAGAACCCGAAGTTCTGGATTTCAATTTAGATATTGAACCTGAAGTTCAAAATTCTAAACATTATTTAGAACATGAAGTTCTAAATCTTGAAAATTATTTAGAACCTGAAGTTCTAAATCTTTGAACTTATTTAGAACCTGAAGTTCTAACTCTTGAAAATTATTTAGAACCTGAAGTTTTGAATCCTTGAAATTATTTAGAACCTGAAGTTCTAAATCTTGAAAATTATTTAGAATCTGAAGTTCTAAATTAGATTTCTCTTTTCGGGAACATGGATGAACAATCTATTTCAAAAGGGAAATTGAGGATATATATGTTTGATCGACAGTGGAACAACACTCGAGATAGAAAATACTTTTTGTATTTAACCTTGATCAAAGCCAAGGTAAACACTATATCCGGTCCTGCAGACCTAATAGAAGGCTCTGGAAGAGCCACGATTATATTGACAAATGGTACACAGATAAGCATAAATGTTGCTTTATATTCTAGTGGATCCAGAAGGAATCTACTTAGTTTCAAAGATATTCGCAACAATGGATATCATATTGAGACTATAAATGAGAATAATAGAGAGTATCTTTATATTACATCACAGGTCTCGAGCCAGAAGCTCATCTTAGAAAAGCTCAATGCTTATTCATCTAGATTATATTATATAAATATAAAACAAGTTGAAACCTACGCGATTATGAACCAGAAGTTCACAAATCCAAAAACCTTTTTGCTTTGGCATGATCGTCTCGGTCATCTAGGATCTACAATGATGTGTAGGATAATTGAGAATTCTCATGGACATCCATTAAAGAACCAGAAGATTCTACTGTCTAATGAAAATATGTGTACTGCTTGTTCACAAGGAAAGTTAGTGATCAGACCATCCATTACAAAGGTTGATTTTGAATCCCCATTTTTTTTACAATGAATTCAATGAGACATATGTGTGTCCATCCACCGAGAGAGTGAACCATTTAGATACTTTATGGTATTAATTGACGCATCTGCATGATGGTCACATATTAGATTATTGTCTACATGTAATACTGTATTTTTCTAGATTGTTGACGCATGTTATTAGATTTTGAGCACATTTTCGGTTTATCCAATCAAAACCATACGAAGAATAATGCTTTTTGTTGTGTCGATGGCAGTATGTTTGATGCCAACAGAAACACATAGTGAATATGTGGGTTGTGTACGTATGAAAGAAATATAGTGAAAACAAAATACAAAGAAATACTTATTGCAGGGTTTTATATTTGTGGATTATTTCCAAATTCATGATCACCTTACGACCAATGATACAACCAGTAGATGATTCTTCTTCAGCGGTAAAATTCGAATTCTCGGTGAACGGTATGTAATCCGAAAAATACTTTGTTTTAAGCATTATACATATCACCTTGGTTAATTATCATATATTCATTGTTTACTTGAGGTTTTTTAAATTTGCTATGGTTTTTGCACTTGAAAATGATTATGTAGGGAAATTATGTTTTTTTCTTTTGTTCCCGAACAAAATCATTTAACTTGTCTGATTAGATTGATTGATATCATTCCCTGAAGTGAATGTTAAGTCATCTAATTGTCATGGTGGAAATTTTTGGTCAATGCTCCGGGAGAGCTAATTGTATGTTACAAAGTGAAAAACAAAATGACATATACGTGACACTTTGTTATTTTAATAGATCCGGAAGAATCTATTTAGTTATAAATATATACATCATAAATATATGTTGTATTATTTTATATTGTCTCATGCCAGAAGCATGACATTCCATTCTTATAATTGAGTTTGTCATATAGAATCTACAGATTCTTTAGTAAAAATCTCTGAAGGACAATATGATAGTACAATATATATCCATGAAGAATGGTAGGACGGTATCAATATGTCTGAAAATGACATTTTGATGCAAATAAATCCATGAAGGATAACAAAATAAGGCCAACAAACAAATAAATTCACGTCGTTAGGGGGAGAAAAATACAATTAGAAAAATCAATGACTTGAAATTGCAGTTGTCATGCATCATATTTATCTTATATTGATCATTCTTTGAATTTCAAAGGATCATTCGCTTGCAAATTGCCTATTCGAATGAATTTATTAATTGCCAATATATTAACCTGGGTGATTGTTCCTGAAGAACAATTTATGCAAATGGCAACAAATAAATTATTCGTGGCACACTAGAAGTGTGAAATTCAATTTTATTTAAAAGTTATTATTCACTGAAGCGAATATGAAAGATCATGATTATGATAGTTAAGACTAATGCTCGAACTATATGTAATCCTTATCATGACTCCCGAAGAGTTAAATGTTTTTGAAAAGACAAAAACCTTTTTTTTTTGAAGAGGTACAAAGTAATGAAATATGATCTCCCCCTCTGAGACTCATAAATTAAAAGGATCTCAATTACCCATGCAAAGGCACATTTACTGGAAGTATATAAGTATTACAGTTCCCCACTGTAAAATTTTACAGTAGCTCTTTAAAATGCATATGTACTGTAAACAAAAATTGAGATCTTCTATAGTGTTGCTCTGCACATTACGAACTGATGAGGATCTTGAACCACAAAATTGTTGATGAATGTCGACATAATACTATTGTCCAATAGACAGAGCCATATTCATGGACATATAGTGTAAACGCTTGAAGACGACAAACGTTTTTTGTTAAAACGATTATTCGTACGAAAATTAAAATAGCGAGATATAACTTATATCTCAAAAAGAAGGGTTTACTGCAGAAACCCAATATTGATCATATGCAAATATTTTATTGCATTTATGTGATCATAATAATCCCTGAAGGATTCAAAATGCCGGAAGCATATAATTCAAATTCTCGTAACTTATGTTCAATAAAGTTACAACGATTTTAATATGGTTTGAAGCAATTCAGAAGAATGTGATATGATTGACTTAGAGAAAACATTGTAAAATGGGCATATAAATTAAAGTTCTTATATGCCTCATGTGTATTCATAAAGACATCGGAATCCGAATTTGCAATTGAAGTAATATATGTCGATGGCATGAATTTAATTGGAGCTCCCGAAGAGCTTCTAAAACTACTGATAATTTGAAACAAGAATTTGTGATGAAAGTTTTGGGGAAAACAAAATATTGTTTCGGCCTGAAGATCGAACATATTTTAAATGGATTACTTGTTTCAGTCTCAATATGGATGCGTCTCATTCTTTGAGCGTCCCTATGGTTGTTTGATCTTTAGATCTTAAGAAAGATCAATTTCGATCTAAAGATAATGATGAAATGATACTTGGTCCAGAAGTGCCGTATTCTATTACTGTTGTATTATATTTAACACAATGCAGGAGTTCATTATCTCAATATATGAAGATAATGCTACTTGTATTACACAAGTCAGAGGACGTTATATCAAGGGAGACAGAACTAAGCATATATCACCAAAGTTCTTCTACACTTATGAACTTCAAGAAATTCGACAAATTGATGTCAAGCAGATAAGGTCTACAAATAACCTTGCAGATTTATTTACGAAGACCTTATCAACTGCAACATTAGAGAAATTGATATATGGCATTGAGATGCGTAGACTTAGCAAACTACAAGATTAAGAATGAAGCATTTTTCAGGGGGAGAGCATTCTTCATTTAGACATTTATGCACTGCACTCTTTTTCTCTTGATCAGGTTTTGTCCCACTGGGTTTTCCTGGCAAGGTTTTTAATGAGGCAGTATTTAAGCACGTCCAATATTTTTAGAAGAATCTCATAAATTAGTATCTAGGTGGCGTACGTCCAAGGGGGAGTGTTGTGAAATAATTGACTTTCACCACCTAGAAAATAGTTTGCAATTAATTCTCTTGTTCTCATTTCCTATTTCAATATAGGACAATTACCTCTCTTGATCTTATTTCATATTTCATTGTAGATTCAATTCTTCCTATGCCTATATATAGGCTCATTGTATAAGCTTTCAATATACAGAGAAATAAACTGATACAATTGGTTTGCTCTCATTCTTTCTCTTTTCTGTTAGTATTACTTTCTATGCTTTTATGCTTTGATTTATAACAAAAAACAGATTTTTTTTTTCTAAAATTAAAACAAAAATAATGGATCTCCACGAGAGGGAGAGGTTCCAACCTTCCCATTTTCGTTCATAGCCTCCCCAAAACCCAACCCATCTCCAAAGTCCAAAAAACACCTAGCCTTCCATAATTGAGGATGACTTGTTTGGCGGTTTGCTTCACTTAATTAGAGTCAGGCAAACACCACTTGCTAATGATATGAAATGTGACAAACTCCCCAAACCTTGGGATTTCTTCTCCTTGACCTTGTTAATGATATGAAATATGACAAACTTGACCCCTTAGGATTTCTTCTCCTGGTAAAGGCCAATCACAATTGAAACCCCACTCACATTGTGTAGCGAGCTAGTCCTAATCCCTAATAACATCTATAATAACTTAAACTCGTACAATTAACATAGTGTCATAGTGTTCACTTTAGGCATCATACTATCAAAGTTTCACCCGCTAGATATGCTTCTGAGCCTTGAGAGCTACGCTTTCATATATCTACTCAAGCCATGGAATTCATGCTAGTGTCCTTCACATGGAAACTTAAAATGTGTCTACTTGATTAAAAAAGAGTCCAAAACTTATAAATAGATTTTATTGTGGTCGATATATATATATATATATATATATATATATGGAAGTTTTAATAAATCTCCAAAAAACATTATGCAATGGTAAATTTCCATATAGATATGTTTTTGAGCCTTGATCACCTTCGTTCTCATAGATCTACTTCGAACCATCCTTTACATATTAAACCTAAAACATATCTACTTAATTAAGAGAGTTCAAAACTTAAGTATAATTTATATTATGGTCTCTAGCTAGCGATGCGTGATGTATGTGGCAATTTTACATCGTCGGGAAAACATGATGCAATAGTAACTCCATATAGAACTACACCTCAATAATGAAAAGAATCACTCCGGGATTCAAGCTTAAAATGACAAGGCTAAGAAAGAGCATCTACCAAAAAGAGGACGGGACATAAAATGGGAGGTTAAGGTATATATAATACAAAACCAAGATAATAACCTTTACTTAATTTTGAGCATTTAATTTAGAAAGTTAATCATGCAAGAAGATCTATCATAAATCATATATATTGAGAAAAGCAAAGTGTTTATTGAGAGAGTTGAGAGATGTCTAATCATAGTTACCTGATAAGGATAAGAGATGGAGGAGGGCATAGATCTAATGATTATGTCCAAATCTGTTAATAAAGAGAGAGTCTATAAGTGTGAATTAGAGGGAGCTGGTGCAGATAAGGTTAAAAAGAAGAGATGGGAATCTCGTGTAAATGAAAGCAACAACATTACATGGGACTTTTATAACAAGTCATCACCTTGGGAAAGTCGAGTTATACCAGCAAAGAAAGGTTAGGAAACCAAGTCTTCATATAGCTTCATTTCCATCTATGGAAATGAAGCCAATCGTCCCATCACATCAAAAAAAAACACACACACAAAACCACCCATCTCTCTCTCTCTCTAACTAGGTACTACTACTATACTAGTGTGATTTTGACGTGTGATTCCAGCTCCTGTCCCTTTCAATTTTCCTTGTTTAACATTGCACCCACAAAAGATGGGATACACCCACAGGTGCTCTTCTCTTCACTATCTTTTCAATCCCTTTTTCAACTCCTATCTCTTCCATTCCATTCACGTTATCTTTAATTCATGAGAAAATTAATCACAACTAGCTAGGGTTAATATTAACATGATGATGATCAATATTAGCTGGGTTTCATATCATCTCATATATATAATAAGCTCATGCACCATGTAGCTAGGGTTTGAAAATTATTAGATCTCATAATTATCTATCCATAGGTTTCTAGAGGCATGTAATTCAAAAAAAAATTTATCAGAAAGGCTAGAGTACTACACTAAGATATTGTGCATATAATTTGTGTATGGCTACAAATTAAGAGGAGAACTTAAGGAGTGAAACAAGGAACTTCGTACTCTCACACAACATTCAATTCTCGGCAAAAAGATCATAAAGGATTTTATGGATTGGTCGGTTTGAGTTACAGGGGAAATTAAATGGATGTAACAAAAGCTAGCACCTAACCCTATTAAATTTTGTACATACCACTGTCTACCGTTCAATAAAGATTGGTGTTAAATATACTCATTTAGTCGGATAATATTTCAAATTTCGGTTGTGGCTATATAGTATATCAATAATAAATAAATAACTATATAAATAATTGTGCATACCCTTACAAGTGAATTAAAATCAATAATTTAAATATGTAAAGATATATATATATAATTCTTTTTTATTTAAATGTTGTTGTTTTGTCGTATGGAAAAGGAACCAATAATATCTACGAGGTGAATGATATTGATAGTTGATTGATCAAACCAATAAAGCTTAGAACTAAGTGTACTTTGTACTTTGTATTCATGTCCAATACACGCTTGACATGTTCTCAAGCTCTGCAATATATGTGTCAGCCTCTAATGTCTCTTGTCATTTATAATGTGGAACCATCGTTACCATGGCCAATGAAACAGTGGTGATTGGTTTTTCGCTACCAAATATATTGTGATTGCTTGGGTTTAACCAGATTTCAAAACTTTTAGGGAGCCTATCAAATTAATACATTGTGATTTCTTGAGTTTAATCAGATTTCAAAACTTTTATTAGGGAATCCAAAGAATTTCCATTCATTTGAAGGCTTGTAAACGAACAACTTAGGGTTTGAAAACTTTCCAACGGAGAGCCATATATATAAAGGTAGAGTTAACATATATTTTAAAGGTACATATTAACAATTACAAAAATATTATTAAAGGAAATTTTAATTGTCTCAATCAATGCAAGATAGAAACATATTTTATTTAAAATATTTATTGTTTTCCTTTTATAGTATTTTTATAGTTATTAACATATGTTTTAAGGACACAAGTTAACACTACTCTATGTATAGAGGGGATCAAGAAAGCATGGGTGGTGGTGGGATTAATACATTATAATTAATTAACCCATTAATTAATAAAGTAATAAATTTCCTTGCCGCTAATGGTCCTTGACTTGTTGATATTAGAGTCTTCAAATGAAACTTCACTACTAGGATTAATTTGGACCATGTGTCCATGTCATTGACATTATCTCATGGTTGTCTATAAAACTACAAAGTGCGAGACTCTTCTCTCATCGGGTTTGAACTTGTTGATGTTAGGATTTTTTATTTTATTTGAATGTTTCACTTAGATAATTGTTAGTTTCTTTTATCAAAATTAAGGAGAATTAAGGATTTCTAACTTGTAAAGATCTCCCAAAAAAAAAACCTTGTTAAATTATTAATAATGAATGGTTAGCAATTTTTTTTCCCTTTAATTGTCAACAAAAGGATCCATAGATTTATTGCAAGTCTATTAGTTTTGAAATCATTATTCTATTATTGAATGAAATAAAATGGATTGAAATCACTATAATAGATTCATGGCATCACTTCCACAATTAGTAATAATAATTTAAGACGCTATATATTATACATGTTTAATATGTTGACACACAATTAATATCGTTTACATTGAAAAAGATTAATAAAATGATTTATAGCATAGTTGATTTGTGATTTTATTGTCATTTACATACAATCCTTTAATAATACTAATAGGTGATAATAAAATGCTTATTAATTCAATCTAACAATGCCTCAATTCAATTTGTTGCACCGCAAGCGATATATTATATGTTGAATTTTACGGACAGCAACTCATCCCTAATTCTGTTATTATAATTAAATCCATGCCACCATATAATTAAGGTAACAAAAGAGAATATGTAAAATGGAAGCAGTATATATATATATATATATATATATATATATATATATATATAGAAAACTAGAAAAAAGAGCAGGTAAATAATAAAAATAAAAAAGTGATAATATGGTCTGAGATTTGTATAAGTATGAGAGAAGAGTAGAGAGTGGAGAGTAATAAGAAACAAAGCAGCCGTGCAATGCAGTTGATGAGCTCTGCAAAAAGTTAGTGCATATACAATTTGACCATTATAGTAACCCTATATATCTTTCTCTTTTTGACTCTATATACCACTTCTCATCAAATCTCTCCAACACAAACCCTAAAGCTTTCAGCTCTCTTCTATCTCACCTCCTTTGAAAATGAACCTAGAAGAGAACGTCTCCATGGACCTCCAAGTCCCTCCATCTGAGCATCTCTGCTATGTCCGCTGCAACTTTTGCAACACTGTTCTTGCGGTATATAATTTTTACCTATTTAATTAATTATATCTATTTTGGCGTTTGATATGAGATTATATATAGCCATACAAAGCAATATTATAGATTTGATCATTTTTTCTTCTTTGTTTATCTATCTACCACTATATGTCTCTCAATCCCATGCATGTAAAAGATATATATTTAAGCCACCAAGAAGAAGCAAGGTATATTCTATATATATATATATATATATATATATATATATATATGTTCCTAAACTGGTTGGAAAAGTAAGGCAGTGTTCGTGTTTTAGTTTGAGTTTTATGATATGTTTCTTTTTTACTAATGAAATTAAGATTAATATGAATATTTCTATGTAATTAAGAGCTAGGGATATGAGCAGTAGACTTTTAATCATCATATATATATATAAATTAATTCTTTAACATATTAATTATCTTCTTCTTCTTCTTGATGATCATAATATATATATATATATATATATATATATGTATTTTGTTTGGTTGTTTGTTACAGGTTGGGATTCCATGCAAAAGGTTGCTGGACACAGTGACTGTGAAATGTGGGCACTGCAGTAACCTCTCCTTTCTCAGCACTAGACCTCCACAGCAAACTCAATGTCAAATGACTCTTAGTTTTCAGGTATGTGCCTAGTAGCTCCATTAATATAAATAAATATACAGAGAAGAAAAGAAAACATTTCCCAACTTGCACACACTCACAACTCACAAGGAAACACAGATAACAAGTAGAAGAGGAGGAAAGGGGATATATAGCTAAGCTAGCTAGGTTAGCTACTGCTTAGCTTCACTTGTTTTACCAATTAATTAATTAATTATGCTAGTGGTAAAGACTAAAGAGTGTGCTCATATAATATGTACTATAAATGATAATTAATTTATAACAAATTAAAATACTGTTCAGTCCTAAAGCTAGCTAAAAGTTAATTATGATTAATATCTTTTTATGGTTACCTTGTACATATATACTTCATTGGTTAATAATATAGATGTTGCACCTCATCATTTTTATTTTCTTTACTTCATCAAATGAAGATAATACAAAACAATAGCAAATTTAATATATATATATATATATCATATATATATATATATATACAGTTATTTTCTCCTCAGTGCGTACTGATATAACTTACGTCAGTACGCGGCATGTGTACCACTGATTATGAAGAAGTTTTGACAAGTGCATACACTTTGAGTTAAAGTATGTAAATATAATGATCCATATCCAATGCATTGATGAATTTATATCAGTACGCACTGACTTGAAAATTTATATATATATATATATATATATATATATATATGGCTTTTGATAAACATTGTATGTTCTATATAAGGGGGTATGATCATACAGTACCAATATTCAATATATTATTGTCTCTACTGATGATGGAAGGTGGATGTTTGTTGTTTTAGGAGAAGCAAAGCTTTTGCAATGATTTCAAATTGGGCAATTCTTCATCATCATCCTCATCCACTTCTAGTGAGCCATTATCCCCCAAAGCACCATTTGTCGTCAAACGTATGAAATATTACTCTCTTATTTATATGCATAAATAATTAACTTATTTATATATTCTACCTTTTAAGTTTTAACAAATCCTTTTTTTGTTATTTTCTATTGGGTGGCAGCACCAGAGAAGAAACACAGGCTTCCATCTGCTTACAATCGTTTCATGAAGTAAGGGAGAGATCGAACAACAACTTTAATTTTCACTATATATATATATATATATATTATTGTTTCAAGTTAATTAATTAATTTGGCCATCTTTTTTATATTATTTGTCGATTCATGCTTAAATATCATCTTTCAAATACAAAAACTATCAACATATATGTTAGATTTCTGCATGAAATATTAACTTGTTTATCTCTATATATATCTTTCACTTTGTAAGGGACGAGATACAGCGCATCAAAGCGGCAAATCCTGAGATACCACATCGAGAGGCTTTTAGCACAGCAGCCAAAAATGTAAGTTACAGTTTCAGCTTATACATGAATCTTCCTAAAAATATTTTATATGTATAGTACACACTGATATGTAAATATCTTTTTAAAATTAATTTTTGCCCGTTTCTTTTATCTAACTTGTTGTATACAGTGGGCTAGGTACATTCCGAATTCGCTTAACGGGTCAGCTTCCGGGAGCAATAACAATGTAAGAGAACGTATATCCTCTCTTAAAAAGTTGTCTTTTCAATTGAAATGCTAAATATTTGGGTTGATGATAATTAATTTTTTTAATTTTTTTTTCAGGGTTTGGATATTGCAGGAATGAAGTGATGTATTCGCTGAAACACGGCCTACAGTTGGTTGTATTAATTTCGATGGCTTCACATCTCAATCTTAATTTGTTGTGATACCAAGTAGTACTTTATGTCATGTTTGATGAATTTAATTTGATCTTTCTTGTTTAACTACTGCATATGCATCAGAGGCGGAACCCTCTAATATTTTATATTAATTATGAGTCTATGACTATGTTCCAGTTTAATCCTTGTAAATTTGCTACCTACTTTAAATTACAACAATAAAATAAGTTATTTTATTTATTTATTTATTTAAAGAAAATGGGTCTTATTGAGCACAATAGTTCAAAATTGGATATGAACCGTGACTAATTTAGGTTATAACATACAGCAACGTTGTATATATATGAAAATTTTTATCTCAGTACGCACCGATAAATATTTATCAGTGTGTTGCATGTGGACTATTAGATTCAATTGCTTTGATCCAGTCTGTACGCACTTGTCAGTGCTTATCCATAATCTATTGCCCACATGCAATGCACTGATGTATTTTATATTAGTACGTACTGAGGAGAAAATAACTATATATATATGAAAATTTTCAACATAGTGCGCACTGATAAATATTTATCAGTGCCTTGTATGTGGACCATTGCTTTGACCCAGTCTGTATGCACTGATGTATTTTATATCAGTGCGCACTTAGGAGAAAATGACTACAGTAAAACCTCGATAAATGAATGTTCGATAAATTAATATCACCGCTTAAATAATAAAATCTTCCAGTCCCGACTCGGGCCTATGTGCTAAATTAATAACCCCGCTCAATGCATAAGATAATAATTTTTTTTGAAGCCCTTTAGGTCACAACGAATATATAAATTAATAATTGATTAAATACATAAAAATATATAACACATAAAAATTTATAATACATATCAATAAACTTTTAACTTAACAACTTCCTTTCAAAAAAAAAAAAACTTAACAACTTCTATTTTCTCAATTCAAATCTTTCTTAAAATATGCATCTAAAGTCGTTTGCAATTTCTTTGTACTGAAACCGAACTCAATCTAATCCTTAATTTTTTTACAAATCATATACCATATTGTTTTTTTTTCTTCATCTTATAGTAAGAAGTTATTTAATGTTACTATTGCTTGAAATGCCTCTTTTGGAGAAAAGCTTGGTAAAAACACTGATGTAATATTGATCATGATCATTGGTAGACGTATTCATTACCCTTTGAATAATTTCTTCATTAGTAAGTGATTCCTCACTATATCATTTTCACTACGATAATTCAAAATTTGATCAACATTCATCACATTTTTATAGTGTAAACCAAAAATGGCTTCACGTAATCCAGCAATGCTTTCATCTTCACTAACTTGTGGTTCAAAAGCCATATCAGTGGCATATGTTCATCTGAACAGATCTTGCAATGTCAAAAACAGTTTGCAATGGTTGTTGTCTTCATATCAATGTTCGAAGCCGCATTAATAAATTTTATAGCATTCAATATGTTAATTTTTTCAGGATTTGTTTCTTTTACCACATCGCCCTCCTAAGATGCTAGAGTAGAAACGACATCGATAATGAATTTTTAGTGCTCGAATAATCCCAGCATCGCATGGTTGAATATTTGATGTTGTATTAGGGCCAAGAAAAATAATTCAACATTTGTCAAACCTTCGATAACCTTTAATATGTAAGCACTTATTAACTTCCATGTATTTATGTATCTTGGTCGAAAATATGTATAATAAATGTACAAATAAAAACATAAAACATTTTTTAAAATTAATAAATATTCATTTATCGATAAATTAATAAATTATTTATTTATCGATAAATAAATAACCCCTCTAAAATAATAATTTTCTCCAGTCCCAACAATATTATTTTATAGAGGTTTTACTATATATATATATATATATATATATATATATATATATATATATATATATATATATATTTATAGCTATAATAATTACGTTAATGGTAACAAAAAAAAGAGTCAAATTGCACAAAACCTCCCAAGTTTAGGTCTAATTGCAGCTATATCAACTTTTATTTATAATTATACAAACCCCTATCATTAGTTGATTTTCGTAAGAACTAACTATATTGACCATTATTTTCCTATGATTTGCTCCAAATGCTCTATTAAATAATGATAATGTGACATGTTGACCAAATCAATTAATATATATATATATATATAGAGTGAGTCTCTCATGAGGGATCCCTTATTTTAATTTCGGTAAGAATCTTGATGAAAATACATCGATTTTAATGAATTTTAATCTTTTTTTTTTGTGAATGATGAGTTCATTGAAATATACTAGAACTAGTTTTCCTTAATTTTCCTATATTTAGCCTATTTTCGGATGCCTTCATATTTAACAAAAATGGATAAATAATTCTAGTGCTCAGAAAATTCTCAAATTTTGCTCATTTATAGATTTCATTGAACTCATCATCCACAAAAAAATTCAGATTAAAAGTCATTAAAATCGATGTGTTTTCATCATGGTTTTTACCGAAATTAAAATAAGGGATCCCTCATGACTCTCTCTCTCTGTGTTTTCATCATGGTTCTTACCGAAATTAAAATAAGGGATCCCTCATGACTCTCTCTCTCTCTCTCTCTCTCTCTCTCTCTCTCTCTCTCTCTCTATATATATATATATATATAAAGATACAAACTCCACCTCTAGTGGAGCTCCCAGTCTTCTTCAGTCTGAGGAGAACGTGAAGGAGATCAGCATCGATCTCCTCCGCCACTGGAGAAGATCAGTTTTCCTCCAGCCTTTTATGTTAAACGGTAGCTCTCTAATCAATTCTAAGTATCTTAACTTTTAAGTTTTGTGTTAAATTGTAGCTCAACTTGACTCTTAAATCGGGTAAAAATTTTGAAAATTTTCAGATTTCCATTTCGTAAAATATGGTATTTTAAAACAATAGTGGTATTATTATTATTATTATTATTTATGAAATCGATCTATTCATCTATCTAGACCGGGTATTTTATCTTAGGAGTCATTTGTCCAAACCCCAAGCTTATCCATTTACCAGCTAAGCTACGTCCCTAGGGGCACGGTATTTTATTATTGAAACTACTTCTAGGGTTATAGGACTTTAATGACTAGACAATATATATAAATTAAAAACTAGAATGAATATAAGATAGTGTTAACTTCTTGCTCTTGTATTATATAGTCTCATTTTTTTTATTTATACAATCATGATTGAATTTGCATTGTAAGCTCTTATCCATTCTGTTTCAAACTCCGATAAATAAACATAAAAATCAACTTTAGTTTTGGAGGCCACAAAAATATTTTTCAAGTGCAAGTACAGACTTGATTAGTTGATTTCAATCTGAATAACCTTGCTTGCGGATGCTGCAAATCTGATCTCAAACCCATGAAATTTCTGATTAAGTTGAATAATGAAAATTTTAAATTATTGGTGGGCCTTTCGATCAAGTGAGTTATAAGTTGGAAGCATATCACCATAAGCATGCCAATAGACAATGTTGACTGTTCTCCCTCTTGACAAGGATCATATAAATATTTGGCAGCAAAGATTTGCTGAATCAGAGAATCTCATTACTTTGGCAATCAACTTGTAATCTTTTTCATTATTATAATCTTATGGGGATTGATGGCGTCATTCTTGGATTGGAACTTTTCTCATACCAACTAAATGGACATAGAATCCGAGTAAAAAAATGGTTCCCTCAATTACCTTAAATAATAATTTCTTCAGTACTTTAAAACAAATTTACTAAAGATAAAAAGTACAGATAAAAGAATTTTTAATACATTAGATGGAAATCTTCAACAAGTTTTGGGATGGTTTATTCAAACGTTGTGGCTGTAGGGGAATGTTATCTGGGCCAAATTGTCTTCCACAATTCACAAACACTGAAGACTGCATCATATTTTAAAACAAACAACATGACCGATAACCTAGTTGTTCAAGCATATGTATCTTTGAAATAAATAATCATCAACAGCAAGCCCAATAAAGTACTGAATTAGTGCCACAAGATTCCTTTATCAACTTTGCTTTCAGTTTGTCCCTTGAAATTTTGAAAACTTGCCCCTTCACTGCAACCAAAGTGACTGGGACAGGGGGCATTTTTAAGTCAAGAACTACTAGTCTTCAAAGATAAAGTAGTTCTGCAATTGATAATTCAATCTGTACACCAGCATATCTTATGTATTCAAAAACCATAAGGATATACCAGACTTAGTAGCTGTATAATTCGGTAATTAATTCTTGAACCGGCATGATATTTGCAAATAAATGTTTAATAGGAAAAAGATTTAAAGGATCCGACAGACTTTACAATTACAAAATGCACATAGGTTTGCTTCCTACTATGTACCTATTAGAAGAAGGAACAATCAATTGTATCCGGAAGTCTGCACCAGCCTTTTCACTGAAAGCATAAATGAAATTAGTTAAAACTTTTGATGCAAAGTATCTTCAAATCTTCAATTGCCTCTGTTTAACCTGCATTAACAAGAATTCATCCAGTTCAATCCTCCAGACAAATAGAATGTAATAACATACATTGTACCGTCATGTGACAGTTATTGTTCGTATGTTTCGAAAGGTTATGCTTACACACCTGTTCACCTCACACCACTTATGTGGTCAGGAAACAGCAATCATCATTCTTCTGCTCGAATTCCAGGGAATTCCTTTGTCGCTCCACTCTTTTAAGATGCGATGACAATTGAAGCAAATCAACAGTACACGCGCGTTCAGGAGAGAAAGAGTACTTGGCATTCAAGAAGTCCGACTCTTGGAAAATTTCATCTGCTTCGGCTTTCATGTCAACTGCATGACCAGCATTAGGAACAATAATGGATGCTGTCTGAGCACCATCCATGGAGTTCATTCCAGATAAATACAATCCATTTGTTGTGTATTTTTCCAAAGGCATTCTACCTGAAATTTTATGAAAAATTTGATCTGGACTCTGATGACTATAACTAACTTGATCAATCAAGGGCCTAGCCTTGAGGATTCTTGTTGAATGGCTTGACAAGTTCTGTGATGGGACTGACAGAAGAGAGAGAGCACAACTTGAGTTTAAGATCCCAGATGAATCTTGAATGGTTGATGCTGCATTAGAATAATTGCTGCCTTTAGTTGGCGATGGAAGAATTCCAGGAAAACCAGGACTACATTGTTTCCCATTGCCTTGTATATGGATGAAGATTTTGTTAGCAACTGCATATCAGTAATAGGTAGTAGAGTCTGAAAATTATAGAATGTTTTTTCTTCAAACTTAAGACACTTACATGGATAAGCTTGTTCATATCTTTCTGGGAAAAGCATACCAGCTGGAAGCATGTCGGAGAAAACAAAGGATGCTCCCTTTGGTAAGGAAGTCCTCAAAAATTTGGTGCCTGCTGAACCCATATACATATCAGACAGTAAACAATTAATGTAATCTCTGTTCACTAAATAAAAATGAAAAGTTTAGTTAACATAATTGATTATCTTGAACGGGTTCTGTAGAGATGAAAGATTTAATTAGGATTACTCTTAGAAACTTTAATTTTAATAAACATCAAAATACAATGAATAATTCATGAAAGAAGTAAGGTCTTCTGATGAACTAATCCACAATCCACAGAGACATAATCAAGGCTATATGAATACTTTGAAAACTTTTAAGCTTGAATAACATTTAATAACCACCAAAGTTTGTGGTGTAACCCGCTTAAGATTGGGGGAGAAAAGTGAAGATAAAATAAGATAGTTACAGTGTTGTGTTTTTCTTTCAACTTCTCATTTCTTTGCTCTACAGTTATAACTTATTTAAACTGATGTGTCATTTTAGAAACCTATGCAAAAATTTAATGCATGCATCTTACTTCAACTGAATTCATTTTACCCTGAAGTTGCCTCCAAAGGCTTTCATATTCAATGTTGATCCTAGTGTCTTTAGACCAGTGAGCATGGTTTGCTTTATGATTTCTTTCTAAGCATGCAAATAATGCAATTATTACTTAAAATTCTCAATTCTAGTTGCTGCATGACCTAAAAACAAAAAAGAAAGTAGCTTTTTCTTAGGCTAAAATACTTAGCTTTTTGCATATATCATTATTTATTTTACAATCATATCTCAAGAGGCTCATGTCATTCTCCTAGACAACAAACAACTACCAAGGACAACTAGATTGTTATATAGAACTCCACACATATCATTGTCATGCCATAATATTTTTGAAAAGATTTCTCTTTTTTTTTTTTTGCACTATAAGTGATTAGACAATCAGATCGATGTAAAGTGGATTCAAGTGAGCATTATTGCCTTCTTTAAAACTCAGAATGACTTGTACAAAAGATATTTGGATAAAACACATTAAAAGGAACCATTATGGTTGCTGCCTTGGCCACTCTTTTGCTTTTTATGTGGAATAAGGAAATCTCCTAAGATGGAAAGTTTTCTTTTTATAGAGCCGGAAATCTTGACCTGGTCAAAACTCCAAAACCATGGGCTACATTAAACAAATAGTGGGAGTATGACTTAATATAAGTTATCATCCTTGAATAATTAAGTGCTACCATACAAAATGTGCAACTTTTATGATATTTAATTGTAAAACTTATTTATGTAAGTCATAATTACACCGAAGATCTTACAATTCACTGAAAAAAGTTATCACTTACTATTCAACTATATTTTCTCAATTATTTTCTAACTCCTAAAAATAAGTTACATATTTCAAGGTTATATGCTGCTTAACTATACTACTACCATGAGTGTCATTTTCCAGCATGATGACCAAGTACTAACAATAAATTAAACAGTATACATTTAACAGTGCCTGAAACATGCCCAACATGCATATGTTAGACTTTAAAATGCAACAGAAAGTTGTAAGGATGACTTTGTCTTTTTCATATAGGTTATGGGATAGCATATATCTGTAATGCATCCGCTAGATTGCTGCTTCAAAGATACCAGTCATTAAAAATAGACACAGACGAAAGAAAGAAAATTTTGATCTGTTCAAGATTATTGTCGAGGTCAATCATTGTTACATTCCGCTAGCTTCATGAGTCTACAAATGTAAACCACGATCACAAAAGAGGTAAAAGATGTCAACAATTTCTCAAGAAAGGAGTATGCATCATGACTCAACTCCCTTAGAATTTATTTGCATGATCTAACTGTTTATTAATGAGGCATATCTTCCATTCAATTGTAAGTTCGCCACAATTTCTAGTATATAAGAGAGCGCATATTGTTCATACCTTGATATGACTGCAGCAACTTATGTTGTTTACCAGAGAGGATATTGAATTGAGGTTTCCTTCTGCGCTCATTGTGTCCAGCCAGGCGCTTACGACAACTGCGCTTACTATCATCAAATTCAGCCAGCAAATGAAACCTGTTTAGCCAAAAAAAAAAAAAAAAACCCTGCTGTTATACTGCCATGACGAATAAGAAAATTGATTAAACAAAGGGTAGTGAATCAACAATAATAGATGGGCAAGGAGAACAATCAACAAAGCAAAGGAAAATAGTCATAGATTCTCCATTCATAACATTTAAGGATTGACTAAATTACGCGTCATAAAATAATTAGACCAACCATAGAATAAATGCACAACTGTTAGAGTAAAGTGTTAAAATGATGCAACTGCCATACCAAGCCCGAAACCCAAGACCCTGGTACTAACATATGACTAAACAATAAATCTTCACATCTCACCAGTTAACCATTTGGTTCGAGCTCATTTGAGTGCCAATAAAGCAGAGGAAGTAAATTGACAACTTAAGATCTTATAGTGTTGGGTGTTCAATATTATTTTCATTTTGCCCAAGACCCCTGCTTGAAAAGGTTCTATGACCATTCTGTGACACTCAGTCTCAGATACCAAAAATGCACATGGATTTTGAGAAATATAGCTAGCTTGTAGACCTCAGTTCCTGCATTTGGGAGCATTAACAGTAGAACCATTTATGATCATCTACTTGCAGAATCTGAATATGTGGCACAATTAACCAAACAATTGCTTAAGCGATGTGCCAAATCTGTCAATTGCTTTCTCTTTTCCTTTGTTCACTCATCAGATACGGCATTTGCCTTCCGCTCAATTTAGGGTATGTTTGCATTTTAGGTTAAATTTGCTGCTCAGGAACCAGTTCTCAAGACTAATAGGAGCTGTGTTGTGAATACCAGTAGAAAAGGGTTTCTTTATTTGTAAGGTCCGGCAATAGCCCCTGGGGAGAATTTTTCTGATAAGACACTCACTCCCTCTGAACCGAGAAAACTTTAGTTGATAATTCTGTTTGCATGGGAGGAGATACAGTTAAGAAAAAAAAAATCATATTGATTCTTCTGGAAGAAGCACTTTACAGAGTTCCTAAGTCGTAACATTGCCTCTCTAGAGGATTTGGGTAAATCCTGTGTGCATAGACAAACCCTTTTCCTTTTTTCTAAATAGTAGTTATTTCTATCACTCAATATAAGTTTTCCCAAATGAACTACAGCTTCAACAAAGTGATTCATGCAGAATTTTCAAAATGAGGTTAGAGACATTTCTATGAGCCAATTTTAATTGCAATGACAGAATAATAATATGGTCTTAAGTAAGAAAGAGCTTTGATATCTATCAAAGCGAAGCAAATAAATTTGAAGACTACAGGGAGGGAAAAAGAAAAACCAACCTGCTACACTGCTGACAAAACCTTTGTTCATTGCCGTTAACGATAACTTTGGGTGTCTTTGTGTGAACCTCACAAACTTTATGCCTTTTGTGGTAGTCCTTAGAGGAGCTAAGATCCTTGTTACAACCATAAACTTGGCAAAGGGGAGTTTGCGAGCATGAACTTGCCGTGCGTGCTCTCTTTGCCGTCAAAGATGGATTTACAGAAGATACAATTGATCTTTCCTTAAAATATTCACCATTATGTATATCTCTGTAATCAATGAATCTCCCTAGCTTCAAATCAATGAGTGTGGAATCCTGACTGTTAGACTCCATACATGAACCTGAAATCTTTGACCCAGATTCCTTTTCCCCAAAAAATGAATTTGAAGTAACCAAGCAATTAGGACTAGTTACTCTTTTAGTAAGATCCCAACTAACTTCCCCATTAAGTGTGCCCACACTTGCCTGACAATGGAGAGGTTTTCTTGGCAAATCAGTATAACCATGGTTCATAAATTGTATATTCTCAACAGTATCTCTATCTGAAACAAGCCTATTGATATCAAAATTACAAGAGGGTTTACTTTCCCACCCCACCCATGTCTTTGTATTTCTTGCAAAAGAGTCAACATGTAAGTTCACTTCATCAGAAAACAAAAGGCCTTTTCCTTCACAGTCATAGCTCCAAGACTCCATCATAGAATAGCATCAAAGTTGCAAAAGATATCCAATAATGTAAATGCCTACACAATTAAAATAAAAAATAAAAAAAATCATTATTCTAAAACAAGTGACCATAAAAGATGCATAAACAAATACTGCAAACACAAAAACACCCACAACTTCACACTTCTATACAATAATACTAAGCAGCCATTCTACAAACATGTAAAAGTTAAAAAATCAATAAGGATGAATCATAATAATTCTAACTAAGAAACACTGCACTAAAATTGACAGCATCCAATTTCAATTGATTGACAAAATCTCAAACAATTTGGTTGCTGAGAAAAAATAAAACGACAAATAAATCTATACTATGTGTTGTCTAGAGCAAATAAAAGAAAAGAATCAACTGTAACAAGTTTTGTACAAAAAATAAACCCAGCAAACTAACAAAGCTTCTCGTTTTATTTTGCTTTCATTTCATTTTTGTTTTTCAAAAAAAAAAATGTTCTGATTAAATTATTGAACACACACAACCATAAAAATGTTCAATGCTGAAAATAAAACCTACCCAGTTCACAGAATCACTAATTTCAACTACTTTGATCTTCAAAATCCAAAGAAACAGAGTAAAGCGCTCAAACAAAACTGAGAACTCTGCTCACGGAAATCTTTACAAAGGAAAAAAAAAACACTAAGAATTATTTGAAAACTGAAAAAGATAATATCATTCAAGTAAGTTGAAAAATTTGCGGGAAAAGAATTAAGCAGTGGTAAGAATCCAAGTGTTCTCTTGTTTTACCTACACTTTCTTGGATACATATAAGTATATAACAAATAAACAACAACAGCAACAAGAAAGAGAAAGAAAAGTTAATTGTTTTTTCTTACCAGGGAAACAAAAAAGAGTATGCAGAGAGAGAGAGAGAGAGAGTTTGTGTTATATTTTAATTTAATTTAGAGATGGTGGAATGAATGAAGAAGCAGAGTGAGTCAACAATGAATTCCACTATTGCTGGTTCTACTACTAGACTACAAGTATACTCTGCTTCTCCAAAAAGCATGTCCACGTCTTCTGTTACTTTTTCACATTGCGAAATTCCTATTTTGTACATTTTCAAATCATGCACAAGAGCATTTCCAAAAATGAAAAAACAAATTGAATCGCAAATAACCCCTCATGTTTGAGCAAAAGCCAAACCAAAACCAAAACCCTGGTTTGAATAAACAGTAAAAAAAAACACCCTACTATTCAATTGACTTTATTTAAATAATTTATTATAAATTGAATAAAAAAAATGAAAATATAATAAAATATATATTAATAATAATAAAATCAATTTCTTAAAAGAGACAATTTTTATTTAAAGTTTTTTAATGATTATATTTAATTAAAACCAACTAATGGCAATGGATAAAATTAGAGGGTTTGATTTGATATTTGATAAAAATCAGATGTTATTTACAATTCTCCATATAAAAAAAAAATAAAAATAAAGACTAACAGAAGGGTTCGTTTGGTTTTATAAAATTGGAAGAGTATATATGAAAAGTTGAGGGGGGAGGGATAGTATTGTAATTGTAGGAATGTAATGGAATAACAAGACCCCTGAGTGCCATCTGTAGGTGAGGAAACACGTGTCCATTACGAAAACAAACAAAAGGAAAAGGAAGTGGTACCACTACCACGCAAGGCATTGCCCATTTGCCATTTGCCATTTGCCATTTGCCATTTGCCATTTGCCGTTGCCATTAATGCCAAGTAAAGGACACCCATGCCTCTCCCTCACTCTCTTACAAAAGCAACTACTCACACTCACTGACACACATTTGGACAAAACATCCAATCCATCATCCATTGCTCACAAAATCACCAAATTTAGACTCACAGAATCGTCGGTTGCGATGGCTAAGGTGGCCACCCTTACTCTATCCCACATTCCCACCCACCAAAACCCCAACAAATTTGAGGTAGAAAAGTTTAAAGAAAGTTTTTAAGGTGTGACCAAAAACTGTGATTCTTCTATTTTTGTTTTTTGACATCAAAATCTAATCAACTAGTGGTGAATGGGTGATGCTTTTAGTTTGGCCACTCCATTTGGGCCTTTTGGGCTGGTTACATCTGCATCTATCCTCTTGAATTGATCTGTGTTATAATTGGATTTATGTTTTGGACTCAAAAAACCTTCAACACCGATGATAAATATTGCACTCCATGACTTATTAGACCATCTTCGATGTATGTATCAATATCAATGTTAAATTTGGTATAAAAAATATAAAAATGTTATATTTGACACGTCATTTTAACATTTTACTCTAATGTAAAATTTTATTTCATATGCTATTTTTATTTTTATTTTTTAAAATTATAAAAGTTAACAAATACAATCAATGTATTTATTGTTTCAATCTCAATTTTTCCTATCAAATATATTAAATTTTTATTATTTAAAATTAAAAAAATCAACAAATACGGTTACATTTATTGCTGTGCCAAATTTGACATATACTATAACATTACATTGATGCATGTTTTTTTTTACTTTATATTAAATTATAACTTTGGCACAATAATTTATTGTTGCATTGGCAATGCTATTATAATATATATTTTTGTAAAGTGTTGATTGTATTTTCAACCCAGAGCATTATAAATGAAAGGGATTTATTTCAAAGTCTATGATTCTTCTTCTGTTAATCAGTTTTTAAAGCTCTCTAGTCTCTTCCTTAAGCTAAAAATTATCATCTTTCTAATTTTATCATTGATATATTGGCCTAAATATTAAGATTGTATATATCAGCTTAATTAAGCATGATATATTTGGTCATTGACCTTAATTCCAAGGTAGTATCACCCTCTTTGCATACTTGAATGATTTAATCACTTCAAGTCTCCTTTACTTACAATTTACAATAACATTTTCTTATAAGTATGCAACAATTTTATAGCTGGGAAAGCTTACTTAAACCTTCCGATTATTTTATAGTATTTTAGTATCAGATAAATATATCAATCAGACAGACATATCATGTTATTCGTATAATTTTTTGAATTGAATATACACATTATATGATTTTATTAAATGAACATGATATATATCCCAAAACGACCGTGCATATTACATATTTCTAATCATGTTCACACAAAATTTAGCACATTTTAGAGAAGAATGGCCTCAAAGGAAAAGGTAGATGGCTGTCAATATGTTTGATGAAAAGCCAAATCATCAATCATGAGAATATATTAGTATTTAGTAGTGAAAACAAAATGATGGTGTGAATGATAGTTGATTAGATAATTTTAATTTTGCTAATTATGGATTTGATGGGTGAAGTTAATTAATTAGTTGTGAGACAGTAGAATTTGGTGGGTTAACTTGTATTGATTACCTTTAACAAAAGAAAGAAAGATTTGATTGTCCATAAGAAAAAGGAAAAAAAAAGAAAAGGTGAGTTTGTTAGGGTTTTTTTTACCGACTCATCTTGGTGATTGATTACATTGATTTTGAAAAAAATGACATGTTTACTAATTAATTGTGGCCCTCCACCCACTTAAAATTCTTACATGCTTTGATTTTGCTTTGGTGTGTGTCCCACCTTTCATTTGCGTGTGTCATGCCGTCTTATGGGCTTTTAATTTGGGTGCCCGGCCCCCATCTACCATTTCTATCAAAAAGCCTATCCTTAGAGGTTTAATCATCAAAAATCAAAATCATTTACTTTCAACTTTCTACGCATGTTTACTCACACGTACATATTTCACACCTTAATTTAAGTGAAAATTTGCTATAAATGATCAAATGTTTATAGTAAATTTTGTCTTTTAATTTAACTAGTATTGGGGGGGTATATCATCACATTATTAGATTTCCTTTTTGCTTCAACTTAATTATTTAGCTTCAAAAGTTTGCCCATAATTTAATTATCACAACACTATCTAATATTTAATCAACATACCTAATTAATTTGGCTTTATATCAGATTTTGTCCTTAATACTCACAAAATTAAAAGTCTCGACGCCACCTTAATTAGATTTCTTTTTCGTAACCTTAACTTATTCATGTGATTTCAAAAAGTTTAGCCTTAAAAAAACACAAAAATCAGCTGTTATGGGGGATTTATTTATTTTTTTTTTGAAAGCTGACATTATTGTGGATTAAAGTTCTACAAAACCTAACGAAATTGGACTCTACAAGTACGGTCTGCAATGCAACTCCCTCTTAAAAAAATATGGAAGTAGTGAATTATATTTACAATATACTTCAATTTAAATCCTAATGGTGGAGTGAAGTTGATCTCCAACCACCAAGACCATAAACCCTAGACCTTTGATCGTTGAGACTTTATCGATATCAGTAATAATAAAAAATTTAAAAAAAAAAAAACAAAGATGAAGTAGTCCACATGGTGTTATTATGATTTAGTGGAAAATCCTATTGAAGGCACAATTGAATCAATCAGTCACTCCATGTAGTGGGACTTTTCATGTTCTTGCACTCCACAAAAGAAAAAAAAAAGAAAAAGGAAAGACAAGCAAACATTCCAAACTGTACATACACAGAAAATAAAAAAAAAGTTTGAAAGAAGATAGCTACAAACCAAAATCTAACGACATAAAATTTCTTCTCACATGTTCTAATAACAGTAATAACAACAAAGAAACCATGATCAACAATAATATTAATTATATGGAAATGTACACATGAGTGATCATAGGGCTCCATTGGAAATTGGTGCTCCTGATCTCTTGATGTTGTCCATATGTGTAGTCTCATACACAGGCAGGCCATTTGAATATATTCCCAAGTCATAATTTTGCAATTCAAAGAGATCTGAGCTGGAATCACTCTCTGCACCATCATCAATAATATTAATATTCTCATTGATCAACTTTGATGACCTATAATCTTTTTCTTCGTGAGATGAATACTTGTGCTTCTGATCTGATGAGTATGCATCAATGATCTTGAATTTCTCATCCAACCATGATAAGTCTTTATTAATATTCTCATTTTGTATGGCTGCTGCAGCTGCAGCTGGTTTCACAACCTGTTTGAGTAGCTTGTGATGATCTGAGTAGCTTCTTAAATCCTTGTAGCTCTTTGTGGGTGTGTGTGCATAAGGCGGTGGTGTTCTAAAACCTGAACTTGAAGAAGAATAAAAGGACTTAGAATCAGTAGTAGTGGTGTTGCTTGAGCTTCTAAAATGACTAATGCTGCTCCTCCTTTTTCTTCTGCCACCACCAGGACTCTCTTCTTCATGAATATCTTTCATGGACTTTGATTTCTTCTTCTTAGAACTTGATTGATTGAAGAGAGAGTTCAAGAAACTAGCAAGTCTACCACCTGGAGAGCTTGGTTGCTTGTATTTCTTCTCTTTGATATTATTATTCATGTGTTGCTTCTCTTGATGTTGATGTTGATGGTGAGCGAGTACTACTGGTTCTCTGATCATTGGAAGATCCAAGCTGACTCTGCCTCCTCTCCATGCCTGCCTGTGATGATCTTCTCTCATCTTCTGAGAATTATTATATGTTGATCCACAATGATAGCCTGCAGCTGCTTCATTGTTATAGCCTGAGAAATACCTTGCAGCTTCGAATACGTCAAGCTCATCAGCAGAATCATTCCTGTGATGGAATGATTTCTTGTTGTTGTAAATAATCTTGTCAGATGTGTGATCTGATGAAAGTGTAGTGATGGACATGGTTGAATTGTGAAAGTTGTGTTTGGAAGTTATGTGTCTCACAGGTCATGTATATATAGAAGGTATTTATGGGGAAACAAGTTACAAGTTTATATGAGAGTAAAAGTAGGAATTTGTGAGATTGTTATTATAGAGAGAGGGAATATGAGTTTGAAGACTTTGAAATGATTGAGAGTAGTGGGAGGTAGCTAGCTAGATAGCTTTAATATATAATCAATAATATTATTATATGATGGAGAGAGAGACCCTACTTGAAGTTGATGTGATGAATTTGTGCTTTAGTTATGTACAGGTGAATTAAGTGGGGTATGCTAGCTACAAGGGCAAATATTTATAAGCTTTTATCCTTCTCATGATACTGTGAAAACCAGACTTGTGCTGGGTATGGTGGGGGGCAAAGAGCTGTGTTTTCTTGGATTCTAGGGTTCCAACTAGATTTGAGTGGGATTGGCTTTCAAGTGGCTGTTGGCTATGGTGTTATATATGGATATGATCATGATCAACATCTACTACTAGTACTATATATATATATACTTCCTTAACTTTACTTGTATATATGTGTCGAGTGTCGTTATTATAGAGTTAGATCATAAAGATGGTAGATCCCACCCCATTAATTCTTTTGAGAGCTTGGAAGTCACTCTTTAATAAATAGAAAATCTTTCTTTATTTACATGAAAGCTAATTTGCTTGCTAAGATATCTTTGACTGTCATAAATCAACATGGCCCAGTAAAATCTGAATGCCTCCTCTTTGGGGGAGCTCTTGGGTTGGAGTTTTTTTTTTTCTTTTCTTTTTTTTGTTTTGAGATAGTAACCCTTTCTTCAAGTGATTGGGCTAGCTAGGTGGGGAAATTGAAGATATATAAATGTTCTTTTGCATATTTTTCTTAATTTACTAGGTCATTTAATTTTGGGAATACGATGTTAAACAACTCTCAAATCTTGTTTAACATCAAAAGAGAAAAGTGGAATATGACACAAACCTACTTCCAACTTGGGAATATATAAATGAATCTTTCTTGTAAATATCATTATCAAGTTATATATGTAATGACATAACTATTTAAACAAATATATATTCTGCTATAAATAGTTCTTCACGTAACTATTGAAATCAATAAGAACTTCAGATGGGACTTCAATCAGATTCTTAGGCAAGAGTTTGGTTCAACCAAATTAAATTAATCCCCCATGCCAACCCGATGGAACATTTAATAAGCAATCAGATTTAAGTAATATATATAAACCTATTCTAAAGCTTAGGGTAATGATCCATTATCACTCATATATAGTACTACAGTAGTAGTTTGTTTTTGTATCTCTGAAATATAGAATTTTATGATCATTATAGAATATTTGTGGTTTACATTGAACATGAGTACATGACTATATATTCAAAAGTTTGCTTTTTGATCCATCTACGCCAGCCTTTTGTCATACAATCTCCAATACACTAGAATATAATAAAATGATAGTATAATGTATAGTGAAGTAATAAGTCCCACCAAAGGAGAAAAGAAGAACATTGTAGTGAGCTTTTTGAGTGTAAAGAAGAAGAGATATATTATATGAAGTGTAAACAACTTTCTTGTTTTAAGATATTGGATTAGTCAATGGATTTGGCCCATTAAAACACAAATCCCCCATCCCTCGATGTTGGGGACAGTGGTCTCATCCGACGTGCGTGTGGGCACGAGCACACGTGCATGAATAGCAAATTAATCAAAAGGGTACACGTGACATGCATTCCAAGTACATTTGCTGAATCCAGAATCCAGAATCCAAATCCACTTCCACTTCCACTTCATACAAATTACAAAGATCAACATTCAACACAATTAATGCCAATATATAACCCAGTTAGATGATCGTGACACTGACACGTACGTACAATACAAACTGTTAGAAAATAACATCATACAAGTATAGTCAATTTTTTATTTAATTATCGTGGAAAATACGACGTCCATGTTTGGCTCCCTTTCAATTTCATTACCACCACAAAGTGTGTGCAACGATTTCATTTCATACTTGGACCTTGTGACTGTTCTCTGTCGTTTTCTTCAACAAGATCTGTGATAATCTTTCTTTTGATAGTAACACTTCTACTCATCATTTTCATATATAAGAACTACTCATGTTTTCATACCGACAAAGTGACAATGTTAGGTCAACAATCACCTCATCAGGCCAGCTAATAAGGATTCTACTCTAAAACTAATTAACCGTTAAGTGTAATGCAATTAATTTAAGCTAAATATCATCTAATGTTTCCAAGATTTGGTTAAATATAAGTGTATTATGTTTCGGTGAAAGTTAGAGTCTGTTCAATCTGTAATGTTTTCTGTTTTCAAATGATCATCAGATCCATCACATTGAATCTAAACATGATCAACTTATATGTTTGGATGATCAATATGATATGTTATGAAGTCTAATATATCATATTATCATGTACGTGAATCGTCTGATTATACACTTAAAACAAATTAATGGTGGTTAGTTTAATCGGGGGCCAAATATATTGTAAACCACATGAAGTGTGCTGATACAAAGGGGGAGCAATATCTGAATCTAATTTATTCAGGTTACATGTGCCTGAAATCGACGGTCCACGAAGGACCTACAAGTCTACAACAAGGAAAGGTGACCACAAATATTATTATTAGGCCCCGTTAGGCGGCTTGTTAAGATCAGAATGCTGTGTCAATTGGCCGTTGAGGCGTTGTCGCGACATGGGAGCCCTAGCAGCCAATGTCTTCATCCCCTCTAGCCAGTTTCTATATGATCTTTGGATGGACATGGATACATGTTTGATGATTCGTTCTTTTCTTTTATTGTACACCATGCATTCTAAAAGTTACCTTACATGGTCATGGTTTTTTCATTAGTCGCATCTCATATCTCATCTATCTCTCTTAATGCCCTGTACATGTAATAAATTAAAGAAAGTTGGTTGTGGTTTGGATTGGTTGTTCGATCGACTCAACTATCTATGTTAATGCATGAATACAGATCAGAAGGAGACAACAACTGCCAAAGTAGCTAGATTAATATTAATATCATCATTCATCAGCACACAACACTGTTAATGGAGGTGACCTGCGTTACCTTCATGTAAATTTAGCCTATCAAGGGTGTTGATTTCAGGGTGCAAAGGGTACCCCACAAGAACCAACCCTTGTGTCTTTTGCTGCAACATTTTGGGACATTACTCTATATTGTCCCCCTATCTCACCAATACAAGTGTCTGGCAAGCAATAACATGCATCCAATGGGACGCCCCTCAAACTTTGTTTTACAACTTCTCTTTAATTAGAAGAAAAAGAAGATGAGATAAGATAAGAAGAGAATTCGGATATGCATGTGGGTACATGAGGATTGAGGATTGAGGATTGAGATTAAAGCTTAAACTAAATACAAGCTGAAAAAAAAAATCTAATAATAAGTTTTTGAAAACACTACTTTTGTCTAATTAATAATTTTTGTCTAATCCATATATAAAAACAAGTACTCAATCTTGATTCTTGACCGTATATAATCTAACTAAACGTGGCCCGAGTCTTGACCATGCTACACATGCAAGTAGAGTACTTCATTAGTACCAATAATTCTTGAAAAGAAATGTTACCCTTTATGGATATGTTTAAGTTCCAAAGATTATACTATATTTATAATATGATTAGAAAACATGTGGTTATTAGCATCTTTGCTATCTTAAATATCTCTATATATATATTGATATGATCATAGTTCACACATATTACCAACTGTTCCTCAAATAAATATCTGATTTTTTAATACTTCCCAAGTTGCTTTTCTCGACATTGCCTTGTGCTTTGTTCCTATCACTCTTACATCGATGGAAAAGGTCTCTTACACTTTGCTAGTTTGCTTGAACATTAGAAACTAAACTCTTGACTTTGTCAACTTTTCACATGCATTGGAAATCCTACTTAGGATTTTGGAGAGCAAATGTGATTTCCCAAAATCTTTCGTTTTCAGGGAAGAATCCGAGGCCGGCCACCTAAATGACATATATATTAATTACAAATCTAATTACGATATAAAGACATAAGACATGGTATATTGTTTATGAAATAATTTTTTGTGTATAGAAGCTAGACATATTAATGTTTTTGATAGATTATAGTGTACTACGTACTTTGTGTTGTCACGGTTTATGAACTTATTTAACTACAATATTATCCAGTGATTCCAGTCTCTTCAAAAATATGGTATTTAAATCCTTCCTCAATCTTAATCTAATCTTGCCTATAGAATAATGATATTATCATGATTGAACTATTGAAGTCATTCGTTAAAATAATTTAATCTTAAACCCATATAAAATAAAACGCTAGTCTCTATTGTTTAAAAGATTAAATGGAGAATTCTAGTCATTTTAATGAATAATATAAGAAATATAAAAAGAAGAAGAAGAAGATTATAGTAATTTTAACGATATCATTGCAAAATAATAAACAAATATAAACTTTTTAAATGCAGATGTGGTTGACTGGTTGCACGGGTCAAACTTCACCCACACCACACAGCATAATAGCAACGAAATCTCATCACTTACAAATCCCAATTTTCAAACACAAAAGTTTTTGCAAAAAAATTAAAAATTTGGCCCATGCAGGTTTCGAACCTGCGACCTTCGCGTTATTAGCACGACGCTCTAACCAACTGAGCTAATAGGCCTGTTGATAATGGGTTTCACATATATTTATTTAATTCTTTATATGTAAAATCATTGTAATGTGCACTTTTGTTAAATTTGACTACATTGTTAATTATAAAAATATGTGTATTATGACTTATGAGATTCTTTATTCTTCCCTCTTCCTGTAAAATGATATCATAAGTTGTACCACACTACCATACTATATTGATTGGTATTTTATATTTTGTAGTTCTAATTAATACGATAACTGATAATCTAACTCATTATATATTTTACTATTTACAATAGAGTTTAGGCCTTGTTTGACACTATATATAGATTAATGTAAAATAAAATAAAAATCCATGAAAATAATAAAGCATTGAAAAATAATTTGAAATAATTTTTTTTATTAAAGTAATAAAATTAATCTCAAACAAAATCTATAAAAATAATAAATTGATTATAGGTATAAATTAAAAAAGAAAGCGTAAACTGGGATAAAAAAGAAGGAAATTGTATTTTGTTATTCGTTAGAATGTGTGCAATGAACATATTGAAAATTTCATTAAAAAGGAAACAACTTTGTTTTGATTGGAACTTGGAAGCTCTTCCGATAGAAGTTACTTTTAAAATTCAAAAGTTATTTTCCCATGTCAACCAAACACCTCTAAAAGTGGTTTTTGAACTCCATTGCTTATTGATGTTCACATGTACTGATGTACTGTGTACATGGCAGCTTGTATCCATTGGTAAGGATCTTCTTTCAAGGGGAGGGAGACTAGCGGATTTCTTGTGTCGAAACTTTTACTCAATATTTAAGCCAGGAGGAATGGGTGTAGTAATGATGCATGAGATAATATTGAAGATTTTTTGTTTTAAAAATATTATTGCAATTACTTTGTTTTCATTCATTATATATTTAATTAGGTAGTTAATTATTTATAATCTAATTTCTTTATTAGATAGGTTTTGGAGATCTTAGGATTCTAGTATTTACAATTTCTATTGTTATCTCAATTTTTTTTTCTTTTTAGGAAAATTGATGATTTTAATGTTTTACTGGTTCTTTTTGGTTTTTAGTTTTCCAATTTAAATGTTTGGTACCCTAACATGGATTTTATTTTTTTAATGATTAATACAATTGCAAAGAGTTTTCTCTTGTTTATCCCAATTTTCGGTATTTTTGCTTGAATCAACGAATTTTCATGTCTATTGTTCTGATATTCGTGCACGAATCAGAAGAGTAATAGAAGTGTTTCACTTCCGGTATTATCAAGAATCAATAGAATAGTTTCCAGTATTTAAGAATTAACTGATTCGTATCAGTTATCCCTATCTGCTTATTGACTTTTGTCTGCATCGATTCTTCCAATGAATCAGTTGGAATCAAAACCACTGAATCTACCTCTATGCTAGGCTTAGCGTCTACGGACCACAACCAATTACTTTCCTAAACACTATATATCTACCTTCCATATTTCCCCATGCAAAAAAATTAAAGAAAAAAAAACAAAATTCCCATGAACCCCCAAACAAGATTTTCTCCTTATCATTCAGTGTTTTTTGATGATACATTTTTAGCAAAGCCGGTTATCGTTGATTTTGATATGCCACTAATTTTTGATGAAGAGGTGTTTGAGAAAGAGTATGCAAGCAATTCAAATTTTGTGGATTGTTTTACGATTATCTCATACTTCATCATTTCACAATATCTCCAATTTATTTGCTGTTCAAAACATAATTGATGCATTTGTTTTGTTTATTGGAGTGATTTGATGGACATTGAGATGAAAATTGGAAAATTTATGGTTTATCATCTACAATCGAATTGTCGAAATAAAGATGCCGAAATTCGAGGACGAATTTCCTCCACCTTGGACAGAATGATGCATGAGATAATATTGTCGATATTATTGAAGATTTTAGGTTTTAAAAATATTCTTGTAATTATTATATATATATTATGATTTCATTTATTATATATTTAATTAGGTATTTAATTATTTAAAATCTAATTTCCTTATTAGATATATTTATGATGTTTTAGGATTCTATTACTTTCAATTTCCTTTGTAAGGAAAGGAAGTACTAGAATCCTAAAACATCATAAACCTTTCTAATAAGCTACCTAACTAAATATATAATAAATGGAAACATAATAATATGTATTAATTACAAGATTATTTTTAAAACTCAAAATCTTCAATAATATTTTCAATATTATCTCTTGCATCGTTATCTCCTGGGTGGAAAAAATTCATCCTCAAATTTTAGCATCTTAAATTCGACGAACATATAGAAAATACTTCCATGCCAATAGCCTTTATTGTAGACGACGAACCGTACATTTTACAAATTTTGTCACGTCCATACAACCACTCCAATAAACCAAAACAAAAGCATCGATCATCAATGTTTTGAGCAGCAAATTAGTTGAAGATGATGTGGAATGATGAAGCAGGTGATCATCGTAAAAACAATCCACAAAAGTTGAATTGCTCTAATGCTATTTCTTAAACACATCTTCATCAAATATCGGTGGTTTATCAAAATCAATGACAACCAATTTTGACACTTGTATTATAAAAAAAACAATGAATGATGGGAGGCAAATCGTGTTTAGGGGTTCATGGACACTTGATCTTTGTTTTTTTTTTTTTTTTATATAGAAGAAGAAGAAGAAAGAAAGAAAAGGATCAAAAGACAAGACCATATATAGTTAGGCAATGATAGCAAACTGATGCAGGGAAAATAATCGACATAGACAAAAGTCGATTAACAGAAATGGATAATTGATTCGAATCTGTTGATTTTTGAATACCTAGAATTAATTTTGTTGATTCTAGAAAATACAGGAAACGAAACATTCTATTAAGTTGTTGATTCGCGCACGAATACTAGAATAGTAGGCATCAAAAATCGTCAAAAATCGTTGATTCCTGCTATAATACCGATATTTGGAATAAACTAGAGAAAACTCTATGCAATTCTATTAACAACCAAAAACTAAAATCCTTGTTATGATACAAGGCCTTTAAATATGAAAACTAAAAACCTAAAAGAAATTTAAAAGAATTAGGAAAAGCAATAAAATTATCAATTTTCCAAAAAAATAAATAAATAAAATAAACAATTGAGATAACAATGAAAATTGAAAAGAGTAAATGGTGTCGATATTGACACTCATAAAACTTATTAGTATACTCATATTTTATTAAAAAATTTAATTATAAAAATATCCCAATAAAAATTTACTAATAAAGACAAATTACTTTAATTAAAAATAAACCAAATACTATATACACTAATTAATTACATCTATATCTTTAATTATATTTCTTTATTAAAAATACTTATCTTTCAAAAAAAAACTTATGATAAACCCTAATTTTTATGATAAACCATACTTAAACTCTAATGTTATTTCAAGTATCAAACTTTCTTATCATCACATAATTATCATATTGTTTTTGTCTTTCTTTTATGCATAGTTATGAATTTTATCAATAAACAAAATATTTTTTTTAACGATAGCTAATGGATATCAACAAGTTTTTTTTTAAGATAGTCATAGATATCGATAAGGTTTTTTTTTTAAATTGTTGTATAAATAAAAGAATTCCAGTTCCATATATTGTTCCACATATTTCCTTTTATAAGGCTCCTACATTCGAGATATTTTCAAAAGTAAATTGGACCATCATTAAAAGAGGATTTGATTCCAAAAATAATATGATTTTTTATTTTATAAATTGGATGTGATAATAATTTAATATCAGTATTTATAAATAATATGTATTAAAATGAATATATTTATTTCAATGAGGGTACTATTGGTATTAGGATGAGTACTTATAATAATGTTTATTAATTATAAGAATATTTTTAAAACCCAAAATCTTCAATAGTATATTCAATATTATCTCCTGCTTCAGTGTATTGATACAAGTATAAAACCTTTTGTTTCCATGCCTTAGTGACAATATATCCCATGAACTCACCAGTAAGATTGTAAGATTTTAGACATTGGTGAACAAATAAAGCATCAACGGCCAATAGTGGATTTCAATCATTCTACACATTGATTCCTTTCTGCGACTTGTTATGGTAATGGTAACATGTTTGGCAAGTACACTTACTACAATCAGTGAAGCTGATAGCTTCGGTTTCCAGTTCCCAAATGTTGTATATGGCATCAATACAGGAAATGAAATCATCACTACGTACATGATTCATCTTATTAAATCCAAGATTTTGTGACAAATTATTATCATACAAGTTCAATAACATTACCAAGTCAGTTCATGATTATACCATTTCTCGTATCAATGATATAGAACTAAGACCTGTTTCTTTGTTATTCCTTTTCATTATACTGTTAATTACAAGTCCAAACAAGTAAAGAAAGTTAATTAGTCATATTTAATTAAGCTTTCCTATTTGTTGTAAGCAAATACTAGATTAGCAAACAAGATTTCAAAACACCATTACAAACAAATTAACCATTCAAGAGAATAGAAACCATAAATGAATTTGATCGAAATATAACCAAAATTGAAGCTATGGCAATTTGCGATTGGCCAGTAGCAGCGTATTGTAAAATTGATGCCCTGATTGGATAAATAACTAGAAAAATTCAAGTAAATATAATTAAACCAGAATCCTTACACTAGACTCAATGGCCTGTAGCTCTTGTTCCCCAACTTTCTTCCAGACCCCACCTATCATAAGACGGCCTTTGGCAGCTCCTCCAGCCGGAAAAACAGCTTCATCATCTGATTCATAACCAACTTGTGTCTCCTTCATCTTCTTAACACTAGAGTCATCTAATAGCTCAGTTATACAACCGGCTTCTCTCTTGCTACCAGACTGCTTCAGTCCACACATCTCTTTCCTTTCTGATGGTTCAGGACCGCCTTGTTTATCGTCTTGTTTATTGTCGTCATAATCAAGAACTGGAAGACAACCATAAGATCCAACATCACGAGGCAACATACCAATTGGACATGAGTTCCATGATTTCGCCACAACCCATGTATTCAAGGCTCCCACATTACCATTAGACATGGTCTTAATTTTTCCTTTCATCCTCTTTTGTTTAATTAACTCAAGCTTCTTAGCAGCTTCACGGAGGGAGTCCTCTTGCCGGATAAGAAGATTCTTGGAAGTCATGATGGAAGTGTTTTCTTCATTAACATCTAAATTTGATAAATAGATTGAAGAGAGCTTGTTGAGTTTCTCCAAGAGGGTGGTGTTTCCCACCAGTTGTGCAAGATGAAGGGCTGAATCCATTAACATTTTGTTATCAGTAGCCGATACTAGAAGACATTTACGTAGAAGCTCCACCAGAGTTTCATTTCGGAAGCTCTTTTCTGTTGAAGAGACTTTGACTTCAGCTGCAGAATCGGTGCTGCGGAGAGGCTTTAGTCTCCTTAGAAGTCCAACCAACCAAGCAAACAAATAAGAAAGGTGTTCCATCTGGCAAGTTCCCACTCTATATTCTGCTGATGTCTGATTCTGTCCTCCTAAACAGGATTCAGAAAGGATCAGTAAGAATAGAGATACAAGAGTAATGCTAGGTTGCCCAAATTCATGCTCAAATGATGTGGTATGTGAGTTGTCAAAATCACATCACTCACCACATAATCTCACGATTAACAGGACGTATGACAACTCACATGCCATATTATTTGGACATGAATTTGGACAAATTTTTTGGACAGCTTAGCTTTACTCAAATAATAATTTTGAACAAGCATAAAGATTAACTAAACAAGTCATGAATTTCAAGAGTGAAGAGTTGACAGTAACGATGGCAATGAAAAGTTGTAGTTCTCTTACACTCTTAGATTTGTGGATTTGTGACCAGTAAAATTTATGCCCTTCAGCTTTCGTTAATTTTTTTGCACTAAATAGTAAATATAAAGTAGTTGAAGATGTGATGTGAATTTCTTTGTCACTTACATGACTATTTTGTATATGATAACCTTTCGCCAGGAAGCAAATCCCAACAAGAAAAAATATTACTTTAATTGACTGATGATCAATCATCTCCACACAAAATTAAAGCAATAACCAAGACTCTTAACACCTCGTTAAACAAATTGTGTGGTTCATCAGGCCAACTTATCACCAAAATTTATCAATAATAGTTTATTTCAAACTCATATACCATTGCAGTTCCAGCCCCATAGTTACATACTAAAATTAGATGGCAACATAAAACTTCAAGTGTAGACCAAAGATAATAAATCACAGCAACCCAACACTTTCATGCCAGTACAACATTGTTTCTAAGATAAACGAATTAGAGCACTGTGATTATCACATTCTAGATCATATCTTGAAGGTAACCTAGTGGCTGACACACTTGCTAATATTATGGGAACCTCTTTCTGACTAGAAATGGTGAATCGATCTCCTAATTTATTTAAAAGGTTTTCCTTCATGATGAATGGGGTAATAAATTCTGTTAGAGCTTCATGTATTTGATGTCTATTGACATTTGCATGGTTTTATGTTCTTTTTCCATGGTTCTAGGTGCCATCTTATTTATTTTTGTTTAATAAACTTGTGCACCCAAGATTCTCCAAAAAAAAAAAAACGAAATTCTAGATCATAGCAAAATCCAGTTTAAGGAACATCCTGTGCACTGTGCAGACTCTCAAATGTAATAAATTTTGAACCATAGAAGACCTTAAGAATATATAAATAAATAAAGTGGGCACAAGGAGGAAGAGTCAGTGATTACCAGTCTCATATTTCTTCCCTTCTTCTGTCTCAATTATATCAAGCACTGCCTTGAGAAGAGTCAGAAGTAATTCTGGTTCCTTATTCGAGAATCTTGTTATTACAGATGTCCAATCATCCAACAATGTGTTTATGTTTTGGAAAACATTGGAACCATTTGCGAACACCAAATTTGAGGAATCTAATGTGTTCAACAAGAGCTCCAACAACACCGATGCTGTTTCTGAGGAGTATGAAGAATATAACTGTACAAGAATCTTCAAGCACTTGGTCATTTTTCTCTTAGAACCTGAAAGTACAAGTACATTGATCAGAAATGTTATACAAGTAAACCCATATGCAGATGAGTGACTTAACTCACAGATTACATAGAATTTTGTTTAAAGACAATAGCCATGATAATATTTCATTCAGAACATTCAAAAAGAAATAGTATAGTTTTGAACAGAATGTCCTCACTCTCAAAAGTTTCTGATGAAACATTTAAGCTAAACATCAAATATTCAATATTTCAAGATGTATAATGACTAAACCATGCTTAAACAATGAAGCCTGTTAGAGTGCTAAACATCAAATATTCAATAATTCAAGATGTATAATGATTAAACAATGAAGCCTGTTAGAGTGCTTAAATACTATAGTTGGGCTATTTCCTATCGACTCAATTTTTTAGGTCTATTATTTACTAACATGGTATCAAAGCCTTGTTATACCAGGGCATTATGGGTTTGAGTCCCCCCACATGATATATTTGAATTTGTTATTGGTTATCTAATTTATTGTGTTTGTGTTTGGGCTCGAGCCACAAGGCAAGCTAGTTGGCCTTGCACATAAGGAGGTGTGTTGGCGTACTCAAATACAATTGTTGGGCCCTTTCCTATCACCTTAAACTTTTGGGTCGGTTGGCTACTAACAAAGCCAAATTATAATAAGGGTACTTATACTGTTATACAGGCTTCCTGTCTTCTCAAGCAATCTTAATTAAGTGTTGTTTAGGAATTTAAATGCATGGCTACTATGTCGAAAAAAGTGACTATCTAATGTTTATGAGAAACAGTTTCAACTTCAAGCCAAGGGCTACATATATGTGATCAAATACTCACTGGCCTTCAACACTGCATTAAGTTTAGATTTTTAAATGAAATATAATTATCATGGTTTAACATCTACATGATTTAAATTAACCAGAATAAATGGTCTAACCTCCGGATTTGGATGGATGGAGCTTGCTTGACATAATTGAGAAAACCTAATTACGGCCACAATGACCTTCACAATAATTTCCACCTATGAATTGGAAGCATACTAAAGAAATTAACCTGTGAACTACCAAATTAAAAAGTTAATCTATTTCTCCTAATTTTCATCTCTTCTTATTCTTTCTAGCTACTAAAAGGAATACAAAAAAAAAAAAAGAGGATGGTGATGATGAAAGTTGCAATCACACATGCTTGGTCAAAAACTTACTTTTAAAAAAAAGACAAGATACAAGAAATATTTTCAAATAATAAGAGTACTGCAATATCAATAATCAGAGAAGAAGAAACAAGTTTTTGTAGGCAAGATCCAACCGATTTAACAGAATAACAAAAGCATCATTATGGTATAGGAGCAAATGTCATAGGTAGTCAGTGTGGTCATTGTTCAGTGGATTATATTCAAACAAGTTTTATTAAGTATTAGAATTAGGGATATTTTGATAATTTATTCTTTTTCTGGAAGGCTTGTCGTTAGAATCCATTGAATTTCACATGTTATGTTGGCCATATGCCATCAAAGCAAAAACAAATGCAATGTTCCATGCAAAATCCATTTTATATTGGTTAGAGAAGGGCATTGTTTCATAGCAATACAATCACAGCTTAGGCAAATCAAAGAAAAAGAAAATTCATAAGCAGGTTTCCTATTGACAAATGAAAAAATAAGGAAATTTTTACATACGTTTTGCTTTTACTGGCGAAAAACTAAGTTGGGGACTGGGGCTAATTTTCAAGCACATAGCCAATTCATGAAGTCTAGAATTAATTTCTCTTCTGACATCAGCAGTTATATTCCCTTGAAATGGAATCTGCTGCTTTTGAGGCTCCCAATAAAATGTTTTCAACCAATCCAGAGCCTGAAATTACAAGAAATCAGAGATATATGTGTTTATCATTATAGAAATCTCAAATTAGCAACAAAGTATACAAGGTGAGAACACTGATTAACTAAGCCATGTATTTCAATATGCTGTGTTTAAACGTACTTTAATCATACAAACATTTCACAGTATTTCCATAAATTCAAATTTCAGAATTAGCAACAAAGTATACAAGGTGAGAACACTGATTGACTAAGCCCTGTATTTCAATATGTTGTGTTCAAACGTACTTTAATCATACAAACATTTCACAGTATTTCCATAAATTCAATTTTCAGAATTTAGAAGCCTCAATCACAAAAAAAAAGGAGTCAATTTAATTAGTATTCCTGAAGAAACAAAAAGTTTGGACAACATCCAACACTTTGAACGTTTGTACAACTTCAATAACTCTAGGATTAATGTATTTTCTTGACAACAAACTATATAGTACACTGCCCTAGTTATATATATACGAAATAACAATCTCATCACAGTCAAAGGAGATGTAGAGTTGTGGCACTCATGCTAATGGCAAAGTTTCTAAGCTAGTTACATTCAAACTGAAAATCTAAAGAAAGTGCTCAAACTATGAAAGAAATATCAATAAGAAAGTATACCTTATCTGAGCAATCCCGAACTACCTGAAGTGCAGGGAGATCACGGTGAGAACCCTCTACGATTACAAAAATACCAAAGGGAAAAGAAGGATAATATAAGTTAACAATTTATGGCAGTGCACTTGAACATAGAGACTCAACCACAGGCTTCGTGACTAACTACAGCCACTACTGCCTCCAAAGACGAGGGCACATAAAGGATTACAGACATCAGATTTCCATATGCAACATGTAAGAATGAGAAGTGGTCTGATGTTGAAGCCTAGACTATGGAAATGCCAAAGGTTTAACAGATTAATCGTCAAAGAGACAACTGCCTGACGAATAATGGAATCATGTATGAAATCATTAGCTGAAACTGCTTACCATGTCGAACATCAATCAGCTTACGCGGAATACCAATTGCATGAGCAGCCTCTGCAATTGAAACCTCAGTTCTTTTACGTGTTTTCTCAACGACACAGTTCACAAGCCTTCAAAAACAAAACTAATGTCACTTGATTTTCTTCATTGCGACACAGACATTATGGACAAACACAACCAGGAAACAAAGTAAGAGTTAAATGCTCTAACTTCGATACATATATGCAGTTAAATAAACAAATACTATACAATGCCAAGCTCTTGGAGTCTTTACAATGCCAAGCAATGTACAAGGATAAAAATTTGCCCTGAAAATTGTATTACACTATTACTGCCTAATGACCTATCTGATACACAAAAGCAGCTCCTTCCACTCCACTTCAGTTTTTCTTTTTCCTTAATTTCTGGTCTAGTTGCTGCTGATAGTTGTAATGAAGTATCTTACCAAAGGAGTGAAGTAATTCATCATTCAAACAAATTTATTCATAAATTGGATGCAAAACACCATTAGGAACTCAAGAAAGGTAAAGCTGTTAAGTGGTCCAACAAGAAATTGATGCCCAATGTGGTGAATAAGTGTATCATTACATTTGACACAAAAGCAAAAGATTCAAAATCAGGTGCATCATGGGACTGGAAGACATTACTGTTTCCCCAGATACACAATACAATTTCCTATAGAAAAAGTGAGAAACAAAAGAATATGCAATACAATCATATCATATTCATGACAAACAAAAATAATAAATAATAAATAAATTAGATGAAGAAAAGTATTCTAACCTCAAGATTGCCATGCAATATAGCATAGCCAGCAATTGCTCTGAATGTAAAGCATCAGTAGGCTGATCCCCTTTATCTCTGTGATTAACCAAACAAATGTGCATAAATATCGAATTGTTTTGACTTTGAAGGCAAAAGTTATACAATATACGCACAGATATATGGTAATTTCTTAGATACAAAGATGTACACGAATTTTAATGTAGCAAATGGATTAAAGCATGATACAAACCTAGGGAAAAGGTAAAAGAACCATATCCGAAGCAAGCACAAAAAAGAAACCTTTAACCAACCCACTGGATTTCTTGCCCATTGATGATCAATTTACAAATGTTAATCACTACTAGCATGTTTGATTCCAATGCAAAAGCTTCAGTATATCACTCAGCTTCAGAAAACACTTTTTTTTTTATTAATGTTATAACAAGATTTAAAAAAAAAAATCATATTTGACCCTACGTAAAGAAGTCTCAATCTACCAATTTTCGCTTTGATTAATTTCACTTGTATTGGAAAGTAATATTGAAGAAGACACTTTCTTAACCAAAAACACACATATACCCAAATCGCAGAGAGTGTATTAAATTGAGAACTGCAGGGATTACCGGTAGTAGGGATCTTTCTGCTGAATTTCAAGAATCGAAGCCGTCACATCGATAACAACAGGTAGGCATCCTCTGCTTTTCCATGTTGATACCTATTACCAGAAAAAAAAAATGTTAACTAATTTCTTTACACAGAACAAACATGAAAAGAGAATTTATGTTAAGATGTAACTTACTCTATTGAGAGCACAGACAACCATGTTAGTTGAAGAAGAGAAGAGACCTTCTCTAACAGAATCCCACTCCTCCCAGCTCAACCATGGTACCAATTTGTAGTCATTCCATGATGACAAGATCTCATCATCAGCCATCATCTCTTCTGTCAGGATTGAAGAAATTGGAAGGAGATCAGAGGAATTGTGTGGCTGTGTTGGGCGAGAAGCTGCGCTGTTGGAGTTGTGTCTGAAGAAGAAGTTTTTAAAGTGGTGACCTTACTCAAAACGACTTTGTTTTGAGTCTCAATCGAAGGTCTTCAGGTGGGCAAGGGAGTCCTGAAGAGACTTCCCAAAGATCTGAGTTTGCTGGAATAGTGATAAAGAATGAGAGATGAAGCTCAGTCGAACTGATAAGAAAAGGGATCAAGCGCAGCCGGGCAGAAGGATTGTTCCGAGCAGTCGCGGTCGCCGCTCAATGACTTATTATGGCCGGGTTTATTTAAAAGACCTATTATCACTCAGGAAGATAAGAACGTAGTAGCTCTTCACGATCAAAGATTTTCAGTTTTTGAGAGCTGTTCGCCGCCGCATGTAGCATGGGGAATCTGGTTTAGCACCCATATTTATAGTTTCCTAAAACGGCACCGTCTTACTGCCGTGGGTCCAGGTTACTTAGTAGGCTTAATTGCACAAACATCCCCTAAATTTAGATGAAATTGCACTCATATTCAACCTTTCTGTTTATTGTACAAACTTCCCCGGCAAAGTGTTGACCAAAAGTTGACTAAAATGGAATGACCAAATTACCCTTACACGAAATTATCAATTCTGGTCCTCTATTTTCTATAATAGCAGGTCAACCACTTAAAACCTTTGACATTTAATTAAAAAAATAAGTTTGCCCATCAACAAGTATTGAACCTCCAACTTATAGTTAGAAACCATATGCCTTAACCACATAAGCTACTCAAAAACATTGATAGAATTATGTTGATTTAAATATATATATATATATATATTTATATATATATATATATTTATATATATCTAGTTATATAATGTATACATGTATATGTATATATATATATATATATATGTATAAGTATATAGTTATATAATTATATTTTAAAGCTTAGTTGACAAAATAATTTATTTCTTTCCAAAATTTTAACAGATTTAAAACAAGTTATTTAGCTCTATATATATATACATTTAAAATAAACTCATATGTATAAGAAACAGATTTAAATTATTTTAATTAATTTAAGAAACAGATTTAGACAATTGAAAAAATATTTATCAATTTAAAAAGCTGATTATTATATAATATTTAGATGAGGGAGATGCGATCTCTCCCATCTTTTTTTTAATAAAAAATTGATAAATATTTTATAAATAAATAATAATAATTTTGTCCATTGAGCATCAAATTAATATAATAAATTAAGCCTTAAAATAATTTAAATTTATTTATATATTTTAAATAAATTCATATTTAATAATAAAAAAACAGATTTATGAAAAAGAAAAAGGAAATAAGAAAACAAAAGGAAAATAATTATTTTAAACCTGTTAAAATTATGGAAAGAAATAGATTTAAATTATTTTGTCAATTAAGCTTTAAAATATAATTATATAACTATATACATATACATATATTTACATATATATATATACATATACATATATACATTATATAACTAGATATATATATTTAAATCAAAACAATTCTATCAATGTGTTTAAGTAGCTCGGGTGGTAAAGACATGTGGTTTCTAACCACAAGTTGGAAGTTCAATACTTGTTGAAGGCAATTTATTTTTTTAATTAAATGTCAAAGGATTTAAGTGGTTGACCTGCTATTATAGTAAATAGAGGGACCAGAATTGGAAATGTTGCATATGAGTGCAATTTCATCTAAACTTAGGGAATGTTTGTGCAATTAAGCCTAGTTAGTATGAGTCTTTTGTTGTAGGGAATCATCTCCATAAGAGTCTATCATATGATAGTTAGTGTGAGTCAATTGTAGGGAATCATTTCCCATTTACATTCTGTTAGCGAATGGCTATGTAAGGTTGTTTACAGCCAATTTTATGTATCATCAATGACTACAATATTTTCCTAACTAATTCTATTTCTTTTCTCTCTCAACCTCTCTCATATCTCATTCAATCTGTTCTATCTTCTCCTTCAATGTTCTTTAATATATTCCAGAAATTCTTCATTTCCTTGCCCAAAATTCTCAACCTGAAATCAGAACAAAGCATTGATTAATCTTCCCAAAACAACAATTAAATCAATCTAAAAACCTACGCATGACAACGTTTGTGTGAAGGATTTAGGAAGAAAGAGTGTTTTATGAAGTTTCTAGAAAGAGAAAAGATATCACAGAAGCTGCGAAGAAGAAAATAATTTTATCGTACCAATCATGTGTTGGTATGAGTGGTTCGACACTCTCATCCCTTAAGCAATGTCGTGGGTTCAACCCCCTTGTGAACGGAGCTGCACATATTGGGAGCACTTTACCCCTTAGTGGGCCGACCCGGTGCGAGCCCGGATTAGTCGGGGTGTGGACAAAACCGATTGCACCGTATGGTGGATCCGCCCCACCTGGAAACCGGATGGTATCAACAAAAAATAATAATTTTATCGTGCTTGTGTGAACTTAAAACGACAAGTCATTTTAGTGTCTTGATAGGGTTTAATTGCTTTCCAAAATGACACCGTTTAGGAAGCCTGAAGAACTTAGTTAAACGGCATCGTTTAGGTAGTTGTGGGTTCATAGTTTTAGTGTGAGTCTAGATAAAGTGGATCACTCCATTTTGTCCTATTATCTGGTGTCTTTTTCACAAACTATTCCTTATGTAACAACATGATGTTATAAGCATGAAATGAGATTTATCTTATTTATTATTTTAATCTAATAAAAAAATTAAAAAATAGATAGATTTATTTAATAAAATAATTCAAAGAATAAAATCATAAATAAAAATAAAAAATAGATAAAATTATGAAAATATAAAATGATGAATTATTTATTTATTTCAAACTTTCAGTATTACATATTTACATGATTGCCTCATTATAAATATTACTAAGAAAAATACAATAATGGAAAAATAGTGCAATCGTATTACAAATAGTCAAGTAAATGTACATGTATAATTAAAAATTTTAAATTATAAAAAGAGTGTAATGCAATCAATGACTCTTTGGTCTTCACTCCTAGTTTTGGACTTGGTTACTGTCGAAACCCTCATCGACATATAAATTGGTGAAATCTTGAATAAGTTCTTGGTCTTCTATTTCATGTTGCATCCTTTTTCGAGGGTGGTTCCAATCTCAAATGCATGTTAATACCTTCACCATCTCAGGAGATAAAAAAGTTCTTCTTGTTTTAATTATACGTCCACTCGTGTTGAATGTCTGTTCTAAAGAAACAGTAGACATGAGGATAACGAGTATGTCACGTGCTAGTTGTGACAGGATCAGATATATGTTGCTATAGTTCTTCCACCATAACAGCAGATCAAATTCCTCTTTGTTTCCGGCGGAATAGAACTGAGTTTCAAGGAACTTGTTGAATTCGGCACCTCCAGTTGCAGCAGCTCGTGGAGCTTAGGATGAAGAAGAAGAACTTGATGAGCCGCAGCTTTTTTGGCGATTGAGAATGCTCCAACTTCTCTTCAACGAGAGTGTGTCCCGTTCTTCCCATGATTGCTTGTTAACACCGCCAAACATGTACTCATAAATACTAAAAATTTCGAACAACTTGGTTCGAATGTCAGTAAACTGTTCTAAATCTATGTCCAAATTAGAACCAATATAATCAAGAAAAGTTTCTAAACCAGATAATTTAACCCTAAAATCTAGTATAACACCTAAGGCATAAAAAGAAAGGAATTTTAAACCACTATTTTTAAAACTTGTTTTCCGTGGCAACAACTGCAGTGCCTAAGATATTATCGTCCCTATACATGTTTAACTTTTCCACCTCAACACCCGTGAACTTAGCAGTCTCAGGTGTAAAGAATGCTCACATGTTGTTCTCACATCGATAACAGGTAGGCATCCTCTACTTTTTCATGTTGAAACCTATTACACAACCATGTTAATTGAAGAAGAAAATAGACCTTCTCTAACATAATCCCATTCCTTCCAGCTCAACCATGAGACCTATTTATAGTCATTCGATGTTAGATTTTGGCATTTAGGGTTGAGGAAAGAGAGATTGATTGATTTGGGGAAGCTAGGGATTTGATAAGTTAAATCTACTGAAATTTGGTATTAGGAATTACTGTAGTTGCTTTATTGTTTTTTTTTAAACGGCACCGTATGAGGTAGCCAATTAAAAAGAGTTGTAATGCTTGTTGGTGAGGTCAAATACAGGGGATTCCAATTCCACATGACTACTCTTACAACAAATCATTTATATGGTATGTTACAACAAATTGTTCTTTATGCAATTTACAACAAATTGTTCTTTATGCAATTTACAAAAATTTCCTTTATCTAATTCTTTCTCTCAGTTCTCTCTCTCTCTTTCAGGGTCCAATCTTCTTCTCATATATGTTCTTCTTGCAAAAATCACGAACCACTTTTCTAGAAAATTCCATAAACCTGCAGAACATAGCTTAAGCATATCAGAATTCCAATTAAAATAAACTGAACACAATAGTATTTACATAATAAAATACATTACCACAACTCCAACGTTTTTAAAAATCAAAACTTAACAAAACTATTTTACTTAAAAATCGATTCAATGAACAAGTTGATTTATTTTTTCAGTATGCACCTAAACCATGAAATGTAGTCAATATTTTTCAAATTTTGTTTAACCAAAAACAACCAGGTACTCCATTTAACCAACAAAAAAATTTAAAAAAATTTAAAAGAAAAAAAACTAATCACATTATTAAAAATAAATCCAAATATATATTTTCACTCAATGTTAAAAAAAAAAGTTCTCAGCAAACTAAAAGAATTATAATCATGAAAAAACAAACCTTAAATTCCAATAAAAATATCCAATATCCCTGACGGCTTGGAGATTTCCTTGAGTTTGAGATGCTCTAAAATTATATATTTTTACAGTAGGTGATTTAATGTTGTTGGTTGTTTATTTCTAAAGGCCCAAATTGAAAACCCTAACCGATTTGGCGGTACAAATTTGAATTATTTTTCTAACTTCATCTCATTGCAAACATGATTAGATATAATACGCAAGAAAAAACATTGGTATGATACCAACCAGTTTTCGGAAACAACTGCATAGTTCACTTTGACGTGAAAGTGGTTTCCAAATAGAGTAATTGGTGTAAATGTCCTCTGAAATATACGCTAATTTGTATGTTGACCCCTATATATGCGAATTTGTATGTTGACCCCTAAAAAAACTATCATTATTGGCAAAACCCTACAAAATGGTAACGAAACCCACTTTCCGTCCACTTTATCGTCATTTGCATATCACGTGTGTTTGTAAGTAAGGGAAAAATTGGAATAACACAAATTCAAGCCTCTTATATATTGCCTTAAATTAAAAAGAGGAAAAATCACAGAGAACAAGTTCTTCAAAAGTTTCTTCTTCCTCATTTTTTTCTAGGGTAAACATGAATGATGCTTGGATCTTAGGGATTTTTACCCAAAGTGTTTCTGTGAAAGAACAGCTAGGTGATGCACATCTTGGACAGATTGAAACCTAGAAAGACGTTTATGGGGTTGCTTAAATTTTTAAGTTTGTGGGTGTTTAATCTGAGCTTTTTATTCTTAATTAATATCTGAAAGATTTAAATCAATCTTTGTTTTTTTGTGTGCTTGTTATGGAGATGTGAATTGTGGACTCTTCAGATGGCAAGACCCTCCGATTTGTGCAAGGTCCAAAAGATTGTTCCTTAATTGCTTAGAAGAATACCGGAGCTTGCTATGAGATTGGGGGAAAATAATGGTTTTTCAGGTATTGATAGAAGCTATACAATTGTCTCTGCAGTTGGTGTAGATGAAGAAGTTAGTTCTGCAGCAGAAATGAGGAGAAACCATCATAGAGACAGTAGAATAATAAATTGGTTTGGTGTTTTGGTTTTAGCAATAGATATTTTGTTTGTTTTTGGCAAACAAATTATGGAAAATATGTAACTTCGTAACAAGTGTGTTTTGGTCTAACTCTGTCATAAATTTATAGAACAAGTTTGGTTGTATATTTATGTTCAAGAATTCCTATTGTGAAAGCTTTTTTTTCTTGATTTTAGTATGATAGTTGGATCAGTCTTCACCCCTATTAGAAATATAATGAACATGAAACCGAAAACATATATCGTCTCAAGTAGAACTCCAATTCTTGCTAGGAGAATTTTTGTTGTAAATGTTAAGTTGTGTCCAAGCATTGAAGGACCTAGAAGTACACCACCCCGATGAATATAAATCATCAAACACATTGGCATTTTATCAAATAGATTGTAAATGTTAATTTTCAATGCTCTGAAGAATATGTTCTCTTAGACATATTATCAAACACAGTGACAACTAAAATACATCTTAAGTTGAGTTCCAAAAATTAACATTAACATTACAATAAACCTGATTATAATCAGAGTTGTTTCTGGTCTAAGAACCTTTAACATTACAAAAGCAAATATGTTCAAAATAATAGTACAAGAATATAACAAAAACAGGTATCCATAACATAAATCCCAAATATCAAAACACAGATTCAATAACTAAATTAAACAGCAAATTTAATACAAGCATTGGTCTTTTTCCTTTTTCCTTGTCTTGGTTGAACATCTTCAATTTGAGTGGTTCCTTAGCTTGGTTGAACTTGTACAGTCTGAGTACTTCTTTGGCTTGGTTTAACAGCTTGAGTGTGAGAGGTTCCTTAACTTGGTTGAACAGCTTGAGTCCCTGCACCATTTTCAGTCCCAACTTACGTCCCTGCAATAGATTCAGAGCTAGCTCCATTCCTTCCAGCCCATTTGTCACAAGTGGCCCTATGTGCTTTTCCTACCCATATTTATCGCACCTAACCACTATGTAATTCCTCCTCAGCTTGATTTTCCCTCATATCCTAACCTCATCAGATTACAGAGTCCTTGCCTTCATTAGTCTGCCTTTCTATTTTTTGAATTATGTACATTGAATAGGTCTATCATTGGTTTTTGGCCACATATGTGACTGGAGTATAAGCCTATAAAAAAGTTTCATTCTTGTACTTCTTGTCTATGAACTAAATAAGGTCACAGTTGGAACTCAATAGGACAGACATTCAATGAATACATGGAATCCCAATCAGCTGCCAATCGTTGCAAGCACATGTCTTTTTGTCGGTGCCAACCACAAACTGCTCATCTTCATGACCTCTGACTTGATATTTGTAGTTTCCATTGTAATTAGGGTGACATATGCTACTCTCCAACTTAACCCTCTCAACAAACTTGAAAACTTTTAGCCCTGTTTCATAATGCCACTTCTCCACTTCAGCTTTCTTCCTTACTAATATTTTCATCAAATACTTCTTCTCTTCTTGATCATCTCTATAAGAGTGATCACTAGCTTGTCACGAGCTTGTAGTATTGTTGAGTTGAAGGCTTCACACATGTTATTACATAACATGTCACATAGTGTAGTTTCTTTGAAGAAGGTCATTGACTAGTGAATATGATCTTTGTCAGCTAACTATTGATATTCAGCTTAACTCTCAATCCTCATCCTCTCCATACTTTGTGCAAATCTATCAAGTGAAACACAAAAGATGTTAAGCAAGATTGTAGAAAAACAGTAAGCAAGTCATAAGATAAAACAAGTTAGAATGATTACCCTTGTTCAGTTTTAGACTTTGCAGCACCCCACATGATCAAACTAGAAATTGGGATGACCGGATTCTAAATTTCGAATTCTGATTTTTGAATTAAGAGCATCCACAATGCATATGACCTAAACACAAGACTCATTGTGTGCCACCTCACCATTTATGGGTCTTACTTTCAAAAGAATGGGTATTCCCATTTGGTTCCTCTTTAAATAAGTCTTTTTTCCCCACAGTGCAACTAAATTAGAAAATATAAAATCAAATAACAACAATAAAAATAACAAAAATTTCTTTTTAAAAACATCAACAAAAAGTTAACCAATTTTTTTAAATGAAAAAATTCGAGGAAAAAAGAAGAAGTTCTCCTTGACTCCACCTAGATCATATTGATGTTTATTGGTGCCATCTTCATGTGGAGATCACACCACCACCTTTGAAACAATCTTCACCGGAGGAAATCTACCAATGGAGGAGAGATGTCCATTATTATTTTTAATTGTATAAATATTTTCACTTTAATATATATTTTTAATTTGTTATTGTTATTATTTGAATTTGAATTTTTTGAACATTTAATTGAAAAACAATATTATTATAATAACTAATTAAAAAAAAACTAAATTATAGGCAATTTGAACATTAAACTATATGTATTCAGTCAACTATTCAAACTATCGGTTAACGAGTAGATCAATCATACTTTTTTGTCATTTTGAAAAAAAAACAGTTTAGTTTAAGTATACATCGTACAAATGTTAGGGTGCGTAATTGTAATTTATCTTCTAAAAAAATCTCAAATCACAGTTAACATTAAAGAGAAAATTTTCCGAGTGAAAATAATAATTTTCTCTAGTAGACACACAATATAGATATATTTATAGCATACTAATACACATCACCACTCTCTTACCATGTAAGCAACATAACTTCAATCATAATAATACACATGGTAAAAGTGTGATGATATGTATTAGTATGCTATAAATATGTCTATATTGTGTGTCTACTAGATAAAAATGGGTGAAAATAGAACAAAATACTTATTGAAACTAGAGAGAGAATAAACTCATTGAAATGAGAGAGAGAGAAAAAAAAATTCACTGAAACCCTAGATAAATCTATTGAATATCCTATTGATTGAAAATAAATGGGTTAATTGCACTAACTTACATTTAGTTTATTAAATCTTGCAAGATTTCAAACATATACTCTAAATTAACACAAACACCCCATGTCATTAAGTCAATCCGTTAACTTTAACTGTTGACTAACTTTGACCATTGGAAAGCCAAATATAACATTGCCACATCATCGTAAATGTAAAATATTTTTTAATTAAAATTGAAAAATCTAAATTTTCTAAAACAAATAAGATAATCTACCGATGGTGTAGCTCCACCGCTAAAGGAAACAAGAGATATTTAGTGATCTTCTACTTATTGAAAGAGATCTTCGTCGATCTTGGAGATCGACCTCATGCAGTTCGGAGAAGAGGCTTATCCGGGAATTGTGGATAATTCTTTAAGCGGCCGATATATTAACTTTTATTTTTATTTTTCAATTTCCAATTTAAAATATTTTATATTTGGGATGTGACAAGGGTATATTTGGTTTTCTATAAGTCAACATTAGTCAATCGTTAAAGTTAACATATTGACTTCATGGTAAAGAGTGTTTATGTTAATTTGGGCATCTTTTAAAATTTTGCTAGATCTAAAAAAGCAAGGGTAAGTTAGTGCAATTAACTCTAAATAAATAGAAAAAGGCATTGAAAATAAGAGAGAAAACCCAATTAAAAATAGATAAAGAATAAAGTAAACTTTCTTCTTGAAGTGTGAACATTTTTTAGTTATTATAAATTATCAAATAGGTAACTCGGTCATTCCTTTTATAATTATGCATAAGTATTTTTGTCATTTCAGAGACAAATGTTGATAAGAAAATAATTTTTTTTTGAAATTAATTAAAGAGATTTTCTTCTTACAATCCAATTTTTTTCTTTTTACACTCCCTTACTAAATACACTTCATCTTTAAAATTTTAATTTAAAATGTTCTAAAGACATTTAACTTTGTTCCAAAACTGTCATTTTTATTTTTTCACACTCATATTCTAAAAATACTCTATTTTTTTTAATTAATTAACTTTATTAAAACACTTTGTTTTATTTTAATGTTACCCATTATTAATTTTGATTTACTCATGATTTGATGAAAATTTATATGAAATTTTAAAAAATATAAAATAAGAAGTGCGATAAGCTACATATGTTTCTAAGCCGTATTAACCCAAAAAAAAATCAGTAAGTTTCAAGTTGACATTAAGATTATTGCATTTGTTTTTTCAACTGATTCTGCATAGTCTGTATTTTCAACTAATTAAAAATTAATTAGTCAAATCTGTATTATTTTCAACTAGTGATTCAACAGAAAAAATAAGGGTCCGTCCTGTAATCATTTTTCATTTGCTGTTTTTCGAAAAGAAAAATGAAAATAAAAACAGTATTTTTGGTTTCAATTTCGAAATCCAAAAACGCGTCTGGTAGCCTATGATAAAAACTGGATTCTGAAAATGAAAGCGGAAAAAACGCGTCCGGTAGACTAACATAAAAATATCAAAAATCATAATTTTCTTATTATTTTTTGATTTGAATATAAAATGAGTCAATAATTTATCAAATATCTTATAATTGAGAAATAAATATTAATTTTTTACTAAAAAAAATAAAGTCTTTCGATTGAAAAAAAAGTCTTCATTTTAACTGATGTACATTCGATTGAAAAAAAAAGTCTTACGATCCAATTAAAGTCTCATCATCTAGTGCTTTTTTCTTTTAACCGGTACCCATTCCAGATGATGAAGAAGAAAAAGTTTTCATTTTTATTGCAAAATCTGAATTTTCTTAGAATTGGATCATAATTGTGAATGCTTACGATGATGAGACATTGATACATATTCTAGATCCGTGAATGCACACCACCTCTACATTCACCAATCCAAACCGATTCATACAACTCAAAAACATAAAAAACAAACTTCAAATGTATCATTTCAGCCATTCAATTAAAGAATTGCTGAAAAGTATAACCATCAATTCGAGCAAATAATCAAAACTGCAGATTAAACAGTAAACGATAAACAATTAATTATGAACCTGCTTGTTTCATTTGAAAAAAAAAACTACTCTTTCAAAACTTCAAAGTTATCATTTCTAGCAATTAAAAGTTGGGATAATTAATTATTGTCAAAATTAGGCATTAATAACAATAGAGCACATGCTGGCAAATTCATAAACAACACAACAAACATTTAAGCATCAAAATCTCAACCTTTTCCCACCGGTAAAACCAAACCCCAATCTCCAACCAAACAAATCCAAGAACTTCAATTATTTTATATAATACAAAACCAAATTAAGAATTTTAGATTAAAACTCACAATATCAAAACCCATCACAAATCAAAACCTAAAAAAAAAACATGTTCGGCTGAAGAAGAAGAAGAAGAAGAAGAAGAAGAAGAAGAAGAAGAAGAATACCAGCTGAAGAAGATCGGTGGCGACGAGCGGCGAAGCAGAGTTGATCAGCGACAAGCGGGAGCTGATCAACGGCGGCGGCGAGCGGCGAAGGAAGAAAGAAGATGAAGATGGGAAGAGAGAAGATGAGGAAGAAAGAAGACAATGAAGAATATGAAGAACTAACGGTGGTTGAAAAGAAAAAAGAAAAAAGAAAATGATTTTTTTGAAAAACAAAAAGCGAAAACGACAAAACAAGTATTTTGTATTTTTCAAATATTTCACTGTTCACACTAATTTTGTTTATCATTTTTTTTTGAAAATAAAATGAAAAACGGTTAACGAACGCGAATTCAAAATTGTTTTTGAAAAACAAAAACGAAAACGAACTGAAAAACAGCTGCAGGACGGGGCTTAAGTGAGTTTAAAACTTATTCATTATTAATTTTTGTTTTGCTGCAAATTATTCTCCATAAAAAACTACTCATGATTTTGAAAAGCTGTAAAATAGTGAGGAAAAAAAGAGATGTGCTAGGGTTTGTGAAACACAAAAGAGGAAAAGAAATGATATTGGATTCTAAGAAATTGTTTTATTGTGTTTTTAGAACTATTTGTCATTTTTAGTAATTTTAAATAAGGTTAAAATTATCATTAACAAAATAAATTAAGATGGAGTGTAAAAGGATAATCGTTAGGGATTACAAATAGCATTACTCTTAACTAAATTAGAATTTTTCAATAATTTAAAGGCTAAATCAAGGAATTTCCACGAAAAATAACAATGTAGAAGCAACATAAAAACCTTAAAAGCCAAGAGCTAGAAATGTCTCTTTAGTTTTCTTTCATGTTGAAAACAAAATGAAACATTCAAAGTTTCAACCAAAAGACCTCGGCCCCCATTTTATAGACGGGAGAGGTGGGGTGGTGACTCCTCTCACCCACATTCCTTCATTCCCCTCCATATATACATATATATATATATATATATATATATATATATATTATTTTTATTTTTATTTTACATGTAAAGTCTAAACAATTTAAAAAAAATAACTAGTTGAAATTTGAGATTGTCTGGATTTTGTGTGTCTTCTTGTTTTGTATTTTGGATTGATCGAAGATGTAAACTTTAGGGGGGGGGGGGGGGGGGGGGGGGGTTACTGGATTGAGATTTTAATAGACAATTTTATGAAGTAAAAGTCTAGTGGTATTGGATTGAGACTTTTTAATAAGTTAAATAAGTCTGGTGGTATTCGATTAGGACTTTTAAGATTTTTTTAAGAAGTCCATAATATATTGTGGTATTGGATCCAAACTTTTAAGATTTTTTTTAAAAGTCCATAATATCTTGTGGTATTGGATCCAGACTTTTAAGAGGCGGCAAATTGTTTGGTGGTATTGGATTGAGATCAATATTTGTAGGATTTCCTAACAATATGGATTGTCTAGACTTTTTAATGACAACTATAAATAACAAGACCCCAAAATTGTCTTGCCCTTTCCCATCATACTTTTCATGCCCGCTCAAGACTTTTTGGAAAATAGCAATAAAGCTGTGACGAAACCCTAACAACAGACCATGTTCAGGTAATAATTGGATTGAAATAAAATAAACATATTTTATAATGATTATATTTTATGCATCTCAACAATTCTCAACACTGTCACATATAATAAACGATTGCATCTAAATTTGCATCTCAATTCGTCATGGAAATATATGCTTCACATCTCAATTCGCAGCAGTGTTCATATATATGCTTCTTTTATTATAATATTTTACTGAAATAGTTTGAACAGTGCTGATTATAATAAAATATAATGGTCATAGGCACTACTAGATGAACAGTACTGATTATAATAAAATATAATGGTCATAGGCACTACTAGCCCAACAAAGAGTAAGCGTGAATGATTTTCAAAAGAGATGAACACTGCTGATTATAATAAATATAATGGTCAAAAGAGATGGTCTCCAACTTGCTAAAATATAATACTCATAAATCAGCAGTGTTCATATTCGTGCACGTCTCTTTTGAACGTACAGTGCTCATAATTAGCAGTGTTCAATTTAGCAAGTTGCATCTCAATTTGCAGAGTATTGTACGTTCACATTAATTCAGAAGCATATAATAAAAGAAGCTGATTATATTATATTTAATTTAACGATGTGAATGGTATCCTGCAGTGTTTACAATAATTGGTAAAATAAAATAAGCATATTTTAACTATTATATTTTAGCAATTTGCATCTCAATTCACATCACTGTTCACATATATTAAAAGAAACATATTTTAAACAGTTCACAATTCGTAGTAGTGTTCAGTAATTTAGCAGCATGTAACCGATCAATGCGTAGTATATTGTTTGCGATCCAGTGCCTATAGTCTTGTAATTGAGTTTTCACATGTAATAAAATATTGTAAAGATATATAGATCAATGTGTTATATTGTTTGTGATACAATGCCTACAGATTATATATATATATATATATATCTCCTACCCTTTGACAAGTATAGATCATTACTAATGGAAATATTAGGGTTTAGAATTTATCAAAATGTTGAACAAAACATCGATTTTGTCAATCAAATCCCCATGCTATGCTACAATGAATTAGAGTTATATAGTTCAGGTCAAGATTAGGGTTTTATTCTATTATTATATTGTAATATACAATATATCAGCCTAATATGTTTTTTTTAATTCAATTATGAGAGTACTGAATTGGAAAACTAAAAAACTAAAAAAATCTCCAAGAGGTGTATTTTTAATTAGGTAAATATTTCCTAGTAGATTGTGGATTTGTTAATCGACGTCAATTTTTAGCTCCGTATAGAGGTGCGCGGTATCATCTACAAGATTTTGTAAGTAATGAGAATGATCCTGAAAATGAAAAGAAATTATTCAATCTTCACCATGCGTCGTTGAGAAATGTGATCGAGAGAATATTTGGCATTTTTAAATCGGCACCTCCATTTCCATTTAAGACACAAGTAGAGATAGTGCTGGCATGTGTGGCACTCCACAACTTTCTTCGTAAAGAATGTCGATCTGATGAATTTTCTATTGAAGAAGAATCTGCATCATCATCACCACCGATTGTTGAAGAGGAACTTGAAGAACTAGTTTCGCAAACCCAAGAGCAACAGAGAGAAGAAGCTAATACATGGAGACTTAACATAGCTAACTATATGTGGAGAGAGAGATATTAGGCCATGGGAGGATTACTAGTTCCAGCAGTTTTGTTTTTCATTAATTAGATGGCTTGAGAGATATTAAACAATATGATACCTATAAAATAGTTCTTGTGCTTGTTTTTGAGAATTTCGAATGTGTTGATGACTATTATTCATGCTATTGTGGTATTTGTTTATGTGCATTTTCATTGTATGTTGGTGCCTGTTTATTTTATTAATCATTTCTATTTTTTGAAAGTTAGTTTTGAACCTTTGATTTAAAATATAACTATTTCAGTAAAATATTAAAATAAAAGAAGCATATTTTAGTTGTAAAAAATATTCTATCCAAAAAATCAATGCCTAATCTATATGTTTGTGTACTTGTTGTTATATTACTGCTCTTGTCATTGCATCATTTCTTTGTGTAACATTGGCAGATTGCAGATGTTTTGGACAATGGCCACACAAGTAATAACATATATATTCTTCCATCAAATTAGTTGAAGTTGATTTTCAAACCATATGTATATATATATATATATATATACTGAGTTTTCCCATTGATTCTGAGTTTAATATCTTGTTTGAGTTTTTTCAGCTCGGACCAACTACCTAGTTTGGGTTTCTCAACTTGGGTCTGTATGTTAACTAACAAATTTATAAAGCCCATATTTAAAAAAAAAAGGTCCAAAAACTCTTTAAATAAAATCTAAATAATCCTAATAGTTTTTAAATAAAATCTAGATAATCTTAATAGTCTATAAATAAAGTTCAGAGACTCTTTTAAAAAAAAACTAGAATCTTGAAAGTCTAGTCCATTTAATCCTAATAGTCTTTAAAATCCATAAAATCCATGAAATCCTGTTACTCCAAAATTGTCTATTAAAATCTCAATCCAATACACCCCCCTTAAATTTGTGTTGATTTTTATTGTGGAGTACTATATTATAAGTATTTCTATTTATTTTAAATTTCTTTAAACCAATTATATATTTTAGAATACAATAATACTATTTTGTCCAAATTTGGTGTCCATATCTGGTGCTCAAATGATGTGGCAACACTATGATATATTCATTTAATTTGTATTAGATTTGCATGATTTAAATGAATGGATTAGAGTGTTGAAACAACATTTGGGCATCACATTTGGACACCAAATTTAGGGAAAGTAGCATAACTTTTTAGAATATATATTTTGATTTAACAGGGTTAAAACTAGAAATTGGGATGACCAGATTCCAAATTTTAAATTCCTATTTTGGGATTGAGAATTGTAATTTGAAAATGAAAAGAAATAGAAGAAATAGGGTTTGAGAGTGGGGGTGGGGGAAGCTCTCCCCAAATGCCCTCACTCTGAGTTCCCCTAAATAGGTTTTGGGCGAGGTGGTGGGGTGAGGGGATTCTCCCCCACCCCAATGTGCACCCACGCCCATCCTATACTAACACTACTAGACAAGTGAACTACTATAATTATGAAGTTTATAAGTATATTTCTTATAACTTATGTATTCTAACAACGAATCAAGGTTCAATATTGACGTTAACACTTTGTATATATCATCCCATTATTGTAAGTATATTGCTAGTTTGTAAAATTGTAGGAAACCTCTCTTGATAACATTCAAGTTGTGCCGTTGGTCCGTTGCTAAGAGCATCTCCCACCATCTTTATCTCTATCTCTATCTCTATCTCTAAAATAGAGTTTCAAAAAGGAATATTCTTCCCAGATTTCATCTCTAAATTTTTTTTACTCCCACCACACTCTCTATCATTCTCTCTATCTCTATCCCTATTTATATTTATATTCTCAAATAACTTATATTTTCATTATTATTTTTTAGTTTCTTTACTAAATTATTGTTCAACTAAATTTTAACAAATATTATTAATAAAATAACATTTGTAATTTTTTTTTTACTTTTTTTAAAAATATAATGTTTTATTAGTGCATGAATTTATAAATATCTTACTAATAAATAAATACACCATCCATCAATTTATTTGAAGCATTTGTTACTAATTTGTTGTTGTATCAAACTTTCTCAACCAATTAAATACACCATCCATCAAATTATTTTGTTATAAATAGCTACTCTGGTTACTTCACCATCCACTTCACTGTCTACTTCACCTTTTATAAAAAATTAGTTTGAAAATGAGTTTTTATGGTTCATCTTATATATCTTCATCTTCTTCTTCTTCTTCAAATTCTAATGGAAATTTTAGAAAAAAAACTCTCACAATTCGGGTGGATATGAAAGTCATTTGGATGGTTTTCCAAAATATTAATGTATTTTGACATTATTATATGTTATGTTGTTATTATTTAAGTTTTTTTATTTTTTTATCCTTATTTTAATATTTTTATGTTATTGTAATTTCTAATATTAATATTTATTATTTCAATAATATCTTTCCGTTTTTATTGTATTACTAACTTATAATTATCAATATGTAATAATAGATTTATTTTTATAACATAAAATAATTTTTTTTAGAGAAAATTATAACAAAATAATAACATGAAAAACACATGATAAAGTATGGTAAATAAATAATTATTTATTAATATTCAATATTTGACTCATTTTAAAGATCTAGATGAGACTTTTCTAATGGTATAATTTTTATATTAATTGGATTTAATAGAAAATGTAAAAGGATATAAATAGAATAAAAAATGTTGAAAAGTGAATTTAGAGAATGAATAGTAGTTCTCTATATTTAGGATGTTCTCTAAATTTAGGGTACGTTTGGTGTACAGGATATGATTGAACTATTTTTAAGAGATGAGATTGGATTGAATTGAATAGAATATGATTGGATTAATTATAGTGTTTCCCGTGATTGGTGCAACATGAGATTTAACTAAAAAAGTGTTATATTGTGTTTGGTATGTAATGGGATAGGTCTAAATAGATCTTGAAAATTGAAATCGTATGATATAAACTGGATCTGGAAATTTCTAGAAATCTTCAAACAAAATAATTTATATATATATATATATATTTCCAGATACAGGAGACAGAGGTGTGCTTAGAGGATGGTCGTATATCACCGTCCCAAAATCGATCAAAAAAACACACGCCCAAAAACAAATGCTTTTTCTAGATATATAAAATTTATAAGCAGCTTTATATATTTTATGATCATCATATATCAGTCATCACTCATCACTACACCTATCAGCTATTACACATATATTCTCTCCTCCTCCACCACCACCACCACCGCTTCAATATTTGTATATATTCTCTCCATTATTCAACTTTAATATATATCTTATCTTCAATGGCTAGTATAAGCTTCTTCATCGGCATCATCGATTGGTCTCTTTTTCTTCTTTTTTTTCTGAGTTTTTTTAGGAAAAAGTTTCCTGTTCAAATTTGGAAAAATTTCCAGATTTCTTCAAATATGGAAAAATGCCCAGATTTCATCAAACAAAAAAAAATTAAATTTTTGTTAAGAGTATAGATCTAAAAGGAAGCTTGAAGAACAAAATAATAATAATAAAAAAATCAGATCACATTCAGCAAAAAAATCTCAAACCAATCCAAAAGATTCAACAGCACATCTCTTCTTATATATAAACAAAAAACCAAAAAATCTCAAATCAAACCAACATCTCTTCAGGACCAAGACGACGGCGTGTGGGAACCGGAGTGGAGAGAAGCATGAACTTGAGTGGAGAGAACAGAGAGATAGATGTTGATGAAAGATGAAATGAGATTAGATTATTTTGAATCTCATCATTTTGCTCGGTACTATTTTATCTCACGTTGATGAGATAAATTTTTGTGATGATGGGATGGGATAAATTTTTGTTGATGATGGGATAAATTTATCCCATCCCACAGCAGAGCCAAACATTAGAAAGGGATTAAAAATAACGCATTTCCCATCTTATCCTATGTGCCAAACGTGGCAGTAGAATAAAAACATTAAAAACTCTAAAAATTTATTTTAAAGATATAAGTTTAAAGATGAGTGAAAGTAATTTATACTCTAAATTATCTTTCGGATAAAAATTTTGAAATAGGTGGGAGATGCTTTAACATTCGAGCTGGCATTTGATTTCAATAAATCTAGGATATATAAGAATATTTATTTTTGAAATCGGTGGGAGATGCTTTAACATTCGAGCTGGCATTTGATTTCAATAAATCTAGGATATATAAGAATATTTATTTTTTTGAATTAACACTACACAAGTAGAGCAGTGTTAGAGTAGGAGAGGCAGTTGTTGGAGGGCGAGGGTCATGAATGAAAGATCGACACGTCAGAGCCGGAGTTCACGTAAAAAAGGAAGAGTTTGGAGCAGTAGCCAATTAGAAATCGACACGTTTAGTTAGAGTACGTGTGGTGGTGTTGTAATGATAGTGACTAGTAGATGCTTTTTCTTTTTGCTGTCTCTCTTAGTTATGATTCTCTTTTAACCACGTTTCACACAGCTCTTTAGATATTGTTTGGTTTGGTTTGAATTTAGCTTTTTTGACTTGTCTCCGCTGTATGGGATATTATCATTTACGTCTCTGTTTATTTTTTAATTATCTATTTTTTATTCATTTATTTATTTTTTTTTATTGGATTAGTCCTTATATTTTTAAAAATCACTCAATTTAATCCATATGACTATAATTTTAAAGGTCAACCATCATAAAAAAATGTAAAATGACATTTTACCCTTGACTTTAAAATCAAAATAAAATAAAAACAAAACTTTTATTTTCTTAATCTTATGTATAATTATATATTAATTTTTAAAAAAAATTAAAAAGAGATAGAAATATAAAAATAGACCCACCTTACCTAACAACAACAAAATTTTAAAAAAATAATTAAATATTTAAATTGTACAATTGAAAATTAAAAAAATAAAAGACAAAAAAAACAACACCATAAACTTTCCATCATCAATTCATCATCATCCATCTCCACCTGAAAAAATTGAAAAGAAAACAAAATTATCTCCATCAAAACCACAATCAAATTATTATCAACACCAAAACCATCTCAAATCATCATCAATACCATCATCTAGTCATCAATGAAGAACTGATTTTCAGCCACCACCACTTCATCATCAACCCTTCCTTCTGCGGTTTCAGGCCCAGCAGGTCTAGCATTGGCTCTATGATCGCCTCTGTTACGTACTGCAAAAACAACGTCGACATCGCGTTGAATAGAAATAGCAGCAACCACCACATCGCGCATATGCAACTAAAGAAACCATCAACAAAACCACCAAAAAACCAGAAACAAAACCACCATCAAAACAACAATCAAATCATTATCAACACTAAATCCATCTCAAATCATCATCAACACCATCATCTAATCATTAATGAAGAACTGATTTCCAACCACCACCACTCAAACATCAACCCTTCATTCAGCGGTTTAGGCCCGACGGGTCCGGCATCAGCCATGTGATCGCCTCCGTCATGTACTGCGGGAACGATGTCGGCATCGCGTTGAATAGAAACATCAGCAACCACCATATCGAGCATATGCAACCAAATAAACCATCAACAAAACCACTAGAAAACCATCAACAAAACCACCATCAAATCATCACCAAAACCATCTCAAATCGTCATCAACACCATCATCTAATCATCAATGAAGAACTGATTTCCAGCCACTACCACTCCAACATCAACCCTTCATTCTGCGGTTTCTGGCCTCTGCCCTGTGATCTCCTCCGTCATGTACTCCGGGAATGATGCCCACATCGCGTTGAATAGAAACAACAGTAACCACCATATCGAGCATATGCAACCAACGAACCAGCAACATATGTCTACACACGCCCACTTTTTGAGCCTCTCTTTGCTTCAGTTTTGCTTTGATTTTTCGTGTATGTCGTCATTGTCTTCGTTCTTGTCAGTGTTAGAATATGATACATCAGTGCACTTTCCGCGTCAAAGAAATGGCATCATTTTTTCCTACCATTACTATGAGAGACAAAAAAATTTAAATAAAAGCTTAAAACGTGGAGATCGGAGATCTATATGTTGAATTGAAGAAGAAATGGAATGGTGGATTTGCTATGTTTTTGCTATAGAGAGAGCTTTTACTTTTTTTTTTTTGAGAGAGAGAGATGTTTTATGTTTATTTTCTTTATTTATATTTTTTTATAATTTTATAAATTTTCTTTTGTTTATAATTTTATAATTTATATTTATATATTAATTTAATTCTCATTATATATATTTATTTATTTGTGTATTGACACATGGCATATCATTGTTAAAAGATAAAAATATTCTTAGTTTTATTTAATTTGACTAATGGTTAACTCACATAAAAATAAAATTGAATGGTTTTTAAAAATATAAAGACTAATTTAATAAAAAAAATGAATAAAAAATGGATAATTCAAAAAAATATAAGTACCCAAATGATAATATCCCTGCTACATAGCTACTTCAAAAATTAATCACAATTTTAAAACTTATCTAGATAGCCTATGCAGACTGGCAGAGGCATGCTGCTTGGTGAATGGTGTGTGATCTTTGTCAACTTTGCTTCGAAAAAATGGGTAATTTCCTTTCAATCAAATCAATAAGACTAAAACCAATCCTCGTCCTTGTCCTCTTATTACTTATTTAATAAATCATTAAAAACTTTTAACCAAAGATTAACATCTATTTTTCTAATGTCGAACTAAATTAGGGTGAGTGTATTTGATCAAGAATGTATTGGATTCTAAATGATTTTAAAAGTATGGATGTATTCAATTCAGATTTTTAAAGAAGTCCATTTTTGCTCACCCCCATCAATGGGGATGAGCATTACCCCCCTCCCTAATATATGACACGTGTCCAGGAAGATGGTAGTTTTGTCCAAACACATAAGAGTTTTTAGATAAAAATACTCCTCACTGAACACGTGTCATTTATTGGGAATAGAGGTAATGCTCACCCCCATCATAGAAGTAAGCAAAAGTCTTCTCTTTTTAAAGAATCCATCAAAATCAGGAATATTCAATCCAGATTTTAAAGAATTTCAACCAAATCCAATAAAATCCAGATGTATTCAATTCAAAGTTTTAAAAATCCAAATAAATGTGGTTATATTCAAAAAATGATTGATTTATTAGATTTTGTTTAAATGATAAATTTGGATGAATTTTAAAAACGGAAAGTTTAAATAAAAAAACTCTTTACAAATCTTGTCCCGGGCTATTCCCTTGAATTTTGTAGGATTTCATTATTATTATATTATTATTATTATAAAACAATCAATCAATCAATCAATCTCTCTCTCTTATCTATAGATATATTGTGGTGTTGAGTGGTGGAAAAACAAGTGAAGAGCATTTGATGTTCATTTTTCTCATGTTTTTTTGCTGGATTCTTGGTGGGGTGATGGCGTGATCATGCTCCTTTTTGGGGCAGGCTTTTTTTCCCAGGAATATTTGACTTCATTGCAACTTGCAAGGCTTTATATTGATAGTTGTTGCTCAAGTCTTTTTCATATGGGGAGTGACACACACATATATATATATATATATATATATATATATATATATATATATAAAGTCATTTTCTTTTTTTTAGTATGCATGTATATAACTTATATCAGTGCGTTGGATGTAAAATATTGATTATGGAGAGATTTTAACAAGTATATACACTTTGAGTCAAAGTATGTAAATCTAATGATTCACATCCAACATATTAATAAAGTTATATCAATACTTACTGATTTAAAAATTTATATATATATATATATATATATATATATATATATATATATATATATGCACGCCTGCAGGGATATGATATTTTTTATTATCCAACAATTGCCCTGTAAATTATTTTAAGAATCGGATTTTGAGTTAAAAAAGAAGCTTTTGGGATGACTTTTTTGGCGGAAAGAAGAAAATGTTATAATATTTTCTTGCATAATAGTATTAGATTTGTTCTTATATGATGAACAATCAAATATTATTATTTTTTCAAGGTATATTCATTAAATTCCATACAATTTAATGTAAAAGTCCAACGAAATCCATTGAACTATGTACAGAATTCTAACAAAATCTATATGGAGTCTATATGATTTATGAATTCTACCAAAATCTATCACTTAAAACAAATCCATCAAACTCCAACTAATTCTAGACTGAATACACCCTCCTTAGTCTTCTTTGGAGGGTACCACATCAACATTCTAAAAGAAAAACAATGGATCTAAAGACCACTACTCAATATGTTTTAGCGGTAAATGATGTTCATTCAGCATAGTAATGTCACATATTCAAATCGCTCCCGCATATGACATATAAAAAAATATGTACCAATTACCATATATTGGTCGACATTCAAGTGAAATATAAAGATAAGATGCCTAGGAATGCTCTCTTATTTCAATATATTGTTTCGTATATCTTATATGAACACACACACACACACATATATATATATATATATATCGTTCCTATATGCATTATTATGCGTTTATTATTATTTTTTTGTCCATATGGGTGTAGCTTAGCTAGTAGATGAACGAGCTTAGGGCTTAAGCAAATGACTTTCAAATCAGTGGCTCAAATTCTACTAATACCAAAAAGGTTTCAAAAAAATATCTAATATAGATAGGTGAATAAATAGTGTAAAAAATGCATTTTTTTAATTTGTAAAATAATATATGTGTGGGGGTTAATTAGATGAAAATTGTGTTTAACTCTTTCGGTTGTCAATGCATTATACATTATACATTAAAATTTGAAATATAAATATAAATTATTTATTTTTTCTTTATTCCCAAACTATCACAAATTTGAGAGTTGAATGAGAGAAACATGACTAAAACTCAATATTATTAATATGAATGCGGGGATGTTTATCATACTTCATCAAATTTTGCATTGATCAAGTGACATTAAAGTATATATAATATTATAATATGTTAAAATCAATAAATATTAGTTGGCATATATGTATCCTTAGAAAAACAAGTATATGTAAATCCTAGAATCCCAACATAGAATATTCTGACCAGTTCCGGTTGCCTATGTGGCCTACGTTTCAGGCTTTCTATGGAGGACCCTTAATATTTCTTACCTTTCTATGCTACAATAATCAAAATATGCATATTATAAGTTTTTAAAATAAATAAATATGTATATTATAGTATAGTATTAATATTGATAATTTAAGTGAAATAACATATTTGTAGTAATATTTTCTTAAAAAATAATAATTATGAGATTTAAGAAATTACTCCTGTGATATTATTGCCTTGCATCGGATTGTTAAATCATACAGTAAATTAAAGATTTACGTAACACAAAAATTATAGTAAGATATATCATATATGTATTTCTTTCAAAAAGATGTATTTTAGAAATATGAAGATCCCAACAGGGGTAAAATTGTCAAAGAACAGTAAACCCAGCAAACATAGTAATAGCACCGAGGTGCTCCGTGGTATCGACACGTAGAAACCCTAAATTCAGGAATGTTAAGGTTGCTGTTGACGTAATGTAGTCCCCCCCTTTTTTTTTGTTTGTTTAAAGAGAATAATAAAAGTAGATTTTAAACAGAAAAAATAAAATCACCCGTTGTTTGAGACGCGATGAGATTGGTTCTATGGTAAACCTACATACATACATTACACTACGAGATTGCTATTCAAGTCGTCTCCCGTTATAAAACAGTTATATCTGTATTGTTTAGGTCTTTTATCTGGTTTCTGAAACCCCCTCCCCACCCACAAAGGAAGGAGAGAGGAGAAAAAAAAAACACAAAATATAAAGTCAGCTTTTGATCTCTCTGTCCAAGAATACAAGAAATCATAGATTAAAAACAAAAAAAAAAGAGTAGATGGGGAGAGGAAGGGTAGAGCTGAAGAGGATAGAGAACAAGATAAATAGGCAGGTGACATTTGCAAAGAGAAGGAATGGATTGTTGAAGAAGGCTTATGAGCTCTCTGTTTTATGTGAGGCTGAGGTCGCTCTCATCATCTTCTCTAGTCGTGGTAAGCTCTGTGAATTCTGCAGCAACTCCAGGTACTTTCTCTCTTTCTGTATATATTCATTTGTAGATATTTCATGTTTTTAATTAGATGGTTCCTTTTTTTTTTTTGGTGGAGTGAGTGGTTTGATTTTGCCCACTATCACTGTCTGATTTTTTATGGTGTTTTTTTTTTGTCTTCATAAGAGGAAAATATTATTTGTTTGGTCTTCCTTGTCCAGATTTTGATGTGAATTTGTATGTTATGTGAGATCTGAGTTAAGTGTAAAAATACATTTCATATAATTTATATATAGACTGTAAATCTGCAATTCTTTGTCTAATCGTGACTAATGATTTTTTTTTTTGATTGGAGGTATGCAGATTGCAGTATGCTAATTGTTAATTTATTAATGTTCTCGATGACAGATTCATGAAAATATTACTATTAATGAATGTTATTCAGTTTGAAAAGTTCATATCTCAGAAGAAATTAATTAAGCTAATCATATGCTAAGTATATATTACGAGACGAGGTTTTATCTCTCACACCTATACTACGAGGTTATGAGTTCGAGTCTCACTCTCCAAACTCCTAAAATTATGTATTACTTTAATATATATATAAAAAATTTTATGGTCTCTAAATTAAACATTAAGCATGATTAAAATTGTAGTTTTTTTTTTAATTTTACATTTGATTTTTATTTTAATCTTATGGTGTGCTGAGGAGTGGAAATTATAACTCTCCTTTGGTAAAACAACATGACTTGGGAACTGATCAAACTATTATTAGACTTTTGAAAGACCAACATTATGCGCAGGAATATTTGTAACATTTAATCTATAAGTCAAATCTTGAAGAATTGAATTATATTATAAATAAGAATTTGTAAAAAAAAATTGAGCATTTATTGTGTAAGTAGTTAATTCTTTTGAGAATTGTTAGATTTATATTATTGAAAGTGTAAGATAACTTGATATCTGCTACGATAATTTCTGTATGAAGGCATGTTCCATTGTGTTATTTTTTAAGAGTATTCAATCCACGTCTATGCTTCCATTGTTATTGTTTTTTAAACACTAATTAGCGGGTTGATCCAAGGAAATTTAACTGATGCAACTTCCCTAATTCGAGTGTTATTTTGTTTTTTAAAGTATTACACTATTACATAAATTTGAGATTTTTTTAATGAGGGGAAGGATTCGAGCTCACCTCGTGGTGTATGTGTGAGAGGTTTACTGCCAGACTAACTTCATCTCGTCTAATTCGATTGACCTACAATTATATCGATCATAATTCATAGGCATGCATGTATATGTGCATATATATATATATATATATATATATGTATATATATAAACAGTCTTTTGGTTGTCAGTTCGAACTGATATAAGATATATCAGTTCCTTGTATGTAGACCATTGGATTTAAAAGATGTTTTGACAAGTGCATGCAGTCAAGTCAAATCATTTAAATCAAATGACCCACATGCAATGAATTGATATATCTTATATCGGTTCGAACTGACAATAGAAAAATTATATATATATATATATATATATATATATATATATCTTCTCATCCACAATCTCTCTGATATAACCTTACTTACAAATCAAATTGTCAGTTTTCGGATCAAAATCTAAGGGATATTATGTATTCTCTCTTCTGACCCACCGAATACACAACATTTCTTGGATTTTGATCCGAAGGCTGACAATTTGGTTTGTATGTAAGGTTATATCAAGAGATTTGTAGGTGAGAAGCTATATATATATATATATATATATATATATATATATATATATGTATATATAGTCTGGGCATCTCACATGCAAACTCCGGGCAAGCAATTTTTCATCCGGAAATTTCCACCTCATAATTTCATTTCGGCATTGATATATTGTGCATGTATATTATTTTCTATAGTTAAGGTTGAGCACCGTGTTAATAATAATGGAATAGTGTTAGATGACCTAACAGTTTTACAAATAATTTTTGATATTCAATTGCAATTATTTTTCTGTTCCTATATAAATTTGCATGAAAGCCTTTTGAACATTCTTCGTATATAGTTGCAGTTAACAAAAAAAAAAAAAAAGAAGAAGAGAAAAATAAACTTTATTGAATGAGAAGCTAAATCTTTGATTGCTAATTGTGTTAAGTGTCCTCTATTGTTTGATCATAATATATTGAAAGAATACATAAAATATATCCACTAATTGTCAGAAAATTCATAGATCACACAATTTATATGTCCTTGTTACAAAAATTTACATAAATACATAATGATGGTGTCTCCCTTATATCTATAAATTATTGATCAAGCATAGCTTCTTGTACATAATACTTGATTACAAAGTGAACTTATCTTGAAATCTTGGATTTTTGTGGTTTGGCCGCTCGATTCTATACTTTTTCTTCCACACGCCTCTGGCTGTGGAGTTTAACCTTGGATTCTTGTCTACTTAGTATTTAGTGTTGTGCATATAGTTTTTATACCAAGTCTGTTAGATTTTAGACTTCTTGATAGAATACTTTATTAGCAAAAACTTATACCCTTATGATATATCTATATATATAGTCGTTTATATATTATATCAGCTGCTAGATTTCGTATGTTTTTTTAGTACGGGATCATAGTTTATCGTATCCGACAATCAATTTTGTAGTTTTAAATTTGATTGTAACATGTGATTAATCATGATCACCAAAAAAAAAGGTATGGAATCCTGCACTTGAAAATCATGCATAATCCTTATTGTACTAGAGGTTGGTTGGTTGTTTTTTCTTCTGTTTTCTTTAAAATAAATTAAATTCATGCACCCCACCTCAATCTAACTCTAAAAAAAAAAAAAAAAAAAAAAAAAACTTAAACCGATTTCTCTCCAAGAATATTGGCGTGAAGAGCATTGAACCCAAGATAATTTACACCATTGCAAGAGTAGTAATCAATTAAGCTATATGCCTATATATCCCCATGGCGATCATTAAGATAATTAGGTTATTATTGAGTATAAATTGCATACTAGTCATTAGAATGACAGATTTATTTGTTGCTGATTTGTGATGAGACACATGTGATCGATTTTTTTGTTTAACTTGGGTGGTTGGATGAATTATAGAACAAGCACTTCTTTGGTCGTTTGGTTTGTATTTTGAGGCTTGTGCATGATTAAATTGCTGTTCATAAGTAAATTAGGAAATAGACTACAAATCTTTTGAACATTAGGATATGCAATATGGGGCTAAGGGTGGTTTTACGTTGTAGTGTACTTGTCCAGTATTTCAACTTGTCACAGATTTTTGGATTCCAACTCCAAACCCTTGTTCAATACTTGCAATTCAACTTCTTATAGAAAAATAAATGATAAAATTTTGGTCAAAATATCACAATCCTCGTTTGAAAAATTATCAATTTAATCTAAGGGTTTAGAGATATAAGTAATAGAATTCTAATTGTTTCATTTACTATCAAGATAGTCCATCTTGTTTCAATTTGTACCGAACTAGTCCCTCTACACCATTACCGTTCTGTTGAGAACAACTATTATACCCATATATATATATAATATTTAAAAACTAAAATGAGTATTGTTTACATGTAAAACTGGTAACAATAGTCAAACCACCATGTAGGCCATTTGATCAACTAGTCAATGAAATAACTTGAAGACTAGCTAAGTTTTTAATGTGTTTCGGCTTTCATTACCAAGTCATGGAGATACAGATCTAGAGAAATGGTAAGACTTAAAGTCTAATCAAAACTAGTGTCTGCAATAAATGAGGTTAGGTTTCATATTTATACTAGATGAAACGTGTCTGAGTGCCTAAACTTGAGTGTTTCGGCTGACACTAGGGGTAGCTCGGGAGGTCGAAATCCTATCTAGGGCCTACCTTAGGTTCCATCGAATGCCTGGCAGACACGTACAAGCTTTGATATTGCTGCACCATTGGTTGAGTGACACGTAAGCCCACTTGGGGGAAAAATGTGTAGTCAGATGGGAAACTCTACTTTCGAGTGACAAAGTAAGGCTTGGTTCGATGTATGGCTTGCCCGAGTGGGATTACCCGACGGGACATATCCCACCAAGTGGGGCTTTTTGGGCTTGCTTGTGCTCGGATTCGACCTGGAGACCATGGGTGTAGACCCAAAGAACAAATGGGCTGAAACCTTAGGGCAAAACGGATGAGATGAGCTAGTTAGTCTCTTGCTTGTGGGTCATTTTACTATGATGGACCACTTGGCAGCAGGCCTAAATTTCGGGTATAACATCTCCGAAAGTGTACGCCTATGTTGAACAGGGAAGACTTGTATTTGCCCGAAACCTATACCTTCGGATGGCTCATTCATTGGCCAGTTGATACCCTTAAGACGATTCATTCAGTCGGCCGACTGATACCTTTAAGATAGTAGTTTCTCGTTTGAAAAGACAGAGGTCTCATTTGAAACGTGGTGGTAACGGTTTCATCTTTCAAATTCAATCTGATTCGTGTTTAAACGGATTTGACGATTATACTGCCCCAAGTCCACGTGTCGGACGATGAGTGGTCAACCGATTGACTTCTCATATTCTTCAACTTATGTGGTAATGATGGCCACGATCTCCCGGATTTTTTAGGTACCGTCAGATCAACCTGGGAGAGATCCATCGGTTGGGTTTTGACTTCTCTTGCCTATAAATAGCGACTGGAAACACATTTTTCGTTCTTTCATTCTAGGTTCTTCTTCATCTTCTCTCGCTAAAGAATAGAAATCTCTCTCTAGAATTCCTCTTTGTTCATCAATTTCGTATAGTGTTCTTGTTGTTCGGTGGCGAATTTTTCCGTATCTCTTTTTCTGGTGAGTCTCATTAACCATGGATCTTTCTTACATTTAATTTTAAAAAGAGATTTTATTATGTTGATTTTTTTTAGGGAGGTTGAACTGAGGGGTCTTGGTATCTTTCATGAGATTCTAGATCGTTTGGTGCTCGTGGTTCCTCTTCTATCAGTTCAATATACCGACTCGTATTTTGTGGTTTCAAATGTCTCTAGCTCTTTCTGATTAGGCCGAGATGGTTATCAAGGCGTCAAAAGGTCCTTCCTTGCTTTCTGAACATAAGGAAATTATGAACTTTGATGTCAAGGATCATCGCAGTCTCCAGGTTTAGTACACGTCTGATAACCCTTCTTTGTTGATTGTGAGGCTAATTTGGTTAAGGAGAGAAGTATGAAATAGTACAGGACATTCGTTCGGCTACCTCAAGGAGTCGAACTTCATCTACCTAACAAGCAGGCAGCGTGGCATCTGCCCAAAGGTTGTGTGACAATTTATGGGTTCATATTATGTTATGGGTTCATATTATGTCATGGGGTTGCCTTACCCATTCCTAGGTTCATTGCTCGATACTTGAGTTCGGTGAAGTGTACACCTATGCTGCTGACCCCTAATGCGTATCGCGATTTATTAGGTCTTTATTGCCTTTGGCGATATTTGAAGTTCGATGCGCTTACGGTTAATGAAATCAAACGATGCTTCCTTTTTCGTAAATCGGTTTATGAGACAGGCTCTTGTTATTTAGCTTCCCTTCATCCTTTCAAATGGTTACCCACTGGCAAAGACGGGAAACGATTAAAAGGAACCTTGGACTTACCTAGCAAAGAAGAAGAAAAGAAGAAAAATGGTTTTAATCTGACGCATGCTAAAGTCTAACAAATTCTAGAAGGATAGGGTATTGCACCTTCTGACGATCCTGATTTGACCGAGGATTCGGATCCCCAAGTGCCCACTCTGAAAATATTTACGGTTGGATCCGATGTTGGGTCGGGAATTTCTCCTTAGACCTGAAAGAAACATTTTGGCCAAACCCTTAAGTGGAAAAAATATCAACCTTCCAGCTCACGAGATTCTAAAGAACCGCGAACTTTTATCATACATCATCTTCCCGCGAGACTGGCAATGGCAATCTGGGAGTGATCAAGGTTGTAGTAAGCGCTAGGCGCGGCGACCCACCACCTAGCACCTAGGCCGCCTAGCCAGGGACTAGACGGAAGAACGAAATTTGGCCGGTAGGCTTGCCGGGAGCCGATCGGCGGCCGGTCGGAAATTTATTCATAGGTTTTTATCTCATTTTTTGAAAAACACTTGTAATTGAGTAAATGTTTGTAGGAATTTACGATTGATTATTGGAATTGAAAATATATAAACAATTAAACAAACTCAATCAATTTCCAACCAAACTACCAAAGTTAATCAAATTCCAAGTTCAAACCAAACTCAAGCATATCCAAGTTTCAAACAAGGCAACAGCAAGAAGTAAAATAGTAAACAAATAAGTTCATAAAGTAGTAATCAGTAAACAAATACGAAAATAAATGTCTCATCTTGTTCTTCTACATATCTTTCCAGCATTTGTTCTTCATCGGACTTGAACTCAAAATTATCTTCCCTCAACGGTTCATCTTAGGATTCAAAATCTTCTTCAATACCTCTACAAACTCTAGCACTTCTTCTAGGTTGTGTCATTTCATCCGCCCCGATTGCTTCTTCAACCAATTTCCAAGTAAGCCCCATACCCGGCTCAACCATTATCACCATTATTAACTATCCATCATTGTGCATTACTAGCATCACCATCACTTGCTAGTAGTACATTTATGTTAACCTCATTCATTAACCTTTTATGCTTATGAATCAATTTGGAATTGAATTGGACGAATACTAGGTTGTTCAATCGATCAACATCTAGTCTATTCATTTTCTTCCTATATATCTACATAAAAGAGAAAATGTAAAATTAATTTAAAAATAAAAACTAGCACTTGCTAATGTCTACTCAATAATAACTTAGTAAATAACTTACTCCCGTAAAAGTGCTCCAATTCCTTTCACATCCGGATGAACTAGTGGTTAATGCAAGGATCATTTATGCCATCCTTTGCAAGTCAGGTGTTTGATGTCCAAACACAGACCACAATTGAACTACATAATAAGAGAATTAGAGATAAATAGTTTAAACTTTAAATGAATATACTAATTAGTAATTACTAATATACTAGTGAATACTTGTTATTACCTGAATCATATGTACTATTGTTATTCTCACATGCTTTTTGAGCCATTACTTTTCCAAAAACACCCTCTTTCTTTGTATACTTTGTCAAGTCAGTCATTAAGATGCTTATTTGCTTGTCAATGTCATCGGGGAAGAACATCTCCAAACAACTACATACTGCATCCAATATAGCACCCTCTTGTGCAATCCAAGGATCTTTATATCAATAGAAGGGATTTAAGAGATATCCTGTCATATGTAATGGACTATCGAGCCGATCTTTGGCTTTACTATCAATAATGTCAATGATTGACCGATAAGTTTCTCATTTTTTTTTCAAGGCCACCTTATCTCTTCTTTTGCTTTTATGAGCTCCATATATAAAAAACTCATAAATTGTTTTCTATCCCCATCAACTAGTCAAAGCACATTTACCAAAGGAGCAAATACCTTCAAGCACATTGTCACCCCATTCCAAAAACCAATGTTCAACATGGTAGAGTAGACGGCCTTCCCCTTAGTGGTCTTCGACCGTTTGCACTCTTTCCATTCCGTGTTAGTAAACATTGCCCTTAAGTTTTCCTTTTTCTCCACCAAACTTTGCAATGTGAGGAAAGTTGAGGTAAACCTAATGACTCTCAGCCTAATTATTTCCTTCTTTTTTGTGTAGTATCTCATCAACCATAAGGTTTTGTGATGTGCATAAATAAATATTGTGAAAGATTTGGCATTATCAAGGATTTTTTTTGTACCTTGGTAATTTTCCAATACCTTCAAACATGAGGTTGATGGTGTGAGTAGCACATAAGGACCAAAATATATTAGGTATCTTCTCCTTCAACATCTTTGCCGTGACTATATTGTTGGAGGCATTGTCGGTCACTACTTGAACAACATTTTCTGGCCCAACTTATTCAATACATTTGAACACATACTCAAAAATGTGTTCTCCGGTATGAGCCTCATCGGAGCTTTCCTTGGAAGAAAGGAAAGTGGTACCTTCTCTGCAATTCACACATAAGTTCATAATGTTCCTTATTTTTCTATCAGTTCAAGCATCTATCATAATCGAACATCCAATCAATTTCCACTTTTCTTTTTGTCTTTTTAGGGCCTCTTTGGTACTATCAAACTCTTTCTTCAACAATGGTCCACTCAACTGGTATTGACTTGGTTGTTTATATCCTGGTCCAAATAGACCAGCTGCCTCCATTATTGTAGTGAAACTATGGTTCTGAATAGCATTGAAAGGAATGCCTGCTTCATACACCCACCTAGCCACATATCGATGCACATAATGTGTTTTCTCCTTAAAAACTACATCATTAATATGTTGTTGGCGACGAGACTTATTGGCACCCATCAAAGCATTAGGGTAGATTTTCGATGCAAATTTATCCATCGGGCTAAGAAAGTGTGGTCTTTTCCTGAACCCTAACCCTTTAACTTCTTCTTCTTCTTCTTCTTCAATCCTGACGAGATCAACTTCCGTTCTAATCTCATGGTATTCCTTATTTTTATTTTTCTTCTTAGTTCTTACATCTTTGATGGCTCTTCTATCTTGATCCTCATTCATTGACTTCAGACACTTGGAAACATTTCGCGCACTGCAGGCAATATGTTGTTTCAACCGATATACTCCCAGAAAACACCTTTGAACACAATTTACACTTAACTTTATCAAAATTGGAGGGATTAATCACCGTCCCATACTCCTACCCAATATCATCTGATTTACGTTTCAGAATAGATTCATTAGTGCCACCCCCCAGAACGCAAGTTGGTGTTGGTCGTGTTGTCTTCTGAAGTCATTTCCTAAGTCCTACAACAACCACAATTCAACATACTAATAAATAATAATATTAGTCTGATAATCTAATATACTGTATTACTTATCAGAATTTCAAAAACGGATTTTAATTGTAATACTGGTATTTAATAGTAGTCTACTGATTAAATGATTTTATTTACATTCTATCGGACTAATTTACTATTGGTGTTGACTGTTGACTCACACGGTAACAAAGAAAAGTAAAAAATATTGTGAAAATTGGTGTGGTGACCACATGAAACCATTTCAGTAACCACTTGTTACTATTCATATTTTTAAAACTATTTACTAACCACAGTCAAGTCAGTCAACTTTTGTATTTATCAACATAACAACCATAACTTTAAAAATCCCTAAATTAAATTAAAAAAAACCTTAACATCTAATTTCAAAAAGAACTCACAGATCGCGAGAACAAGAAGAAGTGAAGTCGGCGAGAAGTAGGAGATGGTCCGCAACGGTCGGCGACGCACGGTAAGAGATGACGTCGTTGACTTGTTGGCGGCAAGAACGCCAAGAAGACATACGAAGGTTCGGCAAGAAAATAGACGAAGGTGGGTCTGTTTTGTTTTTGATTTTGTTTCATTGTTTGGTCGATAATTTCATCGATCAAATAGGTTTTTTTTTATCTTTTTAATTAAACCCACACGACCGACGTCGTTTTAGGCGGTTTTTTTTATCTGATCGTCTGTCAAAGACGACTTGACCCGACGTTGACCGATGTGCCGATTTGGTCCAACTTGGATCGACTTTGATGAAGCCAGTCTAGTTCATTCAATTACCTTCAATCGCGGTGCCAGACCTCCGCCTAACTACTAGGCAGCGTAGTCGCCGATTTCAGCAACACTGGGAGTGATACTACAGATAGTATTTTTCAGGATATTCTCAGCGTGATTCTTGAGCATGAAAACAAAAAATGTTCCTGACTCAGAACTTTCGGTAAGAGCCCGAGATAGTTTTGTCTCTGTTCTTCCTACAAAAGTGACAGTTCCGTAAGGTAACCTGTTTTTTATTCGTTTACTCTGGCTTTTTCACCGGTGAAAGATCTCGTCGCCCCACTTCAACTAAAACCACCACCGCACTAGTGTCGGATACAAATCATTCGAAACCTTCGGTCGCGTTGCAACGAGCGTTTTCAGCCGAACTTACTTTCGGCCCATTAGAAGATTATAAGGCTTTTGAATCAGTTGAAGTCACTGATCAGACCCAACATGGTCTTCATTTTATCCATGGTAAGTTCTTATAAACCTTCGTTTGCTTTTCGAAATGCCTTTCTAATTCGTGAATTTTATGTTAGCTATTTAGGAAATGTGATTTGACGGTGAAAGGAAGAAATATTCTCATTAGGCAGGTGAATCAATTGGTCGAGTAAAAGGGCAAACTTCTAGCCTATAATTCCAAACTTTTGACCAATATTTCTTGTCTGACCGGCCAAAGAAGCGCTTTTGTATCCGAGCGAAAAAGAACTAAAAAGTCTGATCGTAGAGTGGCCGAGCTAGAGAAAGAGAGAGAATCTCTCCGATTTCGTTTAAGAGATTTCCAATCTGATTTTGATGCAACCAAGACCGAGATAGGTATTTGGTATGTTGACCTCTTCAAACAATCTTATGCTTTTGATGCTTTTACCAACAAGGAGTTTGTGAGAGGAGTTTACGCTTATAAGGATCTTGTTCAGGCCTTGAACTATCATGCATTTGTCTACCGAATCGAAGAGTCTATGAGGGAGAATCTCTAGAAGGCAGATGCATATCTAAAGGATCAAGCCAAGAGATGAGAGTCAGACCGAAAGGACAAGAGTCTGTCTATGTTGGAAATTCATGTCAATTTAGATGCCCGGCCTAACCAAACTTTTGGGACTTCGTAGCCGGGTAATTTATGGCTAGGACTCTTTTTCAATCATGGCCCTATTGCCGTGTTCGAAGGGGAAGAAGAAGAAAACGAGATCCAAGGAGGTAGAAGAGATAGAATAAGAAGATAGGAAAGATGAGGATGAAGATGAAAAAGAAAAAAGAAAACATATAGGAAGAAGATTAAGAGAAAGAATATTGTAATTGAAGTTTTTACCCTATTTTGACCTGTTGTTTTGGCCTTTTGATTTTTGTTCCCGATGAAAAATTCAAACCTGTTTATCAGTAAAGTTGTACATATTCTGACATTTTGTTTCAACTTTTGATTTTAAGAAAAATCTAAGGTGTTTGGGCGTCGGTCTTGTCCGAGCTCGTAGTTAGTCGGCCAAAGGATGTATGTATCCCGCCTTTTTGACTTAGCTCTTAGCAACGAAAATCCAAACTTTTCGGATATATGTAAAATTTACATATCTAGCGGAACTCTCCTTTTGGTTTATTTTCCTTGATGTTTTACTTGATTATTTTGATGGTTTTTTAGCTTTTAGTTATGATCCAATTTGGCCATATAACTTTCGTAAATCAAATTTGTTAGACATAGTCTTTCCATCGACCATTTTGAGGATTTTATAGTTCTTGGTTATAATCCGATCAACTTTAACCGCTGTAGGTAGAAGGCGACGTTTTTGGTTTTTTTTCTGAGTTGAACTATTTAGATAACTAAATTTTTTGATTTAGTTTGAATAAAATTTCATTGATGGCCCGAAGGCTTTAAAGACAATGCCTAAAGGCTTTAAAAAGCTGATGCCTAGAGGCTTAACACTCTAATGCATGAAGGCTTTCAAAAGGTAACACCTGAAGGCTTCAAAAGGCAACGCTGACAGTGCTTGACCGTTTTCAACAAGTGTATAATCTTATTCTATTGGTAATAGATTTTTAAATACTTAACGTTCCATGGGTAAGGTATGACTCTAGCCCATGGCCTTGCTATCTGGTAAGCTTTATGCCGTGCTATCCCGACCACCTGGTAAGGCATTTTCCATTTGTCACCGAATGTCCTGGCTGCCATGTCACGTTTGTAAGGCATTACCCTTCATAAGACTAATATATTTATCTGAAAATGCCTCTATCGGACTTTGTTGTTGTAATGCCTATACACCCTTTGTTGGTAGGCGGTCATCATGATTTGAGCTCTATCTCTTTTGGCCTTTAACTCGTCTAGGCTAGATGTTAATATATCAACGTTATTTTCTTGATCATAGAACTTGATCCAAAATGATGCTATTTCAGTTTCTATAGGAATGATGGCTTCAGCTCTAAATGCCATTGAGAAAGGTGTTTCCCCAATGAAGGTTTGCGAAGTCATCATGTATGCCCACAACATATTGGGCAGTAAGTCCACCCAACATCCCTTTCTAACATCCAATTTCGGTTTTATGTTATGTTTGATTAATGTGTTTCTACTCTCATTACCAAGTCATGGAGATACAGATATAGAGAAATGACAAGATTGCGAATGTAATCAAAACCAGTGTCTGCAATAAATGAGGCTGGGCCTCTCATTTATACTAGATGAAACGTGTCCGAGTGCCTAAACTTGAGTGTTTCGGCTGACACATGGGTAGTTATGGCGGCCAAAATCCTATTTGACGTTTGCCTTGGGATCCATTGAATGCCTAGCTGACATGTACAAGCTTTGATATTGCTGCACTGTAGGTTGAGTGACACACAAGCCCACTTTGGGGTCTTGCTTGTTGTCAAATGGGAAACTCAATTTTCAAGGGATGAAGGAAGGCTTGTTTGATGTATGGCTTGCCTGAGTGGGATTTTTCGATGGGACATATCCCACCGAGTGGATCTTCTAGGGCTAGCTTGTGCTTGGATTTGACACGAAGACCATAGATCTCGGCCTAAAGAACAACTGGGCCAAAACCCTAGGGCAAAACGAACGAGCTAGGCTAGTTCAGGCTCTTAGTTTTGGGTCATTTTACTATGATGGACCACGTGGCAGTAGGCCCGAATTTCGAGTATAACAAGTAGACATGACACTGGTTCCGGTTCCGGTTCCGGTTCGGTTCTGGTTCGAAACCGGCTGTTCGGTTCCGGAAGGACTGGAACCGGAACCGGAACCTCCCTAAGGAGGTTCCGGTTCCGACGGTTTCAGTCCGGTTCCAATTTTTTTTTTAAAAAAAAACAATCCAAAATTCCAAACACTCAATCAAACCCTACACCTAAAATACTCAATTAAATCCTACTCCTGAAAATCTGAAATACCCAAATGACCCAACCCTAAATTTCCAATCCCTAATCACCTCATCAATTCAAACACACATGCAACTATCACAAACCCAAAATCACTCAAAATCACACACACACACTAACACACACAACCATCACAAACCGGCCAAACCCAAAATCTAAAATCACACAAATCACACAATCGCACAAACCCAAAATCACACACACACACACACACTCCACCACAAAGTCACAAACCCAAAATCCGAAGAGATCAAAGAGAGAGAGAGAAGAGATCGGAGATCGGAGGCGATGAAGAGGAGAACGGCGATGGATGAAGAAGAGATCGGCGCACCTGCGAAGGGATCGATGGCTGTCCGCGACGAGAAGAAAAGAAGGAAAGAAAAAGAGAAAAAACGAGAGGGAGAGAGAGATTTGAGAAAGTGAGATACTGAAATTGAGAAGAGAGAAAGTGAGAAAGAAAGAAAGAAACTGTGAGAGAGAGAAAGAGAGAGAAAGTGGCGTGGGAAATACTGGGAATGTGGGATTGTGGGGAAAGAGGGTAGGCCTGCCGCCTGTAGAGAGGTTAAAAAAAAATTATTGGAACCGCCCGGTTCGAACCGGACGGTTCCTCAAAATTTGGAACCGGAACCGGAACCGCCCGGTACCAGTTTCGGTCCGGTTCCAGAACAAGAACCGTTTTTTCCGGTTCCGGTTCCGGTTTTAGTTTTTTTTGGACGGTTCCGGTTCGGTTCGGCGGTTCGAACCGAACCGGCGTCATGTCTAATAACAAGTATATTTTTAATTGACATTTACAAAAGTTGTTGAAATGTATTACAAAACAAGTCTCTATATAATTATAAAAAACTTCTTAAAATTACAAAACCGTTCCTTTAAATTACATACAAAAAAAATCCTAAAAGTTGTTTGAATTTAAAAGTACCACAATACCCTAATTATAAACTTAATGCAAAAACTTAAGAGATTTAACTTTAAATAATGACTTATTTTATAATCAAATGGAACGACAAAGATTTTTTTTATGCAGAAAATACAATATGGACTAAATTATTAATTATTTACATAATATGGGGTGATGGTGAAATTATCATTAGAAGGTCAATTCTCATATAATTATTTTATATATATTGAAGTTGGCATTGATATCAGATTAGGGGTTTTTAATACCTGCTGAGATCAAGCACGGTACAGATAATTAATTTCATACTTGTTAGTTGTTATTTAACGAGTAAAGTGATACTACTTGAACTACATCACAAATACTAAGGAGAAGAACACAATAACTCGACATATAAAAAGTGAAGAGAAGACTTTTGCTTACCTCCCATGATGGGGGGCGAGCATTACCTCCCTCCCCAATAAATGACACGTGTTCAATGAGGGGTATTTTATCCAAAAAATCTTATGTGTTTGGACAAAACTACCCTCTCCCTGGACATGTGTCATGTATTGGGAAGGGTGCTCACCCCCCTTGATGGGGGTGAGCAAAAATGGACTCAAAAGTGAACATGCAGTTGTTGTATACAGTAATTAATTGATAGACAACATCTGAGTAACTTACTATAGCCTAGGTTTTCCACACCAGCTGAAATTAGTAGTGTGCATCTATATTGCATAGACACGGACACGGATTCGGCGATGGGATACGGTACGATACAGGGATATAGTAAATTTTCAAAAATTACGATACAGATACGGCATGATAAAGCAATTAAAATAATATATTTTTATATTTAAAAAAATAATATATAAAAATATAATTCAATAAAACACAAGCAACAAGTTTCTAGAATTCAATAACATCAAAAACAAACATAAACATCGTCACATATAACATATTCTAAAATCCACACTAAACATAAAAAAAATTCCTAACCTATAATGTTTGAATAATTTGATATTAACCCTATATTTTTTTAATTCATATTTTGACCCCATTTAAAAAAAATAATAATTACAAAACTGCACCGCTGTGTTCTCCCTGTGTCCTAGCCGTGTCCTTCGTGTGTCCCCTCTATTGACTTTAGAAAAAGTCAACGGTCACGTTTTTTGACTTGTCAGACACCTATCCAGTCCGTGTCCGATGTTGGTAGATATGCTTCCGACATGAGCTACGTGCCTATGGAGGAGTGTCCATGCTACATAGGAGTGCATAGGTTCCAATCCATTGGATGTTATAGAATTTGAGTACCAATCGTTTCATTTGGATTAGAGAATTTTCAGTTCAACCCAATTAAATCATATATAATAAAACAAATCATAATTCATTGAAACCAAAATGTGCATAAAATCAACTAAAAGTAATATATATATATATATATATATATATATAAATGATAGTTCTCTAGTCAGAACGTCCTGACTTTATAATTTCAGAACGTCTAACCACAGCTACACATTCACATTGGACCTACAGCCACACATTACAAATACATACACCCAATATGAATGTGTGGCTTTGGTTGGACGTCCTTAACTTATAATTTCAGGTCGTCCTTACTAGAGAACCACCATATATATATATATGACAGTATTAGTTTACTTGTATAAATGTTTGTCATGTAAAAATAATTACATGCCAATGAGTATAATACAAGATTCCCCCTCACCTTTGGAAAAATGTTGGATGGGTAGACATCTTTCATGATATTTAATTAAACTCCCCAGGATATTAAATTGTTAATATAGATGTTTTTTAAAAATAAAAAAAGTATTTCATTAGGACTGTCGGGATCTGCCAAGATCATACAATATATGTGCGGCCCTGGCCCTGATAACTACTCCCACCAACCGGGAGAAAACTTCCCACACATGCTTATAAAATACGTATGGTGGGACTCGAACCTCTAACCACCAAGTGTGGAAGGAGGTGCACTACTATCTCTGCTAAGAGGTGATAATTTTTTTTTTGTGAGAAACGTTGATATAGACTCATTGGTATGTAATTATTTTTATAGGGCTCACTGTTAGTACTCAATTTATGTTGATTATCTTTTACCAATAAATAGAATATTATGCCATTTAAAACATTACTAGTGAAAAAACTATCATACTACTCATAAAAAAAATTATTAAAATCTGATTAAAAATATTATATATATATATATATATATATATATATATATATATATATTGGTCATAAGGGAAAATAAAGAAGGAAAAATCGATCTCCTCCACCTTTGCATGTAAGAGATTGACGACCTCTTATCATCCTAGAGAAAATTGAATCGATCTCCTTCATGTGAAGGAATTTTACAAGTTTACAACAATATCTTCCACGAAAAAGAGATATGGATCTCCTTTAGGCGAAAGAGATTGTGTTACGAAATATGCAAACCCAATGCAATAAACAAAACAATCACACGAAAAAAACAAAGAAAATAATAAAGAAAGACACAGAGATTGAGTTACGATGGTGAAGCAAAAACACTCTATCACTAGAAACCCTAGAAATACAAGAGGTTAAATATGTACTAAAACCTTTGGGGGTAAGTAAAACTGTCACTCCACAGTATAATAGGGCAGCTCGACCCCCTACTATGTCAATAATAATGATTTAAGCTTCACAACCCAATAGATTGTCGAGTCTCCTCTTTCACATGGAGTAGATCGATCCTTCCATGAGCATGTGGAGTATCTCCACCTGAAATATAATTGCTGCCTCCATCCAAATTTTCATCTTGTTTTCCATTAATTTAAACATCCAACAATAACTCTGATTCAATAAAACATAAATCCGGCCAAAAACAGTCCAAACTGTAGTTGTTGACAATCCACAATCTAGTCATAACAATATTTCAAAACAATTCAAAGTCTTATCTGCATCCTCACTGTTCGATTTATGTTGCATTGGCAGCATGGCCAAGACACTTGAGAAGTACCACGCCTATTGTTATACAGCAAAGGAACTGAACCGACCAGCCAATGAAACTGATGTAAGTTTCTCTCTTATGCAAACTAGGAATATCACTTTATACTGCACATCTCAGCTTTTTATCTGACTTTGACAATTAAATTATGTTTACTGTGACATTGTCATACTACTAATTTGTCACCTAAAGCACAATTTATAGCATTAGTACTCTTTTAGTAATACTATATATTATATTGTCCCATGGTATCAAACAAAGTGGCTATTGGCTAACATGTCTAATTGATTTTCCTTTATGACATCCTGTTCGATTGATTGTTGACAAATTTGTAGGACCAACTATTTTAATTTCTAATATTTTTGTTTTTTCGTCATATAAGATGTCCTCATATTTGGATTTGCGCATAAAGTCATAATGGAGGTTTGGTTTTGTTGAAAATCTGAGGTATGCAAACACATATAAAACACTATGAAAGATGATATTTTAAAAGGAAATGTGTACGTATATGATATGACTTGTGAGATGCAAAACCAGAAGCTATAGTGCAAAGGTCTTTTGGAATTCACTATATGATAAAACTTTGCTGGATAAACTTGTTGTTGGGAAAAGTGAGACCTGGAAAACATGGGCTGACCCACGTTAAGGCCCCACCTGAAATTTTAAAAAAATGAATTACTATGTTTATAATATATATATATATATAATTGACTCACATCACCTAGCATAATTTGATAGCACAGCTGGTAGAGTGCTTTTTCATTTTATCGATGATGAGGGTTCAAATCCCTTCAATTACATTTTGTTTGATTTTTTATATCTTTTTTATTATATCATCTTTTTTGATTCCTTTATCAAATTTTCATTTTCTTCTCAAATAAAAAATAACTAACTATCTCTTTTCCGGCATTATCAACTTCTTAGCTACCCACGATTTATGGCTACTTAATTCAATTTTATTTTATATTAAATAATCTCTTAATATTTTGAACTTTTATTATTTTTAATAGTTTTAGTTTGACATACCAAATACATTACATCAATAAATTCTAAAATCTCAAATTTTAATTTAGTGTACTAAAACAGTTCATATATTATTATGATTCATTTTATTTTATCATTAGTATTTTTCTTTATTTTATAACTTTAATTTATTTAGAATCAATAAATCAATAATTTACCAATAAGTAAAAGAAGAACAAATTCAAAAACATGTCTAGTAATTAATTAATTATTTTGTATAAATTTAAACTAAATCCATTATAAATACAAAACAAAATTTCTTATTGTAAAATTAGATTGTAATTTATATTGTTTTTCTTGTTATTATTTATTTATTAATATTATGTTTCTTGTTTTTATTTCTTTTTGAATATAAGATTATTTAGTTCATTTTGAGGAAGTGTTTTATTTGTTTTATTTTATACTATAAACTTCGTTATACCATTAATTTTTCTTTATATAAAAAATCAATTTTTGTTTAAAAAAATAACTTATTTTACTATGATTTCAATTTTTCAGTACTTTTTTTTTATGTAATTGTTATTTTGTTTAATTAACCCACCTAGTTAAAATTCATGCATCCGGTACTGCCGAAAACGCATGCTTAATATTCACCACATAACAAAAAACGTCTACTAGCAGAAAAATAAGATGAAATATTCAATCACACAATACAAGATTTTACGTGGAAACCCTAAAAACAGGGAAAAACCATAGTCATCAGAACGACAAGAGAAAAATATCACTATGTAAAAAATTGTTACAAGTACACAATTCCAATATTCTTTCGCTAACCTCAAACCTCAATTACAAATGAGCTTACATCCTAGTTCACAGCTCTCTCCAGGTCCCTCTTAAGTGCAACCCATGATATTACATTGATCTCCTCCCGGGTCTACCCTACCAGAATATCCCTAGGGTCTCCCCCGGATCTCCCCAGGGTCTCACTTCAAGGATTCACCCATTCTATGATGTTCCCAGATGTCTCTTTGATTTCTTCAAGTGTTATCAACCAAACAATAAGTCTCACTATGTATAGGGTTACTATTCTTGGTCTCTAAGGAATCAGACATCCATAAGCAGTTGGAAACCACCTAATAAGTCTTCCTTAAACAAGTATCCCCAAAAAAAAAACCTTCCCCAACAAGAAAACCAACTCCTACATGTTTTCTCATGTACTTCTAGAAGTTCTACAGGCTAAACCGAGCCCTAAAAACATGTCTCACGCTCCCATACATGCCCCAATACCCCCAGCACGCATCAACTCGCAAGTGTTGCGTAGCAATCTTTCGATGGAGTGTACGGGCACGTCCGGGACTGAATTTCGGCGATGTTTTCACCGTTGGCTTCGTCTCATACTCTTCTTTCCAAACCTGAATCTTAATCATCTGAATCCGTTTTGAACACTTTCGCATCAGTTGAAGTTGTTTGGTTCACATGGGAATACAAGCTAAATCCTAACACTTGTTTCTAACATCTTTCATTTTCCTTACACACTTCCTGTTATTCCTTTCACTAATACATTAATATTTATTTATATAGTAACTGATTTATACGTGAACATCACATTTTAGCATAGATGTTAGTGCACATCTCCTTTTACATTAGTAGTCGGGGGTTTGAGTTCCAGCATACACATTTTATTACATGTGTGGAGGGTTTTCTCCCTAACGATGCGGGAATATATATAAATCCGGTTAGGGGAGTAGATATTTGGGATGCATAAATATTGTTTGGTATAACAATTGTATATGTATCTAGTTATAGCATTTAATGATATGATTTTTACAAACGTCTAAATGAGATTCAAATCACCTGTCAAAAAATGGTGTCTCAATTTGTGTCTAACCAACCAAATTAAACCATATGTACACGTTTAAAAAAAAAAATTAAATGTAAATGATTGTATACATATTGCCCAATTTGGTTGGTTAACTAAACCTAAATTGGGACTCTATTTTTGACAGGTGATTTGAATCCGTCTAAATGTCCACCTTCGATCGATTTATATGTGTCCCTTCTTTTTCAAAGGTGTCCATACCGATACATGTTCACATTCATGATCCATGAATGCATTAATTACTACGAGTTTAAGATTGTAAATTAGATTATTGACAACTTTAACTCCTGCAATATCCTGAAGCAGAGCAGTTACCAGGAATACTTGCAACTCAAAGGAAACGCTGAAGTCCTACAACGCTCACAAAGGTAATTAATGAACAGTTGATTGTCACATAATTAGAAGCAAATAATGTTTTTCCTAGACATTATTTGTAGACTTAATTGGAATTCTGCAGACATTTTCTTGGGGAAGAATTGGGAGACTTAGGCTCAAATGAGCTTGAAGGGATTGAGCGTCAGCTAGACAATTCATTGGGACAAATCAGGTCGATCAAGGTATTCTATCTGTATATAGTTCAATAACCCTGAAAATTTATATTTTGTTCTATAAGATAAATAGATTGTCTGAGTTGTGTATACAACTACAACATGTTCATATATTGGCTAATTTATTGATTGCAGAGCAAGTTTATGGTTGATCAGCTATTTGAACTTCGAAGGAAGGTATGTTAATAATGTATTATGAATATGGTAGCTCATGAGCAAATTGAATTTTGACACATTGAATACAAACATATAAAAAGCTGCTGCCTTCTCTACTTGTAAGTACAGGAACAAATGCTGCTCGAAACCAACGACGCTCTAAGGAGAAAGGTACGTTATTTGTTCAGCCTTGTCCACTTGACCATTACAACATACATTGCCAATTTGATATCAAGAGCTCTTCTACTTATAACATGTTGAGCAGTTGGAGGAAACAAACGTAGCCCTTAGTTCGTGGGAAGCTGGAGAGCAAAACGCCACATACAGCGCCCAACCAGATCAGTCGGAGGGTATTTTCGAGCCTTTACAATGCGACACTACTACATTACAAATGCGGTAATAACTCATCTTTCATGGATTCTATGTATAATGAATTCTAGATACAATAATGTTTTTTCTGTTTTTTTGGTTTAACATTAATATTATTTGTTACAGTTACGGTCATGGTGGTGCGGATACAGATGAAAGAATTGTTACAACTAGTTCTGCACAAAATAATGTGAACGAATTCATTCCGAGGTGGATGACCTGAGTTTTTGAAGTCACAAGCAACTCCACACGCATGAAATTTCATGAAACTAAGAAGAGGAGAGAATAAGTACGTACAAGGAAGCTTTATTATATATGCATACTTATACATAAGCACTTGCACAGGCCATGTATAAAATAAAGCTAACTGGACCTTTTTCTTGTAAAATAAGTGGTATATGCAACAAATCAACTGCACTCAGGTTTTGTACAACATCCATATTTTATTTATTTATTTGGAAGAGTGGATATAACTTGAAAATGTGTGGGTGTGAGACAATTATTATTAGGGTAAATATCATTTCTGTCCCTATGGTTTACCCTATTATCCGTTTTAGTGCCCATCGTTCCAAAATTGGCTCGTTTAATCCTTCTGTGACGGTTTCCGTAAAAATCAGGTATTCTGACATGACCAGAGGGTAAAATGACCGTTTTTCCCATCTAATAAATATTTAAACAATTTTAAAAATAATAAAATTTAAAATAGATTTAGTGGAGATCCATATTGGATATCCACCATCCATCTCATGAGATGGACGGTGGGGATCCAATCTGGACCTCCACCTAATTAAAAAAAAAGGGTTACTGTGATTTTAGTCCCTTTAGTTTACGTTTATCTGGGTTTGGTCCACTAGTTTTTGGAATTATTAACTTTAGTCCATTAGTTCTCCGACAATACAAATTTGAGTCTCTACCGTCCAATTCCGTTAGAATTTCATTGACTTCGGTTAGGTCAACAAGGGCAATATGGTAATTGTGACGAAAGCTTCTAGAAGCTTGTCTGGAACAAGGGTAAAAATGGTATTTCATAATGTAAAAAAATTTTAAATTAAAAAATATATTAAAATAATTAATATTAAACATTAAAAACATAAATTAAAAAATTAAAAAGACACAAATGCCATTGACAAATTTATATAATTATATATCTACCCAAGTATTAATTAAACAATAACCACAAAACTTTACGAAATAAGAAATTAACCCCAAACACTCCTTTCATCACATTTCTCCAGATCCATTCATCTCTCTCAGCCTCTCTCACTCGTTCAACACCACCACCACCACCACTAGAAACCAAACGATCCAATCCACTGCCACCACTACCAAACCCTTTCTCTTGATCTCATATCTCTCTTTCTCTCTCTCTTTCTGGATTAATCTCATTTCTCTCTCTCTCTCTCGATCCCCATCTCTTCACGGATTCAATGGGTTTTTTTTTTTTTTTTTACGGTGGCCGATTCAATGGGTTCTTAGTTTGGTGATGGTGGTTGAGTGATTTGCGATTCAATGGGTGTGGTGGTTGGTTGATTTTAGTGGTGGGAGGGTTTGGTGATTCCATGGAAAACGTGCACGTGAGAGGCTAGAATGGGTGGAAAACAGACCGGAGATGGGTCGGTCGTCGTTCTGGGCAGAAAACCACCGGAAATGAGGCCGGAGACAGTGTAGAACATGTGGGTTTCATGTCGGGTCAAGAACCGGGTCTAGGTCCGGCCCGCGCAGGTCGACGGGTCAGCTGGCTGGAGAAGACAACGTGAAGTCACACTGATGTAATAGGGTGCGCTCAGCAATGTCTGGGGTGCGCTCAGTGGCCCAGGTTGGCTTGTTTAAGGGTGCAGTCGGATCTGGGCTGGGGTGTGCTTAGAAGGCCCAACAACCCACTTCATGAAGAGCATAAAGGTCTTTTCACATGTACCAGGGGCAGGAGGGTCATTTTGCCCTCTTACTTTGTCATTTAACGGAAACCGTTACAGAAGAACTAAAGTTAGTAATTCCAAAAACTAGTGGACCAAACTCAGATTAACGCTAACTAGAGGGACAAAAATCTTAATATCCTTAACAAAAAACTTAAAAAACAATAATCTTATTCTTCATCTGATCAGATCCAAACCCATCTCTATCCTCTTTGATTATTATTTTTTGGAAATCAATCTCTCTCTCGATCTTCTCTCTCACTCAATCTAACCTCTCTCAAATATTTACTCATCTTCCCCACCATCAATCTCCGAATCATCTTATTTCTTTGGAAATCAAACTTTTTTTTGGGTGCGCTGGAGGGCAACAAGCCCAGAAACAAAAAAGAAACTAAACAGGGGAAGAAACAGTGCAACGTCTGGGACATGCTAGACTTCTATCATCAGCAATATCAGGAAATCAAACTTCATAATCAAAACCAAATACAAAAAAAAAAAATTAAAACATACTTCCAGGAACCAAACAAAACCAATTCCATCATCAAAGAATCAAACTTCATCATCAAAACCAAATACAAAAAAAAAATTAAAACAAGCAAAACCAATTCCAGGAACCAAAGTCATCAACAGCAAACCATAAATTCACCAACACCCAATTCCGGAAATTCATCAACACCAACGAATTCAAAACAAATCAAAACCAAAAAATAAATAAAAAAACCCAATCGTTTCTTTCTCTTCTCGCTCTCTCTTCCAGTTCGGGTGTGGGTATGTTAGCATATTGGTGTATTGATTCTGGTTCAGGTATGGGTGTAGGCGTCGGTGTGGGGCGCCGATGGTGGTGAATTTAGGTGGGGGTGGACCGGGTGGTTACCGTTTGTGTGTGGGGCTGAGTTTGTATTTCTGACTGGGTTATGTTTGGTGTGTGGATTGATTTTTCCGATCTGGGTTTGTTTGTTGAATGGTGTTTGAAGATGATAATGTTTGAAGATGATGGTTTCACGGTGGTGACGGCGGCGGCGGGGGATGGTGGAGGTGTTGGGTTCTTCATGAAGATCCAAGGGTTAGGGTTTGGTGAGTTGTGGTGGGTTGAAGAAGATGAAGGAGATGAAGTAGAAGAGAGAGAGCAGCAGGAGAGAGAGAAAGAATAGAGGTCAGGTCATTAGGGTTTTATTAATATTTTTAATTATTTATTTTAATTTTAAATTGTTTTAAATTTTTATTATTTAATTTAATTATATTTTTTAATCTGATTAAGTGATTAACGATCCATTTACCAATATACCCTCACTTGTTTAACGGAACCCTAACAGAACCTGACGATAGGGACTAAAAACAAGATTAATAATGAACGTTTGGACCTGTATGACCAATACTGGAACGACGGGGACTAAAACGGATAATAGGGTAAACCATAGGGACGAAAATAATATTAACCCATATTATTATATTAACTTTTGTCATGGAATGTTTTTGTGTATACAGTAAGATGAATCATGAAGTGATTGAAGTCACTTTTGTCCTTTGGGTATTCTTTATGCTTTTGAAGCAAAGTTACTGGCCATTATTAAAACCATTGAACATGCTTACAATTTTTGCCGGATGTATCTTTTGGAATGAATGTGACTCCATTTTTATAGTGAATCTTTTCCGAATTCATACTACTGCAGTGCCACTGGCCACTTCTTAGAGAAGATGTCTGCATTAGTTTTCCTTTAAGAACAATCACAATACTCACCTCTATTGCGAGGGTAATAAAGTGGCAGATTGTTTAGCATCTCATGGTCTTTCTTTGACTCGGAATCGATAGTGGTTTACTTTCTCGGATTTTTGTTCTACCTTTGTAAATAACGATTTTTCTCCCTTACATCTTTTTTCTCAACTCTTTTGCAATCGTTATGTTTCTTTTGTTCTGGATTATTTGTATTTTCTTTTCTTTTCTTTTTATTAATAATATTGTTCAGCTTAGAGTATTACGTTCACATGATTTAAGGTTAATTTGTTGGGTGCCAACTTAATTGTGATGCTTAATGCTCTTTATGATGCAATACTCTTCCAACTTGACTTCATTTATTAAAAAAAAAAACTATAACTTTAAAGCTTTTCCTCCTACGTATTTCATAAATACAATTATGAAAAAAAAATACAATTATGAGAGTTGAGTTACTCCATGCTTAAACTTATATTAGTGAAATTGTATGTTCAGGTCAAATCCTCCGTCTCTAATTCTGAAAGCAAATTCAGAGGCATTAGAAAGATACCAACTCCAATTAATTATGATGGGGTGGAGTAAGGCCTACCGCAATACAACTATACAAGACTAATTTATGGTAATGGGGCCCAAGCCCACTTTTCTTTTATGGCTGGTGACTTGGAATTTGGAAACTCTGTCTGTTTCACTTTTCAGCTTCACGCAACAATGTTTAATTATTCTCGGATTTACGTGGCTATAATAAACAAATTTAAATATACATTATTATGTTAATATTTAAAAATTATAAAAATAAATAAATAAGAGCGCTATTAGAGTTAACTTCTGTTTGGGAATATTAAGAAGTATAATAAAAGTACCCTCTTATTAGGAAAAAGTGTTGATGGAACAAATGTACGACCAAATTGTATGTCACAAATTGACAAATTGTAAATATTGGATCTTGATTGTAACGTGTACATAAATAGAGTTAATAGTCTAGAAGATGAAGTTTTCGCAAGTTGATAGGCAAAAATTGAAGGTCTCTTTTCCGCCAATGTTTTAGAGTAAATATTCAAAGATAACTTTTTAAGCATGAAAAAGACAAGTGAAATGAGTTGCATAGAAGAAATGTAGTGGCCATAAATAATAAAAGAAAAGGGTTCTTAGCAAAAGTGTCCTATTTTAGGGGTTTAATAGTAAATCTACCATAAAATCGAATTAAATTGCAAAACTACCATATTCTTTCAAAATGCCCTCACTCATCACTCACCATATCTATTATCCTTGGAGCATCTCCAATGCAAATATGCAATTTTGAATTTCTAAATAGTACCACATCAGAATTTCTATTCACTATGGGCCCACTTATGAATATTTTTTTATAGAGAAATGTATATTCACATCTCCAATATAATTATTTAAAGTCAAATATGTATCTATTTTATGACCAATCATAAAAAAAATTAATACATTCTCTCACCTATTTTGTTTACAATTCATAAAGCTTTAATATTATTGGTGGAAAGAGTTAGAAATCCTAGTCAGTATTTCTAGGAGAGTTTCTAGAATTAGAAACTCAACTCCAAATTCTATAATTTTTTTTGTCACATTATCTCCATATTCAACTTAGATAATTACATTGGAGATAATTTTTCTAACTTCTTTAGTATCTATCAGATTTGGTACTCCATTTTCTGCAAATGCATAATAACATTGGAGATGCTCTTATTTATTACTTTTACCAACCAACTTATCAAACAAATAAACTAAACACTATCTAACAATTTTCCTACACTACAACACTTTTGGGGATGTCTGGTACCCTGTATTTAGTGTGTTTTTGTTTTTATTTTCCGAAAACAATTTCGAATTCATGTTCGTTAACCGTTTTTCATTTTGTTTCCAAAATACAAAAACAAAATGAAAAACAAAACCAGTGTTAAAAGTGAAAATTTTGAAAAACATCTAAAAGATGTTTTCTGAATTTCAAAAAAAAAATAAAAAACACTCTTATCTTCGCTTCGACAGACCACTACTCCAACTCGACTCTTTCACGTAGTTGATCTCTGCTCCTCGACTCCATGTATGTCTTCTTCTTGTTCTTGTTCTTTTGTTCTCGGTCTAGCGATTTCTTCTTCTACTACTTCTACCGATTTCGTCTTCTTCTTCTTTTCCTTATGAGGATTTCTTCTTCTTCTACTGATTTTTGCTTCTTCTTCTTCTTCTTCTTCTTTTGTTTTTGTTTTGTTTTTTATTTTTCAATTTTATTTTGTTTTCCTTTCTTATACCAAAATTATTGTAGATCTATTTACATCTGTGTAGATTTAAGTTGATGAACATTGATTTTTGTTAATTATATTATTTTGTAATCGTTAAATTTTTTTGTAGTGATTATTGGTGAAAATTGTTTTGAAAATTATTGTGTTATTTTTAGTATTTATTGGGAATTGTTTTTCTTTTACATCTCTGCTGCAAGAGGTTTAAATTAGATTTAGTGGTTTTGTGAACCTGGAGAGCGATATCATTTACGTGATTATAAAGGACAAGAACGTGCACCAAGAGGTCCAAACGAGTTATTTAATTATAGACATTCATTGTTATGAAATGTAATTGAACTGTGTTTCAGTGTTTTAAAGGTGCACTTCACTATTTTGAAATATATGCATAATTATCGTTTACGTAGGCAACGTCTCATACCTATGGCATGTTGTGTTCTACATAACTTTATTTGATCACAAGGTCGTGGTGATAGGATGTTTAGGGAATATGAGAATGAAGATATGTTAATTGATGGAGAAGCAGAAGGTAGACCAATTCCTAATATAGACTTATCTCCATCAAATATAGCACTACTGAGGAATGTTAGAGATGAAATTGAAAAAATAAATGTGGCGAGATTGCTCACATAATAGGAGGTGATGTAATGTAATAGGAGGTGATGTCTTTTGTAATTCATTCGTGATCCTTTTATAATTAAATTATGTCAATGTTATGTGAATTTTAATTAAATATAAAAGTAATCTATGATTATAGAAATTGATAGTTATGTATTTTTTGTTAATGTAAACAAATCAAATATCAGACAATCATTTTTATAATTAACTTTAAAATGATTGAATGGTCCGTAAGAAATGATTAAATTCAAGTTATTATAGTATTATGAACAATTGTATAATTTTTTCATATATATATATATATATATTAAATTATAAATTATAAATTTAAGTGGATGAGAATAAATATTACAACTTTATAAAAATATTTTATAGAGATGGGAGAGTCAAATTACATATGTATAGTTTTTCAGTTTTTGATGTTTTTCAGTTAATCTACCGGACGTGTTTTTTATTGTTTTCATTTTCTGAATTCAGTTTTCAGTGAAGCTACCAGACGCGTTTTTAGTGTTTTCATTTTCAGAATACAGCTTTCAGTATATGCTACTAGACGCTTTTTCCAAATTTAAAACTGAAATCAAAAATACTGTTTTTATTTTCATTTTTATTTTTGAAAAACTCAAATGAAAAACGGTTTACAGGACATGCCCTTTGTTTCCCACACATTTGTTTTCCAATTTTAAGTTTTAAAACCATTGGAGAAGATTATATAAAGTAATTTAAAGGTAAGTATTACATTTTAAAAATATTTTTCAACCTCGTTAGCTTTATTTTGAGAGTTTTGAAATTCCCACGATTTTTTTTTCTTTTCATTTTATGAAGATTAAACCTACCTTGCAGTTTTCAAGGCTTGAAAAAAACTGGGCCACCCTGTCCCGAGTTTTTAAATCCTAAAATAAAATAAAACAAATGTGTGGGAAATAAAGTGTTGTAGTATAGGAAATTTGTTAGATAATGTTGAGTTTATTTGTTTGATAAGTTGGTTGGTAAATGGCTGGTAAAAGTAATAAATAAGGATAATAAAAATGGTGAACGATGAGTGAGGGCATTTTGAGAATAATAGGGTAGTTTTGCAATTTAATTCGATTTTAGGGTAGATTTGCTATTAAACCCCTAAAATAGGGCATGTTTAATAAAAACCCAAAAGAAAATCATTGTAGTGGTGCACGCATAGTTCAGAATATAAGAATTTGATATCTGGTACCATATTAATAATTCACCTTTGATATTAAAGTAAAATGTATGGATATTGACACATATATATAATAAACACATCCATATTTATAATTACACCCATGTCTAAAATTTAAAATTAAAACATTACTAGAAGCAGTCATTTTAATCCTAGTAATACCTTTATTTAAATGAATGTTTTGATTTTAATACAATTTATTTATGAACCCTCATAAATTATTAACACACCCAATTTTACAAAATATAAATTTTTAAGTTCTCCAGACTCGAAAACATAGTCTTGAGAATTCTTAAATTATTAAATTTCGAGAATCTCTACTTCAGGCCAATTTCAAGCTATGTATTTATCTAAGGCATGCTTGACATGGTAATTGAATATGAGATTTTATTATCGTTTATTTATATATAAGGATTTGATTTGGGGGATAACATTGGAAGTCACTTGCTATTGAGGCAAGATTTGATGCGCAATGAACTTCCAAACATTCTGCTTACTGGTTACCAACCAAAGGAAAGGCAAAATTGGTAGATTCACAACTGACAACTAAAATTGAAGATATTTAACCTAGTTTTGAGGATTAGCAGAACTGGGAAATCAAGTGAGTTTGTTTACTTTATGATCTTTTATCTATTTTTCTTTAATGATTTATTCATTAGATACTGTAGCAGTCCTGAAAGTGAAATTGGTCATGAAGGTTCAAAAACCGAAACGTCAGTCTTTAAGCCAAAAAGGCAACAAATGGAAGCCCCCAGATTCGGACCAAACCAAGGATACATCAAGCAACCACATCAACCAAAAAAAAAAGAACAACATACCCTAAAAAAACAACAAAACAAACCAGCAAAAATAGCAAAAACCACAAAAACAACATCAACCCAACCCAACAAAACAGAGGCATCAGAACAGAACAACACCAAAACACTGACAACCAAGACACTAATAGAATTAGAGAATAAAATTAGGGTTTAGCGGTTTAAAAAAAATAGAATTATGGTTTGATTTTTTTGTAATAAAGTGATATACTTGAAGACATTGGTGTAATTAATGAGTGTAAATAATATTTTGTTTATTTTTGATTAAACTAATTTGTCATAATTGGTAAATTCCTATTGAGATATTTTTATAATTAAATTTTTTATTAAAATATGGGTGTTAATAGCCGCCCTCTTAAGTAAATTGAACAAACATCCTCTATCATTTGTGTAAACAGATGGAGCTTTCTGCTACGTCCTCCATTCTCCATCTTGGATCGATTTGGAGATGGACTTTTTTTTATTACTTTTAAATATTAATTTTAAATAACAAAATACTATATAAAATAAGTAAACACGGATATTTTAGTTATTTCATGCTAAAATTGTGGTCAATAGTTAGAGCTAACATAATTCAACCAACGATAGGGGATGTTTGTATAATTATGGACAAAAGTTTCACATACGTACAATTATACTAAATATTAGAGAATGTTCGAGCAATTTGCCCTTTTTTTCATAGTATCTACATATCCATCTATCTAGGCCATGTATTTTTTAAAACTTTTGTCATTGATAGGATTCGAGCCGCTGATTTGAGAGTCATTTGCCCAAACCCCAAACTCGTCCATCTACCAAAGCTACGTCTAGGGGTGTGCGTCAGATCAATCCAATGGATTTACCATGCTCTAAGATTCGATCTGATCCGATCCGATCAAAGAAATTGCAATCTGATCCGATCTAATTTTATAACAGGATCCGATCCGATCCAATTAAAATTAGATTTGATTCGATTCGATATAATCCGATGGACGGAATTAATATAAAGTCATTCTTAATATATAAAAGTTATAGTCTAAAATAAATAAAATCAAATAATCTATTTAGACATACTAATTAATTCAAATAAAATTAACATTAAAAAAATACATAGCATAACTTTAACGTGTAAATTTTATATTGTTCAAAAAATTTATAAGTATTAAACATCAGCTCCAAATGTAAACTTAATAAAATAATCTAAATGTTCAATATCAAATAAAATCATCCAAATGTTCAACATTAGAAGTTGCTGAATTTTCTTCCAAAGAAACGTGCGAAACAAGACAACACCCAAATTTTGCTCAACATTAGAATTTGTTGTCCAAAAAATGTATGAAATAGTACCAAAACTTCTGCAAAGGAATAAAATTAAAAATTAAGAAGTGAAGTCATTTAATAAAGAACATATCGAAATTTAAGTTGACTTAGATTTGTTTTACCTGTTTCAAATGTTTCTACATGTAATCACCCTTTAACATTTTACTCAATTTTCTTCCAAAGAAAGGTCTTTAAAAGAACCCATAATTTCTACAAAAAACAATAAAATAAAATAAAAAGTCAAGAAGTGAAATCATTTAATTTAATAAAGAACAATAATCAAACTTAAGTTAGATTTACATTACATGTTTCAAGTTTTTCCATGTTATTCACTATCTTACCAAGACTAATTTGTGAAGAAGAATCCAACCAATTTTGTGTGTATATAAGTGCTTAGAATTGTCCAATATAAAAAATAAGACTTAATATTTTAGATGAATTGACGGATTCGATGGATTTCCAAACGGAAATCCAAGATCCGATCCAATCTGATCCAATATATTTAAGAATATATGATTCAATCCGATACAATCGCCTTTTTTCGGATTCGAACAAATCCAATTGATTGGATTAGATTTAATGGATCATATTAGTTTGGATCCAATTGATCGTATTGGATCGGATCCAATGGATTGGATCATACACACACCTAGACTGCCTACGTCCTTGGGGGCACAATTTGCCCTCATTACTATAGCAAATCCGTAGATTTAAAAAGTATATGTATGTGCGGTGTATGGAAGAGTGTTGGTGATTTGAGAAAAGATAAGATTATGATATTCTTTTAGGGATTATGATATTCTTTTAGGGGTTTGGGGACATTGATGTGGCCCCAACTTTCCCTGTCCATGAATCCATCTCTAACGACAAAACAATTATAGGACCCATTTTTCTTTACTAAAAGTTGGTTCCTTAATGATGATATAAATGAGAATTGACATGAATGGCCCATTTTTATTTTTATTATTATTGCAATTGCAATTGCAGTCGCTAGCTATCCAGAAAATGACCTCAATCAATTTCCCTTGCTTACAAACCTCATCAAACCGGTCTACACTTTTTTTCTGCCACAAGGCACATATTTAACTCAACCTTTTTTGGCCCCTACCAATCCCTGTCCAATCTCACCCAAAAAGTGTATGCTAAGGACAATGTAGAGTCAAGAGTAAAAGACTCCATTATAACTTTATCACTCAACTTGGGTAAATTTTAATTTCAATAGTAGATCAATCCTCACAACTTAATTATATAACTTATTTAACAAGACTACCGAATTCATGAAACTATGAAAGGCATCATTAGGAGCTCTTTTTCGTTTTTGGAATGTGATTTTAAGTAAAAATAGTACTTTAAATAGTGGATTTTATAATAATAATAATAGAGAAAATTGCAGTAACTTATCATAAATATTTTATGTAATACTGTACTAAAATTGAAAAAAAAAATGTCACCCTCCACACCCATAATCAAAACAAAACAAAACTTGATATAGATATGCAAGTTTGATACCTTCTTCAACCATAAACCTCTTTATTTCTTCACCACCAACAAGATTCCTTAACACTCCACATGCAAGAGGAAGGCCCCAATCACTTAATAGTTAATAGAACACGTTTTTGACACATACTTTTCATCCCATATAAAAATAAAATAAAAAATTGTGAGGATTGATGTACAACGCAAGTAAAAACTTACCCACGGTGAGTGGTAAAATTATAATAAAATGTTTCACTACATTTTCCCCATTGCAGTTTGTCTTTTGTCCTTGGCATACTTTCAAGGGGTAAAATATACTGACCTCCCTTTATAAAAAACAACAATAAAAACAGGTGCAAATAATTTAAATTTTAAAAAATATATATATTAAAAATTAAAAATTAAAAATACAGTAAAAAAACTTCATTTTTTATTTACTATAAAAATTTAATTTTAAATGTTAAAAATAGTTTTTTTTTATAATTTTCTATTTTAAAATGAATTTTTTAATTTATATTACATTGAAAGGATTATCTTCGATTAATTTAATTTTCTTATAAATAATATTATCTTCATTTTTATGTTTTAATAACTATGCGTAATTTAAAAAAAAAAAAAAAAAACTATGCGCAATTTAGTTCTTTTATTAAGTCAAATTTTGAGAGTATGAGAGGTATGAGTAGATAAGTGAATATTAGCTCTCTAGCTGCATTTATACCAAACTTTAATGGAGGTCAATGCATTTACCTCTACTTTTGATAAGTTACTACAATAGCTAGCACTGCACATTGCATGCGCAGATAGTTAGAGCATCTCAGATGCAAGTGTGACTTGTGAAAAAAAAAGATGCCACATAGGATAAACAGACATTTTGTAAATAATTGTGTCTCTAACGCAACCGTGCATATCCAACCTCAAGCTGACGTGGTAAAAAAAAAAAAATAGACATTGTCAACATGACCGTCCACTTTAAGATGGTATGTTGCACATCCCTTTTTTAGGTTGACTCAGTAAACATATAAAATTGACATTAATTTTTCATCTATTTTTGGTAAGGAAATAAAATAAAAAAGAAAATAGGAAATAAAATTGGACACATCATTAAAACAAAATGTGTTTTAAACGGAAGTATTGGAGATCAAATTTTAAGTTAATTGTCTATCAAGTCTATATTTATGCTACATAGGAAGTAAGTCTCTTGACATTGTTGACATGTCAACAATTATTCATATACAAACCATTTTTATATTGAAGATGCTCTTTGATAGATAATTGATGAAGCATCAGACTTTCCAATAACTGCCAAGTAAAACAATTCACTCCTAGACACGAATTGAAATATCAAAGATGGATACTAGGCAATGCATCTCTACAGTATTATTATTGTTATTTCGAACCCCAAAAATAGTGGATCATGTTCATCTGCACGTATATTTTACATGGAGTTGAGAAATATTTGATCCTATCTTAATTTGCCCACGAGGATGGATTCTTTTGGTTTCGCCTTATTTGTTTTGTCCTCTCCAATTATTTTCAAATTTTCTACCTTTTTATGGTAGCAAAAAACACTAAGAAAACTGGCTCATTTATTGTCATGATTCAATTATAAATATTTTCCATATTGTTTTAATCGCTTTGAAAAATTACAAATAATTCATAAGTACTACTGGGTCGATCCGTCGATATCCATTAGATAAAGTTTGCAGATATAGAGAGAGAGAGAGAGAGAGAGAGAGAGAGAGAGAGAGAGAGAGAGAGGTGCAACTAGGTAGACAGTATAAGAATCCACAATAGCATGATAAAGTAGACAGAATTTAGTGGGTTCACTAATTCACTTGAGTGTGTATGCAATGTATCTGCGTGAATTTATGGTCAACTAATGGACTCAATTGCGATTGTAAGCTTAATGGGCGATCTGATCATCATTCAAGTACTTTCTAAAAGCAGATGGGCCACCACTTATCGCCAACTTTCACATTTATAAGATTCATCATCATAGCTTTAGCTAACCTCGGAGTCTCGGACTTTCAAGTTTCAAGCATCAAAAGAGAAGATATAAAGACAATATTTTTAATCAGTAGGCTAGCATAGCATTTTCATCATTCTGTGGATTAAGCAATTAAGTTTAAATGTAATTAATTAGAGGGTGACTTCAAATTTCTGTCTTTAACTGTTTAACCATTTGTTTGCTATTGATCCGAGGGTTGAGAATGAATGTAAACTCAATAACTCTAGCATATTCCACGTTTTTCCTCCTCTAGCTAGTTTCATTAATTGTCAAACTCTCTCATAGTTAACCATATTCCCTAAAATACCCTTAAGGTTCGTTTTTTTTTTGTTTGATGATTGGACAATCATGAATTTTTTTAAAGACCGACTAGAGACTGAAATCTGAACCTGAATGAGATGTTTGTTTGTTTTTTCTTACATCTGAATGTATTGTCAACATGTTTGTTTTTAAAAATAAAATTGTCTGAAAATAATAAATTTTACATTTAAGTTCAATTTATTATAAACAAAAGTTCAAGTTATTTTGCATTACTTCCACGTTTCCGGTGTATATAATTGAGGAAACCATTTTTGTTTTTTTTTTGTTTCTTAGATCATATGCACCGGAAACCAAATATAAAAAAATGGTTATTGATTTTATTTTTGAAATAAGTTCCCGAATTATATGCATTACTTCCACGTTTCCGGTGTATATAATTGAGGAAACCATTTTTGTTTTTGTTTTTTTTTTTTTATTTCCTAGATCATATGCACCGGAAACCAAATATAAAAAAATGGTTATTGATTTTATTTTTGAAATAAGTTCCCGAATTATATGCACCGGTCTATATGAGAAGTAATTAGTTTTTCTTTCCTTTTTAAAAGCTGTTAAAATAAGAAATATGTTAAAAGAAAGATCTCTACACCATATCAAAATATGATAAATTTGGAACTATTTCTTCTTTGGGATAATAAACTTGTAAGATAATATTTTAATTATAATCCAATAATTTGTAAGTAATTTATTTTTTAAGTTATTTTTTTATATTATATTTTAAAACTATTTGACCACTTAAAAAAAACAAATAAAATAATTTAAACTCATTAACAACTCTTAATGTCAATTATCGATAATATTGGAACCATAAGGTTGTTTTAGTACCCTTGAATAACCCGAAAAGGATTGTTATACCCTCAAGATAATTATTAATTTTTTTAAATGAAATTAAAACTATTTTAACCAACAATTTTTTTATTTAAAAAAGCACCAGACAAAATCCACAACTGTTTATCTCCTCTCGCCCTGGCCATCAGAATACACCCCAAACCCAGACTGAGAAAAAATCATCCCCAAACACCAAAAAATCCATCCCCACATCACCATCATCATCATTGCCACTAACAATCTAGATTTGTCTCCCCCACTGGCCCCATATCATCATGAACCCAGCCACATACCTTACCTTTGCATTTCTCTCCACTACCCTTACCAATCTTCAGCCAATCCAAACTTTAGAACAGAACCATCAATCGTCCCAACCAAAAATCATTATCACCGGCGCGATTTCCTCTTAAGGGTGGAGATCGCTGCCCCACACCCACCCCCAAACAAAAACCACCACCCCACCAGCAATCACCACCACGAACGTCATCAATCTCTTCTCAATAAAGGAGATCAACGCTCGATTTCACTGACGAATGAGAGAGAAATTAAGAATACAAAGGGAGAGAAGGAACAATAGATAAATAAGAGAGAGATTGAGTGAGTTGATCTCCTCTCAACTGAGGAGATCAACTCTCCTCGCCGATGTTCAAGAGACGAGAGAAATAAGAGAGAGACATTGGAGAGAATGATTTTTCTAGTAAGTTTTTTATTTATTTATTTTTCAATTCTATAATTTTTATTATTATATTGATATTAATATTTTGTTAAAAAAAATAATTTTATATTTTTAGTAATTTACTTGTTTACCCATGTATGAAATTACTGAGGGATTTTAGATTTTTAATGGAACGGAGGATAACAAGGAATATGCAGCGATGGACGTGGCCCAATTAGGGTGGGGCCGTGGGGGAGGGCCCCCCACCACTCCTCCCAAAATCCATTTGGGGAAACTGGGTATGGGGGGTGTTTGGGGGGAGGTTCCTCTACTATAACCTAGAGGTATTCACGGTTTGGTTAAACCGGCAGTTAAAAACCGAAACCAAAATTGAAAAATCGAAACCGAAACCGACGGTTACAAAATCTTTTGGAAACCGGTTGAAGCCGGTTCGGTTTTCGTTTAGCCTTTGGATAAACCGCCCAAAAAACCGGCTAAAACTGGCGGTTAAACCGCCGGTTTTATTAAAAAAAAACCAACCAATTAGATGATGCCACGTGGCATTTTTTTTGAAAAAAAAACCGGACGAAACCGAAACCGCTGTTAAAAACCGAACCAAAACCGAAATTTTCCGGTTCGGTTTCGGTTCGAGCTGTCCACCGAACAGAAACCGGCCCGAACCGAAATTGTGGACATGTCTACTCTCACTCCACCCCCAAACCCAAACCCAAACCCTAATTTTTTTTCCATTTATTTTTATTTTTTTCTATTTTTTTTCATTTTCAATTCTAAATTTCCAATTTCTAAATCAAAAATCGAAATTTAGAATCTGGACATCTCAATCTCTAGTTTAACCTTGTTAATATATTAAGTTTTTTTTAATTATTTAGACTTTAGATATAAAATAATATATATATTTATATATATTTAGAGGAAATGGGGGACCCCACCCCTAAAACCCATTATGAGGTAAAATTTACTCTCAAAACCCAATTGGCCCCGTGGGGATGGGGCCCCATGGGAAAGCGATCATCAATAGGAATATGGTAAACTAGACGGATTTTGGCCATTGATAAAATTAGAAAGGAGATTTTGGGCATTAATGAAACTCGGGAGTGGAAACCAGAGAATATGGTAAATTATAGGCCAAATTTTTAATAATATCGTTTTTTTTTACAAATTTTCGTAAGAAGTAATTAACAGCTACCTACCTGAGGTTTGGCAATTTACACTCAGGAAAAAACTTTATCAAAAATGGACACTGACCTCTTATGTCATTTCCAATGTTGATTGTTAACTTTGACACTTTGAAGAATGATATCACCATTTTAACAATTACCCTTACTTTAATAAAGTCCAAAAAAAAAAAGGATAGATGTCAAACTGTCCATCACAATGAAACATGGTGGAGAATAAAAAAAAAATCGATCCCCAACATCCATCTCAAAAATGGACGATGGAAAGTTATTAACCTTTTTTTCTCTATCATGCATCTCGAGAAAAAAAATATCACGTACGCGGAGTTGGCGATGGGAAGGCTCGAGCCTCCATCGAGGATGAACAATGGAGATACAATCAGAATCTCCACCCATATATTTCTTTTTCTTTTATTTTTTTGAATAAATCTTCATTATCTATCTTTTAGCCTTTTCGGTGGAGACAAAAATAAAAATAAAAATTGAAATATATTTTTGGTATTTGTATTGGTTTAATTTTATGACCATATATATAAGTTCTGATTAAATAGATGCATGCTTATTCTCTACTTACGCTAATAACAACATTTTGGGGGGTTTTACCCCTTAAATTTATAAGGAGGTTTTCCATAGATAGTCTGAACTCGAAGACATTTTTATGTTGAGTTGACAGCAGTAACCATTCATCAAAACATTTAGTGGCCCAACTTCTGGTCGACTAGTCGTCCTTGCACTGGCAAAGTGGCACTGTATCACTGTCACTCAAATTTCAACCTCAATAGATCATTTCTGATTGGACAAATTGCACTGAACCCATTGAAGTTTGGACAAGTTACATTTATATGGAAAAATTCTTTTATTATAGGCTAACACCCCTAAAACTTAAATTTGTCTTTGAAAATACTTAAAATACCCCTAGTTATATTATTTTATATTTTTTTTTATCTTTTAACCAAAAACTTTATAAACTTTAATAAAAATAAAAAAAATTAAATAAAAAATATGATTCATTAAATAAATAAATAGTTTAAAAAATTAAATAAATAAATAGTTTAAAAAATTAAATAAATAAATAATTTAAAGAAATAAATATATAAATAGTTTTAAAAAATCAAATAAATAAATAGTTTTAAAAAATTAAATAAATAAATATTTTCAAAAAAAAAAATAAATAAATGAAAATTTTTAAAACATTAATTTTTTTAATGATATCCATTAATAGGGACAATAAAAGCTTTAAATATCTAAACTTATTTTTTTAAAATATTTTTTTTAGAACATTTATTTTTTTATTTTAATGAATCATATTTTTTATTTAATTTTTTTATTTTTATTAAAGTTTATAAAGTGTCTGGTTAAAATATAAAAAAATAAATTATAAAATAATATAACTAGGGGTATTTTAGGTATTTTTAAAGTCAAATTTAAGTTTTGGGGGTGTTAGTGTATAATAAAGAAACGTTTCCATCTAAATGTAACTTGCCCAAACTTCAAGAGGTTCAGTGCAATATGCCCTATCTAATTTAATTGCAGCTGAACTAATGTTTTCCCCACTTTTAATTTTTATAACCATTTTTTTGTCTTTTTTTTTCTCTAGTGTCATATAACTTACTTTATAGTTTATACGACATATAATTAATAGATAAATAATTAAAGATAAATGGTTTATTAATAACTGAACAAATTACCGAAATATATACAATGTTCTAGTAGACGCTAGGCGCCAATCGTACGGTAGACTGACGTCTAGACAATGAAATTGAATAAATCAAAACAACGCAGTTTTAAACCAAAATGGCGTCGTATTAAAAAAAAAATCTATTGGGCACCTAACTCGCCTTGTAGCCTAACCACCTAGGAAGGATGATTAGACCTTCCTTGTAGCGGCCAGATCCGCCTAAGGAGAGAGTCTTGGGTGCATCCGATGCACCATGCATCTCCCACCCTGATGCTGCCATATCAGCAACTTTGATGACATGGCAGTATCAGGGTAGGAAATGCATGGTGCATCATGCTGCACCCAAGTTTTAGTCCCACCTAAGGCCTAGGCAGCCAATTATTAGAACCATGTTTATAAACGATTCGGCTCTTGACATAAGGAAATAACTTCCTAAAATTCATTTTAAAAAATAAAATTAAAACAACATGGAGCACTCTTACCTTTATTAAGGTTTGGTTAATAGTTAATACCTTCTTAAAAAAAGATTCTGTTAATACATAAGGGTTAAAGGGTATTTGGGTCATTTCACTAATAAAATTCTAAAAATTAACAACTATTCAATAAAATTAAAATAATTAATAAAATATAATTTATTCTTTAGTTGTTAATTGCTTAACTAAAATTGGTGAACTGATGAGGAAGCACAACCAGTACTGCCCATCGGCCATCTCATGCGAGTAATTGAGAAAGAATAAGGTAGATGATTACAAATTGTAAACACAAAGTGACATTTACTATTTTACCCTTTTTGTTATGAAAGTTATATAAATTAATATTTTAATAGTGAGCTAAGATAAACTCACAAGGGAATTTGCAACTAGGAGTCCAGACGGGAAGAGGATTGTACCACGAGAGAAATAAGGAGGTCAATCTCTTTCAAATATACAAATGCATTGTGGCAATGCAATATAGTTGGACTTTCATCTTTATCCGAACAAATTATCTTTTTCACGGAGGTAAGTCTTTATCTACTAAGCAATAGAATAGTAAATTCAAAATTATGCTATAGTAGACATGTATTTCTATTGTATTATGAAATTCATAAATGAAGTAGTTAATTGTTTTGTCAATTTTCCAGGGATCTTGAAGGAGCGTGGAAAGACATAAGAACTCTTGAATAGAAATGGGAAAGAGATAGAACTTTGGTTCCTTCGAAAATGGTAAGATCTTTGGTGCAAGAAGAAGGGGGTTGATCCGTATCATCTTGACTTTGTTCAAATTCCGCTTTTTTTTTAAAGTCTAAGTAATACACTGGAACTCTTTATAAGGGTAACTTATTATCATTAAATTGTATAATTTAGAATGACATTATTATACAGTTAGTTACTTTTTTTTATTCAAAAAATTAGTTTGTTTTTTGCACTTCACAACAATTAATGGGTCTAAAGTGCACCTATCAAGTTGTTTTATTTATTTATTTTTTGGTAAGTGTAAAAACAACTTAAAACAAAAACAAAAACAAAAAAACAAAAAAAAACTGAAAATAAAAAGTAACAAATTCTGACTTTTCATTTAATTTCAAATTACTACATCGCATTTAATATATATATATTTTTCTAAAACAATCTTACAAAGATAATATATTTCCAAATTTATCATAATTTTATATAATACAAATTTCTTTATTTTAGCCTATTACTTTTAAAAGGACTTTTAAAAATAAAAATAAAAGCTTAGAGGTCGTTTGTTTTTTCCACTTAAAACTTAATGGGTTTAAATTGAACTCATTAAGTTGTTTTTTTTAAGTGGTCAAACAACTTAAAAATATCAAAAAATAACTTAAAAATAAAAGTAAGAAATCTTGACTTTTAACTTAATTCCAAATCACTAGATTGCAATTAAAATATTCTCTTCCAAGTCTATCATCCCAAAGAAAATATATTTCCAAATTTATCCTGATTTGATATGATGTATAATTCTTTCTTTTAATATATATTTTATTTTAAACGGCTTTTAGAAAGAAAAAAAAACCGTAATCACTTTTTATATAACCCGATGCATATAATTCAGAAACCTATTTTTCCGGTGCAAATAATCCAAGGAACCAAAAAAATAAAAATGGTTTCCTCAATTATAAACATTGGAAACGTACATGACATACACAATAACTTGAATATATATATATATATATATATATATATATATATATTACAATAAATTGAACTTAAACTTTATTTGTAAAACATGAAAAATATTATAAAGAATGGTACATGTTAAATTACTTCTTTTAATTAGCTTGGGCATAAATGTAAAATTACTTATTTTCAGACAATTTTATTTTTAAAAAACAAACATGTTGTACATTCAGATATGAGGAAAAAAATACATATCATTCAAGTTCAGATTTCAGTCAATATTTAGTTTTTAGAAAAATTCAGGACCGTTCAGTGTTTAGAAAAAAAAACAAACGACTCCTTAATTATATTGCCACTATCAGCACCATTGTTGAACCTTCAATTTTGTTATTTTCTAATGTTTTTTTTAGTAAAATCAAAACCAATTATATATCATTAGCTATCGTATCTTGATTATAAATAATATCTTATCAATATTTATATAAAAATGGTTTAGCATTTGTTAAATTATTTTTATTGTGTTGTTTGTACCATATCAAATAAGAATACATAACAAATAATAAGAATAATGGTATAACGATTTTTCTATTGTTAGTTCGAACTGATATAAGATATATCAGTTCCTTGTATGTGGGTCATTGGATTTAAATATTTTGACTTGGCTGCATGCACTTGGTAAGACATCTTTTAAATCCAATAGCCCACATGTAAAGAACTGATATATCTTATATCAGTTCGAACTAATAATAGAAAGACTGAATTGTAAATATTAAATTACTTGTTTGTAAACAATTTTATCTTTAAGACCTCTTTGAAAGTTATTGTCAAGCCCCGTGATATTACAAATAAACTATTTTTAATTTTTCCATAGTTATTTTCTAAAGGCATTTATTATTATTTCTTAATTAAACTCATTTCTAAAAGGTTTATGAAATTAAAATATATTTTTTCTTTCATATAACAAAATATCACATTTAAAATTAATTAATAACTTACTTCATGGTTAAAGTTTCCTTTTAATTACATATTAACATTATCTATCACTTAACAATCGAATAAAGCTTTAAAGATGTGTGAGAACAATAAAAGAATTATAAAGTTTAAGGTTTATGAAATATGCTTAATTAGGTTTATGGAAATTTAGAAAGAGTAAAAGGATGTATGACGTTATGTATTCTACGTATGTCTATGTAACTGCTTTTAGAACATTCTTTTTGTTTAATTTTGTGGATAGCCTTACAATCTAAAAGATTAGTCTATTGGGTTGTGACATCTTCACATGTAGGTTCTCTAACACTCCGTCTCATGTATGAGCCTCAGTTGGCTTTAATTGGCCACCTTTTTTTCTAGCTGCCGTTTGGTAAAGCTTGGCCCAAGATCATGATAGACGAAGGTTCTAATACAATGTAAATTTCTATACTTTTATATTTTTATGTGTTTATAAGAAGTTGTGTATGTATTAGTGGATTGTTAGGCTTTGACTTATATTCCCAAGTGAACCCAATGTTAACCAAACGATACTCAAATGATGTGAAAGAGGAAACTTCCTGAAGACATAGGTGACGTGCGGAAGTCAGTGCTCTTGTTAAGGGAAGCTTAAAGACCGAAGAAGAACTGAAGAACCGGGTTCCATAAGGAACCGCGGCGTAGGCACAATGCATAGACAGCGGTGCGGACCGTAGTCAATTCCAGTAAGATCAGCACGTTGCAGACCGTAAAATTGGCAAGAGATGCAGACCGCGGTATTCTGAGCAACCATTTCTAGAGACATTCCTCTGTGTAGGGCCTGGGTGGCCAACCGCGACCTAGAGCTCGGTGATGACATATTTTGCTCATATTAGGAAAGGTGAGCGGAAAAGGAAAGATTTTCTCCTGGAAGTTTTTGTACTTAAAGGAAAAAGAGTTTGTCTTCGTGCGGAATAGGAAAGTCGATCTTATGCGTAAAGGAAAAAGGACTTTGCGTGGAATAAGAAGTCTTTTGCGTGAAGAAAAGTGTTTCCTTGTAGGATTCAAACTCCATGTAACTAGTAATAGATCCTAAGAACTAGGTTAATTATATGGAGCAAAAAGAAACACCTGTAACATCAGAGAGTGATGAGATCCAAGGAAGACCCTTGGGAATATCTGAAGAGGGATATAGGGAATATCTGGGGATCAAGAGAGAGATTCGTGTGTGATATTCAGGGACACCAAAGGGATATTCAAGGGTATGCTCGAAGGAGGACTCGATGAGCGTTGTGAGCTGAGAGCAAGGATGTAAGCTCGGTTGTGAGCTTGAGGGCTAGGTAAGGCTTGGTTGTTTGGGGTTTGAGGTTTTAGAGAGAATCCTGAGAGTGTATGGCTATACAAATTTACTACATATTGGATCTTTTCTCTATAGTCATAATAACCCGTGTTTTTTTTTCCTGATTTAGGGTTTCCACGTATATCTTGTGTTCATATGTGATTGGTTTATTTTTATCTCATTTTATTTTTCTGCTAATAGACGTTATTTATCATGTGGTGAATATTAGTCATGTGTTTCCACGTCGTTCATCATCGTTTTTATTCCTAACATGGATAAACCTTACATTACAACTTAAAAGATTAGTGTTTATTGGGTTGTGACTAGTATATATACCATTCTCTTGCTTTTTATTTTTCCAATTTTATATTTATCTTAGCTTCTTTGAGCTTCACATGTCAACTCAAAGAGCATCTTCAACCCAACACTAATTTGGTTTTGATTCCAATTCTCAAGATAAAAAATTGGTGTTAATGAACAGTACTATATTACACCAAATTTGGTGTAACACCGTTCATAACACCAAATGGTTTTTTTTTTTAATTGTCATATCAATACTTTTATATTTTCTGCAATTTCTAATTTAACCCTCCCAAGTCCCATATTTAATAATTACAATATTTATTTCAGAAATTATACCGTTAGAAAGATCTCGTTGCGATCTTTTAAATGACACAAATATTAATATGCATATTTAAAAATTTTAATTTACTTATTAATTATACATTTAATTAATTAATGTGATATAAATATTTATTAAAAGAATATTCTTTAATTTGATATAGAATTTGATATTATGGGTTGGAGCGGACAAAATCTAAGATTCCCTTTAAACACCAAATTTGTGTAAAATTTGGTGGTAGGGTCTGAGATGCTCTTAGCAATTGTGGTGTGATTTTGTTGATTACTATAAATGTGTAAGGTAACATTAAGCAGAATTAAGCAGAATTAAACTAAGTAAATAAAGTTATTTCTAAAATAAATAATAAAAAAGTGAATATAGTTGAAAAAATTTCCGCCGTCAACAGAAATAGTTGTATCTTGGTCCGTACAATAAGTCCTGACAATAATAGCTTCTAGGTGCCCGAAATGTAAAATTGTGGTTCCAAGAGCAGACAGTAACGACTGAACAGTAGACAGAACCAATGAAAAGTCGACAGCACTTCCTTAAAAACCACCCTGGTATTTCTAATCCACTCCACTTTCCCCTAAAACCACTACTCTACACATCTCAACCTATTAACTCTTTTTTTTTTTCTTTCTTATTTTCAAATTTCAATTTCTATATATGTGCATGCTTTCTTACACAAAGTTCACATATGGCAACAACAACAACTACCAAAAATCTCCTTCAATTCAATAAATAAAAAATAACAATCTTCAGGTTTTCCTTTTCTAGGGGTTCTTGCTTTTGTAGGGTATTTTTTTTAAGGGAGAGATGGGGAGAGGTAGGGTTCAGTTGAAGAGGATAGAGAACAAAATCAACAGGCAGGTGACGTTTTCGAAAAGGAGAGGTGGGTTGTTGAAGAAAGCTCATGAGATCTCTGTGTTGTGTGATGCTGAGGTTGGTTTGATTGTCTTCTCTCACAAAGGCAAGCTCTTTGAGTATGCCACTGATTCCTGGTTAGTGTAACTGTAAAACCCTCTTCTTCTACTTCTAGATCTTGTTAGGTTTCTTACACTCTTCAATATTCTTATTCATAATATACCCTTTTTCGGTGAAAGTGTAATCATTGTTTAATTGTTTTTTATTTTGCTTTGTTTAGCATACATTTACATCAGATCTTTCCTAAATTGCAGTCCTCAATTTGGAAAAACAAATCATCAACGAGTAATGAAAATTCTTTTTAAACTAAACATGCTTTTTTTTGGGTGTTGATTTTTCTTCATTTGGCGTTATACCTATAAAGTCTTATAGATCTTGTCATTCTCCTAGACTCTTACACCATATTTCTGTATTGAGTAAGTTTTATTTATTTTTGTTTTTGAGAGACTTTCTTTAATTAGACCCTTTCTATTTCTTAATTTAGAATAAATATAAAGAAGTAATTAATTCAAATTTCATTTTGGACCACTAAACATGGTTTTGCCGTTTTGGACAGTTCTTGAAAGCGAATTAATTCATGCAAACTTACAAGCTAATCACTTTTTTCTCTTGTTTTTATATGTTCACGGCTCAACTTCCTAAGTTTTAAGATTTTATTATTATTAATTAAATATCTTAATTTTAACTTAAGAATATAATAATAATATTTAAATTTAATAGATGAACACGAACCTGCAAAAATATTGTAAATAAATTCATCTCTAATATATATGCTTGATCAAATAATTGCTGCACTGAAAAAATACGGTGTAACAGATTCCAATGAGGAAATTAAATAGAATTGTACGGGTACTTAAGTTTGCAAATCTATATTTTAGTAAGAGATAAAAAAAAAACAAAAAAGTACATGCATTTTAACTGATCTAGGGTAATTTTATATTTCTGAACCCAAAATTCAAATGTTATAATTTTGTTCTTTATTGACAAATGTAAAGCAATTAATATTATTTACTTGGTTATCAGCTAAAGTGAGCATAACAATAGAGATCTAGGATGAAGATGACTTGTTTCCCTGGAAAAAGGAATCTTACTCACCTTTTCTTCATTTTTAATGGGAATTTGTTTTACAAGGACAGATTATAAATGAAAATATAATAAGAAAATTGTTTTACAGTACATATTTCAAGTTTCAACCATTCAATTACTTTAATTCAAAGGACAAGATAGTGTTATGTCACCTCATGATGTTTAGGTTATATTTTTAATTTGAGTTTTATTGATCATAGAGTGACATGGGAGGTTTGAGTTTAGATTTACGTGATAAACATTTAAGTTAATAAAAACATAACAATTAGGAAATTGTATTACCAAAGACATGATAAAGTTTGTGAATAAAATTCTTTATCTGGTTTCAAACCATGCATGCCATATTTTGGGAAATTACATAGTTATTGGAGGACAAAAAGTGACAGTATGTAGCATTCAGTGTCAATGGTACCATATTTTCTCTCGACAACACTGTGTTTCAAATCTATATTACACCTTTCTTTTTAATTAGTTTTTTTTGTTCCTAAATTATGCAAAGCATGTAGTCAAGTATATGAAAAGAGTAATGCTACATATATATTCCACCTTTAATTTGTGTCTCATTTATATCCCGACTAATGATATGGCAATTGAATTTATATGGTATGCATGTCACAACTGAGATAAAAGATCATTAATATGCATCCATTTACCGATTAACAAGTGAAAATCAGTACACTTCATTCCATTTATAATTCTTATGAGATAAAATCTCAATTACCCGGTTCACTACATGATGTTTTGTTTATATTGTTATCACGTCAAATCTCGTATATATTTTAATTAATACTACATTTATAATGGGTTAGGCTTGTATTGTCTTAATAAGTAATTCCTAGTAAGTATTTCTGCTTATTTTAAGAACTGCATTTGTTGCTAATGTGATAATTCCTTCTTGTAAAATGTCTCCTCTCCCGGGGGGATTAATTGGGTTCTATCTAAACCTTATATGCTACTTGGGTTCTATGACACTAGCTTCGTTAATTTCTCGGATTCTAAAGATTCCCATGGATAATTAATACCATGCTAAATGTTATGAAAACTTAAAGTCGTATGTGCTAATAATCTAATAAATATAATCAAAGCATGTCTAAGTAGGCTTCTTTCTTTTCTATTACAATACATATTACATGCAAATGTAAATATACAATTTTGAGTGTAATTGGTGGATTTAAGATGGCTTGATGATCCCAAAATTAGCTTTGGGGGATTGATCTAAATTACTAATGCTTCATATTTATGAAATTGTTTTTTTTTTTAAGTCTATATAGTTGCAAATTTATGTGTTTTCGTATGCTTAAAATAATTTCCTGTCATTGCTTTCATATAAACCTTTTGTTCCCAAACCAGACTAGTGATAGAGCGGTAAATGTTGTGCAAATAAACCATTGAATTCGTGTCTTGCTATGCCCTAGGATATATAATTTACGAACATAGCATTTTTATAAGTACAGACCTCATGGGTTGAACCCGCTTAGATCTAGACAAAATGAATAATCGTTATAGGAGAGTATAAACGTTAGGCTAATTTGTGCAAGCCATGTATTCACTTGTAAATACAGTGCATTAATATTCTAGATAGCATTATGCCTTAATATTTTTGTTCTAAATTGTGAAACAGCATGGAAAAGATACTGGAACGCTACGAGAGGCACAACTATACGGAGAGACAGCTGGTTGCTGCTGATCCTGACTCACAGGTACTATATATACTTTGTTATGAACAGTCAGTCTGATTAGCTACTCGTTATTCTTATTATATAATTTCTAATTATAACTATATATATTGAACTTATGAGGACTTAATATTTATAAAAAAAATAAAAATTAAGAGCCATATGTTATTGCTAATGGCCTAATGGGTATATATAATTTTCTGAACTGTGATTAATTGTACAGGTGAACTGGAACCTGGAGTGTAACAGACTTAAGGCTAAAATTGAGCTTCTACAAAGAAACCACAGGTACTTCTCCTGATTGCATGTCATGAAAGCGTTTAATAAAAAGATGGCAATGTTGGGGTTGTAGTATTGTAGAACCTTATTTGCTAGCTTTTATATGATAATATTATATCTGAGCTAGTTTTATTAAAAGGCTCTAGTTTCAAATTCCTTTACATGAGTGATCGTTTTTGTATTTGTTTTGCATATTTATTTATTCTAATATAAATATTTGTTTGAGTTCACTTGATTCATGTGTCAAGGGTTGCTAGAGTTCTAATTAAAAATTTTATCAGGTGTGGGGATCCTGAATTTTTTGTGTGTGCATGATTCGTGTATATAATGATGGATAGCCTTACAACTCAAAAGACTAGTCTAATGAGTTGTTACATCCACTAATATTTACACTATTCTCTTGTTATATGTGTTTTCAATGTGATATTCATCTCATCTTCTTAAGCTTCACATGTGGATTCTTTAACACCCATATGTGAGCCTGGGTTGGTTTTGATGACGTTAGTTGTGGGCTCTGAATTTTTTCGAACATAATTCGTATATATTATGGTGGATAGCCTTACAACTCAAAAGACTGGTCTGATGGGTTGTGACATCTACTAGTATATATATCATTCTCTTGTTTTATGTGTTTTCAACGTGAGATTCATCCCATCTTCTTGAGCTTCACATGTGGGATCTCTAATGTGCTAGAGTTTTAATAATGAATATAATCATTTCAAAAAAAATAAAGAATATCATGGTTTGAATTCTTGCTTGCAATTTGAAGCTTCCAAATCCAGCAAATAACATAATACGGTTGTTCTTGTCATGTTATTATATATAAAGTATTATAAACTGATTATCTTGAACTTGTTCAGGCACTATTTGGGAGAAGATTTAGACTCCTTGAGTCTCAAAGAGATCCAAAATTTGGAACTGCAGCTTGACACTTCACTTAAACACATTAGATCCAGAAAAGTATGATGGAATATTTATTATTGTGTTATCCTAATAATAAGCATGTCTATAAGATTTTTAAATATAGTTAAAGCTGAATTTCTGTTTGTTTGCAGAACCAACTGATGTATGAATCCATCTCTGAGCTCCAAAGAAAGGTGTGTAAACTGTAAAGACCTTTTAGCATTTATGATATATTGCTTAAATACTGCTGGGTAGACAACAAGGGATTGAAGATTGACAATGTAAGTTGGTTCTGTTCTGTGTGGCAGGAGAAAGCAATACAGGAGCAAAACAATATGCTGGCCAAGCAGGTAACCACGCTTCTATTATTTTCAGGGGCGGACCCAGGAAATCTTTGTTATCCAGGCTAAACTATATATAGTAACTTTCTGGTGTGGGATTTTCCATACGGAATCGTCAATTGCTACATGTAGCTATTTGATTGCTACTAGTACTTATTGGATTATTGCTACCAATTTATATCGGTAGTTACTGGATTACTACCAATAGCAATCGACAATTCCGTACGGAAAATCCTGCACTTGAAAATTTGCGAAACTATATATATATATACACTTTCTCTCCTTGAGATCGACAAACTGGATTTATTATAATGTTAGTTATTTTATTATTAGTTGTTATATGCATCTACTCTTGAATAATCAATCATTTAGAAGTTGGTCTTAATTAATCTTAAAAGTTTTTGATCGTATTAATTTCTTAGGAAAAAAATGACTCTTGTCGGTGGTGAACTACTCAAGAACCCATAAAATTGATACATAACAATTATTTATTTAGACTTGTAATTGACTGACTTCTGTAATGCTAGAAAAAATAAATATTATGAGTGTTTTTACGTCTCACTGAACAATACAAAATATTTATAATTCACTAAACTTTGAGACACAAAAAATAGTTGAAATACTTAAAGATATTATTTTATATAAAAATATTATACACATGTGAAATTAACATTGGATGAAAATAAAAAGCATAATGTATAATGTTTTATTTAAGGGGAAGTTTACTAATATTGGCTGAAATTAAGGGTAAATTTAGATAATATTTTATCTATAATATAATGGTGCAGTAATTTTTTTATTTATTTTTATTTAAGAAAGCTGCCCCGGCTATAGCCCGGGGCAGCCCTCGTTTGTGTCCGCCCTTGAATTTATTTTCATTATTGCGAACTTTTTAATTCTTTTCCCTAACCTTCCAAGATAAGGGATATAGATTGTCCTTGTTTTTACCATTTGGATGAATAGCTTGTTTCAGGTGCGAGATCGAGATCCATAATTTGCAAAAGTCTTTAATGATTCTTAGTAAATTACGGATTTATTCTTATGTAAATTAACTCTTTTTTGTGCTTGAGAAAAATTATGGGATGAAATATTTTACAAAAGTCTTAATGATTCTTAGAACGTTACGAATTAATTGTTAAAAACTTTTGTGGTGGGCACTCACTCAAATACAATAATCATAAAATTCTATTAATTCTTTGTCAACCGATACAATATTTGTATCTCAAATGCTACCAGCAACTAGTTATTTATAGGACTTAAGTGAGAGTTCTCTCTCATAAACACAATACAATGAATATTAACTAACACATAGAATATCTAAATACATGTACACAAACTCCTAGATGGATGTGTAATTAAATCCTCCAAGATTCATGAACATGTGTCTTTAAAATCATGTAAAACTTCCAATATCCCCCCTTAAACATGATTTCCTGCGGACTCCAATCAAAGCTCTCAACTTTGATAGGTTTGGTGAAAATATCTGCAACTTGATCATCTGTCTTCACATATTTCACATGTATCTCCTTTTTCGAAATGTAATCTCTAATGAAATGAAACCTTGTATTAAGGGTGTGCAGCGGATCGGATTCTATGGATTTGCAATGATCCAAGATCTAAGATCATATCTGATCTGATTGGATCGAAGAAATTACAATCCGATCCGATCCAATCCAATTTCTATTTGATCTAATTCGATCCGATTGTAAAATACTTCAATCCGATCCGATCTGATCCGATTGATCGAATTAATATAAAGTCATTCTTAATATATAAAAGTTATAATCTGAAATAAATAAAATCAAATAAATTATTCAAACATTACTAATTAATTCAAATAAAATTAACATTAAAAAAATACATAACATAACTTGTAAACTTTATATAATTCAAAAAGTTTATACATATTAAACATCAGCTCCAAATTTAAACTTAATAAGCTGTGATGTTGATGAAGAAGAATAGACGAAAATAAGATGGTGGATTGTTGGCCGTAGAGAAATTGAGAATCAAAACCCAAAATAGTAACATTAGAAATTGTATTTGGGTTTGGCCTTTACAGATTTTCAGATAATCAAATTGTATATGGATTGGGCATTTATATTAGAAAGTAGTGGATAAAATAAATTGTCCAATATAAAAATAAGGCCTAATATTTTAGGCAGATTGGCGGATTCGGCGGATTTCCAAATGGAAATCCAAGATCTGATCCAATCCAATGGATTTAAGAATTTAGGATTCAATCACCTCCCTAGTTCCAATCCGATTCAATGGAGCGTATTAGATTGGATTAGATCCTGCACACCCCTACCTTGTATGAATATGCTTACTCCAGTCATGGAACACCAGATTCCTTGACAAAGCAATAACTGACTTGCTGTCGACATTAATCTCAGTTGCATTCTCCTCACCATTCTAATCTCTTTGAGCAAATTTCTCAACCATATTGCATGACACGTACAAGATATGAATGCAAGGAAAAAAATGATTCAAATTTCACGCTTTGATACCAAAATAATAGAATTAGAGAAGAAGAGATAGGAATATTTATGTATTATTTTTCTATTCTTGAGAGAATAGGATACAACCTATATATATTCACAGCTCTATACTAGGAAAATGATAAAACCGCCAGCTATATAAAGCACTAGTATCTATACAAACCTGAAATTAATTCCTAGGAATACACAACAATAGAATTGTAACCTAATTAATGAATAAATCGGTTGGTTCCAATAATGTTTGTATTGTTGAATATAACTTAATTATCAAATATTATGGAATATTTTCAACTTTATTAGTTTTTATTTTTGTTTTTTTTTTCCATTTTCCGGCTGAAGCGGCTGCCTCGATCACCTTAAGGCACCCGCCTAGCCTCGCGGAGGCCTTCCCGCCTCGCATAGCCTTCCAAGTTTTAAAACTTTGGCGGTATGTACCGCGGTTTGTTTATTGCGCTTCAACAGCGATAATATCTCTGGAATTGACCGCGGTCTGCACTGCGGTTAATGGCTTATGGTCTGTAGCGCGGTATCCGACGAACTTCATTTTTTCGGTTGATTTCAGGCTTCACATATCCTAACATTCTCCCACTTGAAGATTGAAACTCGAATGGACTTCTTCCTCCGTCCCTATGGCTAGTGGATAGTTACGGTGCGCCCATCCCTCTCTCTTCAATCTTGAAGACTCACTGAAGATGCCCATAACTCCAGTTTCTCTGTCGTGACTTGCTTAGTTAACATGTCAGTTGAATTCTTGCTTTCTGCTATCTTCACAAGCTTCAACACCCCATCCTCGATTAACGACCGAATTGTGAATCATCGTCCCACATCGCTTGGGCATTAAGGGGATATACAATATTTAAGTGTTGGGGCAACCCTCACCCTACAAGCTAGTTTTTGTGGTTAAGTTAGCTACAAGACCACTTTGACATGGTATCAGAGCTGGACATTCCCAGAGATGGGTTGGGCTCTGTGTGTCCCTGGCCCGTCATGGATGCAGGTGCTGCCAAGTGATCATAGTCCCACATCCTTGGGTATTAAGGGAAAATGCAATATATAAGTGTAAAGGCAACTCTCACCCTACAAGCTAGCTTTTGGGGGTTGAGTTTGGCCCAAGACCGCTTTGACACGAATGAAGTGGTAGTGCGGGTCTATATGCTTGGACCTAGAATGGAACGTTGAATATCTACAAATGAGCATGTCATACTCCCAAATATCTTCAAATGAGTAACACCCGGCTTACCTCCGCTCCACGCCTGTTAGGGTCTCACATTCCACAAGCTTATGTGGAACATCTGTTAGACAAGTACACATCACATTTTAAAACTTATGCCCAAAATTATTTCAGCATCTTCTTACTTTTCAACACACTCCGCAACATATTGAGGATGGATCTGTTTTTTCTTTCGGTGATGCCATTTTGATGGGGTGTCCATGGAACGGTTAAAGGAGGATGAATTCCATTCCTATCATAGAAATCTTTGAACTCTTTTGAAGTGAATTCTTTGTTAACAATCTCCCATTGTTGTTGGCCATTTTTTTGCTCACACCTCTCTATCAATAAGGCTCTGATACCACTTTGTTGAAAACTTATGTGGTGGGCACTCACTCAAACACAATAATCAAAAAAATAATTTGAAGAGGAACGAAATTCTATTAATTCTTTGTCAACTGATACAATATTTGTATCTCAACAGTCAACACCACACAACTATGTTTTCGATTTTCCTCACTTTTGCTCAAATGCTACATCAATAGCTATTTATAGGACTCAAGTGAGAGTTCTAGATCACTCTCATAAATACAATACAATGAATTCTCACATACATGCACCACATTAACTAACACATAGAATATCTAATTAGTACATGTACACAAACTCCTAGATGGATGTGTAATTAAATCCTCCAAGATTCATGAACATATTTGTCTATAAAATCGTGTTTAACTTCCAACATTAATTCTTATGTAAATTTTTTTTTTTTTGTGCTTGAGAAAAATTATGGGATGAAATATTGCAAATATGTTGCAACTGTTGTGAGGGTTGATAAATGAATCTTTTACTTAATTTTATTCTCTTTTTAATGATGTGAATGTTAGATCAAGGAGAAGGAGAAAAACATGGCACAACAAGCGCAGTGGGAGCAGCAAAATCAAGTCCCTAATACCCTCTCCTTCATGCTCCCAATGACACCTCCCTGCTTGAAAATGGGGTAACTATTTTTCTGCCATTATATATAAACTATACTTACGGGACACCATGATAGAGTGATTAAATACTATTATCCGATTCTTTCTTATCTTGTGTAAAATTTAGGGTTTAGTGGTTACTGACATAGAATCGCAGATCCCTCACATGCATATGTTTCGGTATTAATTTTGCATTTATATTTGGGCTTGGTTCACATCGGTCTAGCATGTGAGGGGGTGTATTAGAGTGATTAAATATTATTATTGGGTTATTTCCTATCGGCTTAAGTTTAGCCCAAGAGTCTCACAAGCATATGTTTTTGTATCTATAACGCGATTTACATCTGTATAGAACCATATGGATACTTGTACAGTAGAACCACATGTTTTTATATATTGGATATAGTGGTTCCTAACACACCAAAGTAACTTGGATACTTGTATAGTAGAACTATATGTGTTTATATTGTTTTAATTGGGTATAGTGATTATTTTACATGACATTCAAGCAGTTTTGATCACGTAGTGATCTGGATGTTCAAATCATCAACATAATCATATCTTGGACTTGTTTATGCATATGTCTGTATACCCTACCTGGCTACTTATTACCTTAACCTTTATTTGGTTTAGTGATTATTTCACATCCATCAATGTCCAATAAATCTTTATTAACCGTTTGCACTTGTACTATTTGAATCCTGTCAAGGCCGAACCTCATCACTAACTCGATGTTAGATGTTGTGATGTTTGCAGTGGTATTTATCAGGAAGAAGCACCGGAGATGAGGAGGAACGAGCTTGACCTCACTCTTGAACCCATATATATGTGCAACCTTGGATGTTTTGCTGCATGAATTGGAACAACAAATCCACTTTGTTGATGTTTAATTATAGTTGTATGTGCTTGCTTGAGCCAAAAAACAAAAACAAAACGAGAGCTAAAATCTCTTGAATCCTATCCTAAGTCTTTTATTTATCATAGAACTGATATATATATGGTGTATCTATACATATTGATGAGAAATGTATATTGAAACTCGTCACTTATTTCCGATTATTACTCCGGTTGGTTTTTAACTTTTTGTAAAGCTAAAACACCCTGAAAACTCCAAAAAAAAAAAAAAATTTAGAGAACTTTTTGACAGTTTTCAAGCAGAAACTTGGGAATTTGTAGTTTAAATGGAAATCTGTCTCCCGCGTACAAGACTTGACCAAATTGATTTATTGGTCTCATTGAGTCTTGACTTGTGTGTTGCCCAGTCAGCCACCAGCTTTTCATTGAGTAATCAGTCAGACCCAATATTCAGTTTTTTGTTTTTCATTTGCAGTGACAACTTGTTTGTTTTAATAGGACCAACAAGATACAAACTAATTGAAATTCTGTTAGATGCTATTAGTAGTTCTTTGAGTCTAGTACTAACATTCCAATACTGCCTTTTTCTTATATACTTGGTGCCTAGAATTTGAATACCAGTGCTGCAATTAATTGCAAGGTTAAACTTTGGAATCAAATAGTAAAAAGTGCTAGCATTAAGAAAATGAAAGCAACTAAAAACAATCTAAAAAGGCATCCATCACATATAATTTCGAGGGTTTGAACAGGCACATTCTGCTATCAGAATCTAATTAAATGACTATTTGTTTATTTTAAACGATAATTTCTCTTTTTATTTTAATAAATTTTTTAACAAAGTTTCAAACTAGTATCATTATGGAGTTGGCAGTAAAATAATCTGCACGCTACTTACAAATAGAGATCTCAATGTGAAAACTTGTCAAAATGGACCATGCCCTCCAATGTGTTTTCTTTTGGGCAGTGAAGTGAAATGCTCTTCTCTTGTTTTTCAGGCCTCTGGTTGGTTTATGTTTGACATCAAGATGTTTCAACAAACATCATCACCTAGAAAGAGAAATGGCAGCTACATAAAGAATGCCAATATAGTGACAAATAAGAAAAATGCAAAATCCTCACTAGATAAATATCAAGTTAGCATTTGTTTGAGAAACCAAAAAAAAAAAAAAAACTTTTGCTGTGATGTAAAAAACCAACTAAAAAACAATGATAGAGATTCACAACAATGATCAATTAACTCATTACTAGGGTAAATTTCAACAAAATAACATGAAATTCAAAATTTGGGACCCCCATCAAACTGATTTAACATTATAAATACATAGATAGATTGGCAAAAGTTTTTGTATGATCTTCCAATAAAACATTGTTTTGAGAGTATTTCATACATATAAATATAAGTGATAGAGATACAAATCAAAGGATGTTAGTAGTAAGGAATTGAAGAAACGTACCTTGCCACAAACGGGACAAGTTGCACTTCTCTCCATCCATTCAAATATACAGCTAAGGTGGTAATGGTGAGAACATTCCATAACTGTCCTCGGATTCTCAGAGGTGTACTCTAAAATAACATGCACAAACCCAATTAATCCACATATTACATACTTAATGCTAGCTTTAGCTTATAAGCAAGTAAAAATTATCAGACGCGGGATCACAATTTGCACCGATACAAAATAAATGAGTACGGTTACCTTCTAGGCATGTGGGACAAACATCCTCATCTTCAGATGATTTCAATGAGGAATCCAGAAGGCATTTTTGTATTAGTTCACCTTTGACATGTTCAAGGCTAATATAACCACTATTACTAAGTTGTTGTTCCATCATGCTCAAAGCAGCTCCACTCTTCTCCACAATCATATCCCTTTGTAATTCTGAATTCGGATCCAATTGCAATGTTCTTGGAGTATTTGTCATATTGTCCGAAGTCGATGAGACATCTACTTGACCAGGATCCGGATTGTTACAAGGAAGTGTACTTGTTTGATACTCTCTAAATAAAGATTCATACTGTGACACATGAGGTGATATCAATACATAACATCGTTTTCTTGTAAAAATAATTTGAATAATAGGCATCAATAGTTATCTTTTCATGAATGGAATCAAGAAAGTAATTACCTTGGTGAATATGGTGTGAATTAAGGAGTTGAGACTGATGCAGCAGCTTCTACTATCATTGGAACTATTTGAATTGTTATCTTCAGGATCCCTAACATTCAAGCAACAACAAACACAACCCATTCCTGCACCCCAATTTCAATATATTATTGAAAAAATAAATAAATAATTTAACAAATTAAGCTTGATAAAAATACTGATCACCTTAACAGAGAAAACTCAGGCAGCAACACGTACGAGACTTGAGAGGGAAAAAGAAGGCTGTTCAGGATTCTATTATTCAATACTGCGATTCCATAAAGAAGAAAGAAATCAAAAGTGAAAAAATAATATATATTCAAATAGGAAATATAGAACAAATAGGTATAAGTATAAAATTAAAGCAGAAAATAAAAAATATATATATAAAAAGATTCTAAACTTGGAAGCTTTATGCATGCCAAGCAGTGCAGTCCTTACTAATGTAGGATTCTTCGCCAAAAAATTAAAAGATTTGGTGGGACCTATTTCTTTGTATGCTTTTTTTTTTTGGTTGTTGAAGTTATTTAAATATAGTTTTAACTCTTTAGAATTTGTTAATTAATTTGATTGAATAGAGATAAGATCGATGGTTGTGTTTTGAAAGATTCTTTCTGGATGAACATGAACTCATTCGTATAGATCATAAACACTCAAATTTCAAACATCAATAGGAGGATATAGCAAAGCATTCTTGATTATTGCGTTGATAAAGTAAATTATTTGGATTTACATGCCGCTTGATCCTTATTATTATTATTATTATTATTATTATTATTATTATTATTATATTTTTTTATCTGAAAATCATATCAAATAATAAGGTGCCGTAAATCTTTTTGGGATGCAATTAGTGATTCTTAAAATCAAAAGATATGGAATTAATTTTAATGCCATCCAGAAGTGGTAGTGTCCATTCTTGATTATGAGAGGTTGACTTGCTTTGGCTTCGCTTTTCTCTTCTAGTTTAGGATTAGATAATGCCAAATTACAATGTGATAGTGAAAAAAATTGAAGTCTCAAAAACAGGAAAAAACTTCACATCACCTCTCGAGCGCGTTTACTAATCAGGAATAGATGGAATCGAAATCAAGTTTCACTGGAAAATGAATGGAGGGGAATCAAAATCAAGTCAATAAATTGCATTCCAATGTTTACTAACAATTTAGGAATTGGAAACAGAATCAAATTCATTCCATTTCTGGTGTTCACTTAAACTAAGGATTCATAATGATAAATAATTGATTACAAAAATACCCTTATGTATATAATATGATGAAATATATTTTTTTTATGAAAATATATATGTTATATTACTCATAACACTATAATTATAATAATTAACATTTTTATATTGTAAAATTTGAACTAATTAGATAAAGAACTATTGAGATAACTTGATTAAAAAATACGAAGTCGCATACTTGCAGTAGCATGTTTACATATATATATATATATATATATATATATATATATATATATTTAAGTCAGTGCGCACTGATATAAATTCATCGGTGCGTTGGATGTGAATCATTAGATTTAAATACTTTGACTCAAAATGTATGTACTTGTCAAAACTTCTCCATAATCAGTGGTCCACATGCAACGCACTGAAGAGAAAATGACTATATATATATATATATATATATATATATATATATATATATAAGACATGAATATGACGTTCATAAATGGTAAAATGAACATATGATAAAGAGATCACTTCATTAAAAAAAAATGAAAAGGAAGTAATATGTAAATGAGAGATATTAATATGCAATAGTTATTATTTATTTTTTTTCTAAAAAGTGTTGTAGTTATTTTTACTTAAAAAACGGTATTGTAATATGTATATATAACGAAGAATTTTTTTTATAAATCACACAGCTAGAATAATATAAATTATTAATTATGTAAACCAATATGAAGATTTAAAAAAAAAGTAAACCAATATAATTTATGTAAATTAAAAACAAAAGTCAATAATCATGAAGAAGACGATTGTTTTATTTATATTTTTTAAGTGAGGTTATTTTAGTAAAAATATCATGAATTCCTTTTCATCCAGGAAATGGAACTTGATTCAGGAAAGGGAACTTGATTCCTAAGGTGGGTGGAAGGAATCAAGTTCAATTTCCATCAGGAACTTAATTCCTGATTTATGGGTGGGGTCTACAGAATTTAATTCTCTAAATTTAGAAATCAGGAACTTAATTCCCTTTTCTAAATAGGATTTCTAAATACATACGGTAGTGAGGAGTTTTTTTTTCCATTTTGTAGGAGTAGATATTCGAACCACATATATATTGTTTAATCTTGATAGGTCCAGAAAGTCATTAGAGTAGTTGTAAAATTGTAATACATTAAAAAAAAATAGTGTATCAAATATAATGGTAATATCTTATAATAATAAAAAAAAAAGGAAGGGGTCGTTTGTTTTTTTGTCTGAAGACTGAACAGTCCTGAATTTTTCTGAAGACTGAATAGGGACTGAAATCTGAACCTGAATGACATGTTTGTTTTTTTTCTTCTCACATCTGAATGTACTGTCAACATGTTTGTTTTTTAAAATAAAATTGTCTGAAAATACGTAATTTTACATTTATATCTATATTAATTAAAAGAAGTAATTTAACATGCATAATTCTTTATAACATTTTGTATGTTTTTTTTTGCAAACAAAGTTCTATTTAACAAATTAAAAAAATTAATCAAAGAATATAATTTTGCATATTTTGCAAACAAAGTTTAAGTTAAATTTATTGTCAAAAAAAAAAGTTCAAGTTCAAGTTCAATTTTTATGTTGTCCACGTTTTCGGCGAATATAATTCATGAAACAATTTTTGTTTTTTTTGGTTTTCTGGATCATATGCACCGGAAACCAAATAAAAAAAAGGTTCTTGAATTTTTCATATACAATAATTTTATAACATCTTCAAGCCACGAAATCTACTCAATATGATAGACAAATTTATTGAGCCCTATACGAATAGTTAGATAAAAAAAAAAGTTGTTACCGGAATGTGGCAAGAGAGAATTTCAATTGTTCAATCTTTGAAAAATTTCATTATGAGAAGTAATTAGAGTTTTTTTTTTCTTTTCTAAAACCTGTTTAAATAAGAAATATGTTAAAAGAAATATGTTTATACCATATCAAATTAAGATAAATTTGGAAATATATCTTTTTTTAAAGGATAGACTTGGAAGAGAATATTTTAATTGTAATTCAGTGATTTGGAATTAAGTTAAAAGTCAGGATTTCTTACTTTTATTTTAAGTTGTTTTTTGATATTTTTAAGTTGTTTGACCACTTAAAAAAACAAACAAAACAACTTAATGAGTTCAATTCAGACCCATTAAGTTTTAAGTGAAAAAAACAAACAACCCCGAAATCTTTTTAGGCGACAGATAAATGGTACATGGTGATCTAACCCATTAGTTAAATTATATAAAGGGAAACTATTAAAAATGAAAAAAAAAAAACAGACTTAAGTCTGTATAATGATGACGAGATGAGGTTGGTTAGGTAATAAATCCCTCACACATGTACTATGAGATTGCGAGTTCGAGTTTTTTCCTCCAAAAAAAAAAACTCTGAATTTATATAATAGTGTAATATTTCCAACAACAAAAAAAGTCAGTATAATGATAATTATAAATAATATATGTCTTATTGTCTTATAATTTGTATAACCAAATTACCAAAATTACAATTCTTACAATTATTTTATTTTATTACAAAATTTTGAATATCAAAGATATTGTAGACTGACATCATTGGACCGAACCCAATCTATTAGGCTTTTCCAGGCCATCAGCTTGTTGTTGAAATTTGGTCTCAAATGAGCCACCAGATTTAAATGGGTCTGACCACCCGAGTCCAGCTTGCGCTCGGCCCGCAAATTAAGGGCTTGTCTCGCGTTCAATCACTATGGTCGGATGGGCCGGGTTTTACAATTGAGATCCATATGTGTTCTTTGTTTTTATTTTTTTCCAAATTTATGTTCTTTTCGCGATTCTTTTTGTTCTCTTTTCCCTACCGATTCCCCTTCTTCGTCTCAATCACTTACAAGAGAAATAAAATTGCAAATTCCTCTACAGTTTTTTCAAAAAAAAAATTCATTTTTCTAGAGAGAGCGAGAAAGAAAAAAGAAAAAGTAAAGTCAATGATCATTTTTATCCGTATTCAATTTTGGTGCTATTAAAACTCAAATTATTTATTAAGTAAGGACCGGTTTGGTATTGCTTTAAGGAAGTTAAAAAACAGCTTATTTTATAATTTTGACATAAAATGATGTTTGATAAAATTTCAACAGTGATTAATTAATAATCTAAGCAAGTTTTGATAGTGATTTTAAGAAGAATATGAGAGTTGCTTTTTGAAAGTGATTATGGAATAATCTATTTCAGTATTTAATGAATCTTTTAAAATATCATTATTATCTTTATGAAATCAAATTAAAATCATTTATATACCTTATTTCATCTTAAAATTAAATATTTTAATTAAATATTGATTTGATTTATAAAATCTTTTAAATATCTTTGTATTGTTCTTATGGGATTTTTTTTTTCTAATTTAAATATTCTACTTAAATATTAATTTAATATATATAATTAGTGAAAAAAATGAAATGATATTCTAAAATAATGTATATTTAGCCATTGTAACTAATTTCAACACTTTTGAAATAAAATTATCAAACATATATATACTGATTTTGAGCTATACAGTAGTTTTAAAAATATAAATTAATCAAACAACTGCTAATTAACTTCACATCTGATTATTTCTTCAGCACGGCTAACAATGATAATTATAAAAGTTAAAGTGATACCAAACTGACTCTTAGTCTCACAAAATCAGTTGAAACAAAAAGATGTTATATACATATATTATCACATAGGAAGTATTCCTATTCTTAAATTATCCATGATAAAATAGAAACGAAATATAGGTATATATATATATATCACATAATGAAGAGAAAAGTGAATCTTAAAAACTTAACAAGTGGAAAAGAAGAGAAACAATAAGAACAAATGTAGTCCTTAAATGTGTTTAATTGTTTGATTTTAAAACGATATTGGAGGTCCAAAAACTTTATGCGAAAGTGAAACACAATCACCTTTCAAAATCCTCACAAGAAGTTTTCTATAGGAATGTGATGTGAGAGTTCGTTAGTACTAATTAACCCAATCAGTCATGGTAAGTTATTATTATTTTTTTCAATAAATAAAAATTAACTTACCAAGACTCATTAAGTTAGGTTAAGGTAGGGCTAACTATGATACTTCAAAAAAAAAAGTAGGGCTATCTATGGTAAGTGCTTAAAGTTAAATTAATACGGTTAAATAACACCTTTTAAGGAGCTTTTTGTGGAACTAGCACCTAGTTAATAAATTTTGTGGAGATCGCACCAAAGTATAGTAACCGATAAAAATACCGTTGACTTCATTTTTTTCTCTTGTTTGTCTTTTTCTCAAGAAACACAACCTTTTCCTTCAATTTTTCTCAAGAAAAAGAAAGAATCTCTCAAGAAAGTTGTAGAGGAATTGTGATTTTATCTCTTTTGTAAGTGTCTAGGACGAAAAAAAGGAATCGACGAGAAAAGGGAACCAAAAAAACGCAAAAAAACATGAATCGGAAGAAAAAAAAGATCTGAAAAAATATTCAGATAATAAGTCTCGAATTCAATAAGTCTCTTGAGACTTATTTTGGTATTCTCGAGACTTATTTTGGAAATCCGAAACTTATTTTGGTATTTCCGAAACTTATTGTACATGTTTGAAAATTCAAGAATATTTTTATATTTCTAAGATTTATTAGGCATGTTTGCAAATCCGAGACTTATTGGGTTTTTTTGTAAATTAAAGACTTTCTAGAGGTCTTTTGCAAATTTTAAGATTTTTTTCTTCCAATCTTCATCATCAACCTCCAACGGAGGTCTTCTCGACTTCCATTGAAGGTTTATTCGACCTCCATTGAACGGAGGTTTTTGGAGAAAAAAAAAGTATAAAAAAGAATAACAATAAAAGAAGGGTATTTTTGTCTTTTGGTGCTCTTTCCACAAAAAATTATTAAGTTGATGCAATGGCGCTAGTTCCAAAAATGGGATAGTAAAGAGTGCTAATAAAATTTTGGGCCCTTTTTCATATTACGGAAATGGGTGTATTGAATTTTTTTTTTTTAATGCCAATGACGCCAACTTTTTTAATCGATCATTGTTTAAACATAAATTAAATATTTTGAATTCAAAACCGGTTCACCAGGGGGTTTGATTTTCAACTTTAATTAACAAAAAAAAGACGATAAAATTTAGAAATTATGGCATTAGTTTATTAATGTTGTTGGATATATATATATATTTATATGGATGCTGATATTGACACTTATAAGTATAATAATCACACCCATATTTTAATAAAAATTTTAATTATAAAAATATTTCAATAGAAATTTACCGATAGAGATAATTTGTTTAATTATATTAAAAATAAACTCAATATTATGTATATCCATTAGTTACACATATCTTAGACTATATCTCTTTATTATAAACCCGAATTTAAAATAATAAACCCTAATAGAAGATTGCGGCATTTGTTCCTAATGATGGTTGCTGCATTTGTTCCTAATGATGGTTGTGTGAACAACATTGAAGAGAATGACGAGGTGTTGATTGCTAGATTGGGTTGTAAGGGTCAAGATGTCGGTGATATTTTCGGAGTTAGGTTCAAGGTAAGGTTTCAGGTGTTTCCCTCTTAGCCCTCTTAAAGGAGAAGAAGGAGAAGAAGGAGAAGCTGAGGTCTTAAGCCAAATATGCCGCAACATAATAGTTTTAAATTTAAAGTTGGAATGTTACTTTTTATTTTTGAGTGAATTTTGCTAAATATTTTTTATCTTTCAACAAGTTAATGTAATTGATTTTGATTCCAATTGATTTTATATTTTGCAACTCATTTCTCACTTTGCAAAAAAATAAAAATAAAAATAAAAATAAATAAATAAAATGTATTAAAATGAACACATTCATTTAAATAAGGGCATTAATGACATTAAAATAAGTATATATAATAATGATTTAATTTTAAATTTTGAATATGAATATATTAAAATATTTATGGGTGTCAATATCCGAACCATATATATTTATTTATTTTACCGCATGTTTTTGGATATTAGAATGAACATTATATGGCATTTGGATGGCAAAACTTTGGTACGACAAAGGAGGAATTAGAAGAAAGCCGAAAGCGAGGACCACATTGCTATCACCAAGAAAATCTTTCCAGTTGGACAGATTATCAGTTTAACCATTTTGTTGAAAGTAAATTATTATCACTTTCAACGAAAGAAAGTAAATTATTATCGAAACTATAAATTGCACTAAACTATTACTAGATTTGACATAAAAAGATGCACATATATCACTCATAAATATAATTTACATATCATTTTATAAATATACTTATATCAAAAATTTTAAAATTAAATCATTACTATAAACACTGATTATAATCGGTGACGGACCTAGGACAGAAGCCAGGGGCCATGGCCCCCCAAGGTTTTTTTATTAAAAAAAATTAAGTTATTATTTTATTTTTAATAATAACTTAATAATCAATCTAGTCTTTACTCACTTTAGGTCCATCGATCACTAATAATCAATCTGGTACTCTACATTGTTTTTTAAAAAAAAAAATTCTAAAAATATTAAATATTAATAAAATTTCCATGGTTTCTCTTTCTATTTTTTTTAAAAATAAAATTATACCTTTTACACACATTATCATGTTTTTCAAAAATAATTTTTCAACAACTTGAGCATAAAGTTCCACCCCCAATTCCTTTGTCTCGATCTAAAATCATCCCCAATTTCCAACCCTAGGAAAACTTTCCACTCCCAAATCTAATCTCTTAGACTCCTCTGCTTGTGGTTTTTGGCTTAACAACTCAATTAATCAAGATTGAAGACTCAATTCAATGATCTAACGTTATATTTTATTTCAAATTTCCATCAAAATTTATTATTTATCTTTTTTGAATCATCAATTAGTTGTTGTTTATTTGTTTTGACGGAGAGAAAAAGAATGATTGTAGTCTTGTAGAAACATCAATTAGTTACTGCCTTGTTGGGTCTTGGAAGCTCTTGCTTAACAACTCAATTTACTCAACTACTCAAGGACCAATGTTAGATTTTATTTCACTTTTCATCAAAATTTCTTATTTTTATTTCCTTTTTTGAAACATCAATTAGTTATTGTTTATTTGATTTGATAGAGAAAATGCTGTGGAAACATTATTAGTATATATGTATATGATTTAGTTTCCTAAAATTTACATTTAATCTTACAATCAGTCCAAATGAAGTAATATTGATTAGAGCATCTCCAACAAAGTTTCCTATATTTTCCTTATTTTTAGAGAGTCTATTATACTTTTTACAAATAAGGAGTCATACAAGGAGTCAACACTCCAACAAGCTTCCCTAAAAATGGCTTGGAGTGAAAAAATGGCTCATTATATTTTTCTTACATTGAATATGGATCATTAGATATGAATGACGTGGACTCATCTTGACCTACTCATTTTAATTGAGGAGTGAAAAAAAATAGGGAGGAAGCCTCCTCTCCTTACATTTGGGGAGGCTTTGGCATGGAAAAACATTTGAGGAGTAAGATAGAGCGACTGTTGGAGCAAATTTCGGTCAAACCTCTATATATTTAGTCAAAGACATGTTGTTTTCCGGCCTATTGGAGATGCTCTTACATTTTTAGTTACACCCACTTTATTATTGGTATCACCACATTAGTTGAAAAATACATAAACATCTATTATACTTCTTTTGAATATGAAAATAAATTAATTATCATTTTTTTTTTGAAAATTCAATTACAACATAATGAAATTCTAATTTTTTTTTGTTGCTTAATCTGACTTGCTTTGCTCAGGTCTATTACCTTTCATTAAAAGTGAAATGGCCGGCTCTACGGTTGCTTATGCCACCTTGAATTCTTGATAGGACCAACGTTGTTAAGGAAGCAATGTATTAGACTTGCGCTTGGCTTGGCTGGTGATAGTCAGTCATCGCCCATGGGAGATAATTCACTGGAATGAGGAGAGAAATATGAAATTAGTGTTGCTGCTGAAGAGTAATCTTTTTATGTTTATATTGCGACATTATGAATATGGCTTCAACTGTAGAAAAAAAAATGATGATGAATTTCTCTTTAAAACAACAAGAAATGTAAAATCCGAACTTTTATTATTGTTGAACTATTTTATTTTTTCAATGTAAAATATATTCATTGTATTGCATGCAAGATTACTATAGAAAGATCGTCAGTGGAATCTACTTGTTTTGAAACACGAAAACATGTGTACGGAGCATATACAGTATGAGTATTGTGGGCATGGTATCGGGGTATGGAATATGATGACAATATATTTGATAATACGAACTCAGATGATGCTTTTAAGGGTCGTATTTTTATTTTGTAAAATCCTCAGTACAATCATTTTTTAATGTTTGGCCAAGTTTCATGATTTTCTGCTATGGCCACCTCCTTAATTGATCTGAAATAAAAAAAATTAATTCCCTTTTCTCGATAGGATTTCTGGTCGGTAAACACGTCACAAATATTAGTAGTAGTTTACCTTTTTTGCAATTTGTCTGAAAGAAATAACGTGGCCAATTAAACATGGACACCTCAAATATAATTCATTATTTGGGCATATAAAGGGTTGAAATGACGTCTGACCCGTAAGATTTTTTCGAAAGTAATTCATGATTTGTTTAGTTTAATAATATTTTTGAAAAGTCCTTACCAAAATTTATTAAGCCACGGCTTATTGGCTTAAATCATTTCCTTTTTCTTTTATATTCCTGTTAGTATTACTTTTATAATTCAGATCATCAAGTTGACTTATTTTCTCATAAGAAACATCCATGGACTTATGAATTTGTCAATAAAATATTTTTTTATTTCTTCTTTGAAAAAAAATGATGATGATGAAGTAGCGTGTGACCTACGCCTGATAAATTAAGGATGATTAATTGGCTATCTAAATATCAATCTTGTGTTGATCATGCCAACCTCTTTTCCTTTTGTTTTTGTTTCATTGATTATCTTTCTTGCTACTGTTTTTCTTATCTTTATTTTCCAATTATAACAAGTCCAATTAATACATAATTAAACTGCCAAACTCAGTAACTTTATTTTCTATAAAGTTGGTAAGACAAGATTGATCTCAAGACTTTTTAGTTTGACACAAGAAAACTAATAACTAGACCATTTTCTTTTGCAAGTTAGGTTAAATCAACTTAAAAATATAACTTAAAATTTCCATCCATCAATTTGTTATTAATCCAACTGGTGGAGAAGATGAGTAAATGACAACCCTTAAATATATATAAAATAAATGGTTGGATGGATGTAGCTGGTATCAGATAATTTAAGTTAGATTTTTAAGTTGATATAGTCGGATTTTTTTTATCATATTAGTAATGTTAGGTATTCTCACAAAGTGAAGTACTGTCGATTTAATTAAAATTTACACGATGTAAGTTGCCAAATTCAAATGCTTCAACATCATAGTTTTTAGAGTACTTTAGATCGACATGATAACTCATATCTTAATTTATATATTAACTTACGAAATGTCATTGATAAATGGATACAAAATAATGATGATTTATTTCAGTTAAAATGTATCATATGAATTCAATTGACACCTCGTAAGTTGAGGTAGTGCTGGCAATCTGGGCCGGGCCCAAACGGGCTGCCTGTCCCGACCCGCTAGCGAAACGGGCCAGGCCCAAGCCCGTTTCGTTGGTGGGCCTGGGCAGAGCCCCCCTTTGAAAAATACCCTGACCGGGTCCAATAAGGCCCGCAACCCTAAAAAAATTTTAAAAAGTTTTTTCTTAGCGGGCCTTGACGGGCCGCCCGTGGGCCCGGCTCATGGGCGGCCCCGTCAAGGCCCGCCAGAAACTTTTTTTCAATTTTTTTCAAATTTGAATTTTTTTTAAAATTATTTGAATTGAACGGTATATTTTATAATTAGCCAGGTGACCGTTAGGGGGGGGAAAATAATCAAACCTTTTAAAAATTACATTTTTTTTTAAATCTTTTACAATTAAAAAATATATATTTCGAAGCCCGACAGGCCTGTGACGGGCCGACCCGTTACAAGCTCGATGGCCTGTGACGGGCCAGCCCGTTAAGGCTCTAACGGGACGGCCCGTCACAGGCCCGTTAAGGCTCTAACGGGCCTGTGACATGTCGGCCCGTTTAATGTCCGTCAAGCCTGTAACGGGCCGGCCCGTTTAAAGGCCATGCCCGGTCTGTCCCTACACAGGCCTTGGACCCGGGTCGGGCCCCCTTTTTGTCTAACGGGCCGGCCCAGCCTGACATGTTTTCCCTGACTGTCCGGCCCTGGCCCGGCCCGTTTCACAGACGGGGCCCGGACCTAATGGGCCGGGCCGGCCCATATTGCCACCACTAAGTTGAGGTATGAGTTGAGATGTCTCTAACATTATTGTTGTGGTTATATGATTATGGCCTACACGTTAAAAAGATATGTAAAATGTTCATTATATCTAAAACCATAATAAACCGAACCGAAAAAACTAAGTTTGGGTCAAATCAACTCATCCCGTTTTCGTGAGTCAATTCAATTAATAGAAAATATAAAAACCGAATATATAGGAGTCAAATTGAGCTGAACCCGCACCCATCCATGGTAAATACTAAATAGTAATTCACCTTTTCTTTCCTTTAAGCATGATACACATGTTTTCTCTTTACTTTGCCAATTAATAAATAAAAAGAAGAAGCAAAATTTGATAAAATCATGAAATAGTGAAAGTTGCATCGTCGAAATCAGAAGCAGAATTGTACGTATAGGGAATTTAGTTAGATGCCAAATTAGCGAGGGTGAAGCGGCTGGTCTAAGAAGGACGGGCCTACTACTCTTCATGACAAGCACGTTCAGGAACAGCCCCACATCAACACACAAAATAAAAAGAAACATATTAAAGAAACTTGTACATACATGATTATCCAACAAATTAAAGATTAAAAAAGAAAAGAAAAGCAAACCATAAACAACAATATTGGTCCCCCAGATAAACATCTACAAATTTGGTTCCTTACAATTACAGGCCAAGTCCTAGCTAGCTAGGTCCCTGCTTCATGCTCTCCCTCTCTGTCTCTCTCTCTTATATTCTTCTAATCTTCTTCTTCTTCTTCTTGTCATTATAATTATAATTGGTGTCACCATTTCAAGAGAATATGGGCAAGAAAGCTGGTAGAAGGCTGCCAAATTTCTGTCTGAACAGGATCAGGCCTCTTGTTAGAGTTCGTTCGCCGCCACCGATACAATCCAAGTCATCTGATCATGTAGTAGATGATGATTCTGCTTATACAAATGTTCAAAAGTGTGATCAATCTGGCATTAACATTGTTAATGCAGATCAAGCTGTGAAGTCTAGTGATGATGATGGGGTAGTGAAACCGGCCGCCGGGTTGACGATTGGTAGGAAAATCATGATCGTAGTTGATTCCAGCAATGAAGCAAAGGCAGCTCTACAATGGTCATTATCTCATCACACGGTTCAGAGTCAAGATAAACTTGTTCTTCTTCATGTCATCAAGCCTTCTAATAAACAAGGTAATTAATTTCATGTCCTCCTACAATTTATTGTCAGATATATATATTAATTAGTTGATCAAATGGTTTGATTAATTATCTTAAATTCATCTATATATTGCAGCCACAGGTGATGGGGAATCTAAAACAAAGACTGCTCCAATGGCTTGTCATGAAGCTGTTCATTCTTTGAAAAAAATATGTCAGCAGAAGAGGCCTGAGGTGGGTATATATTTATATTTTTTCTTTTGAGCACATTAAATTTTTTTTTTTAATACACCACTTGCGATGGAGACGACTCGATCATAAGACATTGATAGGCTGAATGAACGCTCTTACCATTGAACCACATTGAACGTCAGTTTGAGCTCATTGAATAGTCTTGCTAAAAGAAATTTTTGTGCAATTGTGTGGCTTGCTTGCAGGTGGAGCTTGAAGTTTCGGTGGTGGAAGCGACGGAGAAAGGTCCAGCAATAGTAGAAGAAGCAAGAAAACAAGGGGCGGCACTTCTAATTTTGGGGCAGAGAAAGCGGTCCATGACATGGCGTCTCATTATGATGTGGGCAGGGAATCGGGTGGCCGGCGGTGGTGGTGTCGTCGAATACTGTATCCAGAACGCCAATTGCATGGCCATTGCTGTCCGGAGAAAAAGCAACAAACAAGGAGGCTATTTGATCACCACCAAACGTCACAAAGATTTCTGGCTCTTGGCTTAAATTATATATGTGCAATATCAAATATTTCATTTGATTTTATCTGTGGCATCTCTATTAATCTCTAAGTGGCATTAATGTGATGATCATTAGGATCAGCGAGTCTAATCTTCAACAGCAGAAAAAAAGTGATTGTTCTTGTGTAATATTATTGTTTGTAAATGATCATTATAAAAGTAAAGTGAAAAAAAGAAAGAAAAAGAATAATAATAATGAAAAGGAGATTGGAGTGTGAATGAAAAAGTGTGTAATGTCATTATTCAAGACATTGGAATATGATGAATTAGGGGAGAGAGACAAATGGGGTCCCTTGACCACTTTAGGTTAGGGGTCTCTTAAGGGAACTACAATGGCTCATTAAGGCACATGATTCCAGGCCCTTTTTTGTGGCAAACAAGCGATAATTTTAGGGAAATTAAAGATAGGTGGTGGTCGGGACTCGGGGACAATTTTTTTTTTTTTTGGACAATTACTAATTACGTTTTGGACTTTTTTTGTTGTTGTTGATAATTCTAAGTTGTTTGAGACTTTTATAAAAGTGACTAAGTTGGTCATTACATTTTTTCCAAATATAAAATTAGTCTCTCTAACTAAATTCCGTTAGTCAACTTTAACTGTGTATAAGGTAAAATTATAATTTACTCATAAACAATAAAATAAGGACACATGTACAGTTTTTTTTTTACATCATGTATATTTTTGTTTATTTTAATTATGGGTTTTGATTTTTGAATAATTTTGACAACAATATTTGTATAATATTAACAAAAAAAAAACAATTATATAAAAATGTTAAAAGACTAAACTGATAATGAATGGTAATTTTGTTTATAAAATAAGGGTATAATTGACATTGTTTTAGTAAAATATTTTTTGATTTTTTAGAAAATTTTATTTAAAAGGGTACAAATGGCGTTTTATTATAATATTTTTAGATTTTGTTGTAATTATAATTGTGAATTTAATGCACAAAAGACAAAACAACTTTGCTTTGATATAAAAAATAAAAGGTATTTACGTACTTTAACTAAAATTGGTGAAGTCAATTGTTATATTTAACAACTGTTAAACCGTTAGAGGGACCAATTTTGTCATTTCTAAAAAGAGAATGACTAATTTAGCATTGGAAAAAATATAAGGACCAATTTGGTCACTTTTATAAAAGTCGCAAACAACATAAATTTTTTTAAAAAATCCATGACTTAATTGATAATTGCCTTTTTTTTTGAATGAACATTATTTATCGTATCTTAATCGTAAGAGATTATCTGTCATCACTGAGAAAGATCACCCTATATTTGTTACGGTTTTATAGAAAATGGTAGACACTTCATAGTTATAACTTATATCCATCTCCATTTGTTGTCGAAGTGGGCATCAATTAAGGTGACCTTAATCCTTCAACTTAGTGCTGACATGACTTATTTTACATGCTTCAATCAAAAATATCATAAACAAATTTGGTTTATAAGAGTCACAAAATTATTTTGATTGCAAATTGTAATATGCAAGTGACATTAGAAAGTTTATTTATTTTTACTTTTTTGTCAATTTAAGATTAACATATTATAACTTTGTTCAATTTTTAAACCTATAGCTCTATATGTTTCTGCTGTAATTTCATTTAAAGCACATAGGAGGTAAAATCCATTTTTTTAAGGGACAAGTGTAAAGAGTAAATTTGGATACTATCTTAGACTCATCTCTATAAGATCCTATAAAAATATTTTATAGTTTGCACGATCGCTCTTAACAAAGAAGTCGAGTACTTCGGTACTTCCTATTCATTTACATAATAAAGGTTTAAGTCCCATAAGACCCCTTTGTTGTAGTGGGAGTTATATTCTAGATATTTACTATTCAATTTTTTTTTATATAATATCTACTATGCACCTCTAAATAAGGTATTTTTTTTGAAACTTTTTACCACGGGTAGGATTGGAGCAATTGACTTGTGGGTCATTTGTCCACGCTCCAAGCTCGTCAATTTATCAAAGTTTTCATTAAAATCTAGACGATATGAGGTTGGTCCGGTGATAAAATCCCTCATATTTGCACCATGAGGTTGCGAGTTCGAGTGCCCTATTCCAAAAAAAAAAACCCTGATTTATGTAAAATCGTAATGTTTTTTTTTAAAAAAAAAAATCTAATCTAAGGGTTGACAAAATCAAAAATTTGAAAATAAAAATAAAAATTAGAATCACATAACTAACCGTGTAACTAAACAAATAACTAAATCTGTTTAGTTGTTATATTGGGTTTAATTATTTATTGATGCTAAACACACTCTTGCCGTCCTTTTTTACGTGTGTATTTAAAAGTGGGTAACATTTAGTAAAACTTCGATCCGTATACAAATATTTGGACACTCGGGTCAGATCCAACCCGACACACAACCTATCTAGTCGGATTTATTTACTATTTGGTTGATTAGCATCATCAACGTCAGCCAAAAACATCTCCAAAACCCTAACCCCATGGAGTTGGCTCATTCTAGGTAGCAAGCAAACCAAAACCATGGCTAAAACCGGCAAGACAACAAGCATGAAGAAGCCGAATAAGAAGAAGAAGAACTCAGGACCTAAGTCCGTGGCCATGAAAAACAAGGCCTCAAAAGCCGACAACAACCCATTCGAGACCATCTGGTCCCGCCGCAAATTCGATATCCTTGGCAAGAAACGCAAGGGTGAAGAGGTCCGCATTGGACTCTCTCGCTCTCTCGCCATCCAGAAGGTCTCTCTATCGCTTCTATATACATATATGTTTTTTTGAACTTTATCTAACAATACTTGTCTCTGTGTTTTGACTCTGCTTTGTTTCTTCTTCTCCAGAGGACCAACACATTGCTCAAGGAATACGAGCAGACTGGCAAGTCTTCGGTGTTTCTCGATAAGCGAATCGGTGAACAGAACAACACTTTGGGAGAATTTGATAAGGCTATTATGCGTTCTCAGCGCCAGCGTCAGGTTTTCTTTTGTTTATTTCATGTTTTTATGTATTTCTTCTTTTGTACCTAAGAAAGTTAATAATATTGAAAGTGGGTTTTTCTTATTTGGCAATATGGAACAATTAGATTTCAGATTTTGCTTTGCTTTGCCTGAATGTATTTGAAATTCTCGAATTTCAGTTCTTAGCATAAGTTTGATTGACTTGTTCATTTTGTGTGTATTGTATATGATTTCATGCCTTTGGCGTTTTCGTATGCTTTCTTACTGTCATACTGTGTGACCTGTCTGATATAGTATACTCTCTTCTTTCATTTACTCTTCTCCTGTTTATTTATCAATTTACTTTTTTTTTTCTCTCTACTTTGTGTTAAATAGTTGAAATCAAACAAGAAAAGCAAATATAACTTATCAGATGGAGAAGATGACGAGCTTGGAATTCCAGGTTTAGGCCCGCTTTCAGAAAGAGATGATTTTGAGGATGACATGCTGTCTGATGAGGATAATTACGATGATCGTGAAGCAGATGGAAGAGATAGTATGTATCACTTTATATTGTTAATTTTTTTTTGACAGTTTTGCAATTGTTTATCTTTTGACTCGTGATTTTTTTATTTTTTTTAATTTTGTTAATAGCATTGATGGTCTTTTGCTTACTTTTGTAGAGAGGTCAAATGTCTTAAAACAACTTAATGCTCATAATGCATATAACCCAACCGAAAGAGATTTGACGGAAGGAGAAGAAAATGTGAGACCTACTCTTTATCTCATATTTGGTTCATTGTATCGACATATGAGATTGTTATCTCTGTCTCTGTCTCTCACTCGCTTATGATTGGAGGATTTGAATAAGAGATTACTTTCCCATTGCAGAAGCATAAAAGCAAGAAGGAAGTTATGGAGGAGGTTATTTTGAAGAGCAAATATTTCAAGGTGACGATTCATTTCATGTTACTTATATTACTTTGCCAAAGATATGCACTTTTTCTTAATATTGAACATTCTTTTATTTTTTTCTTCTCATTTCTTTTAACAGGCACAAAAGGCAAAAGATAAGGAAGAAAATGTTCAGTTGATGGAAGAGTTGGATAAAACCTTTTCGTCTTTAGTGCAATCTGAGGCATTATTATCATTGACTGAACCTGGCAAGATGAATGCCTTGAAGGCTCTGGTCAACAAGGACATTCCTAATGAGCATTTGATAAATGATGGAAAAAATAAAGAAACTTTTAAGCAGGTACGCTTTTATGATGGTTCTAGGTCTGCAAAATATTTCAGTGGTGTGCTCTTATGTTTCTGGTTTCTAAATTTTGCCATTGTAAAAGTTTTATTTTTTCAATTTCTTAGGCTCTGAATTTTAATTCAGTATTAATTTACTCCTCGGGAAGCCATCACTTTTTCCATTAATGAAGTATCATCTAATAGAATTTATGCTCTTGTTATATCATTAAAAATGAAAGGAAAGTTTTATACCTTTGTTAATCCAGGCACTGTAGTTACCTTTTCAGTTTGATATTAACTTGTAGTTTTATCTGTTGATCTGTTGATTTGCAGGAACAACCTGATTCTTATGACAAACTTGTCAAAGAGATGGCACTTGACATGCGTGCCAGACCATCTGACAGGACAAAGACACCTGAAGAGATTGCCCAAGATGAGAGAGAACGATTAGAACGATTAGAGGTAAGTTTGCATCTCTCTCAAGTTTCAAGTGTCTGTGTGGGCTGTTGCATGGATGCTGATGTTATTTAAAGTTATTCGTTTGACTACATTTCGAGGCTCATTGCTGTTACCATAGTTTTAGTATGATCTGGAACTTCATACTTGTAGGTTTACGATACCTATGATATGCATTAGGAACAAGTATAAATATATATGTAAAGGCACACACATGCTTGAAATTTTAGTGGCCATCTGCATTTACCAATATTATTCCTCTAAAATGTATGCTATGTGCATATTTCATCCAATTTTGAATTTGTGAAACATTTTTTTTTTTAAATCACAGTAGCACAGGACCCCTTAATTCCTTGAGTGTTTTTAATGTATTAACTGTAATGTTTAAGTTTTAAAAATTCATACAGTGCGTAAAGCAGAATGTTGTATCTTGGATTATGCACATGTGGCTTTGAGTTGAGTTACATTTAATTATTGTTAGTAACCATTAGACTGAAAAGCTTAAGCCGATAGGAAATGATCCAACAATAGTATTTTAAGCATTCTAACAATCCTCTCAGGTGCTAGACCAACGGGCTTGCACATGGCTCAAAAACACATTCAAACTCAGAACACATTCAAAAACAAATAAAATTCAACCACGTGTGGGGAGTCAAACCTAGGACTCCTGGGTCAAACATAGCTCTGATACAATGTTAGTAACCATTAGATCTAAAAACTTAAGCTGGTAGAAAATGGTCCAACAATAATATTTTAAGCATTCTAACGATTCTAGTATCATATTTAACCACTCTACTTTGTTTATCATTTTACCTGTCAATATTTGCTGCATGGTTGCTATGTAGTGCAAAAATCTTTATAATAAACTAAAAAGAATTGTAGTGACAACTTGACATGAAAACTCATAAAATTTAATGTTAGGATTTTCATTCTTTTTATGGAGATATGAAATTTTATTTTGAGAAATGGAACATTTCATCCCAATTTATGACAGTTTACCTTTTTGATAACATGAATGACCGCACAATTTCAGGAAGAGCGTCAGAAGAGGATGCAAGCACCTGATGACAGTAGTGATGAAGAGAATGAGGACAATGAGAAACTGTCAACCCACAGGCCAAAATCCATTTCTGGGGATGATCTTGGTGATTCTTTCTCACATGACGAAGAGCCTAAGGCTAAAAAGGGATGGGTAGATGAGGTTCTTGAAAGAAAGGATGCTTCTGAGAGTGAAGATGAGGATTCTTCTGAGGATTCGGATGATGCCGAAGTTGATGAAGGATCCGATGAAGATGATGATGCCGAGGAGAAGACTGTAACTTTACAGGATTGGGAGCAGAGTGATGATGATGATCTTGGCACAGATTTGGAAGAGGGAGAAGAGGAAGAAAAAGAGTTAGATGAAGAGAATGATGACTCTACTGATGACGAGGAAGAGATGGATCCAAGAGGTAGCAAAAAGTTGAAGGACAATGTTACTGTGGAAAATAGAAAAAAAGATAGAAAATCTTTAGATGCAAAGAATAAAAAAAAAAACCATGCTCAGCTTTCAATTCAACGAGACATTCCTTTCCTAATTGAAGCTCCAAAGAGCTTGGAAGAATTTTGTGCATTACTGGAGAATTGTTCTATAGCTGACACTATTGAGATTATTAATCGAATTAGAGTGAGCAATGCAATTAAGCTAGCAGCAGAAAATCGGAAGAAAATGCAAGTATGGAAACTTTGCATCATTTTGTTTGCTCTCTCTCTCTCTCTCTCTATATATATATATATATATCTCAGTGTGTGTGTGTTCTCTCTTCTTTCTATGTCTGTGTGCGGTGTGCATTTATAAGTGGTGATTGACCTATCTTCTCTAGGATTTTGTTTTTGAGGAGTTGGACTCGGTTCTCAAGTTTGTAAAGTAGAAATAAACCCATTGCTATGCCCTTAAGGTAGATGATACGATGATTTTCAGTCTGAAGATTGTATGTGATGTTTCTTAAAATATATAACCAATTAAATCAAAACAGCTAGGTATACTTACGAGGATCCAGTGAAGAGTTTATATATTGATTAATCAAGATGGTTGCATTGTACATTTTCTTAGAAGAGAGAATATATTTTTAATTTATTGATTAATTGTAGCTTTCAACATGGCATAAGTCTTGAGTGCAAAAAAGAAAAAGAAAAAAATCTTGGAAGGCAGTTAGAATACAATCTTTAAGCTTGCAATGTGTATAATGAAGTTTTTTTTTTCTTCCTCTCCATGTCTCAGAGAGCTGCTTTAGATTCTTGGACATTGTTTCTGTGTTTTGTACTGGGCCCTTTGATTATGGGAGGTCTCTTTTTATGATGTCAAATTGTGCTTCTATTTTCAACACTATCTTAGAAGTAAAAGTAATGTATGTGGCCCTTCCGCAGGTGTTCTATGGAGTACTGCTGCAGTATTTTGCTGTATCAGCAAACAAAAAGCCCCTTATTTTGGAGTTGCTAAATTTGCTGGTCAAGCCACTAATGGAAATGAGTGTGGAAATCCCATTCTTTGCTGCAATATGTGCTCGTCTGCGAATCTTACGGACTCGAACACAATTTTGCGAGGATATCAAGAACCCAGGTTTGTTGTAAATTTGGAGAGAATAGTTGTTCCTTATGATCATATAATGTGTAGCTTGGTGTTATGGAGGTTTCTAACCAATAAACTTTACTATTTACAGAAAATGGATGTTGGCCTTCATTGAAGACATTATTTCTCTTGAGGCTGTGGTCCATGATTTTCCCATGTTCTGACTTCCGGCACGTTGTAATGACTCCAGCAATATTGTTGATGTGTGAATATCTGAAGCGTTGTTCTATCATGTCTGGTCGGGATATTGCTATTGGTTCTTTCTTATGCTCCATGGTCCTTAATGTATGTACACAGCACATTTTTTCCCTGTTAGGTAGCAAGTTTAAATGTGAAATGATTAAATAAATTTCTTAAATATTGTTTCCATTACCTGTTCATTGTCATCTAGGAACTGATTTAAAACTTGTAGTCGGTGATGGAAGGTGCCCTAGTGCATCTTATGCACATTTTCAACATTTTTAAGTGCCTATTAGTTGTTTAAGATTATTTATTGGGCTCTGTGCTGTCTACTGTTCATTGTTACAGTTGTTGTTTGCCATTTCCTCAGTTCAGAGTTTTTGATTTAGTGTTCAATATTAGTATAATCCTCATTGACCTTATATTTTACCATTAGAGCTGCAATATCCGGTTGTTTATGTGATGCAGATTACTAGACATTCCAAAAAGTACTGTCCAGAAGTGATAATGTTTCTCCGCACTCTGTTGATGGCAGCTAAGGACAAAAAATCATCATCACATGAAGAGTCTGAGGTATATGACTCCTTGATCCCATTTTACTGTTCTATATAAGAATTTGCGTTTCATGTACCACCTAAAAATCGGAAAAGAATTACATAAGAATATTAGAAACAATGAAGGATATGGAATGAGAAAACACAAGAAAGGACAGAAATATTAGTGTGGTTGTAAGAAATAGGGTGCCTGCTTTGTTTTGTATTTATATATATATATATATGCTTCAAAAAATGCTGAAGTGCCTTTCAACCCTATTTTCTTAATTTAATCTCTTTTTGTTGCTTTAGAATTGTAGATAATGAAAAATTTAGGAAGAGTCAAGATCAAAGAGGTAAATCTTTTATAATTGTCCATAGATTTATATCTGAACCTAGAATTTTTATCAAGTTAAATTTTTAGAGTTTTTATGTAGAATAAAAAATCATGATTTAAAATGTAAATATTGGATTAAAAGGTGTAACCTATGATGGCTATCCTATGATGGCTATATATGATCCTATCTTCAGAATTATAAATTTTACATAGTACATTGTATGATGGTAGAAATTTTAAACCCCAATATCTTCATTGTATGCCTCTTTAATTTGTTTTCTCTTTCATTCTTTTCCCAAATTTCGGGTGTTACATTTCTGCTGTTTGTTGTATTCTTTTTCTTTTTGTTCTTTTTTTCTGATTAAACTTGATGAATGTTGCACGATGAAATGACTTTCTTTTTATTTTGTTGCAGTTTTATCATCTTATGGAAATAAAAGCACTCAGACCCCTATTGCGTATCCGTGGTCCTGTAAACGACATTAGGCCTTTGAATTTCCTCACGATAATGAACATGCCAGAGGACTCTTCTTTTTTCAGCTCTGATGATTTTAGGTTTGTAATTGTTGGTACCTATCTCACTGAAGTTATTGATCATAGACTGAGGCCTTGTCCACACATTTTGCATTCCTTTTTCCAGATTTCATTGAATTTCCTGTTTATGTGAAATTTTTATTGCTGAAGCTTCATAACAATTCACTACATTTAGAGTGATAAGTATAGAATGTTTTCCTTGTAAAGGTAAAAGATTGGATATGCATGATATTGAAAGAGTTGGTAATTTGTCAGTTAGATGATTGGTAAGTTTATGGGTACTTGTCAATTAGATTTTAAGTCACATGGATACTCTATAAAGTTTATGTATTTAATGCTAATTACTAATAGATCAAAAATTGGATTCTTCTATACAGGTCTAGCGTGCTGGTGACTCTGATTGAAACCCTACGAGCATTTGTTAATATATATGAAGGATTGAGTTCCTTTCCTGAAATCTTCTTACCAATTGAAAAATTGTTACTTGAGTTGGCACAAGAGCAGAACATGCCAGCTGCATTACAAGAAAAATTAAAAGATGTTGCTCAAATTATTAAGAAGAAAGCTGGTGATTCTCTTTTGCTACGGCGGCCACTCCAAATGCAGAAGAAGAAACCAGTGTCCATCAAACTACTAAATCCGAAATTCGAGGAGAAGTAATTAACTCTCTTCCCCCTCACTTTTACTTCCCAAAGTCTTAATACTTGATTTGTTATATCATGCTTTGTAGACGTTGAGTAGGTATCTAATGATGATGTTATTCTGCAGCTTTGTTAAGGGTAGAGATTATGATCCAGACCGTGAACGGGTTGAGCTAAGAAAGTTGAAAAAACAAGTAAAAAGTGAAGCTAAAGGTGCGGTTCGTGAATTGCGCAAGGACAATTATTTCTTATCTCAAGTAAAGGAAAAAGAAAATGCAAGGTTGCAGGAAGAAAGAGCAGAGAAATATGGCAAGGCAAGAGCTTTCCTTCAAGAACAAGAACATGCTTTCAAATCTGGACAACTAGGAAATGGAGGTAGAAAGAGAAAGAGATGAAATCTGGACAACATAATGTTTGTTTTGCTTGCCAGTTCCTCTAGCATTTTTCCTTGATTTGATTTGTGTAACTTATTAGTGGGATACATAATATGTATTTTTTTCTGGTAAGGTGGATACATTATATGTGTTGTATCATTAATTCCCAATTTTGTTTCCCATGATTTGGAAGAACTTCAGATGTGGGACTTTATAATTTTTATAAAATAGTCTAAATTTATACTCAGGTCTTGTATATGAAAACGGGTCTGATTACTTCATGTCTTGGTGATTGATTATTAGATTTGGAAATGGCTTATGCTATTTCGATTTCGAGTTGTTAAAATTAGTCACTAAACACAACCCATTAGCTTAATGTGTCTAGTATAAAACCCATAATTATTCTCTCTAAAAACATGCTAGTCTGTTGTTAAGAACAATGAGTATAGATTGTGGGTAGAGATTGCTAGTTTCATGAGTTCAAACATAAGCCTAATCCCCAACATCGGAAACAATCGAATTGTGAGCATTTGCATACCACATCAGGTTTACCATATTTTCCAGTTCTATCAAGAATGGTAAACGACTTCATTGCTCTATAAGAAACTGTACCATCTAAGAGTAAGGCATTGACACTGCATTTTGAATGTATGAGCACATACATGTACATAATATCTACACTTTTAGACCTTTTGTTTTCCTATTCATTTCCACGACATGCAAAAGTTTGTGATATCCTCAATATGATATAGTTCTGATAGGTTGAAGTTATGTAAAAGTAATGACCTACTATGAGTTTCTCATAAAAGCGTGAGAAGGAATCATGGAGTAACAAACTAACATCATAGTTTTCAATTTGGCATCTTGAAGGAAGATAATGACCTGACCTGGGAAACAAACACACTGAGGAGGTCTGAAATTTTTTGCACAACATTTGTATTTCCATTTTCAACAGCTTGTCTGCAATGCATTGAGCCTTTCAGCAGCTGCCACTCTGGCCTTGAGGGCCTTGTTCTCACGCTTAAGCTGCAAAGATAAGAAAATCACAACATTAGAAATCCATTTCAACAGCATAACATGGAGTGTTTTTGAGAAAATTTTAGGAAGAATGAGTTTTAGTTGGACTAGAACAATGCTATTAGAAATTTAACTCCATGGGGTTCAGTTCCTTTAAGAGACCAATCATTAATTAATTTCAAAGCTGAAAAGGTCATTTTGGATGTATTACATTCACTTTTATTACATTCACTTTCATTTAAATTTATACTGGCAACCGGAAATAAATGCAATGGTAGGTCAATCTATTCCAAGAAATTGCCATAATTGCTTCTTTACATTTGTCTCTTCTTACCTCCTCAGTGGTACATACAAGATCTTCCAGGTTAGGGATGGCAAAAACCCGGGTCCAGGCCGGGTATGCCCGGATCCGGCCGGATACCTGAGTTTATACAGTCTGGGTATCCTCCCGGAAAAAACTAGGATTTTGAAATCTGGGTACCCGACCCTGAAAAGATCCGGCCGGGTATCCGTGTATCCATACCCGGATTTTACCTGGGTTTTAATTTTTTTTTTTTACAATTTCTTAAAATGTTTTCTTTTTTACAATTTAGAGACTACATTAGTAAAATTAAATTGCAAGGTTGAAATTTTAGAGGAGTTGAATATAAATAACTAAATAAGAATCAGATGCCGGGTACAAAATAGTTGGTCCCATTAAAGTCTTTTTAATTTTTTGCTCTTTGATCAACTTTCCATTAATATCATATTAGTAATCAAAGCCTTATAGAACATTTTGTTAAATCATGTTTTCTTATCCTACTCCATCTATAATTAATTGATAAACAAAAACAATTTTTTCATTTCACGTAAATATGTCATAATGTGTTATCCATCCATCAATTCAAACTGCAAAGCTCACCAAACAGAAATTGACTTGTTTTAGAAACATATTGACATTGTATGTTTATATACATATGCAAAAGAAAAGTGAAATTAAGAAGAAGAAGATATATCAGAATCTTGAATAATTATTTTTGGTATGGATAAGGGAAGAGAGCATGCAGAAATGACAACAAAGAATCCATACTGGAACACTCAATTCTTGAAATTTATGTTTTTTTTTTTAATTTGATAGATTTAAAAAAATTAAAAAAAAAATTAAACCGGATAAAAACCGGGTACCCGGCCAGGTAGCCGGGTATATCCAGACCCGGGCCGGTACACAACCGGTCGGGTACCGGATATTCTTTACCCGGTCTGTGTATTACCCGAGTATTCCGGCCCGGGTAAGGCCGGGTACCCGGCTCAGGTACCCGGCTCGGCCGAGTAAAGTTGCCATTCCCATCTTCCGCAGCTTGATGCAGTGCGGAAATCGTTTGCATGTAACATCTTCAATGGCCTGCTCCAACTCTACAACTGAAGGATAAAAGAATATTCCCTCAAGAATGAGTAATTCTTCAAGTAAATTGACATCTTCAACATCCAGTCTCCCCCTCAACTATATAAATGCAGAATGTCTCAGAAACAAAACCGAAGGCGTACAAAGAAATATTAAGCATGATGCTAACCTTGTTTAGAATTCTCTCCATTGACTCATCTTTAGTTGCATGAGATGCTCCATAATTTTTAGCATAATGATCTTCATTGCAACGGACACTTGAGATTAGAGAGTAGAGAATTAGAGATAGAGAAATATAGAATTAATTATAAATTTACATTAGAGAATAAAGATTAGAGAGTGAGAGAGTGTGTAGAGATTAGAGAGAGAGAGAGTGTGAGAATTTATGGTGCATTTGTTGCGCGGGATATGATTGGACTATTTTTAAGAGATGAGATTGAATTGGATTGGATTGATTATAGTGTTTCCGGTATTTGGTGCAACATGAGATTGGACTAAAAATAGTCCAATCTAATGTTTGGGTAAGTAATGGGTTGGACAAAATAAAAAGTTTATTTAATTTTTAAACCAATCCACATCCACCTATTATCAACGATATTTCTCCTCTTTGACTCTTTCTCTCATATTCATTCATTTTTTTTTAGAGAACATTTATTGAAAGTGAAATGATGGTGTGGTAGATTGGAATAAAGTAGAAGGGCGAGGAAGCTCAAGATCAACAACCTGCTTGAGAAAATTGTGGTCTCCGTCCTCAAGTACCATCTGGATGGGGCAAGATCCCAAGCCATCAGCAATAGCAACCAATATCTTCTTCATCTTAGATCCGAACTCTTCAACATCTCTCCTCCCATCTCTTTCTTTCCTTTCTCTGTTACAACGGCGGTGGAAAAAAAAATCTTGTGGTGGTAGCAATATCTTCGTCATCTCAGATCTGAACTCTTCAATTTGATCTTATGGTGGTAGTGACGACGGACGGCGCACGGCAGTGAGAGGTGTGCGGCGTTGGTGAAGGAGTTGAATCTGGGATAAAATTATCCAGTTGCTGTGAAGAGGATTATTTTATCCTGTTTAATAGGATAAAATTGAAAATGCGATAAAAAATAGCCCGGTTGATTGGACTCACCAAACATGGGATTAAATTAAAAATTGTTCAATTCTAGTCCTGTCCGGTGCAACAGGTTGCACGCACCCTTAGAGAGTGAAATATTTGGAAATGGGATGAGTATTTATAAGGAAAGGCAAATGACGGTAAAATGGTAAATAAGGGGGATTTCAATTTTTTGTTTTTTTAATAGGGCCAACGATGATAATGGAATTTAAAAAAAAAGCTTCAATAGTTAAAAAGGTGGGCCAACGGTCAGCACGTGCTGTGCCCCTTTGGACCGGCACGTGACGAAAGGGCTGTGCCGTAACGGCATGCCGTGCCGAGAAGCTCCCGTCCGACACGACATGCCCCCTCGTGTTGTGCTTGGGCCGGCACGGTCTAATACCATGTCTTGTTTAGCACAGTACGACCCATTACTATGCCTAGACAGGTTGGGCCAAGGCCCGGCCCATAATTACACCTCTGCACCAAAGCAATTTCTTTAATGAACTCAAATATTTCCAAGAATGATGCCATTTATAAAGGTAGTGGTGTAAAAGTGGACTGACCCTAAAGAGCACGGCCCGTCCGGCCTGCCATGTGGGGCGTGCCGTGCCAAGCCCGGCCCACATACGTGCCGCGTGCCAGGCCGTAGGTCTAGGGCCCACCGTGCCGGCCCGGCCCGACACGCTAAGCCGGCGGGCCGACCATTGGGCTCGACAAATTTTTTTTTCAACCAACGGTTGAATTTTCGAAATTCAACCGTTGGTGAAAACAATTGCCATTTGCCCCCTCAACTCTTCTATTTTATATATTTACCTACAATTCAAATTTTCCTATAAATACTTCTACTCATTCCAATTTTCATTCACTTTCTCTCATTCTCTCATTCTCTCAATCTCTCCATTTACCAATTCTCTACATAATTTCATAATTTCATTCTTACTCTCTCTCTATACTTTATTACTAATTTCCTATTATCTATCTATTATTCTCTAAATTTTTCAATAACACACCAAAGTTTAAAGGTACATTTTTCTTTAAATGTTATTATTTAATTTTATGTTTTAAATTTTAAATTTTGGTCATGAGATTTTTAATTTTAAAAAAAAATCAAAGGCCCAGCCAGTTTGGCGCGCCGGTGTCGACACGGCACGACACGTATGTGCTTTGCCCACGTGCCGTGCCAGTCAACCATTTTCCAAAATGGGCCGGGCCAGGCACAACATGCCAATTTAGACGTGCCGTGCCATGCCCGGCCCGTTTGCCATGCCGGTGTCGGCACGACACGACATGCCTGTGCCTTGCCCATGTGCCGTGCTGGACCACTATTTTCCAAAATGGGCCGGGCTAGGCACGACATGCCAATTTGGGCGTACTGTGCCTATGTGGGCAGGACCAGCACGATTTTACACCACTAAAGAGGTAAATCAAATTCAATAAGTTAGTCACTAGCCATCTCACCATTTCAAATAAGGAGATAGATGACTCCATCTTATGATGCCAGTTTAGAATTTTCAATTGGAATCACAAATTAAAGTTTAACTCTTCACATTGATTTTACAATCTGACGTTGGAGAAGGTTTACAATATGTAGCGTAAAGTATCTTTCAAGATTTAATCCAATGTCGAATGTATATGTAATTTATTAAAGTTTATCATGGCTTTTTATAATTTCCTTGTGTTTTCTTTGTTTGTATTATATTTTATTGATAAATATGTCATAATTCTAATTCGAAGTAAATATCAATACTTTAATCGAAATATCATCGGATTGAGAAATACCCGTATATCCAATATCAATATGATATCCGTCGTAGTATATATCTAAGTATCTCACTATTGTATTCGAATAAATCCATGAAATATTCTGAAAATCCTTATATTTTATATGAAAGGAACAAGTGCAATATATTTAATGGTTTGAAATTATTTTTGGTTAAATGAAACGAGTCTGTTTAGAGCGGATATGGGTCACCTCGTCGAAATGGGTTCGGGTATAGGATGGAAATCGAAAAATCATTCTGGGCACGGGTCGAGTATTGGGCACCTTACCCCAATCGAGTATGAGGCATGTTGATCCGACCCGATTTGACAGTTGGCATCCTCTATTTGTATCCATAGTTTGTATTATTATTAACAATAATTATCAAGTAAGGTATACCTTATTTTAATTTGGTAAGGACTTTGATGAAATCACATCGATTTTTATGAATTTTGATTTGAATTTTTGTGTGGATAATAAGTTCATTGAAATCTACCTAATGAATAAAATTTGAGAATTTTTCAAATACTAGAACTATTTATCCCGATTTTGTTAAATATAAAGGCATTGAAAAAAATGGGTGAAATATAGGAAAATTCAAAAAAATAGTTCTAGTACTTGAAAAATTCTCAAATTTGAATCATGGGTAAATTTCAATGAACTTATCATCCATACAAAAATTCAAATCAAAATTCATAAAAATTGATGTGATTTCATCAAAGTCCTTACCGAAATTAAAGTAATGTATACCTCATTTTATAAGGACTCTTATTATTAATTTAAAATGGTATTTTCTCACCTTCTTATACGTAGGCAAGGTACGTAGTGCAACTCCAATGGTCTAGCAATTTGTTTATATTTAAGAATAATAATATGTTATGAAGATGAATTAGTAAATGAAGGTATATCTTAATTGTAGTTTAAGGAGTTGATGGTCACATTGATCTTAAAAGGTCTTTAAGACATCTAAGCAATTTCTTTAATGAAGTCAAATGTTTCCAAGAAAATGTAAACTACAGTTCTTTGTAACAATACAAAATGTTGATTTAATGTAGGGAACTGAATATCGAGAGATATATAGAAATATCCACCGATATATCAGTATTTTGGAGGGGTCGATATTGAAACAGACAAATATCCAATATCCTGCAGAATATCTAGCCGATTTCAAAATATTTGTAACAATTTTCCGATATTTTCACAATTTCACGAATTTCACCCCGAAAGTCCATGGATATTTTGCATATTATTAAAATAATTTTTTTAATCCTAAACAATTAAATTATTGTTAAAATAATTTAGATTGAAAATTATTTTAGAAGAAGCATTAACAAATTTATAAAAATTTCCAACATAATAGTCAATAGTAAAATTATTGAGGACTTGAAGTAAAATTGGACAAAGAACCAAAGAGTGGACGTTTAAAATATGTAAAATTTTGTGAAAGCAATCTGAAAAAAAATTGTTTGTGACTCAAATGTGTAAAACTAATTCCAAATAATATTAAATATGTACCAATCAATTTATAAATATGTATAATTGATTTTTTTTTGTAACTTTGTGCTGACATTTCAAATAAAGGAATCTCAAAATTGTTTGTGCAAAACGTGTAAAAACCCAAAATTGCTTCTTTTGAGTAGAGAATCTAAAGAAACTCAAATATTTTTATCAAAAAAATAAAAATAAAAAACAAATAAGAAGTCAAATATTTGGTATGTTCCATATGACAAAGAATCAAAATGATAAAATTTTGAAAATACTATGGCAGAGAATAATAATGATAGAAATTTGAAAAATAGAAACAAAATGAATGCCTATGTGTCATGTATTATTTATTCGTTGCAGCAAATATAAAATAATCTTCACTCTTCTCTTTCAAGTTTTCATTCTACACGACTACACTTTACATAGCAAATTTTAAATCATAAGTTTATGTCAAATTCTCAATATCTTCATCAAATAATCAGGTACGTAAATGTTTACTTTGATAATTTTTTTTGTAAAAATTAATGATATTATAATTGTATGCAAATTTTAGATGTTGTGTGGTATTGTTACTAAAACTCATTAGAATTTTCATATACATATATATATATATATATATATAAATTTATTGATACAAAATTTAATTTTGTTTTGATAGGGAATTATATTACATAAGATGTCTGGTACTAAAAATGATCTAGCATGAGAGTATTGTAGACCAATACCGAATAATAAAAATAGTACTATATGCACATTTTGCGGCCACACAGTGCGAAATGGAGGAATTACCCGATATAAATTTCATTTGATCGGTAATGAGTTGTATAAAAATGCAAAAGTATGCACAAATGTGCCACCAGAAGTTAAATTTTGAATATCTCAATTGCAAAAATAAAATAAAATAAAGAAACAACAAAAAAAAAGCTGCAAAGGAGATTGAACAAACTCAACAAGAATTGAGAGGAAGTTTCCCTGATACATAAGAGGAAGAAAATATCTATCATTATCCTAAAGGTATGTTTCCTGATGAACGAGATGATTATCGTTCAGCAATAGATGCATCCAAAGCATCTGAATGGCAAAGAGAACAAGAAGCAATAATATTTGGAGGGAGGTCCAAGAGAGGAGAGGGTTCAGGAGCCGGTGGTAGTAGCCAACCACCACAACAAGTAAGTCATACTCAAAATGGATGGGAGCCGCATTATAAACTTCTAGTTGCACATTTGTTGTACTCATCAGGTGCAAAGCAAAAGAATATTAAAAATATGTTTAAGGGGGGTAGCATTAGGGAAAAAATGGGGAGGCTGATATCGAAGTTTTTTATTTATGATAATGTGCCCCCACATAAAGCCGGCTCTCATCATTTAAGAACATGATTATTGGTGCTCAAGAATCAAGTATTATTTTTTCTTAAATAATAATGTTTTTGAAATTTTTGATTTGTTTTTACTTTTTATTTTACAATTAAATTTATCATGCATGTGAATATATGTGTCGGAGTTCAACCACCATCAACACATGAAATTAGGCATAAGTACTTAGACATCAAGTACAAGGCAATGAAAGAGTATGTTGATAACTTCAAAAACAAATGGGACTAATATGGCTGCACCATAATGTGTGATGGGTGGACGGGACCGACAAGATTGTCGATAATTAATTTATGGTGTATTGTAAGGGTCACAGACATCTTGTGCATTTGTTGATGCATCCAACAAAATTAAAGATCTTCCGTATATTTATGGATTGCTCAAAGATGTGGTGAAAGAGGTCAGTGAGAAGAACGTTATGCAAATTGTCACAGACAATGGCTCTGCATTTGTGAAAGCAGCTAAAAAATTGATGAAAAAAATATTCCTTATTTTAGACTCTTTGTGCAGCACATTGCATATATTTGATTTTTGAGGATATTGGAAAAAAAGATATTGTTGCAAGTGTCATTCATGATGCTAGGGCTGTGACAAACTTTATATATAATCATGGATGATTACTATCACAAATGAGGGAGGTTTGTAAATGGGAGATAGCGTGGCCTGGTGCAACTCGATTTGTGACCAATCATACTGTCCTTGATAGTCTTTTGAAAAAAAAGACAAATTTGAAACAATTATTTACCAGTGATGCATGATCTGCAAATCGATTGAATCGAATAGCAAATGGAAAAAGAATAGAACAGCATATTTTAGATTTAGAGTTTTAGGATAATGTGGCTTCTGTAGTTAAAATATATGAGTCATTGTACCGGGTTCTGAGATTGGTTGATATAGAAGTTGTACCCACTATGCCTATCGTATATGAGTTAATGCGTGTGATGAAAGATGTAGTAAAACAACAAAGAGAGAGTAAATGAGTTCTAAACATTATACAAGACCGGTGGGGTAAATTGCTCAATCATCCACTACATGCTACAAGTAAATTTTATTTCGAATTGTTTGTCATTCATAATTAAAATTTAGTATAGTATTTATACCAAAATTATTCTTTTTTTTTTCTTCTAGCTTACTATTTGAACTCAAAGTACCAATATAGAGATAATATTTGGGATAATTCAGATTTTCTGAAAGCCGTACATAATGTCTATGCTCAATTAGACACTGAAACTGCAGGAATTGCTAACTTTGGAAATGAGGTAAAAAAGTTACAATTTACAACAAATTTTATAATTCCAATATTATAAATTCTTTGCATGGGAGTAAGTGTCGTATTAATATATATTATAAACATATTGATCTCATGGATGTAGCTCATATACTTTAAGGATAGAAAGAAAAGTTTTGGTGAACGAGCAGCCATTGCAGCTAGAAGCAAAATTCAACCGGGTATATAACTTTTATTACAAAAATTTACATATTAATAATAAATAATAATATCATTGAAGTAATACTCATACTTATAATACTTAATGATTTTTATTACAACTGGTTGGTGGGTAATGTACAGAAACTATGCTCCATCATTGCATGCAATAGTAGTTCGCATACTGTCACAAACATCATCATCTTCTGCATGTGAAAGAAATTGGATCCACATTTACTTTAATCCACACAAAACAAAGGAACCATCTTGCCTATTCTAAGCTTGAACAATTTATTTATTGTTATTATAATATGATGTTGAAACTTAGGGATATGGCAGCTGAAAAAGATAAAGTAAATGAAACTGATTTTATGGATATACTTCAAGTACCTACTGAAGCAGGAGACGCCGAGATGATAACGAGAATCCTATTTTTGACTGGGTTAGACCTACCTCCTTGGATGATGATGAGGGAAATCCTGATCCACATATTGCTTCTCACGCTCGAGACATGAGAATAAATGTTGAACAAGTGATTAGAGAAGAAGTTGGTGTAGATCGTGGAGTTATTGTTTCTAGCTTTTCCGATGACTAACATACCTCTGATGGAAATAATGGAGGAAAAGATTATGGGGATGGTGGGGATGAGGCAAGAGGTTGGGATTCCGGTGTAGAAGGTTGGAATGCTAGTGCAACAAGTTGGGATGTGCGTGCAGGAGGTTGGGATATTGGTGCAACAAGTTGGAATGCAGTGCGGCAGGTTGAGATGCTCATGCAGGTAATTTTGATCAAAATCGTGGTAGACAAAATGGAGGAACATATCAAATTGATGAAGATTCTTTGACTGTGACTCTCTCCTCAATAAGTATAGACACAAAAAATAGTTTTTTGGGTGATTCACAGACAATGTCAGGTTCTCATGTACCATATTATGGTAGTTATGATGGTTGCAATATATTTGATTACCCTTCTCCACAAATGCCACATGCAATACCTATGCATACAGATCAACAATATCCATCAAGTTGGGTAAATCCAAACTAGCCAATTCATGGATCAGTTGGAAAAGATCAAGCAACATACGTGTGACATATTAATAACTATCTTGAAAACTATGCAAGCACGTTTTACTGAGGAAATTATTGTTCAAATCAAGATAGAAATGTATCTTATGTATTTGAACCAGCAAAGAATTCTTTTTGGTTTTAAATTTCAGACATCCAATGTATTATTATGTATATGAATTATGATTTATGATAGAATCTTGGAAGTATGGAACTATATATATATATATTGTAATGATAATTTTGTTTATTAAATATTTAATCTCTTTATATTGTATATAATATTGGAAAAGTGAAACAAAATATTATTCTATTAAATACTCAATTTTAAAATTAAATACAAACTCTATCTATATTATAATTTATAATAAACTCATAACTATGATAATTTTTCGTTGAAAATATGATTCATTTGATGTATAATTACTTGTTTAAGCTTGTCCTAAAATTTCACAAAAAAATTATAACTTTAAATGTAAATATCCATCATATTTTTAATTTTTAACAGAATATCTACCGATATCGATAATATCCCCTATATATCCATAAATTCAGAAGCCCGATATCTATATCGATACCAATACCAATACCGATATTTTATTCATTGATTTAATGTAATGGGATGGATAATATATTAATATCATGAAAAATAAAATAAAATAAAAATGATATTTAAAAAAAAGAAAAGAAAACACAAAGAAGTCATTTAAAAAGTGGCAGCTCAGACCCATATAGTACATACTAGATGTTGTAAAACTCGCCATTTAATTATGCCATCACATTTCACCCTTGCTTGTTTATCTTATTTACAAAGAAATGCCACCCAAAAGTGTACCAAGTACCAACTACGATCTACCAAACTCTCCTTCATCTCATTCTGTGAAAATGCAAAAGCCAAACACTCACTACTCATATATATATATATATATATATATATATATATATATGAAAATACTACTCAAGCGTGTGTCTAATAACCTAGAGGGGGTGAATAGGTTTTAATTAAGTTAATTACCAATTTTTATTGATTAATCAATATTAAAAATTCACCTTATAAACAAACATACAAAATCAAGTGTAAAGTACGAAAATATAAATAACACTTGATTTTTACGTGAAAACCCTTCAACAAGGGAAAAACCACGGGTTATCCTTCTAGTCACACACGATCCTCAAATCCACTATTGTAATGATGTTTACAACCTAAGTTGACCTCTAATCACACCATTCTCGGTCACTAACCCACCACTATTACCCAACGGGCCTTTATAGTGAATCCTTGATCACTTTGCTTACCGACCACACCTTGGTTGCAAGACTTCACTTGCTTGTGCACTACACCTTGTAGTTACAAGACTTAACTCTCAAGAAGAGATTAACAACCTATGTGAATATATGAATATTCAAAATGCAAATAATGCTAGGCAACACTAAATGCTTATCTAGGGATTTAAGATGACACTAAGTACAAATCCTAGATATCAATGTCTATATGAATGCTCATAAAGACCTAACTAGATATATATATGAAGGTCAAAAATCTAGTCATCAAAACAAAGCTATATCAACACATGTTGTCACATAAAATTACAAGGACAATAAATGCAATTAACAAATGCAATCAATGAGTCCTAATTAGCTAGATGGCAAATATGTCCTAAATATTAGCTATCACAATACAAACCTCAAACATGTCATAACTTCAATTGATATACAATAAATATGAAGATTTGCTAACCTAAGCAATAAATGACATGTCTTGATAAACTAGAACAATAAATGAGCAAGGATGTGAGTTCTACTTACCAAGTAAATACATTAATGAAGACTCATTCTTGAATGATACTATATATGCAAGATGATGATGGGTTTTTGGGGTTTGGAGAGTCAAGTAACAAAACTTGAAGCTTTCTCTCTCTCTCTCTCTCTCTCATAAAAATGGGTTCTTGAAGCTCTAAAACGAGTTGGGGAAGAAGAGAACATATATATAGAAACCCCAGATAAAACTGCGTCGTTTTGGACTTGGGAATCAAAATCCGGTCAATACCGCTTGCTGGACCGCGGTTCGGGTAAGTGTCCAGACCGCGGTACACACAACAATGTGCCTACTAGACAACACCGCGACTCGAACCATTGTGCGTGCAAGTGCACAGGCCGCGGTATAGGCAACATGGGCCTACTGGACTTCACCGCGACTCAAAACGCTATGCGTGCAAGTGCACAAGACGCGGTATAGGCTAGCAGAGGCCTACTGATGAATATCTCTCTGTATACCGTGGTGTAAGCAGAGCTTGCCAAGCAGTATGGGCCGCGCTAAGAGATGCAATTCTCTTACCTAGGCAGACTCAACACACTAAGTCTAAAATGTAAATTGTGCAAGTGTGGAGTGTGATAAATGGCATACAATGCATCATTCAATTACATGTAAACAAGAATATAATGCATAGGGGTGGGCACCAAGTTCGGAACCGAATCGAACCGAATCGAACCGAACCAAAAAAAGGGTGTTCGGTTCGGTTCATAAAAAGAATTCGGTTTAAACCGGTTTAAAAAATTGAAAACCGAAAAGTTTTCGGTTCAAACCGGTTTGGTTTCCCAAAAACCGGTTTGAACCGATTAAACCGCCTATATAAGTAAAAAAAAACCCTAACCTACTTCTTTTCTTTCATTAAATATTATTATTTATTAGTTAGGTTTGATTTGGGTTTTTTTGGGATTGGACTATTAAAATTTATGAAACTTTGGCCCAAAATTAGAATCCAACAACCCATCAAATTTTAAAACATATTAAAATGACTCATTAAACCCATCAAGCCCATAAGGCTCATTAGGCCCAAAACCAAAATGAACCGAACCGAACCGAACCGATTAAAATCAGTTCGGTTCAGTTCGGTTACCATTTCTTATTCGGTTTAAACCGGTTCAATTTTAGGTAAACCGAAATATTTTCGGTTAAGTTCGGTTTTGCCCAAAACCGAACCGAACCGAACCGTGCCCACCCCTAATAATGCATGCAAGTGAGTGTGTGCAACTAGATCTCTTCAAGAGTTAAGAACAAGTGAACTATCTCTCTTGAAGCTCTTTGGGATGACCGGAAGCATGTCTTCGAGAAAACCACACTTGGAGAACCTATGCTACCCGTTACATAAATATCCCCAACGTGATTTATCATGAAATAAGTCAATCATAAAAATGAGAAACTTACAATAAGCAAAACTGGATATAGGAATTTCTATCAGGGCACTCGAATAAATTAAAATCGCAACTATATTAAAAAATATTGAAAAATTAAGATCATAGTAAAATAGTTTTTTTTTTGAAATAAAATAAAATAAATAGAACACTTACTCAAATGAATTAAATAATCTTACATTCAAAAAGAAATAAAAACAAGAAAAAAAATTAAAAATTAAATAATAACAAGAAAAACAAAATAAATAATGAAAAAAATTAAAAGAATAAATTACAATTTAATTTTATAATGAGAAATTTTGTTTTACTTTTATAATGAATTCATTTTAAACTTATACAAAGATAATTTATTAATCACTATTACTAGACATGTTTTAAAATTTTTTATTCTTCAAATTATTGGTAAATTATTGATTTATTGATTCTAAATAAATTAACACTATCAAATAAAGAAAAATACTAAAGATAAAATAAAATTAATCATAGTAATAGATTGACTATTTTAATCCAATAAATTATAGTTTATTGATCAGACGTGTTAGCTATGTCAAATTAAAACTATTAGAAATAATTAAAATCCAAAATAATAATATAAAATTTAATATAAAATAATATTGAATTAAATAAACACAAATTAATAGTAGTTAAGAAATTGACAACGATGAAATAAAGAAAATGAATCGAAAAAGATGGTAAACTAAATCGACATAAACAATTAGAAGATAAAATTGAATTAAAGAAGAATTACCTATTTGCTTGAGATGAGACTTGAACCGAGCACCCTAAGGATAAAATGGAAGATCTAGTACTAACTATACTAACAATAATGTTTTGTTAACGATACTTAATAAATATGCATATATACAATATACACATAATCAATTTTTTTATTATAAAAAATTAAGGTATGTCACGGGCCCTGCCTGTCTCAACATGGGTCCACCCCTGTGCAAAACCCACCAGTTTCTCTCTCTTAAAAACAAAAACCGATATATATATACATATATAAAACTCTCACTCCGACCAGTTCATCAGCAATTTCGATGAAGTCAAATGTTTCCCAGAAAATGTAAGTTATAGTTGTTTGTAACAAATGTTGATTTTATATTTTTTAAGTGATACTTGCATTCTGATGTTAAAAAGTGGCAGACCTATATCACACAATAATATAATTTGTACAGTACAACTCCGCCAGTTTTAGTAATGTTAAAAGTGTACCAAGTTTTTCTCTCGAGCGGTAAAAGTAGCAAGTATACCAACTTTTCTCTCACCTCTTCTCTCGTTTCGCTTTGCAAAATGCCAGACACTCATAAAACCCAACAGTCGAGCACATCTCTCACATCCTCTCCAACTCACAGACATCTCTCACATTCTCTCTATTAATAAGAAAAAATTTGTTAGGGTTGCAGGCGGTGGTCCCTCAATCTGGTTTGAATTTTTGTCCAGAATTAGGAAGTCAAAAGGAGGCAATCCATCCTCTTTTTGTGAGCTAAGAAGATAAGAAAATGGGGAGGAGATTTGTTAGTGGACAAGTTTAGTTCAAGCATCGTAAAGATGTTTGTTCCAGGATTTTGGATTGCACAGCGGAATGGGGTTTTAAAATTTTTAATGCAATCATTAAGTAAACCTATTTGTACAGTAATAATCGAAAACAATAAGAAGGAGATGAAACTATTTCATACCAGCGTTTGAAGGCTCCTTCTTTCTTTTTCAATATGCTTCCTGATTTGAATCACAAGATCTTCTCGGCTATGTTCCGCGATTGGCAACAGCGTGTGGGCGCGTCACGGGTTTCAGGAGCTTAAGTGGAGGTAGAAGAAACTAATGAAAACAACTCTTGTTTTCTATATGTGGAATACGGTCACCATGAATCATAGAAAAAAAAATATTTTTTTTCTCTTTGTTGGCTGCACACCTCTCGTTTTTCTTCTTTTTTGATTTCACGAAATCAAAATCATTCAATGCAATTAAGAGAACTTGTATCTTCTCTTCTTTGGGTTTTACACCACCATTGCATTCAATGCAATTAAGAGAATTTATATCTTCTCTTCTTTGCGTTTTATGCAACCATTGTGTGTATCAGTTTTCAAAAAACAAATATATATCTTATATCTATTTATTTTTTTAACTGATAACCTTCATTAATTAATCCTTTAAGATATCTAATTTCTATACGGATAATTAATGGTTTTGAATTTAAACCTTTTAAATTCAAATTTGATAACACCTTCCAACTAATGATTAATCGTATAATTAAATAATCTATTATTTAATTAATTTAATCATTAATATTCTTTGATTAAATAATCTCATTATTCAATTAATTCCTAAATAGATACATGTCACTTTCGTAGCACAATTAATTGGACAATCCAATTAATCAACCGTGACCCTTGTTACCTTTAATCAATCAGGCTAGCAAGGGGACCTAATGAACCCACAGTATTTCGAGCTCCAATAATCCTTAGAAATAATTAATTAAACTCTTTAATTAATATTTCATAATTATTAACTTCGGTGTTATTCCACTAAAAACCCGAAGCTGCATTCTCTCTACTGTAGATGTTTTTATACAAACCAATAACTTTTGGTGTCCATCGATATAGCTATTACATATGGTATAATTCTCCACAAATAGTTCATAATTAGAGCTGGGTCGTAATGTCCGTTATACTCCTCTAATTACATCTTTTCCATTAAGTACCATAGATTCTCTAATGAACAATAAATCCTACATTCCTCACGGAATTAGGAGAGCGCTCATATTGTTCAAGCCCCGATTCAACCCTTAAGGGAACTACTATCTACTTCTCTCAAGAAGGAGTGGATTCCACTATTGTGTACAAACCTTCCCAGCCATAAGCCAAACCGTGATTCCAACATACGAAGCATATTGACCGGGAATGTAACTCCGATTTCACCCATGGTATATCAAAAACCACGATCTAACCTGAAGGGGTCGATAAGACATTCAGGATTAAGATCATCCATATATAGCCATCATTTGTCGATATATATGAATCTCATCATGTAATGGATCTTATTGAGAGATTCATATAGATCGTGGCCCAGTCCTATATGATCACATTATACAAGGTGCCTCCATTCTCATATCACCATATAAAGGATCCAGGATAAGATCACTGTATATTACGGAATGGACTGCAGATGTAGATTAACCACAAATAAAGTACCCAGCTTTATTTGCTATCTACCGACTCTTTAGATTGCTCATTTCAAAATGAATCCATTTGTATATGACAATCATATACTCAGTTTAAAATTACATCCAGCAATCTTGGATGTTAAGTACACATGTTATATATAAATGTATGAGATAATTTGAATGAATAAACTACTTATTTTATTTATGTTCAATTCACATTTACAAATTACAAACTTTAGGGAAAAAACCCCAACAAAAGATAGTTAGGTGGGAGGGGATTTGACATGCATCTCTTGCCATTCTAAGCTAAAAGGTGAAAAAGTGGTTGGAGATGTTTTTGATAAAACCACCCATGTCAAAGAAAAGGCTGACGGGTCTATAAAGTCTAAAACAAGGACTAGTTTGTTCTTGAGTGGAGACAATGGTAAAAGTTGCAGCTCTCCTTCATCTAACAAGTCCTTGAATGAGAGGACTTTGTCGGAATTCAAAAAATTCAAGAGGGAACAATCTCTTTTACTAGGTCGGTTTGGACAAAATATAAGTGGGTCTCAGAAATTTAAAGATGATCATCTTCAGGTTTCTATTGAGGATAATCCTAACAATCTCCCACTTGCGCTATAACAAGTGTGTCATATCTCTCATTCTCATGTTCTCTAGGTGCCCATCAAAACTCTTCTGTGGTAGAGTCCTTTGTGAATGGATCCGTTAGATTTTCTGCTAACGCGATCTTCGTGATCGTCACGTCACCCCTATGCACAATTTCCCTCAGAATGTGATACTTCCTTTCAATATGTTTCCCTTTCTTATGACTTCTTGGTTCTCTCGAATTAGCCACTGCTCCACTGTTGTCATAGTAGATAATGATCTGCTTATTCGCATTAGGAACTACTTTCAAGTCAATTAAGAATTGGCGGAGCCAGACAGTCTCTTTAGCAGCTACAAATGCGGCAACATACTCAACTTCCATGGTGGAATCAACAATACATGATTGCTTGATACTCCTCCATATGACTGCCCCTCCTCCAAGAGTAAACACAGATCCTGATGTGGATCTCCTAGAGTCAGAATTCGACTGGAAATCAGAATTTGACTGGAAATCAGAATCTGTATACCTAATGAGAATTAAATCCTCTCCAGAGTATACAAGTATATGATCTCTCGTTCTCCTGACATATTTGAAAATATGCTTGACTGTCGTCCAGTGATCATGACCAGGTTTCGATTGAAACCTGCTAACTATACTAACATGAAAACAAATATCTGGTCTAGTGTAGAGCATTGCATACATGAGACTTCCAACTGCCGAGGCATATGGAACCCTACTCATGAAGTGCTCTTCATGCTCATTCTTAGGAACTTGTTCCTTAGAAAGTTTGATTCCATGTCTGAAAAGTAACATACCTTTCTTGGAATCTTGCATGGAGAACCTAGACAAGATTTTATCCATGTATAAAGCTTGAGATAATGTAATTGATCTATTCTTTCTATCCCTTATTACTTGGATACCAAGAATATAACTTGCTTCTCATAAGTCCTTCATATCCAATTGTTTTGTTAACCATTCTCTTACTTATGTCAATACACCTACATCGTTTCCGATGAGTAGTATATCGTCAACGTAAAGAACAAGGAAAACCATCTTGTCACCTTTAATCCTCTTGTATACACATCGTTCGTCAAGGTTTTGAATAAATCCAAAACTTTTTACAGCTTGATCGAACTTTATGTTCCAGGATCTGGATGCTTGTTTAAGTCCATATATGGATCTTTGCAACTCGCATACCCTTTCCTCTTGACCTTTTTCATTGAATTCTTCTGGTTGTATCATATAGATGCTTTCGTCAAAACTTCCATTAAGGAAAGCTGTCTGAAGGTCCATTTGCCAAATCTCTAAGTCTAGAGATGCCGCAATGGATAAGAGTATCCTAATGGATTTAAGCATGGCCATAGAAGAGAAGGTTTCCTCATAATCGATACCTTCCTTTTGTGTGTAACCTTTAGCTACCAATCTAGCTTTAAAGGTTCCCACCTTTCCATCCATTCCTCTTTTCCTCTTGTATACCCATTTGCACCCAATAGGTTTTTATCCATTTAGGCAAGTCTACAAGAGACCAGACTTTGTTTGAATACATAAACTCAATTTCAGATTGCATTGCCTTTTGCCAATGGCGACAATCAACATACTCCATAGCTTCATTGTATGTATAGGGATCATCGTCGTCCGGGAGATTCTCCACTGATTCTCCAAGACCGATGTATCTCTTTGGTTGTATACTAACCCTCCCACTACGAAGAGGACTGGTAGGTTGTTGATCTTGTGATGGTGCGGAATTTACAGTTGGGCTAGGTTGTGAAACCTCTTGTGGAATTGTATCTCCTGAAAGCTCATTCAGGACAATTCTACTTTTAGGTACAAAATCATTCATATAGTCCTTTTCCAGAAATTTAGCATTTGTCGAAACAAATACTGTAAGATCTGAAGGACTATAGAAATAATATCCTTTAGTTCCTTTTGGATACCCCACAAATATGCATGTTTCTGAACAAGACTCCATCTTTTCTGTCTTTCCTTTTAACACGTGCGCAAGACATCAAAATATCCTTAAGTGTTGTAAACTAGGCTTTCGCCCAATCTATAACTCATGCGGTGTTTGAGGAACCGACTTGGATGGTACATCATTTAGAATGTACATGGCAGTTTGTAAAGCATATCCCCGAAAAGAAATAGGAAGTGTTGAATAACTCAATATAGACATAACCATGTCCAAAATAGTCCTATTTCTCCTTTCTGCCATCCCATTTGTTGAGGTGTACCTGGTGCAGAAAGTTGAGAAATAATCCCATTATCAATAAGATATTGCCGAAACTCACCAGATAGATATTCTTCACCACGATCAGATCTTAAGATTTTCATGTGTTTCTCAAGCTGATTTTCTACTTCAACTTTAAATGCTTTGAACATGTCAAAAGTATCCGACTTATGTCTCATGAGATACACATAGCCAAATCTCGAGTAATCATCCGTGAAAGTGATGAAGTACTCATATCCACCTTTAGCTTGAATGTTCATAGGACCACACACATCAGTGTGTATTAATCCTAAACATTCAGTGGCTCTTATGCCTTTGGTCGTGAACGACCTTTTGGTCATCTTACCTTCCAGACAAGATTCACAATTTGGTAGATCATCAACCTTTAAGTCACTTAAAGGTCTATCACTAACCAATCTTTTAATCCTATCAAGGTTAATATGACCTAGGCGCAAATGCCATAGGTAAGTTTCATCTTTTGATAATTTTATTCTTTTATGATTAGGTTCCATTGATTCCGTGTCTAACAAGTGAGAGATATTTCTATGCAAATAGAATAAGCCGTTTTCCAATGTACCTTTGCAAACAAATTTGTCATTCTTACTAATAATAATTTTTTTATTAAAAGTAACCTAATATCCAAATTTATTTAAACAAGAAACTGAAATTAAATTCCTCTTGAATTGAGGTACATAATAAACGCCTATTAAATCTAAATGCCTACTAGAATCTAAATTAACTATAATATCTCCCACTGCACAGGCAGACACCAACGTTCTGTTGCCTAAGCGCAATATGAATTCATTATCATTCAGCCTTTTCCTTTCCTGGAACCCCTGTAAGGAATTACAAACATGATTAGTGGCTCCAGAGTCTATGATCCAAGAATCAGTAGAATCTATTAGAAAGCATGTTTCAAGATAATTAATATTACCTTCTTACTTCTTGTTCTGAGACTTTGGGCAATTTCTTTTCCAATATCCCTTTTCACCACAAAGAAAACACTTCCCTTTGATCTTGGTTACTTTCTTGGTCTCCTTCTTGGTAGGCCCAAGTTACTTTTTATTCTATTGTTTCTTGAACTTTTTACGGGTCTTAACAGTATCAACTTTACCAACTGTATGAATCTCTTGACCCCTGCCTTTTACAAGGAGCTTCTCAGCGTTTTGAACATCTTGCATCGGGCACTACAAGGTGTATTCCTTATTGTTCAAGCAGTAGTCCAACTTGAACTGATTCAAATGAATCTGATAGTGAGTTGACAATCATGTCAATTTTCGTCCCACCATCTATCTCAGCACCATTGAGTTCAGCAACGTTTAGATGTGCTATGACTTTCATCATGTGATCTTTAAAAGCTTATTCAGATTTCATCCTAAGATTCATGAAAGCAGTCACTGCCTCTCTCTTAGTCGTTCTAGACCTCATAGCAAACATCTTCTTTAGAGACATCATTATATCGGTAGCAGAACTCATTCCTTCATGTTGCTGTTGCAACACGTCGGAGATGATGGCCATAATGTAACATTTGGCCATCTCATCTGAGGTCTCCCATTACTTGGCCATAATGTAACCCATCTCATCTCTTTGCTGCTTTGAAGATTCATTAGTAAGGAGCATGTGGTTTAAGAGTAGACAAAACGAACTTATGCTTTTCAGATTGCAACAATAGCCCAATTTTCTTTTTCCATGTGACATAATTATCTCCAGTTAAAGTATTATCTTTTAGGATGTTGATTAGAGATGGGGTCATGATTTCTTAATAAAACAAAAATTATATAAGTAAACAATCATGATAAAGTACTTTCGAATATTTATCTTGAATTAAATAAAATAATCCAATCGTAAAATTCAACGGTGATCCAACATCCATAAATGTCATGCCTCTTTTGGGAGTTCGCACCATTTACTAGTTGGACTAGGTCCCACCTAATTGTTAACATAAGAACCAACGTTTTCAATTTAGCCTTGCGATTTATATTGACAAGAACTCTGGGAGGATATCAATAAAACCACATTGAGTGTATTACCAAGTTATCGACCTTCAATGTTTTCCCTCACGAAATTCCCTCCTTTGAGAGTAGTTATCATTTGAGCCAATTGTTTAGTCTATCATTGTAAGGAAGTATCTTGCTAAATTCCATTCATGGATACCCCTTGGGGGGTTATCACACAAAACATGAAGCTTAACTTATCTTGGAGGCCATAGGTGTTCAAAACACCTTCTCCCACTCAATTGTTTAAGGTGTGTGATAGAATTCCATAGAATGATTTACCAAGTTATCTAGATGCCAATTAGTTACCTAAACCATTCAATGCATGTTCATACCAAAAGAGATATATGAGTGGCACTCCTATTCTATATGACATGGTATCAAACAATGATAAACATTGTAATATTTACGAAAAATAAATAGCACAATTTTTGGTCCATCCTAGAAAAGCAAGTAAATTACATTTGTTTGAAATACAAGAAAACCCTAACTTGGCGATCAAGTCATCCAGCGGCGGTCCGTCAATACTCTTGCGCACCAAAATCCATACGCGGCTGCCCCATGCGTAGCACCACGCATGCGCTCGAAGGCTTGCGCGGCTGCCTTGGTGCGCACGGGCTGCCGCGGCCTTCCTCCGATGCTTCTTTTTCTACTCTCAATTCTTCAATTCTTCGAATCTTCGAAACTTGAATAAATTACAACAGTTTTTTTTATTACAACAATAATAAAAAAAAATTAGCAACTATCAAGAAGGAAATTATGGCGATGATAGACCACCCTTCTTGTTACAACTTCAAAACAAAAATTACATTGAAATTCTAGGACCAAAATTGAGCAATAACAAATCATATTATAAAAAACATATATATATATATATATATCCATACATTCCGATGTAATTATATATGCGAATACCTAGAGTGCCATCTCTTTCTAAAACATACATATTTATAATAAAAAGAAATAGATTCACGTATACATACATCAGTTAATCAAGGGTACAACCAGGCTCTGATACAAACTGTAGGGAAAAACACGCGGCGGAAGTGAAAAATTGGGTTTGTATATTTTAAAAATTTTCCTTTTATAAGAAAGAACCTTAACCCTTGATTAATTAACATATAATAAAAGTATCGTACTTTTTTTCACGTGACGATTGATTTTGCATCGAGTTGAATCCTCTTGCTTCGAATTGAATCCGCAAGATCTTCCAATCCAATCATGAACATGAATCACCTAGGAGTGTGGGCTCCCTTTTCTTTGAATTGTAAACCTGAGGATGTAAAAACAAACTTTTTTTCTTTTGTTAGTCACAATAATCCTCCTAGAGAAAATAAAGAACGTTTGGTAACTTGTGAATTCTTAATATTTTTAATCAAGAACTCACGTGAACCCTAATTCGATCTTGTGCATAAAGCATTTTTATGTAAAAGCTTCTAGTGCACTATCGAAATAAAACGCTCCTTATTCTTCTTCTTTTTGGCCGAATTCTACACCTCTTTCTTGAGTTGGAATTCTTTTTTTTTATTCAAAAGCAAGAGAATATAAAAATTTTCTAAAAAAAGTTCTTCTTTTAACTACCATTATTAATTCCGAATTTAATAATATATATATATATATATATATATATATATATAGGTGATGGCCTAATCCTCACTCAAGTAGGATTTCTACCTTGTAGTCAAATCCTCACACAAGTAGGATTTCTACATTGTAGTCAAATCATCACACAAGTAGAATTACTTTTTCACCAAGTCTCCTATTAACTTTGAGTTTTAACCATATTCCAACTCATGAGTGTATTATCTAATAATAAATTATTGAATATAATATTGTGATTATATCAAAAATTTCCTAATTTGACTAGATAAATAAAATACGAATCAAAGAATTAATTAATTAATTTCCATTTGATTTATAAAATAAAATAAAACAATATATTAGACTAATTAATTTAGCTTTGCCACCCAAGTAAATACTTGTGCAATATATTAGTTTTTCATTTTATTAAATCCATTAGACTTTAATAAAAAGTCCACATGTGAACTAGATCTATTCTTACTATAAAAGAAACAAGTCCACATACCTTAAATTTAATACATTAATATAATCTAGCAGCTCATTTAATTAAAATGTACAAATTATATTCTTAATGTACAAATTATATTCTTAATGTATTAATGGAATGCTAAACGCACCCCATTAGGGCCACCCTAGGATTCCTACATCCTTGGCCGCCCATTCCAGGCTTTTTTGAAGAGTTACCGTTTGTCTTGATCACACATGATCACAACTCTGCAAAACTTTTGGATTCCGAAATCCAAAAACAATTCTAAATGGACCCATAAATTGGTCTGGTAGAATATATCAAGTGATCCATGCAAGTTCGTGTGGATTGAAGATCTTGACGGGCTATCTAATTTAAGCTTCAATAGACATAACCTAATCACAATCAACAAATGATTTACTTAGGTCCAATCTATTAATTTTAGTTCATTCCACTAAAGAGCTAAAATTGATCTCTTAAATAAAGATAGAATAAGATAATATTTCTCATTCGTACCCTAGACAATCTTATTGTAGATAGTGTATCCTCGTGAAGAATATCAATAATTTCCAAAAGCTCATAGACCGCCTATAGCTCTCCTAGTTACCATATTTACTCATATGACCACATTTTGAACTTGGATAATTTGACTTGTCCAGAAGCCATGTTTCAATAGACACTACTGAAAACTTAACGTTAAGATTTAATATCCAATACCTCAAAATATCCGTATGATGATATTCTATTCACATTTAATAAATAGAGTCACGATGTCCATATCTATAAATGAAGTCCTCTATTGATTAACAAATGAATACCACCAAACTATCGAGGATAGACTATGTTATATAATCGTACTCATTGATAGCTCAAATGATAACACTTGTAGCCATAATTCCATCATTTATCTCAGGATTGAGATAGACTCTCCGATTGTCCTCAACTGAAAACTTTTATCCATTGACGGTTCTGGATAAAATATTTCACTGGGATCCTATTCAATGCACCTAGTGCACTAGATTCTTTTGCCCAAAGACACTACAATTTGTTGATTTTAGACTCATAATAACATATTTGATCGCACTCAAATGCTAGCAAAAGAATCTACAACTTTAACAAGGTAAATGCGCCTAACCTTTATCTTAAGTTGTGAACATTGTTCAAGACTAACTAAAGATTTGATTCTACCTCATACATATCTAGATGTATGAACAATTCTTCATCTCTCATAGTCTTTTAACCTTATGATTATTTACTTTTGATAATTATAATAATTAAACTATAAATGCTATAAGATTTGTTAAACTAGAAATCACTTTATTAATATGAAAAGATTGTTAAATACATCATTACACTCTTGCTATTAAGCATAATCCTAACAATCTCCCACTTGCGCTATAGCAAGTGTGTCATATCTCTCATTCCCATGTTCTCTAGGTGCCCATCAAAACTCTTTTGTGGTAGAGCCTTTGTGAAGGGATCCGCTAGATTTTCTGCTAACGCGATCTTCGTGATCGTCACGTCACCCCTATGCACAATTTCCCTCAGAAGGTGATATTTCCTTTCAATGTGTTTCCCTTTCTTATGACTTCTTGGTTTTCTCGAATTAGCTACTGCTCCACTATTGTCACAGTAGATAATGATCTGCTTATTTGTATTAGGAACCACTTCCAAGTCCATCAAGAATTGGCGAAGCCAGACAACCTCTTTAGCAGCTTCGCATGTGGCAACATACTCAGCTTCCGTGTTGGAATCATCAATACATGATTGCTTGATACTCCTCCATATGACTGCCTCTCCTCCAAGAGTAAACACAGATCCTGTTTTGGATCTCTTAGAGTCAGAATCCGACTGAAAATCAGAATCAGTATACCCAATGGGAATTAAATCCCCTCCTGAGTATGCAAGCATATGATCTCTCGTTCTCCTGACATATTTGAAAATATGCTTGACTGCCGTTCAGTGACCAGGACCAGGTTTCGATTGAAACCTGCTAACTATGCCAACAGCAAAATAAATATCTGGTCTAGTATAGAGCATTGCATACACGAGACTTCCAACTGCCGAGGCATATGGATCCCTACTCATGAATGGATATTTATGCTCATTCTTAGGAACTTGTTCCTTATAAAGTTTGATTCCATGTCTAAAAGGTAACATACCTTTCTTGGAATCTTGCATGGAGAACCTAGATTTTATCTATGTATGAAGCTTGAGATAATGCAATCGATCTATTCTTTCTATCTCTTATTACTTGGATACTAAGATTATAACTTGCTTCTCATAAGTCCTTCATATCCAAGTGTTTTGCTAACCATTCTTTTACTGATGTCAATACGCCTACATCATTTTCGATGAGTAGTATATCATCAACGTAAAGAACTAGGAAAACTATCTTGTCGCCTTTAATCCTCTTATATACATAGGGTTCATCAAGGTTTTGAATAAATCCAAAACATTTCACAACTTGATCGAACCTTATGTTCCAGGATCTGGATGTTTGTTTAAGTCCATATATGGATCTTTGCAACTCGCATACCCTTTCCTCTTGACCTTTTCATTGAATTCTTCTGGTTGTATCATATAGATGCTTTCGTCAAGACTTCCATTAAGGAAAGTTGTCTTAAGGTCCATTTGCCAAATCTCTAAGTCTAGAGATGCTGTAATGGATAAGAGTATCCTAATGGATTTAAACATGGCCACATGAGAGAAGGTTTTCTCATAATCGATACATTCCTTTTGTGTGTAACCTTTAGCTACCAATCTAGCTTTAAAGGTTTCCACCTTTCCATCCATTCCTCTTTTCCTCTTATATACCCACTTGCACCCAATGAGTTTTATCCATTTAGGCAAGTCTATAAGAGACCAGACTTTGTTTGAATACATAGACTCAATTTCAGATTGCATTGCCTTTTGCCAATTGTGACAATCAACATCCTCCGTAGATTCATTGTATGTATAGGGATCATCGTCATCTGGGAGATTCTCCACTGATTCTCCAAGACCGATGTATCTCTTAGGTTGTATACTAACCCTCCCACTACGACGATGACTAGTAGGTTGTTGATCTTGTGATGGTGCAGAATTTACAATTGGGCTAGGTTGTAAAACCTTATATGGAATTGTATCTCCTGAAAGCTCATTTAGGACAATTTTACTCTTAGGTACAAAATCATTCATATAGTCTTTTTCCAGAGATGAGATGCCGATGAATATCATGTTGGAGGTAGAGCTTTTCGTTGTCTGGGGTATAAACTTCATGGGGCCCTTCCCAAGTTAAATTGGGAACAAATACATTCTAGTTGTCGTAGAGTACGTGTCCAAGTGGATTGAGGCCATTGCCACTCTGACATGTAAGGCAAAGGAATTTACAGAGTTCTTGAAACAGCACATCTTCACTCGTTTCTGCACACCATGGGCTATAATGTGTGATGGAGGATCTCACTTTTAAAACAAGAATTTCGAAGCATTATTGAAGAAGTACGGAGTGAAGCACAAGATCAGCACCCTATACCATTCTCAAGCCAATGGGCAGGCCGAAGTGTCAAATAGGGAAATCAAGAGCATATTGGAAAAAATGGTGGGAATTCGAAGGAAGGACTAGGTTATGAAATTAAATGATGCTTTGTGGGCCTACCGAACGACATACAAGTCTCTAATTGGTATGTCACCTTTCCATCTTGTCTATGGAAAAGCTTGCCACATGCCATTGAACTCGAGCATAAGGCAAGGTAGGCAATCGAGCTGCTCAACATGAACTTCCAAGAGGCTGGTGAGAAGAGATGTCTTCAATTAAGTGAACTGGACGAATTGAGGCTGGAGTCATTTGAAAGCTCAAGGATTTTCAAAGAGAAGACTAAAAGGTGGCATGGCAAAAGATTAACGTTATTGAGATCAAAGATGGGTCACAATGTCCTTTTCTTCAACTCAAGATTGAAGTTGTTCTCGGGCAAACTAAAGAGCTGATAGACGGGTCCATTCACAGTCACATAAACTTTTCCCCATGGAGCAGTAGAGATTGAGAATGACAAGAATGAGCATTTCAAAGTGAATGGGCAACAGTTGAAGGTCTATTGGGAGCATAGGATTGAAAAGCTTAAGGAGGTGGTCCACTTCCAAGAACCAACATAAGTCAAGCAATCTCAATGGAGGTACCATTTTGTACATAATAGTTAGTGGAATTTTTATTTTTATTTTTATTATAATTTTTGGCCTCCTTCATTATTTTGGTTTTCTGTTATTTTTGCTCTAAGTTTTGAAGAGAAAAATTGCATGCACTCAAATTTGTGTGCTTAAATGCTAGTTTCATAATTCCTCCTAACTTACTACTACAAGTCTGCGCGGGCTTTGTGACGATCGCATTTCCTTAGGAACCACCTAACTCATGTGCGACCAATGACCGCCATCTTGTCGCAGTTGCTGTCGTTAGAGAAGTTTCTTTAAGATTTGACAAGGTTTGTCAAGGGGAAAAAGTAGATATTTCCTTTTAAGCTCTAGTTCCTTTTGAGCTCTTGAAGTGACTTCACTAAAACCATCTTATGCAGGAGACTAAGAGTTTCACTTCCGTCGTTCTTCGGGAAGCTACTCCTCGTGGTGTCCTTTTTTCTGCAAGGGCCCCCTTCATAATGGCTATTCGGAAAGGACGAGAATAGTTGCTTCTCCAGAATGTAAAAACTTGAGATTGAAGAGGTTCTGTTACAGGGAAAAAAGAAGGTAAGATAGGAATAACGGTGATCTTGATCATAGGATTAGGTGTATTTTATGTTGTGTGCAAGTTCTTGAAGTTGTAGGGTTATAATACTCAAGATCAGCAAATCAGGTTACAAGGAAGGCCCAGCAAAACCGAGGAGAAAGCGCCTCAGGGCGACCTCATCTAGGTCAACCCAAGGACACTATAGCCCATACAAATTCCCAACCCAAGAAGAAAGCGATCCCATCCAAGTTGCCCCAAGGTCGTCATTGCCCCTGGAAATTCCCACCCCGAGACAGAAGCGACCTTAGGGCGACCTCGATCTCATAAAGCATTGCAACATCCAGGTCGCTTTTATCCTTGAAATTCAAGTGGAACGACACCGTTTTTGGTTAAAAGTGACCTGAACAAGGTGACCTGGAGGTCGCCCAAGGTCACACCTGGGGGAAAATTCGAATAAATACCCTAGGCCGTAGAGAGCAGTTTCAAAAGAAATTTTTCAACAACACAAAAGCTCTCAAGTCTACAAGGGTTCTTCTCCTCCCATACAAGGTAATCCTAGCCCTAATCCTCTCCATTTGTGTTAGATTGAAGCATCTAGAGCATAAAATTACTCCCCTTTTGGCTTCTACTCTTGAGAAATTTAATTAATAGTGTTTGGAGGATTTTTTTTTTGTGTGCAAAAGAGTTGTGTTGGTTTAATTTTGGATTGGGGTTTGTAGTTGATAATTCTAAGGGCGGTTGTGCTTCACTTGACTTATTATTGCTAGAACTAAGGGTGGTGAGGCCGATTGTGGTGAGTTTTTGTTGTGGGTGTTTTTGGTATTGAAAATTTTGAGAATGACTGGTGGTAGAAAAGGGAACCAAATTGCTAGGGATGGCAGCATGCCATCTAAGAAGAGGAGGCAACCCTTGATAACGCATGAACCCTTAAGAAAAGGGAAATGTGACACAACTTCAGAGCCCATAAATCACATGATCCTGAAAGATGAGCTCTGTTCGGAAATATAAGGATTTGACCAGAGAGAGGAATCAATTTAACAGTTTTTGGCAACACCTTTGTCCAGGAAACAGTTGACAGGATAGGCTAAACCGAGTTTGTAAGGACCCTAAACATGGCGGCATTGTACCTTGTTAGAGAGTTTTACTACTCTATGATCCCATATCAGTTCTCTTATGGGGTACTCGTCATGGTTCGGGGGAGGGAAGTCCGAATTACAGCCTCCAAAATCAACCAGTGGTTTGGTGCTCCAGAGAATGTTTCCTAGACAATGTAAGCTATAGTTGTTTGTAACAAATGTTGATTTTATATTTTTTAAGTAATATTTGCACCATAATGTTAAAAAGTGGCAGACATATATCACACAATAATAGAATTTGTACAGTACAACTCCACCAGTTTTAGTAATGTTAAAAAGTGTACCAAGTTTTTCTCTTGAGTGGTAAAATTAGCGAGTATACCAACTTTTCTCTCATCGCATGTCTCGTTTCGCTCTGCAAAATGCCAGACACTTTTATAAAACCTAACAGTCGCTCACATCTTTCACATTCTCTCTATTAATAAGAAAAAGGTTGATAGGGTTACAGGCGATGGTCCCTCAGTCTGGTTTGAATTTTTTTCCAGAATTGGGATGTCCATCCTCTTTTTGAGAGCCAAGGAGATAAGAAAATGGAAAGGAGATATGTTAGTGGACAACAAGTATTCGATAGGAAAGATGATGAATTGGTTTTTACTCGGCAAGTTAAATTCAAGCATGGTAAAGACAATTAGGTGGGAGGGGATTTGACATGCATCTCTTGCAATTCTACGCTAAAAGGTGAAAAAGTGGTTGGAGAGGTTTTCCATAAAACCACCTATGTCAAAGAAAAGGCTGACAGGTCTATAAAACCTAAAACAATGACTAGTTTGTTTTTGAATAGAGACAATGGTAAAAGTTACAGTTCTCCTTCATCTAACAAGTCTTTGAATGAGAGGTCTTCGTTGGAATTCAAAAAATTCAAGAGGAAACAGTCTCTTTCACTAGGTCGGTTTGGACAAAATATAAGTGGGTCTTAGAAAGTTAAAGATGATCATTTTCAGGTTTCTCTTGTGGACATACCAAAGGATATTGATTTGGTTGAGGTGGTGAGTCTCGTTTGTGTTGGGCCAGCTTCCTTTAATGAGGTTCAGTTTGATCATCGTGTGAAAGGCCTTGAAGGGAGTAAAAAAGTAAGTTTGTGTTATAGGAAAGAGAAAGGCCCGTCTCTTGAGCTTCTTAAGAAGAGTTTGGGCCTTGGGTCTAATTATTTAGTAGTGGGCAACTTCTCATCTAGAGATAGCGAGCTAGGGAAAAAAGTGAAAATCAATGAATGGAAGGTTTCAAAAAAGAATAAGCCTCTAGCCTCTGATTTAATTTCAATCCCAGTGAAAGAAGTAGTTAAGGATGAAGTTCTCAATGCGTTTCCCTCAAACGTTTTGAAGAGAAAAAATGGTGAGAAGTCCAGCCCTGTCATAAAGGGCCATGGAATGAAGACAAAGAGCTCCATGAGTAATTTTAAGATGATTTGCAACCTAGAGAAAGATACTAGTAAGGTGATAGATATTGGTGTAGCTTTGGGGTTTGATTTTGTCAGAAAGGAAATGAGGATGGCCGAAGTTTTTACAGAAATGAAAAGAAAGCTGAAAGTTGGGAAAGAAACGGTAAAACAATAGTTTGGTGCTTTCTCTTTGATTTGAGGTGAATCATTCTTCTAGTTCGTGATTGGTTTCTGTTGTTTGCAGGTGCTATGCTTATACTTCTGGTTTTTGCTGGTTATGGCTTGGAGCTTTTTGTGGCTCCACTTGTGATGTTGGCCTTGGTGCTTTTAGTCTGTTTTTGTGGTGGTTGTCGAGCGTGTTTTAATGTAAGGGAGTTGGTGCTTTTAGGCTTTTTTAGGGGTTGACTTGGTGGCTTTTCTAGTTTTAGGCTGTTGTTAGCTTTTGTGGGACCATTGTTTTGGCTTTACTTTTGTGGTCATTTTTTTGGTCATGGGAGGATGTTTTGCTTGCGTTTTGTGAGCTCAGTGTCGAGTTCTAGCTCTTAGCTATGTATCGGGTGCGTGCGTTGTTAGACCTTTTGGCTGGTGGTTTTTTGTAGCTTTCTGGCGGTGCATGACCTTTTTTAATAAAATTTGCTGGTCACAAAACAAAGGAAAAATTCCACTTAAATTGTAGACATCTCTCACAATTTCTCTATTATTATTCATTGTCTAATTAGTGTACCAAGCTGTAAAATTAGTGATTGTACAAACTTCTCTCTCAACGTCTCTCTGCTTAACGGTCACACACATTTTTCACATTCTCTCTCTTTATAAGAAAACAAAAAAAACCCTCATTTTTCTCTCATAAATACTGCTGAAAGACATCTTTCTCTTTCTGATGATGTTGATTTGTTTTAAAAGGTGATGAAGAGATAATGGAAATGGTTGGTGCCTTGGTGGTGCTTGGAGAGACTAGTTGAAGATCTTTTCAGCATTAACTTTCAGGTACCTTTTTTTTCCTTCTTTTTCGTTCTTTTTTCTGGTTAACTATAAACAAAATGACATAAAAAAAAAAACAAACTAAAAACAAAACAATTACCATTTCATATTTTAATCACCAAATAATTTATATAGAAATCCTTATTTTTTTTTCTGACGTAAACTTCCTTGACAAGTTACATTGATTATTTTTTTTGAAAGGATATTTTATTTTGTTTTTGTTAAAGGGTATGAAAAATAAAGCAATGATTAGATTTCCAAAAAATATTTAATTTTTAATTTTTAATTTTTGGAAGAAAACAGAAGACCTTTGGTCGTCTCTTTTATTACATTGTCTAATCAACTTCTCTCTCTATATAAACTTATTGACATTAGTTTCTAAACTCTTTGATAAAAGGATAACAATTATCTCTTTCTTTAGATTCATGTTAGTGCTTGTACTATTGATTCCTTATTTTCTTCATAGCCATTTCATCTACTTGCTTTCTTGTTAAGTAACTTCTTTTTTGTCTTGTTTTTGCCGTTGTTTTGAGTATTTAAGGGGGTTTTTGTTAAATGGGTTTTTGATATTTTGACCATTTGTAGATGATAATCGATACATATATAAGTGAAAGAGAAAATAAGATAACAAGAATAAACGAAATGGCTTCATGAAATTAGTTTAACATTTTCTACGTACCAGAAAAAATGAGAGAGAAAGAGAGAGAAAGCTAGAGAAAAAGGGTCTGACTGTCTTGCTTGTTCCGGCATGGAGCGTTTTATGGGTTCGCTTGTGATGTTGGCCTTAGTGCTTTTAGTCTGTTTTGGCGATGGTTGTCGAATGTGTTTTGTGTAAGAGGGTTGGTAATTTTGGGTTTTTTTAGGGGTTGACTTGGTGGCTTTTGTAGTTTTGGGTTGTTGTTTGTTTTTGTTTTCAAGGACCTTTATTTTGGCTTTACTTTTGGGGTCTTTTTTTTATGGGAGGTTGTTTTGCTTGCGTTTTGTGTGTTCAGTGTCGATATCTAGCTTTTGGCTCTGTATCGGGTGCGTACATTGTTAGGCCTTTAGGCTGGTGGTTTATTGTAGCTTTCTGACTGTGTTTGGCCTTTTTTAATAAAATTTGTTGGTAAAAAAAAGGATAAAAAAACCTACTTAAATTGTAGACATCTTTCACAATCTCTCTCTTATTATTCTTTTTGTCTAGCGAGTGTACTCAGTTGTAAAATTAGCTAGTGTACCAACTTCTCTCTCACCGTCTCTCTGCTTAACAGACACACACATCTCTCACATTCTCTCTCTTTATAAGAAAACAAAAAAACCCTCGATTTCTCTAACTCATAAACACTGCCGAAAGACATCTTTCTCTTTCTATTGATATTGATTTGTTTGGATAGGTGATGAAGAAATAATGGAAATGGTTGGTGGTGCTTGGAGAGACTAGTTGAAGATCTTTTCAGCATTAGCTTTTCGGTACGTCTTTTTTTCCTTTTCTTTTCTTTCTTTCTTTCTTCTGGTTAACTATAAAACAAAACTACATCAAAAAACAAAAAAAAAACCTAACTAAAAACAGAACACTTATCCATTTCATATTTTAATCACCAAATAATTTATATATAAATCCTTATTTTTATTTTTCTGAAGTAAACTTCCTTAACAAGTTACATTGATTTTTTTAAAGGGTTATTTTATTTTGTTTTTATCAAAAGGTATGAAAAATGAAGCAATGGTTAGATTTCTAAAATTATTTAATTTTTAATTTTTAATTTTTGGAAAAAACAGAAGACATTGTGTCGTCTCCTTTATTACATTGTCCAATCAACTTCCCTCTATATAAACTTGTTCACGTTAGTTTCCAAACTCTTTCATAAAAGAATAACATTATATCTTCCTTTAGATTCATGTTAGTACTTGTACTATTGAGTCCTTGTTTTCTTCATAGACATTCTTGTTAAGTAACTTCCTTTTTATCTTGTTTTTGTCCTTGTTTTGAGTATTTTTTTTGGGGGGTGGGGGTGGGTTTGGTGTTTGTTAAATGGGTTTTGCTGTTTTGACTGTTTGGTGTTTGTTAAATGGGTTTTGCTGTTTTGGCTGTTTGTTGATGATAATCGATATAGATATATGTGAAAGAGAAAATAAGATATCATGGATAAACGAAACGGCTTCATAAAATTAGGTTAACATTTTCTATGTACCAGAAAAAAATGAGGCAGAGAGAGAGAGAGAAAGGCTAGAGAAAAAGGGTATGGCTGTTCTGTTGGTTGTGGCTCTGAGCTTTTTGTGGGTTTTGCTGTTTTGACTGTTTGGTGTTTGTTAAATGGGTTTTGCTGTTTTGGCTGTTTGTTGATGATAATCGATATAGATATACGTGAAAGAGAAAATAAGATATCATGGATAAACGAAATGGCTTCATAAAATTAGGTTAACATTTTCTATGTACCAGAAAAAAATGAGGCAGAGAGAGAGAGAAAGGCTAGAGAAAGAGGGTATGGCTGTTCTGTTGGTTGTGGCTCTGAGCTTTTTGTGGGTTTGCTTGTGATTTTGGCCTTAGTGCTTTTAGTCTGATTTTGCAGTGGTTGTCGAGCTCTTGACTCTATATCGGGTGTGTGCATTGTTGGGCCTTTGGGCTGGTGGTCTTTAATAGCTTTCTGACCATGTTTGGCGCTTTTTTTTATATTAAAATTTGCTGTTAAAAAAAAGTGAAATAGAAAATGATGCAAGTTCCCCTAGACTATGGCTTCTCTGATATTGTGTTATCTTAGTCTCTTGAGGACATATTTAATGAAAATCTTTTCAAGACAAGTTTTGCTTTCTAGACCATTATTATCCTCTTGTTTCAGCTTTTTGAATAATTTATTACTATAAAACGGGGGTATATTTCATGATTTATCAATTGATTGTAAGGAAAAACTTGTAAAATCACTTTCCTAATAAGCTTAGCTGGACAGCAGCTTCTTTACCATGTCAATTGTTAACATGTTTGTATGTATCATTTGCAACCTTAAACTTTTAGGTTGATGGGTCATAGGGTCTGTTTTATCTAAAGGTTTCATGTTCAAATTCCCCTAGGTGCATCTATAGCTACATTTGTTTTTGATATTTGTATTCGTGTTTGGTGTATTGTACAAACCTATCAGAGAAAGAATGTTTGGTCCATTAGTACTAACTACTAAGATATTGATACTAGTATTAGGACTCTTTCCTTAGGGGGCGGACCCATGTCGAGACCATATAGGGCTCGTGCCCTACCTCAATTTTTTATTAAAAAATTGATTATGTTTATATTGTTATATAAATATTTATTAAGTATCGTTAACAACATATTATTGTTAGAATAGTTAGTATTGGATCTTCCATTTTTGACTTAGGGTTTTATCTTCTAATTTTTTATGTCCGATTTATTTTACCATCTTTTTCGATTTATTTTCTCTATTTCGTCGTTGTCAATTTCTTAACTACCATTAATTTGTGTTTACTTAATTCAATTTTAGTTTATATTAAATTATATATTATTATTTTGGATTTTTATTATTTCTAATAGGTTTAATTTGACATACCTAACACGTCCGATCAATAAACCATAATTTATTGGATTAAAATGGTCAATCTATTACTATTATTCATTTTATTTTATCCTTAGTATTTTTCTTTATTTTATAGTCTTAATGACATGACTCAACCTGACTCTTATCTTGAGTACGAGGGAATCCTGTGAAAATCTTATATTTTTCTTTCCCTGTTGGGCTTGAGTTTGAGATTTACAACCCAAACGCCTACGTACCATATACTCAATAAGGATCAAAGCCCTCATAGTTCATTTAAATTTATACTAACCAATAAAAATACAATCTGAAAATTATTAACATATGAGCTTTAAAGCTAATTAAATACATTCTCTGTGAATGAATCACATTTTCCTGTAAATACTATATAATATAATAAAAACATTTTCTTATTTTATAAAAACTGATACTTTGATAATCTAAGATCTTTTCTTTACTAATCATAATCAGTAATATATAAAATTTGAAAATTCTTTACCAAATTAGTACCCAGGGGAATATCTCACATGCGTGGCAAAGCATCTCAATGCACACGCAGAGCAGGGGAAAAACATCTCACGTACACGTCGATATCTGATCGAACGTACAGAGTAATCTCACATACACGTGCAGGGTAGCCCCAAAGGCTAATAATCTAAATATAATACTACTAGAGAGGGTACATATTTGATATTTTAAAATCTGATCAATCTTTAAAATACTCTTTTCTGAAAGCATGAATAAATATTCTTTTCTTTTCTTTTCTGAAAATCTTATAAAACAATTGAATCTGGAAATTTGAAAAACTTTTTGAAATTTTTGTAATCTTTCTGAAAATCTAGATATCCATCTGGATTTCTGAAATTCTGTAAATCTAACTGGAAATCTGTCTGAACCTACGGGAACTATTTTTCTTTATAAATCTTAATTCTTAATCTATTTCTGGATTCTAGAAATCTACACGTTTCTTAAAACATCTCAAATCATCTGGAAATATGTTTTCTAAATAAATGAATAAATCATTTATTTCTACTATTCTTCTAAATAATTAATGCTAGCATATAATTCTAAAATAAATAATTTAAATCATAAATAAAAACTATCTGCACACATAACTCATGTGTCCAAATCTGTTATGGGACTGGGTTCCCTCTGAATTCATCACTTTCTGAATCCATCCTGAACATATCTCCAGCTCAGGGACGTACCTGTGCGCCCTTAATATATTTTTTTTAATTTTAAAAATGGTATAAAAAATTTAATTAAAGAAATTTTTTAAAGAAAAATTAATTAAAGAATTAATTTTATTTTCTATTTAAAGTAGAGTAAATAATTTTTCTTTTCTTTTTTTTCTTTTTATGATAACAATCCTTTCTCATCACTCTTCAAATTCACTCAAATTTGACTCAATCTTTTTATCAACATCCAACAATTAATCTTCAAATTATATATGTTTGGGTGAATATTATAGCTTTAAATATTTATTTTGTTTTAAAATTTTAGGGTTGCTATAATTTTTAGTTAATGATATTTTAGGAGTAATCCAATTTTAAATTTACAAAGTAATGACATTGCTATATGAATTTCATTAAAAATTTTAGAACATTATATTAGTGTATTTCGAATGAATCAAACTAATATAATAATATAAGAACATTGTATATTTAAATTTATTTATTTTTCAGCAATGAAAATTATCAGAACATCATTTCGCATTAAGATGGAAAATGAATTTTTAACAAACTTCATGCATGTCTACATTGAAAGAGAGATTATCGTTATCATTAATAAAAAAAAAATCGTAGAATACAAATTAATTAGTGTTCGTATTTGCAATTTTTTATTTCTCTTATAATTTGTTTTGGCTTTTTAAAAATAAAATAAAATTCGATAACGTATTTATTGAGAATGTGTATTTTAAGGAACATCTAATTATGTTCTTCTAACAAAGTGATGTTAATGTTCATTATAAAAAAATTCTAGCCTACTCTGATTTTCAATTCTGATTACGTCCCTGCTCCAGCTACACCTCATTTCTTCCAAAACTCATATTCTACCTATCTCTCTCTATATTTCTCTAACGCACACACCAGATCTCATTAGTTTTTTGGGTAAATTGCACCGAACCCCTTGAGGTTTGGGCAAGTTACACTTAGATGGAAAAATTTCTTTATTATACACTAACACCCCAAAAACTTAAATTTTACTTTAAAAATATCTAAAATGCCCCTAGTTATATTATTTTATACTTTATTTTTTTTATCTTTTAACCAAAAACTTTATAAACTTTAATAAAATAAAAAATTAAATAAAAATATGATTAATTAAATAAATAAATAGTTTAAAAGGTAAATAAATAAATAGTTTAAAAAAATAAACAAATAAATAGTTTTAAAAATTAAATAAATAAATAGTTTTAAAAATTAAATAAATAAATAGTTTTAAAAATAAATAAATAAATAAATACTTTAAAAAATTAAATATTATAAAAAGTAGTTTAAAAAAATAAAAATAAATGAATTTGGATATTTAGAGCTTTTTTTGTCCCTTTTAATGGATATCCTTAAAAAAAATTAATGTTTTCAATTTTTTCATTTTTTTTTGAAACTATTTATTTATTTAATTTTTTTAAACTGGTTATTTATTTTATTTTTTAAAACTATTTTTATTTAATTTTTTTAACTATTTATTTATTTTAACTATTTATTTATTTTTTTAACTATTTATTTATTTAATTAATCACATTTTTTATTTTATTAAAGTTTATAAATTTTTTGGTTAAAAGATAAAAAAATATAGTATAAAATAATATAACTAGGACCATTTTAGACATTTTCAAAGTAAAATTTAAGTTTTGTGGGTGTTAGTGTATAATAAAGCAGTTTTCCATATAAGTGTAATTTGCTCAAACTTCAAGGGGTTCAGTGTAATTTACCCTAGTTTTTTTAATTATTTTCTTTTCTTTCTTTTTCTTCTTTTCTTTCTTTCTCTAGTTTTGTTTTCTGTTTTGATCGCACGAATCCCTCCCCTCTCTCTCCTTATGTCTTTTTTTTTATATTCCTCTCTTTTCATTTTTTTATTTTTATTATTATTTTTCTTTTGCACCTCTCCTCCTCTTTCCACCTAACCCACCACTCACCAACACTTGCCACCTTTCTTTACTTTTTATTATTTATTCAAAGTTTTTTATATACTAATCTGACTTCAATCAAATGAATCTCATGTTTGGGCTTGGGCTCTCACGGGCTTGGGCTTTATAAATGCAAATGGATTGTTGACTTGGGTCAATTTGGGTCTAGACTTTAGTTTTTGGGCATATCTAACTAGATCTTTGGTTATGTGTTTGGGTTTGAAATCTAAATTTAAATATTTTTTTGGAACTGGACCTTACACTTCATTTATTTAGAATCAATAATTTACCAATAATTTGAAGGATAAAAATTTAAAAACATGTCCGGTAATAGTTATTAATAAATTATTTTTGTATAAATTTAAATTGAATTCATTATAAATGTAAAACAAAATTTCTCATTATAAAATATTAGATTGTAATTTATTCTTTTAATTTTTTTTCATTGTTTATGTTATTTTTCTTGTTATTATTTATATTTTAATATTTTTTCTTGTTTTTATTTCTTTTTGAATGTAATATTATTTAATTCATCTGAGTAAGTGTTCCATTTATTTTATTTTATCTTAAAAAAAACTATTTTACCATGATCTTAATTTTTCAATATTTTTTCATATAATTGCGATTTTAATTTATTCGAGTGTCCTACCTTATTAAAATTCATGGTTACGCCACTGCTTCCCTACCATTTTAAGTTTCTAGTTCGAGTGGTTATTTAATTTCCACTTCTATTCAAAATGCTTTCAGTAGTAAATTTCAAATATGCCTTGAACTGTACTATCTCCATATAATTGTTGGTAAGTTGGTCTAACATTTATGATACTTTGTATTAGCAATTTGTTTGATATTGTAATCAGTATGTATAGCATTTACCTTTCAACCATATAATTCCAAATGTCCAATTTTTGGAGGAGAGCAAGATAAGATTAATTGTCATCATAAATTACTGTTGCATAACATGTAAGGATAGAGGTAATTCTTCACATGTTAATCGTTTATATTAGAAGCAAAGAATGGTAAGAAAACCCCTGGAATCATCATATATGAGAGAAAAAATAAAATCAAACCTTTTCATTTTTAGTTTACCTTTGTAATTATGGTGTACTTAGATGTTACTCCATATTCTTACTGACCTTGTACACTTATATATATGGCCGGGGCTGGTAGCTGTTTACCAAGACAAAAATTAATTTTATTTATTTGGAGAAATTAGTTAGTTTTAAAATATAATAAATTTTTGATTGACATTCCTCATTTTGTAGACAGTGTAAGTGTTGACTCTCAGGACTTTTTGTTTTGATCAAACAACTAGATGTATAGATCATTGTTGGATTATGAATTTATGATTTACATTCTCATTTGATGTTTTATTTGTAGAGTGGTTAGATTAGGCAATTACTTACGCGAGGTCTATTTTGAGACGAAGTAATGTATTTATTTGTCTAACAAATATGTGATTTATATATATATATATATATATATATTGAAAGTGTTGGATTTATTCTATGGCTGGAAATACTACTAAAAGGTAGTTAAATGAGGGAACAAGTTTTAGGCTTTCTCAGGTTTGAAGTTGTTTAGTGTTTATACTACTCTTATATCTTTTATCTTGTGGATGTAAGAAAACTTATGTCTAAACCACAATGAATTGTTGTTTCTTTCTTGTGTGATGAAAGGTTACACTTCATGTGCTATTGATGTATGCTTACGCCGTTTCGCAATAGTGTTTATATTCTTTTGACTTGAATGATCAATTTCTTAGACTTCAAATGTTTTTTCAGAATGGATAACTTTTTATGTTTATCAAGTTAAATTTATGAACTGATTGACCAACAAATTTACGAGGCTTGTTAACATTGACTGCTTTCATTTTAAGTCAATTGAGCTTACAGATAGTAGACAGAATTACTGTCAAAGATAGTAGAATGAAGGCTAAAATTGTTGTATGCAAAGTGCATTGCATCTCTTTTGAGGCTACTTATACATGTAAAATGTATGTTAGTGGTTGTCAATTGTCATATTGCAAGCCATAAAAGTTAAAACATTCTTATGTGTTGGCTGATACTTATTGTTAACCTAAGTTATTTATGCCTTCTCTCCTCATTATATGTTTCTGTTAATTACATTAGTATTATATTCAAGTTCATGTTTGAAAGTTTATATAATATTTTAAATATTGAACCATTGTTTTGGTTTCGGCTAGGTGAAAACAATTCCAGATTTATTTCAATCTGCTGGGGAGTACAAACCCGAGCACAACTGTGATCAGGCATGGATACAATATCTAGAGCACCTTTTGCCCAAGTGGTTGATTTAGAGGAGTCCGAGCCATATGGGATAGGGTTATATGATGTTAAGGTTGATAACTGGAGGAACAGATATAGTAATCGCGGGAAGGAGCCATACAAAATGTTGCCAGGGGATGTTTTAATTCTAGCAGACACAAAGCCTGAAACAGCTTCTGATTTGCAAAGGGTGGAAAAACTCTTTGGGTTTCACTTAATGAACTTAACCTTCCAGTAGTTATGAACAAAGAATCATTGAAGGATTTCTGTTTCGAAAAGGCTACTTTAACTAGTTCATATATGCTGCATTCAGTGGATATGGAACCTCTGAGCTTTCTTGTTATTGATGAAGCAGCAGAGTTAAGAGAAAGTGAATCGACCATACCTCTACAGCTCCCAGATATAAAGCATGCTATTCCCATTGGTGATGAGCGCCAATTAGCGGCAGTGGTTAAAAGCAATGTATGTTGAGGCTTATACTTATATTGGCCTTTGAGGAACAACATATCTTTCCCCATCTTTCACATTATTTTCAGCCTTATAATAGTCTTTTCCTAAAGCTGCAGCAATATGCTTCATGTTTGTTTGGGGTTATTGTTTTTATTAATTCATGTACATATTTACCACAATGATTGTTCAGTCAGAGGACGGTAGAGTTAAATGAACAAATATATAATTATTTTATAAAAATTGTGGGGCAATTGCCTGGTAATTTAATGGTAAAATTCTCAGTACTGGTAAGCCTAAGCACTTGGGTCCAGTCCTACTAGCAGCCACAAGGGTAGGGACATTATACAATTATACTATAAAAAGTTGTACTTTTAAGCCCTATCACTTTGTGATTTATCCTTTTATATTTTATATGGTCCCCAATTTCAAATCCGTATATTAAAAAATAGATGCAATGATTCGTTGATTTAATTAATTCCAGAATACTTTTCTTATTGCACAAAATCCTGGTGAACTGTTTCATTGTGTTTGTATGCTATAAATCTGATGTCGATTTCCTTTTTAATGTCATTGGTAATCTTTACTATGCAGCTTGGATTGGCTCAAACAAGAAGTTCAGTATTGGTGTAGTTTCACCCTACACTGCCCAAGTAGTCGCAATTGAAGATAAACTTGGACATAAGTATGAAAGCAGAGATGGTTTTGCTGTAAAAGTGCAGTCAGTAGATTGATTTCAAGGTGGTGAGGAGGTCATTATCATTATATCAACTGGTGGATCAATCTGCTTTCTATCCAAGCCACAGAGAATTAATGTTGCTCTTACGAGGGCTAGGTATTACTTTATCAAATCTTACAATACACTATGTTTTGATCATTTTAACGACTGTGTTCAATGACTATTGTTCCTTTGATGCCCTGCCCTGGCTTTAGATTTTGGGGAATGACAGAACCTTGACTAGAAGTGAATCTGTTCGAGAATCCTTAGTCCAAGATGCTAAAGAACGTAGGTGTTTCTTTAATGCTGATGATGATAAGGATTTGGCCAAAGCAATATTAGAGGTCAAGAAAGAATTGGATGAATTGGAAGAATTGCTTAATCCAGAAAGCATACTTTTCAGAAGTCAAAGGTGGAAGGTATTTATGTAGTACTGATAATGGCTCCTCAGGCTAATGTTGGTGTGATTATTGGTGATATTTTGCTTTAGATCAGCAGGAGTCTTGTTTCTATTTCTTTTGTTCAGGCGAATATGGTTGCCCATAGTTTAGCTAAATTGGCTATGTCTTCCACTGCATATTGTTTTTGGCTTGAGGAAAGTCTTCCATATGTGGAGCGTTTCATTCTGGATGATTGTCCAGACTATTGGTTGTTTGTTGGTTCATTATTAAATTTTCGGGAAAATTGCAATACAATACCCCGACATTTGCTAAAATGGCAATAATATCATACGTTTTTCATAATTACAGGAAAGTACCCTTGACTGACTCTTTTAACGTTAGAGTTAGCAGTTGACTGGTCATATTATGAAATGTCTAAATTACTCCTAAGTGTTAATAAAACAAATTTATATTGTCCAATGAAAAAATTCCACATCACTCGACTATTTTTTTTTATATAAAAAAAACACTTCATCTAGAAGAGAAGAATGAATTAAAAAAAAAACACTGATATCTCCCGTCTCCTAATGGAGGAAATAAACATATCTCCTTCAAGGATGTCAAACCTAATCACTTCTTTGAGAACTTCGGAACACACCATGAAGGACACAAAAGACCTACAAATATAGAGCAAATCGGCTCCATCGGGTTGCCATATTAGAGATGGAGAGTTGCTCCATCTGCAATAGAGTTCATCGCATACGGCTTCATTTGCCATGGTAATCTCTATTGTAGATGTCTCCATCCATTTGTGATCGACCTCTATCGCAGAACTATATATGATGGAGTCCATCGCACCATCTGCGATGGCGATTTCTATCACAGATGAAGCATGATTCCATTTACAATAGAGATCACTTCATCTGAGATGTTTAAAGGAGATTTGGAAATTTCCAGATCTCTTTCAAATTTTTTAAAAGAAAATGTTTTTGTTTTTTATTTTTTATTTGAAAGGTGGAGATTGTTAGATGGATGAAGAGAATATGATATTCTCCATCCGTTCTCTTTTTTAAATAATTAAATAATTAAATGTTTTTTAAGGATTTTATTAAATTTATGGCCAAAAAAAGGATATCCCCCTCAGCCGTTAATATTTAATGGTGCACTACTGCACTAGTAACGACAGGGGATGTTAGTGCAATTTTGAGAAAAATGTTTAAGGGAAGTGTGCAATTTTCCCTTTCTTTAATGAAGTAATTACTAATTACACATAGCTGACCTTAGGTTTGCTTAATTACACACAAATAATTGTTCTAAAAACTGACATTGACCTCCCCGCGGTTAGTGTTTGACCGTTAACTTTAATGGTTGACCTCATCAAAACACTAAAAGACTTAAATATATCTATTACTCTTAATTTAATAAAATTAAAAAGTTTTAAAAATAAAATTAAAAATTTCATCTCCACCATCTATTGGATAAACGATTACTCTTTCGAAAGCCATTTGCTATGGACTTAGAAGAGTTATGGTAGAAAACCATTATTTATTACCACGAACCTATAAAAGCCCGTGGCTGATTTGACCATTTAAAGTCATTTACAACGGACCTTCAAATGCCTTTGATGGATAATCATTAATTACTACGATCAAATAAGGGATTGTTGTCGATAACATATGAACTACATTGTACGGTCTTTATACGTGGTCAATAGATTTATTTATTGTGGGCAACGTCTATTGTAGACAGTAAATATATTGCTAGAGGGAAATATATTTATTCCCAATAATTCCCAAAATCCCTTAAAACAAATCCCCAAAATCTCCTAAAGTCATTCCAAAAATCCCAAAATCCAAAACAAATACCCCAAATCCCCAAAAGTCACTCCCTCTCAAAAGTCACTCTATTAAACCCTAAATATCTCAAAATTCACTCATAAATCTATCCAAAAATTCCTTACCGGTGGCAAATATCAAGTTTGAGCTCTTGTTGTAGAATCCGTGTTTGTTTTGGTAAGTTTATTCGTTTTTCTTTTTGATTCATGAATCTTGTTTCTGTTTCAACCGAAATTTACATAGATCGTCAAAAAAGGTCGGTGAAAGGAAAAAAATTAGGTTTTTGTTACTGTAAGGGTTAATTGTGTCGAAATAGCTTGTATTTATCTCTTTAGCCAAATTATCCTTACATTTGGGAAAGTCAACACACATACCTTGCCATTAAATAAGGTTTAGAGATCACTGATAGAGAGATCTCTAGATCAATCCAAGATCTCAAATTTGGAGGAGATTGACTCTCCTTCAAATTAACGAGGATAGAGCCATTTTGATAAGGCTCGCTCCATCAGATGTAAATGGAGGGGGTCTATTTGATGGAACCAGCTCCATCTCCATCTGAGATAGAGTAGATCTGTTCCATCTAGACCAGATTTGATCCAAATATGTTCCATTTTTTTTGAATGATTTTAGTTGGTTTTTTTTTTCTCGAAAGTATTTTAGTTGATTTGTATGTTGTTGGTATTTTTTTTGGAATTTATTTAATTTTTTTAATAAATAAATAAAATATTGGACGATGTTGTAGGGGCAAATGTGTCTTTTTAAAGAGTTAGCTAGGTAATCGTTAAAGTTAATGATTTGGCTTTAATAATATGGTATGTTTGTGTTGACTTTCTGAAACTTAAGGATATCTTGTCTAAAGCAATAAATACATGACATTTTAGTGCAATCAACCTTACTCTAATCATAAATTCTTTTCTCTAATTATTTGTTTATTTATTATATCTATAAGGTTTATATTTCATGCCATATTCAAATAAAACAAATAATCTAAAGTAACTTAAAAAATTTGACCATTACCATTGTGATCATGGTTTTTTTTTTATCACATCAACTGACATGTGATCATACTAAAACTTAGTTGTGTAATTACATGTAACTCATATACAATAACATTATATATATATATATATATATATGTACGTGATCACATTATGGATGGACATTTCCTCCACGGGACCCCACCTCTATTTGGGGACAAATTTTGCCCCCAAATGGGGAAATAGGGGTGGGGGAACCCCCATTTCCCCATTTCTCTAAATGGAAGTGGGGTCCAATTTCTCCCATTTCCCTATATATATACTTATATATTTTTACTTTTGTTTTCTTAAAAAAAAATTAACTTTAGTTTTAAATTTATTTAGACTTTTATGTATAATATTGTATTACTATAGTTAATTGTATTAATTTTGGATTAAATTAAATAAATTATATATTTTAGATTATTTATTAGATTGGATATCAAAACATAGTGAATTAAACAATTGGAATGATTGAATTCTAAACATATTTGTTTTGAATCTTAATTATATATTTTTTATGTGATCTCAAGCCAACTTAATTGATGATTAAGAAAAATAAATTAAAGAAGCGAAATAATTTTAAATTTGGTTTAATTTTCTTTGAGAGTTGTGCTAATTACACGTGAATCAGGCAGATTCTGAAATGGATATTGTGGGTTTTGTGGTTGCAGAAATACGTTTGTAGAAGTTGGATTTGAATGATGACAAAGCCTACTAGAAGGTAGACATGACGCCGGTTCGGTACGAACCGGTGAACCGAACCGGAACGGTCCAAAAAAACCGGAACCAGGAACCGAATTTTCCGGTTCCAATTCCGGTTCTTAATTTTCAGGAACCGCCCGGTTCGAACCGGCGGATCCAATATATATATATATATATATATATATATATATATATATTAAACCCACTACCCTACCCATTTATCCAATACCCACTACCCTACCCACTTACCCACCTCCCACCAACGCCCATTTCTTTCTCTCTTTCACACTCTCTCTTTCTTCTTTATTTTTTTCTCACTTTTCTCAGATCTCTCTCTCTCTCTCTCTCTCTCTCTCTCTCTCTCTCTCTCTCTCTTTCCTTCTTCTACTCACGACGCCGGCGACCGATCTCCTCGCCACCGCCGGTACGCTGATCCCTTCATCTCGTCGCCGATCTCCTCTTCATTCCGATCTCTTCTTTCTTTCTTTCTCTCTATCTCTCTTCGATCTCTTCTATCTTTCTCTCTATCTCTCTATGATTTCGATCTCTTCCCTTTGATGGATTTTGGGTTTGTATGTGTTTGAGTTACTGGTTTGATTGATTGTGTTTGAGTTGATTGGGGCATGGTATGGAGCCTGGTCAGATTTTTGGGGCATCCAGTCTCCAGGACGCTGGAAAGGGTTTGTACCAAACAAATAAATTCAGTCCAGCCTGGATGTTTGGTTGATTTTCTAGGACGCTGGAAATGGTTTGTACTAGTGTTTAACGAATAAATATTGGGAATTTAGGGTAGGATTATTTAAAAAAAAAAAACAAACCGGTTCCGAACTGTCGGAACCGTGGAACCAGAACCGGAACCGGAACCTCCCTAGGGAGGTTCCGGTTCCGTAACTAGTTCCCTCGGAACCAGAACCGTCGGTTCCGAACCGGAACCGGAACCGGCGTCATGTCAGTAGAAGGCCTCGAAGACAATCTCTATACTATTTCAGGTTCCATTCCATCCACATCTTCTTCTTGATAAAATCAATTTTTTATTTCACTTTTCTCTTATTTTTGATATATATATATAGAGAGAGAGAGAGATAATTATATTTATGTATACCGTCAATTATGTGATGGTGCCATTGTAATTCAGCCTCTTTTATTGAATATCTTGCATTTATATTTGTAATGAAACATTAAGATCTTTGGTTTGTTTTGTTAGCTCTGGATTATTTTTTAGGGGTTTTTTTTTTGGTGTATGCAAAAAGAATGAGCTGAAAATATTGACACTTATGACATCTATTGAGTGAAAACCGTAAATGATAGTATCCAGTGAGTTTCCAGTAATGTTGTGATATTGGTTTTTTAGGTTTACAATTGTGACCTTATAGTGGCCCAGTGGCAATGGGTTGTTAGAGGGCTGCATTGGTGTCAATAATGGAATTTACTCTATATTAGAAAGCTATAATTGAAAATATGGCATAATCTATGTTGGATTTTATGAAATTAGTAGATGGATTTTATGAAAATATGACATCTCTGCTATTAAAATATGACATATAATTTTTGCGTGTAGTTAACATTATTTACCACAGAGCACAGACAATGCTCTTCGTTGAAACACATTATTTCCATCGATGCTGCTCATTGTAGATGGATGTATGATTTTCTTGTAGTGTCGAGTGTCGTCGTACATTTACCATGCATTTTAAAGCATACAATAGTTCATCATGGTTATTTAAAATGTATGAAACTGGATTACGGATTTTATTAATCATGATCGAGATATTACAGTTTTTATTACTCATGGTCAATTTATCACCATTTTTGTTAACCGTTATCAAGTTATCACGTTAGTGTGCTCTAATTATCACGATTGTCTGTTATTGTAATAATAGAATATGGGTTTTTGGTAAGTTCACATTGAAGTTTGAAACTCTACTTTTTGAATTCATATTCTGTTAAATATACCTCACGAAACTTTATAATAAAACAATTGTAACTTTAAAATTGGAACTTTACTTTTTCAATAATATTCTCTTAAATTTGAAAAAGCTCTCTCTCTCTCTCCCTAAGACGACAAATGGGGAAATAAGGATGAATATTAGTTTCTCCACCTTCATCCTCATCCCCATTTCCATCCCCATTCCTATATCGAAGAAATGGAGATGAACAAGTTTGGGTAGGTATGCCTCCTTGTTTCTCCCATTTCCTCCGTTTCCACAACCTCATATTTGATCTCATTTGACAATAGTTCCCCTATTTCCTCTTTTTCCGTGTTTAATGCTATATTTCTATATGACTTACTATTTTAAAATAATCTAATTTATTAATGCATTCTAAAAATAAACTTGACAAAAATAAATATACATCATTTAAACATTTGCAAAAGCTAACAATGTCATTTTCCTATTATATAATAAAAATAAAAATAAAATGGGTAATTGGGAAAATGGGGAAGAACCTATCTAAAATTTGATAATAAAAAAAATAAGATTTTTTTTGGAGGAATGGAGATGAAAATCATCCTCATTTATGAATGATTTTTTTCCCCAAATTGGAAATGGGAATTTTGGGCCCGTGAGAGAAATTGCCTTCTCTATCCTCCGTTGTTGTAAACAGAGGACGCTCTACTGTTTAAACCATTTAGAGCGTTAATTTTGACAATTTCATCTACTAATTATTAACATGCAATGTTTCGAATTTTTGTTTTATGTTCTGTGTGGTTTGGTAAAGAGATCGTTTTTTTATTCGCAAATATTGCTTTTCTAATTTTTCTGCAACTTCATTTTTGTCCCCTATTAGCTTTGAAGTCAACATTTAGCATTAAAAGTGATCTAAAGTTAGGAGTCCATTTTTGCTTACCCGTGGCCCCATGAAGGGGGTGAGTATTACCCCCTCTCCAATACATGATACGTGTTCAGTGAGAGGGTAGTTTTATCCAAACACATTAGAGTTTTTAGATAAACATATCCTTCATTAGACATATATCATTTATTTGGGAGGAAAATAATGCTTACTCCCATCATGGGGTAAGCAAAAGTCTTCTCTAAAAATAGGTTGAAAATGTTTTTTAATGTTATATATATTTAAATTATATATGAGATATTAACAAATATAGTTTTTTGTTTGTCTCTTTGTTTACAGCCTCCAGTCTTTTGTATCTTGGCTTTAGAAAAATATGTTCAAGAAAGATTATGCTAGAGAGTTTCTTGCTCAAATGTTGGAGGGGAAGCCGGAGAGTTGGACTATCTGAGTCAAATAAATATAATAAATGGTAAAAATTTCTAAACAAAACTGATTTTATATTATTCTAAAGATATTCTTTTTAGAAAAAAAAAATTAAAGTTTTCACAAATCCCTAGCTTGTAGAATCATAAATCTGAGAATTTTAAACACAAATCTCACTGAGTCAATTTTTTTTTTTTTTTTTTTATGAAATGTTCATTGAGTCAAAGTTTGTTTCCAAATTGTCTCTGTATTAAGGTTTTTAAATTTTTTGAAGCCCTTACTTCAAATCTCACTGAGCCTTTTTAATTATTATTTTTTCACTTGTATTGAATACAGAAAAAGAGAGAGAGCAAGAATGAGCGAAAGAGAGGTGTTATCCATTGAAGAAGAAAGCAAACAAAGTTATGAGAAGGAAAAGAAGAGTGAGCCGCAACAGTACTGGCCTGATCTTCAAAAGGATCTTGTAAGTCTTATATTGGAAAAACTGCCTTGGTCAGAAAGATTGAGGTTGTCTTTGGTCTGCAAGACTTGGAAGGAATGCTTTCATGAAATTAAAAATACACACGAGTTTCTTCCATGGATTATGTGCTATAAGTGGCATGCAATTAATTATGGCAGAGTTGAAAGTATCTGCAAAGTTGCTGACCCATTTGCGCAAAAATGTTTTACTGTGGAGGAGGAGGAGGCAACAAACGGAACAGAAAGAGAGATTTTTGTCAGTGCTGTACCTTGCACTTCAAGTCATGGTTGGGTGCTTTTTGTTAGGTTTTGGCTCGTATTCTCAAGAGAACCCAATGTGAACCAAACGAGACTCAACTGATGTTGGAACTTCCTGGAGACGTGGGAAACGTTCGGAAGTTAGAGTTGGTGTTTGAGGGAGCTTGAAGACCGAAGAAGAACTGAAGAAACGGATTCTGGAAGAAACCGCGGCGTGGACCGCGATGCGGACAAGCGTATGGATCGCGGCACAGGGAGCGGTCAATTCCAGTATGTATAGCGCGGTGTAGACCGCGGCGGAGGCAAAGGCACCAACCGCGGTATTTTGAGCGGTGGACTTCAGTGGCTTTTCCGCGGTGTAGGGAGCGGGGTGCACACCGCGACCTAGACCGTGGTAATAGCGGATTTTGTCCAAATTGCGCGAAAAAAGAAAAGTTTTCTTCTGGAAAGTTCTTGTGCTTATTGGAAAAGGAAAAAGAGTTTGTCTTCATGAAGAATAGGAAAGTCTTATTCTTGAAGGAAAAGATTTCTACTTACAAGAAGACTTGTCATAAATAGGAAATAGTATTTATGTGGAACAAGTAATTCTTGTATGTTTAGGAGTAGGATTTCCTTTTATCTTAAACTCCCTATAGCTAGTATAAATAGACCTTGTAATTAGGTTATTTGGTAGTGGAGTCAAGAAACATCATGTAACATCAGAGAGTGGTGAGATCAGGGTGAGAGACCTAAGGGAATATCCGGGAAGGGATCCAAGGGAATATCAGTAGATCAAGTTAGAGATCCGTGGGTGATATTCAGGGGAGACCTAGGGGATATTGGGGGGTTCTTGGTGAGGATCTTGTGAGCTTTATAAGCGTGGTTTGGGGTTAAGGTGTGAGACAGAATCATAGAGTATATGGTTGTAACAATTTATCATATAGTGGAACTTTCTCTGTCGTCCTGACGAGTGGTTTTTTACCCCATTTGGGTTTTCCACGTATATCTTGTGTTGTGATTAGTTTATTTTCTCTCATCTTATTTTTTCTGCTATTGACGTTATTAGTTGCTATGAGTTATGGGCGTATATTAGGCATGACGCTTCCGCGATCATCGGTTCAAATCCCTAACACTTTTCTCAAGAGTAATTTGTGATATGAATCACTTATTCTTGTACAGTCCCTTTACTAATGAAGTTATCAGGTTTCCTGGATTGGAGAGGGGTTTCAATGACAAGGCTTCGTTTTACCTGAACCCTGCTTCTGCATACTGTATGGTAATTTCATTGTCGGTTCCAAAAGTGGGAAAACTTGAAATCAGCACATGTCAGTCAGGTGATGAATCGTGGAAGACATTTGGATTTTGTGGTGATTATTATTGTATATGTGATGTGGGATACATAAATGAGTCTTTCTATTGTAGTTTCACAAATGGAAAGCTGGGAGCTTTCAACATCAAGCAACAAGAATGGAAAGTGCTATGGAATCTGCAGTCAGAACCGTCACCACCGATTACTGACTCTTATAGATATCTGGCTGTTGCATTCAATGGAGATCTAATAATGGGTTGTTGCAATCGGGGCTGTTTATCATGTGCTTCATGGAGGTTTGATTTATCGGAAAGAAAATGGGTTGCTGTTGAGAATGAAATCACGGAGAAGCAGGTGATATTTAGAGGTCGCACCTTTTCCTCATCTTTCTCAATTCCAGCAGAAGGAAATGCAAGTGAATCTGCAGGCAAGATAAATTATTTTGATTATGACTATGGTATTCCCTGGTCTATTTCTTTCAACTGTGTTGATATTCCGAGAATTTGGAGACGGTCTCCGGATTATGTGTGGATGGAGGATGATAATCTAAGAAAGATTTGGATTCAGCCTCCTTCACAAAGAATTTTGAGAGCATCTAATTTGCTTCAATCTGGCCCAGGCCTAATTCCAAAAGACAAATCTACTTAAGAAAGGTCATTAGTTTTGTTTTGTTTTGTTTTTTTGCTTCTTTTTTTGTTTTGTTTTTTGAAGTGCATTAGTTATGTTTTGTTAAGTCAGTAGACTTCAGTTACATAATTATTTCAACAATTTATCTTATTTCAATAATTTATCTTGTTTCATTAATTTTGATAGTGTAAGGTCATTAGTTTTGTTTATATCATGAAAGTTTTTGCAATTCTGAAAAACAGTGCCATTTGATTCAAGATATTCTCAAAAGTGATTCATAATATCTCTATCAGTCTATCAACCACTTCTTCTTTTACAATCCCTTCATTATTGCCTAACTTGGAGATAGATTAATGAAAAACAACCCTTTCGTCAGCAGCAATTCTTCAAGTTTTAATTCTTTATCAATTTCAAAAGAGAGAAAAACTATGAAATCGAAACATGCCAACCTGGTAATAAATCTCGATTGTTTGGTAATTTCTTTGTCTAATGATAAATCCCGGTAGATGTTTGAATTTTGGGGTGACTACATATGTCTTAGTATATTGAGAGTTGCCTAAGCAGGTGAGTCTATTTATCATTAGTTTGTATGAATTCAGCCATTAACAATCCAATCCGATAAAGCTAAACCCATCAACCTTTTTTTTTTTTCGAATTGGTTTGGATGGTGTTGAATGGTAGTGTGAAGTTTTGCAAAGTAGTGATTATGCGGAGAGGTGGAGACTTATGCATATATTCATTAAAGTTATTAAGAGTTGACATTTTGAATTTTGATAATACTCAGAAGGAGACAAAACCAAGGTATCAATTTTCTGTCCTGATGTCAAAGGGAATGATTCCACGCCCCTTGTCCTTGAATAAAACTAAAACAGTCGTGAAGAGAAAACCAGTTGTGTCTTCCATGGCAGCAAGTCTGATGATGTTTGTTTCAGTTTATGCGTGTCTGTTCGTGTTCCTACTCTTAACTCTCATGAAGATCCTTGACAAGTTTTGGTGGACACCGATGCGCATCCAACATCTAGTGGGTTCACAGGGAATCAAGGGCCCTTGTTACAGATTCATCTATGGTAACACCAAAGAAATTATCAAATTGAGAAATGAAGCCTCAGCCAAACCCATATTGACTTTGTCCCATGACATTTTTTCCAAAGTCCAGCCTCAAGTTTACACGTGGATCAACGCATATGGTGAGTGTTAACTGTTAAGTTAATCAAAGTGATATTGATTCTCTTCAGTTTAAATTTTAATACAATATATTTAAGTGGTTAGTTTTGTTTGGTGTAGGGAAGATTTATCTTAATTGGTATGGTCCTCAACCTCATTTGGTTGTTGCCGAGCCGGAACTGATTTAAGAAGTTCTGAATAATAAAGACGGAGCTTATACAAAAGCAGAGGCCACAGCCTATGTGAAGAAGCTGCTGGGGGATGGACTTGTCACAGCTGAAGGTGATAAATGGGCAAAGCAAAGGAAATTGGCCAATTATGCTTTTCATGGGGAGAGCTTAAAAGTAAGCTCCTCCTATTATTACATTAACTGTTCCAATTTAAGTTAGAATTATTGTTATATTGTGTTGTGGATTGGTTTTTGCAGGGCATGGTCCCAGTTATGATTTCTAGTGTTGAGATGATGCTAGAAAGATGGAAAAATCATCAAGGCAAAGAGATTGATGTGTCTGAAGAATTTAGGTTATTGACATCAGAAGTGATATCCAGGACTGCTTTTGGGAGCAGTTACTTGGAAGGGAAGAAAACTTTTGATTTGTTATTGAAGTTGAGTGTGTTAGCTAACCGAAATGCTTTTAAAGTTAGGTTACCTGTCATCAGGTAAATTTCTGTTGGTTTTAGCCCCTTGACTATGGTGATTACTGGATTTTCTTTCTTGCTTGTGTGCGTGTATATATATATGGTTCAATCATTCATTTACTTTTGCAGTAAATTTTGGAAAACTGCTGATGAAAAAGAAGCAGAGAAATTAGTGAAAGGAATATGGGATTCTGTGGTAAAGATGACTAAGAAAAGAGAAGATAAGGTATTGACAAAAGAAGCAGACAGTTTTGGGACTGATTTTCTTGGATCACTTGTAAATGCTTATCATGACACTGATGAGAAGAAAAGGATTTCTATTGAAGATTCAGTAGATGAGTGTAAGACATTTTACATTGCTGGACAAGAAACCAGCAGCACTATGCTAGGCTGGACTGTTTTACTTTTAGCAATACATACTGATTGGCAAGAAGCAGCAAGAAAAGAAGTGATCAGCTTATTTGGCAACCAAAATCCACATTCAGATGCCATCGTGAAGCTAAAAACGGTAAGAAAATCCACAATCAAACTCTTTGATCATGTATATCGAAGTCTTAACAAAAAAAAAAAAAATTATATTGCTTGTAGATGACCATGATCATCAAGGAATCTCTAAGATTATACCCTCCGGTCATTAGCATTTCTAGAAAAGTTGAAAGACAAGTCCAGTTGGGAAAGCTATTTCTTCCAGCCGGCATGACATTGTATATTGCCAATATGGCACTTCATCATGACCCTCAAATATGGGGAGAAGATGTTCATCTGTTTAAACCAGAGAGATTCTCAGAAGGGGTTGCTAAAGCAACCAGAAACAACCCGGCTGCTTTTTTCCCCTTTGGCTTGGGACCTCGAACTTGCATGGGATCTAACTTTGCAATTACAGAAGCAAAGATTGTTCTCTCAATGATTCTACAACGCTACACCTTCACCCTCTCTCCATCTTATATCCACTCACCCTTTACGTTTGTTACTGTCCGGCCACAACATGGTATTCAGGTAATGCTTCACCGAGTATAGACTTAAGAATCGGGTTGTTCGTGCGATGTGTATTAGCTTAAAGAGGGGGATAGAAAATCCCTCAGCATTCCAAAATACATTGTATTTGCTATAAGCTCTTGTTAAAAACAAAAAGACTACGACAGTCTAGCCAATAAATTCATTCTCATTACAATGGACTTAATTGTTTGTCAATTCCCACAGTGGCCGAACATATGTATTCTTTTTATTAGGAGGCAGATTTTGCACTAACCTGCTCGGAGGCCTAAAAGTTTCCTCAATTTTGTCACATCTGGCCAGAACAAGACATAAACGCTGCCATGATTTTCACGTAGATGTGTTATAAAGTACTCAAAGGCAGGTGTGTAACTTATATTTTCAGGAAAAAAAATTAATGTATAGAATTGTAATGCCAAACAAGCCAGTACAAAATTGTTTTTGTTGGGACTTGGAAGCCAATGGCCGCTACAGACAGACAATGTAAAAAATTTAAAGGTTTTCAATTGACATCTCATCTCTTATAGTTGGTGTATTGGTTGCTACTAAAGCAGATTGAGCCATTATGTAAAACATAGTTTCTATCATCCACTCCAATCAGAATATTCTGCAACTCCTATATATTGACACGATAATCAATCAGTCAGATTACAAGTCCGATTGAAATGGGATCGTTAATATTCTATCTTTCAAGTTGTCTTTGTTTATCTCTCCTATTATTCCTCATCAGTTTATTTAACAAACTATGGTGGATTCCAGTACGCATACAAACTATGATGAATTCACAAGGAATCAGAGGCCCTCCTTACAGATTTGTTCATGGAAACACCAAAGAGATCATGAACATGAGAAAGGAATCCATAAGCAGTCCCATGGAGTTATCACATCACATGTTCCCCAGGATGCAACCTCACATTTACTCATGGATGAAACTATATGGTAAATAGCCAGTGGTTAGTTAGAATTCAAGTAATGATTTTCTTGATTTGAAATTCTTATCAATTACTTTTTTTTGTGTGGGTGAAGGGAAGAACTTCATAATTTGGTATGGTCATCGACCTCAATTGGTGGTCATGGAACCTGAGCAGATAAAAGAAATTCTGAACAATAAAGATGGATCATATCCGAAATCAAAGCTCGAGGGTTACGCAAAGAAGCTCTTAGGTGATGGTCTTGTAACGTCTGAAGGTGAAAAATGGTTTCAGCAACGGAAACTGGCCAACCATGCTTTCCATGGAGAGAGCTTGAAAGTAAATTCTTCTTTTGGTTGTTATTGTTATATTTGCTGATTGCGATACATATACATTGACAGGGTCCCTTCCCTAAGTTAAGTCTGGTCCTGAAGTATTAGGTCAGGTGACAAAGATTATCACATGTAATAATTCTTTAACATCAAATTACCCGGATTATAATCCTTAAGACGTGATGAAAATCTTCAGAACCGGACCTAACTAGTAAATTATTCTACAATGGCAATACTCAAGAAGTTGGTTCTGTTTATTATAGGGTATGATTCCGGTGATGATTGCAAGTGCAGAGATGATGTTAGAAAGATGGAGACAGCATGATGGAAAGGAGATTGAGGTTTTCCAACAGTTCAGGATTTTGACATCAGAAGTTATTTCCAGGACAGCTTTTGGAAGTAGTTACTGGGAAGGACATAACATATTTGATATGTTGGTGAAGATGGCTGTTATCATCTTCAGAAATGGTTATAGAATTAGAATTCCTCTTATAGGGCAAGCTTCCTGATCACTCTAGTTTTTCAAATTCTCAGTTACTTAATTTAGAACTTGATTTTCTAATTCTAGAAGAGTAATAGTATCATTTGCTCTTGTTACAGGAAATTAGTGAAAAACACCGGATGATGTTGAATCGGACAAACTTGAGCAAGGGATACGAGACTCTTTCATAAAGATGATAAAGAAGAGAGAGGAGAAGGTGAAGATGGGAAAGCTAGACAACTACGGTAATGATTTTTTTGGATCGCTTCTTCAGGCGTATCACGACACTGACAAGACTAAGAAGATATCAATAGATGATATGATTGATGAGTGCAAGACATTTTACATTGGTGGACATGAAACAACCACAAGCTTACTCACTTGGACCATTTTACTTCTAGCAATTCATACTGATTGGCAAGAGAAACTGAGGAAGGAGTTGCTTGAATTATTTGGCAAACAAAATCCGCAACCAGACAGCATTGGGAGAATGAAAACTGTAAGCAAACTCACTGAACAATTACTAATATGATGTGTCCAATATATAAAACTGAGTATTGCTCTCATCTTTTTCTTGTAGATGAGCATGGTTGTCAATGAAACTCTACGCCTATATTCACCGGTTGTTCAAATAATGAGGAGAATTAACAGGGAAGTCAGATTGGGAAATCTCACTCTTCCAGTGAACATGGAAGCTTATATTCCAACTATTGCAGTTCATCATAACCCTGATATTTGGGGAGAAGATGTTCACCTTTTCAAGCCAGAGAGATTTTCTCAAGGGGTGGCTAAAGCTACCAACAACAACACTGCAGCATTTCTTCCTTTTGGTTTGGGACCAAGGGCCTGTGTGGGTTTGAATTTTGCAGTCACAGAAGCAAAGATTGCACTTTCAATGATTCTGCAACGATACAAGTTCAATCTGTCACCAAATTATGTCCACTCACCCATTCAGCTTCTCACAATCTGCCCTCAACATGGACTTCAAATAATGCTTCACTCATTGTAAATCAGAATTGATGCCATGCTCTCTGAGATCAAGGAATGAAAGGTTACATACAAGAAAGTAATGTCTAACAATTTCATACACAAATAATTGAATTCGGATTTATACTCCACAGCAGTGACCAAGAAACTTTTGGACTCGCCTGTTTATGCTTGTCAATTCTATATTTCCTTATCGGCCAAAAACCATTGTTGTCAGAATTCTATACAACTAATTTGAATATTAGATGATGAGAAGCCTATAATATTCTTACACTATTTCCTCATATGCATTGTCAAACGCCACAGCAGATTAGTGCTGCTTATAAATGGTTATATTCCCCGACCTCGAACTTTGCAGTTACAAAAGCAGATGAAAGATTGCTCTCTCCAATGAGGAAATACCAAAATACCAATGAGATGTGAGTTCGATTCTTATATCCCGAATTAATTATAATAACTAAAAAAATAATAAAGGAAATATCAGTCAAATTCCCTTAACAAATTTCTTTGCAAATCAACTGTTCTACTTACTAACATTAAGCCGGAGATAATATGTGCCAAAATTAAAAGCGATGAGATATCCACCAAAAATAGCACAGGCCAACTTCAAAACTATGATTTATATCCTAAACTGACTAATTTACAAATATAAATTGACCAGCAGGTTAGAGCTGACCAAGTATGCTAACAGAAACTAAAAGGTAGAAATCAATGAGGTAGACATGACAGTGTTTGATTATTACCAAAAAAAAAAAAGAATCAGGGGTATATTGTGATAAATTTTGATGGCATCAGTAACATGAAGTCGACAAAAATTTCTCCTTCATGCGAGAAATAAGCTTAAATTTCTCCTCAGCTTCAACTTGCTGTCTAATGTCGGTCTTTGATGCTCGGTCAGGATGAAATCGTAGCAAGGCTCGTTTATATGCAGCATGCACCTGAAAGCGCCATTAGACTTGTTTAAAATTTAATAAAGATAAAATCGATAATTAAAAGAAAAAACCAAGATTAACATAAATTAAGGTTTTAACTACTTTCCCATGGCTTATCTACACAAGAATCAAATGAATGCCGCATCATTCGGATCCAAAAGACTCTAATAGCACTATAAGACATTTGTCACAGGCTAATTAGCTTACAACAAAGAGCACACTTTCCATTTTTTAATACACACAGAGAAGCAACATGTTACATTTTGTAATACCAAAAAATTCACACGTTCCACAGTGCATGAGTTATGTAAATTAATTAGGCTAAAACTAATAACTAATACTTCACTCAAATTGCAGTAAATAACTATCATTTAAGAGAAAACCTAATAGACCGGATCAAAATATAACCATAGGCAAAGCAAGGATTTTGTCTCGAGAAGGGCCGAACTAAATACTAGCTATAAATTTTTAAAGTGAACCTCTACAGTACAATCAAATTCCATCCGTTATTATTATTATTTTGAAAAAAAAAAAAGAAAACGAAATTATAGGTAAATATGTAAAAGTTCTTCTGTATCCTCACAAACCTAAACTATCTATTAACCTTTTGGTAAAATCCGTTAAAAACTAATTTTCAATTACACTTGTTAAGAAATTCACTATATATATATTCAAGCAATAAAAGTTTGAAATTTATCTATTTTTGTTATGGTTTTTATGATGTGTTAATTATCTCTTATATTTTAATCACCTTTATTGTGATGGAAAATTTATATTAACATGTTAAAGCTTTTTACAAGTTTGTAATTTATAACGCAATCTTGAAAATTATAGTTAGCATCATAGTTAAGCCACTTTAACTATTGAGTGTAAGAATTTGCTAGTTTACTTCATCATCGTACATATTATAGACAGTTTTTGTTAATTATAGTTTGGCTCCCCCAACTTCAGTTTTCCCATTCTATCCTTCTCATCTAACTCATCTATCATAGAATCCATATCAATAAAATCAGCAAACTCTCTCCTATTGTAGAACACCATGATACCTATGTAAAATTTATAAAATAGATGGATAGATGAGGGAAAGAGAGAAGACAGTGGGTATTAGTGTCATGGCACTACTGTAAATTTTATAAAAAAGAGGATAAATTATAATATCAATAATGCTACTTTATCCAAATTTAGTGCTCAAATAATGTGGATCATTGATTTCTCTGTATTAGAATTGGATTATTGAAATCATTGGGTTTTAGTGAAGCCACATCATTTGGACTCCAAATTTAGACAAAGTAGCATTACACTTATAATATTTAGTATTAGTGGCATTTTTGTAATAACCATAAATATTGATTCCAGATGGCAAACCAGGCTACACCTTATGGTTCACCCCTAAACATAACTTACCTCATTTGACAAAGGATTAAAGCTGCTTCCGACATTGATTCCTAAACCACGAAGTAACGAAGCCATATCAATGCATGTTGTTTCCAGTTTATGAAGCTCCTTCATCACTTCAACACGGAATTTCTCTTTCAAGTTCATATTTTCCTCATCCTGAATTTGGTGTCATTAGAAGAGGAATAGTTAAAGAAATAACTTCAATAGTGTAGCATTGCAAAACGAAAACTCAGAAAAGTAGACAACGAAAATCCAAACCTTCTTCTGAGTCTCCCTAATTTCTTCCAACCGTTGTTTTTGCCTTCTCTCCATGTCTAATAAACGCATACTTTCTCCTCTTTTTTTCTTACGCAACCGTTGAGCCTCTTCTGCCTGCATAAGAGCATTTCAAATAATATGATCATCTAGCAAACATCACTTTCATCTTAACCCTTAGGGGCTATTTGTTTTTTTCACTATAAGACTTATACCTCTTATATCTTAAATTAATATAATCAGTTTGTTTGTTTTTCCAACTTATATCTAATTTTAAGATATGTCTTTTAGAAAAAGTAAATAATTTTGACTTTTATCTTATTAAAAGAGTGTTATAGTAGAATTTTTTTAGTAAATTTCCACAAATGTCCTACAACAATTCATATATTTACAATTTTATCCGCACATAATAAAACCCTAAAAATCAATTTTTCAAAAATTCCCAATTTTAAAGAAACCCTAATACAATCTAAGCAATTTTACATTTGTAATAAGTCATCCAAAATGAAAAAACAAACATATCATACTTCTTAATTTGTAAGACTTATCCACATGTCTAAAAAATTAAGGTCTTATAAGACTTTAGATAAAAAAACAAACAGCCCCTTAGCTAATTTTAATTTCTTTGCCGTGCATGATCATGATGCAGTACCAATCAAAAACATGCAGATAAGATAAAACTGAACAGCATAAGTCAGAAGTATGCAAGAAGAGTAGCAACTACAGTCACAGAAAAATTAAATTATTATTTCTATTAAAATGTTTGACATTTTGAACACTTAAATGACTCAACAGCCATGACCGCAGGCTCTCAAAATATATGAATGGATTTACTTTCATTTATGCACCCCACCCAGAAAAATGTCTTGAAAGAATGAAAGATCCATGCACTTCTGTCAAAAAACTTCCGTCTCAGATTTTTTTCCCCACAACAACAATGGTTCTTCTGCATGCATGAATTGAAAATTTGAAAAAAATTTGAAAAAGAAAAAATTAACAAGGAAATTCCCGAACATATATGTGCAAAAACAAAAACTAAGTATCTATCAAGTTCATTAAATATCACTGTTCCACAAGTGTCAAAACATAAGGATTGTTCTCCCTGTTAAAAATATTTTAGTATACAAGTCAAAATCACAAAAGCAATTGTGAAAAATCCAATTATGACTCCAGTTTCTGTGGCTGCATATATATTAGATATGTAACTAAACATTTCACACAGCCATAATTAGTGTGTGTTTGGAATGGCTTTTCAAGTAGAATTTCTGAAGTAGATCTTTTATTGAGTAGAGCTTTTAATAAAAAGACGTATGTTGTTTGGTATTCAATTAAAAAAACTATTTTAGATTAGTAAACTTTTGGCAATATATCTTTAAAAGAGCTTTTGGTTATGACAAATTACATAAAAGCCTTGACGAAGTGTTTGTAACGAAAGGTATATATGATGGATTATCTAAAATCCATAAGAGTAGTTGACACCATTTATCTATTTTTAAAAAGCTAAAAAAGAGCTTCTTGGGAGAATGCCCAAATTAGTAGACATAGAACAACTTTTTAATATTAAAAAAGTTTTTCTTGAGTTTTGCCAAACAATCAAAAAAAGCTTTTAATATTAAAAAAGCTCTTTCAGCAAGTAGATAAGTCATACGAAACACACTCTACACTCTTATTCAACTACATGCACATGAGTGCATCCAACAAAGAATCAAGCCAGCAGTCAGCACTCAAATAGTGACTAAATGAGTTATAAATACATTCTTAAACTTGACTATATAAGGCAAAATTACAAAATCAGACAGTTGTTTTAAAAGTTCTACAAATAAATAAGAATAAAAGACCTAGTGAAAACGGACAGCATAAATTCAAATAGCATACAGTTGTCAAAAAAAAAAAAGTTTCAGTTTCAATTATAAACAGTTTATAGCAGATGACTGTCCGCTATAAAGGTTTCAGGTTTGATTTTTATAAATAACAGCATGCAAACATTCCACAATAAAAGAACTGTGGTTAATGGTAGTAAAGCCAATTATTAGAGTAGTGAATTTAGGCAATCGAATATAAAACTTAGGAGTGAGGGAGATACTATAACAAGGGAGAGAATAAAATCAAACTGAGTCTCTACTAAAAAAGTAGTTTGGTACATGTGCCAAACCTGAATTTTTAACTGCTGTTGCCTGGATGCCCATTCTTCTTCCATTGCTTGTTTGTATTCATCAGTCTCCTTGAGCTTTTCTCGTTCATTAATTATATCGCCTCGAACAGAAGGGGAAACACCTTGAGCATGAAATGGTTTCTTTCCTTCATGTCGCAGATCGTTTGATGTCGAACAAATAACTTGCTCCTGTACTTCAGCCAAACGTGAACTCCCCTGCTTACCTTGTGTTTCAGCACACTGATTTTTAAACAAAAAAGCTCCCTCAGAATTTGGTTTATCTGTAGCTTGTTGACCAGCTTTTTCGTTACATGCTTCCGATATGCCTGACGAGGGAGTCTTGCATAAGAATGATTCTTCAAAAACAGCCCCAACTTTATGCTCAGAAGGGCGTGCACAACACTCAACTCCTGTTTCGAAAGATGGTTGAGAATTTGACGCCACCACTGGCTTCCCAGAACTTGGTTTCTCTTTCTCGAATTCAGCTCTTGGATGATATGATTTTCTCAGAGAAGTGCTGCAACTAGGTGTTTCCTGATAAACCTCTTCATCTTTCTCATTTGGAATAACTCTGTCATTGTTAACATGTGTAAAAGAATCCTCTTCATCATCAAAACTAGTTTTCCCATGTACATAATGCCTGTTAAACCTTTGAAAATTAGAAGGATCTCCCTTGATATTTTTGTCATTATTCGTGCAACAGGTTTTTATATCATCACAATGTTTAGCACTGTGTTCTTGAGTGGAGCACAAAGAAGGCTCTTGAGTACTTTGCTTTTCATTGCGAACAGTACTACCACCATCATTCACATGCTCATAACTCTTCCACCAAGATGAGATTGAAGGATCATCAGTAAATGTCTCTCTGCTAAAATGAAGATCATCCTTCTTTTGAAAAGATTCCCTACTCTCTGTTAAATCTGAAGGAAGCCACGAAAAATTGTCCTGCTCAACTTTCTGGTCAAATTCCCCAAATGAACTTTCCTTTACAGGATTTTGGGAAGCGGTGCCTGCGTACCCATCCTCTGTTGGAACAAAGGCAGAAAATTTTTGCTTCTCGTAATTCATACTGCTTGAATTAGAGCAAAAAGCAGTTTCTGAATATTGTTCAGTCCTTTTACCTACTTCAATACCAACATCTGTTTGAGTATCAACATTCATAAAGGAAGGACTACCCTGATCCTCTAAACCAGATGTACCCTTATAGACATTAGATTTTCTCTTTAAGGAAGCTTTTTTCCACTCTGCATGAATCTTGCCGAAAGAGTCCTCCATGACTGCACAATCAGAATAATCACTATCCGATGAACCGCTCTCAGACTCCGGATACAGCCCAAAACGATTTCTACAGGAATTTTTCCCAGAGAAGGCTTGTTTGCACTTTGAAAATTTGAATGCAGGATTTTCTTCCCGGACAACCCGACATTCATCATCATCTAAATCCCTAGACTTGTGCACATAATCTGGGGCAGTGGGGTCAACATTATCGGTTTCATCATCGTCGATGCTAATTATTCCCCGAAACTCAATTTTTTTGCCTTTCCGCGAAACACTTGAGCTCCGTAAATTTTGTTGAATAGATTCCGGAACATCAATTATAATAACATTATCCAATTTATCACTATCAACATCAATGACAACAACATTATCTAGACCCCCTTTCATCTCGCAGCTTTTTAGAGTTTGCTTCCTAGTCCAAGTTCTAGGTTGAGAACAATTTCTCGAGATTCTTTCCCCTCTCATTTACTTTTTACTATCCTCCTGCCGAGCGAAACTATATCAAAGTTAGGAGGGGAAATAAACAGAATATATAAAAGAGATTTCTCAACCTCCACCATCCATAATTTTAAATTATTACAATCCAAATTCAACAATTCATAAAAAATTTAATAATTAGCTAAAATTACTTGTGAGTAATGAGAAAATGTACACCATGAAAGTTCATTTTGTCAACAAATTATGGTCTAAATCCAGTCAAATCCCAAAAGTTTAGCTATAGTCAGTGTATGTCTCAAAATTCGAACAGTGGGTGTTACAACCACGACGTCAATCCGTTTATGTGCTTTCCAGTTCTAGTTCTTTCATAAGTAGAACGATCTTGAGGTGGGGCATGACTACCAACATTCCTAAATTAAGCTTACTAACAGAAAAAGAAATACACTAAGCTTCGCAAAATTAAAATCCCTGATGGGTAGACTTCATCACTTTCTCTTACAGACATTGCCGCACGACTACCATTTCATCCCAAATCAAATGTTTTGCTTCTAATTCATGTTTCAAAAAATAATTCCTAAATATTTGGCGGAACATTCAAAAATTTCTCAATTTCATAACAATTATCAATTATAAAACCACAAAACCCTAAATCATAAACTCAAACAAGAACCACAATCGCGATACTCCGCTAATTTCCAAAACAAAAACAAAAATTGAAACTGAATATAATCAGAACAAACCACAGCCAAAACTCAAGAAAGAAATGAATCGAAAAACAAAAAATAAACTCTAAAATAAAACAGAGGAGCTTACCTTATTTCAGTTTTCACGGTCAGCGATCGAAACAAATCAACGTTTAGAGAGGGTGAAAGTGGAGACCTTTATATATGTAGGTAAGGGTTTTGAATTGAAAGAAAGAGGAAAAAAATAACTTTGTGTCAAAAACAGTACTAAATAATAAATTTAAAAAAAAAAATTAAAATACCAACTGATTATATGATACAGTAATATGATAATTTGATATTGATGTGTAGTTGATACGCGACTGAGAGACTTTGGGAGACTTGAGGCTTGAGGTAATGGAGTGAGAACGACGCGCTTTGACAGACGTAAATAATTGGTCTGTGACTGCGTTTTAGTAACAGCACGTCATTCTTTATGGTTTTCGACAGGATTGAGATTTTCGTGTTAATTTAGAATTATCTCTATTTAATTGGTCAAATGGTCAATTGTTGTTTGCGTCTCCAATCTCCATTTTGTTTTTATTATTATTTTTTATTTTTTTTTAACCGTTATAAGTACGATCCATACAACTTTCTAACTACATTGTAATAATCGCTCATGATACTTAGTTCAATCGGTAAATAAATGAGTTCGGGATTTAGATAAATGATTTTAAAGTTAGCGGTTCAAATCCTACTAATAGCAAAAGGTTTTAAAAAAAATACCTCATCTAAATAGATGGATAAATAAATACTATAAAAAAATATAAAATAATAATTTCTCAATAATTAATTGTGATTTTATAAATGAAGGTGAGTATCTAACCCTGATCATGAATATAAACCACTTAAAATATGATCATATGTGTGTGAATCTCAACTTTTAATCCATAAAGCTTGTCATTCTCTCTAAATGATACAAATTTTTACATTTCGTATTCATAATCTAATTCAAATTTAAAATATGAGTTTAAAATATGTGGAAATTTCAACATAGTTTCTAAGTTTTTAGAAAATATTTATTCATTCATTTATCTTTCTATTTTGGACTTGTAAGTTCTTTAAATTATATATAAAAAAAAAAAATAGTTCAATTTGGCGCCTTTAACCAACATTTTGACATTCAACCTTTAACTAATCAATAGAAAGATGATTTTATCTTTAAACTTTAATTAAACCACTGAAATCATGATTTCACATCAAATTATGATATGCATTAAAGTATAAAATTAAATAAATCGAACAAAATCTATGAAATTATTAAACATTCAAAAAATAAAAGAAAATACAAAATATTAAGAAATATTTAAAATTAATTATTTTATTTAATTAAAATTTCTTTTAAAAAAATTAAAAAAAAACAGCATTTTTATAGTTACCTCCATTGATGTCTCCACCAAATTGATTAACCGCCTCCACCAATTTTTTTCCCTATTAATTTTTTTTTTACTTGATTATTGACTTTTGGTTTGGGGACCAAACTATTTTTTATAATTTAAGGAGCTCGTGAGTTGAAAATGAAAAGATAAGTATAATTTGATGTTTCCAAAAAAAAAATACGAAGATTAAATTCAACTTTCCCCTTAAAATATTAGTATATAGTGGTTTTATTGACACCTCTGCTTTTTAACCACGTATGTCCTACTTTCTAAAATTTTGATTTAATTATATAAAATTAAATGTTTTATTAATTTTTTTTATTTTCAAAATTATCCTTTTATATATTTTTCAAACTTAATATACCTTATATCTTTTTCAAAAAAATAAAAATAAAAATAAAAATACACTTCATCTCTAATCTTTATATACAGTTTTCTCACATCAATTTTCAGAACTTGTTTTTTCTTCTTATTTTATGATAAAACCATCCTTTTTAGATGAGATTTTTTTATTTAGTTGATTGGATTGTTGGTGGTAGATTGTGAATGTGATATTGATTGTCTCATGATTTTTTTTGAACGACTAAGCTAGGGTTTTGGTGTGGTTTCGTTTCCTCAGAGATTATGTTTTCTTGGTTGCGATTCTTGGTGCGATTTCAGTTGTAAATAATATTAATCTAACTTTGGAAGTTTCGGAACAAAATCTACAAAAGAATTGATACAAATCATAGAATACATAGAAGATCTAAAGAAAAAAAATAGCAAACATGGATCTAGAATTTGAAAAGAAAAACAAAATAAACATATGAAACAATAAAATCAAAAATACTAAACGTGGGAAACATGAGATCAATATTTGAAATAAAATATAAACAAAAATGGTAAACATTCAATGTTTTGAAATAATCTATGTTATTGGGTATTTGAAATAAGGAAAGTGGAGGGTTTTATTAGTTTTATTTTATATAGTATTTTGTTTAATAAAAAAATTGTATTTCTTTTCCAGTAATTTGATAAAGGAAAAAATAAGAATACTAAATAATTTAAAAAATACAATATAAATAATTCAGCTGTGGGTGTGTCAATAGCATCACTGATTAGTAAAACACGGATATAAAGTAGTATTACTTGAATTGTTCTTCATGTAGATGGAAGGCTGGATACAATAGCTCTTCAATTATCTTTCAGGGTAATTCGCATCATTCTCCCTCGAACTTTACGCTATTTTGCATTTTACCCCTAAACTTTCTTTAGTCGTTAAACACCTTGAACTTTCTCTTTATTTGCACTTTGTTCAAAATCCTCACACCGTCCATTTTTTTGTCATGGTAAATTGTACTAAGTTCCCTGATTATATGTATAATTGCATCAAACCGAAAATAATATAATAATAAAACTAAATACACCTCCGACCAAATATTAAAAATCAAATTTTAAAAATAAAAGTTTAAATTTAAAATTGGAATAACGGTTAAATAATAATAACCATAAATATTACTAGTTAAATATCCATAAATATCACTTGTTTATTTACAATAACAAGGATATTAATAATGTCAAAAATAAAAATAAAAAATTAAATAATAATATTAAAAAGACTAAATAATAATAATAATAATACAAAAGTAATAATAATAATAATGATAATAAAATAATAACAATAACAATAATAATAATGATGATAATAATATAATAACATAGAAAATAATAATAGTAATATAAAAAAAATTCAATTTTAAATAATAATAAGGGGAATTATCATTTAAATTATATTTTTTTATTTAAATATTCCTAAATATCACTTGTTCACTTACAATAACAAAGGTATTAATAATATCACAAATATAAAAAATTAAATAATAATAATAATAATAAATAATAATAATAATATATAATAATAATAATGATAATATAATAATATAATAAAAAAATAATGATAATAATGATAATAATATAATAAAAAATAATGATAATAATGATAATAATAATGATATAATAATAAAACATAATGATAATAATGATAATAATAATGATATAATAATAATAATAATAATGATAATAATGATAATAAAATAATAATAAAAATATAATAATAATAATAATATGATAAATAATAATATGATAGTAATAATAATATAAAAATAAGAAATTAAAAAAATTGTTTTTTCCATTTTCTTATAATTTTTCTTATTATTATTATTATTATTATTATTATTATTATTATTATTATTATTGTTGTTGTTGTTGTTATTGTTATTGTAATTTGATCACCACCATGAATATTTAATATAGATGATGGAGATCAATCTAAATATCTACCTTTTTTTAAAAACATTTATTATTATTTTTTATATTATGATGATTATTATCATTATTATTATTTTATTATTTTATTATTTTTATTTTATTATTATTGTTGTTGTTGTTGTTATTATTATTATTATTATTATTATTATTATTTTGTTTTTATTATTATTTGACATTATTAATACCCATGTTATTGTAAATGAACAAGTGATATTTAGAGATATTTAAATAAAAAAAATATAATTTAAATGATAATTCATTTGGGTTTTATATTTAGGGATATTTAAATAATTGTTTAATCAATTTAATTTGTTCATTTCTCTATTTATTTAATTTTCTTTATCAAAAAATTCAGTAATTTATTATTATTTAACCATTATTTAAATTTTAAATTTTAAATTTTTATTTTTAAAATTTGGTCAAAGGGATATTTGGATTATATTATTATGTATTTTTTGGTTTGATGCAATTATGCATTATCAGGGGAACTTAGTGCAATGTGTCATGACGGAAAAACAGACAGCGTGAGGATTTTGAACAAAATACAAAGAGAATGAGAGTTCAGGAGGTTTAACGCCTAAAAAAAAGCTTATAGGGTAAAATATTAACTCGCGTAAAGTTCGATGGGTACTAGTGCTAATAACCCTATCTTTTATTAATAATGTTCACTTGTTCATACAAATTGATTCTATTTGTTCTAATTTTATTGCATATTAAATGGAATTTAACGCGTACACCTCCTTTTAATTCAAATAGGGTGCTAAGATTTAACTCCTATTATGCATATTTACCAATATATATATATATATATATATATATATAGATTTTTCACCTATATTTTAAAAATAGATATCTAGATTACATATAGACTTATAGTCTTTATCTCGACAGATCCCTAACTTGGTTAGTGCCGAATTTCAAAATAAAAATAAAAATACAGCAAGGAATGATTTTGTATTAAAATATTGATTGTAAATGTTTCTTTAATAAAGACAATCAACTATCAAATGATTATCACACACATTTACTGAACTCGATTTATGAGAAGACATATTATATGTAATCAATTTTCTCTCCAACCAAACAACCATTTTCTAAGCAGAATTAAGTGTGTACACACATTTCCCATTTAATAGACCAATACCTCTAACTTGTATAAGTTGTATTACCATTGTAAATTTACAGAGGAAACAACTAAAAAAAGAAAAATTCTTAATATATATCTTTTAAGGCATAAAAGCTACTTATGCTGACGAAGTTGAAGCCTTCCCTTTGCTGTCATTGTTTCCCTCATCGCAATTGCCGCTTGATGCAATATCACTCTTTGATTCCTTGCCCTTACATTGCTGCAAGAATAGCTCATTCAAAAAAGGCTCCATTGTCAGCCTTCTTGACTGCAACCTCTTGGAAAGTTCTCCAACAGTTGAAGTGTTGTTTATGAGTTCCGGTACACTGAAGTTTTCGTATTTTTAAGACAAAGAAAAGAAAACTAAGCAATTAAAACCAGTGATAATAATCGATACTGAAATAATGCAACAACCATGTAAAAGCTAATTCTAATTCCTTTCACCACCTAAATATTATGTATCCATGTGACTACTTTGAGTCAAAGAAACGACTAAAATGCTATTATGATCCCATATTCTCTTTTAAAATGCTATTATGGACACATAAATTTTGAAATGTGTCCATTTTAAAATGCTATTATGGAAAGTTTAATGCATTTGAAGTTGCATAATATTGTAATTTTTACACTGACCTCACATCCAATGTAGCATAAAGTTGCATCAGTTCTTCAAGCATACCGGATGCTTCATCCAACTGGCTCTTATCTTCACTATCAAAAAGTTTCTTTCGAATTAATCCATTCGTTGCAGCAATTAGATGGCAACAGATTTTCTGGACATCCGACTGTGAAATACACAAAAGAGCCAATCAGAAAATAAACGAGATACAATAGAATGCTAATCAACTGTCAATGTTAAACAATTCTCTGTACCTTAATTGTTGCAGCATTTAACTTCACGTTCTTCTGATCATTTTCATTGTCCACAAGATTTAGTGACTCAAACATTTTCCAGATATTTCCTGGATTCATCACCAGGTTCTCATCATTTGTTTTCTGTGTATTCATGTCCTGATCTGTTAGGGAAGCAGATGGTGAGGATGAAACATTTGAACTCTTCCCTTTATCACAACGGTCTGTAGGAAGTTCTTCCCTGTAAAGATTAGTAGCTTCCAATGTAGTAGCTCCTGTAGATTCGACTTTTGGAAACAAGATTCCTAATATGTCCTCGTTGCAGCTGCTGGCCTTCATGTCTACAAATATTGCATCTGGACACATAAATTTTGAACAATTTTCCCCCAAACTCACAATTACAAGAGGATTGCCAATCTTAATAAATGCTTCAGCAATCATATTAACATTTACATTCAGAAAATTACGTTTCCGTCCTCTGTAGAGGACATCACAAAATTCCTGTGGCAGTTGGTTGGCAATATAGTTCACACACAGCAATTCCAAAGGTGCATTTATACACTTCTCAAAGTTTAAATGGAGCAAACAAACTACGACAGCCAATCTCAAAACCACCAGTGAGTGGTAGTCCTTCACATTTGTTTTATGACATTTCCGGATCCATTCCAGTGTATCTTCCTTATTATAAAGGAGCTGCTGAACAATATGCACAATAAACTCAAGTACATGTCCCATGGATTGTTGCACATTAGTCTGTAAGAAGGGAGCTGAGTCAGTTTTCCCATCCAGGTGGATAAGCCAATCAACAAAAGAAGACTTTGTAGTTAAGAAGTAACCCCGGAAGCATGACAACATAATCAAAAGGCGCTCAATAAGATATAGGAAACAGGCAGGTGATATATAGTCATGTGTTTTTCTCCACTTAACTCCATAAGTATCTAGCAATGCTCCATGGAATTTCTGAACAAGAGACACCTCCCTCAATTCATTTTCGTTATCGCATGGTGCGGAACCTAGCTCAGATTCTGATCCCATATTCCCTTGGAGACTCTCTAGGAAAGCCTTCCATGGTGAAGTTCCATCACACCTTTTTGCAACTTGCTCAAGCAATTCATTGTGCAGCTTACTAGACCCAAGAATCATTACTGCCACACTTCCAATCTGCCCATATGATAGCTTATTCCTCAAGCTAATGCATTTCGAAATTACTTCTATAAGTATTCTCTTACAAACCTGTCTTCCCCTCAGAGAAATCATATTCTTTTTCGATGATTCTCTCCAATCCAAAGGAAAAACATAGCCAAAAAACTCCTTAATTGGTAGTTCGACAAACTTCTGTAGTTCCTTGACATCATGCTGGCGGTTGCATAGAAACTTGGCATCCAAAAGAAATTTCGCATTGTCATAGATACAGGCAAGAGAACTAAACTGGCAGAACATGGACTTTGAACTCTTCACAGAATGATTATAGAGTGCTTCAAGATTGAACAATACCTCCGTACCAACAGAATATAATTCTGAACTCCAATAACTCTTTGCAGCAGAGACAAGCAGGCTGACATCAATAGAAAGCAACTTCCCTCTCCTTTGAGCATATCTGTTATTCAATTCTCTCACCCAGTCAGCATCAGAGTTTAGCAAAAGATAGAAGTTACCCAGATTTTTGTACTGCACTTCATCCGGTTTCCACACACCCAAGTAATTCAAACAAAAGTCCCCATAACTTCTATAATCATTAACATCTTGGGTTTCAAGACGTTCAAGATACTCCAGTATGTTCACAATCTTTTCCTTCCAGTAATTCCAAAAATAGACCAGTGTCTCAACAGAAACCTTATTTTTACTTATTTTTTCTTCTGAAAACATTACGGGATCCAAAACCAATTCATCTTCCCACTCGTATTCAATGGTATTCGAATGAAGATGCACATCCAGAATCTTTCGAGCAGATAATATTTCACCTCTAATACTCTGACGTATCTTAGAAGCATTGAACTGAAAATTTATCCTGCATAAGTTAGTCTGATCATTTGATAAAATTTCAGCCTCCATACAAACAAATTCATAGAATTGGTTTGAATCACTTTTTGCCAATGACTTGGCTCTCTCTAACAGCTCTTCTTTCTTGCTAAACTGCTTCAAGGGCCAGCCTTTGCTCCCATGAGACCATAGAGAGTTGAAAAACACATAGCTGAGGGTAAGTGATGACGCTTCTTTGAAATTCCCATCCTTCTGCAGCAAATCGGCTGCCTGAAGAATATCTCCTCTCTGTTTTGCAATACTTGAAGCATCCAGAAAGTTCCCTGATTCGTCTTCCAACAACAGAACCTCATCAAAGCAATTTAAAGACTTCAAAGAGTTGCGCCTCAAATCTATGGAATCAGAAGCTTTAACAAATTTCTTCATGGATTTGTTATCTTTAATCTCATAAGAGCAACTCTCCCGAAAGCCTTGTTCAGTTTTGAGTATTTCTTCACTTCTTCTGCCTACACCAAAATTTTTCTTCCGCCATTGATTTCTGAAAGGTATTCTATCCGCATTACGCAATTCATCAAATTTATCATATTCTTTCTTAACCTCTAATATCGCTATTGCCAAATCCTTATCTTCATCGGCATTAAAGAAACATCGACGATCCTTAGCATCTCGGACTAAGGTTTCCCAAACAGATTCACTTCTAGTTAAGGTTCTTTCATTGCCCAAAATCCAAAGACAGTACCTGTAAGGCATCAAAGGAACAGTACTAGTCAATCAACATTGTTGTTAAAATCAATCCATACACAATGTATTATACAATTATACATAAATTGATACCTAGCCCTCGTAAGAGCAACATTAACTCTCTGTGGCTTGGATAGAAATCCAATATATCCACCATTGTTGCATCTTACAGTCGATATTATTATTATGTCCTCCTCACAACCCTGGAACCCATCAACTGACTTCACTTCTACTACAAAGCCATCTCTGTTCTCATACTTATGTCCAAGTTGTTGTTGAATTGCAACTACTTGAGCCTTATAGGGTGACACCACACCAATACTGAGCTTCTTTTTTGAGCGAATCCAAGCTGCATTGTGAAGATTACCCATGAGCTCAACATGAATATTAGTATTCATATCATTTTACAAGAGACAAATGATACTGGGAGATCTTATATTGTGCACCAAGAAAAGCCAAAAGATACAAATCGTGTCGATAGAGATATGTCTTCCTCTCTAATCCTCCAATTAATTATATTATTCACTTGGAAAATCTAAAAAGATTAAATAATAGAGTCTATACAGATATGCCTTTCTCTATAATGCACTAAAACTCACTGATTCATTTGCGTCATAATAAAATTGTGAAAGTTTATGCTTTATTTTCTTGAATAAAATATGTACAAAACAGTCATATATATATATATATATACACACACTAGGCAGTAACAATCTGTTTAATATAAGGAATCTGTTTCCTTTTTAAAGAAGGAAACTAATACCAAATCATCTAATAATAGGAAACCTAATATATACATCATAATTAAATATCTAGATCCTTAGAAAAACAGTAGCAATATCTCCAACACTCCCCCTCAAGCTGGGTTGTATATGTTTAACATACTTAGCTTGCTACACAGATCTTCAAAGCCGGTCATCGGAAGTGCTTTTGTAAGTATATCTGTATTTTGTAATGATGAAGGAGTGTATATAGGTTCAATGACACCCCTTTCTATATTCTCTTTGATAAAATGTTTATCAATCTTGATATGCTTAGTCCTGTCATGTTGAACATGATTTTTTGTAATACTGATAGCTGCTTGACTGTCACTCAGCAACTTTATACATCCATCAATAGGAACCTTCAATTCAGCTAACAAGCGTTTCAGTCAAATTCTTTCACAAATCCCTTGAGCCATGGCTCTAAATTCAGCTTCAGCACTACTTCTTGCCACAACAGATTGCTTTTTACTCCTCCAGGTTGTCAAATTTCCCCAAACATAAGTACAGAAACCTGATGTTAATCTCCTGTCAGTGACAGACCCAGCCCAGTCTGCATCTGAATATACCTCAACATCTCTTCTTGTATTCTTTTTAAAAAACAGTCCCTTTCCTAGAGTCATTTTTAGATATCTCAGAATCCTCTGTACTGCTATCATGTGTCCTTAAGTGGGATTGTTTATGTACTGACTAACAACACTTACAGGAAAGACAATGTCAGGTCTTGTATGAGAAAGATAGATTAATTTCCCTACAAGTCTCTGGTACCTCCCCTTTTCAACAGGAGCACTATCCTGAATTGACCCCAGTTTGGTGGTAGAGTCCATTGGTGTATCAGCTGGTTTACAGTAGAGCATAACAGTGTCTTTGAGCAAATCTAACACATACTTCCTCTGTGAGACAACAATACCTTTCTTCGATCTAGCAATCTCCATTCCTAGGAAGTACTTGAGGTCCCCTAGATCCTTGATTTCAAATTCTTTTGTAATAACTCCTTTAATTCTAGGTATTTCCTCCTTAAAGTCTCATGTAAGCACAATATCATCTACATAAACAATCAAAACAGCCAACTTACCACTAGGAGAATGCTTTGTGAACATTGTATAATCAGTTTTCCCTTAGATGTATCTTTGCTGTTTCAACACCTTGGAGAATCTCTCAAACCATGCTCGGGGAGACTGCTTAAGACCATATAAGGACTTCCTTAGCCTGCATACCTTGCTGCCATTGGTTGCATTTTCAGTCCCAGGAGGAATTTCCATGTACACTTCCTCATCTAAGTCTCCATTCAAGAAAGCATTCTTGACATCTAACTGATAGATAGGCCAATCAAGATTAGCAACAAGAGATAATAGAACTCGGATGGAGTTTAACTTAGCCACGGGTGCAAAAGTCTCCCGGTAGTCAATACCATATGATTGGGTGAAGCCCTTGGCTACCAGTCTTGCTTTAAATCGTTCAATACTGCCATCAGCTTTAGTCTTCACAGTGAAAACCCATTTGCAGCCCACTGGTTTCTTCCCCCTAAGTAAGTCACAGATTTCCCATGTACTATTCTTTTCTAGAGCCCTAAGCTCCTCTTCTACAGCACTCTTCCACTCGGCTATAGACAAAGCTTCCTCCATACTGTTAGGAATTTACATTTTTGAAATTTTTGCAATAAACCCTCTGTATCTTTGAGATAACCCTTCATAACTGACATCTTTGCCTATAGGGTACACCAGTCTGCTTCTGCATTCTCTTACCCCTTTTCGGACTGCTATTGGCAAATCACGATCATGTTGTTCACTGTCAAGGTCTGAATTGTTAGGGGAATTATTGTCTTCAACCTGTGCATTAATTTTTTGAATTTGAGGTTCAGGCTCAGATGATTGAACTGGCTGAGTGTGTGTTGGAACTATTACTTCTTTCTGTCTTTCCCATCTCCTTGTGTAAACAATATCCTTTCGATCAACAGCAGCTGGGACATGACATTAGATGGTTCTCTAGGAGTTGCACTCAAAGACTGGCTGCTAGGAGGTTTATTAGAGTTCGGTTCAGGAGTATGAGGACTAACTGGGATATGAGGACTAACTGAAGGAATTTCAACCAAACTAGGAGTCCAAAACACATCTAAGCTCTCAAGACTTTATGGTGACAAACTAGGTCTTTCAAATTTCCAAAACTGATATTCACCAGAATTCTCCCCCTGAATAACAGTTTTGGTAAAACATGGTTTTGTTTCAAAAAAAGTAACATTCATACTGTAATAAAACTTATGATTAAGAGGACAAAAACACGTATAACCCTTATGAATTGAAGAATAGCTAAGAAAAATCCCCCTAACAGATTGCTTATCCAACTTACCTCGTGAGTGTTTATGAAGATGAATAAAAACAGTACACCCAAATATTTTTGGTGGTAAATTAGATATTAGGCGACATTGGGGATAGAAGTGAAGAAGGGTTTTACTAGGAGTTGAAAACTTCAAAGTCTTTGAGAGAAGTCTATTGATCAAATATGTTGCTGTAAGAACAGCATCTCCCCAAAACATTTTAGGCATGTTTGTGGAAAACAACAAGGATCGGGTAACTTCAAGGATATGTCTATTCTTCCTCTCGGCAATACCATTTTGTTGTGGGGTATCAACACAAGAACTCTGGTGAATGATACCTTCACACAATAGGTAATTGCCAAGCTGAGAATTAAAAAATTCCCTACTGTTGTCGGTCCTGAAAATCTGAATTTAAGTATTGAATTGTGTTTTAATCATGGTATTGAATGTTTTGAAAATTTGAGAGACCTCAGATTTGTGTTTCATAAGAAAAATCCAAGTAAGTCTTGTGTGATCATCAATAAACGAAACAAACCATTTAGCACCAATGACATTTGGGGTTTGTGATGGTCCCCAAACATCACTATGTATCATGGAAAAGGTTTAGATGATTTGCAGGTTTGACTTGGAAAACTTGTGCGAGAGTGTTTTGAGAATTGGCATATTTCACACTAGAAAGACATAAGATTTTTATTATTGAACATTGAAGGAAATAGTTTAGCAAGATACACAAAACTTGGGTGTCCTAAACGGTAATGCCATAACATTACATCACTATCTAGACTAGACTCCCTAACAAGGTCATGTTTGCTAATACTATTAACACAAGCCTACTCACTGCTGTTGATGCTTGTAGTTTATAAGAGGGTTGAACTTCCAGAAGATAGAGTCTTTCACTGCCTCTAGCACTGCCAATCATCCTCCCCGTAGTCAAATCCTGAAAACACAAGTACTTGAACGAAATTCAGCCACACAGTTCACATCTTTAATAAGTTTACTCACTGATAATAAGTTGCAATTTAGTTTAGGCACATATAAAACAAATGCAAAGTAGGATTCTTAGAAGCAATCACAGTATCAATGCCCAATACTTTAGATAGAGTTTCTAAACTGATATCCATGAAGCAATCACAGTGTCAATGCCCAATACTTTAGATAACAGCCAAGTCATGTGGTCTGAAGCTCCTGAATCAACTATCCAAAATCAACTAGCAGACATCTGTGTTTGGCTAAGGATCTTATGCAGTGCATCCAACTGGTCCTTACTGAAAGGTTCAGTTCTTGTGGTGGAAGACGAGTTTGCTCGACCCTCACTGTCCTTAGCTGGTTTCCAATCGGCTGGTTTCCCATAAATCTTCCAACACTTCTCCTTTAGATGTCCAGGTTTTCTACAGTGATCACACCATTGTCTACCTCCCCTGCGTGGTTCCTGATGATTACGGGCAGCCAAAGCAGAAGCTTCACTCCCTGTTTCTTTTGTTTCTGTCTCAAGCATCAAAGTTCTGCGACTTTCCTTTCGTCTGACCACAGAGAAAGCCTCACGAAGACTTGGCAGTGGCTTGGTACCGAAGATCCTTCCTCGCACAACATCGAGATTGGAAGTTAAACCCAAACAGAATTTGTAGACTCTCTTTGTCTCGATAATCTTCTTGTACTGTTGAGAGTCTTCGGGTGAACTCTACTTATATTTTTCAAATGCATCAAGCTGTTGCCAATAAGTCTGAAGTTTGTTGTAGTACTCGGTCACCGAGAGATCCCCTTGCCTTAAGTCATGAAGTGCTCCTTCAATTGTCACTAATTCAGGAGTGTTGTCCTTGTGAGAGTATGTCTCTTTCACTGCTTCCCAAACCTCGGCAGCTGTCTCATAAAGAAGAAAATTCTCACCGATATTAGGTATCATCGAATTTATCAACCAAGACATGACTTGACTGTTATCTCTCTTCCAGACTCTATATCTGACATCCTTCTCTTCGGGCTTCATAAATTTTTCTGTAAGATAGTCTTTCTTCTCTTTGCTGTATAGATAAAGTAGGACGGATTGAGACCACTGGAGGTAGGTTCGACCGGTAAGTTTGTAGGAAGTAATGGACATATGAGGGAAATTTTGAGGTTCTCCACCATTGCAGCCAAGAATGGTGGTTTCGGGAATTGTAGACTTGGTTAAGATTGTTTCAGAACAGTTGGATTCAGTTTCTTTGGACATGATGAATGATGAGGATTGTTACCGGAAAGAGCAACAAGAAGATCTGAGTTACTGCTGGAAAAGGCAGTAAGGAATTGGGATTCGGGATTCGGAATTAGGGATTCGGGATTCGGAATTCGGGATTCGGGATTTGGAATTCTGGATTCGAAATTTAGAATTCGGATTTTGGAATTGAGATCACTGCCATAAAGAGCAGTAAGAGAAGGAAAAAGAGAAAAAAAAATTATGATTTTAGAGGAGGCTCTGATACCATGTGAAAGTTTATGTTTTATTTTATTGAATAAAATCTGTACAAAACAGCCATATATATATATATTATATATATATATATATATATATATATATATATATATACACACACACTAGGCACTAACAATTTGTTTAATCTAAGGAATCTGTTTCCTTTTAAAAAAAGGAAACTAATACCAAATCATCTAATAATAGGAAACCTAATATATATATTATAATTAAATATCTAGATCTCTAGAAAAACAGTAGCAATATCTCCAACAAAAATTATTCACAACAACAGGACAAACGAAACACTTTAGCTGCGTAGACACTTTTCAAGAGACTGGTTATACAGTTACACCAATCAATTATATCATGCACTAAGACTTTCGTACAAGTCACAATGATATTCCTTCCTCTGTATATTAATGCCACAGATCACAATCACATTGTTCAATCTCTTTATTGCACCATCTAACTTACATGATTTCATTTTCTGATTTTATAAATTACTCTTTCCTCTTGTTTTTCCGAAATGTATCTAACAGCAAAAATCAAAGAATCAGGACAAGTATAAAATTTGAAAGAGAATACATTACAAGCATTCTGATTTCTGGGTCAGTGTAGATAATTAACTGCAGGATATCAGTTCATCTTCTTTTTTTTTTTTTTTTTTAAATATGCAGAACTGACTTAAAAGGCCAGAAAAGCATAGAGCAATAAACCACAACAAGAATATGAAACTACAAAAGGACATACCTTTGAACAAGTTCTGCAGTATGTTCATCACCACAGATACCTCAACCATGTTTCTACGGCTATGGCTAACCTCATCAAGCTCTTCTCTTCCACCCAATATGTTGATGAAAGAGTATGGACCAAACATTGGACCAGGCAAGAAGCATTGTTTGTAGCTTTTGCTTTTAACATTTGGGCCATCTAAAATCTGGTTATGATAAAACTTTAAATTTGGGAAGAAGCTAATTGATGGATGCATTCTGTATTGTATATTGAGCAGGTGTTTTTTATGACCCAATGAGCTTAACCTCTCAAATAAACTTCTGCCGTAACCAGCTTCATCAGAAACCTAAATCAAACCCAAAAAAGGAAAACAGAGAAAAAAAAAATCAAATTCAAGCTCTAATAAGGAAAAACAATACCAAGGAAATGAAAGACAAAAAAGGCAAGTAAGATATCCAAATAACATCAACATACACTGCTTTCAACCATTGCAGGCAATTGACACTCATCGCCAATGAGAATTGCATGTTTTATACCCATGAGCTTTAGAGGTATGGTTGATTCACTTTCTTTTAATTGTGCACCTTCATCGATAACAAGAAAGTACAACGGTTCCATGTCCACTGTATGGAGGTTATATGAACTGGTTGCAGTGCAAAAGAATAAAGAAGCCTTTTCAAAACAGAAATTCTTTAATGATCTTTTGCCCATGGACATTGGAAGGCCAAGTTCTTTAAAGGAATTCAAAAGATTGCTTGAAAGAGAATGACATTCACTTCTTGTCTTCTGCAACAGGAGGTACTTTTCATCCAGAATTGACTGAGAAAGATATTCTTCAACTGAATTTGAAAAAAGCTCTTCCAGTTTTTCAGAAGCCACATTGTATTGAAGCAATAAAGTTTCAAAAGACTGAAGTAACCTAATAAGGGTTACCATGTTTTGAAAATTAATTTCCAAAATGTACTTTTCTGGTATGTGAGTCAAGAAGACAAGCATGCATTTTCTAAGTGAAGTTGCAGTACATTTAAATCTTTCCCTCACAAATTGCAGAAATGACTTGATCTCCGTCTTGTGACCATCAGTTTCATTTTCCAAGAAAATATGATATTGCGGAACACAATCTTGAAGAAAATCTACCATGGAAGTAAAGCAATGTGTCCAACCGGTAAGCTGTACAAAGTACTCATGAAGCCTTTTAATGCGATAGTCCATAAATATTTCTTCAGTTTCTGCACCAACCTTTAGTCTATCCTTGTTCCCAAATAAGAGAATATCCCCCAGCGGACAAAATAAATTGTCTCTTCTAGAGTCTGCTCCATATGATTCTTTCACCAGCTTTAGAACGCGTGAGGCCACTTCCTTAATTGCAACATTTGTCGGGGCACAAACAAGTGTTCTGCATTTCATTTTCAAGAGGTTATAGAGCAGAATACTAACAGTCTTGGTTTTCCCCGTCCCCGGTGGTCCCCATATAAGATCAACACTGGACTTGTGGTAACAATGCATTTTACTGAGACAAACAGAAATAGCTTTCACTTGTGAATCATTCAGGTTAGTTAATAAACGAGGACCAAAATTCTCATTTCGGATGCCCTTGCTCTGCATACAGCATTGTTCACAGTTTTCCTCAACCTGACATCCAGCAAGAAAATTTCAATAAAAAAAAGTTTTCAGTTGAATATGAGCAGGAAATTAAAATTCATTGACCCTAAAATTAATTTATGTCATCCCCATTTTTGCACTATGTTACATCCAATGCATGATGTATCCTCTCATATCAATGAAAGATATTCCCACACCAATGAATGCAATGACAAAACCATGATATCAATTCAACAAAATCATCTTCAGAATGCTTACCCCAGGATCAATGCTTAAAACTTCCTTGATAATCATCAAATTTCCAGACATACCCAGTGAATTCCATATATTTCTGTTAGGAATTACATTTGTCAAGTAAATCACAAACATTGATTTCATCTTCTCATCATCAAGTTGTATGTCTTTTGCAGACTGCACTTCAAAGTAAGTCGATGTAGAACCAATCTCATCCTCTGGGATTTTTTTGACTAATAGAAAAGTCCACATCCTTCCCACTCTTTGCAAATCAGAAACAGATTTAGGCTTGGCATCTGCTAGAATTAAAACATCCCCTGGCAAAGTCTTGTATGGCTCCTGCCCACGATTACTGAATACATTCCTCCACTCATCAACTGTAACATTATATAGGTTTGTTCTTGGTTTGGTCTCCTCAAAATAAACAATTTGGGAAAAAGGTGCTCTGGCGATGGTATTCATGCTTGAACACAATTGTGTTCGTGTTTCTTCCAATAAAGGGAAAACATATGACTCGAAATATTCTTCAAGAGAATGAAATGATTGAGGAATCTTTTGCACCTAAAATGTACAATGCAGAAGAGAATATCAAATACACCATTCACCTTGTCATTATCAACTTGAATATCATACAAAAGTAATTAAAGGCATATAAAGAGGAGAAATGGCATGAAATCATTGGTTCATAACATGAGGCAGAAAGACAGTATTAGATAGGGGTGGACACTAAGTTCGGAACCGAACCGAACCGAAAAAAGGGTGTTCGGTTCGTATAATTAATTTGGTTTAAACCGGTTTAAAAATTGAAAACCGAAAAAGTTTTCAGTTCAAACCGGTTTGCTTTTCTGAAAACCGGTTTGAACCGATAAACCCCCTATAAAACTATAAAAAAAACCTTAACATTTCTAGTGTTCTTTCTCTTACACAACCACACAACATCTCAGTTCTATTTATTTTTGAGAAGGTATTATTATGTAGTGTACTATTATTAACTGATTTTGAACTTTTATTTACGAGTTTGGATTTTGGAATGTATTAATATGTTTTTATATTTTGGAATGGATTTGTTATTAACTTATTATTATGTATTAATATGTTTTGGAATGTATTAATATATTTTTTATATTATGTAATATGTTGTTTTGGCTTTGGGTTATTCAAATGGCCAAAAGTAGGCCCATTAAACTATTCATTAATTTTAAAATAGATTAAAAAGACTCATTAAGTTATCCAACCCATTAGGCCCAAAACCAAATTGAACCAAACCGAATTAAACCGAACCAATTAAAATCAGTTCAATTCAGTTCGGTTCTCATTTCTTATTCGGTTTAAACCGGTTTAATTTTGGATGAACCGAACCGAACCGAACCATGCTCACCCCTAATATTAGACAAGACATGTGAAGAATTTTAAAGGCTTAAACATTAGATGATCACTGAAGTACATGTAGATGTACTTATAGCCTCATAAGTGATGCATTGTACTTTGCATCCAACAACCTGTAGCATCTGTGCCGCATTTTCTGAAAATAATTGTGAGATGTCACGTAAAAGATTTTAGAGGTACAAACTCATTCTTAAAATGTTGGTTCGCATTAATTGAACAAAATGAACATCAAATGGCATTTATTAGGGGAAACATTTGAAATCTAAGAAAATTGTCCGATCCGTTGAATCATATGCAAAGACTGACATTTGTTTTTATTATTTCATTAAATTATTTACCAAACCCCCAATAATCCTAAAACGAGCAATATGTTTTCTAGTAGTTTCCAGGAATACCACTGTCCAAATAAAACACATAGTCATTATAAGAATTGGAATCATACTCCAGTAAGGAAATTTCTAGTTGTTGCATCATAGTTAAGTGATGTAGGACAATTGGCTTTGGATTTTGAAGAAGAGATGAATAGGAAATTGTCCAAAAGAGGTGTTTCAAAGAAACGGGCATAACTTTTCGCTCGGTTGTCAGATTTTCTATTATAATATGTTTTCGGAAAGGGTTTTCAGAGCTCCATAGCGGAACAACCGGGCTTGCCCGGTTGACGTCATTTACTCCCTCAACGGAGCTGTTTAAGTTAGGTTATCCGGCATCCGAAGATTTTCGTGTTTTTTTTTATTTGTTTTCCGTTTTTTTATTTAGATGAGGATATTTTAGTCTTTTCTGTTTTTAGGGTTTTCTTAGACTATTTAAAGGCTTTTGTTATCAGTTTCGAAGTATTCAATAAATTTTACAATTTGGTTTCAAGTCTTTTTTTTTCTGGTGGATTCCTGTTTATGTTCTGTTAGGGTTACGCTGGTGATCCTAGAACTTCCGTTCTGCGTCAATTGGTATCAAAGCAAACGTCCAACGGAATGCAGAAAATGCTACGGCTTGGACCGCTGGACACCTGTGGAGGTTTGGACGGTAGCAATTCCTCGTTGCTAGCTCTTCCCATCCCATATAGTATTCTCCTCCTCTTAAAAAAAACTCGTCCTCGAGTCTGGCAAGGTTTTGTATGAGTGGATAATACTTCAAATGTACCATCTTGTCAATTACTGGCTTGAACGAATATACTTCAGATGGCAACAATAATGTTGGATCTTCAAAATCTAAATGAAGAAAAACAATCCTCAAATTACCCCCAAAAAATTTGTGTGAATTTTCAAATTTGTCAAGAAGAAATTGTAAGTCAATCTGGTTAAATATCCCACACAAGTTGTCACCCTTGGAAACTTTATCAATTGGTGATGACTATTTGGAGCACGTCTGGAACTCGTGAGGCTGATTTGAAATTTTTGGCACTGTTGAGGCTGATCCACAATTTCTGCTGTTTTTTCTTTTTCAATTTCGTTTCTATTTTTTTTTCTTTTTTTTTTACGGGGAGATATGAAGGGTGAATATATGGCGTTTAGGAAGGTAGTTGGTTGTGGTTGACATGTTCTTAAAAATGGGGCATTTTATACCTTGTCGGAAGACATCTGATGCATCACATGTGGCTCAGTTGTTCTTTCGGGAGGTGGTTCGTTTACATGGTGTACCCCAGTCAATCACATCTGATAGGGACTCGAAGTTTCTTAGCCATTTTTGGGTGACATTGTGGCGACGGATGGATACCACTCTGAAGTTCAATAGCACTGCGTATCCACAAACTGACGGACAGACAGAGAATCTAAACCGAACACTGGGAAATTTAATTCGGAGTATCTGTGGGGATAAGCCAAGACAGTGGGACGTGGCTCTGGCACAAGCTGAGTTTGCATATAACAATGCTGTCCATACAGCTACGGGTACGTCTCCATTCGCTTTAGTGTATCGACAATCTCCTAAGCACGCATTGGATCTGGCAAAGCTTCCCAAGGTCACTGGTATGAGTGTTGCTGCTGAGACTATGGCTGAGCAGGTTCGTGATGTTCAGACTGAAGTGAAGGCGCGGTTAGAGGAGAAGAATGCAAAGTATAAGGCTGCTGCAGATGTTAAAAGGCGTGAGAAGTTGTTTGATGAGGGAGACCAGGTTATGGTGTTTTTACGTAAGGAGAGGTTCCCGGTTGGTACCTATAATAAGTTGAAGCCAAGGAAGTATGGACCGTACAAGGTGGTTAAGAAGATCAACAATAATGCCTATGTGATCGACTTGCCTACTGATATGAACATTTCCCGAACTTTCAACGTAGCTGACCTTTATGAGTTTTGTGATGATGTTCCGCTCTATCCAGATTATAACTCGAGGTTGAGTTCTTCACAGGTGGGAGAGACTGATGTAGGACAATTAGCTTTGGATTTTGAAGAAGAGATGGATAGGAAATTGTCCAAAAGAGGTGTTTCAAAGAAACAGGCATAACTTTTCGCTCGGTTGTCAGATTTTCTATTATAATATGTTTTCGGAAAGGGTTTTCAGAGCTCCATAGCGGTACAACCGGGCTTGCCCGGTTGACGTCATTTACTCCCTCAACGGAGCTGTTTAAGTTAGGTTATCGGGCATCCGAAGATTTTCATGTTTTTTTTTATTTGTTTTCCGTTTTTTTATTTAGATGAGGATATTTTAGTCTTTTCTGTTTTTAGGGTTTTCTTAGCCTATTTAAAGGCTTTTGTTATCAGTTTCGAAGTATTCAATAAATTTTACAATTTGGTTTCAAGTCTTTTTTTTTCTGGTGGATTCCAGTTTATGTTCTGTTAGGGTTACGCTGGTGATCCTAGAACTTCCGTTCTGCGTCATTAAGTGTATAAAAAAAGGGTTTTAAGGGTACACTTGAACTGAAATGGACAGACACTCGTATACTAACTAGTTTATTTATATAAATAAATTTAATCTATGGATTATGAACAAACTACCAAAAGTCCAACTACATCAATACAATAACATCCAGGAAAGTTCAGAGTGCAAGCCATATTTACAAAACCTGATTCTAAATGAAAATGCATACATTACATTTATCTTCTGTAATCATATCCGTACGAAAAGGTTTTCTTTTACCTTTTTCTTTCTGTTATATAAGAAGTTAAGAACAATGAATGGCCAAACATTAAGGTATTAATTGTACTCTCGGATGTTTTGCAATAATGATTTTTGCTAACAATCAATGTCCTATCATTGAAGTATTGAACTAATTTATGGGCAATCGCATTTATCTGATCAGCATCAAATACAAACTGGAGATTCTTATACAACCGAATTAAGGGCAACTTCAACATACTGTAATTGCTAAACCTGCTTACCAACAAATTAATAGAGATGATGTAACTAAACAACTATATGTAAATTGTCCAAGGGTAAGTCCTCCTCCCCAAAACCCTAACTTGTAATAGGTTCCAAAAAAAAAAAACCTAAGAATTGTTAAACATGTATATAAAAGTACACTATGATAATAAAGAAAGTGGGCAAACCTTGTGCTTGAAAAGATTTTTATTAAAAATGTCTTCAAGAGACCAAGAAAACACAGTACCAAAGAAGCCATCATGATCATCTGAAGTTTGCTTTCTAGATTCTTTACCTTTCATCATTTCCTCTTTCTATATCTATATCATCAAACAACAATAGCAGAGCTGAGAAATTATAGAAAATAATGACAATAATAATAATAATAAAATTTCAAGATCACCCTTTTAAATAATTGAGACGAAGAAAACAATTACTTAAGCAGAAAGCAAGTAGAGATTCTATGCAATGCAATGAAGTAAACAAAAAACAGATAGTACGATGACACTGAAAAGACATAAAACTGATGTTTTTAAAGGGAAAAAGTGTAGCCTTTTTTAAAGAAGAAAGCTCTGTGAATTAACTTGTAAACAAGTATAACAGAGGAAGTTGTAGAGACTGTTGTACCAAAAGAGAAGAGAGTTAGCTTTGGAAATTTATTTAGTAGAGCTTCGTATTCATGCATTTGCTTTCACGAGGAACAGTAATATATACTACTTAAGGTACTACCAAGATTCAAAACAAAAATGCCGACGAGATAAAAGTTGTTCCGGTGTAAACCAACGCAAGGTTATTGGTTTGAGTTCTCTCCCTACAAAAAAAAATCCAGAATTATTTATGTAATAAATATAAAAAAAATTCAAAAATGTGCAATTGCGACAAATTATTATTATCGACAGACAAAAACGCAAAGCTCGCCCTTTAGTCTTTTTTATTTTTAAGGTCAAAATACAACCGATATCTTGACATTTGACCATTAGACTGTTATAATTGACCGATCAAATACCAATTTCGTATTTAAAAAAAAAAATTAAATCACTTTCTTTTATAATTTTGGCATAAACCGGATATTTACTAAAACTTTCAAAAGATCATCTCCCGATAATTTTTTTTTTATTATTTATAAAAGTAACGTTTAGGTGGTTTTTGGTTGGTGGAATCAAGTATGGAATGGGAAAAGGAATCTTCATTCCATTGTTTGTTTTGAACAAAATGTCATGGAATGAGGGTATGGATATTGACACCCATAAATATAATAAGTACACCCATATTTATTTATAAGTACACACATGTCTAAAATTTAAAATTAAATCATTACTATAAATACACATCTTAATGTCAATAATACCCTTATTTTAATTAATGTATTCATTTTAATACATTTTATTTATAAACCATTTTAAGTTATTAACACACCTAATTCACAAATGATAAATTCTTAAGTTTTTCATGCCCTATAACACAAATAAAAACAAAATAAATCTTTTGATAACAACCCAACTTACCTTTTATAACTTTTTTGTGGAAAAAAAAATGGCAGTTATCCTCCTCATCCTACTCAAATTCAAAGCATTCTGGTTGGAGATACGAAGTTCATATTTACCAATTCGTTCCATTGATCTAATTCTTACCCAAAAACCAATGCAGTTTGAGTTTGCTATGTTACGGCTTGAGTTTGCTATATTTAATGGCTGGGGAAGGCTAATAGCGTAATAGGAACAACAAGTTCGGTGACAAGGTAAGCTGCTGATTAGTGTTTGCTGCAATCCAGTCATCTTGACATGAAATTGTTGTTCTTAATGGCCTTTTTCCTGCCCTTACATAGCAACCTCAAATTTGTGTAATGTTTTTTTTTTCATCTTTCCTTGCGCAACAAGATTGACGGGGGTGTGGTACATCAACAGATCCATATATATCTATTGGATCATTTTTTACGTATTAAGCTATTCAACAAGAAAAGCTCTGGATATGAACTAATGCTAATTATTTCTAAATTAGGGTTTATCATAATTTTTTTATTAAAAAGATATAGTCTAAGATATGTATGTAATTGATTGGTGTACATAAGCATTTGGTTTATTTTTAATTAAACTAATTTGTCCTTATTGGTAAATTTTTATTGGGATATTTTTATAATTAAATTTTTTATTAAAATATGGATGTGTTTATCATATTTATGGGTGTCAATATCGGCTCCCATGGAATGAGGATTCCTTCTATGGAGGATTCCATCAAAATAATGGATTAGGATTTCTATCTCTTGACGTCGGAATCCGGGTTCCACCGTCACTGAAATGTTACATTTATGAATTTGTCCTCAAAATAAAAACAAAACAAAAATCAAAATAAAATAAAAAATAATAGGGGTAATTACAATTTGGTCCTTATAGAAACGTCGTTTTTTTATCCGACTAATATGTATTAGGGATTTTGGTCATCATCTTTTTGAAAATATACCAAAATGGTCATGTGACCAAAAAAGTAACGGTCAAACATAACAGTGCAATGAAAGTACTATTTTGCCCTCACTTTAAAATAATTGTATATTAAACATTGAAAAAAAAAGATTAATTGAAAAGTTAAAAAAGAAAAAGAAAATGGATCATCACCAACTATTGACCCCATCCATCCATTCAATGGATTGTGGCGATCAAATAAAATTTAAAATAAAAAAAAAACTCAAAAAAAATTATCTTTGAAAACTCTGAAAAAAAAATATTTAAAAAACAAAATTGGTATGGTGGATTGGATCTCATCAGCGGACCTCCAATTGCACGAAAATATAGGTCGTCAGACCTCCATCTTCACGGCAGAAGCCAAATGTAATACCCCACTTCTAGAAATTTCCCAAGTCTAAAATCCAAACTCAAATACATGACTTAAATTCGAATATAGATAAGTCAATTCGAGTTTCAACCTAGAATTTGCCCAACCCAAGGCTAGGCCCAAGTAGACATGACGCCGGTTCGGTTCGAACCGGAGAATCGAACCCGAACCGGTGTCAGAAAACCGGAACCGGAACCTGAAAAACCGGTTCCGGTTCTAGAACCGGCCAGGGAATCGGTCCGGCCCGGTTCCGGTTCCGGTTCGAACCGTCCGGTTCTTCTTTTAAATATATATATATATATTTTTTATATAAAACAGATCTGAGAACTGAGTTCTCAGATCACCTCTCCTTCTCCTTCATCTCTCTCTCTCTCCCTCTCTCTCAAGCCACCACCGGTCCACCATCTTCAATCGGCCATCATCGATCGGCCATCATCGATCACCTTCTTCTTTCTGCGGTCGGACTCGGCCATAATCGTTCACCTTCTTCTTTCGGCGGTCGGCCATCATCGATCGTCTTCTTTCTTCTTTCTTCTTCGCTATCCTCAGCTTCTTCTTCTTTCTTCTTTCTACTTTTTTTTTCTTCTTCTTGCTGCTTGGATCGAACAAGAGAGTCAAAGAGATGGGATTGGGGTGGATTGTGTGTGTTTGAGTTTTGGTGGGCTGTGTGAGTTTTGATCGGTTGATTGGTTGTGTATTGATGTGTGTTTGTGTGTATGAGAAACTGAGAATACGTGAGAAATACTCTGATGAAAACTGATGTGTATTGTTGATTTGTTGTGTGTGTGAGTCTATGAGATCTATTGTGTGTGTGAGTCTGTGACTGACTGTGAGATCGATTATGATGAAAATTGATGAATGTAGTTAGAGATTGGAAATACAGGGTTGGCCGGTTGGGTCACTTGGGTGGATTCCATGGTGTAGTCGACTCGAGTAGGGAGTGATCAACTGATCACTGATTCACTGATCAAGTGATCAGTTTGAGTTTTTTTTTTAAATAAATTAAAAAAAAAACCGGTTCCGAACCGTCGGAACCGGTGGAACCGGACCGGAACCGTGGAACCGGAACCGGCTGTCATGTCTAGGCCCAAGTTGGCCCAACCCAGAATTAGTATTTTAAAATATTAAATGAAAAGGCATGCTGCCAATAAAAGAGTAAGGTTGCAAAATTTGGTGATAGGTGGCAGGATAAAGCAAAGAATAAAATATGAAGGGAGAAAGGTGGCAAGTGGATTAGCGTGAGATAAGTAGACATGACCGCAGTTCGATTCCGGTTTCAAGGGGACCTGGAACTGGAACCACTTGGAGGGGGTTCCGGTTCCACTGGTTCTGGTTCGGTTCTCCCGGTTCCGGACAGTTCGGTTCTTTTTTATTTTTATTTAAATTATCTACTAACCAAAAGAAATTATTAGATATGTAATGATGTGAAATTGTAAATGAAGTTTAATGGGTAAGCCGAAATTTAAATAAAATAAATATATAAAAAACTTAAAAAAATAAATTGAAAGAAAATAAATATAAACAATTAAATAATTGAGAGTTGAGAGAGAATTGAAGAGAATTAGAGAGAATTGAGAGGGAATTGGTGAGGAGAAATGAACAGGATGGGGTATTTATAGGAAAAAATGAGAAAAGGAAAAAACAAAAAATTAAAAGAATAAAAAAAAATGGGCTGGAACCGGCGGTTCTAGAACCGGAATAGAATAGCCGGTTCGAACCGCCGGTTCCAGTCCAGTTTTTTTAAAGGAACCAGAACCAGAAACAGAATCGGAACCTTAAGGCTCACGGTTCCGGTTCGGTTCTAGAACCAGAACCCCGATTCCGATTTTTATTCCACGGTTCCGGTTCCGGTTCGGTTCCACGGTTTGAACCGAACCGCGGTCATGTCTAGAGATAAAAAAAAAAGAATAGAAAATAAGAAAATATAATTAAAAGAAAATGAGGAGAGAGAAGTAATTTCGTACAAAAGCATCAATAGAACATAGAGAAAGAAGAAAAGAAAGAAAGAAGAAGAAGAAGTTGGGCGAGAGAGAGAGAGAGGAGGGAGGGAACCGAGAAATTGAGAGAGGGAAAAGAAAGAGAGCTGTTTTGAGAGATTAACAAAGGAAGAAAGAAGGAAGAGAAATAAAATAAAATAGATCAGTTATGGAAGATATATGGTTGTAACTAGTGCTGTCCACGGTTCCGGTTCGGGCTGGTTTCGGTTCAGTGGACAGCTCGAACCGAAACCGAACCGAAAAATTTCGGTTTTGGTTTGGTTTTTAACCGCCGGTTTGGCGGTTTTGGATGATTTTTTTTATATATATGTAAACCGGCGGTTAAACCGCCGGTTTTGGGCGGTTTTGGACTGTTTTTGGATGGTTTTGGACGGTTTTTCCAAAGGCTAAACCGAAACCGAACCGGCTTCAATCGGTTTCCAACCGGTTTTGTAACTGCTGGTTTCGGTTTTTCAATTTCGGTTTCGGTTTTTAACCGCCGGTTTAACCAAACCGTGGACACCTCTAGTTGTAACCGAGAGAGGGAGGGAAGTATAGAAGATAAAGAAGGAAATAGAAAAGAAAGTTGTGATATATAAGGTGGAGAAAACAGTTCAATATATTTGGTGGAAAAAGATATACATATAAGTAATTATTTTAGCATAGTAGTGGGGATAGAGACAGATTATTATATTTCCCAATAAATTCTAAATTGGGTTTATGTATTTCAGGGTGGATCAAGAAATAGATGAATTCAGATGGAATCTAGTTCCAGAACATATTTGAGCAAAGCACTGTGAGTGGATAGTTTTATTTATTTATAATTGTTAGCTTTAATTATTAGTAATGAATGGTTTATTCATTTATGTAGAAAATAGAATTCCAGATGATTTGAAATGTTTTAAGAAATATGTAGATTTCCAGAATCCAGAAATATATTAGTCATAGAATTAAGATTTAGAAAGAAGAATAGTTCACGTATATTTAAACAGATTTCCAGTTAGATTTCCAGATTTCTAGATTTTTAGACAGATTTCTAGATAGATATCTAGATTTTCAGAAAGATTACTAAAATTTCAAAAAGTTTTTCTGATTTCCAGATTCAAGTGTTTTATGTGAATTTTCAGAAAAGAAAAAAAAAGTAGATTGATTTATGTTTTAAGAAAAGTATTTAGAAAGAATTATATGTGTATGTTCATATTTTAAGATATCAGATATGTACCTTCCTCAGCAGATTATATTCAAATTATTAGCTTTTGGGGCTGCTCTGCACGTGTATGTGAGATTACTCGGCATGTTCGATCAGATATCGACGTGTATGTGAGATTATATTCAGATTATTAGCCTTTGGGGCTGCTCTGCACATGTATGTGAGATTACTCTGCACGATCGATCAGACATCGGCGTGTATGTGAGATTATATATATATATATATATATATATATATTACTCTGTACGTTTGATCAGATATCGCTGTGTATGTGAGATATGTATTTCCCCCTACTCTGCGTGTGCATTGAGATGTTTTGCCACGTACGTGAGATATTCCCCTGGGTACTAGTTTGGTAAAGAGTTTTCAGATTTTATATATAATCAATAGATAAAAGATTTCAGATCATCCGAAAAGATTTCAGATTATCAGATATTTTATATTTTATAAAATCAGAAAATGTTTTTACTAAATTATATTGTATTTATAGAAAAGTGCGTTTTAAAGAAAAGATTTTTAATTAAATCCCAGCTTATGTTACAGAACAGCTCCAAATTTAAGAAGAGATACACCATTTAGAATGGAATACATATTCAAGAAGAGATTCAGAATTTAGAATGAAATACAAAAATGTTTTCTACAGATTAAGTTTAGCCTAAGAGATACAGAATTCAGAAAGAAATAGAGAAGAGTGTTCTACAGTTAATAGTTCCAGATTAAATTTATTAAGTATAGAATGTCTTTTAGAAAGAGATTTTGTTTTTCGAAAGGTAAAGAAGATACTTATGTTTTCAGATTTATTTAGAGATAGTAGTTTTTAGTAAAGCTTATAAGAAAAGAAAAGTTTTAGTTTCAAAGTTTATTTCCTGTCACTAGGCGTTAGCGCTCATTCTTTTATTTTAAACTATTTTTTTCTCAGGTGTTCTCCAGGTTCGTGCAGATTCTTTAGTATCGTGAGATGGGACACATATGATAATAGAAATGGTAGTTTCATTATTTTAATTAAAGCATGCAAATGTGCATATTTTTCAGATATCATTATTTTTCGTGTATAATTTTGAATATTTAAATATTCAGCATGATGAGTCCAACTCAAAGAAAGCAGATTTTTGATTTAAATATAGTATATTTTATGATGGGCCATAACCCACAGATTTAAATTGCACTTTTAAATTACAAGGTGAGAAAATTTGAAAAGCCAATGAGATTGTTAAAGATTTTGTTAGAAGCCACCTTGAGAATTATATGATTTTTTGTTATGCTTTCCAGAAGACTCATATTTCAGATAGAAAAATAAAATTTTCACAGGATTCCTTCGTACTCAAGATAGGAGTCGGGACGGGTCTTGTTGCCAAATGTTCTAGCTCTTCAGGTTGGCTTGTTGTTCGATTCTGAAAGCTTTCTGGTTTTAGAGCTTGTTTGGTTGGACTTTTGAAAAATCTCTATTCATTAAAGGTCTACTAAATAGAGCTTTTGAAAAAAAATATTATGGTGGTTTGGTTTGTAATTAAAAAAGCACTTTTATTAAAAAATGTCAATTTAGATCAATTTTTTTTTCAAATGGTCTATATAGAAAAGCACCTCCCCATGGATTTTGCCTAGTAGTCGTTTAAACTCTACTAATGTCTATTGAATTTTGTTGACGGTGATTTTTGGATCAAACTATGTGGATCACACGTCACACAAAATATATCGAACTAACAATTGAATAAGAAATTATAGATAACTAACAGATCAAACAACAAAGATTTTACGTTGTAAAATCTCAAGGTGAGAAAACATCCACAGTTGCCAGCGACGGCGAGAGAAGAATTCACTGTGTATAATTCGATTACACACTCAGCCTTACTTGCTCTCTTGAATATCTAATGATTCGTTAACCCTCTTTTGGTGTTTTCAAGGGCTATTTATACATGTACAATCCTTAATTCTCGGAGTACCAATAAGGAAAAAAGTAATACACGTTTAATAAACTTCTGACTTATCGGAGTTGTTTACATCTTGTGTAAATTGAATGACTTAGACTTGCTGCTTGATTGAGACTCTGCTACTTATAAGGTGGTTTGTTTCCTTATCAGAATATGCTTCGAGATGTCTTATTTGAATTGAACTCTTTATCTGCGTAGTTGAGTCGTGATTGTGTTGAATTCTGAGTTCTGAGTTCTGAGTATATCAGGTCATTTGAGGACATCTTTACACTGTACACGTGTTGCTTAACCGATCATCTACCAGACCCGACCAGATCTCGCTCACCCCCAACCATGGATTCATTCCCGATCGAATTTCCATACCCGATTAATCTATTCACCTTGGTCGGGATTTCCCAACCCGAACATCTAGGTGATTTTGATAAATCGTGTGGGGTTGTTTACTAATTATTTCAGGTTAGCTGATTTTAACTCTTCTTCGTTGACACGTCACTTGTTTTTCCTGCAATTCACGTTGTTTATGCTGACGTGTTATCTTTCCAAATTATACCAATAACAATACCCCCTTAAACATTCATGTCGAGCATCTTACTAAACAAAGATAGGTCGCTCGACGAGACATGTTTAATCTTAGGAGCATTTTGTCATATACTCATTAATGCCAAACGGCTATCTTTCGATTTCAGCTACAAACGTTTGATTTGCCTACATGACTTGACGCGAATGACGCAACTGACGGCTGCGGTTCAAATTTCAAACGGCGCGTGATCTTCGAGATTCGTATACTAACCACCACTCTCATGTGACATCATCCTTACATATATATATTTTTACCTTCCTTCTTACATGATTTGACTTCTCAATTTTTCTTTCTGCTTCAAAGGTTTTGCTCACAACTTTTCGATTTCAAATCAGATCTTCGTGTTACGCTAATAACCAGGTATGGATTCTGCCACTCGTCATCGTTATGTAGAACTCTTGATACATTATATTGAGATAGGCGATAAAGAGAATATTGCCAAGGTTGAATCTGTCTTAAGGGGATTTTTTCAAGATTTCTCTCTTCCGGTTCAACCCACAGTTCTTAATGTCGATTATTCAATAGTTCTCCCTGAATTCCAACCCTCTTTAGTTGATTCTAATATTATTAACCCTATTGTTTCTTCTCCAAATACATGCCCAGATATATCAAAAGCAACTGGATCCGGTCGGGGAAGCAGGCCAAGTTCAAAAGATTCACCCCCAGTGGATATGAAAATCCCATCTCAACTGTTGAAGATGGAAGAAGTTCCCAAGCGACGTTGATCTTCATTGCTTAAATTTTCTACCGATCACCCCAGTGCTTTTGACTCAGAAGTAAACGTGGTAGAAGCATCTGAGTTGGCAAAATATGTCGATCGATTTGATATCCCTTGATCGGTTGAACTTTGTTTGAGCAGCCAACGTGCAATATGGAACCCTCCCCGGGGTGCAGTTGCCTTTTATGGGGCAATGCTTACATCCGGGGGTACGTTACCTCTTCAGCCCTTCATTGCTCGATTCTTGGCTGAAGTCGGGATTGTTCCTACGCAGCTTTCCCCAAATTCTTACCGAGTGCTAATGAGCCTATGACATCTCTGGAAAAAGATCAGTTCTAAATACCCCCCAACCCCACAAGAGATTCGAAACTTCTACACCCTGAATCGATCGAATAGCGGGGGTACCTTCTATCTTCAATCTGGCATGATCAACCACTGGATCCCTGAAGGATATAAGCAAAAACCGACCTCTCCTTCCAGTAAGGATCATAAAGGTTTCATCTGGAGGTTCCCTACTTCCAATAAGTATTGAGAAAATACTTGGTTTTTTATTCGGGGAGACTGGGGCGAAACAGTGGTTGCCGATCCTCGTTAAGAGTTGTCCAGAAATAGTGTCCCCAGACATTTTTGTAGTCCTGAACAATGGAATAGAACAGCTGCCTTGCTGAACGAAGATCAAGCCAAAATGTCATTGTAAGCCAGAAATTGGGAAACCAGGGATCGGCGTACATTATTCGTTGAGAAAGACCTTCTAGATCTGGGGTTGTTTCCCCCAATTTCGGGTCGGCGCAAATGCTGTAAGTTTTATCTTTTTCGATTTTGTTATTGAAATCGATTTGGGTTTGTTCTGACCTTTTTCCTCTTTCTTTTTTTCCTGAAAAAGTATTCGAGGTGGATATTGTGGCGGGCGAGCAGATCGAAAAGATAAAAAAATCTTGATAAGATCAGTCGCGCGGAGTCTTCTGCCCAACTAGCGTAGGGAATTGCTCCTCCTCAGCAAGTTTTGGTGGAACATCAATATAAGCCTGACCCTAATGCGTCTCCGGAAGCTTATGATCGGGAAGCAGTGAAAAAATCTTCTGATCTAGTTGGTGAACAAGAAGGGTTTTCTAAAGGCTCAAAAAGAAAAATCACCAAAGAGAAAGCTGGTCGCCGCCCAACTAAGCTTTCTGAAAAATCTCCTGTTAGTAAAGTGGCCAAAACCACGGCGGGTTCTTCTGCTTCTGATGCTGCCCGTAAAATGAAGGAATTTACTTGGCAGAGAAGTTAGAAGCCCATCAGACTGGAGTCAAACCGATCAATATTTAAGGAGATGATGAGGATCAGGACGCACTAAGTGATCTGATTTGCCTAGAGCATCAATCTAAGAAAGGAAATGATCGGGCACCGGCTCCCTCTGTCAGTCTGTTATCTGACCAACCACCAGTAGATAATCAAGCTTCTTCTGATCCTTTAGCTCATCGCGTTGATAATGCGCCGATCAAATTCTCGATCACACGACAGATAGTCTTTACCGACTCAGATTCCGATGGGGAACAAGCTGGACTTAAGAAGGCACAAACTGGTCTTCCCTTTTCTGATCTTGCACCTGATGTTATCGAGGCTTCTCTCACAGGTGGAAATGAGACAAGTTCACCCAAATCTACTGATCAAGGGCGGACTGCAGCTACTTCCCCAACGGTTGTTATTGAATCTACTCCAGTTCCTAATCCAGCCCAAACTGATCGCCAATATCAAGGCTCGGAAACTGCGAATCCTACTGACGTGGTCGGCATCCCAGACCAGGAGGAGATGTCGGTCGACCCTCTTGACATGTTAAAATCCATGTCGGCTGGAAGAGGTTATGTCGGTGAGGGTTATTGGACCGATTTCAGAAGCGCCACTGATACGGATCGAGTCCGTGCCATCTATAACAATGGTGTTTATGTATGTATTCTTTACTTGGTATCTTTTATTCCTTATCTATCTAAGTTATAACGCCCTGACTTTCTTCATTTAATAGGCCGTAGAAGAGATGGCCAGAGCTATGATAACTCAAAGGAAACATGCCATTGAAATATCTCGGCTGAAAAAGAAGCTTGAAAAGGGAAAGAAAGCGATCGATTCAAACTTAAGGAGTCTTATGAAGAGAAGCTGAGGCAGCGTGACCTGACTGAAACTGCTTTGAAAGAAGCTGTGACTGCCGACAAGACCCGAGCCAATACGGCTTTAGATAATCTCTCTGAATTTACCAAGAAAAATATTCAACTTGAAGCAGATTTAGCTGAAGCTAGGCGGCTGTGTGCTGAGTTGGAGCAACAGGTCGTCTCGTCCGAACAAACGGTTCTTGATCAAGAAGCTGAAGCTCGGATTGCTAAAGAAACTTTAGCCACTTCTCAACAATCTATACTTGAAGCTCAATTGGGTTCTGAGGAGGCTAAGCTTCAATACTAAAGATTGGCTGAAGACCTAAATCAGCAAAAGATCAGAATGAAAGTTCTTTCTCAAGAGGCTAGATTAGCCTTTGAGGTTCAGAGCGTCGATTGCTATAAGAAGTCCCCTGCTTTTGAGGCGGTTATGCTGAGGGAGTTTGAACGTGGCCTTACTACTGCTCGGGCTATTCTTTGGGGGTAAGGAAAGGTCTACCGAAGAGGCTCACCGTAAATGGGATTGATCGATCGAAAAGCATAAAGCTGAGTCTTTTAGCGCAATAAAGAATCAAAGGATGAGGTGGAGAGCTTCTTACAGGTCTCTTGGGAAAGAACCCCATAAGATGCATCTAGAGCTTCCTGCCAAATCTTCCCTGGTAGTTTTTCACTGCGATCGGGGAGAATGGAGCAACATCTAAGGGTATCGATGCTGGACCTTTACCCGAGACCGACTATTCTCCTTTTATGGTCGAAGATCCCGAAGATGACATATGCTGGCCAGATTTTGGAGATCTGGCCAAGGGTTATGAAGAGGAAAGCAAAAACCCTAACACCTCGGGACCTGGCAGTACTTCAAGACCTTCAGATGTTTGATGACTTCTTTTCTTCTCTTTTTATCATACGTTTTATAAATTCTTCGTAGCATTGTATGAACAACTGATTTATTCATTTAATGATACCGATCTGAAATTTACTTATATGATGTTCTTTATTTCGATCAATTTTCTCTACTAGTTGTCACTTATAGGTTAGTTATTTTTATAACCGTTTATGATTGAACCAGTCGAATTTGATTGATTGTTAACCCGACCAGCTATATCATATGGCTGACCGAACTTGGTTAAACTCATTTTTGACTTGTCTGGTTGTCCTTTTGGTCGCTTGCTGAAATTCAGTTATTTGTTCAAGTGGTGTTCGTTTGATGGACCATTTGCATGGTATCTAGTTTATAGACTCTTGTCTTTTATCTGGTAACTAAGTCGCCGAGACGTCTCCCAGTAGTCTGTTACTCAAGATTCGCTGGCGTGAGGTTTTTCATTATCTCATTATCCCAACTTATCTTAGCCAAGTATCTTTATTAACTGCGTTTGGATGCGAGATCTTGATTATCTAACCCAACTTTTTATGCATCCATCAGGTATCTGATCTCCTGAAGGCGCTCTAACCGTGCTTCTGATGCACCCAGTTAGTTTCGTTGAACATGCATTGTCTTTGAGACATGTGCTTTTGGTTCCATCATTGAACCCCCAGAGAGCCTGTTTTAAGTTCATCGGGATTTGTTTTTATTTACGAAAGCAATACTAGAACACCTTTCTTGAACCAAGTTTCCGTTGAAGGATTTTTTTATTGATTTCTTCAAAACTATAGAGAGAAACATATGATTAGGCATGAGTAAGATCTATACCTACTCAAAATATCTAAAATTTCTGAAAAGAAAATAGCAAAAAAAAAAAAAAAATGAGAAGACTGCTTAAGGGTAGAATATCTTCAGGTATTGAGCTTTGCATGGTCTGGGTAACTCTCCTCCTTCTGATCGGACAAGGCGATATGCTCTATGTCCAGCTGATCCGACCACCTGGTAATGCCCTTCCCATTTATCTGCTAATGATCCGGCCTACTTATCCCTTGTGTTCGGAGATACCCTTCTAAGAACCAGATCTCCGAGTTGAAATTTTCTGATCCGGACGTGCGAGTTGTAATATCTTGCAATTCTTTGATGGTAAGCCGCATTTTTTACCCTCGCAATGTCCCTTTTTTCTTCCAACTCATCTAGGCTCTGTTCTAAGGTCATTATATTGTAGTCGGGCTCATATAGCTGAACTCTAGGGGAGGTATGGGTTATTTTGACCAGGGATGACGACTTCAGTTCTCAATGCTATGGAGTAAGGTGTTTCTCCTGTTGCAGTCCTTTCAGTTGTCCGGTATGCCAAAAGTACTTCATGCAACTTGTCTGCCCAGTTTCCTTTCTTTCCGTCGAGCTTGATCTTCAAGGTGTGCTTGATGATCATATTGATGGCTTCGGTATGGCCATTGGTCTGAGGATGAGCTGGTGTGGCATAATAATTCTTTATGTGGTACTTTCGGCACATCTCTCTAAAATTATCGCTATCGAATTGGGTCTCATTGTCAGTGACAATCGTATCCGGAATCCCGAATCGATAGATAATGTTATTCTTTACGAAACTAGTGGTATTAGCCTCGGTTATGTGTACCAGTGCCTCCAAACTAGATAATTCAAGTTGCTTATGCTGAAGTGTTATCTTTCCAAATTATACCAATAACAAATTTAAAATAGACAATCTCAGATGCCCAACCAAACAACTCTAGGACTGGGGAATTTGTTGAAGAAGAAGAAGGATCAGTGGAGATGGAGATCCTCAATTGTTTTTTAAAAAAATTTGTTTTTTTTATAATTTGATCTCCTAAGGATGGACAGTGTAGATTCATGTAACTTTTTTTAATTTTAGTTTTTCAATTTTTTTTCTAGTATTTTTCTTCTTTAGTTCTTTTTTTAAATAGGAAACTAGAAACTTGTTATTTCTATTTTTGACTTTTGAATTATTTTTATTGGTACATGTGTCACATGTGTATATTAATTGTGTATAAAGACACAGATGTCTATGTATCCGTTAATTTTGACTAACTATTGACCGATGGAAGGACCGTTTTAATACATTTCTAAAAAGATGAGAACTAAAGACCCTAATATACATAAGTCAGATAAAAAAGTGTAAAAAAAATTCTTTAGGACCATTACGTTTGCTTAAAACATAAGAACCAAACTGTAATTCCATCAAAATAATAATAAAACAGGTGGCCTCCTCCATAATCGGGACGGCGAGGCCTCTACGAAGCCTCATCGTCGTTGGATGCCCTCGCCTCCATCGTTAAAAGATCCAAACTTGCTCTAATTGCCATATGAGAGAATCAAAACCAACATGAGAGAGAGAGAGAGACAGCGGCGGCGGGCGGGTGGCAGTAGGGCAGCGAGGAGACTGGGCGGTGGGAGCAAGGCGGTTAGGCGTGGCTTCAAGGTTGGCTGGTTGGATATCTAATGGGCAGAGCGAAAGAGGCCATGCCCAAACGATTATCGCAAGAGACAAATCACGCATAACAAGAGCTTTCACAGCGATGTGGGATCAAAAAACTTGCTGCCGGCGACGGGACCAGAAGTTGACGGAAGGCGGGAGGACGGCAAGACGTAATCAACAGCGGCAGGACTGATTCGGGCGACTGGCGGTGCGGCTAGGGTTTCAAATTAAAAAAAAAAAACTACAGATGTCAAAACAGTGTTGTTTTGTCATCTCGAGTATGCAGTCCAATTTTTCCTCCCAAATTATTATTCATGATTATTTAGAAAATATATTAAAATTTTAATTATCAATTATTTGAATATTATAATAATATTTTAATTTAAAAATTATTTTTTAATACATCAAGGATATAAAGGGTATTTTAGTCAAAACATCAATGGAATTCATAATTCCATATTGAAACCAAACAAAGGAATCTATATAGGAAATTAATTCATTTTTTATAAGGATTCCATTCCTATATAGATTCATTTTCACAGTTCGCAAACCAAACATGACCTAAGTTGAAAAAACAAAAGGTCCCTTATTTTTGAAAACAGAACTTAATTCCTTCCTCATGCCTAAAGAATCAAAATCCCTTTCTTGATTCTTTTTCCCATAAAATTTGATTCATTTTCATTTCATTTGCTTCCCTACACATTAATTGATGCCTTCTTGGTGACGGAATCTACTAAATTCGACCTTTGTTTTTTGGGGTTTCACACTTGAACAGGGAATGAGGTTCTGGGCACAGCATCTGTCAAGATTTTATTTCAAGGTGAGATTTTGATTTTTGAGGAAAAGAGATGCCTCACCATTCGCATTACAAAACAAGCAGCTATTACCTTTCAACTTTCAAGTATCTTTGCTTTACTTGAGAGCTAAGTAGCATGGGACACGGATACGGGGATACAACACGTTATGATATAAGGATACAAAAATCTCTAAAAATTAGAATACGGATAAGACATGATATATAAATTAAAATAATATATATTTATATTTTAAAAACATAATAACATTTGAAAACATAATCCATAATCCATTCAAACATATTCTCAATAAACATATATCACAAAATCAGAGTGGTGTTATTGGCACACTCCCTACTGATCTATTCATGCCCCTACTTTTTAAATTATAGAATATTCTTTTTTTTTTCCTTTATCAAAATTACTTAAAGAGACATATAATTTAGAAAAGAAATCTTCTATAAAGTAAATCTATTAAAATTTCATATTCCTTTTCCAAAAAAAAAAACCCCAATAATCTGTTTCTTCTTCAAAAAAAAAATTAATTCTTAAACCCGTAATTTGTTTCTTCAAAAAAAAAAAAATTAAATTATTAAACCCATAATCTGTTTCTTTTTCAAAAAAAAAAATTTAATTCTTAAACCTTAAAATCTACTTCTTACATACATCTAAAATATTATGAAAGAGTTTGAGAACGATATCAAGAATATGGAAGAATTGTTTAAGAATGATATCAAACATCTTGAAGAATTTTCTAAGAATGACATAAAGCAAGAATTGTCTGACAATGATAGTAAGCATCTGGAAACAATTCATTCTCTGGAAATAAGTTTGAAATTTATTTTTTCCTTAGAATGATATTAAGATGTCGTTGTGTTGAAGGATCCCTATTATTTTTTATTTTTTCATTTCTATCATGAAATAAGAAGAAAAAAAAAACTAAAAAAATAAAAGAAATAAGAAGAAAAAAATAAATCAATCAATGAATGTGAGAAATATGTATACAGATACAGATACATAGATAAGAGATAGATATATTATATATGGTATGTATTAAGTTTGAAAAATAAGGGGTCGTTTGTTTTTTTCACTTAAGACTTAATGGGTCTGAATTGAACTCATTAAGTTGTTTTGTTTGTTTTTTTAAGTGGTCAAACAACTTAAAAATATCAAAAAACAACTTAAAATAAAAAGTAAGAAATCCTGACTTTTAACTTAATTCCAAATCACTGAATTACAATTAAAATATTATATTCCAAGTTTATCCTCCAAAAAAGATATATTTCCAAATTTATATTAATTTAATATGGTATAAAAAAATTTCTTTTAATATATTTTTTATTTAAACATGTTTTAGAAGAAAAAAAAACCTAAATACTTTTCATAATGAAATTTTTTAGAGATTGAACAATTGAATTTCTCTCCTGCCAAATCCCGGTAAGAACTATTTATTTATTTATTTTTATCTAACTATTAGTATAGTGCTCACTAAAGTTGTCTATCATATTAAGTAGATTTCGTGGCTCGAAAATGTTATAGAATTATTGTATATAAAAATTCAAGAACTTTTTTTTTATTTGGTTTCCGGTGCATATGATTCAGGAAACCCAAAAAAAAAAGGTTTCATGAATTATATTCACCGGAAACGTGGACAACGTATAAAATTGAACTTGAATTAAAACGTTTTTTTGATAATAAATTTAACTTAAACTTTGTTTGTAGAACATGCAAAATTATATTCTTTGTTTAACTTTTTATTTTGTTAAATTAAACTTTGTTTGCAAAAAAAAAAAAACCATACAAAATGTTATAAAGAATGGTGCATGTTAAATTACTTCTTTTAATTAGTATGGGTATAAATGTACAATTACATATTTTCAGACAGTTTTATTTTCAAAAAACAAACATGTTAACAGCACATTCAGATGTGAGGAAAAAAAAAACAAACATGTCATTCAGATTCAGATTTCAGTCCCTATTCAGTCTTCAGAAAAATTCAGGACTTTTCAGTGTTCAGACAAAAAAACAAACGACCCCTAAGTAAAATAAGTAGTTTTGGAAATAAACCAAAAAATTTAATAAAAACATTTAATTTTATTTAATTAAATCAAAATTTTAAAAAGTGGGGCATGGATAGATCAGGGGTAGGGGGTGTGCCAATAGCACCACTCCAAAATCAAATTATTCAAACATTATAGATTAGGGTTACTACCCTACATCTCCTCTCTGTTTTGCAATACTTGAAGCATCCAGAAAGTTCCCTGATTCTTCTTCCAACAACAGAAGCTCAGCAAAGCTATATAAAGACTTCAGAGAGTTGCACCTCAAATCCATGGAATCAAAAGCTTTAACAAATTTCTCCATGGATTTTTTATCTTTAATCTCATAAGAGCAACTCTCTGGAAAGCCTTGTTCAGTTTTGTGTATTTCTTCACTTCTTCCTACAACAATATTTTTCTTCCACCTTTGACTTCCGAAAGGTATTCTTTCAGCATTACGCAATTCATCGAATTCATCATACTCTTTCTTAACCTCTAATATCGCTCCTGCCAAATCCTTATCTTCATCGGCATTAAAGAAACACCGACGATCCTTAGCATCTTGGACTAAGGTTTCCTAAACAGATTCACTTCTAGTTAAGGTTCTTTCATTGCCCAAAATCCAAAGACAGTACCTATAAGGCATCAAAGGAACAGTATTCAATCAACATTGTTGTTAAAATCAATCCATACACAATGTATTATACAATTATACATAAATTGATACCTACCCCTCGTAAGAGCAACGTTAACTCTCTGTGGATTGGATAGAAATCCAATATATCCACCATTGTTGCATCTTACAGTCGATATTATTATTATGTCCTCTTCACCACCCTGGAACCCATCAACTGACTTCACTTTTACTACAAAGCCATGTCTGTTCTCATACTTATGTCCAAGTTGTTTTTGAATTGCAACTACTTGAGCCTTATAGGGTGACACCAGACCAATACTGAGCTTCTTTTTTGAGCGAATCCAAGCTGCATTGTGAAGATTACCCATGAGTTCAACAGGAATATTAGTATTCGTATAATTTTACAAGAGACTTAAGATACTGGGAGATCTTATATTGTGCACTAATTAAAAAAAGCCAAAAGATACAAATCTTGTTGATAGAGATATGTCTTCCTCTCTAATCCTCCAATTAGTTATATTATTCACTTAGAAAGTCTAAAAAGATACAAATCTTGTTTAAAGAATAGAGTCTATAGAGATATGCCTTCCTCTATAATGCACTCAAACTCACTTGATTCATTTGCTTCATAATAAAATTATGGAATAATTACCCCGGTGACCATCAATTTGATCACACACTATCAAAATGATCATTAAATTGAGAATTGGTTTCAAAATGATTATTATTGGCGAAAAGTATGACACTAATGGTCATTATATCCAATTTCATCTAATTCCATCCGATTCCATCAAGTTAGTGGTATTTTAGTAAATAAAGGGATGAAATTAATTTATTTTAGATGTTTTTTGGAAATCAATTTTTTCAATGAGTGGCATTTTGGTAAACAAGGGGATGGTATTAATTTATTTTAGATTTTTTTTTTGAAATTAATTTTTTCTTTTGTTTTCTAAAACGAATAATTAAATTTATAGTGTGTGTATATATATATATATATATATATATATATATTTATATATATGTTTGACATATGCTATACGTATATACACATTAAATATAATTATTCGTTTCAAAAAATAAAAGAAATGATTTAGATCAATACACGTGTCTCTTCTTTATTTTTTAGATTTTTTAGCATTAATCTTCTCAATATATTTATACAAAAAATTTCAAGTCAGTACGTTGGATGCTAACCATTAGATTTACATACTTTGACTCAAAATGTATGCAGTTGTCAAAACTTCTCTATAATCAGTGGTCCACATGCAATACACTAATATAAGTTATATCAGTGCACACTGATGAGAAAATGACTGTATATTATATATATATATATATATATATATTTTAGATATGCTATACATCTATACACACACTAACTATAATTATTCGTTTTAAAAAACAAAAGAAAAAATTGATTTGCAAAAAACATCTAAAATAAATTACACTTTCCTTGTTTTTCCGAATTGTATCTAACAGCAAAAATCAAAGAATCAGGACAAGTATAAAATTTGAAAGAGAACACATTACAAGAATACTGGGTCAGTGAAGATAATTAACAGCAGGATATCAGTTCATCTTCTTTTTATTTTTATTTTTTAAATATGCAGAGCTGACTTAAAAGATCAGAAAAGCATAGAGCAATAAACCACAACAAGAACATGAAACTACAAAAGGACATACCTTTGTGCAGGTTCTGCCGTATGTTCATCACCACAGATACCTCAACCATGTTTTTACGGCTATGGCTAACCTCATCAAGCTCTTCTCTTCCACCCAATACGTTGATGAAAGAGTATGGACCAAACATTGGACCAGGCAAGTAGTATTGTTCGTAGCTTTTGCTTTTAACATTTGGGCCATCTAAAATCTGGTTATGATAAAACTTTAAATTTGGGAAGAAGCTAATTGATGGATGCATTCTGTATTGTATATTGAGCAGGTGTTTTTTATGACCCAATGAGCTTAACCTTTCAAATAAACTTCTGCCGTAACCAGCTTCATCAGAAACCTAAATCAAACCCAAAAAAGGAAAACAGTGAAAAAAAAAATCAAATTCAAGCTCTAATAAGGAAAAACAATACCAAGGAAATGAAAGACAAAATAGGCAAGTAAGATATCCAAATAACATCAACATACACTGCTTTCAACCATTGCAGGCAATTGACACTCATCGCCAATGAGAATTGCATGTTTTATACCCTTAAGCTTTAGAGGTATTGTTGATTCACTTTCTTTTAATTGTGCAGCTTCATCGATAACAAGAAAGTACAACGGTTCCATGTCCACTGTATGGAGGTTATATGAACTGGTTGCAGTGCAAAAGAATAAAGAAGCTTTTTCAAAACAGAAATCCTTTAATGATCTTTTGCCCATGGACATTGGAAGGCCAAGTTCTTCAAGGGAATTCAAAAGAATGCATGAAAGAAAATGACATTCACTTCTTGTATTCTGCAACAGGAGGTACTTTTCATCCAGAATTGACTGAGAAAGATATTCTTCAACTGAATTTGAAAAAAGCTCTTCTAGTTTTTCAGAAGCCACATTGTATTGAAGCAATAAAGTTTCAAAAGACTGAAGCCACATCGATAAAGCTGAAGAAGACGACGGCGACGGCGACTAGCAGCAGAAGACGACGGCCAGCTGAAGAAGAAGAAGACGGCGAGCTGAAGAAGAAGCAGATCAGATCGACGTCGGTGAGAGGGAGCTGATCAGCGGCGACAGTGAGCTGAAGAAGAAGACCAGATCGGGAAAGAGAGGATGAGGAAGAAAGAAGATGAAGATGGGAAGAGATAAGATTATGCACAATGAAGAGAAAAAAGAAAAAAAAATATTGTTAAATTTTTTTTTGAAAAACAAAAATAAAAACGAAAACAAGGTTTTTTTTTTTGTTTTTCAAATATTTCACTTTTAACACTGCTTGTGTTTTTCATTTTTTTTTTGTTTTTCGAAAATAAAATGAAAAACGGTTAACGAACGCGAATTTGAAATCGTTTTTGGAGAACAAAAACGAAAAAAAAACAGCTGCAGGACGGGGCCTTAATTTTCGTTTTTTTTATTAAAAACAATAAAGTAAAGGTTGGGTCCTATAAAAAAAATTAAAAAAAAAAATCAAAAGGCTAGGACAAAAATTGTCCCAACGTTACAAACAGGACTAAATTGTCCTCCAGCAGCAGGATAAAAGGTGGGCTCCACCAGATTTATTGTCCAATCCGGAGTGACCACCAAACGTAGGAATGGGATTCAAAATAAACCTATCATATCCAATCCGGTGAAACAAATGCACCATGATGGAATTAAATAAGGATATTGAATATGAGCCACTCATTTTACATACTTTGACTTTGTATGTATACACTTGTCAAAACTCTTTTATAAATGAGTGACTCACATTCAATATCCTTTTATAATTCCATCAGTGTACACCGATAGGAAAAAAGACTATATATATATATATATATTTATATATTTATAAACACACTAGCCATGACCTACTTGAATCAACAAGAAGTATTAGTTTTCACATCCATACCTACCCATAAGCCCATTTAGCGATATCCATACCCGCATATCTTGGGAATCCATATTTACAGGTAGAATTGACATTCTTATTATGATTCTATAAACATGGCATGACTCAACACAACATAACATGACATGATAGTCACGATATGACACTATTTAGTTTTTATAATAATATTTTAAAATATGTTTTAAATTTATATAAGAAAAGTTTTTTTCCCTACGTTAAATTATATAATTTAGGGCAATTACCGAATAGGTCCTGGACCTTTTTTAAAATTCTAAGTTGTTTGTGACTTTTGGAAAAGTGACCAAATCGGTCCTTACATTTTTCCCAAGTACCAAATTAGTCCCTCTAACTAAGTTCCGCCAGTCAACTTTAACTGTGTAGGGAAAAATTGTACTTTACTTCCTAAACAATATAATAATGACACATGCATAGTTGTTTCTAACACATGTATATTTTTATTTATTTTATTTGAGGATTTTGATTTTATAATAATTTTGACAACAGTGCTTGTATAATATTAACAAAAAAAAAACAATTATATAAAAATGATAAAAGACTAAACCGTAAATGAATGGTAACTAAAGGTATAATTAACATTGTTTTATTAAAATATTTTTAGATTTTTTATAACATTTTAATTAAAAATGGTAAAAATTGTGTTTTATTAATAATATTTTTAAATTTTGTTGTAATTATAATGATGAATTTAATGAATAAAAGACAAAACAATTTTGCTATAATATGACAAATAAGGGGTATTTACGTACTTTAACTAAAATTGTTAAAGTTAACTGTTATATTTAACACCATTAAACTATTAGAGGGACCGATTTAGTCACTTCTAAAAGGAGATGGACTAATTTGACACTTGAAAAAAATATGAGGACCAATTTGATCACTTCTGTAAAAGTCGCAAACAACTTGGAATTTTAAAAACAGTCCATAACCAAATTGGTAATTGCCCAATAATTTAAAATTTAAAAATAAAATAGTAAATTAAATAATTTAAATGTTTTTTATTTGAATAAAATTAACTTTTAGAGTGATTGATAATTTGATTAGTTTTGACAAGTTATTTTAAGAAGTAAATTAGGTATTACTTTGATTATTGAATAATATATTATGTATTTCAACATTTAATAAAATTTATAAAATTTCTTTAATGTTCCTGTGAGATCAAGATAGGATCATTTATACCTCTATTTTTATTATTATTTATCTTAAAATATTTTAAAACATTTATTAAAATAAATTATTTATCATTTTTTTTCCTTCTAAAGAAACCAGATGGAGAAGGCTTTGCCTCCACCACATCTAGAGGAAGTCGAAGCCTCCTCCATCATTTTTAATGTGACAAAAATTTAATTTTTATTTTATTAAATTTAGACATATATTATATAATTATTTTTGTTTTGATATACATCTGGAGCAGAGACATTACTAGCACTATTTATCAATAAGCTACATTCAGTAGTGGTATATATGTTAAAAAATTTATTTTGATTAAATTCAACATGTATTAAAGGTAAATTATTATTTTTTTCTAATTTAAATATTCTACTTTTATATTGATTTGATTTATATTTTTAATGAAAAAAGAAAACAACATCTAAAATCATATTTATTTTACTGATCTCAATATTTTTGCAATAAATATGTACTACTCACACGAGGAGGAGGTAAATCTACATTTTTCAAACATTAAGAGGAAAATAATAATGATCAATAATCCAATGTTTTTGTTTGTTTCTTTTTCTTTTTAACGGTTGAAATCAAATCGGTCAAAGTTTAGTCATAAACTCAACTTGATACTACCAATGTGATAATAAATAATAGAGTAGGTCATCTCAAGTTTATCAAATTCAATCTAAAATAGAGTATTAATAGAATAGAATGTTGGAATCTAGTTACATATCTCCAGAAAATCTCCATTTTCCAATAGTAGTCAATCAACATGAGAATATAGAACAATCCCACAAACTAATACACATATATCCCCATTATAAGTTTATAACCTTACATAGGAAACAATAATACAAAGAAACATTCTTGATAAAGGCATTGCAGCTTCCTCATTCCCTTGTTTTCTGTTTCAAGAATGGAAACATTTTTGGCCTTCTTGACTGCAACCTCTTCACATGAAATTCAATGCAGCTAAACGTTGCCTTAATTTTTCCAACTTACTGGTTCCTTCATCTAACTGGCTTTCATCTTCGCTGTCAACAGGTTTCTTCCGAGTTGATCCATCCCTTTCAGCCATTAGTTCGAAACAAAGTTTCTCCACATCTGCCTGTAAAATACACAAAAAAGAGCATATTATCATCTCCAATTGTTCATTCAAGTTACTCAATGCGTAAAAATTCATAAACAACACACTATCACGCGCTCACCTTTGAATAGAGAGCATTTCTCTTAGGTGCAACTATTGCTCTTGTTGCCAAATCCTTATCTTCATCGACATTACTCCTAGGTGCAAACATTGCTCTTGCCAAATCCTTATCTTCATCAGCATTGAAGAAACACCTACGATATTTAGCATCGTGGACCAAGGTCCCCCAAACACTATTACTTCTAGTTAAGGTTCTTTCATCCCCCAAAATCCAAAGACAGTGTCTGTAAGTAAGGCATCAATGGAACAAACAGTACTAGTCATTCAACATGTTTGATAAAAATAATCAATCCAAATTCAGTGTATTGAAAGATTATAAGTAAATTGATACCTAGCTCTTGTAAGAGCAACATTAACTCTCTGAAGCTTGGATAGAAATCCAATTGATCCACAGCTGTTGCTTCTTACAGTCGATATTATTATTATGTCCTCCTCACTGCCTTGGAATCCATCCACTGACTTCACTCTTACAGAAAAACCATCTCTGTTCTCATACTTACGGCCAAGTTTTTGTTGAATTGCAACTACTTGGCCATTGTAAGGTGATACCACACCAATGCTGAGTTTCTTTTTCGAGCCATTCCAAGCTGCATTGTAAAGATTACAGGTGACATCAAACGGAAAATGTTATGATCAGTATTAAATAGTTTTACAAGTGCCTTAGAGGTCGTTTGTTTTTGTTGAAGACTGAATAGTCCTAAACTGACTAAATAGAAACTGAAACTTCATACTGAATAACAGCTCATGAAACGAACCATCAAGCATGTAATAAGTTTTGGACAGCAAGCATCAGATGCCAATATGGACATGAGACTACAAGAAAAACATACCTTTGTACAATTTTTGCACTATGATCACCACCGCGGATGCCTCGACCATATTTCTGATGCTGCAACCAGCATTTTCATTCTCTTCCTTTCCACCAACTATATTGATGAAAGAATAAGGACCAAACATTTGACCTGGCAAAAAGTTCTTTCTGTAACTTTCTTTTTTAACATTTGGGCCATCTGAAATCTGGTCACAATAAAAGTTCGAATTCGGGAAGGAGCTGATTGATGGATGCATCCTGTATTGTATATTCAGGAGGTGTTTTGTATGACCCAATGAGCTTAATCTCTCAAATAAACTTCTTCCAAAACCAGCTTTATCAGAAACCTGAAACAAAAACCAAATTTAGTAATCAAGTCCAAATTACCAAAACAGAATGCATGTTAAGTGTCCAAATAACATCAACATACACTGCTTTTCACCATTGCCGGTAACTGGGTTTCATCACCGATAAGAACAGCATGCTGTACACCCGGTAGCTGTAGAGGTATAGTTGTCTCACTTTCTTTTAACTGTGCTGCTTCATCGATAACAAGAAATTTGAATGGCTCCATTTTCCCTGAATGTAACTTATATGAACTAGAAACAGTGCAAAAAATTAGAGAAGCCTTTTGCAAACACAAGTCCTCTAGTGATTTTTTGCCAATTCCCTTCTTTAGAATGTCAAGTTGATGAAATAAATTCTGAAGAATATTTAAAGCAGAATGACATTCACTTCTCTTCTTGTGCAATAAGTACTTTTCATTCATACTTGATTGAGAAAGATCTTCAATTACTGAATGTGAAAAGAGAACCTCCAGTTCTTTCGAAGCCACGTTGTCTTGAAGCAATAAAGCTTCAAAAGAATCAAGTAACCTGCTGAGAGATTTCACTTTTTGAAGAATATTTCCTGAAATGTAGTTTCCTGGTATGTGTCTAAATAGGACAGATAGACATTTTCGAAGTGAAGTTTTCAAGCTTTTGAAACTGTCCCTCACAAATTCAAGAAATGACTTGTTCTCCAACTTTTCATTTTCATTACTCGAAATATCTTTCTTCTTCTTCAATTCATTTTGCAAGAAAATATGATACTGAGAAACACAACCTTCAAGAAAAGCTTTCATGGAATCTAAGTGGTGCTTCCATCCTATCTGCTGTCCAAAGCACTCTTGAAGCCTTTTAACGCGATGATCTATAAATATTTCTTCAATTTCTGCACCAATCTTCAGTCGCTCCTTGTTACCGAACAACAGAATATCTCCCAAGGGACACGAAAGAATGTCTCTTCCGGCTTCTCCTTCGAATGATTCTTTCACCAGCTTTAGAAAACGAGAGGCCACTTCTGTAATCGCAACATTCGTTGGAGCACAAACAAGTATTCTGCATTTCATTACTTTCAAGAGATTAAAGAGCAGAATACTAACAGTTTTAGTTTTCCCCGTCCCTGGAGGTCCCCATATAAGATCAACACTGGACTTGTGGTTACAATGCATTCTACTAAGACAAGTAGAAACAGTTTTTGCTTGTGAATCATTTAGGCCAGATAATAAACGAGGACCAAGTAACTTATTCTGCTGCACACAGACGAGTTCACAGTATCGCTTAACCTGACATATTCAACATGAAAATTTCAATAAAACAACTACATATGAGCAGACAAAGTAAATTCAATAATCATGTTCAAAATGCTTACCACACCAGGATCACTGCATAAAATTTCCTTGACAATGTTCAAATTTCTTGACATGTGCAGTGAATGAAATATTCTTTTGATTGGGGTTACATTGGTCAAGAAAATCAGAAACAGTGATTTCTTCAAGCTATCATCATCAACTGGGATGTCTTTTGAGGCCTTGACTTTCAAAGTTGTACCAATCTCATTCTTAGATAGGACTGATACAAATGTACATATCCTTCCCACCTTGAGCAAATCAGTTGCGGTTTCAGGCTTAGTATCCGTCAGAATTAAAATATCGCCTGGAAATGATTCGTAAGGCTCCTTGCCATGATTACTGTTGGATCTATTCTGCCAGCGATGATCGACCACAACATCATACAACCTTGCTTTGTTTTTCTTGGACTTTAAGGAAACCACTGTGGTAATAGGTGCTTTTGAAATAGTGTCCATGGCTGAATACAGCTCTGACCGCGTTTCTTCCAGTAATGGAAGAACAAATGACCCAAAATACTGCTCAACAGAACCAAATGATTCTGGAATCTTTTCGACCTAAAAGAAATGAAACCAATTTCAATGCAGTGGAGAAAAAACAGAGAGAAACAGAGTGGCATATATACAACAATTACTATACAAAAAGTATAGAAATACTTCTACTCTTAGATGTTTTGCAAATTGGATTAGGTGTAGGAAAGAATTCAGTCAAAAGAAATTTATAACATATCGAAATCAGAGATCCCAATCCTTATTTCCTTATTACAAGTATAGGGTCTTTCTCCAGGATTATCACATTTGATTGTAATTAGGTTAAACATCAATTTACACGGATTATCATAGGATTATCACTTGTGATCATCAGTTAAACACCGATTTACATGGACTAGAGAATTGTTCAGTATATATGTATGAACTACGTTAAAATTTTCCCAGAAAGAAGCCTAGACAAAGAACAGAAAATGATTTGAGCTAAGCATAACAACAGTAACATATATACATGTCTTATGAACCAGATTGAATGTAGTAAAATATTCAAAAAGCTGATAAACAACGAAGATGATAATGGAGAAAGAGAGCTAACCTTGTCCTTGAAAAAGTTTTCATTAAGAATGTTCTTAAGAGACAGAGAAAACACAGCATCATATAAGCCATTGGCATCAGGAACTGCTGTTTTCTTTGTTGATCCTTTACCTTTCATCATCATTTCAACTTTTTATTTGTGTATATCAGTATATCATAGAACAACAATCAGAGAGCTAAGTTAAGAATTAAAGAAGAAAAAAAAAACAGTTCATTGTCACCTTTAAGTACTAAAAAGAAGTTACTTAACCAGGAAGCAAGTTAAGTGCTAACAGATATGAGCTCTCTGTTGAAGAAACCTCAAAAAGAAGTTGTTTAGACATCTGTAGCAAGAGGGCGGCTTTAAGATTCTTACTGGAAGGAGAAAAGCTTCGGTGTGTGTTTGGTATGGGGACGGGACTGGACTGGATTGGATTGGACAGTTATTCCATGACGTGTTTGGATTGTATGAGACAGGACTGTGGACTGTACTGTTATACGTTTGGAATGGTTGGGACAGGACGGGACAAGAGATTCAAATGACCAGAGTGCCCTCCTTGTTTTGTCTAATATTAAACAATATATTAAACAATTTTTATATATCGTATTTAACGATATTAAATAAATATTGTAATTGAAATATATTATAATATTTAACAAAAATAAAAGTGTTCAAATTACCTCTTGTTTTCAATTACAATATTATTATATTTTACACAAATAGTAATATTGTAATTGAAATATATTATAATTATTTAATAATATTATATAATAATATGATATATTATATCATTATATTTAATAATATATAAGATATATATATAATATTAAATATTTGTACATATAAAAATATAATATTATATATTATAATATATGTATATATATATATATATATTAATAATATATATTGTATATTATATATATGTATCCTATATATATATATATAATATAATATATAATAATATATATATAATATATTGGATATGTTTGTAATTATTTGAACATTTAAAGGGTAAAGTGGTCTTTTTAACACTTGTCCTAGGGTCTTGGGTGGGACAATTTTTTGTGATTTTTGTCCCACCTTGTCCCGTCCTGTCCCATACTAAGATCGCAGCTAAACGTGGGATAAGAACAAGTTGTCCCACCTTGTCCCGTCCCGTCCCGCGTACCAAACGCACCCTCAATGCATTTGATTCGTTTTCATGCATTTGTAGCAGCAGGTCCACCAACCATTGATGACTTCGAAATAAACAAATGTAAATAAAGGACATAGTAGTCAAAACTCAAAAGACACAAGCACAAAACCCTTTTGGGCCTTTTGGCACTCTTTTTGGAAAAAGCAAACGACAATCAAAACTTCGAACGTACGACGAAAGTTGTTGAGACACTGTGGATATAAAATGAATAATCTATTAGTTGACCAAAAGACTTTCTTTTTAAAAGATTAGTTTTTCCTTCGTGGGAACCTTTGAAACGAGGGAATTGATTTGTGTAATATGTAGCTCGGATACGGGTACGGGAATTAGAGGTGACCCCGGTTCTGGGTCGGTTTGGTTCTGGTTCGACACTGACGGTGAGCTTGATTTGTGTAATATGTATAAGTGTGTAACTGCTTTCATATTTATCTCCAAGTCTAACTTTAATTGCCAATACTTGGGCAGCATAGGGTGACACTACACCAACGCTGAGCTTCTTTATGCATATTTCTGGGTGCATAAAGACTGTACGAGAATATGACTAGCATTAAATTAAAACAAGATTCAGCACTTGTTTTCTAATTTACAAAGTTGTAGTAGAAGACTTCATAAAAATAAAAGGATAAATCACAAAGTGGTAGTGCTCTTTTTTTTTTTTTTTAATATATATACATAGGAAACTAAAATGATTTCTTTAAAGAAATACGAAATAAGAAGAAGAAATAAAGGACTTCAAAATATCACAATTCAAAAACCTTTTGTGACTACAAAATAATTATATATAAAAACCACCCTAACCCCTATAAAAATATATGTTAGAAAAGTATCTATTTTCAATAGAATCGAATACGAAGCTACCCCAAAACCATTCCCCAATTGAAATGGATGAAAAAATATGAAGCATCTTGGAATTCTTTGAAAGCAGAAGTCCAGTATGAAGCCAAGAATTTGAATCACTACATTCTGCAGCCTTGCTTCCGTCACTATTTTCCTCATCACTTTTGCTGCCAGATGCCATGCCAGTCTTCGATTCCTTCCCTTCAAGTTTGAAGGTTGCTGCATGAATAGGTGATTCCAGAGAGGCTCCATAGTTTGCCTTCTTGACTGCAAACTCCAGAGAAGTTCTTCAATAGTTGAAACATTGTTCTCGAGCTCCAGCTCACTGTAATTTTTTCGTAGAAATTATGTGTTAATAATTTACTCATAACTGGTTCAAAAATAATGCATCAATCATGTAAATCTAATTCAAATTCCAATCCTTTCTGCTAAGAGATACATAAGTAACATCTTCAAGTCACACCAGTGATTTTACAAAATATGTTCATTTAAGATGCTACTGTCAAAAAAAAATTAGGGAGGGACAAAATGCATGAGAACGAACCAAGGCCTTGTTTCATTAAACTGACCTCACATCCAAGAAAGCATAAAGTTGCTTCAATTCTTCAAGCATACAGACTGCTTTGTCAAATTGCCTCTTATCTTTCCTGTCAAATGGAATAAATCCATCCATTACGGCAATTCAAAGATGAATGATTTTCTTCACATTCACCTGTTGAATACGCAAAAGAATAGTCAAGAATCTAGACATTGTAACACTTCATCTCATTACATGCTTTAAACTGCAGTGTCGATTGTCTCCTCATAAAAATAAAATAAAGTTGCATACCTTAGTACTTGAAGCATTTAACACTATGCTCTTTTGACCTTTTTCTTTGTCTACCAAATTCAAGGCTTCAAATATTTTCCAGAATTGTCTCCTAAGGTTCATCTCCAGCTTATCCTCATTTATGTTATGAGTATTCATGTCCTGATCTGCAAGGGAAGCAGAGTCAGATTCTGCAGCTCCAGCATGACCTTGAAATTCTTCATTTTTCGGAAACAAGATTCCCAATATGTCTTCCTTGCTCTGGCTAGTCGTCATGTCCACCAAAGTAGCATCTGGACTTGTAAGGTTCATCTCCAGGTTATCCTAGTTTATGTTACGAGTATTCATGTCCTGATCTGCAAGGGAAGCAGAGTCAGATTCTGCAGGCTCCAGCATGACCTTGAAATTCTTCTTTTTTTGGAAACAAGATTCCCAATATGTCTTCCTTGCTCTGGCTAGTTGTCATGTCCACCTAAAATAGCATCTGGACTTGTAAAATTTGGACAACCTTTCACTAGACTCACAATCACTAGAGGATTGCCAATCTTTTTAAATGCTTCAGCAAACACATTTACATTCAGGAAATTGTGTTCCCGTCCTCTGCAAAGAGTAACATAAAATTCCCTTGGCAGTTGGTTGGTAATATATTTCTTACCCAGCAAGTTAAAAAGTAAACTTGCACACTTGCCAAAGTTCATATGTAGCAGACAAACTATGACAACCAATCTCAAAACTACCAGTGAGTAGTTGTTCACATTTGTATGACATTTCCTGATCCATTCCACAGTATCTCCCTTATTACAAAGGAGCAGCTGAGCAATATGCATGACAGAGTCAAGCACATGTCCAATGGTACTGTTGCCCATCCGTCTGTAAGAAGGAAATTGGTTCAGTTTTTCCATCCAAGTGGACTAGCCAATCAACAAAAGAAGACTTTGTAATTAAGATGCAACCATGGAAGCAAGACAACATAATCACAAGGCGCTCAATTAGATATAGGAACCAATCAGGTGATATATAGTCAAGTTCTTCCCTCCAATTGGATTCATAAGTATTTAGTAATGCTCGATGAAATTTCTGAACAAGGGACACCTCACTTAGTAGGATATCTCTATTACATGGTGCAGAATCCTGTTGAGATTCTAATACCATTTTCGCACAGAGACTCTCTAAGAATGCCTTCCATGGTGATTTTCCATCACACTTTTTCACAACTTGTTGATATAATTCATTCTGCATCTTACCAGACCCAAAACTCATAACTGCCACGCATCCAATCTGCCCAAAGGATAGCTTCTTCTTCAAGCCAATGCATTGAAAAATAATGTCTTCAAGTATACTCCTATAAACCTCTGTTCCTCTTAGAGAAATCATATTCTCTTTCAGTGATTCTCTCCGGTCTAGAGGAAATATGTAGCCAAAAAAGTTCTGGGGTTGACAGTTCAAGAAACTTCTGTAGTTTCTTAGCATCGCTGACCTGGCAGTACAGAAACTTGGAATCCAAAAGATATTTAACAACCTCATAGACATAAGTAAGGGACATAATTTGGCAGAAAACAGACAGTGAATCCTTCATTGACAGCTTGTAGAGGGCTTCAAGATTGTCCAACACCTTCATGCCAACAGAAAGTAATTCTGCACTCCAGTAACTCCGAGCAGCAGAGACAAGGTGGTGAACAACTGAACATCGATAGAGACCAAATTCTCATTCCTTTTGACATATCCATCGTCCAACTGTCTCACCCACTTAGCATCACATTTAAGCAAATGATAAAAGGAATCCAGGTTGTACTGCAATTTATAATGTTTCAACACCCCCAAGTAATTTAAGCAGAAGTCTCCTGTAACAGTCATTATCATACTGGTGGGTTTCAAGATGTCCAAGAAACTTGAAAATGTTAACAATCTGGTCTTTCCGGTAATTCCAAAAGTAGACCAATGTACCAATACAGACCTTTCTTTTACAGATTTTTTCCTCTGAATACTTCATGGGATTCAAAATCAATCCATCTTCCCACTCATGTTTAGAGGTATTTGAGTGAAGATGAACATCCAGAATCATTCGAGCAGATAATATGTCACCTCTGATACTCTGATGTCTCTTAGAAGCATTTAACTGTTGATTCATTGTCAGCATGTCAGCTTGATTGTTTGATAAGATTTCAGCCTCATTGCAAACAAATTCATAGAATTGGTTTGAATCATTTTTTGCAAATGACTTGGCTTTCTCTAACAGTTCTTCTTTCTGGGTAAACTGTGTTAAGGGCCAGCCTTTGCTCCCATGTGACCATAGAGAGTTTGAAAACACATAGTTGAGAATAAGTGTTGATGCTTCTTTGAAATTCCCTGCCTTCTGTAGCAAACCAGCTGAATGAAGATTATCTCCTCTCAGTTTTGCAATAGTTGCAGCTTCTAGAAAGTTTCCTGATTCTTTTTCCAACAACAGAAGCTCATTCAAACGGTTTAAAGACTTCAAAAAGCTGCGCCTCAAATCCATGGAATGAAAAGCTTTAACAAATTTCATCATGGATTTACCATCTTTAAGCTTATGATAATGAAGAGCACAACTCTCTAGAAAGCTTCGTTCAATTTTGTTAATATCATCTCTTCTTTTAACTGCACCAACATCTGTATTGGCGTGTTGTTTCCAGTAGTGGATGCATTGTAAACCCAGGTCAAAAAGCTTCCCTATGGAGCAAACATTCAAGCAATCAAAGAAAAAATTGCCCTTGGCATATACTTCTGCTGAACGCTCATAGCACCCGGCCAGATAAAAACATTCTGCAGCTCTTTCCAACCCAGATTCCTCATATTTTTCCAAATAAATCCTACCTGCAGGAATAAAATATTAATTAAAATCTGAATGTCAAATCCAATATCATCAAGAGGTTTCAAATACCTCTTTTTGCTTTCAACAACTGTAAATTAATGCGAAAACATTTTGAGCGGAAATAATTAGAACATTTGCATTGTAAAATGACAAAACAAAATCCACGGCCACAGTAGGATAAGACATCTAGACTATAGTAGAACGCAAAAATAAAATAGTGAAGACATACAACATATTTAAACACAGCATCAAGGTCAGCATATATCTTAATGAGTTGACACTATTGATAACCGAAAGATTTGAGAGTAATCAATTGAAGTTTGTGAGATTATTTCAAAGTTTCACAGAAAATATCATAAATATGAAGTTATTAACCATAAACTGCAGCACAAAAAAGTGACAGATTACAGGCCTTCAACACTAAAAGTCTAATTCACACCTGCTCTTTCATAATCCCCCAAATTAGAAAAACATTTGGCAGCAGTATCAGCCTTGCCTATTGCTTCGAAAATTTCAGCAGCTTCCCTAAGAATAATGTTAGCCTCTTCAGGATTTGAATTGTGCTCACGGTCAGCGGCAGCTTTAAGGTTGGCAGCTTTCGGCCTTCTTTCCCAATAAGTATCTCCAGCCCTTTCAAAGCACATTGTCACCATCTCATAGTTATGCTCATGAAATAGCTGAAAAGAAGAAATAATCAACAAAAAGAGAAAAAAAGGATATATATACCCACACACACACATTACAGTGACGAAAAAAAAAATTGTAGCCAAATATCAAAAAGGATCCTATCTCCAATAAAATGCAGCGTAACAAAACATATTAATGACAGTAAAAAAACTTTCCTCGTAGCTGTGACCCGTGATTATCTTGATGGTTGAATTTTGTTCTATGCAATATATATGATGTGCAAAGATATGATACTTAATAAAACAACTGATACGACTATACGACTTCCAGGGCAATGGATTGAAACATTCAAAATGAGTGATACCAATGTCTTAACAAGTAAAGGTGACAATACTAGAAGCATAATAATAACATAAGGGATTGATTGTTATAGTAATGAAGTTTAATGTCATTATAAGGAAAAATCAACAAACCTTGATGCCCTGCGACCTCCAGTCCTCTGGGCTGCTTGCAAATTGCATGGCCTGTACAACTTGACAAGAGACTTTGTCTTCCAAAGGTCAAACATAGGTTTGGAGAGCTCCTCCATGTTCTCCCAAATCCATAGCCTTTGCCTTGTACGAGTTATCGATACATACAAATGCTTCAGTTCAGAACACAAGATGCTATGTTTAGCTTCATCAAAGCTTGGGAAGGACCTTGGTGAGTTAGAATCGAGCAAATCTTGTTCCTTCATATATTCATATATAACCCTCCACTTAATTTTCAGAGTAGAAGTGCCAAAAAAGTTGTACAATAGTACATCCTGTAAGAGGAGATGATATAAGCCACTGATACGAAAAATATAGATTTGTAAATTGTATTAATAGAAAAAATTATGACAAAAGTAGGAGCAAATGTAGCTTTTAGACTGCACATGTATAAACAAATTGAACAAATGCAGTATTTGTTAGTTTTACATCTCCATATGGATGAAATTTATAGGAATACAATCAAGCAATCAATCAATCTCCTACAACCAAGATAATTTAGAATACTCATACTAGCAGTCCATTATAGCTATCCACTATATCCACTATACAATTTATGAATATTCTAACACCCCCCTCAAGTTGGTGCGTAGATGTCACTTATGCCCAACTTACTAATTGAGTCGTGAAAACTCCTTCCATTAATAGCCTTTGTAAGGATATCTGCAAGCTGGTCTTTACTTGGTACAAAAGGAAGTTTAATTATCTTTTCTTCTAATTTTTCTTTGATGAAGAATCGATCAATCTCCACATGCTTAGTACGATCATGCTAGACAGAATTATTAGCAATCTAAAGTCTAAACTGAAGTCTTATTATCGCAATACAGATTCATACTACTTTCTTGATGAAATCCCAGATCGCTCAATAAATTCCCACAGAAGCTCAGAGATACTTTGTGCAATTCCTCGGAACTCAGCCTTAGCACTGGATCGTGACACAACTGTTTGTTTCTTACTCCTCCAAGTCACCAGGTTACCTCATATGAAGGTAAAATAACCGGATGTAGATCTTCGGTCACTAGCCTTTCCAGCCCAATCAACATCCTTGTATCCCTTAATGCCCAAGTGTTCATGTCGAGAGAACATTAATCCTCTGCCAAGAGCTCCTTTCAGATACCTTAGGATTCAAAGAACTGCATTCATGTGACTTTTAGTGGGAGCATGCATGTACTGCCTTACCACGCTCACTGCATAAGCAATATCGGGACGTGTATGTGAAAGGTAGATAAGCTTACCAAGTCTCTAATATCTTTCCTCGTTTGTTGGGGTTTGATCAGGGTGATCTGGACATTCAACATAAATTGTGATTTTGATCCATATGAGTATTTGCTGGTTTGCTAGCAAGCATCCCAATTTCCGTAAGTAGATCAAGAACATACTTTCTTTGGCTGAGAAAAATCCCATGTTTTGATTGGGCTACCTCAGTCCCAAGAAAATACCTTAGCAATCTCATATCTTTCATTTCAAACTCCGTGGCAAAATAACCTTGAAGGTTAGTCATCTTTAGATCCTCATTTCATGCGAGTCTGTGACAATCATATCAACATAAACGATTAGTACAGTGATCTTATCACCTTTTCTTTTGAAGAACAATGTGTAATCTGAGTTACTCTGATAATATCTTAATCTCCCCATAGACGCACTAAATCGTCCAAAGTAGGCTCTAGGTGATTGTTTCAGTCCGTAAATAGCCTTTTTTAGCTTACATACTTTGCCAGTTTGAGACTCGAAACCCGGAGGAAGTTCCATATATACTTCTTCACTGAGTTCCCTATGTAGAAAAACATTCTTCACATAGAACTATTTCAAAGGCTAATCTAAGTTCGCTGCTAGTGAAAGAAGTACCCTAACAGTGTTTAACTTGGCTACTGGAGCAAAAGTTTCTTGGTAATCAACCTTGTAAGTCTGAGTATACCCTTTGGCAACCAGTCTAGCCTTATACCTTTCCATTGAACCACCTGCTTTGTGCTTGATGGTATAGACCCATCGACACCCAATGACCTTCTTTCCTTTAAGTAGACCCACTACCTTCCACGTGTAGTTCTTTTGTAACGCCTTCATCTCTTCTTTCATGGTTTATACCCATTTCTGGTCAGTCAGGGCATCCTACAATTTACTAGGAATAGATACAGAGGATAATTGATGTGCAAATTCTTTGAAGGACTCAGAAAGTCTGTGAGTTGAGGTGTAATTAGTAATAGAATAAAGAGCTTTACTACCTACCTGAGGCTGCTCGGAAGGGAAGCCAAACCATACAGACGATCTATGTTCTCGACTAGGATACCGTCTAGTAGATAGACTAGGGGTCAGGATCTGTGTGATTTTCACTGGATAAGTCATTAGATAAAGTGAAGGGTTTAAGAATTACCTTAGGAGCATTTTCAACCTTAGAGTCTGATTGACGAACCGGTGATAAAGAAGAGGAAGATTGTATTACATGTATGAGAACAGACTGTTCATGTTTCTCTTCCCTTTATTCCGCCTTGCATACACTTTCAAGGTTGGTTCTATCTTTTCTGTAAGGCTATCAGAAATCTCACTTTCAGATGATAGATTTTCTTCCTCAGAAGATTGACCTCTCAAACTAATAGGGTATACCATTGTCAACCTTAGGAGACTTCGCTTCATAGTTGGGATTCCCCCCCTGAAGAGAAGTCTCCGAGGTAAAGTATGCCTCATTTTCCCAGAACGTAACGTCCTATGATACAAACAGTGTTTCAAAATTCGAATTAAGGCAGCCTCACCAGCCTCAGTGGCAAAAACGCTCTAGGACAGCAGCCTCTTTAAGAAATTACAAAAAAGCCACCTTTTGTTGGTGAGGCTGCCGCCTCAACACCGAATCGCCTCAACTCGGTCTGAGGCTACAAAAGGCGGTCTTTTCAAGTTTTTTTTTTATTTAAAAAAACGAAAGAGAAAGAAAGGAGGAAGAAGAAGAAGACGAAGAGAAGAAAGAGGCAGACCTGTATTGCGAGGAACTGGCGGCAGCAACAAAAGAAATAAAGAATGAGAAGAAAAAACCCTAGCACTTGTTTTCTTTCTCTTTTTCTTTTAACTTATGGGCTTTAAAACACTTAAAAACCCAACAAATTATCAAATTAAAAAACTAATATGGATTTTGGGCCAAATGGGCCATTCAATCAGTCTTTAAAACACTTAAAAACCCAACAAATTACAAATTACAAAACTAATATGGGTTTTGGGCCAAATGGGCCTTTCAATTACTATTTCATTTGTTTCAAATATATATATATGGAATATTTTATTGAATGTCTTTTATTGTTTAATGAATGATATGGAATATTTTCTATTAAATTATCATTTTTTATTATTTTTATTTATTTTTTCCGTTTTTCGGCTGAGGCTACCGCCTCGTTTGCCTCGAGGCTTCCGCCTCGCCTCGCGAAGGCTTGTTCGCCTCGTTTCGCCTTTCGCATTTTAAAACATTGGATACAAACACCTTACGCTGTGCTTACTTGTAGTAGGGCTAGCATAGTTGTTTGACGTTGTGCTTCACGACGTACATAGGCAAAAGCTCTTTCTATACCAGGAAATGGATCAATACGCAAAACATCAGCCCGCACCTTGTCAAATTCAGGGTCTAGTCTTGCCAGGAATATGTATACTCTTCATTTTTCAATGCAGTCGTTAAATCGAACTACATCTGTAGCATCGGTCATATCATTCGGACAGCGTTGATCTAACTCTTGCCAGATTGTGTTTAATTTCACGTAGTATTCAGAAATAGGACGCCCGGATTGACACATATGGAATGCTTTGCTGTTTAGTTCATAAATGATGGACTGATCTCCACCATTGTAGTAGGTACAAGCAACTACTTCCCAAATGGTCTGAGCGGTAGGTAACCGGATAAACATTCCCATAATCTTAGGAGTCATGGCACCGAGGAGCCATCCTTGCACAAGAGCGTTATCTACCAACCATCGTCTATATGTGGGACTTGGGGTTATAGGTTTAATGTTTTCCCCTGTGAGAAAACCATATTTGTCTTTCCCAGCCACAAATATTTCTACAAACTTGGACCACAATGGGTAGTTTAATCCGTCTAGTTTAAGCTCAATTTTATAGCAATTGTCATGAGAGTAAACTGGAGGAAGAATCAGAGACGGGGCTAGATATTTGTGACTCACCTTCTTCACTTATATTAGCTATAGGCAGGTGGCAGCAGAATTAGAGAGAAAAAAAAAGATTAAAGTGTAACACCCCAAAACTCAAAGAATAAAAGAGCACTTTGATTTGGAATGTTATATCATAAATCGTTAATTACATCACCCAAACATAACTAATAAATAGAATAACTCCAAATAAACCATTATCCAATGACAAAAATATCTCCAAGTACTCCAACAAAAGATACACTTCGCTCTAAAGGAACTCGAGACAAAACCGAGTATCAAAAACTCAAAGTCTAAGGAATAATACGAAGAAAAATTACACATAATATTAATCCATATCAAAACTCCTGAAAGTCTATCGCTCTAGCGGTCGGCTCCTAAGAAAACTCAGTCTGCAAAATGTTAAATGATAAGGGGTGAGCTGTCAACTCAATAAGTATTGCATAATACGTAATCGAAAACATTTATGAAATTTATAATAACATTTAAAGAGTACGTAGATTTTCAAACAATCAGATACAAGTAAACTTGTAAAAATAACATTTTTAGCATACGATAACGATTAATAACATTTCATAAAAATAAGCTCACGTCAAGTAGTGTCACCAATACCCCCGGTGACCCGGCCATTTACATTTCAGAAATTGGTACAAGACCAAAATCATAACATTTCATTTGTCGCGCGCGCTGCATTTACATTATCACCGGTGATCAACATTTCATTTACTACTGACGTTGAGCCAAAACATTACTTTCAATATATATATATATATATATATATATATAATAATACATTTGCATTACAAAAGCATAAAAATGCCTAATTTATATAAGCTTTTAAACGTAAAGTTCTAGCAAAGACAAAACTCATTTAATAAGAATTAGGTAAAAATATGTTAAGTAAAGATCGATTACATACGTAGGAAACAATTTTTTTATATATACATAAATTATAATATTTCAGAACATAATAATAAGGTAAATAAATTTGTTTCTTAAGAAAAACATTTATGCAATTACATATTATGCAAAAACATACTTACCTCTGATGATAGCAAGTTTAAGGCTTCACTAAGATACTTGGAAGTCACAAGAGTAACCTAAACATATATAACAATAATACTTCAATCAAACTATACAAAATAGAAGAAATCTAACTCCTGTTCTTTATAAATACGTTTTTTTTTATTCATCTAAGAAGAAATTAAAATTCCAGACAAACAGGTTTTAGTGCTCAAACATTATTGATTCGAAAATCTTAAAGGCCTCAAAAAATTGTAAAACTTAGTAAATAAATCCAAACATCAGATTACTATCTCCCATCAAAATATCATAATTTTATCAAACACCTAGAAATTCCTACAATTTTCTAAACACACAAAGGTCAATCCTGACAGCGCAAACTTTTGATCCTCTGATCAGACTTCGTATAAAAGTTTAACAATCCTACAGACTACGAAATATTCCAAAACTTTATTTATGGATTAATATATCAGTAGTTTATCTCTGTACCAAAAATCAGAATTTAACCTATCTTCTTTTGAGAATTAAAATTCCTACAACTCAAGAGCTCATGACTGTCAGCATAAATTTCATGGTGTAAATATCAAATATACTCAAAGAATTAAAATACTTATATGACATCAAAATTCATGAAACTTTAAATCCTAATTCAATTATTCCTCTAAAACCATAATACCAAAAATCAAACTTAAATACCTCCTCAATTTTAATTTAAAATTACTCCAATACAATAGGGTCAGTTTGATGATTCAGAAAATTCCGCATCCACAACTGATTTAGAAATAAAATCTCTCTAAGCCAAACACCACCAAAAATTCCGAAGATTATAACACAAATTGATATATATGTCTACTATCCTCATACCCAAATTCACTATCAATCACAACCTACAAGTATAATTAAAATAAACAAAACAGTATGTTGCTTCACCGGTATTAAAACAAATCCAAAAATTCCAACCTATACTAACACTCAAATTGGAACTCTTTAATGGACTTCAAAAATTCCAGCAATTTATAATAGAGCTTCATGTATATATATATATATATATATATATATATATATTTCATTCACTCTATAATCCATGCATAAAACATCTCCATAACTAAAATTAAACAATTGTTAGAGGCCTTAATTTGTTAAAGAGATATTTTGTGTCAAAACCAAAAAGGGTTTAAAAAAAAAAGACTACAAAGCTTTAATCAAAATTTCAAAAAAAATATGAAATAAGATTTAAGAAAATCGTACCTTCAAAGAGTTTCAGAGTAGAATAGCAACAATACTTTTCTTTGATATTCTTTTGTAAAATATACACTTATATGAATAAGTATAAAATATTGGAGATATACAAATCCTACTAATTTAGCTAATATATTCAAATCCCTCTAATTATGGAGTTGACTTGCCTTGTGATTGTCCTTGAATAATGATAGAGAATCAATCACAAGTAATTAGTTGCCTTAATAAAAGAAACTGGGAGTTGAATATTATATATATAAATATATATATTTCTATTTATATATTATTATTATTATCATTAATAAAAGGTGAATTAATTCGGGTCTTACATAAAGAGACAGTGAAGGAAAAAGGCAATATTCTCTTCGGCCAAATCTTATGACGTTAGTGGTTAAGAAATCCGGCCATGGGTATTCCGGCCAAGACTATGCAGAGATTGATAAAAGGTGACGTGGGTAGCTGCTGGAGAAGGATCGACGCGGCTCCGGTCGAATCTTAAAGGAAGATGTAGGCAGAGTCGATGTGGGTCGCTAGGTCTTGTAGGGTGACCACCAGTGACGCACGATGCCGATGATGTCTGCAGTTGGAAGAAGAGGCGACGTGGGTCGCAGTTGAATAAGAACCGACACGGGTTAGTTTGGGTCGAGTCGGGTCATGAGCAGAATCGCTGGATCTGGTAGGACGACCGCCGGTGGTGCATGTAGGTTGTTGTCAGAAGAAAAAAAAAAGGGTGACATGGGTCTCTATCGGAGGAAGAACCGACGTGGGTCGGGTCGGGTTGTAATAAGGCAGATCGGCAAGTAGATCCATATCGATAGGTCTGGTAGGGTTGAGGCTGCTCGACGATGGAGAGACATAAGCAAGATGCCGATGATAGATATCCGGAAAACAATAGGTAACGATTCTATGCTTAGAACAATAGTAACAGAAAAAAAAAAACTAGTAGTAAAATCAGAGCCCTAAATACGTTTCATGCTCTGATACCATGAACAAATGCAGTATTTGTTAGTTTTCGTCTCCATATGGAAAAAATTTATAGGAATACTATCAAGCAATCAATCAATCTCCTACAACCAAGATAATTTAGAATACTCATACTAGCTGTCCACTAAAGCTATCCACTATACAATATATGAATATTGTAACACAAATTCTAGAGGAATGATTTTAAACAGTTAACTAGATCTCTGACTCTCCTTCAACAAAAGAGCACAATATACTAAGAGTGCTCAAGGACGCAAAATGAAGAATAATCAACAAAAAATTAAATCAATCTTAAATCTTAATAAAGAAAAGAAATAATAAATGTACAATATTTATAAATCATCTGAAATTCAAGTCCCTTGCACTCTAAGATTGTAAGAAAAAGAGCTTGCTTGCCAACATGATTGGAAATTTCCTTCCGAGCACAATCATCCCGAACTAATATCACCTGCTGTGCTCCGAAACCAACTATATTCTTGCCAAAATTTCCTCTATTTCCAAAACTTTTGATGATGGCATCCTCATTGTTCTTAGATTCAAGCAAAACCGAAGGTTCACCGTAAATAAGACTTATCTCAGGTTTTAAAACATCAATAGAATGGTGGAAGAAACGGAATAGAAGTTAAATTATGCTTTGAGCTAACTTCAATACACCTACATGGGTACGAAAGTTCTGTCTCAAACTGAGATTATCTGAAATTTGTCATTTCTGTTCCCTTCCAACATGTCCATTGCAACTTGACTCCAAAACAAATTTCTTGTAGAAAAGAGCTCGTATATCTTAGAACCGCAAATCAACTCCCCTGGCAATTGTTTGTGTTGTATTGCCAGAAAAAACAAAACCCTCAACAACATTTCTACAGATATATTTGAAAAGAGCAATTTGACTCATGGTAAGATCCTGCACCTCATCGATGTAAACAAACTTCATTTCATCAACATGGAAATTTTCATCCTTAAGTTGGAAATGAAGATCAATTACTAGATCCACCAAATCAAATTCACCGTTTTCCATTTCATCTTCTCATAATTTAGAAAGACATCATAAATTTTCTCTCTTGTGTGTACTTAAATTAGAAACCCTACCCTCAGATAATTGAACATAATCCTCTCGACTAAGTCTACCATCACCAACATCCATAATGCACCTGCCACCTTTTATATGAGATATAATCTCTGTGAAGACTCTAGATGAATCAAGCTTCTTTGTTAATTCTGTATTAAAATGGGGCCAGTATAGTGAACTAAACCTCTCAAAATTAACCTCTTTTGTCCTTATAAAGGTATGTAAGGCAACTGATCTTTAACTTTGTATATGACCATCAGAGGGTTATTTTATGTCAAGAAAAATCTCACAAAATTTGAAGTACCCAATGTCCTATCAAGCATCATCAAGAATTTATGATATGTTATGACAAGGGGGAAAGACTTAAGTGGAATATCTACGAAAGAATTTGGGATATCATTGAATTCTGGCGCGTCATCAAAATCATCGACATCAAGTAAGCTGCTTTATTCAGGAAACTTCTCACCTAAGGCAGAGCTACACACATAACAAACCCTATCAATTATGTGTAAAACATCTGAACAAATTAAGAGTTTGTTATCTATTCTTCTCCATATGGAGGCAATTTATAGGGAAATACATGAGTGAGAATCAAGGAAATGATTCTCCTATAATCAATACAATGATCTCCTACAATCAAGCTAATTGTCAACTACACTAATCAAGCAATCAATTATAGTAATTAAGCAATCAATCAGTCAACTATACAATCTAATTGATTATATTCTAACCCCCCCTAAAGTTGGTGCATAGTTGTCACTCATGCCCAACTTGCTAATTGAGTCATGAAAATTCCTTCCATTAATAGCCTTTATGAGGATATCTGCAAGTTGATCCTTACTTGGTACATATGGAAGCTCAATTATCTTTTCTTGTATCTTCTCTTTGATGAAGAATCAATCAATCTCCACATGTTTGGTATGATCATGTTGGACATGATTATTGGCAATCTGAACAGAAGTTTTATTATCACAATATAGCTTCATGCTACCGTTTGGGTGAAATCCCAAATCGTCCAAAAAGTTCTTCAACCACAACAATTCAGTAATTCCTTGGGCAATCTCTCGGAATTTTGCCTCAGCACTAGATCGTGATACCACAGTCTGTTTCTTACTCCTCCAAGTGACTAGGTTACCTCCTACAACGGTGAAGTAACCAGAGGTAGATCTCTAATCACTAGTATTCCCAGCCCAATCAGCATCCGTGTATCCCTTGATATCTAGGTGTCCATTTTTAGAGAACATTAATCCTCTGCCAGGAGATCCTTTTAGGTACCTTAAAATCCAAAGGACTGCATTCATGTGATTCTCCATGGGAGCGTGCATAAATTGGCTTACTACACTCACTGCATATGCAATATCAGGACGAGTATGCGATAAGTAGATGAGCTTACCAACAAGCCTCTAATATCTTTCTTTGTTTGATGGGGTTTGATCAGGGTGATCTGGACATTCACAATACTTGTGGTTTTGATCCATAGGAATATCTGCTGGTTTTCTAGCAAGCATCCCAGTTTCTGTAAGCAGATCAAGAACATACTTTCTTTGATTGAGGAAAATCCCATGTTTTGATCGGGCTACCTCAATTCCAAAAAAGTACCTTAATACCCTCAGGTCTTTCATTTCGAACTCTGTAGCCAAGTGACTTTGGAGATTAGTCATCTCCAGATCATCATTTCCTGCAACAATCATATTGTCAACATAGACGATTAGTATAGTGATCTTGTCACCCTTACGTTTGAAGAATTAGGTGTGATCTAAGTTACTTTGATGGTATCCGAATCTCCTCATAGACATACTAAATCGTCCCAAACCAGGCTCTAGGTGATTGTTTCGGTCCGTAAAGAGCCTTTTCCAACTTACATACTTTGCCAGTTTGAGACATGAAACTGGGAGGGAGATCCATATAGACTTCTTCACTAAGTTCCCCATTTAGGAAAGCAATCTTCACATCGAACTGTTTCAATGGCCAATCTAAGTTCGCTGCTAGTGATAAAAGTACCCTAACAATGTTTAACTTGGCTACTGGAGCAAACGTCTCCTAGTAATCAACCCCGTAAATCTGAGTATACCCTTTGGCGACTAGTCTAGCCTTGTACCTTTCAATTGAACCATCTGCTCAGTGCCTAATGGTAAATACCCATCGACACCCAACAACCTTCTTTCCTTTCGGTAGATCCACAACCTCCCAAGTGCAGTTTTTCTGTAGCGCCTCCATCTCTTCTTTCATGGCTTATACCCATTTCTGGTCAGTCAGGGCATCCTACAATTTACTAGGAATAGATACAGAGGATAATTGATGTGCAAAAAATTTGAAGGACTCAGAAAGTCTATGAGTTGAGGTGTAATTAGTAATGGAATAAAGAACTTTACTACCTACCGGAGGCTGTTTAGAAGGGAAGCCAAATCGTTTAGGGGTCTATGTTCTCGACTAGGATATCGTCGAGTGGGTAAACTGGGGACATGATCTATGTGATTTTCACTAGACAAGTCACTGGATAAAGTAGAGAGTTCAGAAATTACCTTAGGAGCATTTTCCACCTTAGAGTCTAATTGATGAACTAGTGTTGGAGAAGGGGAAGTAAAGGGTTGTGCCACCTGTATGGGAACTAACTCCTTCTGTTTCTCTTTCCCTTTATTATGCCTTTCATACACTTTCCAAGTTGGTTCTGTCCTTTCAGGAATCTCTCTTTTTTCTTCAGGAGATTGACTTTTTTCTTCATGATATAGACTTAAGGGCAAACTAATACTATCTACAGGAGACTCAGACAAACTAATGGGCAAACTAATCATTATACCATTGTCTATTGTAGAAGAATTCTCTTCATGGTTCGAGTTCCTCCCATGAAGAGGAGTTTCCAAGGCAAAGTATGTCTCATTTTCCCAAAACGTAACATCCTGCAAAACAAGCACCCTACGAGATGGAGGATGGTAACACTTGTACCCTTTTTGTGAGCTAGAATACCCTATAAAAACACACTTAAGAGCACGCGGGTCTAACTTTCCTCGATGAGGAGTATGGGTATGTACATATACTACACATCCAAAGACTCGAGGAAGAATATGTAAGGCAGAGTTAACATCACAGAAATGAGATCAGGATTGCAGTGGAGTTTGAAAAGACGAAACACTGGACGGCATGCGATTAATGAGAAATGCAGCAGATAATACAACGTCACCCCAAAAAGATTTAGGCATATGCATTTCAAGTAGTAAAGATCGTGCAACCTCTAAGAGATGACAATTTTTACTGCTTGGCTATGCCATTTTATTGTGGAGTATGTGCATAAGATGTTTGGTGGAGAATACCGTTTCGTAAACAAAAGGTTTTGAAATTATGATTGAGATATTCACCACCATTATCAAAGCGTAAAACCTGAATTTTCTTATGAAACTGTGTAGATCATGTGATAAAATTTTTGAAAAAAATCACATACATCACTTTTATTTTTTAAAAGGAAAATTCAAGTCATACGTGTGGAGTTATCAATAAATGTAACAAACCAACACATACCGATGCAGACACAACATTAGAGGGACCCCATACATCAGAATGGACAAGAGAAAAGGGCATAGAGCTCCTATTATTATTACTAGAAGGAAAAACAGTGCGATGATGCTTTGACAAAACACATGTTTCACATTGAAAATTATTTTGACCAATAAACGATGATGGAAATAAAAACTTAAGGTACCTAAATGAACAATGTCCAAAGCGTATATGCTAGAGATATATATTACTTTCCTTATCAGAGTTGACTTGTACTACTCTATGTGGTTGGCTAGATGAGTGTGAAGAGCCCGGGAGTACTATCTGTTGTAAAGTAGTACAACCCCCCTCTTTCCCTACCAGTTCCAATCGTCTCCTTGGTATGAATGTCCTAAAACACACAATGAGTAGGCCAGAATGTGACAGTGCGGTTAAGAGATTTAATGATCTGGCTGATAGAAAGTAAGTTATTAGATAAGGTAGGCGCATGTAAAACAGATGACAAGTGTAAAGATGGTGTTAATGATAGAGATCCTGCCCCATTAATCGGGGTGGGTGTACCATCAGCATATGACACACTACATGTTTCAGTTGAACTATGATGACTAAATTTTCGAGAATCAAAAGTCATGTGATCTGTTGCACTAGAATCAATTATCCAAGTATTATTACTAGAAATTGTAGAAGTACTGAAAGCAGAATGAAATGTACCTGAGCCGGACGTAGTAGCAACGAAAGCAAAAAAATAGAAAATATCCAGAGAGTTCGGCAACGGAACAGTAAATCCGGCACTCTGAATAATAAATCCAGAATTTTGACAGTGAAATAGTAAATCCGGCACTCGAAACAGTAAATCTACAGTCAGAACAGTGAAACTGACTGTCGGAACAGTAAAATGACAAAGTATTCTTCTTACCTCATGGTGTCCGATACGAACTGTTACAACGATTGCGTCATTTGGCTTGACTTCCAATCCGCAAGCGTCAGCTTTGGAGAAAGTGATCGGATCCCACCCTTGTTTTAGTTTTTTCTGATCGGGACCTACCAAATTTACTTTCATGTTTCTCTGGCCATCTATCGCTTCACGAACTTCTGACATTTGCTCCGTGCTACTTCTTCCCGTATATGGACCACAAAAAATGGTATTGATAGTTCCGACATCTGAACTTCCCCTTGGACTACCCTTTTTGTCTTGGTCGGGTTTTGTGGGATTGTTTTGCCGATCATCATTTCCTTTGAGAACTAGATCTTTTAGGTACCCTTCTCTTACTAACTTTTCAATGTAGTCTCTCAACTGGTAGCACTTAGAGGTTTTATGACCATTTTTCCGATGGAAACGGCAGTACATAGAGGTGTCTCTTCGAGCAAAACTGGATTGCTTTGGAGGCTTCTTATATAAATTCTTATCCTCTATTACATTCATGACTTCCTCTTGTTTCTGAGTCAGAGGGGGTGTAATTTGTGTAGTGCCTCTTGTAGGTCTTGTTATTCTTTTGGTCTCCTTTGGGGTTCCCCTTTGAACCATTATCTTTAGGCTTTTGACTCTCACTTAGTCGGCCGCCATGTATGTATTCTCCTCCATGGACTATTTGTTCCTCTTTAGCCATCGCATATCCTCCCACATTGTCCACCAGATTAGCATAGGTGATTGGTCCCCTTTGTCTTAAACTGAGCGATAATTGACTGTGCTGCAAGCTATTAACAAATGTAGCCACAACCGCGTCATCATTAGGATCCTGTACCTCCGAGACTTCTTACCAAAACCGGGCGAGATAGTCTTTCAATTTCTCGTCCTTTCTTTGTTTTAGGGTTGACAGGACGGATATCGACTTCCTCCACTGGATATTTCCCATGAACTGCATGGTGAAGGCTTGTATCAACTCTTTGAAATTCCAGATCGACCCGCTTGCAAGGCCACCGAACCATCTGGACCCCTGATCCCATAATGTCTGGGGGAACATCCTGTATAAGAGCTCGATCATAATCATATTGTGCCATCACACTCTGATATCTTCTGACATGCTCTTGGGGGTCGGTGTTGGCCTTGAATTGTTCCACATGCGGCATCCTGAATTTTTCAGAGAAACGGGCATGTCTTATGGATGTAGTAAATTGACTCCCGAAATTACGTATCAGTAAATTTTCTCGTCCTTGCCTTCGTTCCAGTGCTTCTATCCTTCTTAGTAGAACTTCACGCTCTCTTTCTGGCTCACCACACTCATCAAACTTCTGACGGATGATGATACCATAGGGGTCTCTAGATGTTCGCCTGTAATTTGAGTATCTCGAACATTGTATATGGGAGCGAAGGTTGTCTCTCTACGCCTCCTTAGGGGCTCATCCTTGTCAATTGAAGGCGACCGAGACCTCCTCATGTGTCCGTCATATCTATCACCTCGGTCATAACTCACTTCTCGTTCTTGACCTTTTGTGGCGTCATCATGCGGACTGCGCTCCCTCCTTCTCTGGCTGGTCTGGTCCCCATTCCCCCTGTGATCTTGATAACCATGCCGACCATCATTCTTTTGGGATCGATCCCTTTTTTCATAAGGATAAGCCTTATTTTTACCAGTTTTTTGTGGGGCGTCTGGAGTCGAAATCACTATCTCAGACTGTACTCTGTGATCCCGTGCCACTAGGGGTGTATGTAACTGGAATGGAGAGGTTAAACTTGCGGTGGCAGTTATGTTGATTCCTTGTCTAGCGGCGTCCTCGATGACTCTCCGTAGGGACTCTTGAACCTGTTGGAATGCATCCGGGGAGATTCCTGGGAGAGTGTTTGTGGAGGTTATCGCGGCTTGACCAATCGAAGTTGGAGTCACTGAAGGTAAGTTTCCTCCGGCGATAGTGGTGTTCACCGGATCAGAACTGTTGATATCGCGCGGGGTACTGGTATCACGTGGGGATCGACTTCCATCTCTATTGTTTTCCATATCACTGCTTCACAAGTTTTTCAAGGTTAACTTAGCAAAAGTTAGTTCCTTTCACCCCTCCTTCTAGCGCCAATTGTTGACGTCGATTTTTAGATTGTATGAATTCAATCACACGTCATACAAAATACGTAGAGTTTGCAATCGTATAATCAAATTAAGAATAAATAAAAGATATCATGTAAGCAAGATTTTACGTGGAAAAACCGAAAGGGAAAAACCCACGGTTGCCGATGACGGCGAGAAGGAAAAATCACTATATTATTATGATTACACACACAATCTTACTTGCTCTCTTGAGTGCTTCATAATTCGCTAACCCCGTTGGGTATTTTTTGGGTCTATTTATACATGTATAGAACCCCCAAATCTTGGTATACAAGTAAGAAAAGGTAGTAGTGTTTAATTAGGACTGATTACTTGTTGAAGTCGTCTTTATCTTCTTTCCTGTCTTACGCCTTCCACGAATTGAGTGAATTAGACTTATTGCCTGATTTTGACTCTGATATCTATAAGGAAGTTTGTTTTCCTATCAGAGATTACTTCGTGATATCTTATTTGAGGAGGATTCTTCTTTACGTGTTTAAGTCGTAATTGTGTTATTAATACTCCAAGCATCTAATCGTATTTAGACATTGTCCACGTGTCGCATAGTCAACCGTCTTCCAAACCCGACTAGATCTCTTTTACCCCCGATCAAGGATCTTTACCCGATCAATCTAATTACTTTGGTCGGGAGTTCCCAACCTGACCATCTAAGTAACTCTAATCAGTACTCTATGGTTATTTTCTGATCATTTTAGGTTGGTTCAATTTAGTTGACATTTGTTGACATGTCACTAGTTGTCCCCGTGTAATACGATGTTTACGCTGACGTGTCATCTCTCCAAATTATACCAATAACAGAATCTACAACTTTAACCAGATAAAGACGCCTTACCTTTATCTTAAGTTGTGAATATTATTCAAGACTAACTAAAGAATTGTGTCTACCTCATACATATCCAGATGTATGAACAATTCTTCTTTTCTCATAGTCTTTTGACCTTATGATTATTTACTTTTGACAATTATAATAATTAAACTATAAATGCTATAAGATTTGTTAAACTAGAAATCACTTTATTAATATGAAAAGATTGTCAAATACATTATTACACTCTTACTATTGAGCATAATCCTAACAATCTCCCACTTGCTCTATAGCAAATGTGCCATATCTCTCATCCCCATGTTATCTAAATGCCCATCAAAACTCTTCTGTGGAAGAGCCTTTGTGAAGGGATCCGCTGGATTTTCTGTTGACGCATCTTGGTAATCATCACGTCACCCATATGCACAATTTCCCTTAGAAGATGATACTTTCTTTCAATGTGTTTACCTCTCTTATGACTTCTTGGTTCTCTCGAATTAGCCACTGCTCCAATATTGTCACAATAGATAGTGATCTGCTTATTTGCATCATGAACCACTTCCAAGTCAATCAAGAATTGGAGGAGCCAAACAACCTATTTAGCAGCTTCGTATGCGGCCACATACTCAACTTCTATGGTGGAATCAACAATACAATTTTGCTTGATACTCCTCCATATGACTGCCTCTCCTCTAAGTGTAAACACAGATCCTGATGTTGATGTTCTGGAGTCAGAATCCGATTGGAAATCGGAATCTGTATACCCAACGGGAATTAAATCCCCTCCAGAGTATACAAGCATATAATCTCTCGTTCTCCTGAGATACTTGAAAATGTGATTGACTGCCGTCCAGTGATCAGGACCAGGTTTCGATTGAAATCTGCTAACTATGCCAACAACAAAACAAATATCTGGTATAGTGCAAAGCATTGCATACATGAGACTTCCAACTGCCGAGGCATATGGAACTCGACTTATGAATTGCTTTTCATGCTCATTCTTAGGAACTTGTTCCTTAGAAAGTTTAATTCCATGTCTGAAAGGTAACATACCTTTCTTGGAATCTTTCAAGGAAAATCTAGACAAGATTTTATCTATGTATGAAGCATGAGATAATGCAATCGTTCTATTCTTTCTATCCCTTATAACTTGGATACCAAGAATATAACTTGCTTCTCCTAAGTCCTTCATATCAAATTGTTTTTGCTAACCATTCTTTTATTGACGTCAATACACCTACATCGTTTTCGATGAGTAGTATATCATCAACGTAAAGAATTAGGAAAACCAACTTGTCGCCTTTAATCCTTTTGTATACACATGGTTCGTCAAGGTTTTGAATAAATTCAAATCTTTTCACGGCTTGATCGAACCTTATATTCTAGAATTTGGATGCTTACTTCAATCCATATATGGATCTTTGCAACTTGCATACCCTTTCCTCTTGGCCCTTTTCAATGAATCCTTCTGGTTGCATCATATAGATGCTTTCATCAAGACTTCCATTAAGGAAAGCTGTCTTGACGTCCATTTGCCAAATCTCTAGGTCTAGAGATGCCACAATGGATAAGAGTATCCTAATAGATTTAAGCATGGCCACATGAGAGAAGGTTTCCTCATAATCGATACCTTCCTTCTGTGTGTAACCTTTAGCTACCAATCTAACTTTAAAGATTTCCATCTTTCCATCAATTCCTCTCTTCCTCTTGTATACCCACTTGCACCCAATGGGTTTTTATCTCTTTAGGCAGGTCCACAAGAGACCGAACTTTAATTTTGAACATAGGTTCAATTTCGAATTGCATTGCCTTTTGCTAATGGTGACAATCAACATCTTCCATGGCTTCCTTGTAAGTGTAAGGATCATCGTCATCTGAGAGATTCTCTACAGATTCTTCTAGACCGATGTATCTCTTAGGTTGTTTATTAACCCTCCCACTACGACTAGGTATGGTAGATTGTTGATCTTGTGTTGGTGCGGAACTTACAATTGGGCTAGGTAGTGAAACCTCTTGTGGAATTGTATCTCCTGAAAGCTCATTCAGGACAATTCTACTTTTAGGCACAAAATTATTCATATAGTCCTCTTCCAAAAATTTAGAATTTGTCGAAACAAATACTTTAAGATCTGAAGGGCTATAGAAATAATATATTTTGGTTCCTTTTGGATACCTTACAAATATGCATGTTTCTGAACGGGTCTCCATCTTTTTTGTCTTTCCTTTTAACACGTGCGCAGGACATCCAAATATCCTTAAGTGTTGTAAACTAGGCTTTTGCCCAGTCCACAACTCATGCGGTGTTTTAGGAACTGACTTAGATGATACATCGTTTAGAATGTACATAGCGGTTTGTAAAGCATATCCCCAAAAAGAATTAGAGAGCGTTGAATAACTCAACATAGACCTAACCATGTCCAAAAGAGTCATATTTCTCCTTTCTGCCACCTCATTTTTTTGAGGTGTACCTAGCGCAGAAAACTGAGAAATAATCCCATTATCAATAAGATATTGCTGAAACTCACCAGATAGATATTCTCCACCATGATCAGATCTCAAGATTTTTATGTGTTTCTCAAGCTGATTTTCTACTTCAGCTTTAAATGCTTTGAACATGTCAAAAGCATCTGACTTATGTCTCATGAGATACACATAGCCAAATCTTGAGTAATCATCCGTGAAAGTGATGAAGTACTCATATCCACCTCTAGCTTGAATGTTCATAGAACCACACACATCAGTGTGTATTAATCCTAAACATTCAGTGGCTCTTGTGCCTTTGGTCGTGAACGACCTTTTGGTCATCTTACCTTCCAGACAAGATTCACAAATTGGTAGATTATCAACCTTTAAGTCACTTAAAGGTTCATCACTAACCAATCTTTTAATCCTATTAAGGTTAATATGACCTTGGCGCAAATGCCATAGGTAAGTTTCATTTTTTGATAATTTTATTCTTTTATGTTTAGGTTCCGTTGATTCCGTGTCTAACAAGTGGGAGATATTTCTATGCAAATAGGTTAAAATTTTTTCCAATGTACCTTTGCAAATAAATTTGTCATTCTTACTATTAATAAAACTTTTATTAAAAGTAACCGAATATCCAAATTTATTTGAACAAGAAACTGAAATTAAATTCCTCTTGAATTGAGGTACATAATAAACGTCTATTAAATCTAAATGCCCACTAGATTCTAAATTAATTCTAATATCTCCCACTGCACAGGTAGACACCAACGCTCCATTGCCTAAATGCAATTTGAATTCATTCTCATTCAGTCTTTTCCTTTCTTGCAACCTCTTCTTGGTAGGCCCAAGTTGCTTTTCTTCTGTTGTTTTTTTGACCTTCTTACGGGTCTTAACAGTAGCAACTTTACCAACCATATGAATCTCTTGACCCTTGCCTTTTATAAGGATCTTCTCAGTGCTTTGAACATCTTGCATCAGGCCCTACAAGGTGTATTCCTTATTTTTCAAGGTGTAGTCCAACTTGAACTGATCAAAGGAATCTGACAGTGAGTTGACAATCATGTCAATTTTCAGCTCACGGTCTATGTTTAGATGTGCTATGACTTTCATCATGTGATCTTTCACAGCCTGTTCAGATTTCATCCTAAGATTCATGAAAGCAGTCACTGCCTCTCTCTTAGTCATCCTGGATTTCATAGCAAACATCTCCTCTAGAGACATCATTATATCGGCAGCAGAACTCATTCCTTCATGTTGCTGTTGCAACACGTCGGAGATGGTGGCCATAATGTAACATTTAGCCATCTCATCTGAGGTCTCCCACTGCTTATACTCATCTCTTTGTTGCTCAGTAGATTCATTAGTAGGAGCAGGTGGTTTAAGGGTAGACAAAAACGAACTTATACTTTTCAGATTGCAACAACATCCCAATTTTCCTTTTTTCCATGTGACATAATTATCACCTAGTTAAAGTATTATCTTTTAGGATGTTGATTATGGATGGTATCATGATTTCTTAATAAAACAAAAATTATATAAGTAAACAATCATGATAAATCACTTTCGAATATTTATCTTGAATTAAATAAAATAATTCAATCGTAAAATTCAACGGTGATCCAACATCCATAAATGTCACGCCTCATTTGGGAGTTCACACCATTTACTAGTTGAACTAGGTCCCACCTAATTGTTAACATAATACCATCGTTTTCAATTTAACCTTACGATTTATATTGACAAGAACTCTTGGGAGGATATCAATAAAACCACATTGAGTGTGTTACCAAGATATCTACCTTCAATATATTCCTTTAAGAAAATCCCTCCTTTGAGAGTAGATATCGTTTGAGTCAATTGCCTAGTCTATCCTTGTAAGGAAGTATCTTACTAAATTCCATTCATGGATACCCCTTGGGGGGTTATCACACAAAACATAAAGCTCAACTTATATTGGAGGCCATAGGTGTTCAAAACACCTTCTCCCACTCAATTGTTTAAGGTGTGTGATAGAATTCCATAGAATGATTTACCAAGTTATCTAGATGCCAATTAGATACCTAAACCATTCAATGCATGTTAATACCAAAAGAGATATATAAGTGGCACTCCTATTCTATATGACATGTTATCAAACAATGATAAACATTGTAATTCTTACGAAAAAATAAATAGCCACAATTTTGGTCTATCCTAGAAAAGCAAGTAAATTACATTTGTTTGAAATACAAGAAAACCCTAACTTGGTGATCATGTCATCAAGTGGCGGTCCATCAATACTCTTGCACGCCAAAATCCATACGCGGCTGCCCCATGCGCGCGTCCGAAGGCTTGCGCAGCTGCCTTGGTGCGCACGGGATGCTGCGGCCTTTCTCCGATGCTTCTTTTTCTGCTCTCAATTCTTCGAATCTTCGAAACTTGAATATATTACAGCAGTTTTTTTTATTACAACAATAAAATAAAATAAAAACTTAGCAACTATCAAGAAGGAAATTATGGCGATGATAGACCACCCTTTTTGTTACAACTCCAAACAAAAATTACATTGAAATTCTAGGACCAAAATCGAGCAATAACAAATCATATTATAAAAACATATATATCCATACATTCCGATGTACTTATATATTTGAATACCTAGAGTAGCATCTCTTTCTAAAACATGCATATTTACAATAAAAAGAAATAGATTCACGTATACATACATCAATTAATCAAGGGTACAACCAGGTTCTGATACCAATTGTAGGGAAAAACGGTTTAAAACGCGGCGGAAGCGAAAAATTTGGTTTGTATATTTAAAAATATTTTCCTTTAAAACAAAGAACCTTAACCCTAGACTAATTGACATATAATTAAAAGTAACGTACCTTTTTCAAGTGACGATTGATATTGCGTCGAATTGAATCCTCTTGTTTCGAATTGAATCCGCAAGATCTTCCAATCCAATCAAGAACATGAATCACCTAGGAGTGTGGGCTCCTTTTCGTTGAATTGTAAACCTGAGGATGGAAACAAAAATCTTTTTCTTTTTATTAGTCACAATAATCCTCTTAGAGAAAATAAAGAACGTTTGGTCACTTGTGAATTCTCAATCATTTAATCGAAAACTCTTGTGAACCCTAATTCGATCTTGTGCATACAGCTTTATGATGTTAAAGCTACTAGTACACTATCAAAAACAAAACGTTCTTATTCTTCTTCTCTGTTACTGAATTATACTCCCATTTCTTGAGTTGAAAGTTTTTTTTATTCAAAAGCAAGTGAATAAAAATTCTTTCTCTCAATTTTTTTTTTCTTCAACTACTATTCAAAAACGAATTTAATTATATATATATATAGGTGAAGGCCTAATCCTCACTCAAGTAGGATTTCTACCTTGTAGTCAAATCCTCACACAAGTAAGATTTCTACATTGTAGTCAAATCCTCACACAAGTAGGATTACTTCTTCTCCAAGTCTCCTATTAACTTTGAGTTTTAACCTTATTCCAACTCATGAGTGTGTTATCCAATAATAAATTATTGAATATAAAAATTGTGACTATATCAAAAACTTTCTAATTTGACTAGATAAATAAAATACTTTTATTTATCTACTTATCAAATATAATCTTTAATACTTATCATACTACCAACTAGTATGACACTAGGAATCCTTCTCCTAGTTAGAAAAAGTTTTTGACTTTTAATTAAATAATTAATTAATTTCCATTTAATTAAATAATAAAATAAAAACAATTTTTTTTTGAACGGCAAAGTTTATTAATAAGCGGCAAAGCCGAAGAGCAACAGACAAACCAAACGCCCACAACTCTACGAAACACGCAACCGCACTAACCCCCAATCAAGCAAAAGCACACAGCCGGCCTACAAAACAAAACACGAAAACAACACGAACCTACAACCTGAAAAGCGATAAGGACCGTGGGAAACAACCAGAACAACCACAAACTGGGCCCAAAACACCAGAAAAAAAAACCCCAACCGCAGGCACCAGCCAACCCACAAAGACACAAACGCTAATTGTTTTTGAAGGGAAGTATCCCCTCCAACTTTCCAACTGATCCAGCTTTGATCCTTCTAACAATCTCAGCTTTGATGACCTTAGCTAACTCTTCTTTTAAATTCCAAAACACCTTCTTCATCTTGGGAACAATGATTTCCTTTCCGAAATCTTGATTAATGTCAAGAGCCAATGCCTTCGAACGTCTCGTTAACATACAGTGTCTCTTAACCGAGTGATTTTTCTTTCTTCCTCTACTCTTAATGGATCGATCATGCCCTGGTAAGACATTTCTTGCTTCTTCGAGACCTTCCTCTGCATCAATCAAAGTATCTTGTTTTGATAAAACAACGTTTCATTCCAAACCACCTCTCGACGCTTGAACATCAGCAGAAGTATTAACTAAAGGGCTAACATAATTCATGCTCGTAATCCCAGAGATGTTGCCATTCACTAACCTGACCAGACCATCATCTTCTGCTCTAGAATCGAAATTATCATGAGAAGCTTGATTATAGACCATATTGTTCTCTGTTGTTGAATCTGAAGAGCCCTCTTTTGGACCTCTTAGCAGGCGTTCAGACATACTAGATCCACAGCCTTCTAGGCCCACGTGAACAAGCTTGCTAAAATTTGGCCCACCAGAAACCTCCTTTATGCAATCCCACCTCTTAACAAATCGAAATTCAAAGTTGCACCAGTTAAAGACAAGATGAGACCCTTGTCTACATTTACAGCCTTTCTCCCACTACACCTGCCTCCTAGAGCATTCTTGGAAATGCACAGCTCCCCAACACCTTTTGAAACTTTTTTCTCTTTTGTTATAATCTGACCTGTGGCCATAGCTCTTCCAACATCAACAATGCTCCCAATTTGTTTAATTGCCACCGTATCTCGAGTCTTGGGCTGCCTACTACCCACCCTACCAACATTTTTAGAAGAAATTTGAATTTTGCTGACAGTGGATTTATGTCTCACGCCTTTCAAAGCCTCATGCCCCCCAGCATCCGTATTCTGCTCATAAGATGAAATGTCCTGATAGTCCTTCTTCAACCACAAAAAATCCTCCACCCAAAAGCAAGGCACCTGAGAAGTGTCCTCCTCCACAGTTAAGATGAACGACTTGTAGCCACCAGCTACCTTGATCTTACTAGGACAACGAAACCCAAATTGAATTAGAACCAACAATCTCCATATATCTAGTCTTCTACGGAGAAGAGTTCCTTCATGAATTGCCAATGGATGCCCGATTAATCTTCCCAACTTCATAAAGAATTCTGAGTTCCAACAGCTCAGGGGAACCACTGAAAAATTGATCCAAATAGGCCTGGCTCTTGCAATCAATGAAAACAACCACTTCTCCATGAGTGAGAAACAATCATCCCAATAAAAGCGATTATTAATGAAGTCTAAACAATCATCTTCTGATTCGAATTTCCATAGAATGAACTTATCACCCAAATACGAAACGGAGAATGAAACACCTCTGTTAATCAACCGATAATTCACACTAGACACATTGTCAAAACCTTTAAGGACACCAACTGCACACTTCGAAAGCCAGTCTGCCTCCAATTTGGAACCATCCCAGAACATCTCCATCGTATCCACATTATCTTCTTTCAATCCTGGAACCGTTTTGTGCTTATCTCCCCTAATCACCTCAACAAAAGAACTACTTTTCTCCCTTTTGTCTTCTGAGCGAAAAATTCCTCTATAAGACTTCGTCGCAAAACCCCCCTTCAAGCTATCATCATTTGGCAACCCATTCCTCCGATTATTCCAACCGAAAGTTGCCACTTTTGCCACTATCGGCCACCCAACAATGTGCAGACCATCCGTCAACCTTGCCACCTTCGAGGCTTCATCTATGGAAGCAAACAGAATGAAAGCGAATCTGCTTCTTCTTGAGCTGCTTTTAGTAGACACAAACACATCTAGTACCAATCCGAATGTTTTGAAGATACCCATAAACTCCCTTGATCGACTATAGGATTCACATTGTCCATAAAGATTGAGAACAATCCTTCCCGAAAATCCCTTCTTGAAACCCTGTCGTTGCTTACGGACTGACTCCCTTCACGGTCAAGGAAGTCAGACTCTCTCTCTCTAAAACTCTCTCTCATTTTTACCTTTCCATAAGAGAATCTTATTAAATTTCAATTTGAGTATAAGACTAATAAATAGTCCATTGCCGCCCAAGCCAATATATAATGGGCAATATTGTTTTTTCTATTTTATTAAATCCATTGGACCTTAATAAAAAGTCCACATGTGAACTAGACCCATTCTTACTAAAAGAAACAAGTCCACATGCCTTAATACAATTCTAGATGGACCCATAAATTGGTCCGGTAGAATATATCAAGTGATCCATGCAAGTTCATGTGAATTGGGGATCTTGACGGGCTATCTAAATTTAAGCCTCAATAGATTTAACCTAATCACAATCAACAAATGATTCACTTAGCTTCGATCTATTAATTTTAGTTCATTCCACTAAAGAACTAAAATTGAACTCTTAAATAAAGATAGAATAAGTTAATATTGCTCATTCTTACCCTAGACAATCTTAATAGAGATAGTGTATCCTTGTGAAGAATATCAATAATAGCCAAGAGCTCATAGACCGCCTATAGCTCTCCAAGTTACCATATTTACCCATATGACCACATTTTGAACTTGGATATTTTGACTTGTCCAGAAGTCATATTTCAATAGACACTATTAAAAACTTCTCATTAAGATTTAATATCCAATACCTCAAAACATCCATATGATGATATTCTTCTGTCGTTTAATAAATGGAGCCACGATGTCCATATCTATAAATGAAGTCCTCTATCGATTAACAAATGAATACCATCAAACTATCAAAGATAGACTATGCTATATAATCGTACTCATTGATAGCTCAAATGATAATACTTGCAACCATAAGTTCATCATTTATCTTAGGATTGAGATAGACTCTCCGATTGTCTTCATGTGAAAACTTTTATCCATTGACGGTTCTAGATAAAGTATTTCACTATGGTCCTATTTAATGCACCCAGTGCACTAGATTCTTTTGCCCAAAGACACCACACTTTGATGATTTTAGACTCATCATAACACATTTGGTCTCACTCAAATGCTAGCAAAAGAATCAACAACTTTAACTAGATAAAGGCGCCCAACCTTTATCTTAAGTTGTGAATATTATTCAAGACTAACTAAAGAATTGTGTCTACCTCATACATATCCAGATGTACAAACAATTCTTCTTTTCTCATAGTCTTTTGATCTTATGATTATTTACTTTTGACAATTATAATAATTAAACTATAAATGCTATAAGATTTGTTAAACTAGAAATCACTTTATTAATATGAAAAGATTGTCAAATACATTATTACACTCTTGCTATTGAGCATAATCCTAACAGTACTCTGCCCACGGGATCCAATCACTCCATTTTTTAAGCTGGTCGTAGGTGAAACAATGCAAATATTGCTTCACTATACGATTGACGACTTCGGTCTGTCCATCCGATTGCGGATGGTAACTCGAGCACATGCAAAGCTTAGTAGCCTACAATTGAAACAAGTATTTTCAAAAAGCACTGATAAAAATTTGGTCAAGGTCACTTATGATTGAAATCGTAACACCTTGTAAACAAAAAACCTCTCATACCAAAGCTTTCAAAACTGATATGGCTGTATATGGATGCTTAAGTGGCACGAAATGTGCTTATTTTGTCAAGCAATTCATGACTTCCAGTGTAACCGTATACCCTTGAGATGATGGTAGAACGTCAATAAAATCCATCAATACCTCGGTCCAAACTTTCTCAGGCACTGATAGTGGTTGCAACAAACCTGATGGTCGAAAATTTTCAGTCTTTCAACGTTGACAACTTTCACAACATCAGATAATTTTGGCAGCCACTGTGTCTGTGTCGGAGCAGTGATCTGCTGCTCAAGTAAGAATTTCAAGCTTTTCTGATCAATTTGAATAACAAAGGATCTCCCTAAGAGATACGATCACCATTTGTGGACTGCTTTGACAATGACTAACATCTCTTTTTAGTAGGTCAAAAGAGCGAGAGCCAACCCTTTCAATGCTTAATTGTAGAGCGCGATGGGCCAGCTGTGTTGGGACAATATTGCTCCAATTCTAATACCTGAAGCGTCACATTCCACCATGAATGGTTGGGAGAAATCCAGTAGCTATATGACTGGTGGTGAAGTGAGGGCCACCTTCATTCGTGTAAAAGCTGACTCGGCATCCGGGGTATATTGGAATCCGTCCTTTGACAATAGGGGGGTTAATGGGGCAGCGAGTCCACCAAACCACAGATAAACTTCCTATAATACGCTGCTTAACCAAGAAACCCACGAACTCCACCAGCCGATGTTGGTATCAGCCAATCTAGGATAGCACAAATTTTTGTAGGGTCTACGGCAAATCCTGCAAGAGAAATGAGATGTCCCAAATACTCAACTTGAAATACCCCAAACCTGCATTTTGACTATTTCGTAAACAAACTATTAGCTGATAATATTTGTAAGACTGTACGAAGATGTTTTAAGTGATCGTTCCAGGTCCGACTATACAACAGGATGTCATAAAAAAAACTAACACAAATTGCCTAAGATGTAGCCGGAATAGATCGTTCATGAGGCTCTGAACGATCTATTCCGGCTACATCTTAGGCAATTTGTAGAAGGTGCTTTCATCAATCCAAAATGTATAACCATAAACTTATAGTGTCCCTCGTGTGATCACCTCATTTCTTCATAATTGGCTTATTAGAGGAGGTGATTGACTTCTCAAGGACTTGTCCATTCTTCTTGGATTGCCTAGGCTTTGGTTGAGTTTCTAGGGCTTGTGTGGACTTTTATTGAGTGGAAGATTGCTTGGATGAAACTTTGCTCTTGCCATGAACTTGAGGTTGCTTGATCTTGGTCGTGTTTAATTCTTCAAGGCGCATCGTCTCTCTATCTTTGAAAATCTTCAAAGTGATGTCTTTGTTGGCAGGTTCATTTGTCATTGCGTTCATCCTTTGGTGGCAATCTTCAATCTCCTTCTCATACTTGGACACATCAATCATGTCTATCTTCAAGGAGTCATCAATAGAGGTCTCCTTCTCCATGGTCTTCAATTTGGAGAAAATAATGGAGATGTCTTCCATTTGCTCATCTGTGATCTCTTTGTACTGTTGAAGTTGATTTTGACAATTTTGCTAGTTTTCTTCAAGGGTACAAATCTTTTCCTCCGAGGAAATCTTCCACATTCTCAAAGTCTCATTCTCCTTGGAAAGCTCTTCATTTTGCTTCAAAACTTTGAGAATGATCACTTGACACTCCTCAATTGAGTCAATTCCCTCATCAAGGCCTTTGCCTTGGTCGCTTGTTGTCACACCAACACTTTCCTCTATATTAGAGTCAAGATTCAAGGCCATATTGCCTTCATCCAAAACTTCCACATAGGAAGCACCATAGGCCATGAAGTTAAGCACATGTTCTTCACCATTGGAAGAGTCCTCTTCACTCTTTTTGACCAAAATCTTCTTCTTGAAGTCATTTTTTCTTGAGTTATTACTTTTCTTCTCAAGCTTCAAAAATCTTCTAAACTTTATTGTCGTGAGGGCCATTTCCTCATCGGAGTCACTATGTGAAATAGAAGCAAGGATGTTGGAGCCAGTGCTCATAGAACCTCAAAGGGTTGGAGCATCCTCAACATCAACGGAGAGGCAAACATTCCTTTCTCCGAAAATCTCCTCTTTAGGTGTTTCACTCTCACACATAGTGTTTAGTGAATGAATGAATGCAAAGAACAAAATGAATACAAATGCAAGACACACAATCAAGATCAAGGATCACCTAAGTATGTCTAGGAACCCGCTCTGATACCAATTGAAAATACAAACTCAAGCGTGTGTCTAACAACCTAGGGGGGGGGGGGGGGGGGTGAATGGGTTGTTAATCGATTATTTCCAACTTTTTTGATTAGTCAATATTAACAAGCAAAACCTAATACAAACAATAATAAAAATCAAGTAAAGTGCGGAAATATAAAGAACACTTGATTTTTACGTGGAAACCCTTCAACAAGGGAAAAACCACGGGCTATCCTTCTAGCCACACACGATCACAGAAATCTATTATATGGGTAAAAAGTTACACCCTCAAATGATACTCGGACTCTCACTCTCGACAACCTCAGGCTATGGACACTACCACTCGCCACTCTTGGTTCAATCCTTAGTGATATCCCCTGATCCACTACACTTGGCATGAGCACCTCCTACTCTACCCCGCGGGCCTTTTACAGTGGCACTTGACCAATGCTTGCCAACCACACCTTGGTTGCAAGACTTGAATGCTTGTGCAACTTCACCCTGAAGCCACAAGACTTTGACTCAATGAAGAGTATAAGGTTTAAGTGAGTGTGAGACAATATGCTCAAATGCAATAATGTGTAAAACCAAACAGAAAATGCTTAACTAGATGTTATAATGCAATTTAACAACCTAGTTATCAACCAAACGTACATGTACACACTTGAGGTCTCAATTAGTTGTAGAGAAATTCTTACAACCTAATTGTCAAATAAAACTCACATAAATATTCAAGAACTTGACTAGATGCACAAAGTCAACCTAATCATCAATTAAGCATACATGAACATTTGTGGATTAGCTATTTAGGCATAAATGACCTAATAACGCAAGCTATCACAAACAAACCCAATCATGCAATTTTGACTCATAAATATATGCAATAAAGTGAGTCAAGGTATTTAATCAAGCAATAAATACCTAATCTAGAGTAAGTAGAACAATAAATGATATGCAATGAAGTTCTAACTTACCTAGTCATGAACCATAAAGACCCATGCTCAAATGATGTTGAATGATGCAAGATGGAGATGGGTTTTGGGTTCGGAGAGTTAAACACACTCAAAAGAGCTTTCTCTCTTAAGACTCTCTCTAAGGTTTCTTTAAATTCAAAGGAGTTAGTGAAGAAGAAGAGATAAAGAATTTTATAAAGTGGGAGACTCGAGCTGATGGGAATTGACATTTTTACCCCGAAATCAACACAGTGTGCTGGTGACTACCAACACACTAACCCACACACATGGGGTTTGCTGGTTCGTGATCAGTGAACATACCAATGAACTGGGAACCTCCAAGCACCAGGGCCTACTGCTCAGGTCCACTACGCGGGTATGGACCTGCGTACTGACCCGCGCATATGCCCTGTCAAAGCTGTAAAAATATGCACCAAGATGTGCGAGCGTGGACACAACAACCACATATAAGTCTAGAAATGAAGTGCAAGTGTGATTGTGAAGAATGCACACAAGGGCAATAAGAAATAGATGCATGTCAATATAAATGCATGTAAGTGTGTGTGTGCACCTAAACTCTTCAAGAGACAAAGTCAAGTGAATATACCTTTTGCTCTTAAAGTTATGGAGATGCTTGGAAGCTTGCCAACGAGGACCTAAGCTACCCATTACACAATCATCCCCAATGTGGTATTGTTTGTCATGAAATAAACCAATCATAGAATAGAGGTCCTTACATTTAACAAGCAGTATTGGTGAAGAAAATGGACTGTAGTGTATTAAACTGGAGTCAAGAAATTCACGAACCATCTTCTCAATTTTCATCTTCTGATAGTATGGGTATCGGTATGGACGCACACTAATGGGTTATTGCTCTGACTGTAGAGGAATTTGATGATCGTCTGGTCATGTCAGAGGTAACTGTGTTGGCGTCTTAAAGACGTGTGAGAATTTTGCCAACAATTGAGCAAGTTCCGCTAGAATGGATGGCATTTCCTCTATCTAAGTACCTGAAACCATGTGCAAAAAAAATTCAACACATGTCATATGCATCAATTCTTTATCTGTGATAGGTGTCAAAGTAGGTTGTTTCAATCCATGAAAAGTATGAGGATGTCCTTAATGTTTGAAAGTCATTGTGAGCTCGCGATAATCAGTTTTGATCGGCCCTAAGGTCTCCAACCATTGCACTCCTAATACCGCCTGACACGCGACGAATGGCAGCACATAAAAATCCGCCTGAATCAGATGGTTCTGAATAATCAAAGTGAGCACCAAATAACGACCAGAACATTCGATTTTCACTTGGTTTAGCACCATGACTTGGAGAGTTTTATCCTGAACAACAGGTAGCTTGAATTTAGACACCACCGACTGATCAAGGAAATTATGTGTACTACCATCGTCGATAAAGATTGGAATATCCTTGTTCTTTAATTTTCCATCGACACACATGATTTGTGGATGAGTTGTGCTGGCCATGGCGTGAAATGAAATTCCAGGAATGGTTTTTGTATTTTCTGTGTTGTAGTCTAGGTTTATCGGTCTCCATGTTATATGACGGTGTCACGTCTTCAAGCATGAAGAGTTACGGTCGCTCGCAGCGGTGGCTTGGTACGAACTTCTCATCCCAATAGTAACAGAGTCATTTCTCCCTCCGTGCTCACGCTTCTTGCCCCATAATTCGGTGAAATGGAACCAAAAGTGCACTCAGTGTTGGGGTTGTCTTCTGATTTTGATAGGGCATAAGAAGGCTAGCTGTTAGACTGGACGTGAATCTTGACAAGGGTGGGGATAATTTTGGTCGAAAAAAGAGGGCTGGTTTTTCACTTGGCTTGATTGCGCACCTCGATCAGCCATGCCACATTAATTGTGTCTAAGAGTTTATGTGGTTGTTTGACTCGAATATCTAGTCGAACCTTATCTTTAAGCCCTGCGATGAAGCAGCCTACAAGAAAGTTCTCAGGTAGGTCGTCAACGCGATGAGATAAATTTTCGAAGGCTTCCTGGTAGGCGGCAACAATGGCTGTTTGTTTGAGGCGGGAGAAAGCTTCTGGCAGGTCATCGTAATCCATCAGTATAAATTATGGAGAATAGCTTGAGTAATTTCATCCCATGTTGAATGGCCTCTAAACTTAGTATACCATCGATATCATTGGAGAGCAATACCTTCTAAATGGAATGACGACAATTGAACTTGTTTAGGAGGAGCGATTTGTTTGAAATCAAAGTGTTGTTCAGCTTTGAATATCCATCATGTCGAGTCATCGCCGCCGAAGGTGGGAAAGGATAATTTTAGCTAGGTGTTGTTTCGGTCTGGTATGGTACAAAGAGTCAGGGTGGCGGTTGTGTGATGTAGGGGTCGTGGGAGGTCTCTGTCGGTGTAAAGGGGTTGACTTCTCTCTCGACGGTGTGGCTGTTTTGGTTGAGCTATAAGGCCTGGAGTTCGGTTATGACGGTTTGCATGGTGGCGGTGACTTAGGTGAGGTTGTTGTTGAGGTGGTCAAAGCTAGAATTGTGACGGGTCAGAATTTCACTAACTTCATTCCAAAACTCGACATTGCTTTTGCTTCGAGTATCCATGGAGCTTTTGGCTCTGATACCAAATTGATATGGTTAATTTAAAGAAAGAGAGAATAAGGTTAGAAAGAAGAGAGTGAGGAAGAGATATTTGTTTGGCAAAATATTTGATGCCTTTATTGAATTCAAAATGAGCCATATACAGGCTTACAATTGACATCTAATCCTAAAAACAAGGGAGCCAATATCCCACCTACAACAAACTAACATCCACTACAATAATGCCCCAAAAGAAAAGGAACCAATACACACTAAATGCAATGAATTAACAACTAACTTTTTTTGACCTAGACTTGGTCTTCCTAGCTCACCAAAGGTAACCATGCATGGCATGTATGAGAACTCTAGACCATATATATCACCATTCAAAGTTATTTTGCTCTATTTTGCTTCTCAATCTCCCCTGTTTGACACCAAACCAGCCCTTCATGTATATTTAATACATAAAGAAATTGGAAGTTTATTGTTAAACTGAGAGTAAAAAAAGAAGAGATTAGAGAAAGAGAGTGAGAAAAAGAGAAAGAGAAAAAGATTGCGAAGAACTTATGGTTTCGTCTTGAGATTTTGTAAATTTAAATGAAAAGTCAAAATAACGGATAAGGAAGATAAGGACTAGAATTACTCTTTAATAAATAAATAAATATAATATTTATATATACAGAAATTTTCAAGTCAGTACACACTGATATAACTTCATCAGTGCGTTGGATGTAGACAATTAGATTTACATAATTTGACTCAAAGTGTATGCATTTATCAAAACTTTTCCATAATCGGTGGTTCACATGCGACGCACTGATATAAGTTATATCAGTGCGCACTGAAGAGAAAATGACTGTATATATATATTGATAATATCTATTGATTCGGGACCAAGTATTTTTTTTAAAAGCTTTCGTCATTGGTAGGATTCGAGCATATATATATATAACCCATATATATATATATATATATATTAATAATTTTAATATTTTTAAGGTTATTATAATAATAAATTTACTTAAAAGTTAAAACTCAATTATTTTATTTTAATTAATAGTCCCAAATTTATAAAAATTAATTTATTTGATTCATAATTTTTTTTCAATCACAATTTTATTCATATAATTAAATATAAAATTTAAGATACAATTTTCAATTATTGTTACCAGACGCGTTTTCAGTGTTTTCAACTTTTGTAAATACGAAAATCAATTACTCATTTTCAAATGAAAACATGCAAACAAAAACAGAAAATATAAACGTTACCGAACGACCCTTATTTACACATATTATCAATACTTGTGAGCCAACAACTTTCTCCAACAACACCCATTGATTTTTGTTGATGAAATGTGTCCATATAGTTTAAATCTTTGTTTTTCTAACAAAATAAGTAATTTGGAGAAAAGTTTGTGTTTGATTTGATAGAGGATGATAGAAATGAAGAAGAATGGAAGGAGGTGACAATGAGTTGAGGGCATTTAGGTAATTTTCTGCTTATGAATTAAAATAAAAAAAATTGGCATGATTTTTAATAACTAAAATTAGATTCATTTTAATTGAGAGGATGGAGAAGCCTCCTCTATTCTGTTGAATGGAGGAGACTGCAGCCTCCATAATGTTTAATTTGAAGTTGTTGAATCTTGCTAAGAAACTTGAGACTCTTCAATAGGTTTTTGTCCATAAATGATAAATACAAATGGCGGGGTTCAGACATTCAGAAGCCATTAATTTTTTTGGTTTTATTATTTATATACTTTTATATAATTACGCTATCATAAGTAAATTCACCTTAGACTCAAAAGCTTAAATATAAATATTAAATTCTATAAAAAAAATGCTAATGTTAACATGGGAAAGAAGTGTATAACAAATGATGGTTTTATTCACTTTTGCAAAGATTTTTAGTCCGAAGAATCTATAGATAAATTATAAAATAAATTATTTGTTTCTGTAACAAAAAGATTGAAATTAATGGACAAGAGACCAAACCTTGTCTTTGAACAGATTTTCATTAAAAATGTACTCAAGAGACCAAGAAAACACAACATCAGAGAAATCACAGCTGAGGTACTCATTGCCGTCATTGGCAACCATAATTTCATTGCTAGAACCTTCATTTTCCATTACAGCCGGTCCTGAGGTTCTTGAGGCCCGGGGCGAAAATGTAAAAAATTGGCCCCATGTTTATATTCGTATAATATATATATACACTATATATATATAACATGTTTTCAAATATTTAACCCGAAAATGATAATTTCATTAAAAATACAATAAAATCATAAAAAGTTAAAGAATAAAATCATAAATTAACAATAGTCAATAAAACACTAATAACTAAAAGTCTAAAATAACAAACAAACTAACAAATTAACAATCACAGTGAAACATTGAAACAGAACAATAAAACCTGTCAAATATTCAAACAACTGGATTCAGCAAGTCCACCAGTTTGGCAGAGTGGTTGTCCTGCTATGCCTTATCCCGCAAATTGATTTTTTTCCTTTAGAAAATACAATATAAAGCAATAGTTAACAAACAACTAAATAAAAAGTGAATCTGTCACTTGGATTTGAAAATAAACACAGAAAAAGAAGAATGTGAAAATTACATTCTATCATCGGGATTGAATCTGTCACTTGTATATATCACAAAATAAACAGGATTTGAAAATAAAAACTGAAAAAGTAGAAATAGAATGTGAAGATTAATTTATAAATAGAATAATATAATATTAAAATTAAAATTAAAAACAAAAACGAAATTAGAAATTACCTGGAGGCTGGAGCTGGAGGAGTGAGACTGTGACTATGTGAAACACTTAGAGTGTGAGATTTGAGAGATCAAGAGAATGTAAAAAGAGAGAATTAGAGAAAAAAACGAAAAACTGAGATTGTCCGTGATAGAGAGATATGTGATGCGAGAAAATAAAGATGATTAAAATGAAAAAGAGAAAAAGTAATGATTAAGTAAAATTAATAAAATATAAAATTGGCTTTTTGTCTTATAGTGTAAAAGGTCATGTTCTTTTATCCAGTGGATTAAAATGAGATGATTTTTTGTTTGTACGTTGAAATGATGGTTTTTTACTTTTATTAATATTGGGGTTTTGTCCTATGTGTTTAAACTCATTGTATGCCCTTTTTTAAATTATTACATATACTTATTTCATGTATCTAAAGGCCTTCAAAATGATGTACCCTAGGCTAACCCCCCTGGAACCCTGGCCCAAGACCGGCTCTGCTTCCATCATTTCAACTCTCTCTCTATATGATCTGTATCGTCAACAAAAAATCACAATGTCAAAAACCCATTTCAGCAAAGGCACCCTTTTAAATACTCAAAACCAAAAAAGAAAAAAAAAAAAGCGGCGTAACAAGAAAGCAGGAGGAAGCAGTATTGATGCAGTGCAGTGAATAAAAGAGTTCACTTTTATGCCAAAACACATGACGTTCTACGGGCATCTAAAACAATATTGGCCCACACAATGTAGCATTTTGCAAGAGTTAACTTTTTCTTGATTCTTTTTCCATAAAATGTGATTGGGGACAAACCCAAGAAGAGAAGAAATCTCTTGAGCTATATCCATAGGAGAGCAACGTTGATGAAATTGGTGACAAGTGTTTTCGTTAGCGATTTACTTTGCTTCCCTACACATTAATGGATGCCTTCTTGGTGAAGGAGACCTTGTACTAAATTCGAATCTTTTTTTTTTTTTGGTTTCACACTTGAACAAGGAATGAGGTTCTGGGCATCTGCCATGATTTTATCTCAAGTTGAGATTTTGATTTTTGAGGTAGATAGATACCTCACCATTCACAATACAATACAAGCAACTATTACCTTTCAACTTTCAAGTATCTTTGCTCTACTTGAGTGCTAAGTAGCATGGATATGAACACGGATATATAGATATAACACGGTACGATATGAGGATACGGAAATCTCTAAAAACTAGGATACAGATATGGCAGGATACGTAAATTAAAATAATACATATTTATATTTTTAAAAAATAATAATATATAAAAACATAATCCAATAATCCATTCAAAACATATTCTCAATAAACATATATCACAAAATCAACTTATTCAAACATTATAGATTAGGATTCCTTACCTATAATGTTATTCAAACATTATAGGTTAGGGTTCCTAACCTATAACGTTTGAATAATTTGATTTTGAACCCTATATTTTTTTAATTCATAATTTGACCCTGTTTTTAAAAAATAATTGCAAAATTGCCCCGCCGTATCTTCTGTGTGTCCCCACCGTATCTTTCGTATGTTCTGCTGTATCCTTCGCGTGTCTCCTCTGTTGACTTTCGAAAAAGTCAACAGACACGTTTTTTGATGTGTCAGACAAATATTCAGTCGTGTCCAACAAGTGTCAAACACGTATTGTCGGACACGGATACGTGTTCGACACAGACTACATGCCCTAGGAGGAGTGTCTGTGCTTTAATGCTTGAGTGGAATATCAACAACATGCCAACAAATATTGTTGTTAGTAAAATCTGAAAGGATGACAAGTCATTATGACTACCGAAATACGCGATAGTTTGAGATGCCACATCACCAAAAGTCAAACTGAAGTAGTCTTGGTAAACACCATTGTATGCCACGTACAGATGCCACGTCACCACGTCACCAAATACACCATTGTAATAATTAATGCAACATTGCACAGAAAGAGTAAGAGAGAGAGAGAGAGAGAGAGAGAGATCAACATCACGCGAGAGAGAGAACTTGAGTGTGTAATTACTACATTCATAGTGGATTTTTCTTCTTGTCGTCACCGGCAACCGTGGACGTTTCCCCAACTTGGGGTTTTACCACGTAAAATCGTTCATCTTGCATGTTTAACTTTATTTTCTTTTCATAATTCTATTACCAATTCGTGATAGCTTGTTGGACGTGTGATCAACTTTACGTAATCCCAAAAATCATCGTCAACAAATATCAGTATAGATCTTCATTAAATAAAGAAAATTCTTAATCACCTTTAATGGTTTTTTTTACCCATTTGTCTAGTGAAAGATGTTGATATGAGTGTAAAAAAATTTAGATTTACTAAACACAAAAAGTAATTCTACTTTGTCCAAATTTGGTGTCCAAATCCGGTGCCCAAATGATGTGGCAACACTCTAATCCATTCATTTAAATAATGCAAATCTAATACAATTTAAATGAATGGATTACAGTGTTACCACATCATTTAGGTACCAGATTTGGACATTAGATTTGGGTAAAGTAGTATTATTGAAACTCAAAACAACATCATTTTGAGTGTAAATATAAATATAAATATATAAATACATAAATGAGCGGTTCCCTCTTAAGGGATTCCATATTTTAATTTCATTAAAGACCTTGATGAAATTACATCGATTTTTATGAATTTTGATCATAATTTATTGAGGATGATAAGTTCATTGAAATCTAATTATGAATATAATTTGAGAATTTTTCAAGTACTATAACTATTTTTCTTGAATTTTCTTATATTTCGCTCATTTTTCCGATTCATATTTAACAAAATTGGGATAAATAATTCTAGTGCTTGAAATTTTTTTAAATTTTGTTCATAGGTATATTTCATTAAACTTATCATACAGAAATTTTTTTTGATCAAAATTCATAAAAATCGATGTGATTCAATCAAAGTCCTTACAAAAATTAAAATAAGGGATCCCTTACGAGAGACTCACACTTACATACATATAATCTTATATATATATAGGGTGAACTTTAAAACTAACCATAAAATTAGTGGGTTTATTGTTTTTACCCAAGATTAGTATTTTTATTGTTTTTACCAAAATTTCCACAATTGGGACAAAATTGCCCTTCAGTCGAAAAAAAAAGAAGACAAAAGTTTGAAACAAAAGGAAGTTAAAAGGCAAAGTAAAAGTAAAAAACCAAAACCTTCACTGTTTGAAACAAAAAACGAAGAGAGAGCAGAGTTCCAGTCGGCAAGATTGGACGACGAGCAACAAGGGACGACGAAGAAGACGACCAAGACCCGACGACGACGAGCAACATCAGACGACAAAGAAGACGATGAAGACTCAAGGATGACGACGGTGAAGACGACGAGACGGTCAAGACCCGACCCGACCATGATATAGAGACGACGGAGCCGACGAGATACGCCGAGGAGCAAGACCCGACTCGACCCTTGGTTTGATTCAAATCACCGGCGTGTTCGACGGCGGCGTGGAAGAAAGGAAAAGGTTTGGGCTTCCTCTTTGCATTTGATTTTAGGGTTTCCTTTTATTTGTAATTTTGGTTGCATTTGTGCATTTGAGATGGAGTTGATTTTGGTTTGGAATTTGATTTCGAAATTGATTTTGAATTTGATTTGGATTTGGATTTGAGTTTATTTTGATTTATAAACCCGACCCGTACGTATCAATATTTCAATTAATTTGATTTTGATTTTGATTTGTGTACATCTGGTTTCTGTTTTATTTTCTTTGTGATAACTGTGGATTTGTCTTTATTTTGTTATTTCAATATGCATTGTTATTGGGAAGTTTGGGTCAAGCGTCGGTGGAAAATTGTTTGGATTCTGGAGTGATTGTCCCCTTCTCTGTTTTCTCTGTGTCAGTGGGTGTAACTGACTGGTGTGGTGTCTTATCCGTTTGTTAGTATGTTTTCTCTGTGTTCTGTGTCATGCCTTTTCCTGTTTGTGTTGTTTCGGTTTTGTGGTGGTTGGGTGTTGTTTTTGTCTCTATGGTTTTGATACGGGGAACAGAAGTCTGATGTTTCTCTGTTTCCTTCTTTGTGAATATAGTTGCTTTTGAAAATGTAACTATATGGTGTGTTTAATTGGGCATGAATGGTGTGTTTAATTGATGTAACATAGTGTTGTGTGTTTAATTAGGTACGTCTGGTGTGTTTAATTGGGTCTGGCTGGTGTGTTTAATTCATGAGAAAGTTGTCCATTCAATAAGTTGTTGTGAACTGGTGTGTTTAAACTATGTGAACCAGCGTGTTTAATTATTGTGAAACAGTGTGTTTAATTCATGACATATGGTGTGTTTAATTGATGTACCAAAGTGTTGTGTGAGTTTAATTGGTTAGGCCTGGTGTGTTTAATTCGGTCGGCCTGGTGTGTTTAATTCATGAAAAAGTTGTCCATTCCAGAAGTTGTTGTGAACTGGTGTGTTTAAACGATGTGAACCAGTGCGTTTAATTATTGTGAAACAGTGTGTTTAATTGATGTGAACTGGTGTGTTTAATTAATGTAACATAGTGTTGTGTGTGTTTAATTGTTTGTGCCTGGTGTGTTTAATTGTTTCTGCCTGGTGTGTTTACTTAATTGAACCCAACGTATTTGAATTATGCAGATGGAAAACGACAATGACCAGTATTTGAAGGTTGAAAGAAAAAAATGGAATCAAGAAGCACTGATCAACGTCGGATGTAGGTTGAAGAACATAGCAACAATAGAGGATATCTTACGGAAGGAAGGAAAGCACTAGGAATTCATGTCAAGTTGTTTCAAGCAATTCCATGACTTCCCAAAAAACTAGGTTGTTCTCAGCTCAGATTGTGAACGCTTTACTGTTGAGGAAAATTAAGATAGCCGGTGCAACAGAGAAGGAGCTGTTTATTTCAGTAGGTGGTAAGAAGGCAAGATTTGGACAGAGGGAATTTTGTTTGGTCACCGGTCTACGGTTCGGCGAACTTTCGGATGCGCAGTTTATGGATGCGCAGTGCTACTGAACTTCAGAGTGGTATCCATCCGTCGCCACAATGTCACCCAAAAATGACTAAGAAACTTCGAGTCCCTATCAGATGTGATTGATTGGGGTACACCATGTAAACGAACTACCTCCCGAAAGAACAACTGAGCCACATGTGATGCATCAGATGTCTTCCGACAAGGTATAAAATGCCCCATTTTTGAGAACCTGTCAACCACAACAAACACGGAATCGACCCCACGTTGAGTTCGTGGAAGACCCAAAACGAAGTCCATTGCTAAATCCTCCCATATGGCATTCGGAACAGGTAGTGGCATGTACAATCCCGTATTTTGAGCCTGTCCTTTAGAAGTTTGACAAACGTAACACTTGCGAACATAGTTACCGACATCGCGTTTCAACTGCGGCCAGTAATAACAGTTCGGACACCCCACTAATAGTTTTGTCACGTCCCAAGTGACCACCCAAACCACCACCATGCAACTCTCGAATCAGTTTCTCTCTCAAAGAGCTCCGCGGTATACATAACTGATTGCCACAGAACAAATAGCCCTCGGTCATATGAAACTCCCCGTCAGTCTGTTTCAGAACACACTTTTCCCATATCTATCCAAAGTCCTCATCATCAGGATACAATTCTTTCAGAAACTCAAACCCAATAATCTCTTGCTGCATAGTCACCAATAAGCTTGCACGCCGACTCAGCGCGTCAGCCACCTTATTTAACATTCCAGACTTGTGCTTCAAAACAACGGAAACTTCTGCAAGTAAGTTGCCCACCGAGCATGCATATTACTTAGGCTTCTCTGGCTGTTCAAGTACTTCAGAGCTTGATGATCAGTGTAAAGAATAAACTAGGCGCTGAATTAGGTAATGCTCCCAATTCTTTAGAGCACGAATAATTGCATAGAATTCTTGATCATAGGTACTCCATTTTCGCCGCGCATCACTCAGCTTTTCACTAAAAAACTGCCACTGGTTTCTTCTCTTGTGACAACACTGCTCCAATCCCGACTCCACTAGCGTCACATTCCACTTCAAATAACTTCTCAAAACTGGGTAGAGCAAGAACAGGAGTGGTGCATAGTTTTTCTTTGATGACTGCGAAGGCTGTTTCGGCTGTCTCACTCCACTGAAACTTTCCCTTTTTCAGACACTCTGTAATAGGGGCCACAATACTACTAAAATTCCTCACAAATCGACGGTAAAACGTCGCCAACCCATGAAAACTCCTCACCTCTCCAACTGTCTTCGGTGTAGGCCAATCACGAATGGCTCTAATCTTTTCTTCATCCACCAAAATTCCGTCCGAACTGACCACATATCCAAGGAATAGTAACTGCGCTGTCATCCAACTGCATTTTTTAAAGTTGATAAACAATTTGTTGTTTAACAATACCTCTAACACAGCTCGCAGATGTTCCATGTGGTCTTCCTCACTACGGCTGTAAATCAATATATCGTCGAAATAAACGACTACATATTTTCCAATGAAAGGCCGCAATACCTGGTTCATAAGCCGTATGAAAGTGCTCGGCCCATTGGATAGTCCGAAAGGCATCACCAACCACTCATACAGCCCATCCTTAGTTTTGAAAGCTGTCTTCCATTCATCCCAAGGTTTGACCCGAATCTGATGATACCCGCTCCTCAGGTCGATTTTGGAGAATAATTTCGACCCCTCCAACATATCTAGCATGTCATCCAATCTCGGAATGGGAAAGCTGTACCTGACAGTTATCTTGTTAATCACGCGACTATCCATGCACATCCTCCAACTGCCATCTTTCTTCGGAACAAGTAATGATGGAACAGCGCATGGACTCATGCTCTCTCGAATGAATCCCTTCTTCATTAACTCCTCCACTTTTTCCTGTAAAATCTGATTCTCCTTGGGACTCATCCGATAGTGTGGTAAATTCAGTAAGCTTGCTCCCGGAACTAAATCAATCTGGTGCTGAATATCTCTCAACGGTGGGAGGTCATCCGGTAAGTCTTCTATCACCAAATCACTAAATTCAGTAAGCAGGGTCTGCACCTTCTCAGGCACTACAATTCTTTGCTCTTCTCTGCTTTCTGTCACCAAAGCTCGCACCACTACAACATGTACCTCTTGTGCCTCCTTAATCTCAGCTTCTAAATCAGTTACAGACGTGATTAAAGTGACCAAAGACTGCTCATTTACCGTGGCTTTAGTTGAACTCCCTACTGGATTCCGTTTCGGAACCATCGCAATTCTCCTGCCACCCCAATTGAAAACACAAACATTGTCACGTCCTCTGTAGGTTATGTCCACATCAAACTGCCAAGGACGTCCCAGTAATACGTGACCAGCATCCATGTCGACTACATCACATGCCACATCTTCCCGGTAGTATTGCCCAATCGAAATAGAAACTTTGCACAACTCTGTCACGTTCGCCTTGGGTCCCTTTTGAATCCACCCAATCGCATAGGGCTTGGGATGTTTCTCTGTACGCAGATTCAGATGTTCTACCAATTTTCTGGACACAAAATTCTCACAACTCCCGTTATCGGACAATCACATCACAAACCTTTCCTTGCACACTGCAACAAGTCTTGAAAATATTGTTTCGTTGCGTTAAACCCTCCAATTTTGTTGCACACATGACTCGCTGAATCACACAGTTTACCGGCTCCCCTTGTTCCTCCGCAATTTCTGCACCTTCCAAGAACTCGTCCATGTTTCCCTCATCTTTAAAATTCTGTTCTTCTTCTTCTTCAGCATCTACGAAATTCACCGGTTTTCGGGCTGGACATTCATTCGAACGGTGGCCAGGTTGACCGCACCTGTAACACTTTATACCGCCTGGTCTACTGTATGGATTTGGTGCTCCTCGCGGGGTTTCTTTTGTACCCATTGCTGATGTTGCAGTTGATCGTGTCCCACTAAAATTGTTACTTGGTCCCAAACCCCTTTGATCTGCAGTATTTTTAGCCTGACCCTGTCCATCACCTGGTGAAAATCTACTCATGTTCGCGGCTGTGTTGGATGACTCACCCATGTCCTTCTTGTAATGAGAAAAACGATTGGGTGGTTTTTCCATTAACTCCGCTTTCAAGGCCATGTTGTGCGTCTCATCTACTGTCCACACGACTTGCAACCCAATTTTGTCTCGAATGGTCGACTTTAAACCCCCCAAATACCTCGAAACCTGCTGTCCTTCTGTCTCATTGAGGTTGTTACGAACTGAAAGTCTGGACCACTCCTCAGTATAATCCGCAAAGGTTTTGTTACCCTGAACACAATTCTGATAACTCTGAAAAATAAATTGTTCATAGTCAGGAGGTAAAAACCTGCTCATCATAAGTTGTTTCATTCGCCTCCAGGATCGTATAGGAACTTTGCCTTGTCACCGTATATCCATCTGTAATTTCTCCCACCAAATAGCTGCCCCGCTTCTCAACTTGTACGCTACCAATTTGACTTGACGTTCTTCAGTTACCTAAGCAAACTCGAAGAATCTCTCAACCTCTGAAATCCAGTCCAAGAACTCTTCAATCTGTAACTTTCCATGGAACAGTGGTATGTCTGCACGGATCCGATAACCAGGTTGATTCGGGTTCAATCGATGATCTCCTTGGTAACCCACGAAATCCTCTTTAGAATCGTTATCGCTCCATTCTTCGAACTGCTCGTGTCTCGCAGCCCTAGGCGGTCGTCTACCTACAGGACGGCCAAGGGCAACTCCCTCGACTCCTTCTCTGTTGGCAGGGGCAGGGGCAGGGGCGTTGGGATTAGGCTGCTGCGCCATCAGCTGCTGTATCATGGTCTCCAGCCTCGCCAGTCGATTGTCGTTGTTCGTCAATCGCTGCCCATAAATCGGTATCCCTTCGACCAGCGTCGTCAGGGTTAACTCTTCCGGCTTCGTTGTTGGCCATCGCACAAGGCAAATCCCTCTGCTTTGATACCAATTGACGCAGAACGGAAGTTCTAGGATCACAAGCGTAACCCTAACAGAACATAAACTGAAATCCACCAGAAAAAAGAAACTGATACCAAATTGTAAAATTTATTGAATGCCTCGAAACTGATAACAAAAGCCTAATTAAGGCTTTGAAAACCTAAAAACAGAAAAGACTAAAATATCCTCATCTAAATAAAATAAAAACAGAAAACAAATAAAAACATAAAATCTTCGGATGCCCGATAACCTATCTTAAACAGCTCCGTTGAGGGAGTAAATGACGTCAACCCGACAAGTCCGGGTTGTACCACTATGGAGCTTCGAAAGCCCTTTCCGAAAACATATTATAATAGGAAATCTGTCAACCGAGCGAAAAGTTATGCCCGCTTCATTGAAACACCTCTTTTAGACAATTTTCTATCCATCTCTTCTTCAAAGTCCAAAGCCAATTGTCCTACATCATTTTATATTGATTTGATTTATATTTTTAATAAAAAAGGCAATATCTAAAATCATGTTTATTTTAGTCATTCTAAGTTGCATCTAATCCCAATATTTTTGCAATAAAATTAGAGAAATGCTATTGACAATACATTAATCATCTGTTTAAATCCATTTTAATTTTTTTTATTTATGACAAATTTAACCTGAATTAAAATTACTAAATAAAACAAGAAAGTTCTAAAGACACCCCAAACCATTTTTCTTTTAGAAAACAAGTTTTTTTTTCCATCTTTAGTTTTTTTTTTTAACTTTTGTGTTATTTGTTTCCTGTTTTACAAACCCTAAAATCCGAAAAGGTGACATGTCAGCATAAACATCGTATTACATGAGAATTAAAAGATGACATGTCAATGAATACCAACTAGATCGAGCCAACCTAAGATGACTATAATGTAGCTCCCATAATACTTAGTCAGGGTTACTTAGATGGTCAAGTGAAAATCACTTAACTAAAGTAATTGTATTGACTAAAATAAAGAAGATGGTCGGGTTTAGTTACTAGATCGGGTTTAGATCCCTGGTCGGGGATAAAGGAAATTTGGTCGGGATTGGTAGACGGTCGGCTAAAGTGACACGTGGAAAATTTCGAGACATGCTCAGAATCATGACACATCAACAACGTAAGATTCAGTGTGATCACGACTCCAATATGTAAAAGAAGAATCTTACTTAAATAAGGCATCATGAAGCATACTTTGATAAGGAAACAAATTTCCTTAGAGCTATCTAAATCCAGAATAGGCAAGAATCCTGATGTGATTCAAACGACTTCATTAAGTTAGAGTTTTATAGAATTATTACTACATTTCTTTTACTTGTATTCCAAAAATTAAGGTTCTATGCATGTATAAATAGACCCTAAAAACACCCAAAAAGGGTTAACGAATCATTAGATATACAAGAGAGCAAGAGAGGTTAAGATTGTAACGATTTTTTTTCATAGTGGATTGCTTCCTCGCCATCCCCGGCAACCGTGGTTTTTTCCCTTCCAGATTTTCCACGTAAGATCTTGCTTACATAATTTCTTTTTATTTCTATTAGGTTGTGTGACGCGTGATCAAATTTATATAATCCAAAAATCACCGTCAACAATTGGCACTAGAAGGAGGAGGTTTTCAAAATCTTAGGAAATATGTATAACAGCAGCATGGCAAATAGTAGAGACGGAAGTCAATTCCCGCGTTAGACTAGCACCCCACGTGGTATCGATGATACTAGTATAATAAACACTAGCATTGCCAAAGGAGATTTACCTTCTAGAACTCTACCTTCCGTCGGGCAAGATGTTGTGATCTCTACAGGTGTTATCCCCGGTATCTCCTCGGACGCTTTCCGGTAAGTCCTGGAATCCATGCGGAGAGTCATCGAAGACGCCGCCAGATAGAGAATCAGTATAACTGCTACCACCAACTTGACTTCACCGTACCAGCTGTCTACATCGGTGGTAGCTCGAGATCCCAGGGTACAGTGTGAAGTAGTGGTTCCGACTCCAGGCGTGCAGTAGAAATCTGGTAGAGATAGGGTGGATCGTCGTGATAGGAGGGAACATTCCCAGAAGAGAGATGATCGCCAAGATGACTAGGACCGCAGAGAGAGTGGAGGCCGGGGAACCAAGAAAAAGAAGAACACATGGGTCCCAATCTGCAGGAAGATGCTGGAAGATACCAGGGCCGGGGAATGAGTTACGACCAGACCGACATGTATGACGGTCAAATGAGGAAATCATGATCAACTTCAACTGATGACGATGCTCCCCCTATGAGGGGTAGGGAAACGACCCCAGCACTTAAGTACAATGTACGTGATACCTAGATCACTGGGCGAGCTTCAAAGGATCCTTATGGCCTCATCATTTGCCAAAAGTTTGATGAACGTGGCCCAAAAGTAGAGCGGGAAGTTCTATTAAGAAGGATTGAAGCCTTGGAATAGAGGCAAAGTTACGGGAACCTGCTGATTAGTAATTTTGGTAGTCCATTCGCTACCTCCATAAGGCAAACTCATTTCTCGGAGAAGTTCATGATGCCTTATGTGGAGCAATTCAAGGCCAACACTAACCCCCAAGAGCACGTTAGAAGATACCAAAGCGCAATGGCTCAATATGACTATGATGATGCACTCCTGTGCAGGATGTTCCCTTAGACGTTAGGGGATCAGGGATCTAGATGGTTTGGTGGCCTCTCTAGCGGGTCAATTAGAAAATTTAAAGAGTTGATATATGCCTTTACCAGGCAATTTATGGGGAATATCCAGTGTAGAAAGTCAGTCTCTGTTCTTTCGACCTTGAGACAAAGGAAAGACGAGAAGTTAAAAGACTACCTCACCAGGTTCTCGCAAGAAGTCTCGGAAGTACAGGACCCTAATGATGACGCGGTAGTGTCTGCATTTTTCAATAGTTTGCAGCACAACCAATTGTCACTCAACCTAAGGCAAAAGTGGCCAACTACTTATACATGTTTGGTGGATGATGTGGGAGGATAAACCATGGCCGAAGAGGAGCAGATAGCTCATGGAGGAGAGCTCATACATGGCGGCCGACTAGGAGAAAGTCAAAAATTTAAAGATAGTGGTTCGAAAGGAAAGGTTAAAGGAGACCAGAAGAACAATTTCGAGAAAGGTAAGGAAAGCCAATCTAGCAGTCTATAGAGAAAAAGCAGAGCCAAATGTAATGCAGATAGATTTTCTCGAACGGGAAAACTGCCTGAAGGAAAACGAGGAAGAAGATAAGGCAGAAACACCAACCCGGTTTGACATGGACCCAAGGGAGGCATCTTCGAAAGATTGGAAAGACCGGGAAAGCGAGCCGACTAATAAAGTGGTAATAGATGACAAGAACCCCGAGCAGACTGTAAAGTTATGGGCACAACTTGCAGAACAGGTACAAAGTAAGCTGGTCAATTTGTTAAAAGAATAGAAAGACGTGTTCGCATGGAAGCATGAAGATATGCCGAGGATTGACACCAAAATAATTTCTCCTGCTTTTGCAGTTGACTCCGAGCGCAAACCGGTTATCCAGAAGAGATGACGATTCAACCCCGAGAGAAGCCAAACAATTCGAGAGGAAGTCCATAAGTGATTGGTAGTAGGGTCGATCAGGGAAGTGCAATACCCCGAGTGGGTTATCAATGTTGTGCTCGTAAAGAATAAAAATGGGCAATGAAGAATGTGTGTGGATTTTACAGACCTAAACAAAGTGTGGTTAAAAGATAGTTTCCCTCTGCCTTGAATAGACCATTTGGTTGATGCGACTGCGGGGCATGAACATGCTGAGCTTCATGGACGCTTATTCGGGATATAACTAGATCATGATGTTCTGCCCGGACAAAGAAAAGACTGCCTTCACAACAGATCAGAGGCTTTACTGTTACAAAGGAATGCCTTTTGACCTCAAAAACGCTGGGGCAACTTACCAAAGACTGGTAAAAAGATGTTTGCCCTACAGATCGGCAGAAACATGGAGGTCTATATAGATGACATGCTGACAAAAAGCATCACAGGAGAAAAGCATGCAATTGATCTTGAAGAAACTTTTGGAGTGCTGAGAAGGTACGAGATGAAGCTCAACCCGAACAAGTCTGTTTTTAGGGTACCGTCAAGAAAGTTCCTCGGGTTTCAAGTACACCAGAGAGGGATTGAGGTGAACTCTGAAAAGATAATGGCCTTGGAGAAGATGAGGTCCCCAGCTACCTTAAAAGGCATTCAAAGGTTAACGGGTTGCCTGGCCTAGTTAAACCGATTCATTAGGTAAGTCAACACACAGGTGCTTGCCTTTCTTCAAAGCAATAAGGAAAGGTAAATGAGCGGAATAGAATGAAGAATGTGAACAAGCCTTCCAGAAGATTAAGGAGTAGCTAGGTAAGGCTCCATTCTTATCGAAGCCTCTAGAAGGGGAAACATTGTATTTATACCTGTCAGTCACAGCTGTGACCATGGGGTCGGTTCTGGTTAGACTGGATGAAGGAATATAAAAGGCTTTAGTGCCAGCAGAAACAAGGTACTCGACAACAGAACAAATGGTTTTAACACTGGTTACAGCCGTAAGAAAATTAATACCATACTTTCAAGCACACAGGATCGAGGTTTATACGGATTGTCCGTTAAAACAGATCTTGTCTAAACCAGAAGTATCAGGAAGATTGACAGAGTAGGAGGTCGAGCTAATTGAATTTGATATCACTTACCTGCTGAGGGCCGCGATAAAAGGTCATGCAGTGGCAGATTTGATCGCTGAGTTCACTGAGCCAAACAGTGAAGTGATCAGAATGCTAGAAGATAAAGAGAGGAAGCATTTGAACTGGAAGTTGCATGTCGATAGGTCATCAAATACGCACGGCAGCGGGGCATGCGTAGTGGTGTCCACCCCAGAAGATGATCAAATGGAATGTTCCTTGCGATTTGACTTCAAAGCTACCAACAATATGGCCGAGTAAGAGGCATTGTTGGCAGGACTCAGGGTTTGCACGACACTAGGAGCTGACGAAGTGGAGATATTCATGATTCGCAGGCCGTGGTCAACCAGATCTTAGATGAATACCAGGCGAAGGACAACAATATGGCCGCTTACCTAGAAATAGCTAAGGCACTCCTCGACAGATTCAAAACTCACAGAATCACCCAGATCCTGAGAGAGAAGAATGATAAAGCCGACGGTCTTTCGAGATTGGCATTCAGTTACCACAGGAATCTGGTCCAAAACAATCCCAGTGGCTCATCTCAATAAACCAGTATTAAAGAGAAAGAAACGTTAATGGTTGAAGTTGTTGATAAAGGGTAGATCACCTGGATGACCCCGATTAGGGAGTACCTACAAGATGAAGTGCTTCATGAATATACGGTCGAAGAAAAACGTATCAGGTAAAGGGCATCTAGGTATTCAATAGTAGGAGGAGAGCTCTACAGGAGGGGGTTTTTAAAGGCCGTGCAAAGATGTGTCAGCCAGGCTGAGGGAGATAAGATTCTAGCAAGCATACACAGAGGTATATATGGGAATCATACGGGGGGAAAACGTTTGACTCATAAAACCCATAGACAAGGTTTTTATTAGCTAACCCTGTTATACGCAATCAGTAGCCGAGAAGTGCGGCACTTGTTAAAAGATTGCAAATGACATTAAGCAGCCACTTAAGTAATTAAAGAATCTGACCTCGCCCTTGCCATTCGCAATGTAGGGATTGGATATGATCGGTTCGATGCAAACGGCGACTAGAGGAGGTGCAAAGCATGCTATAGTAGTAGTAGACTATTTCACAAAGTGGGAAGAAGCATAAGCATTTGTACATATAACTGAAGCTAATACTACCAACTTCATAAAGAAAAATATCATCTACCGATTTGGAATCCCAGATACAATTGTCACTAACAACGGGACCTAATTCGATAGCGATAACTTCAGAGAAATGTGCCAAAAGTACCATATCAAAAACTACTATGCCACACCAGCCCATCCTCGAACCAATGGAAAAACCGAAGCTGTCAACAAGATCATCAAACACACCTTGAAGGCCAAGCTTGATGACCGGAAATGAAATTGGGCAGACAAGTTGCATGAGGTACTCAGGGTATACCGGACAACTCAAAGAACATTGACATGAGAAACACCTTATTCCTTGGCATTTGGGACCGAGGCAGTTATCCCGGTCGAAATAACCCACATTTCCCCCAAAATCTATACCAACGTGACAAATATGTAGGGACTCTAGAACAGAACCTGGATGAGTTGGAAGAAAAACGGGACATGGCGAGAGTGAGAAATGCAGCCTATCAACGACGGGTTGCTAGATATTACAACTTGCATGCCCGGATAAGAAAATTTCAGCTCGGAGATCTGGTCCTCAAAAGATTATCCCCAAACACAAGAGAGAAAGCAGCTGGATCTTTGGCAGATAAATAGGAGGGACCTTATCAGGTGGTTTGATTAGCTGGGCATGGAGCATATCGCCTTACCCGACTAGATGGGGGAGAATTGCCCCGGCCCTGCAACACTCAATATTTGAAGATATTCTACCCTTGAGGGGTTCCTTTTTTCTGATTTCTTTCAGCTTATTTAGATATTCTGTTAAATTTAGATTTATTGTTGATTTCATTTAGTCCTGATTAGTTGTTGTTTTTTTATAGTTTTTGGTTAAAGTTAACAATAAAAGCCTTTCGAGGAAGAGAATAGTTCAAGGAAAAAGTGTTCTGATATTGCTATCGTCTACAAAAGCAACTCGTAGCACCTAAAATCATTAACAATAAATAGGTGCTCGGGGCGCCCAGTGATAGGGCCAAAAGCATGCGTCATAAAGATAATACACTTTCACCGAAACTAACTGGGTGTATATTAACACTATTATAGCATCTTCATGTCATAGATACCTGATAGAATGCGTAAAAAGTTGGATAAGAAAATCCGACTCTCATGCTTGAATACCGGGTAACCAGATACCCGATCTAGATAAGTTAAGTTAATGAGATACAGATCATCCCTATTGCAACGAATCTTAAGCAACAGACTACTGAGAGACGTCCCAATGACTTAGTTGACAGATAAAAGACAAGCGTCTATAAATCAGATACCATGCGAATGGTCCATGAAAAGAACACTACTTGACAATAAACCAAAAGTCGTTGCATACAAGCCGAGCAAAACAAGATTTGAAATTATCTATACAACTAACCAAGTTTGGCCTAGTTGATTAGATAACTGATCAGGTCAGCTAAAGGCCAGTTGATAACGAAACCGACCAGATCAAGCTAAGTCTGTTGATAAGATAACTGACTAGATCAAAAATGAGCAGTTAATGAGATAACTGAACAAATCAAAAATGGTCGGCCAAATACAAAACTGGTTAGATCGAGCTCGATTAGTTAAGTAGAGAATTGGCTAGGTTAATAGCGATCAGCTCATGAGATAGTTGATCGAGTTAATAACAGTCAAATAACAAGTTAACTAGTTAAATCAAAACCGTAAATTTACAACGACCGTTGATTAGAACACTGAAATGTGCATATGTAAATAAAGTTCTATATTGTAAAAAAAATGAAAGAATCTTTCATAGTATATAAAATTTACAAAGTTATGCTATTACAAGAATAGGACAATAAAATAGCAAAATCAGGCTCCGGGAGTACTCGAAGGACTGCCAGGCCCAAAACTGCCAGGAGGGTTGCTCTCGTCTTCGTAGCCTTTGGTCAGGTCCCCGAAGTCTGGCCAATGGATGTCATCCTCTGGATCGTAAGTCATGAAGGGTGAATAGTCAACTTCAGATGAAGGACCCAACGTCAATGCCCTTGGCAGACATGCCACCATCCACCTCTATATGGAAATTAATCAGAGAAGACTTGGAGGGGAGTTCGAGATGCATGATGTGAAGGTTCTTCCCGTTCAATTTGCAATAAGCTCTCAATCTTATTCGTTGATTTTTTATTGCATCCAGATATTTAGCCTTGTGTTTCTAGATCATCCGATCTCATTTACGACGAACTTCACCAGATGACCTTTCCTTGGCTCCAAAAAACATCCGAGCAATGACTAGCTCTCTCAGCATGACTGCTTTAAATGCAGGAGACCTCTTATATCCATCAACGCTCTGGATCTTGAGAGCTAATTTGGCCTCTTGTGAAAACACCTCCACACTGACCTTCTACTGCTTTAGATCTTCAACCAGCCTTTCATAGCGCAGTTTGGCTTCCTTAGATCCCTACTGGGACACAAGTATAACCTGTTGGGAGGTGGACAAAGTCTCTTTTGTAGCTCGAGACTCCGCTTCTTGAATGGTAGCAGTATGTTCAGCCAGGATGAGCTTCTGCTCCAATTCATCACACCATTGCTCAGTTGTAAACAGTTTCGCTTCAAGTTGAGCACTTTTCCTGGCAAGATTGGTAAGGTTGTTTGTGGCAATATCAGCTCGGGTTTCAGCGGTAGCCACAGCTTTCCTCAGAATTGCTTAGTCAAGTCACGCTGCTTCAACTTTTCTTCTTACTATTTCTTCTATTTCGACTCACTAGCTGAAGCAGAATCAAGCTCATTCTTCCTCCCTTGAAGTTCTTTCTTTAGCTGGGAGATTTTAGCAGCCTGCCTTTCCTGAGCGATCATGACCCTGGTCAGCTCCTCTACAGCATGGAAAAGAAAAGAGACAGGTTATAGACTTACAACATATGGGGTCCGTCAGAAAATCAAAGACACTTACTTATACTCTGTTCTTATAAATTGTGAGAACTTGTTCATGGTTGCTGGCATTCTAGAACTCATTCCAGTAACCTTCCCCAACATAACCTCTCCCGGTGGAAATGGCCCGTAGCATGTCAAAGGGGTCGACCGATGCCTCCCTAGAATCAGAAGAGCTAGCAATGGCATGTGTTGCCATTGCCTCACGATTATGAAGTTGCTGATCAATCAGGAATGCACCAGAAGCAGAAGGAGTGGCTTCAGAAGTAACTTCCAAGGCATAACAGTAGTTTGTATATGACTAATGGCTTTTGATGAAGCCTCTTAGATCGCACCTACATGAGGGTTCGTTCCAGCATTCGGTGAATCCCTAGGGAAACGACCTAACCTTAGGGCAATCTTGTCAGTATGATCTACCTCTTGATCAATCATATCATCTTCCATGTCGGGAGTAGTGGGGTCAGCTAGTGCTCCCTTAGGTTCAATCTGCCTCTCATCAGAATCCGAATCAGTAAAGACTATCTGACGTTTGACCGAAAACTGCATCGGAGCCTTGCCAACATGTTGTGCATGATGCTCAGTAGGGACTTCAACTATTGGATGGTCAGATTGGACGGGAGCCGGTTCGGATGGAAGTGGTAGTTGTGTTTGATGAGGAATGACCTGCTCGCTGACCCTAGCATGAGTTTGATCATCCACTTTAGGCTGATTAAATCGATGAACGACAGGTGCAGTAGAGATGCGATCAGTTTTCCTCTTCGGTCGCTGCTCCATCAGGATTAGATCAGTTACAGTTTCTTGATCATCATCTTCCTCTTCAGGAATAACGGGCTTGACTCTAGTCTGATGAGTCGATGGGCTCCTTGCAATTTCAGTTTCCTTTTTTTCATGAGCAGCTTTAGAGGCAGAAAACCCTTCAGCTCTTTTGGCCACGTTACTGACTGGAAACCTTTCAGAGGATTTGACCACTTTACGAGCAATATTTTCTTTGGTAAATTTTCTCTTGGAGCTCTTAGGAGGACTCCTCCTCTCGCTATCCTGATCGGAGGTTCATCTCTCTCTTTCCCGATCAGAAGTACCTGAGGCAGTATTAGGATCTGGCTCATAGGTATGCTCAACCATATTTTGTTGAGGGGGAGCAATCCCTGAGCCAGTTGAGCTGCGGCCTCCGCTCGGCTAACCTTGTCAAGATTCTTAATCCTCTCGGCTTGCTCACCAGCAACTATGTCCATCTGATACACTGAACGGTTAGCACCAAGAACGTTAGAAAAAGCGGATATAATTCGGGTAAGTCAAAATTTAGGGGAAGAAGCACTTACATCGCTTACCTAGTTAGAAATAGCTGAAAACAACCCCAGCTTCATGAGTTCCTTCTCGAAAAACAACGCCCGACGGTCTCTGACTTCCCAAGACGTTTGAGCAGTTTTAATCACATTTTGGGCCTAATCCTCGCTTAGCAAGGCAGAAGTCTTGTTCCATAGATCAGAATTGCAGAATTGCTTAGGAATGCTGTTTCTAGCTAGTGCCTGGCGAGGATCAGCTAACCACAGACTCTCCCCATTCCCCTTGAACGAAGAACCAAGTGTTCTTCCAGTATTTATTGGACGAAGGAAAACCTCAGATGAAGCCCTTAATGGTCCTTGCTGGATACGGGGGTGGGACACTACCTATATCGACTGGGAATCCAGTGGTTGGGAGAACTAGACTAAAGATGGAAGGTACCCCCCATTATCTGACCGACCAAAAGTATAGAAGTTACGAATCTCCTTTGGGGTCGGGGGAAACTTAGCACCAATTTGTTTCCATAGGTGCCACAAGTTGATCAAAACTAGATAATAATTTGGGGTGAGTTGAGCATGGGCAATCCCAACATCATCTAGGAACTGAGCAATGAAAGGTTGAAGGGTAGTGTAACTCCAAACGTGAGCATGGCTCCATAAACCGCTATAGCGCCCCGAGGGGGATTCCAGATGGCACACTCGCCACTCATAAAGAGCTCAACTAATCAAGGGAGATGAAACCTCTCACTGTACTTTACGATCTCTTGTTCACCTACTACGTTCCCCTCTGAGTCAATGGCACTTGGTTGCTTAGCCGAGAACTTTAACAAGTGGGCTCGTCGTCTCTTGGGGACATCCTCCATTTTTAGCAATTGGGAGGGGATCTTTAAGTCAGTAGCGGCAGAATCCTTAGCGCTTGATCTGCTTCCCCGACTGGGTCCTATTGTTTTCGACATATCAGGGCATGTATTAGAAGAAGTAACATGTGGGTTAGCAATGTTTGGGTCGAAATACGAAGGTTGAAACTCAGGAAGGGTAATAGAATAATCGACATTGAGAGCTGTGGGTTGAGTTACAGGGGGGTTTTGAGAACGACCCCGCAAGATAAACTCAATCCTATCAACGTTTTCCTTGTCACCAGTTTCAATAGCTCTTATTAGCAGTTCAACAAAACGGTGTCGGGTAATAGGATCCATACCTGAAGGATTTGAAGTAGATGAAATGTGGCCGTTGATGATGTTGAAGTAGAAAGCCCGGAGAAGATGATGAGTTCTGAGAAAATTTGAAGCGAGAAAAGGTTTGTAGTTTGAAGAAAAGGTTGTGTGAGAAAGAAACGAAAGGTTTTTAAAATATATATAAACGAAGATGACGTCAAGCGCGAGTGGTGATTGGTGTGCGAATCCCGGAGATCACGAGCCATTTGAAATTTGAATTGGCCGCTGTCAATTACGTTATAACCATCAAATCACCTAAGCAAATCAAACGTTTGCGGTTAAAATTTAAAGATTAGCTGTCAAACATTAATGAGCATTAATAGACTACAAGACAAAAGATTCCCGAATTAAACATATCTCACCGAGCGAGTTCTCTACATTGGGCAAGATTCTCGGTTTGAATGTTTAAGAGGGGTATTGTTATTGGTAAAATCCGAAAAGGTGACATGTCAGCATAAACGCCGTATTACGTGGGAATTAGAAAATGACATGTCAATGAATACCAGCTAGATCGAGCCAACCTAAGATGACTATAATGTAGCTCACATAATACTTGGTCAGGGTTACTTAGATGGTCAAGTGGAAATCACTTAACTAAAGTAATTGTAATGACCAAAATAAAGAAGATGGTCGGGGGTACCCAAGATGGTCAGGTTTAGTTACCTGATCGGGTTTAGATCCCTGATCGGGGATAAAGAAAATTTGGAATTTGGAATTTGGTCGGGGATTGGTAAACGATCGGCTAAAGCGACACTTGGATAATTTCAAGACATGCTCAGAATCATGACATAACAACAACATAAGATTCAGTGTGATCACGACTCAAATACGCAAAAGAAGGATTTTACTCAAATAAGGCATCATGAAGCATACTTTGATAAGGAAACGAATTTCCTTAGAGCTATCAGAATACATAATAGGCAAGAATCTTGATGTGATTAAAACGACTCCAATAAGTTAGAGTTTTATAGAATTATTACTACCTTTGTTTTACTTGTGAAAATACAACTCTAAGCATGTGTCTAACAACCTAGAGGGGGGGGGGGGGGGGGTGAATAGGTTTTAATCAAGTTAATTACCAATTTTCCTTGATTAATCAATATTAAAAATTTACCCCATAGACAAACATACAAAATCAAGTGTAAAGTGCAGAAATTAAATGATATTTGATTTTTTACGTGGAAACCCTTCAACAAGGGAAAAACAGCAGGCTATCCTTCTAGCCACAACGATCCTCAAATCCACTATTGTAATGATATTTACAACCTATGTTGACCTCTAGTCACACCTTTCTTGGTCACTAACCCACCACTACTACCCAACGGGCCTTTATAGTGAATCTTTGATCGCTTTGCTTGCCAACCACACCTTGGTTGCAAGACTTCACTTACTTGTGCACTACACACTGGTAGTCACAAGACTTAACTCTCAAGAAGAGATTGACAACCTAAGTGAATATATGAATATTCAAAATGCAATTAATGCTAGGCAACACTAAATACTTATCTAGAATTATATGATGGCAATAAATGCAATCCTAGATATCAATGTCTATATGCATGCTCATAAAGACCTAACTAAATATAGATATACAAGTCTAAAATCCTAGTCATCAAACAAGGCCATATCAAAACACATGTTGTCACACAAAATGACAATGAAAATAAATGCAATCAATGAGTCCTAAACAATAATATCTAAATGCAAAGCATAAAGACTTAGCTAGAGGGCAATAGTGTCCTAAATGCTAGCTATCACAAATAAACCCAATCAAATATTCATGAACATTAACTAGTTGATTAACAACAATTTCTCAACTTAGTTTTCAATAAATCACACAAGAATATTTATGATATAGCTTTTAGGCAAAAATGACGTAATCAATTAAGCCATCACAAAACAAACCCAATCATGTTATCAATAAACACAATAATGCATTCAAAAATGATTTCTAAATATCCTATGCATTAAAAATGAAATCTTGGACTTAAAAAACAATAAAAGAAGATGAGATGCTTGTTCTTACTTACTAAGTCAAGATTGATGAAGACCCATGTGTGATTGATGCAATGGATGTCATAGATGCATGGGTTTTGGGTTTGATTTGGTAAAAATGGAGTCTTGGATCTTTCTCTCTCTCTTTAGGGTTTGTTTTTGAGAGTCATAGAATGAAGAAGATTAGTTAAAGATGTATTTATAGGTGCCCAAATGAAACTAAGTCGTTTTGAGAAGTTTCTAAAAATTTCTAGTGACCTGCGCAACTGTGGAGAGCGCATAGGGTGTGCACGAATAGCACAACCTACTGGAGTGATTTGCGCACCTTGTGCGCACATCCAAAGGGCGCATTTGCGAGACACTGCATCAGCTCAAATTTCAAGCAACCCAAAACATGACCAAACGATATTGAAAAAAGTCATATAATATACCGTTGGAAAGGTATGGAAGTCTAATTTCCAACTCAATTTATAGAATGAGGTTTTGATGTCTGTATAAAAAGTTATAGCTATTTGAGTGACCAAAGGTCAGATTCGGATAAAAATATAGTTGCCCTACTTTAGTGGTCACTTTGGAGATTTCAAAACTAATTCAAACGGTCATGAAATATTATGAATAATATACCGTTGGAACGGTATGGGTGTGTAGTTTGCTCTGTAAATTTCAAAACTCATTTTGGATCATTGTATAAAACAGTTATGGTCACAAGACCATACAAAGGTCAGTTTTGAAAAACATATAAATCATTGAAAACCAATCTTTTGAAACTAGACACATTACTCCAAATAACCAAACCAAATCTAACATAATGCACACAAAAAGAAACAAAAATGCAATCATAAAAGTGCAATAATAATTAACATACATGAAGTGTGTGATAAACACAAATACACATAATCAAATAAACACACATGCAAGAGATATAGAAATGCATATGAAAGTGTGTATGTGCAACTAATCTCTTCAAGAAGTCAAGTCAAGTGATATACCTTCTTGAAGCACTTTGGGAAGTCCAGAAGTTTGCCAATCACGATCACCTAAGCTACCCTTTACATAACAATCCCAATGTGGTTTTGACAACGAAATAAGCCAACAAAAAACCGAGGAACTTACAACTTGTATTCCAAGAATTAGAGTTCTATGCATGTATAAATAGACCCTAAAAACACCCAAAAAGGGTTAACGAATCATTAGATATACAAGAGAGCAAGAGAGGTTGAGATTGTAAAGATTTTTTTTTCAAAGTGGATTGCTTCCTCGCCGTCGCCGGCAACCGTGGTTTTTTCCCTTCCGAGTTTTCCACATAAAATCTTGCTTACATAATTTCTTTTTATTTATGTTGGGCGAATATATAATTGCCAATTCAATATACCTTGTGTGACGCGTGATCGAATTTATATAATCCCAAAAATCACCGCCAATACCATCGAACCCTCCATCATTATCATCACCTGTTTATATATATATATATATATATATATATGTATATATATATATATATATGTATGTATATATAAGTTTTCCCGTTTTCCGTTTCAACCAAATTTGAAATCAATTTTTTTTCTCAAATACCATACATGTTCAATCATCACCATTACTGGAAAATATAGATATACATTGTTTTTTCTTTTTTCCTAGAAAATTATATTTAAAATTATTATTTTTTGCTCAACTTAAAAACTAAAAGAGAAAAATAAATCTTATTTTCCTATTTTCACATATTGATCTCCAAAAAAAATTTCTTATTGTTTTGATTTCCTCACTTTTGTTCAGTTTTATTATCTGTTTTATTTTTATTTGATTACTTCATATCTTTTTTCAATTTCCTGTTTCAAATTTTCTAAAGATAACTATTCAAAACGAGTAATATTAAAATAAAATGGAGTGTATTTAGAAATTTATTTTTATTAAATTTAGTGTCTTTATAATAGGAGTGCCAAAAGCTAAAAAGGATAATTTTGGAAAAAAAAAATTAAGTGTCTTTAGAAATTTTTTAAAATTTAAATTTTTAGAATATAGTGTCTTTAAAATGAAGTGTAAAAAGAAAAACATTGGATTGTAAATTTTGTAAGGAGAAACTATCTAAAATTACCAAACACATATATACTACTCACGTGAGGAGGATGAGGAAAATCTACATTTTTGCAAACATAAAGAGGAAAATAATAATATCACTTTATATAATGATCAATAATCCGATGTTTTGTTTGTTTCTTTTTCTTTTGGGATAATTACCCCAGTGGCCATACATTTGTTGCTGCACTATCAAAATGACTATTATATGGGAATTTCGTTTCAAAATGGTCATTTTTGACAAAAAAATGTGATACTAATGGTCATTCCACCCAATGAGTGGCATTTTGGTAAAAGAGGATGGCATTAATTTATTTTAGATGTTTTTCGGAAACCAATTTTTCTTTTCTTTTTTAAAACTAATAATTATATGGGACAATCTATAGAACACCGGTGTACCCGTTCACCGTGTAGAAACTGTGGCGATCGAAGGTTAGATTACACTTTTTTAAATTACGATCACAATATTTTCTACACTGTGTATGTGTACCGTCTATAGTCTGACCCTAATTATATTTAGTGTGTGTATATACGTATATCATTTCTCAAACATATATATATATATATATATATTTCTTTTTTGAGAAGATTAAGGCTACAGAATCTAAACAATCTAAAAAATAAAGAAGAGACATGTGTAATGATCTAAACCATTAATATATTATTGATTCAAAGGCTACAAAAACGTGTCAAATTATGTGTCAAAAATTGTGTACGTAACTTGTCCTTGAGCATCATCGAAATGCTATATATATATATATATGCATTTTGTAATATAATGAGAGATTTCTACAAAATCGAAAGCTCATACAACAATTTACATCATGGATGATTAGGGGTGGGCACTAAGTTCAAAACCGAACCGAACCGAATCGAACCGAACCAAAAAAAGGGTGTTCGGTTCGGTTCATAAAATGAATTCAGTTTAAACCCGTTTAAAAAGTTGAAAACCGAAAAGTTTTCGGTTCAAACCAGTTTGGTTTCCCAAAAACCGGTTTGAACCGATTAAACCGCCTATATAAGTAAAAAAAAAAACCTAACCTACTTCTTTTCTTTCATTAAATATTATTATTTATTAGTTAGGTTTGATTTGGGTTTTTTTGGGTTTGGACTATTAAAATTTATAAAACTTTGGCCTAAAATTAGAATCCAACAACCCATCAAATTTAAAAACATATTAAAAAGACTCATTAAACCCATCAAGCCCATAAGACCCATTAGGCCCAAAACCAAAATGAACCGAACCGAACCGAACCGATTAAAATCAGTTTGGTTCAGTTCGGTTACCATTTCTTATTCGGTTTAAACCGGTTCAATTTTAGGTAAACCGAAATATTTTCGATTCAGTTCGGTTTTGCCCAAAACCGAACCGAACCGAACCATGCCCACCCCTATAGATGATATATAGACTATAATTATATACTAACATCTTCTTATTAGTTGAAAAGATATATATATATATATATATATATAGTAAGTTTCTCATAAGGATCTCTTATTTTAATTTCAGTAAGGGCCTTGATGAAATCATATTGATTTCTATGAATTTTGATATGAATTTTTTTGTCGATGGTAAATTTAGTGAAATGTACCTGTGAATAAAATTTGAAAAAATTTTCAAGTACTAGAACCATTTATCTTGAATTTTTTTAAATATATAGGCATTGGAAAAATGGCAAAATTTAAAACAATTCAAGAAAAATATTTCTAGTGCTTGAAAAATTCTCAAATTTTATTAATAGTTAGATTTCAATGAATTTATCATCCACAAAAAAATTCAGATCAAAATTTATTAAAATTGACGTAATTTCATTGTAGTTCTTGCCGAAATTAAAATAAGGGATCCTTTATGAGAGACTATATATATATATATATTGTTATTGGTGTAATTTGAAAAGATGACACGTCAGCGTAAGCGTCGTGTTACACGGGGACAATAAGTGACGTGTCAACAAATGTCGACTAAATTTAACCAACCTAAATTGATCAGAAAATAACCCTATAATACTGATCAAAGTTACTTAGATGGTCGAGTTGGAAAAACCCGACCAAGGCAATCAGATTGATCTGATTAGTAGGAAGACGATCAGGGGAAACTTGAATGATCGGGAATAGCTACTTGATCGGGTGAAGATCCCTGGTCGGGGGTGAAAAAGATCTTATCGGGTTTGGAAGACGGTCAGCTAAGTGACACTTGAACAATGTCTAGATATGTTTTGATGCTTGGCATGTTGATAGCGTTAATACGACTCATGTACATAAAGAAGAATCCTCCTCAAATAAGACTTCAAGAAGCATACTTTGATAAGGAAATAGATTTCTTTATAACTATCAGAATCCAGAAAGAGACCTGATATGACTTGAACGTGCCGATACAAAACAGGAAAGAAGATCAGTACGACTGAGACAATTCAAAGTTTTATTGATTTACTATTACCTTTCTCTTTCTTGTACTTTAAGAATTTGGGATCTATGCATGTATAAATAGGCCCTAAAAACTCCCCAACAGGGGTTACCGAATTGTGAGAGATTGGGGAGAGTAAGGAAGATTGAGTGTGTAATATTGATTATTGATAGTGGATTTCTTTTTCGCCGTCGCCGGCAACCGTGGACGTTTCCCCACATTGGGTTTTACCACGTAAAATCTTGCTTTATTGACCTTTTATTCCTTTGGACTTGTTGCTCGATATTTAATTCACCGTATTTTGTGTGACGCGTGATCTATTTTATGTAATCCAAAAATCACCGTCAACAGTTGGCGCTAAAAGGAGGGGGTGAACCTTTAAGGAACTTGTGAATCAGTAACATGGCAGATAATAGGGATGGAAGCCGGTCCCCACGCGAAACTGGTACTCCCCATGATACCGACGATACTAGGTATAATTAACATCGACGGGGACCCGCCCTCTAGAACTCCACCTTGCACCAAACAAGACGTAACCACCTTCATAGATGCCTTTCCAAATATCTCCCCAGATTCCTTTCGGCACATCCAGGAATCCCTGCTGAGAGTCATCGAAGACGCTGCTAGACAAGGAATTAATATATGCCACCGTCAACTTGACTTCACCATTCCAGTTATCCACACCAGTAGTGGCACGGGATCCCAGGATACAATCTGAGATATTAGTACCAACTCCTGACGTTCCGCAGAAAACTGGTAAAGATAGGGTGAATCACCATGAAAAGAGGGAGCTGTCCCAAAAGAGTGACGATCGTCAAGATTACTAGGATTACATGAGGAATGGGGACCAAGCCAGCCAGAGAAGAAGGCAGCGCAGCCCGCATGACGATGTTGCAAGAGATCATAGACGGGAAGCAAGTTAAGACCGAGGCGATAAGTATGACGATTATAGAAGGAGGTCTCGAATATAATGCTCGTGACACCCAAATTATAGGGCAAGCTTTAAGAGACCCTTATGGTTTCATCATCTGTCAAAAGTTTGATTAACGCGGCGAGCCAGAAGGAGAACGAGAAGTTCTGCTAAGAATGATAGAGGCACTGGAACCGAGTCAAGGTCATGGGAACCTGTTGGTCGGTAATTCTGGAAGTCTGTTTATTGCATCCATTAGATAAGCTCGTTTCTCAAAAAAATTCAGAATGCCGCATGTGGAGCAGTTCAAGGCCAACACCGACCCTAGGAGCATGTAAGAAGATATCAGAGTGTGATGGCACAGAACGACTATGATGACACACTCTTATGCAAGATGTTCCCTCATACATTAGGAGATCAGGGGTCTAGATGGTTTGGTGGCCTTGCAAGCAGATCGGTCAGGAATTTTGAGGAATTGATACAGGCCTTAACTAGACAATTCATGGGAAACATCCAACGCAGGAAGTCGATATCCGTCCTCTCAACCCTAAAGCAAAGGAAAGATGAAAAGTTAAGAGACTAGCTTGCCTGGTTTTCATAAGAAGTCTCAGAAGCGTAGAACTCTAATGATGATGCGGTTGTGGCTACGTTTATCAATAGTTTACAACACAGCCAACTATCACTCAATCTAAGACAGAAGGGCCCAATCACCTATGCTAATTTGGTGGATAATGAGGGAGGATAAGTGATGGCTGAAGAAGAACAAATAGCCCACGGAGGGGAGTATATACATGGCGGCCGACCAAGTGAGAGTCAGAAGCCTAAAGACAATGGCTCAAAGGGAAACCCCAAAGGAGATGATAACATCGTAAAATACACCATTTGAGGTCCCTATTTCCTATCGTTTGCTTTTTTTTTCTAGCATATTTTGGTAGATAATATGTTTCGTGAGCATTGTGTAGGTTATATACCTTAAAATAAGGTGTTGAGCTGAATTGAAGAGTTTTGGAGTTAGAAGGGCTGAAAATGGAATTGCTCGTGCAGTACACTCAACTTCGGAAGGTCATATCTCCCTCCTTAGATGGAACTACATCATCAGATACCTATTTTCGGAAAGCCCCAGATGTCTACTTTCCAGAGCTTTTTACAGATCACAATTTCAGGTTTTCTGGAGGAAGTTATGGCCGTTTCCGTAACGGTGCGTGAAGCTGTCAAGTGTACCGCGGACCAACCGCGGACCGTACCGCGGAAGTTGACAGAATGTCCACTTCCAGCCCGTTTTTTGGAGCATTTTTGTACTTTAACACCCCATTTCCTACCCTAACTTCCATACTTTATAAACACCCTATTTTCTCTCATCTTTCATGATTCTAACCAACCCACTCTCCACCTCCAACCAATCACCTTCCACTTTGACTTTTCCTACACCACACATTACTTCTTTTCTTCTTTCTCTTCTCACGCCACTCACTAATTCATTCACAACATTCTTTTTCTTTTCTTCTCTCCTCTCAACAGAAACCTTCTCTCCCTTCTATTCATCTTCTTCCTCCTCCATCTTCTTCACCAAAAATAAGAGAGAGACTAGCTCCCATGGAGGATTTTCCTCCATGGGAGCTCACCACACACCTCCACCACACCATTTTGCCTTCCTCCATCCATCTTAGAGCAGCTTGCAAGGAATTAGGAGTCCAATTTTGAGCTAGGAAGGATTTGGAGCATATTTTTTGGAGGGTTTGTCTTCAAGGGTTTGCTCATTTTTACTCATTTATTTGTATTTCTTGCTTCTTTGATGTGTAACCCCGATTTGGGGAATATTGTAAACCTTCACATGTGCAATATATGTATGTTTGTGTTTAAATTCATGTGGGTTATGTTTTACTCTTTGCTAATTTCATGATTTCAACTCTTATTGTGAAATCCATGTGGGTGGAGGGTCAAAATTGATGTGTATGCATGATTGGGATTAGGAGTAGAGTAATTTAATGTAGGAGTAGTGTAATTTAGCTTCCCATGAGTGTTTGTATGTTAATGGATGACCAAAATACCATGTATTGAGTAATTTGAGTATTAGGGATTTTAGCCCCAAAGAGTGGAAAAAGTTTCAGTTCAGGCATTTAGTTGCTAAATTGGCCTTGGTTCAATCCTTGTGCTTAATGGGTCTTTTTAAGACACATTTGCCCATCCTTGGCCGGATTGGGTGATGAATTGATTTGGGATGATTCCTAAGTCAAGAGGATGAACCCCTAACTTAATTTGAATGTTCTTAATGCTAATCAACCAACTTATTGCACATTGTTGTTTGGTGAACTTGTTTTCCATGTCTAGCCATCTTAGGGAGTTGACTAAACCGAATCTGTATCTAGAGTAAAGATAAACCGAATTCCTCTTGTGCTCTTGTAGTTATAGGGGTATTTCATTGCTTAATGCTTTCACTCGGTTAGCCACCTTGTGAATGATATTTAGGCTGTGTGTTATATATCGCGTGGTTCGCATTAATATGCTCATCGTGGTATCCTCTACATTTGACCAGTAAGTTGAGAGATCACTAGGCTGGCGTGTAGAGCTCGTGTATGTGTCCCACAATCCTTAATGGATTCATGTTTTTGCATGGATTCAATCTCTATGCACTCGAGAGAGGGTAGAGATTAATTAAGGGGACACGAGCATATAACATACGTGTTGTATGGGTATCTCGTATTCTTAATGCTTTCACTTGGTTGCCATCCCGTATTTGGTTAGCCCAGTGGATGAATTATTGGCTGTAGTATGGCCCACGCGGTTGCGTATTACATACCCAACGAAATAACCTGTGTATATGATCAGAAAGTGAGAGTATCACTAGGCTGGCATATATGGCTCTTTTGTGAGTTCCATGGTACTTAATGAATTCATGCATATGTGTGGATGTGATCTCTAAGATTTCGAGAGAGATTAGAGATCAATTAAGGGGACACGGGCCTATGATATACTTGCACTTTTGAGGGACTAGGTGAGTCTAGTGCTTTATTAGGAGGATTGTCACGGTTGAGTCATTTCCCTAGCGTATCCACATTTCATGCATTTCTCCATTCCATCCTATCCATGTATATATTATTTATGTAATTTATTTAGTTATATTATTATTTACTGTTCCGCACACGCAACACACGAGTTCGCTCGGCGTGTTGTACAGCTAGAACTAGAGACAGTCGATGAATCACACCTCCTTGTGGAACGATCCCTTGCTTGCCACCGTGCTAGTCTCTGTGACTTGTGCCCTTGCGAGGTCGAACTTAAATGTTCATATTTGGCGACACTGCAATGACGTGTCATCAGGAGACCAAAAGGAAAATTTGGGGAAAGGCAAGGAAGTCCGCAAGGAGGATGATCAAAAGGGTAACAAAGTCTATAAGAGACAGTACATGAATTATACCCCCTGGCTCAGAAGCAAGAAGAAATTCTAAATGTAATCGAGGACAAGAACTTATACAAAAAGCCTTCAAAACAATCCAGTTTTGATAGAAGAGACACCTCAAAATATTGTCGGTTTCACCGAGAGAATGGTCATGAAACTTCCGAGTGCTACCAGCTAAGAGATTACATTGAGAAGCTCATCAGGGATGGACATCTCAAGGACATGGTTCTCAAAGGTAGTGACGATCGGTAGAGCGACCATACCAAAACTGACCAAGACAGTAGGGGCAGTCCAAAATGAGGTTCGGATGCTAGAGTCATCAATACCATTTTCGGTGGACCTTGTATAGGGAGAAGTAGCAGGGAGAGAATGACAGAAGTCCGTGAAGCAATAAATGGTCAAAGAAACTTGGAGGTAAACTTAGTGGGCCCCAACCAGAAGAAGCTTAAACAAGGTTGGGAACCGATCTTTTTCTCTGAAGCCGATGCATATAGTTCAGAAGTGAAACTGAACGATGCAATTATAGTGTCGGTTCGTATCGGTCATCGGGAAGTAAGAAGAGTATTGATTGATAATGGGAGCTCGGCGGTGAGCACTAGGGTGTTTGATCAACTAGGGCTTCAAAAGAAGGATCCTGCAACCGTTGACGATCCCGCTCAGAGGATTTGGGGGAGCAGAAGTAAGATCTTAGGGAACGGTCAAATTGCCGGTCGAGATAGGGAATTGTCCGTGTTAGAAAATGGTACTGCTCAATTTTGTGGTTATTGACACCGAAAATGGCCCATATAATGCCTTACTAGGCAGACCATTTATAAACAAAACAAAAACAGTTACCGCAATTTATGCTCTGACCGTCAAATTCCCGACCGAAGCTGGAGTTGGAGTATTGAAGAGTTCCCAAGAATGGGCAAGAAAAGCCAACCTGATGGTTTACAGAGAGAAAGCTGAACAGGATGTAATGCAAATAGATTACGGGGGTAAGAAAAAGTGCTTGAAAGATGGTGAGAATGAGGAAAAGGAGGAAACACTAACTTGGTTCGACTGGACCCAATGGAGTCGTCTCTAGAAGAGGGGAAAACCAAGAAGAAGAACTGACTATCGAAATAGTAATAGATGGTGCAAATCCTAAACAAACAGTAAAGTTAGGAGCATAGCTGACTGAGCAGGTACAAGATCAGTTAGTCAACTTACTGAAAGAATACAAGGATCTGTTCGCTTGGAAACACGAAGATATGCCTGGAATCTATGCTAAAATAATCACACATGCTCTGACTATTGACCCCGAGTGCAGACCAGTGATCCAGAAGAGGCGATGATTCAACCCTAAAAGGTGCCAACCTATCAAGCAGAAATTCCACAAGTTACTATCAGCAGGGTCAATTAGAGAAGTCCAGTACCTCGACTTGGTTGCAAATGTGGTACTCGTAAAAAAGAAAAATGGATAGTGTGGGATGTGTGTAGACTTCACAGATCTGAATAAAGCATGCCCGAAAGATAGTTTCCCTCTCCCTCGAATAGATCAGTTGGTCGATGCAACTGCGGGGTATAAGTTACTGAGCTTCATAGACGCATACTCTGGCTATAACCAGATCAGGATGTTTGGTCCGGATGAATAAAAGACTGTTTTTGTAACAGATCAAGGGCTCTATTGCTACAAAGTAATGCCCTTTGGTCTCAAAAATGCATGGGCAACTTATCAAAGACTGGTAAACAAGATGTTCGCCCGATAGATCGATAGAAACATGGAAGTCTACATAGATGACATGTTAACAAAAAACTTCACAACAACTAGGCATGCAACAGATCTGAAGGAAACATTCGGAGTGCTAAGGAGATATGGGATGAAGCTCAACCCCAACAAGTGTGTTTTCGGGGTACCATCGAGAATGTTCCTAGGATTTCAAGTGCACCAGATGGGGATCGAGGTGAATCTTGAGAAAATAAAATCCTTGGAAGAGATGAAGTCCCTGTTACCCTGAAAGACATCTAGAGGTTGACGGGCTGCTTAGCCTCACTAAACCGATTCATTAGCAAGTCAACCGACAGGTTCTTACCTTTCTTCAGAGCAATAAGAAAAGGCAAGGGGGTAGAATGGAATGAAGAATATGAGCAAGCATTCCAGAAGATCAAAGAATACTTGGACAAGATCCCTATTTTATCAAAACCTCAGGAAGGAGAAATATTGTACTTATACCTATCAGTCACAGCTATGGCCACAGGGGTCGATATTGGTCAGGATGGACGAAGGAATACAAAAACATGTATATTACACTAGCAAGGCTTTGTTGCCAGCAGAAATAAGATACTCAGCAGCCGAACAAATGGCATTAGCATAAGTGACAGTTGCAAGAAAGCCGAGACCCTATTTCCAAGCTCACAAGATTCAAGTATACACAGATTGTCCATTAAAGTAGATTCTATCTAAGCCGAAAGTGTCAGGAGGACTGACAAAATGGGCAGTTGAGCTGAGTGAGTTCGATATCACTTACTTGCCAAGGGCTGCAATAAAGGGTCAGGCGGTGGCGGACCTGATTGTCGAGTTCTCTGAGCCAAACAGTGAGGTGATCAGGATACTAGAAGAAAAGGAAAGGAAGGTTTTCAGTTGGAAGTTACATGTTGATGGGTCGTCAAATACGCATGGCAGAGGGGCGGGCATAATGGTGTCAACCCCTGAATGTGATCAGGTGGAATGTGCCTTGTGATTTGACTTCAAGGCTACAAACAACATGGCCGAGTATTAGGCATTGTTGGCTGGACTGAAGGTATGCACGGCACTAGGAGAAGACAAAATAGAGATATTCAGTGACTCTCAGGTTGTAGTCAACCAGGTCCTGAATGAGTACTAGGCAAAAGACTCTAATATAGTGGCGTATTTAGAGATAGCTAAGATACTCCTCGGGAGATTCAAGGAATATAAAATCACTCAGATCCCGAGAGTAAAGAATGAGAAGGTGACACATTATTAAGGTTGCATCAGCAACAACTGGTATTTAGTCTAAAATGATCCTAGTGGCTCATCTCAAAAAGCCCAGCATTAGAGAAGAAGGGGAAAACTGACAGTGGATACAATAGAAGAAGAACATGTCACTTGGATTACCCCGATCATGCAGTACTTAGAAGACGGCACGCTTCAAAAATAATGTAGCTGAAGCAAAGCGCATCAGATACATGGCAGCCTGGTATTAAATATTAGGAGGAGAGCTCTACATTCGGGGATTTTCCAAGACCTTACAGAGATCTGTTAGTCAAGATGAGGGAGACAAGATCCTGGCTAGAATACATAGAGGGATATGTTGAAACTATTCTGGAGGAAAAAGTTTGGCCCATAAAACCCTCAGACAAGGTTTTTACTGGCCAACCCTATTTCAAGATGCCAAATCAGTGGCTGAGAAATGCAGTACTTATTAAAGAATCGCAAATGACATCAAGCAGCCACCAGAGAACTTGAAGAATCTGACCTCACCCTGGCCGTTTGCAATGTAGGGTATAAATCTGATCGGCCCAATGCCAACAGCAACTAAAGGAGGTGCAAAGCATGCAATTGTGGTAGTGGACTATTTCAAAAAATGGGCAGAAATAGAAGCGTTGGTACATATAACTGAAGCTAACACCACCAGCTTCGTGAAGAAAAACATCTTCTATCGGTTCGGGATCCCAGACACAATTATCATTGATAATGGGACCCAATTTGATAGTGATAATTTTAGAGAAATGTGCCAAAAGTACCACATTTAGAACTATTATGCTACGCCGGCTCATCCCCAGACCAATGGTCAAACTAAAGTTGTCAACAAGATCATCAAGCTAAAGTTGGCAAAAAGGGAAATTGGGTAGATAAATTGGACGAAGTACTCTGGGCATACCAAACAACTCAAAGAACATCGACTGAAGAAACACCTTATTCCCTCACATACGGGACTAAAGCTGTCATTTCGGTCAAAATAGCCCATTTTCCCCCTAGAATCCAGCTATATCAGCCTGATACCAACGTAAGGACCCTAGAACATAACCTAGATGAGTTAGAAGGAAAAAGGGACATGGCGAGAGTAAGAAATGCAGCCTACCAACAAAGATATTACAACTCGCATGTCCGAGAAAGGAAATTCCAACTTGGAGACTTGGTTCTTAGAAGGGTGTCCCTAAACATGAGAGATAAGGTGGCTGGGTCTCTAGCAGACAAGGGGGAAGAACCTTACCAAGTGGTCGGACTAGCTGGGCATGGTGCATATCGCCTTGTCCGACCAGCAGGAGGAGAGTTACCCAGGCCATGCAACGCTCAATACTTGAAGGCCTTCTACCCTTAATGGGTTTTCTTTTTTCTGTTTTCCCTTAGAACTTTTGGATATTTTGTTAAGATTAGAATGATTACAGGCTTCAGTTATATTTAATCATTTGTCTCTTTTTATAGTTTTTTCGAAGATATTAATAAAAGCCTTTCAAAGGGAACGTAGTTCAAGTAAAAGTGTTCTGATTTTACTTTCGTTCACAAAAGCAAGTCCCGACTAAACTCTGAACGGGCTCTATGGGGGCCTAGTGATGGGGCCGAAAGCATATGCCGCAAAGGCAATGCACTTTCACCAAAACTAACTGGGTGCATTAGAAGCACTGTTAGGGCCCTTCAGGTGGCTAGGTTCCTGATGGGATGCGCTGAAAGTTGGACGAGATGATCAAATTCTCATGCTTAAATGCTAGTTAACCAGACACTAATCTAAGATAAGCAAAGTCATTTGAGATGGAGAAAATCTTCATTGCAACGAATCTTGAGTAACAGACTACTGGGAGACGTCCTAGTGACTTAGTTGCCAGATAAAAGATAAGAGTCTATAAACTAGATACCATGCATGTGGTCTACCGAATGAACGCTACTTGAACAAACATACAATGCAACTGCAAGCCAAGTCAGGCGCGGTAAAGTTGATTAGATAACCATTTGGGGTATCCGAAGGTTAGTCAATAGTTAAACCGATCAGACCAAGTCCAATCAACCTAAAAGATAGTTGATTGGATTAGTAATAGATATTTAGAAGGATAAAATGATCGGGTTAAAGATAATTGATAATTTTGATAATCACTTTAGCCAAGTTCGATCAGATAAGTAGGATAGCTGATCGGGTTAGTAATCAATCAAAATTCGTTAGTCGAAAACATAATCAATCAAATTAGTCATGATCAATCAACAGGATAATTGATCAAATCAGAAATGACGATCAACAAAAACGATTGATTAAAACAAAAGACTACACAAGTAAATGAAAGGCTTGTATCATTCAAAAATGAATAAGTCATCTTCGGTGTTACAAGGAAAATTTGCAAAGATATGTAGAACAAGAAAAAATATTTGGCATAAAGATAAAAGAGCGATCAGACTCTAGAAGCATTTGAAGGACCACCGAGTCCGGAGGTATCAGGGGGATAATTTCTTCTTCATAACCGTTAGTCAGATCCCTAAAATCTGGCCATCAGATGTTATCTTCAGGATATTCAATCATGAAAGGAGAGTAATCGGTCTCAGGTAAAGGTCCAATATCAATACCCTTGGATATTGCACCACATTCCTCGACGGCATCTAAAGTCACTAAAGAATATTTGGAGGGGAGCTTTAGATGTATTTTATGGGGCTCTTTCACAAAAGACTTGCAGTAAGCCCTCTATCTCATCCTCTAGTTCTTTATCGCAATAAAGACTCAGCCTTATGTTTTATGATCGTTCTGTCCCATTTACGGCGAGCCTTTTCAGTAGACCTCTCCTTTCCCCCGAAGAACATTCGAGCCGTAGCAAGCCCTTATTCCAATTTCTTCAGCATAACTGCTTCAAATGCTGGGGATTTTTGGTAGCGATCAACATTCTGAACTTCAAGGGCTAACTTGGCCTCCTGAGAAAGCACTTCCATGCTAACTTTCTACTGTTTCAAATCTTTGATCAGCCTCTCATAGCGGAGCCGGGCCTCTTTGGAACCCTGTTGGGCCTCAAGCATAGATTGTTGAGAGGCAGCCAGAGTTTCCTTTGCAACTCGAGCTTCCGCCTTATGGCCATCGGCAGCCTGTTCGGCCAGGGATAGCTTCTGTTCAAACTCTGTGCGCTACTGCTCGGCCTTAGCCAGTTTTCCCTCAAGCTGGGTGTTCTTCATAGCAAGCTCCATCAGCCTGGTTGTGGCATTATTGGCTTGGGTCTCAGCTGTAGACACAACCTTCCCCAGATTGGGTCTCAACTACCTCAGTCGCGTCACGCTGCTTCATCTTTTCTTCAAAAGATGCTCTTAAATTAGATTCGCTTGTTGAAGCAGAACTGACCGTTTTCTTCCTCTTCTCTAGCTCCTTCTTCAACTGAGAAATTTCTACAGCCTGTTTCTTTTTAGCCATCATGGCCTTAGTCATCCCCTCTACGGCCTAAAATAAAAAAGGAAACAGGTCATGATAGCATAAACCATAAGAGAAAAGAATCGGCAAGAAGGTGAAAGGTACATATATAAATATAGTTATTAAAGATAGCACAGACTTGTTTCGCATCACTAGCATTCAGAAATTCAGTCCAGTAACCTTCGCCGACATAGCCCCTTCCAGCGGACATGGATTTTAGCATGTCAAGGGGGTCGGGATAATGTCTCTTTCGAGCTGGAAGTGCTGATCACAGTAGGAGATACTGACATTCCTAGACCATGAGGTGGTTGATCAGTCGAACTAGATGTAAAACAGGAATGGATTCAGGAGCAGCCACCAGGGGGTTAGCGATAGTTTGCTCTTGAGTTCGTTCTTGATTAGTGGTTACTGAAGGGCCAGCTTCGACACCACTTATGATAGGAGCCAGAACAGCATTGGGTAAAGGCCTAGAAGGACGATTGAGCCGTAAAGAGACTTTGTCAACATGATCAGCCTCATGATTAGATAGGTTGTCTTTAGAAGCAGGCGGGTTGGCTGATATTTTTTAGGACTGGCTTGCCCTTCTTCTGAATCTGATTCGGTGAAGATTATTTGATGTTTAAAGGAAAATTGCATTGGGGCCTTACCAGCGCGATGAACTGGAGAGCTAGAATGGCCTTGTTCAGTTGGATGGACGGTTTGTAGAGAGACCGGCTCAGCCAAAGATAGGGGTTGAGCTTGTTGGGGGCCGACCCCCACAGTAGCCTGATTATCCGCTCCTGGTTGATCAGATGGCAGATGGCAGATGGCAGAGTGCAGATGAAGCTGAAGAACGATCATTTCCCTTTTTTTATCGATGCTCCCTACGGATCAGGTCATTCAGCGTATCTTGGTCTTCATCATTTTCTTCAAGAATGACTAGAATGACTCCAGTCTGATGAGCTCCTAGATCTTTTGCTGGCTCGAATTTCTTCTTTCCTCGAGCAGCATTAGAAGCAGATGAGCTTGTAACAGTTTTGGTCATTTTGCTGACCGGTGATCTCTCAGAAGGCCTGGATAGGTGGCGACCAGCCGTTTCCTTAGTAAGCTTCCTCTTAGAATCTTTAGGAGACCTTTTCTGTTCGCCACCTCGATCGGAGGACTTCTTTTCCCTTTCCCGATTAGGAATGTCTGAAGATGTGTTGGGGTCAGGTTCATAAGTATGCTCAACCAGGGTTTGCAGGGAGGAGCAATCCCCTCAGCCAGCTAGAAAGCAACTTCTGCACGACTAACCTTGTCAAGATTTTTGATTTTTTCGGCCTCTTCGCCCGCCACGATATCCACCTCGTACACTGAACCATAGAAAGAACGTCAGAAAGAATAAAATTTTATTCAGAAGAGATTAAGGCGAGAAAGTAAGGGAACTTACAGCGTTTACTCCGATTTGAAATTGGAGGAAACAATCCAAGATCTTGAAGGGCTTTCTCGGCGAACAGTGTACGTCGGTCCCTAGCCTCCCACATTGTCTGAGTGGCTTTGACAACATTTTTTGCTTGATCTTCTGTTAACATTGCAGGGGTCTTGTTCCATAGTTCGGAACTGCAGAAGTGCCTGGGAACACTGTTTCTGATCAGCTCCTGCCAAGAATCGGCAACCACAGTGTCACCCCATTCCTCCCGAATGAAGAACCAGCTGTTTTTCCAATATTTATTGGAGGAAGGGAAGCCCCAAATGAAGCCCTTGTAATCTTTATTAGATGGGGGTGTGGGTAGTTGGTTATATCCTTCGGGAATCCAATGACTGATCAAACTAGACTGAAGATAGAAGGTAACCCAGTTGTCTGACCGATCCAGCGTGTAAAAAATTCAGATTTCCTGAGGGGTCGGGGGGGGGGGGGGGGGGGGGTACTTGGCACCAATCTGTTTCCATAGGTGCCACAGGCTCATCAGAACCCGATAAGAGATCGGTGATAGCTGAGCAGGTGCAATCCTGGCTTCAGCGAGGAACTGAGCAATGAAAGGTTAAAGGGGCAGCGTAACCCCAAATGTGAGCATTGTCCCATAGATGTCCACTGCACCCCGAGGGGGGGGGGGGGGGGGGGAGGGGGGGTTCCTGATTGCACGTGGGCCACTCAAAACCAGTTCAGCCGATCGGGGGAGGTCGAACATTTCACTGTACTACATTAATTCTGGCTCGTCTACCATATTTACTTCCGAGTCAAAGGTGCTGGGATGCTCTGCCGATAACTTTAGAAGAAAAGCTTGTCGCTTTCTGGGAAAGTCCCCCATTTTCAACAGTTGGGATGGGATTTTCAAATCGATTGCAGAAGAATCCTTAGAGCTTGGTCTGCTTCCCTGACCGAATCCGGTTGTCTTCGACATATCTGGGTATGTATTCGGAGAAGAAATAGTGGGATTAGCAATGTTTGATTCAAAAGAAGAAGGTCGAAATTCAGGGAGAGCCATTGAATAATTAATATTAAAGACTGAAGGTTGAGGGGGACGAGAAAAATCTTGGAAAAATCCCCCTAAAATTGATTCAATCCTAGCAATGTTTTCTTTATTGCCTATTTCAATATAGTGGATCAACAATTCAACATAACGATTGCGGGTAGCAGAATCCATACCTAATGATTGAAGTGAGCAAGAGGAAGATCTGACGGAGAAAGAAGGACTCTGAAAGAATCTTTGAAGCAGAAGGAAAACCTAGAAGATGAAGAGTTGCGTAACTTGAAAGGAAAAATTGAGTGAGAGGGAAAAATAAGGATTTTGAAAGTATTTATAGGCGAAGATGACGTCGTGCGAAAGTGGTGGTTGGTGTGCGAATCCCGAGGATCACACGACATTGAAATTTAAAATGCCGCCGTCAGTTACGTCAATTGTGTCTAATCATCTGGGCAAATCATTCGTTTGTGACTGAAATTGAAAACCAGATGTCCAGCATTAATAAACATTTATGAGCTATAGGACAAAAGGCTCATGAGTTAAACATATCTAACCGAGCGAATTGTTATTAAGAAAAATGCTCGGTTTGAATGTATAAGGAGGTATTGTTATTGGTGTAATTTGAAAAGATGACATGTCAGCGTAAGCGTCGTGTTACACGGGGACAATAAGTGATGTGTCAACAAATGTCGACTAAATTTAACCAACCTAAATTGATCAGAAAATAACCCCACAATACTGATCAAAGTTACTTAGATGGTCGGGTTGGAAAAACCCGACCAAGGCAATCAGATTGATCGGATTAGTAGGAAGACGATCGGGGGAAACTTGAATGATAGGGAATAGCTACTTGATCGGGTGAAGATCCCTGTTCGGGGTGAAAAAGATCTTATCGGGTTTGGAAGACGGTCAGCTAAGTGACACTTGAACAATGTATAGATATGTTCTGATGCTTGGCATGTTGATAGCGTTAATACGACTCATGTACATAAAGAAGAATCCTCCTCAAATAAGACTTCAAGAAGCATACTTTGATAAGGAAATAGATTTCCTTATAATTATCAGAATCCAGAAAGAGACCTGATATGACTTGAAAGCGCCGATACAAAACAGGAAAGAAGATCAGTACGACTGAGACAATTCAGAGTTTTATTGATTTACTATTACCTTTCTCTTTCTTGTACTCCACGAATTGGGGATCTATGCATGTATAAATAGGCCCTAAAAACTCCCCAACAGGGGTTACCGAATTGTGAGAGATTGGGGAGAATAAGGAAGATTGAGTGTGTAATATTGATTATTGATAGTGGATTTCTTTTTCGCCGTCGCCGGCAACCGTGGACGTTTTCCCACATTAGGTTTTACCACGTAAAATCTTGTCTGATTGACCTTTTATTCCTTTTGACTTGTTGCTCGATATTTAATTCACTGTATTTTGTGTGATGCGTGATCTATTTTACGTAATCCAAAAATCACCGTCAACATATATATATATATATATATATTTGAGTTATGCTATACGTGTATACACACTGAATACAATTATTCGCTTCAAAAAACAAAAGAAAAAATTAAAATAAATTAATATCATCTCCTTATTTACCAAAATGCCACTAATTGGATGAAATAACCAATATTGTCACACTTTTCGACAAAAATGTCAATTTTGAAACAAAATCTCCATCTAATGGTTATTTTAACAGTGTGACAATAAATGGGTAGCCATATGGGTAATTATCCATTTTCTTTTAGGGTTGAAATCAAATCGGTCAAAATTTAGCCATAACCTCAACTTGATCAAGAACTACAAACGTGATATAAAAAATTAATAAATAAAAATTAGCCCTTAAGATCGAGTAGGTCGTCTCAATTTTATCGATTCCAATCTAAAATTGAGCATCAATATAAAGTTGGAATCTAGTTACAGATCTCTATAAAATCTCCATTTTTAAATAGTAGTCAATCAACATGAGAATATAGAACAATCCCACAAACTAATACATATATACCCATTATAAGTTTATGACTTTAAATAGGAAACAATAATACAAAGAAACATTCTTGATGAAGGCATTGCAGCTTCCCCATTCCCTTGTTTTCTGTTTCAAGAATGGAAACATTTTTGGCCTTCTTGACTGCAACATCTTCACATGAAATTCAGTGCAGCTAAACGTTGCCTTAATTTTTCTAACCTACAGCTGGTTTCTTCATCTAACTGGCTTTCATCTTCGCTGTCAACAGGTTTCTTCCGAGTTGATCCATCCCTTTCGGCCATTAGTTGGAAACAAAGTTTCTCCGCATCTGCCTGTAAAATACACAAAAAAGAGCATATTGTCATCTCCAGTTGTTCATTCAAGTTACTCAATGCGTAAAAATTCATAAGCAGCATACTATTGCTCACCTTTGAATAGAGAACATTTCTCTTAGGTGCAACTATTGCTCTTGTTGCCAAATCCTTATCTTCATCAACATTTCTCCTACGTGCAAACATTGCTCTTGCCAAATCCTCATCTTCATCGGCATTGAAGAAACACCTACGATATTTAGCATCACGGACCAAGGTCCCCCAAACACTATTACTTCTAGTTAAGGTTCTCTCATTCCCCAAAATCCAAAGACAGTGTCTGTAAGTAAGGCAACAATGGAACAAACAGTACTAGTCATTCAACACAGTTGATAAAAATAATCAATCCAAATTCAGTATATTGAAAGATCATAAGTAATTTGATACCTAGCTCTTGTAAGAGCAACATTAACTCTCTGAGGCTTGGATAGAAATCCAATTGATCCACCGCTGTTGCTTCTTACAGTCGATATTATTATTATGTCCTCCTCACTGCCTTGGAACCCATCCACTGACTTCACTCTTACAGAAAAACCATCTCTGTTATCATACAGACGGCCTAGTTTTTGTTGAATTGCAACTACTTGGCCATTGTAAGGTGATACCACACCAATGCTGAGTTTCTTTTTTGAGCCAATCCAAGCTGCATTGTAAAAATGTTATGATCAGATGTTGAACACAATCGAAACCATATGAGATGGCGATATGATTATGAAAAACTACAAAAAAGACATTGGTTATGAATTATGATCAGTATTAAATAGTTTTACAAGAGACGAGGTCGTTTGTTTTTGTTGAAGACTGAAAAGTCCTGAAAGACTAAATAGAAACTGAAACCTGAAACTGAATAACAGCTCATGAAATGAACCATCAAGCATGGAACAAATTTTGGACAGCAAGCATCAGATGGAAATATGGACATGAGACTACAAGAAAAACATACCTTTGTACACTTTGTATAATTTTTGCACTATGATCACCACCGCGGATGCCTCGATCATATTTCTGAGGCTGCAACCAGCATTTTCATGCTCTTCTTTTCCACCAGCTATATTGATGAAAGAATAAGGACCAAACATTTGACCCGGCAAAAAGTTATTTCTGTAACTTTCTTTTTTAACATTTGGGCTATCTGAAATCTGGTCACCATAAAAGTTCGAATTCGGGAAGGAACTGATTGATGGATGCATCCTGTATTGTATATTCAGGAGGTGTTTTGTATGGCCCAATGAGCTTAATCTCTCAAATAAACTTCTTCCAAAACCAGCTTTATCAGAAACCTGAAACAAATACCAAATATACAAATCAAATCCAAATTACCAAAACAGAAAAATGAAGAAAGACTATGCAAGTTAAATGTCCAAATAACATCAACATACACTGCTTTTCACCATTGCCGGTAACTGGTTTTCATCACCGATGAGAACAGCATGCTGTACACCCGGTAGTTGCAGAGGTATAGTTGTCTCACTTTCTTTTAACTGTGCTGCTTCATCGATAACAAGAAATTTGAATGGCTCCATTTTCCCTGAATGTAACTTATATGAACTAGAAACAGTGCAAAAGATTAGAGAAGCCTTTTGCAAACACAAGTCCTCCTAGTGATTTTTTGCCCATTTCCTTCTTTAGAATGTCAAGTTGTTGAAATGAATTCTGAAGAATATTTAAAGCAGAATGACATTCACTTCTCTTCTTGTGCAATAAGTACTTTTCATTCATTCTTGATTGAGAAAGATCTTCAATTACTGAATGTGAAAAGAGAACCTCCAGTTCTTTCGAAGCCACGTTGTCTTGAAGCAATAAAGCTTCAAAAGAATCAAGTAATCTGCTGAGAGATTTCACTTTTTGAAGAGTATTACCTGAAATGTAGTTTCCTGGTATGTGTCTAAATAGGACAGATAGACATTTTCGAAGTGAAGTTTTCGAGCTTTTGAAACTTTCCCTCACAAATTCAAGAAATGACTTGTTCTCCAACTTGCTACCATCAGTCTTTTTCTTTTTGATTTCATTTACATTACTCATTTCTTTCTTCTTCTTCAATTCATTTTGCAAGAAAATATGATACTGAGAGACACAACCTTCAAGAAAAGCTTTCATCGAATCTAAATGATGCTTCCATCCTGTCTGCTGTCCAAAGCACTCTTGAAGCCTTTTAACGCGATGATCTATATATATTTCTTCAATTTCAGCACCAATCTTCAGTCGCTCCTTGTTACCGAACAACAGAATATCTCCCAAGGGACACGAAAGAATGTCTCTTCCGGCGTCTCCTTCGAATGATTCTTTCACCAGCTTTAGAACACGAGAGGCCACTTCTGTAATCGCAACATTCGTTGGAGCACAAACAAGTGTTCTGCATTTCATTACTTTCAAGAGATTAAAGAGCAGAATACTAACAGTTTTAGTTTTCCCCGTCCCTGGAGGTCCCCATATAAGATCAACACTGGACTTGTGATTACAATGCATTCTACTAAGACAAGTAGAAACAGCTTTTGCTTGTGAATCATTTAGGTCAGATAATAAACAAGGACTGAGTTTCTTATTCTGCTGCACACACCCGAGTTTACAGTTTCGCTTAACCTGACATATTCAACAAGCAAATTTCAATAAAACAACTACAGCAGGCAAAGTGAATGCAATAATCATGTTCAAAATGCTTACCACACCAGGATCACTGCATAAAATTTCCTTGACATTCTTCAAATTTCTTGACATATGCAGTGCATGAAATATTCTTTTGATTGGGGTAACATTGGTCAAGAAAATCAGAAACAGTGATTTCTTCAAGCTATCATCATCAACTGGGATGTCTTTTGAGGCCTTGAGTTTCAAAGTTGTACCAATCTCATTCTTATATAGGACTGATACAAATGTACATATCCTTCCCACCTTGAGCAAATCATTCGCGGTTTCAGGCTTCTTATCCGTTAGAATTAAAATATCGCCTGGAAATGTTTCGTAAGGCTCCTTGTCATGACTACTACTTGATCTATTCTGCCAGCGATGATGGACCACAGCATCATACAACCTTTCTTTGTTTTTCTTGGACTTTAAGGAAACCACTGTGGTAATAGGTGCTTTTGAAATAGTCTCCATGGCTGAACACAGCTCTGACCGTGTTTCTTCCAGTAATGGAAGAACAAATGACCCAAAATACTGCTCAACAGAACCAACTGTTTCTGGAATCTTTGCGACCTAAAAGAAATGAAACCAATTTCAATGCAGTGGAGAAAAAACAGAGAGAAACAAAGTGACATATACAACAATTACTAGACAAAAAGTAAAGAAATACTTGTACTTTTAGTTGTTTTGCAAATGGGATTTAGTGCAGGAAAGAATTCACTCAAAAGAAACTGATAACATATCTAAATCAGAGATCCCAATCCTTACTACAGGTATTGGGTCTTTCTCCATGACTATCACATTTGATGCTAATCAGTTAACCATCAATTTACACGTACTAGAGAATTATTCGGTATATATGCATGAACTATGTTAAAATTTTCCCAGAAAGAAGCCTAGACAAAGAACAGAAAATGATTTGAGCTAAGCATAACAACAATAACATATATAAATGTCTTATGAACCAGATTGAATGTAGTAAAATATTCAAAAAGCTAATAAGCAACGAAGATGATAATGGAGAAAGAGAGCTAACCTTGTCCTTGAAAAAGTTTTCATTAAGAATGTTCTTAAGAGACAGAGAAAACACAGCATCATATAAGCCATTGGCATCAGGAACTGCTGTTTTCTTTGTTGATCCTCTACCTTTCATCATCATTTCAACGTTTTCTATGTATATATCAGTATATCATCAAACAACAATCAGAGAGCTAAGTTAGAGAATTAAAGAAGAAATTAAATTAAAAAACAATTCATTTCACCTTTAAATACTAAAAGGAAGTTACTTAACCAGGAAGCAAGTGAAGTACAAACAGATATGAGTTATGTTTTTTTTTTTAAAGTAGAAAGCTCTGTTGAAGAAACCTCAATAAGTTGTTGTTTAGACACTGTAGCAAAGGAGAATGGCTTTAAGAATCTTATTGGAATGAGAAAAGCTTCATTGCATTTGTTCCATTTTCATTCATTTGTAGCAGCAGGTCCACCAACCATTGATGCCCCGAAATAAACAAATGTAAATAAAGGACCTGGTAGCCAAAAGACACAAGCACAAAAAAAAGCAAACGACAATCAAGACTTCGAACGTACGAGGAAAGTTGTTAAGACACTGTGGATATAAAATGAATAATCTATTACTTGACCAAAAGACTTTCTTTTTAAAAGAATGGTCTTTCCTTCGTGGGAACGTTTGAATCCTATGGGGGAAGATATTTTTATTTTTGGCTTGATTGCACAAACACCCTAAGTTTAGACGAAATTGCACTCTCAAGCAACATTTTTGTTTATTGCACAAACATCCCCTGTAAAACGTTGACCAAAAGGGAATGTCGAAAATACCTTTATACAAAATTATCATATTCCCCCATGAGCTTTGCCATATTAGATAAACTGGTACCTCTAGTTTCAATAATAGCCAGTAAAAAAAAAGTTATTTGACTTCATTAGGAATTGAACTTTCAACCATGTGTATAGAAGACATATGCACTGACCAACTGATGCTAGGGTTTATGCCCTAAAGCTTATAATTTGTAAATATAAATGAAACATTAATAAAAGAAGTAGTTTGTTCATTCTATAAATTTGTCTCATACATTTATATCATGTGTACTTAACATCCAAGATTGCCGGATGTAATCTCTAACTAACTATATGAGTGTCATATACAGAGGAATTCAGTTTGAGATGATCAATCTAAAGAGTCTGTAGATAGGAAGTAAAGTTGGGTACTTTATTTGTGGTTAATCTATAGTCGCGGTCCATTCTGTAATTTATGGTAGTATTATCCTAGACTATTCATATGATGATATGAGAATGGAGACACCTTATATGATGTGATCATATATGACTGGGCCACGATCTATATGAATCTTTCACCAAGATCCGTTACATGATGAGATTCATAATATCGACTAATGATGGCTATATATGAGTGATCTTAATCTTGAGTGTCTGATTGACTCCTTTAGGTTAGATCATGGTTTTTGATATACCATAGGTGAGATCAGAGTTACATTCCCGGTCAATAACTTTGTATGTTGAAATCGCGGTTTGACTTGTGGCTAGGAAGGTCTGTACAAAATAGTGGAATCTGCTCCTTCTTGTGAGAAGTAGATAGTAGTTCCCTTAAGGGTTGATTCAGGGCTTGAACAATATGAGCGCTCTCCTTCTTCCATAAAGGAAGTTAGGATTTATTATTCATTAGAGAATCAATGATACTTAATGGAAAAGATATAATTAGAGGGGTATAACGGACTTTATGACCTAGCTCTAGTTATGAACTACTTGTGGGGGATCATACCATATGTAATAGCTATATCGATGGACACTGAGTTTTTGGTTTATGTAAAAACATCTACAGTTACGAGAGTGCAGCATCGGGTTTTTAGTGGAGTAACTCTGAGGTTAATAATCATGAAATATTAATAAAGAGCTTAATTAATTTTTCTAAGGATTATTGGAGCTCAATACTGTGGGTCCATTAAATCTCATTGCTAGCTCAGAACGTTAAAGGTAACAAGGGTCACGGTTAATTAATTGGATTGTCCAATTAATTGTGTTACGAAAGTGACACATATTTATTTAGGAATTAATTAAATGATGAGATTATTTAATTAATATATTAATAATTAAATTAATTAAATAATTAGATTATTTAATTAATAAATTAATAATTGAGAATTATTAATTAATTGTTAATTGGAGGATACAGGTTCAAACCATGACTGAGACAAAAGATAAAATAATAACATTATTTTATTTTCTAACTAAGTCAAGTGTTCAAGTCTTAGTGAACTAGGGTTATGTGGGATTTAGAATCCTATACTAACTTGGTCACTAAAATACTAATTATCTTATTTTAAATATATAGAAGATATATTTGAAAAAGGATCAGTATTTTGTTTTTAAGATATATAAAGGTATATTATTAAAAAAAACACTAACTAATTGTGATATACATGTAGATATCACAATAGAAAAGTGATAAACAAAAAAAGAAAGAATTAAGAGTGGGGTGCGGCCAACATTAAAAAAAACAAAGATTTTTTTGCTTATTTTCTTTTATTCAAGTGTGGCCGAATTCCATATACACAAAGTAATAGTTGTTTTGTGTACTTTCTTCAACCTCCACACAACCTCCAAAAGTCTGTGACGTGCACACACGCAGTTGTCGGAACTTGGGAGATAGCGATGAAGATCTGGTGGTACAAATGAGAAAGCAACATCAAGAATTAAAGAACGAAGGAGTTAGCCTTGAGGTATGATTTCAAATCTTGCCTTTAATTTATTTTTATATATCGTACAGGTTCATAAAGTCGCTTAAAAATTATTATTTTTTAAAAAAAATTAAGAAATCTCTTCCCCTGCGTGACTCTTGGGCTTATAATTGGTATCAGAGCAAAGGAAGTAGTGACTGGCCGATCCTCGGGAACTCTCACATGTGATCGTGTGACGAAGCGTGGCTCTGTGCCCGGGGACTTCTTAGAGGAGTGCTTTGATAGGTATCTGTGGGTGTCACCCTAAAGAGTTGGGACCGGGCCCACACCCATGAGATTGGGAATTAGAATCAACAATTGGTATCAGAGCCCTAGTACAATATATTCCAATAAATCATTCTTTGTTCTTGATTAATTGCATGTATATATGTGGAGGCACTTTCTAACGATTGTATGATGTTTATATTATTTTTAAATTTATTATAAACATGGTTGATTGTTAATTGTATGGTACATTGGGTTTAAGGTTCTTATTAAAGGTTTTAATATTTTTCTCATGTAAAATTAATGCCAGGGATGTATTTTTAATTTTATTTTTTTATTTTTTTATGCTGCTATTTTTTTTATTGATGTAAATCAATGAAGAAGACGATTCGGAAGACATATCACAGCAACACAATTGTAACAAAGATGCAATTGCCATGCACATGCGCTAGACTTTTACACAACAGGTGTGCAAATTGTACACATGTGCACTCAAAGCCAATGCATGTTGTATGCACCAACATACAAGTGTTGCATAAGTGACTGTGATGCGTTTGCAATTGCATTGCTACATGTCATGCACGCTATTTTGTGCAGATGTCATGCACGAAACATTCAATTGTTGTGTGTCTTGTGCAACAGTCACATGTGTACGCCATTGTGTTTGGGCTAATTTTGGGAAATCTCGGGCCCCCGAAAAATGTTAGAGTAACATTTGGGGTTTGAGGAATTTAATCTATGAGATTGATCTATTAAAAATAAATCAAGTTAAACTTGATTTTTGGGCCTAAAAAGACGCAGAAGATTCAGAAGACAAACCTTGAAGATTATAGAATTACAAGAAGACCAATGAATGCTTTGGATAATTTTTTGTAATTAGATTTTTTTTAATGTTAGATAAACTCATCATACTCGGTCAATTCATGTATGTTTCTATTATGTGATAATTAAAGCATTGTCATGCATACACATGCCATATAAATTAGTAGTGCCTACACATGCATTTTATTAGATGTCATACATGCATAATAGCTATTCACATTATGTGTTTTATTTTTTTTAATATGATTAAAAATTGGCAAATCATATAATTGGCTATAACATAATGAGATTAGTTTTTTAGAGTAAAAACTTGGTAATTCTCATTAATAACTAGTCTATTAATTAAATCGTTTAATTAGTTTAGGTCAGTTAGGTCCTTCACTTAATATTAGGTTTAATTAGATTAAAGCCCTAATATAATTTGACCTATAATGTGATTAGTTTTAATAGTTAAAACTTAGTAAATCACATTAAATAATTCTAGTCTTAATAAAATTGTTTACATAGATTAGACTTTGAATAATGAACAAGATTTTTAATTTTTTTTAAATCGGATCAGTTTATTTGTTATTAGAATAAGATTTTAATAATTTGTTATATATGTCTTAGACATTTAGATTAAAATTAGCAGTTTAATCTTAGTAGTATCTAGGTGCATTAATTGAAAACCCTAATTCTATAACAGTGAGTGGGAGAGGGATATATGACATTATATCCCGCAGTCTTCATCATTAGTTCAATACTGTGAGATTCAAGTGGGGCATCGAGACGACTTTGTTTTCGTCCTCGTCCTCCGTAAGGAGGGTCTCCATGAGAATTAATATCAAGGTTGACTTCCTAACGGATAGGATTTCTGAGTGTATTTTGGGATTGACCGACCCTAAGGTGGCAATTCACAAGTTAAGCTTAAGAGATCTGAAATGATGAGTTACACTCACAAGGTTTTAATTAAATTTGTTAATTATAAACCTGACTGAATAAACTATGGCTGAATGATAGAGGAATAAGAGTTATTCTGGTATATCATTTGATTGAGAATGTCTCGATCCAACATGCAAGTATTTGACCGACCCTAAGATGGCACTTGCTTGTGGTATGCTGGATTGTCGTGGCGTAGAAACAGTTTTTTTAGGGATTTTCTTGTTCATTAAATATGTTCATGTATCATATTTAATTTTATGCCAAATATTGACATGTGAATTAAATGTATGATTGAATAAATTCTTTATTCATGTCTAATCAGCAATGTCTTCAACAATTTTACAAATCCTTGCTAATGGCAAACTAATCGGAGAAAATTACACAGAAATGGAAACATCACCATAATGCAATTTTGCTAACAAAAGACCTAAAATTCGTGCTAACGGAGGAATGTCCTCCACAGCCTGCTGCCAATGCTGCACGAAATGGTCGTGATGCATACCAGACATGGGTCTCAGCTGATGAGAATGCCCGAACTTATCTGTTAGCTTGTTACAAAGCACGAAGCAATGACTACAACATTCGAAGTCATGAAGTCATTGCAGGCTATGTTCGGGCAGCTCTCTGAGCAAAAGCGGCATGAAGCTGTTCGTTCCGCAATGCTTGCTCGGATGACGGAGGGTGCATCTGTTCGGGAATATGTTCTGGGTATGATGTCCTACTTCAACACAGCTGAGGTCAATGGCAGATAGAGCTAGAGGAAGGGGCCGTCTCAATGCACGTTGGGTCAAGGGATGTCGTGTCAGCAAAAGCAATGGGAGTAGTTATACTTCAGTTTGAAAATTGTTTTCTCATGTTTAACTCTGTTTATTTTATTCCTGGATTTACAAGGAATTTGATTTATGTGTTCAAAAATGTTGGAACAATTATATTCTATATATTTTAATAAAAAGTCAGTTATTATTTCTCGAAATGGTTTAAATATTTGTTCAAGTTTAAATGAAAACAACTTGCATGTTTTAATACCGTTAATTCATACATCACTGCTCAATGCTGAATTGTTTAAAGTTGAAAGACCTAAAACAAAAAGACAGAAAATTTCTCCAAATAATGAAACGTATCTATGGCATCTAAGACTTGACCATATTAACCTTGGCAGGATAGACAGACTAGTTAAAAGCGGGCCTTTAAGCCAGTTAAATGTTGGCACCTTACCTGTCTGCAAATCCTGTTTAAAAGGTAAAATGACTAATAGACCTTTTACTAGAAAAGGGCTTAGCGCTACAGAACCATTAGAGCTTATACATTCAAACGGTTGTTGCCGAAATGGTTGCAAATAGTGTGTACTAAGGCTCGTTTTGTATTTTTGTACTAAAGATGTAGGCTGCACCAAAGTTATATGTGCCAAATTATAAAATGTATAAAAGCCTTCATAATTCATTGTTGAAATTGTTGCCCAAATGTAAGCAACCACAAATTGTACAAGTATTTAATAATTGATTTAAAAATGCCTAGACGATAAATGAGGGATTACAAGTGTACCAATTAGAAGAATCTAGCATGATCATTAGTCAGCCCATAATTCTGTATCCACCTGGTCTCTCCATCACCTCCTTATCCAAAACCGTGCTTGAACTTAAAAAGAAGTCCTAATTGATCCTTAGGAGGAGTCTAACTTGTAAACAAGGGTGTTCTAAATGTTTGATTCCATTCTTGAGGTCCGTTTGCATGAAATCATGAGCGTTCTTAAAAAATTTCCATATGCGTGTAATTTTTTGTACATAAACTTAATCCCGCATATGTTTGGTGAGTGAGCCTAGGTTCTGAGTGATAAAATGAGAGAAATCTTATGAGGCTTAAAGTCAAAAATTGACCGCACCAAAATACGTGCTCGCAATAATACGAGGCCGTGGTGTAGTACAACAGTAAATAAGATTCGTTCCCACATGGAATGAGGAATTGAGTATCACAATTGACTGATTTAACCGCTATTCAGACAAGCAAATCATTGGCATTTCAAGATTACGAAATTAAACCTAACTACACTCTAATCACAAAGTAATAAATGTAAACTGAAATAAGCAAGCAACACAGTTGAACTCGAGATTGTAAAACGTATGAGAATGAGGCTAAGGCTTCGAATCCACCTTCCCAATTCTCATCAACTCAGACACATCATTTGGATAAATTATGCAAGTGTTTACATAGATTCGTATGCCCGGAAATTGTCTCTAACCTCTGTCAAGTGAATAAAGACAACATTTATATGCACCAACAACCTATTTCTACATGGTTATCCGATCTACATACAAATTCATTAAGAGCTATGGCATACAATAGAATCCTACAAGCTAGCATCGCATATTTCTATCTTACTAGACTTGTATCAGGCATTTCATCGAGCATGTGGTGTGCTTCACCTTTCGGTCCTTCACACAACCACCAAAACATCATCTAAGTGGTAGCTAAGCACCTAGAAGCATTAAGCATAAGAAATACACATACATAACACAATGCAATGGAAATAATGTGATGGTCTTCATTGATGAATCATGGATAAGGCTTCATCTAGGCTTTAGCCAAGATGAAGTTAGTTCATATTACAATCAATGGCTATAAAATATATATAAATCAAACAAGCCATCTCAAATACAATGCAATAAATAAGGAGGTAAAAGTTTAGAGTAAACAAATGTGAAGAACTCCTCCTTGATGGCTTGAAGTGCTTGCTTTGATCTCCCCCTTGATGGTTCCTTTTAATACTCCAAGAATAGGTATTGATGGTGGAAATGAGGTTTGGATGATGGATTTAAGGTTTGATGTAGTAGTTTGTGTTTATAGAAGGTGAAATGTGGTTCTTGGAATGTTAAAGGAAAGGTTTTCTTCTTTTTGTGCTGGGGAGAAGATCCACTTAAGAGACAAAGAAGAGGGAAATATATAGGAGAAAACCAATAATTGAGGGGCAAAAGGGTCCAAAAACGTTTCTTTGGCCAAAAGGCGACATCATAGGCGACATGGGGAAGTTGCCTCCCATGTCGCCTCTTCTTCTGGTTGTTTTCCTAGTGTATCTGGCGATATCATAGGCGACATCATAGGCGACATGGGGAAGTCGCCTCCCATGTCGCCTCTTCTTCTGGTTGTTTTCCCAGTGTATCTGGCGACATCATAGGCGACATGAGGAAGTCGCCTCTCATGTCGCCTCTTCTTCTGGTTGTTTTCCCAGTGTATCTGGCGATATCATAGGCGATATGGGGAAGTCGCCTCCCATGTCGCCACTTCTTCTGGATCAATTTCCCAGTGTAACAGGCGACCTTCTAGGAGACATGGGGAAGTCGCCTCCCACGTCGCCTCTCCTCGACCATTTCCTCACAGTGCATATGGCAACCTTCTAGGCGACATGGGGAAGTCGCCTCCCATGTCGCCACTTCTTCTGGAGCAATTCTGCATAATAGACAGTGTGAGAGGCGACATCATAGGCGACATGGGGAAGTCGCCTCCTATGTCTCCTCTTCCTCTGGTAGTCCAAAATCAAGCCTTAACACATATCCAACAACTTTGCTTCGTTTCGCTCCTTAATCGGACAAAAACATACCGGGAGCTCAAAACTAAAGACACCCTGTGAAATACGAGAAATAAATTAAATATATGGTTAAAGCTCAGAAAATAAGCGAAAAAACATGGGAAAATATGGGGTCACGCACAGATGAAATATGACATATCAAATACCCCCAAACTTAGATTTTTCTCGTCCCAAGCAAAACCAAAGCTAAAATAAACTGCGATGGGCCTAAGAAATTTAGTTACAATTGAGGTCACAACGCAAGCTTAAACCAAAATTAAACATGTGCATGCTAAGGCCATCGAGTGAAAGCTAGAGATATAGAGGCCAAGATGCTACAACACTAAGAATTGCAATCCCAGACAACATAGCAACCTTGGCTTCGAAAGTATCGAACACAAGAGTCATGTGATAGCATTTCGCCTTGACTCTAAACCTCACAAGATTTCTCTCATTTTATCACTCAGAACCTAGGCTCACTCACCAAACATATGCGGGATGAAGTTTATGTACAAAAAATTACACGCATATGGAAAATTTTTAAGAACGCTCATGATTTCACGCAAACGGACCTCAAGAATGGAATCAAACATTTAGAACACCCTTGTTTACAAGTTAGACTCCTCCTAAGGATCAATTAGGACTTCTTTTTAAGTTCAAGCACGGTTTTGGATAAGGAGGTGATGGAGAGACCAGGTGGATACAGAATTATGGGCTGGCTAATGATCATGCTAGATTCTTCTAGTTGGTACACTTGTAATCTCCCATTTAGCGTCTAGGCATTTTTAAAACAATTATTAAATTCTTGTACAATTTGTGGTTGCTTACATTTGGGCAACAATTTCAACAATGAATTATGAAGGCTTTTATACATTTTATAATTTGGCACATATAACTTTGGTGCAGCCTACATCTTTAGTACAAAAATACAAAACGAGCCTTAGTACACGCTATTTGCAACCATTTCGGCACAATCTTCTTGGGCTTCAATTTTTGTTCATTCTTCATGTATTCTAGCCATGATCATTGCTTTGGGATGGCCAAGTGTTTGGGTTAAATGTGGTGTTGAAGTAACATGGGTTGATATGGTGATTTTGCTAAGTGTGTGGGCCAATTTATTTTGGACATTAATGCATTCACACACAAGTTTAAGGGACGTTTTTGGGTCATTTTAGTGACTACACGCATTGCCTACATCATCTCTAAAGGAATGAGTCTAACACGCAAACAAGAGAAACACGAGGGCATTTTAAAAGACTGTTCTTTAATGCTCAATATAGCGAAAGGAGGCCCTTTCAAAAGCCTAATATTTACATGATGATTACAAGAGTCAACTACAAAAAACACTCTCTATGAACGCACTTTTGGCTCTGAAACTCACACGGGTAGCCTCCACTAATGATCTAAACATCTCAGGCACGCTACCCTTTTCAGCCAAGACACGCAGGGTCTGGTAAGGTATGTGCAAGCCATGTGGTGCAGCTTTGCCCAATACCACCCCAGCCTAGACTCAAGAAAGCAAAAGCATGCTACAGTTTATACCACAGCACAGCCCAAAAGCATCTCAACAACCAAAATTAAATGCTCAACGATTTTGGCCCCAATAGCAGAAATTTTCAAATATTTTATCTAGGAAATTCAATTTAAAAACAACTATACACAGTTGAATGACCGTAAGCGAACCGTACCCCCAAACTTAATTCAAACATTGTCCCCAATGTTTGTACAATTGAAAATTTCTGACAACATATGCTTAAAGCAAAGGGGAACGACAATAAAACTTTCGCAAAATTCAGTCCAAAAGCAAACCTAACTAGGCACAAACAATTCCGCACACCTAGTTCTAATCAAAAATTTAGGTTATGCAAAATAGAAGGGATATAGTAATAAAGCATAAGCAAGCTATAAAGTAAATAAATTCGTAAAAGTTACCAACTAAAAAAAATCCGAAACTAAAAACTAAAAATCAATGTAACAATTCTAAAATCCGACTACTACAATGTAACATTCATAAACTGAGATAGACAAATGCACGGTAAAATTAAATAGAACAGCAAACTATGAGTCCTACTCAGGCTGAGATGGATCGACGCCACCCTGATGAGAAGTCCCGCCTGGCCCGGATGTGCTCTGCTCACGGCGAACAAATGGTATGTTGACGCCAGCCTCGCTGAGTCCCCGAATGACTGCACTCATCTGAGTCCTCATCGACTGCAACGCCTATCGGTTCTCCGTTTGGTTAGCATCCATCTGAATCCTCATGCCCTGAACTGCCTGCATAACCTGCCGTAGCGTTGGCTCTGGATCATCCGTCTCAACATCTGGGTCATTCTCTGAATCCTGCCCGTCGTAATCCACATCAGCCTCCTCATCCGTGTCCAACTCAAAGTCATCATCTAGTGCCCCTCCATCTATCAAAACACCACCCCTTTTTCTTGCAATCGCATTGTACACCTTTTTGCCACAGTTGGAAGTTGGAGAGCGTATCGACTATCCGCCATTCTCCACATCAATACCAGCCTCTGTACAGAAATACGTGATCAAGCACAAAAAAGGAAGCGCACCCCTGGTAGAGCGGCCTGCATCATAAAGCTCCTTCACAATGATCTGCCCGATGTCCATTACGATCTCATTTCGTGCACAAAATACATATCGGGCCGACTCATAGTGGACCACTGTGCGGTGCGAGCTCGAGGTCAAGGAGAAGCTGAAAAACAAGTACCAAAAGGCTGCGTCGATCTTCAGCTGCGAGTATAGCAGTGGTACCTGATTCGGATTCCACCTAGAACTACCGGATGTCCTCAAATCAGCCGCCAAATTCCCATTGTACGGAGTGAAGCTCTCATGTCCCAGCAATCCCTTAACAAGAGAAGAGATGCCAAGTGTGCCATACCATGCATTGATCCTCGCCACAGTGATAACAACCTCACGGCCCTGAACCATAACAGGGTGCCCCGCTGAAAACCATGTCGGCACCATAGCAGCAAATAACTCGTATACAAGCTCCTGTGCATACTGATTCGGCGTCCGCACAAATTCATTCCAACCCATGGTTCGGACAGTGTGGGGGACAAAAGTCAAAGCTAGGACCTCTAAATCAATTCCTTGCTCCGGGCGAATCCTCCTCCTAGAAAACCTTAGCAATCTGATTGGAAAATCGGGATTCGGAGCGCCCGGAGCTACATCCGTCATGGCGTCGTCCCGGCCGGACCTAGAACTCTGACCTTGGCCTGATATCTTTCCCTTGGCAGAACCCTGCCCAACAATCCTGGAGCGCTTTCTCTGCATTGTCACACGAGCAAACAAACACTACACCAAAATTGTATCAGCAAAATATTATAAAACTTTCAAAAAAATTTGCAAAAACAAACAATAAAACTCTACTTCCATCTTAACATCAAAATGTTGCCCACAAACAACTATAAAAACTTCCCAAAAATTCGGCCATAACACCATAAACAACATAAATTTCGGCCAACATCAAAAATCACACCCAAAAATTTCGGCAAAGGCAAGATTAGCGCTAGAAACTACAAGATTTTCAATCAAAAAGCAAGCCAACCCTTAAATAACTTCTCTAAACTGAAATAAACACCACTTACAACCAAATCCAATCAAAATCACACCCAAAAACCATCAAAATTTCTTCAAAACTTCTCTAAACAACTTATATGAAAACTAGAAGAGAAAGGCAACAAAAGTCTTGAATCAAGAGCACTAAAAGGAGATTAGAGATTAGGATTACCTTTTCTTGAAAACCCACACTTGATTCCACACTTGAGAGCAAAAAAAAAAAACTGAGTGTTTTGAGTGTTTTAGGGCAATGGATTCACGAATTCGTTTATATGGTATTTTAGTTAGAGACGACATCATAGGCGACATGATGTCGCCTAAAATGCACGTCGCCTGGCCTGAACGGTGCCGTTTGGATAAGTGAACTTACCTTGAGGCAACATAGGGAAGTCGCCTCTCATGTCGCCTCTCATGTCGCTTAACACACTGCTAAGAAATTACTGGGCGAAGGCGACATCAGTGGCGACATGGTGAAGTCGCCTCCCATGTCGCCTCTCATACTGCTAAAAATTCAACCAGGATAGAGGCGACTTTGGTGGCGACATGGGGAAGTCGCCTCCCATGTCACCTAACATACTGCCAGGATTTTGCATACCTGATTCAAAAAAATCCAAAACTTGCTCTCCATACCTGCAAATATAAAAAAATTGCAAAATAATATCAAAACCCCTAAATCTAGAACTGGAAAACATCAAAATGAAAGTGCAATTATACAAACCGAAATACACTATTTACATCAAAATTGTGGTACCTCCCATCCGATCTAGTGAGAGTCCACGAAGTGAATCTTGGTAGCAGGCTCGTCACACGCCCCCTCCCAATAGATCTTCAACCTCTGGCCATTTACCTTAAAGCGCACTTTGGCTTCATTTTCAATTTCGACTGTTCCATACGGGAAAACTTCTGTTACTTTGAAAGGTCCCGTCCACCTACTATTTAGCTTTCTGGGAAACAACCAGAGTCGAGAATTGAAAAGGAGCACCAGCTGTCCAACTTGGATGTCTTTCTTTACTATAAGCTTATCATGCCATCTCTTGGTTCTTTCCTTGTAAATCCGAGAGTTTTCATACGCATCCATCTGAAACTCTTCCAGTTCATTAATCTGCAGCAGTCTTTTCTCTCCAGCTGCTCGGAAGTCATAATTCAAGGCTTTCACCACCCAATATGCTCTATGCTCTAACTCCACCGGAAGGTGGCACGCCTTCCCATACACAAGGCGAAAAGGTGACATGCCAATTGGTGTCTTATAAGCTGTTCTGTAGGCCCATAGAGCGTCATCAAGCTTCGAGGACCAGTCTTTTCTCCTGCTCCCTACCGTCTTCTCTAAAATGCTTTTCAGCTCCCGGTTGGAGACTTCCGCTTGGCCATTGGCTTGAGGGTGGTATGGTGTAGTAATTTTGTGTCTGATACCATAATTCTTTAATAAAGCTTGAAAAGCTTGAAAGCTTATTACAAAAATGTGACCCCCCGTCACTAATAATCGCCCTTGATGTGCCAAATCTGGAGAAAATGTTCTTCATCAAGAACTTTTTGACTACCTTACTATCATTTGTTGGAGAAGCAATAGCTTCCACCCATTTTGACACGTAGTCAACTGCCACCAAGATGTACTGATTCCCGAAAGAGCTTGGGAACGGGAACATGAAATCGATGCCCCACACGTCAAATAGCTCTATCTCCATTTTGTTAACCATGAGCATCTCATCTCGCTTTCCAATGTTCCCGGTTCTTTGGCACCTATCACATGCTACCATTAAACTTCTTGAATCTCTGAAAAGTGTTGGCCAAAAGAACCCCGATTGAAGCATCTTTCTAGCAGTCCGGTTTGCCCCAAAATGCCCTCCACTTTCTTTCGAATGGCAGTGCATGAGGATGTCCCTCATCTCTTCCTCGGGAACACATCTTCTTACTACTCCATCACTACAAACCCGGAAAAGAAGTGGTTCATCCTAAAAGTATGACTTGACATCATAGAGGAATTTCCTCTTTTGATGGAAGTTTAGCCCCACCGGCATTACGTCGCTTGCTAGGAAGTTCACAAAATCGGCAAACCACGGAACAATCAACTCTTGCACTACCAGCAACTGCTCATCCAAAAAATGCTCATTGATCGGATTTGTGACTTCAAGTTCTTCTTCCCTCTCTAATCTAGACAAATGGTCTGCCACCAAGTTTTCTGATCCCTTTTTATCTCGAATCCCCAAATCGAATTCTTAGAGCAAAAGCACCCATCTAAGCAGCCACGGCTTAGAATCCTTCTTTGCCATCAAATACTTAATTACCGCATGATCTGTGTAAACTACCACCTTTGAACCCACCAGGTAAGATCGGAACTTATCAAAAGCGAAAACAATAGCTAATAGTTCATTTTCTGTTGTGGCATAGTTCACCTGAGCCTCATTTAGAGTTTGACTCACATAGTAGATCACATGGAGTCTTTTCTCCTTTCTTTGTCCCAAAACAGCCCCCACAGCGAAGTCACTCGCATCACACATCAATTCAAAGGGGCTCTCCCAATCCGGAGCTGTCATGATAGGCGCGGATGTCAATTCTATTTTCAGTGTTTCAAAGGCTTGAAGACATTGCTCATTAAACTTGAAAGGTGTGTCCTTCATCAACAAGGCACAAAGGGGTTTGGTGATCTTGGAGAAATCCTTGATAAAGCGCCGATAGAATCCGGCATGGCCTAGAAAGCTTCGAATGCCTCTAACTGAAATAGGTGGAGGTAGCTTCTCAATCACTTCCACCTTAGCTCTATCTACCTCTATTCCTTGATTGGAGATGCGGTGTCCAAGCACGATGCCCTCTTTTACCATAAAGTGGCATTTCTCCCAATTGAGCACTAGGTTCGTCTCTTCACACCTCTTGAGAACTAACCCCAAATTCTTTAAACAATGATCAAATGAGGATCCAAACACTGAGAAATCATCCATAAAGACTTCAATGAATTGTTCAACCATATCAGAAAAGATTGCCATCATACACCGCTGAAAAGTGGCTGGTGCATTACATAACCCAAACGGTATTCTCTGATAAGCAAAAGTACCATAAGGGCAAGTGAATGTCGGCTTTTTCCTGGTCTTCAGGATCTATTTGAATCTGGTTGTACCCTGAATAGCCATCTAGAAAACAGTAATATTCATGCCCTGCTAGCCTCTCAAGCATTTAATCAATAAAAGGCAGTGGGAAATGATCTTTCCTTGTTGCGTTATTCAGTTTCCTGTAGTCGATGCACACTCGCCACCCCGTGACGGTTCTTGTAGGAATCAACTCATTGTTCACATTAGGGACCACCGTGATCCCTCCCTTCTTTGGTATAACTTGCACCGGACTAATCCAAGGACTATCCGATATGGGGTAAATGATTCCAGCATCTAGCAACTTCAATACCTCTGCTCTCACAACCTCCTTCATGTTGGGATTTAATCTCCTTTGATGCTCTATTGAAGGATTGTAGTCATCCTTCATTAAAATTTTGTGCATACAAAGTGTTGGACTAATACCTTTTATGTCTGAAATTGACCATCCGATTGCCCGTTTGTGATCTCTTAAGATCCTTAGCAGCTTTTCCTCTTCTAGTTTGGACAATGACGCTGATATGATCACCGGCAAAGACAACGATTCGCCCAAGAAAGCATACCTCAAGTGTGATGGTAGTTGTTTAAGTTCCAATTCTGGCGGATTCTCAATAGATGGAGGGAGTTTGGGCTTTCCCAACCCAATTTCTTCAAAGTGTACTCTCCCATAAGCATTCCTTGTTGGTAAGGAATTGAGTTGCTTGGCATATTCTTCAACTTCCGGAATATCATCTTCGTCCATCACACCATGCATTATGCATGCCTCTAGTGATTCCTTGGGACTCCCTCTCATCACAAATTCTTCCACAATAGAGTCAATCACATCAACTCTAGAACACCCATCGGACACCATTGGTCTTTTCATAGCTTTGGACATATCGAAGACCACCCTTTCGTCCCTAACTCTAAAAGTCATTTTCTCATCTTTGACATCGATCAAAGCACCTGCGGTCTTCAAAAATGGCCTTCCCAAGAGTAAAGGCACCTCTTGATCTTCCTCCATCTCAAGCACCACAAAATCAACCGGAAAGTAGAGATTCTCCACCTTCACTAGCACATCCTCCATTACTCCTCTTGGGTACTTCACAGATCGGTCTGCCAATTGCAAAGTTACATTACTTGGCTTAACTTTCCCTACACCCAACCTCTCAAATACCGAGTACGGCATGAGGTTTATACTAGCACCTGAGTCAATCAAAACTTTCCCAAACTCCCTGTCACCAATAGAGCATGGAATTGTAAATTTAACCGGATCTTGTAACTTTGGTGGGAGCTTGTTTTGGAGGATGGCACTACATTCTTCATTAAATGGCACCATCTCGAAGTCTTCGAGTTTCTTTTTGTTTGCCAAGAGCTCCTTCAAGAACTTTACATATTTGGGCATTTGAGCTAATGCCTCGGCAAAGGGAATGTTGATATGCAACTTTTTGAAGACTTCCAAAAACTTTGCAAATTGATGAGCGTCATTATGCTTCCTAAGTCTTTGTGGGTAGGGAATTGGTGGCACATATGCTTTCACTACGGGCGGTGTTGGTAACTCACTATCATTCTTCTTCTCAACAACAATGTCTTCTTCAATCTTCTTTTTCTCAGCTTCTTCTTCCTTTTCTTCTTCCTCTCTCCCAATCTCACCATTATCGGTTTCAACTTCATTAGTCTTGCCAAAGTTCTTCGGTAGTTCAACTTTGTTCCCACTTTTCAACGAAATTGCCTTGCATTATTCTTTTGGGTTTATGATGGTATCACTAGGCAAGGTCCCTTGTTGTCTTTCTTGGACACCCCTCGTTAGCTGGCCAACTTGGACCTCAAGGTTTTGAATGGCGGCTTGGCTATGTTGAGCTATTTGATCCATTTTTGAATCAAGCTTCCTCAATATTGCACCTTGAGTATCCATGCAGTTATCTATATTCACAAGATATTTGGAGAGCAGATCTTCTAGAGCCGGTTTCCGTTCCGCTTGGTTGTTGGTATTTTGGTTCTAAAAACTGGGATTTTGTCAGTTGTATGCTTGAGGTTGCTGCTGATTTTCGAAACCGGGGGGCTGTCTTTGTTGGGGTTGGTTGTCTTTCCAAGAAAAGTTTGGATGGTTCCTCCATCCCGGGTTATATGTATTGGAGTATGGGTTGTTTTACGGGTTTTGGTTAGTTTGTTGATTGTTGAAGTTCCTATTGTAGTTGACATAAGCTACTTGATCCGAAGACTCCGGAGCAAATGGATTCCCGTCTTGACAATCCGAACTCAAATGCGGACCCATGCACAACTCACAACTAGCAATACTAGCTTGACTAGTTCCAACATTCATCTTGTGTACTTGCTTGGTGAGCTCCTCAATTTGAGCCTTCATACTTGCCATCTCTCCCACTTCAAGTACTCTGGGACCCTTTTTCAGAATTTGTCTCTCACCACCCCAATGGCTGTTATCGATGGCCATTTCTTCTACTAGCTCAAAAGCTGCATCTGTGGTTTTCTTCATTAATGAGCCTTCCCGCTGCTGCATCTACCAAGTTTCTTGTTGATTCCAACATTCCTTGGTAGAAAGATTGCAAAACTTGCCACTTTGCCAGTCCATTGTGTGGACATTTTCGAATGAGTTCCTTGAATCTCTCCTAAGCTTCGTAGAGATTCTCATTTTCAAATTGGGCAAAATTGGTAAATTCATTCCGAAGACGTGCAGCTTTCCCCGGTGGAAAATACTTGTTCAACAACTTCTGAGCCACTTGGTCGAAGGTTGCAAGAGAATCTGGCGGTAATGACTGTAACCATGCCTTCGCCCTATCTTTCAAGGAGAAGGGAAACAAATTTAGCTTGATGAAGTTTTCTGAAACTCCATTATACCAGAAGGTATCACATATCTCATTGAAGCTCTGAAGATGGGAGTTTGGATCTGCTTGGGGCAACCCGTAGAACTGAACCGTAGCAGCAATCATCGAAATAAGTGCCGGCTTAATTTCAAAGCTGTTTGCTGCTGCTGTTGGTCTTCTAATGGCGGATATGGTCTGATCCACCCCAGGCATAAAATAATCATGCAGAGTCCTCCCATCTACCTCTACAACACCATCTTGTTCTTGATTTGGTACTTGAACTAGTGGTGGTGCTTGATTTTGATTTTCCATAGCTCTAACTTGTCTTTGATTCCGGTGATTCCTCCTTGCGGTTCCTTCAATATCCGGATCAAATTGCAAGTCATGTGGACTGTTACTCCTTGTACGACGGTGCATACAAGAGCAACCGCCTATAATCAAGAGAAAACAATACACAAAGTAAAAGGTCTAAATTAGCAATAAACCAACTAGTAGTGATATCAATATATGCTCAGTCCTCGGCAGCTGCGCCAAAAATTGACCGCACCAAAATACGCGCTCGCAATAATATGAGGCCGTGGTGTAGTACAACAATAAATAAGATTCGTTCCCATAGGGAATGAAGAATTGAGTATCACAATTGACTGATTTAACCGCTATTCAGACAAGCAAATCATTATTATTTCAAGATTACGAAATTAAACCTAACTACACTCTAATCACAAAGTAATAAATGTAAACTGAAATAAGCAAGCAACACAGTTGAACTCGAGATTGCAAAACGTATGAGAATGAGGCTAAGGCTTCGAATCCACCTTCCCAATTCTCATCAACTCAGACACATCATTTGGATAAATTATGCAAGTGTTTACATAGATTCGTATGCCCGGAAATTGTCTCTAACCTCTGTCAAGTGAATAAAGACAACATTTATATGCACCAACAACCTATTTCTACATGGTTATCCGATCTACATACAAATTCATTAAGAGCTATGGCATACAATAGAATCCTACAAGCTAGCATCGCATATTTCTATCTTACTAGACTTGTATCAGGCATTTCATCGAGCATGTGGTGTGCTTCACCTTTCGGTCCTTCACACAACCACCAAAACATCATCTAAGTGGTAGCTAAGCACCTAGAAGCATTAAGCATAAGAAATACACATACATAACACAATGCAATGGAAATAATGTGATGGTCTTCATTGATGAATCATGGATAAGGCTTCATCTAGGCTTTAGCCAAGATGAAGTTAGTTCATATTACAATCAATGGCTACAAAATATATATAAATCAAACAAGCCATCTCAAATACAATGCAATAAATAAGGAGGTAAAAGTTTAGAGTAAACAAATGTGAAGAACTCCTCCTTGATGGCTTGATGTGCTTGCTTTGATCTCCCCCTTGATGGTTCCTTTTAATACTCCAAGAATAGGTATTGATGGTGGAAATGAGGTTTGGATGATGGATTTAAGGTTTGATGTAGTGGTTTGTGTTTATAGAAGGTGAAATGTGGTTCTTGGAATGTTAAAGGAAAGGTTTTCTTCTTTTTGTGCTGGGGAGAAGATCCACTTAAGAGACAAAGAAGAGGGAAATATATAGGAGAAAACCAATAATTGAGGGGCAAAAGGGTCCAAAAACGTTTCTTTGGCCAAAAGGCGACATCATAGGCGACATGGGGAAGTCGCCTCCCATGTCGCCTCTTCTTCTGGTTGTTTTCCTAGTGTATCTGGCGATATCATAGGCGACATGGGGAAGTCGCCTCCCATGTCGCCTCTTCTTCTGGTTGTTTTCCCAGTGTATCTGGCGACATCATAGGCGACATGGGGAAGTCGCCTCCCATGTCGCCACTTCTTCTGGATCAATTTCCCAGTGTAACAAGCGACCTTCTAGGAGACATGGGGAAGTCACCTCCCACGTCGCCTCTCCTCGACCATTTTCCTCACAGTGCATCTGGCGACCTTCTAGGCGACATGGGGAAGTCGCCTCCCATGTCGCCTCTTCCTCTGGTAGTCCAAAATCAAGCCTTAACACATATCCAACTACTTTGCTTCGTTTCGCTCCTTAATCGGACAAAAACATACCGGGAGCTCAAAACTAAAGACACCCTGCGAAATACGAGAAATAAATTAAATATAGGGTTAAAGCTCGGAAAATAAGTGAAAAACATGGGAAAATATGGGGTCACGCACAGATGAAATATGACATATCAGTTATGGACTGATGAATGTTAAAATAAGGGGTGGTTATAGGTATTATGTCACTTTTATAAACGACTATTCTAGATACGGATACGTTTACCTAATGCAACGAAATTCGGAAACTTTTGAAAAGTTCAAAGAATTTCGAAATGAAGTTGAGAATCAATTAAGCAAGATTATCAAGTTTACACAATCAGATCGTGGAGGTAAGTATCTAGATCAAGAGTTTGAAGACTGCTTGGTTAAGTATGGGATTGTGTCCCAACTCACAACTCCTAGAACACAACAACAGAATGTTGTTATGGAGAGGAGAAACAGAACCCTGATGGAAATGGTGAGATCTATGATTAATTTCTCATAATTACCAAATTCTTTTTGGGGGTATTCACTTTAAATGGCGGCCTACATTTTGAATGTAGTCCCATCCAAATATGTTCCTAAGACTCCCTTAGAGTTGTGGAATGGTCTTTAAGTTAGTTTACGGCATTTATGCATATGGGGGTGTCCAGTACATGTAGTGAAGAACATAACTGGAAAGCTAGGCCATAAGTCTATAGTCTGCTTATTTGTAGGTTATTCCAAGGAGACTAGATGTGGATACTTCTATAGTTCTGAAGAGAACAAAGTATTTGTATCGACAAATACAAAGTTTCTTGAGGATAACTAAATGAGTGATCATAAACCTCGATGCAAAATTGAATTAAATGAGATGGAGCCTGGTACGACCAGTTCTCAGTCAACAAGAGTTGTTGATCCATTAACATTTGATAGTCAGATGATTCCTAGTCAGGATACACTGTCACCTAGACGTAGTGGGAGGGTTATACGACAACCTGAACGTTATTTGGATATTGAAGAGGGATGAGATGTCGTCTCCAATGATAGTGTGGATAATCCATTAACATTTAAAAATGCAATGGAAGATCCCAACAAAGAGGAATGACTTAAAGCCATGAATCTCGAGATGGAGTCCATGATCTCCAACTCAATCTGGGAACTTGTAGACTTACCTGATGGGATAAAACCCATAGGGTGTAAGTGGATCTACAAAATAAAGAGAGGAGTAGACGGGAAGTTAGAGACCTTTAAGGCAAGGCTAGTGGCAAAGGGTTGTACCCAAAATGAGGGGGTCGATTTTGAAGAGACCTTCTCACCAATAGCCATGTTTAAGTCTATTAGGATTCTCTTATCCATTGCTGCCTATTTCGATTACGAAATTTGGCAAATGGACGTCAAGACTGTATTTTTGAATAACATTCTTGATGAGAGCATCTACATGATGCAACCAGAGGGATTCGTGTCTCCAGATCAAGAGCAAAAGGTTTGCAAGTTGCAAAGGTCTATTTATGGACTAAAACAAGCATTTAGATCTTGGAACATCAGGGTTGGTAATGCTATCAAAACATGTGGCTTTGAGCAAAACGTCGACGAGACTTGTGTCTACAAGCGCATCATTGACAAGAAAATAGTTTTTTTAGTCCTAAACGTAGATGATATCCTACTCATTGGGAATGATGTAGGGGTATTGTTGGAAGTAAAGGGATGGCTAGCTAGCCAATTCCATATGAAAGATTTGGGAGAGACAAATTATGTTCTAGGGATCCAATTAATTAAGGATTGTAAGAACAAACTCTTAGCATTGTCTCAAGCATCGTACATCGACAAGATACTTGTGTGATTTTCAATGCAGAAGTCCAAAAAAGGTAATTTACCTTCTAGGGATGGAGTTCACTTGTCTAAGAAACAGTGTCCTAAGACACCTCAAGAAGTTGAGGATATGAGACATGTTCCCTATGCATCTGTAGTAGGCAGTCTTATATATGTTATGTTATGCTCTTATATATGTTATGTTATGCACAATACGTTATGTTATGCACAATACCTATATATGTTATGTTATGCACAATACCTGACATATACTTCGCAGTAGGAGTAGCCAGTAGGTTTCAATCCAACCCAGGATTGGATCATTGGGTTGCTATAAAGGTCATTTTCAAGTATCTTCGGAGAACTAGAAACTATATGCTAATATATTTCGGGCAGGATTTGATCCCGTTAGGATATACAGATTCTGACTTTCAGTCAGATAGGGATTCTAGAAAATCCACATCTAGGTCAGTATTCACCCCTGGTGGTGGAGCCAGAGTATGAAGCAGTGTTAAGCAATCATGTATTGCTGACTCCACCATGGAAGCCGAATATGTAGCAGCTTGTGAAGCAGCTAAATAGGTTGTCTGGCTCTGTAAGTTCTTGACTTATCTGGAAGTTGTTCCAACCTGGATAAGCCCATCACATTTTATTGTGATAACAGTGGTGTTGTGGCTAATTCCAAAGAGCCAAGAAGCCACAACAGAGGGAAGCATATAGAGAGGAAATATCATCTCATCAGAGAGATAATACAGAGAGGGGATGTGATCGTGACCGAGATAGCTTCGCTGGACAATCATCTTGATCCATTTATGATGACCTTAATGGCTAAAGTGTTTGAATGTCACCTGGAGGGTCTAAGGATACGAGATATGTCTCACCTGCTTTAATACAAGTGTGAGATTGTTGGGGTTTATACCCTAAAGCTTGTAATTTGTAAATGTGAATGAAACATTAATAAAAGAAGTAGTTTGTTCATGCTATAAATTTGTCTCATACATTTATATCATGTGTATTTAACATCCAAGATTGCCGGATGTAATCTCTAACTGAGTATATGAGTGTTATATACAGAGGAATTCAGTTTGAGATGATCAATCTAAAGAGTCCGTAGATAGCGAATAGAGTTGGGTAATTTATTTGTGGTTATTCTACAATTGCGGTCCATTCTGTAATGTACGGTAGTCTTATCCTAGACTATTCATATGATGATATGTGAATGGAGGCACCTTATACGATGTGATCATATAAGACTGGGCTACGATCTATATGAATCTCTCACCAAGATCCGTTACAAGATAAGATTCATATATATCGACTAATGATGGCTATATATGAGTGATATTAATCCTGAGTGTCTGATCGACTCCTTCAGGTTAGATCATGGTTTTTAATATACCAAGGGTGAGATCAGAGTTGCATTCCCGGCAAATAACTTCGTATGTTGGAATCACGGTTTGGCTTGTGGCTGGGAAGGTCTATACACAATAGTGGAATCCGATCTTTCTTGAGAGAAGTAGATAGTAGTTCCCTTAAGGATTGATTCGGGGCTTGAACAATATGAGCGCTCTTCTTCTTCCATAAAAGAAGTTAGGATTTATTGTTCATTAGAGAATCAATGGTATTTAATGGAAAAGATATATTTAGAGGGGTATAACGGACTTTATGACCTAGCTTTAATTATGAACTACTTGTGGAGGATCATACCATATGTAATAGCTATATCAATGGACACTGAGTTTTTGGTTTGTGCAAAAACATCTACAGTTACGAGAGTGCAGCCTCAGGTTTTTAGTGGAGTAACTCCGAGGTTAATAATCATGAAATATTAATTAAAGAGTTTAATTAATTTTTCTAAGGATTATTGGAGCTCAAGACTGTGGGTCCATTAGGTCCCCTTGCTAGCTCGGAACGTTAAAGGTAATAAGGGTCACGGTTAATTAATTGGATTGTCCAATTAATTGTGTTACGAAAGTGACACATATTTATTCAGGGAATTAATTAAATGATGAAATTATTTAATTAACATATTAATAATTAAATTAATTAAATAATTAGATTATTTAATTAATAAATTAATAATTGAGAATTATTAATTAATTGTTAATTTGTGATTACAGGTTCGAACTATGACTGAGACAAAGGATAAAATAATAAGATTATTTTATTTTCTAACTAAGTCAAGAGTTCAAGTCTTAGTGAACTAGGGTTATGTGGGATTTAGAATCCTATCCTAACTTGGTCACTAAAATATTAATTATCTTATTGTAAATATATAGAAGATATATTAGAAAAAGGATTAATATTTTGTTTTTAAGATATATAAAGATATGTTATTAAAAAATATAAAGAACACTAACTAATTGTGATATACACATTGATATCACAATAGAAAAGTGAGAAACAAAAAAGAAAGAATTAAGAGTGGGGTGCAGCCAATATTAGAAAAAAAAAGTTTTTTTTGCTTCTTGTCTTTGATTTAAGTGTGGCCAAATTCCATATACACAAAGCAAGAAATGTTTTGTGTTGTTTCTTCAACCTCCACACAACCTCCTAAAGTCTGTGACGTGCACATACGCAGTTGTCAGAACTTGGGAGATAGCGAGGAAGATCTGGTGGTACAAATCGGAAAGCAACATCAAGAATTAAAGAACGAAGGAGTTAGCTTTGAGGTATGATTTCGAATCTTGCCTTTAATTTATTGTTATATATCGTACAGGTTCATAAAGTCGTTTAAAAATTATTTTAAAAAAAATTTAAGAAATCCCTTCCCCTACGCGACTCTGAGGCTTACAACTGAGCTACTCAAGCTCATTGCTAAAGGTTTGATGATTTAAATGTGTGTATATATAGTTATATAATTTGTTTAAAATAATTTAAATCTATTTATATAATTTAAAATGAACTCATATATATATATATATACATATTTATAATATTTAAAATAAACTCATATTTAATAGTAATAAATAAAAACATATTTATGAAAAAGAAAAAGGAAATAAAAAAACAAAAGGAAAATAATATATAGTTATGGGTTTTGATTTTCTGAGTTTTTTTTTTATCAAATTGAAATTGTGTATTTTTTGAAAAGGAAAAAAATTCAAAATCAAAAAAGAAAGAAAAAAATTTACAGCCATTGATTTTCTGGATTTTTTTTCCTTTTGTTTTCTCTTTTTCTTTTTCTTTTTTTCATAAATCTCTTTATATATATATATTATTAGATATGATTTTATTTAAAATATTATATATATATATATGAGTTTATTTTAAATTATATAAACAGATTTAAATTATTTTAAACCGTAATTGCACAAAATAAGTTAAATCTGTTTCTTTCCATAATTTAAATAGATTTAAAATAATTATTCCATTTTGTTTTCTTATTTTTTTTCTTCATAAATCTGTTTTTATATATTATTATTAAATATGAGTTTATTTTAAATATATATTATATATGGGTTCATTTTAAATTATATAAATAGATTTAAATTATTTTAAATAAATTATATAGCTATACACACACACATTTAAACCATCAAACCTCTAACAATGAGTTTGAGTTGCTTAGTTGGTTAAGGCATATTGCTTTTAACCATAAGCTTGAGGTTCAATCTCTAACGAAGCAAAATAAATTTTTTAATTAGCGGTCAAAGGAGTTGACTGGATATTATTGAAACTAGAGGGACAATTTATCTAATATGGCAAAGCTTGGGGGGGTGTTCATTTTTGGTCAACGTTTTACGGGGGATGTTTGTGCAATAAATGGACAGGTTGCTTGAGAGTGCAATTTCATATAAACTTAAAGGGGTTGTACAATTAAGTCAAAAATGAATAATCTGTTAGTTGACCAAAAGACCTTCTTTTTAGAAGACTGGCCTTTCCTTCGTGGGAGCGTTTGAATCCTAGGAGGGAAGAGATATATATATATATATATATATATATATATATATATATATATATATATATTATTTAAGAGAGAAGAAAACTTAATTCCTGATATGTAAATATATAATTATGTTTTTGTTACAATTAATTGGAAATCAAATTATGTAAATCTCATACAAAAATCCATAATTAAGTTTAGGATGGAAACGAAAATTTTCAATTTTAAGAATCAAGTTCATTTTCCTGATTCTCCTTCCCATTGAAATTAACTCTTTCATGTATGTTAAATTTACAGTGAATTTTCAATGAGAAATTAATGTCGTTAGGCATATAATTACATTAAGAATTATGAAAGTAATACTCTACATGTGATCTACTTTTTTTTTTTTACAATTGATAATTTACCTGGTCTAAAAAGAAAAACAAAATTTAGATGTTTTGTTTACCTTTATAAATAATTCTACTAATAAAATAATTACCTTAAATTGATATATAAAATATATGTTTGGTGGGCTTTATGTTAATTTCGTGACTAAAACACTACATAAATGATGTAATGGGTGATTTGGAAGGAGAAAATGACAAGATGAGATAATGTAAATATTTGATATACCTTTCCAACTACATTGATCAGGACGTGGGTTCAAATAATATTCTGTCTTCTAATCCTTAAATTGAAATAGTTAAACTATCTATGTATCATTCCTTTTTTTTTTTTTTGGTTTACACCATCCGGTTTCCGGGTGGAATGGATCCACCATACGGTGCAATCGGCCATGTCCACACCCGGACTAATCCGGACTCGCACCGGGTCGGCCCACTAAGGGGTAAAGTGCTCCCAATATGTACAGCTCCGTTCACAAGGGGGGTTGAATCCACGACCTTGCTTAAGGAATGAGAGTGTCAAACCACTCACACCATAACATGATTAGTGTATCATTCTTTTTTTCATCGTTTTTCAACAATCTATTTCTAGAGAAAATCTTGTTTAGGATTGTCACGTGTTGAGACCGTGAGACCGTCCAATGAGATTGCACCATTTATCTTGGAAACATAAAATAAATTATAAAATTCTAATTTGATGCAATCTCATTGGATGGTCTCACCACATGGCAGTCTCATAAAATTTTTTCTCATATTTCTAATTAATCAATGGCCGGTAAGCCTTCCACTGATATTATTAAATTACGTGCAAACCCAATAAGAGGAAGAAACTCCATAGGAAGGGTAAATATGATGAAGTGGATGACACACAGGGCCATGCCCACCTTAAAGCAAGGTGGGGCTCGTTGTCATAGCCCACTAAATCCAAAGCCCAAATTCCAACCAAGGAGCCCAACAAGCCCACAACTAGACCAAGCTCTTGGAAGATTCTAGAGATTTCCACACAGGTGTTGGCTTACTTCTTGAAGTCTCTAGCAACACAATGATTCTAAGTTGTTCTTGTACATATCTAGATAGGTGTAGAATTATCTAGAGACATGTACAGACATGTAGATACAAGTAGGAAGATTCTAGATACTTGTACATAAGTATAGGTTATTCTGGAGACTTAATCTCCACCATTGGATCAAATTGATCTCAACCCTCCACTGAAGAGGTGGACAACTATAAATAGGTAACTCCTCTCATTTGTAAATCATTCAAGCTTTCAAGCATTCAAGCATTCAAGCATTGTAAAACTTTCCTTATGGCAATACAAGCTTTCTTTACTTTCCTTATGGCAATACAAGCTTTCTTTACTTTCCATCCAATCTCTTTTATTCTCTTTCTCTTGTCTCTTTTGTGTGAGAGTAACTCTCCAAGGCTTACTTAGCAACATTCACCCAGAAGTTGCCATGGATGTGCTGCACAAACTTTAATCCCGTGACACCGTGCCCTATCTCAATTTTTTTTTAAATTGAATTGGTTATATATATATATATATATATATATATATATATATATATATTAACACTTATTACAAAATATGTTTCCTTTTATATTGATGGTGATATATATATATATATATATATATATATATATATATATATTTATATTAACACTTATTATAAAATATTAACTCATAACACAACAGGTAATGTTTCCTTTGGTATTGATGGTGACGGGTTCTACTCCCATCATTTGTAATTTTAATACTTATTATATATATACATATATATATATATACAATAATTTTCAAATAAGTGCGCACTGATATAATTATATAAGGACATTGAATGTGAGCCACTCATTTTACATGCTTTGACTTGGCATGTATACAATAATTTTCAAATAAGTGCGCACTGATATAATTATATAAGGACATTGAATGTGAGCCACTCATTTTACATGCTTTGACTTGGCATGTATGTACTTGTCAAAACTCTTTTATAAATGAGTGGCTTACATTCAATGTCCTTATATAATTCTATCAGTGCGCACTGACAGGAAAAGGACTATATATATATATATATATATATATATATATATTAACACTTGTTACAGAATATTAACTCATAACACATCTGGTAATGTTTCTTTTTATATTGATGGTGAAGGATTCTAATCCCACCATTTGTAATTTTAATACTCATTTTTTGTCTTTTTTTATTTTACTCTTTTTTCCCAATTTCTTTCTGAAATCTCCATCTTCTTCTAAAACAAAATAATTCACTTTCTCTTTTTCTGCTTTGACAACTTCTTAACTACCTTTAATTTGTGGCTACTTAATTTAATTTAATTTTATGTTAAATTATATATATATATTATTATTTTGAACTTTTATTATTTCTAATAATTTAGTATGACATACCTAACACATCCAATCAATAAACCCTAAAATCTCAAATGTAATTTACTGTATTAAAATAGTACATATGTTATTATGATTCATTTTATTTTATCCTTACTATTTTTCTTTATTTTATAATTTTAATGTTTTCAAAACCATTAAATCAATAATTTACCAATAATTAGAAGAATAAAAAAATTAAAAAACATGTTTAGTAATAATTATTAATCAATTATTTTTGTATAAATTTAAAGTGAATTCATTATAAATACAAAAAAATTCTTATTATAAAATTAGAATGTAATTTATTATTTTAAGAATAAATATTTTAATTTTTAATTGTTTATGTTGTTTTTCTTGTAATTATTATTTTTTTAATATCATGTTTCTTGTTTTTTTTAATGTAAGATTATTTATTTCATTTTAAATAAGTGTTATATTTGTTTTATTTTATCTAAACTTCGTTATACCATCAATTTTTAGATCTTTAGATAAAAAAAAAACTCATTTTACTATTACCTTCATTTTTCAATATTTTTTATTTAATTGTTATTTTATTCAAATCTCTCGCTTGATTAAAATTCATGGATCCGCTACTGATGACACATGTCACCTCCTTTGTGATTTACTTAGATTCCTTGACACATTAATTGATGCCTTCTTGGAGAAGGCGTTGTACTAAATTCGACTTTGTTTTTTGGTGTCACACTTGAACAAGGAATGAGGTTCGTTTCTGGGCATCTGCCAAGATTTTATCTCAAGTTGAGAATTTGATTTTTGTGGAAGATAGATAGTAGATACCTCACCAATGTCACCATTCACGTTACAAAACAAGCAACTATTACCTTTCAACTGTCACGTATCTTTGCTTTGTTTGAGTGGAATATCACCAACAAAATAAATTCGAACCACGAAAATCCGATTCAAGTTGTGTCATGTCAATCGTATTGGCGGTAGTGCTGATCTTTACCTTTTAGAGGATAGGTGTGAAAAACTGAAAAATGAACCCTTTAGGGATAGACGTTTCCTGTCGGGCCCCATACCCCATGAGTCCCCATGGGGTTTTGGGTTTAGGGATGGGGTAGAGACAAACTTGTCCCGTTGGAGGGGCGGCCACCCCAGGCTCCTTCTTTAAAAAGCCTAAATTTACATGATTTTCGGTATTAATTTAGAGTCCATTTTTGTTTTATTTCAAATTATAAAAGGATTAAAATTTTGTTATGAGTATAAAATGTCCAAAATTATAAAAGACCCAAAATAAAATAATATTAGGTTCAATATAAGCAAATGTCCAAAAGAAATGTTTAATGTTTTATACATATTGATATCCGTATAACTAGAGGTCCAATAAGGTTTCTTATAATTTATAGCTGGTTGTTGTCAAGATATTTTGATATAATATAAACAATAGATCCATCTTAGATTTTTGCCCTGGACCTCAAAATAGTCAGGTCCAATAGTGTTAATTTGATGATGTGATAACACATTTATCAGATATTCTCAAGTCAATTTGTTTTTCTTAGTTACATAATTGCACAGTTGAATGCTGCTTATGGTTTCAATCAAGGGTGTACGGGTACTCTTGGGTTGAACTACTTGGAATACACAAGGTTACCGACTAAAATATGTCTAGCCAAAAGTTCCTTAGGTAGGGCATGTCTTACGAGAAAAATTGTCTGCAAACAAAGACATCTAAAGAAGGATTAAACCGTCCCTTCACCATCAAGAGAAGGGTTTGGAAGATTCTTCCTGGAGATTTCCAAAAATCCAAATGAAATCACCAACTAGGGTCTAGGAGTTAACTGAATGAAAAGCATGTATGTCCCATCCCATCCCACCCCACCCCACGATGTCTTGCTCTCTTTTAGGGGAGGGGACCACAATCCCCATGCACATTTCTCCGGCTCTAACAGATATTTTGGACCTGAGGAAACCTATTTTATGCATTGGTTTTATCCTAGGCTGTGCGCTGTCTAAGGAGATTTTTGCTTAAAATATTTTAGAGTAACACACAATATCCCATGTGTTTCCATACTGCTTTGGTTGTAGAGTTTGATAGTAATCCTAGATTAGAGCCCAGAAAATACACAGAAAGGTTTGGGGATATTTGAGTAATAGAAAAAAGAGAGAAAAATATGCAGATTCATCACCTGTATTCCTAGAAACTGTATTAGGTGATAAAATGCATATTGATAATATCAAACTCTACTATCTTGGTCGTAGAGTTTGATAATAATCCCAAGGTTAGAGACTGACAAATACAGAAAGGTTTGGCGCTATTTGAGTAATAGAAAAAAATAAAGGAAAAAAAATGCAGATTCACACTTGTGATCCTAGAAACTGTATGAGGTGATAAATTGTTTATTGATACTGAATTGTTACAAATTTAATAGCCATCATTGATCTGGATGTGGTTTACGCAATTATGCTTATTCAGTAAAATTTTAACGACTTTGCATTATTGCTTTCAATGACTAATTTGTCATTCTTTTACAACTGTAACTTCATTGTGCTGTTGCTTTCTTCCAGATCTTGAGTCTAACTTCACTGTTATCTGCAATGTTGTCTCCAAGCTTGAAAGTCCAGATGAAGCACTTGAGATGGCTAAACTTATGTGTGGGAAAGTCACTCAACAACCAAATGAAAAGCCTGCATTGCGCTTAAAGATGTAATGTCATGTGATTGAAAACTCGGCTTATAAAATTTTGGAGAGTATTGTCTCACGTTTGTGTATTTCTTTTTACCAGCATGTTTAATCTGTACAATCTGCTGGAGAATCCATACAGCCGGTTCTTTGTATACATGAAAGTACTTAATTTGGCATTGAATGGAAAAGTCACTGAACATATAATACCTTCTTTCAAAAAGAAAAATAGCTTCTTGAAGGAGTGGAATATTGACATCAAGGACAAAAGAGAACTCTTTCTGGGCATTGCTAATGTACTGAAAGAAAACAAAAGGTATAACAAAGAGTGTACCACTCCCCACAAGTGAGCTTTTGTTTATCATTGCATTTTCATGGCCATTCAATGATTTGTTATTGCATTGAAATTCTTTGGTTGTTCCAGCTCATCCAAGGACTCTTTCAAGTTTCTGACCAAGTATTTGGCAACTTTCTCCGGTGAAGATGCATCTACTATGAAGCCAAGGAGGAAGCTGTGCGTACAATTATAGAATTTGTGAAGGCACCTGACATGTTTCAGGTAATTTAAGGTCTCATTGTACGATTACAGAATTTTAAAGATTTATTAATGTATAACTTCCTGTTGTGATGCGAAATCATCCCATTGTACGTTCTTACAATTGTACTTCCACTGTATCAGTTTCTTTCAGCTGCCCAAACATGGTGTAGTTAATTTATTCAATTAAGTAGATCAACATTTGGTAATCAAATACATTGCTGTATCAGATCAATCTGTTATCTACTAGGTTTAAATAATGATTTCAGGAAGCTACAGATAAGTAATTTAAATGTTTTTAATGTCATGGATATACTACTTATTTTGTGTAAACAAGATGTTATACTGACTAGGGGTATTATCCCCTGTTTATCAGCTTCTAGATTTATGATCACTATTTGTTGGGTTTTTTTTTTTTTTTTTTGCCTTCCAGTGGTCCTAGAGTTTTCTTATTCAAATAAGTTTTTGAATATGTGCTTATAATTGTGTTCATGCCATGACTTTTTGGGATTTTAAATCTCCAGCTAATATGTTTTGATCCATTTCATCCGAGAAATTTGAACTTAAAATGTAACTTACGACCATGAACAATCTTATATCTATGAGCTCAGTCAGATCAATCTGTTATCTACTGTATTTAATGAATGATTTCAGGAAGCTACACATCAATAATTTGAATGTTCTTAATATACTAATTATCAGACGTGTCAGATAGTGTGTGTATTGTGCCTTTAGTTTTGTGTAAACAATATGTTATACTGACTAGAGGTCTTATCCCCTTTTTATTAGATTCTAGATTTATGATTACTATTTGTTGGGTTTTTTTTTGCCTTCAGTGGTCTTATGGTTTTTTTATTCAAATAAGTTTCTGAACATGTGCTTATAATTGTGTTCATGCCATGACTTTTGAGGATTTTAAATCTCAGCTAATATGTTTTGATCCATTTCATTGGAGAAATTTGAACTTAAAATGTATCGTACGACCATGAACAATCTTATATCTATGAACTAAGTCACACGATGTAATTTTAAATGGTATGATTACTATCATCAATATAATTAATTAGCTGTCATAGTATGCTATCAAATATATATATATATATATATATATATATAGGAAATTGCAAGAATTGATCAAAAAAATTATAGGTTTATTGTTTGTAGCCATTAATTTATATTTTATTATACTTATCAAAATTAGTAATGAACTGACCAAAATACCCCCTTAACACTTGATATGCCCCAACCCAATTTTTCTCCGCTCATTCTCTCACTCTCCTCAGACAACATCTCTTTCCTCTGTGTCTTCTTCGTCTCCATCTTCAACGAAACCCAATGGCGACGTCTCAAAATCTCCTCAGTTCACGTCACCTGTAAGAAAACCCAGCGGCGTCTTCTTCTTCTCTCTCTTGGTCTCTCTCTTCAACCAGAACCCAGAAGATTGAAAACTCGGAATAGGTCTCTCTCTCCTGAGATTTCGAAACATGCGTTTACAGGTGATTTCACTTTACTCTTCTTTGATTTAATCTTTTTTTTTTCCATTTTCGTTGGTTTCTGGTATTTGTTTTGGGTTATAAGTCTATTTGTTGATTTGGGTCATCTAGGGTTTCTATATTTGAAGTGTGTTTTTAGTTTGGGAATCAATGCTTGTTCAGTTTATCTTCAATTTGAAGTGTGTTTTTAGTTTGGGAATCAATGTTTGTTCAGTTTATTTTTAATTTGAAGTGGGGTTTCTTTGTGTGTGGTTAGATTATAGAAATCTCGTAGTTAGTTCTTGAGATGGGGTTTATGTGTTTTTTTGTTGAAATAGTAATATTATTTGATCATTCGCTAGGGGCTGTGAGAGAATCTCAGGTTGCTAGGGTAAGTGTGGGTTCTTTGCAGATCTGCACAGGTTCAAAAACATTGATTTGTGTGATAGATTAATTTAGGTGGATTCTGTGACGAGTAGGGAGGCTGGTAGGAGATTCGACGGGAGCAGCGACGGCAGGAGCAGCGGCAGATTTCAACCTAAACCATTTCGTCTCTCCGTGTTGGAATAGATTCACTCCCTGCACTCATCCATGATCTCCTCAAGGTAATCTATTTTCATGTTTGAAACTCAATTTTGTCAATTTTGATCGCTTGCTTTTCTATTAGAATTCTGTTTATTGTTTTAGTTATATTGAATTCAACATTCCTCTAATTTATGGAATGTGTGGAAATCTATAGATTGTGTTATAATCACTTGAAAGGTAAATTGTTGTACATGTTTTTTGTTGTGAATTTTTCAATTCATTTAAAGTTTTAGAATGTAAAGTGACTATTTGGATTTGGGATTTGACAGTGAAAGCAAATTTTATAAATTTACAAAATATATTTGGTTTCAATTGAATGAGTGATTTGTGTTTATTATGAATTGTGTTTTTGTTGTGATGGAAGGTTTGTTTGGGATGACCCGAAGTACCCAGCAATGTCAACGTTGAGGGAAATTGTGGATGAAATTCATACTCAAGTATCAGAGATTGAAGATGATGTTAAGGTATTGCTAGTAGATAATTAAACAAATCAATATTTGGCCATTTATTCTTTGATTCCTTAGGATTGCTCTTGATAATGATGCTGTATTATTGGTTGTGAGCTTAGTAATGCTATAGGAGTTGCTATCTGAATTGGATCTTTGAGCCTCTAATTGTTGTTTATATTTGCATTTGGTACTAGGCTTGTGGGCGTATAATGTTTTTTGGACAATGTTTGTGCTTTTGGAAGGGTTCTGAAACCGTAAATATTATGAATTTGTGGGATTGAGGCTATTATTTTGGATGATTTCAATTGCGAGGCATTCAACAATCTTTGAATATATGCAGCTTTTGTGGGAGAAAGGCTTTTTTTTTCTAGTTAGATTTTTAATTTTTGCTTGGTTGATATGGTTTGGTAGGAATAAATTGCTTTTTGATGGTGTTTGTACAGATCAAGTGAATTGTTGGGAGCGTGCAGAGGAATTGATTAAGGAATTCAAGGACTCGGGTACAGTGTCCATTTTTTTTAAAAGAGTATATGCCTGTGGTGAAGGACTGGCAGGGGAGTTAGGCCTTTTCCCGTTATGTGTGGAATCGGATGCGTTGGGCATTGTTCGATTATGTAATGGTGTGGTTATTTTGTGTAATGATATCGATAATATCATTAGTGATGTGTTTGTTTTGAAAACTAACAGTACATATGTGTTTATTGTAATAGACTGGCTCACTCAATTGCCAGATTTGCTGTGTTTAGTGGTTTTTCCGATGTTTGGCATATAGATTTAATGGAGTGGCTCTCCTGTTAGCCAATTATAATTTGAATTATTGTAATTTCTTTTTGGTTAAATAATGTTCATTTTACTTTTTTTTAAGGAATAAAACGTATTGATTTAACTGGTACTGGGGCTATTATTGATGAGTAAGAACTGGTGAGGTGTTTCGTGCATGGGAAGATAAGAGTTAGGAAGCTAAGTTAGCACCAAAGATTTTTGATTCATTATATGTATGGATATTGTTATGTTATGATAATGTTTTTTTTTGGGAACTTTTAATTACATTTGATTTATAAGTTCATTTGTATTCCAAGTTTAATGACGATGATTTTTAAAGTTACATGTCAGTTAATTTTGAAATTACATGTCAAATGATTTCCAAGTTACATATCAGTCGTATGTCTAGTTATATGCCAAATGATTTCAAGTTACATATTAGTTGTAGTCCAAATTATATGCTATTAGACTTTTCAAGTTACATGCCAATTGATTTCCAAGTTACATGCTGCTTGACTTTTCAAGTTACATGCTGCTTGACTTTTCAAGTTACACGCCAATTGATTTCTAAGTTACATGCCAGTTGTAGTCCAAGTTACATGTTACTTGACTTTTTAAGTTACATGTTAGTTGATTTCTAAGTTACATGCCAGTTGTAGTCCAAGTTACATGCTACTTGACTTTTCAAGTTACATGCCAGTTAATTTTGAAATTACATGTCAAATGATTTCCAAGTTACATATCAGTCGTATGTCTAGTTATATGCCAAATGATTTCAAGTTACATGTTAGTTGTAGTCCAAATTATATGCTACTAGACTTTTCAAGTTACATGCTAATTAAATTCCAGTATTTTTACATGATGCAAGTTACATGCCAGTGCATTTTGAAGTTATATGCCAGTGCAATTACAAGTTACATGCCAGTGTTCAACAGTTTAAAGACTGAAAACAAATTTCAGTATTTTTACATGCTGAAAGTTACATGCTAGTGCATTTTGAAGTTACATGCCAGTGCAATTACAAGTTACATGCCAGTGTTCAACAGTTTAAAGACTGAAAACAAATTCCAGTATTTTTATATGCTGAAAGTTACATGCTAGTGCATTTTGAAGTTACATGCCAGTGCAATTACAAGTTACATGCCAGTGTTCAACAGTTTAAAGACTGAAAACAAATTCCGGTATTTTTACATGCTGAAAGTTACATGCTAGTGCATTTTGAAGTTACATGCCAGTGCAATTACAAGTTACATGCCAGTGTTCAACGGTTTAAAGACTGAAAACAAATTCCAGTATTTTTACATGCTGAAAGTTACATGCTAGTGCATTTTGAAGTTACAAGCCAGTGTAATTACAAGTTACATGCCAGTGTTCAACAGTTTAAAGACTGAAAACAAATTCCAGTATTTTTACATGCTGAAAGTTACATGCCAGTGCTTTTTGAAGTTACATGCCAGTGCAATTACAAGTTACATGCCAGTGCAATTACAAATTACATGCCAGTGTTCAACAGTTTAAAGACTGAAAATAAATTCCAGTATTTTTACATGCTGAAAGTTACATGCTGAAAGTTACATGCTAGTGCATTTTGAAGTTACATGCCAGTGCAATTACAAGTTACATGCCAGTGTTCAACAGTTTAAAGACTGAAAACAAATTCCAGTATTTTTACATGATGCAAGTTACATGCCAGTGCATTTTGAAGTTACATGCCAGTGCAATTACAAGTTACATGCCAGTGTTCAACAGTTTAAAGACTGAAAACAAATTCCAGTATTTTTACATGATGCAAGTTACATGCCAGTTAGAAAAGATTTCACAGTTGACAATGGATCCAAAATCGATTCCAGTATTGTTACATGCCACAAGTTATATGCTAGTGCAATTAGAAGTTACATGCCAGTTCAATTTCAAGTTACATGCCAGTTAGAAAAGATTTCACAGTTGACACTAGTTCCAAAAGTTTTGTTACATGCCACAAGTTACATGTTAGTGCAGTTAGAAGTTACATGCTAGTGCAGTTAGAAGTTACATGTCAGTTGAAACTCAAGGACCAAAAACAAAGTAAACAACTTCATACATTTCAAGAACGTCACAAACATGGAAATAGTACCAACAAAGTTATCATTCTGATGCTACACTATTTGCAAATATTTCTAGTGCCATTTCCTCCCTAAACCCGGGCACATTTTTGGTTTCCCATCCCCAAAAACATTTATGACGCATTGACATATCTGTGTATCGACATATGAAAACCCCACAACTATCGTTGTCTAGTTATGCTGGTAACTTCTTAAGAATTGATTGATGAACACTAAACATTTCTCCATTGAGTGGTATGCCTTTTTGCTGAAAATATCCGGACTGCTGTAGAATGGCTGGAATGAAACGGAGAAGAGGGGTGATTTGCTTCCGACGTGTGCCAATCTTCTTTTAACGGTGTAATGGGTCATATATGCAAACATTTCATTTGTCCAAATCAATTAGACATAAGATCCAATGTCCATCTGGATCCCAACCGCACACGGGACCAACAACTGCAAGAAATGATTAAGAAACATATTAAAGAGACAATTTATAAGAAATAAATGAATCGAAGAATAATTATTTGTTAGTGAATCTCTTATTGCACATGTCAGTATATACAAATTTTAAATAAAACCACAAAATAACGTGGATCAAAGAGAAGAAAAAATTAATCATAGATATGGATTTTATATAGTACCCATTCATTTCTTACATATTATAGGGTTTTTATTCTCTTCATTGTCTACATGTTTATAGGAAATACAAGGAAAAAAGTGACATGAGTGAGGCTCCAACCAAGTATCCAACTCTGCAGAGGCATCACTGGCTTCAGCAGGTGCATGAAATTTTACCCAACTTTGTTGAACCAGACTTGTATGGGACAAATTTATATCAAAAACTTTCACACTTTTGCAACAAATATGATCATACTTAATATATGAGCTGACAGTAGCCCCTAGCCATTACAAACCAATTTAGAATTCTGATCAATGCACTTGCTTAGCATATTTGGCAAATTATTACATTTATCAAAATTGAAACTGAATGCAAGCTAGACAAGCACCATAAATGATTAGTTGCATATCTATTCATTTCACAAAATAAGATAAGAAACACCACAAATGACTTTCAAATGTATTCAATAAAAAAAAATTTAAAAAAAAGACAACAGACCTTCTTCCTCCTGAAACAACACCTGAAGACAAAACCTATGAATGGATCCAAATCAATCACGGGATGCATATCTATTCATTTCACAAAATTGTTACATTCATCAAAATTGAAACCGAATGCAAGAGAAAAACCACAAATGACTTTCAAACTCATTCAACAATTTTTTTTTAAAGACACCATACCTTCTTCCTTCTGAAACAACATCCGAAAACAAAACCCATGAATGGATCCAGATCAATCAGCATCATAGTGGAAAGGAAATGACCACAACTATTGATCGAAGAGTGCAGTGCCAATAGATGATGGGAAATGGTGCAGCAGCTATGGGCGACAGAGAAGGGTGCGCGCGGACAAACGGTGCGGCGCTGATGGACGGCGGACAAAGGTGCGACGGCGACGGACAGAGTGCGGCCTGAAACCCCATTTTCTCTTTTCCTTTTCTCTTTCTTTTGCACGTATCCAGAGCCAAAATCCCATTTTCATTTACTTTTTAATTTCAATTCCACTAGGGGTAATTTTGTCCAAAACTGGTCAAAAGTGATGAAAACAATCAAAAATAAATTGTTGGATAAAAACAATAAATCAATAAATTTTTTGGCTCTTTTTGAATTCACCCATACATGTATTGGCTGTAATGGCACTACTATGAAACAAATACCAAGTTACAGTTATTTCATTTGTCAAGTTATGTATGATTCAAGTAAATTAGTTATTTTATTATATTTGTTTTGCTATAATTACTGTATGATCTGAAATATTGGTTATTGATTTGGAACATTTTAATTTTGGATCTTGTGGCTTACTTTGGTTATGATGGATGACATCAATTGCATTCTGCATTTTTACTATTGTGGGCAATTTCCTTTTTACATTATAATTTCTAATTTTTATAAATAAGCAGTGTTTTTCTTCATCTCCTCGATAAACTCTAGAGATATCTTTCTCTGTAAGTATTTTATTTTGTTATGTTGCAGTGTGATTTGTTAGACATGCCTGCTGTAGTGCAACTGGAGATGGATGCTAAATATGCACTGGTATATCAGCTTCTGAAGATCTTTTTGACTCAAGAGGCTGGATGCCTACTTGGAATTTCAAGCTGCAAATTCTAACTTACTTAAGAGCTATGGTACTGTTCTTGATTTTTTATCCTTTACTAATAATCAGCCATCTATTGAGTTGAAGTGTCCTCACATTTTAATGATCCTCACTTCTCTTCAATGCATCCCGCAATGGTGTAGGTCTTGTTCATGAAGACTGTATATCAAAGATGAGGTTGATGTCATTGGTGGATCGTGGCTCTAAAGAATCGGGCCAAATTCCATATGACCGCATCAGGGATACCCTTCGGGTAAACTGCCTGCCTCATTTCTTGGGGATTTGCTGTACTGTCTCGGTTACTTACAGCAGTTCAATTTTGTTTGCAGATAAGTGATGATGAGGTAGAAACGTGGGTGGTAAAGGCAATAACTGCCAAGTTAATTGACGGCAAAATGGACCAGATGAACCAAGTTGTAATTGTGAGGTAAATTACCTCCTCTCCTCTGTCTTTCTCATTCGACATACTTGCACTCACATACACAGTTATTTATGTTTCTTCTTAACAGTTTCTTATTCAGTACTTCTGATGTTAATTGTACTTAGAAAATTTAATTTCTATGTTTTGTTTCTGATTTTCATTTGATATGCAGCCGCTGTACAGAGCGTGTCTTTAGGCAGCAACAGTTTCTAACTCTTACAACCAAGCATGCAACTTGGAAGGTAACAATTCCCAGTATCAATGCATTGGTTTTTCATATTTTTTATTGCAGTAACATATAAACCCCTCGATAATGTTTGGAAAAAAATTAGATTTGTTATCCGGTCTCATTCTTCCAACTCTGGGTTTCATCTTTGGAAAAGAAGTTTTTAATATATATTTCCATAGCTGTTGCTATCTGCAAGTATTGGTGTCATTGCTGTGGCTTTATCTCGACATCGCTGTAATTCCTTAACTGATTAACTAGCTGTTTAAATTGGTGGAAATATGATTCAGACAACACATCATTGCCTTTGATGCAACATATTCGTAAACTCTCTCTCTCCATATATACTTTAAGGGGTTTGTATATTATCACTAAAGTTTTTTCCGGATGCTATACTTTTTTCCAGTGTAATATTGCAAATGTCATCAGCACCATTCAAGCAAACAAGACAACTGAAGAGGGCATGCTGCCTGCGCAAGGGTTAATGATTCACTAGAGTTTTGTTTTAATCTGTCATTTTGTTCACACAACCCCCTCTCATCTAGAGGTAGGTCAGATTGTTATTGGGGGCTGAACTGTCATACTTGTGATTACCATAATTTACATTAGTTGTAAGTGAATCGATTCTTATTGTATCCGAAATTTTGGCAGCGATGAGTTATTTCCTTTGTTTTATCGTGCTACGTTGCTAAATGATATGCATGGATTAGATATTATGTAACCATTTTACAAATGTCTTCAGCTCTTCCAACTGGGTTTTGTCTCCTTAAAGTAACACACATAAAAAGGTGTATTGTTATGGCGCATCTATCAAACAGTTTAATTATATGTAATTTCAAGTGTTGTTTAGTAGGAAAATTTATGTTAGGAGAAGCAATGCTAGATCTTTTCTATGTGGACAAACTAACTCTATGTTTGATAGGAGGGAGAGAGAGGCGGGATGTATGAATGAGAGAGAGTAGGAGGGATGAAGTTGATAACATATATCCTTTATGTTGTTTGATATTGAAAAGAGAGTTGAGAGTGTGAAAAAGAAAAGATGAGAGCATGGGGTTAGAATTTTGAACGTGCTTGGTGCGTTTTTTGGTTTTTGTCTTTCCATTTGAGTTTAGTGCACGCGCCGCCTTTCCTTGCTGGTTTTCAGCTTTCTTCTTGATCTCTCGTCTGTTTTTTCAATCGATATAGAGGTTTCGAGTGAGGTTTTCTGCTTTTTTTCCTAGCAAACTCTTAAGAGTAGCGTAGATGAAGGATCTAGTGTGAATCTGGGAAGCGGAAGTACTGCTAAGCTTGCCAGAGCTGAGATTGACGTCTTAGGTCAGAATGATGTCGATGCGGATAATCTGAGGAAAGAAACTATGGAAGCTTCAAATCAAAGCTCATGAGCATGTCTAGTCCAAGTTCTTAGACAAGATTTGGAGCTAACAGTGGAAAGTTGAAAATCGATCAAGATGATATTATGGTCTCTAATGGGTCAGGCGGTCCGATGATGAAGCTCTCTCCCAAGTTGAAAGAGCAGCTACATAAACCTTGGGCCAATGCTCTAATATTGAAGAACATGGGTCGCTCCCATACCTTAAATTTCATGGTCACGAAACTGACGCGGAAATGGTCATTGTTAGGGCAATGGCAGCTGACTGATCTTGGCGAAGGGTACTTCGTGGCTCGTTTTCAGATGAAAGAAGACTAAGATTACGTGCTCACCAATGGTCATTGGGTTATTGTGAATCAGTATTTGGTGGTCCAAAGACGGAAGCCGAATTTTGTGCCTGGAGAGGATTCGATCCAGAGCATGCCGATTTGGGTAAGGCTTTCTAAGCTTTCGATGGAATGGATGGTCTCTGAGTTACTATAGAACATATGTGGAATGTTGGGAAGAATGTGTAAGGTAGATCTGATTACAGAAACACAAGCACGAGGTCGATTTGCAAGAATTTGTGTTGAAATTGATATCTCCGAGCCTCTATTAGAATCTCTTAATATTGATGACAGAACCATTAAGGTGGAATACGAAAGTCTTGGTCTAATTTGTTTCAAGTGTGGGAGGTATAGGCACAGTAAGGAGAGTTGCAGGGAAGGAGTTGTGGATCCGATTCATGAAGATAACACTTGTGATATGAATGCCAATGAAGGTAAAGAGGCCTCCCCATATGGTATGTGGTTCCTTGTCTCTTATGGCAAGCAGGGGAATCGAAATTTCAAAGGCAAACCTAGGAAAAGTGAAGTGGTAATGTTAACAATGTGAATAGAAATAACTCTGATGGTTATGCTGGGAATGGTTTTGCTGGTAGTAATGGAAAAATGGAAGGAGGTCATGTTGAGGTTAGAAATGGTAAAAAGAATAATATGAAAGTGGGTAGCCCTGCTAAGAACATGGAAGGAATTGCTAGCACAGTTGATAGTAGAGCTAGTGGTTCTAGGTTCGAAATACTGAATGAGGAGATGGAAGTGAACATGAATGAATGATGCTTTCAACCGAAAGGCAATAATTCTAGGGGCATTGTCATTGATGGTCACAAACCTAAAGAGAAAGTTGTTTGGGCTGAAATCACTAACATGAATGGCTGTCAAATTGCTATGTCAGGAAAGGGGATCAAGAAGACTGTCAAAAAAAGTGACAAATTAAGCACTAAGAAGAATGGTTTCCAAGGAAGTGCTTGTTCATCTAAAGGAAACATGAGACTAAAGGCAAGTACCAAGCTCAGCTTTCTTTAGCTCAAGAAATAGATTGTGAGAGGCAAGATAGTGCATCAGTGTTGCGTCAATTCCATAAAGAAGTCATGGATTTTGAAACCAAATGTAGTGCAGTAGCTGATGGTAGTATAATGCAGGATACCTTAACTAAGAATGGTTTGCAAAATGAGAATAATTTTGATGCAGTAGCTTCTAACCTTGCAGAGGCTATGGCTGTGATCTCGGAATAGAGGCACCATTTTCTCTCCTTAATTATGATTTGTGTGTGGAATGTGAGAGGTGCTGGCAGGCAGGGGTTCCCTAGAATTATCGCTGATTTACACAGTGTTTACCAATTTGACATTCTGTCTATTCTTGAACCCAGAATCAGCAGTCTCAAAGCCAAAAATATCTTTAAGAAGTTAGGATTTTCTAATAGCTTTACGGTTGATGCTGAGGGTTTTTCGAGGAGGGGGGGGGGGGGGCTTATGGCTTTTATGGAACAATAGTAACTTTAGGATTCAAGTTATTGCTAAGTCCAAACAAAGTATTACTGTTCTAGTGAATGATTGTAAGTATCTGTGGGTTTTTACAGCTATTTATGCTAATCCTTGTGTAACTTCTAGGAAATCTCTATGGAACTACCTTGATTCCATCAGAAATTGTTTTCTGCTGCCTTGGCTTATAGTTGGGGATTTCAATGAGATCACTTGTCACTCTGTGAAGAGAGGGGGTAGATACAAGTTCTCTAATAGTGGGTTTGCTAATCGGATTGGCAGAAATAATTTGGTTGATATGGGATTCATTGGCTCGAGATTCACTTGGATGGCTAAAAAGGGTATTGGAGAGGAGATCTGGGAAAGACTAGATAAAGCTCTCTGCTCAATGGATTAGAGGCTACATTATACTGAGGGTTTTGTTAGACACCTTCCAAGAGTAGTTTCTGATCACTGCCCAATTCTCATCCAATGTCATAGTAACCACCTCTCTAATCGTAGCCTTAAACCTTTTAGGTTTGAAGCTATGTGGATGAAGCATAAGAATTTTGATGATGTAGTTCAAAACTATGGAAATCTCATAGTATGAAAATTAGTGATAAACTTTTGTCCTTTGCCGAGTTTCTTAAGTTGTGAAATAAGGAAGAGTTCGGTAACATCTTCCACAATAAACGAAGGATGCTTGCTAGAATTTAGGGGGTGTAGAAATGTCTTTGCAATAAGTTTTCTTATCACCTGGTTGAGTTAGAAGAGAAACTTGTGAATAAGTATAGTAAAATCATTGAACAAAAGGAAGTTTTTAGGAAGCAAAAGTCTAGAATCTGATGGCTTCAAGAGGGAGACAAAAACACTAGATTTTTTCATCTTTCCATTGTTGTTAGAAAAATGAGAAATAAGCTTGAGGGGCTCAAGAAAGATGATGGTGCTGGGTTGAAGACAATGATGAGATGAAGAAAGAAGTTGTCCTTTATTTTTTTAAAGCTCTTTAAAGAAAAGCAAAGTAGTTGGAACTACTCATTGCTACCTCCAATGTTCACGTTATTGGAAAGTTGTGATATGGAGATGTTAAATTCTAATATTAGTGAGCAGGATATCAAGCAAAGCTTGAAAAATACAAACACTGTTAATTTACCTTAAGCTAACCTAGAAAGAAGGGAGGGGGGGGGGGGGGGGGGGAATAGGTTACTACACCTTTTTCACTTCACTTCCTTGAAACAAAAATAGTTTGTCCATCAAAGTAGCTTGTATCACACTTTAAACGACAAGCACAAACAATATCAATTCAATTAAAGATATGCTTGTTCAAACAAAGTCAATATAAGCTATATAACTTGTATGTGATACAAACTCAAGTTGTAACAAGGCTTTCATTCAAAAAGCTATAAGATATACAAAATTAATATAGGGCCCGTTTGGGATAACTTTTACTTTTGGATTTTGGTAGTAGAAGAAGAGAAGTAAAAGTCTGAGCTTTTCCGTTACTGTTTGGATGATATATTCCAAAAGAGCTTTTGTATCAGAAAGAGCTTTTGAGACTGTTTGGTTGGAACATTTTAAAATCTCTACTAACCATGATATTACATTTATACCCTTCCATTTTGAATATATTTGCTTGAAATATTTTATAATTTTTGTTCTAACAATAATAATTCATTTGTAACTTAAATGGAGTAATATATATTTCAGCTAAGGTTGGGCAGATTTTGGCTCTACGTGATGATTTTCTCAGGTGTTGGGTTGAATTTTTTTTTTTTTTTTTTGACTAAGGGCTGTAAGAGCCAATCAAGAAACAGGGGAGCAAACAAGACAAACAGAGCAGGGGAGAAACTCCCACTGCAGTCAAGGCTTATCAGCCTCCACAATTGTATTGATGCAACTGGGAAAGCCATTCACCCAAAATTTATCCTCTGTAATCAATAATGCATTTTTAGCGAGGCCGTGCTCGGCTAATGTGTTGAGTTCTGCTCTGTTGTAATTATTCTGTTGTTTTTTTAGTATTGTTATCTTCAAATATATATATATATATATATATATATTAAAAAGAAAAGAAATAGTTCATCATCACCAAACCCACTAGATATCTCCCATCCACCCACCCACCATCGCCATCTTCACTCATCCACCATTATCACCAAATTAAATTCCACAAAAAAAAAACAAATATAATCAACAAAATAACTATAAATCTCATCCAATAATCCATATTTTTCAATCAAAACAAAAAAAAAATTCTGGAAAATCTAGAAATAAAATTTGGGAAAAAAATTCAGGAAAAAAAAATCCATTGATGTGTTTTTACCTTCACAACAAAACCAGACCCAGATCCAACACACAACATATATCTTCAATCAAAACAATATCTTACCTTCACAAAATCAGATTCATAATAGTATTTATAAAAAAAATTTGAAAATCGTTGGAGAAAGAAGAAGAAAAAGAAACACAAGAAGAACAAGAAAGAAGATGACAACGAATCCGACCACCCCATCATCATCGCCGGCGATGAAGCCGAAAATGGAGCTGCCGGACAGGTTTACACCATCGACGCGGCAAAGAACATGAACTACGATGAGCTTTTCCCTATTTGGTTTCTAGATTTAATTTTGTTGAATGAGTGAGAGAGATGAGATTGGATGAGAGATATGAGCCCTTTCAAGTTTCAATTGGAATTAGTTTCGGGATACAGTTGGAATTATTGGTTTGTTATTTATACCAATAAGGGTAAAATTGATAATATAAAAGTTTCATTTAACTGTTCATTTGGCTTCCTAGAAGCCCTTCCAAGAGAAGCACCTATAGTGGTGCTTCTTGTAAAAGAGTCAAGAAGCTCTTTTCCTATTTTTACCCAAACAACTACAAAAGTTGCTTTTGGATTTCAAAAGACCTTCCTAGCCTCTCAAAAGCTTTCCCAAACAAGCCCATAATATGATTATTAATTACAAAGATATCAACCAAGATATATATTAACACATATACAAATATAAGAAGATACAGATTGAGAAAATCAACACATGATTTTTACGTGGTAAAACCACGTAAGAGGAAACATCCACAAGATAGTACCACAACCACCGGCAAATAATTTTCACTAGTAAGATAAAAAGATACAATTTCTAAAGTGACCACTTCACCTAGAAATCTACCCTTCAACCCTACACAATGGAAAAGATGCCACCTTGCACAAATTGATGAATCACTCACCCAAATGTGACTTCCATGCTCAAATCAATGAATCACTCTAAGAAATGAGACTTCTAATACACAATCCAAAAAATCACTCTAAGGAATGTGACTTCTAATGCACAACTTGAAGAATCACTCTCCAAATGTGACTTTCAATGCACAACTTGAAGATTCACTCTCTAAATGTGACTTCCAATGCACAACTTGAAGATTCACTCTCCAATTGTGACTTTCAATGCTCAATCCAAAAAATCATTCTGAGGAATGAAACTTCCAACCTTTTCACAATGCATATGATCTATGAGACTGCAAATGATGCAAACACACACAACATAGTATATATGATCAATATATCCTATGAAAACTAGAATTGAATCAATATGCACATGTCACATGTATTCTAGCTTGCAATCCTAAAAACAATGCAATCACACTTAATGATGCATGTACATATGAAATGTGTGGATTAGACATATAGCATGAAGATCTATGTAAGAACCTCACTTTTAAGATTGGCTTATTTCATGACAAATCACATTGGGGATATTTATGTAACGGGTAGCATAGGTTCTCCAAGTGTGGTTTTCTCGAAGACATGCTTCTGGTCATCCTAAAGAGCTTCAAGAGAGGTAGTTCACTTGTTTTTAACTCTTGAAGAGATTTAGTTGCACACACTCACATCTTATGCATTTATATTAACATGCATTGATTGTTGCATACTCACACACTTACGTGCATTTGAATTGTTATGCATTTGTTTCATGATTGCTCATGTGTACATTCTTTCACAATCACACTTGCACTTCATTTTTAGATTTAAGTGTGGTTGTTGCATTTGCGTTCGCACGTCTTGTAGTGCTTGTTTTTTAGCATTGATAAGTTGTGTGCGCGGGTCCCTACATGCGTAGTAGACCAGCGCAGTTGGTCTTAGGGCATTTTGATCCCCGGTTGGCTGGTGACCAACAAAGCCCATATGCTCGGGTCAGTGAGCGGGTAGGTACCCGCACAGTGGCACCCGCGCACTACGTCAAGTTTGCCTTGTCTTCTTGCAAACTTTCTCAAAATGTCGTAGTTTTATCTAGGGCTTCTATATATATGTTCTCTTCTCTCCTAATTCGTTTTTAGAGCTTCAAGAGCCTATTTTTGAGAGAGAGAGAGATAGAACAACCCTTAGAGAGAGAAAGCTTCAAGATTTGTTCCTTGACTCTCTAAACCCAAACCCATCATTCATTCATGAATCAAGCATTATCTAGCCTCATCTCGGATGTGTTCTTGCATGGGTCTTCATCAACATACATGACTTGGTAAGTAGAACACAATCTTCACTCATTCTAGTGTTCTTGCTTAACAAGAAATCTCATTTATAACTTGTTTGCATCTAGATTTAGATATTAATTACAAGTTGAGATATTTGTTGATGTTTGGGTTGTTGTATTGCGATAGCTAATATTTAGGACATATTTGCCTTCTAGATAATTAGGACATATTGATTACGTTTGTTAATTACATTTATTGTCCTTGCCATTTTATGTGACAACATGTGTTGATATGGCTTTGTTTGATGACTAGATGTTAGACTTGCATATCTATATCTAGTTAGGTCTTTATGAGCATTCATATAGACATTGATATCTAGGATTTGTACTTAGTGTCATCTTTAATTCCTAGATAAGCATTTAGTGTTGCCTAACATTATTTGCATTTTGAATATTCATATATTCACTTAGGTTGTTAATCTCTTCTTTGAGAGTTAAGTCTTGTGACTACAAGGTGTAGTGCACAAGAAAGTGAAGTCTTGCAACCAAGGTGTGGTTGGTAAGCAAAGTGATCAAGGATTCACTATAAAGGCCCGTTAGGTAGTAGTGGTGGGTTAGTGACCGAGAATGGTGTGACTAGAGGTCAACCTAGGTTGTAAACATTATTACAATAGTGGATTTGAGGATCGTGTGTGGCTAGAAGGATGGCCCGTGGTTTTTCCCTTGTTGAAGGGTTTCCACGTAAAAATCAAGTGTTATTTATATTTCCGCACTTTACACTTGATTTTGTATGGTTGTTTATGAGGTGAATTTTTAATATTGACTAATCAAGAAAAGTTGGTAATAATCGATTAACAACCCATTCACCCCCATTCTAGGTTATTAGACACGCGCTTTGGAGTGTATTTTTAATTGGTATCAGAGCGGGTTCCTAGACATACTTAGGCGATCCTTGCTCTTGATTGTGTGTCTTGTATTTGTGTGCATTTTGTTCTTTGCATTTATTTGTATTCATTCATTCACTAAACACTATGTGTGAGAGTGAAACACCTAGAGAGGAAATTTTCAGAGAAAGGAATGTTTGCCTCTCTGTTGATGTTGAGGATGCTCCAACCTTTAGAGGTTCTATGAGCACTCGCTCCAACATCCTTGCTTCTACTTCACATAGTGACTCTGATGAGGAGATGGCCCTCACGGCAATGTAGTTTAGAAGATTTTTAAAGCTTGAGAAGAAAAAGAATAACTCAAGAAGAAATGACTTCAAGAACAAGATTTTGGTCAAAAAGAGTGAAAATGACTCTTCCAATGGTGAAGAGCATGTGCTTAACTTCATGGCCTATGGTGCTTTCTATATGGAAGTTTCAGATGAAGGCAACATGGCCTTAAATCTTATTCCTAATATAGAGGAAAGTGTTGGTGTGACAACAAGTGACCAAGGCAAAGGCCTTGATGAGGGAATTGACTCAATTGAGGAGTGTTAAGTGATCCTTCTCAAAGTTTTGAAGTAAAATGAAGAGCTTTCCAAGGAGAATGAGACTTTGAGAATGTGGAAGATTTCTTAGGAGGAAAAGATCTGTACCCTTGAAGAAAACAAGCAAAATTGTCAAAATCAACTTCAACGGTACAAAGAGATCACAGATGAGCAAATGGAAGACATCTCCATTCTTGTCTCAAAATTGAAGACCATGGAGAAGGAGACCTCCATTGATAACTCCTCAAAGATGAACATGATTGATGTGTCCAAGTATGAAAAAGAGATTGAAGATTGCCACCAAATGATGAAGGCAATGAAGGATGAACTTGCCAACAAAGTGAATTCCTTGAAGATTGTCAAGGATAAAGAGATGAGGTACATTCAAGACTTGAAGAATGATAAAATCAAGCAACCTGCAAAAGCAAAGCTTCACCTCCTCAATATCCTAGGAGGAAGATTGATCTTAGAGAGTCATCCAAGAGTGGCCAACTGAAGATGCCAACAAAGAATGAAGCTCAACCTCAATAACCAAGAGCTACACATCCAAGCTTCCCTAAACCAAGAGTTCCTTAACCAAGAAGGCAAGACAAGCAAACTCAACCAAGGAAGCATGGCAATCCGGTTCAATAACATAGAAGGAGAGAAATGGCTCAACGCCAAAAGCAACATCAAATGCATGACAAGTCTTCAATGACCTCACAAGGATATGGTATGACTTCTATTTTTATACCTACTTGTCATTTTTATGGTGTTGATCGGCACATTAGGCCAAATTTCCATAAGTACATTAAGATATGTAGAGTTGAGAGCATGATTGAGAGGAATAGGCTTAGAAAATCCAATATGCATGTGCCTAGGAAATTTAGAGTTATTGATCCTAGGAAATCTAGTAACATGATAACCATGACCACTAGGAATGAAAATATGTCACCTAAGTGGATTAGGAAAAATGAACCCGCATGCTATTGTGCCAACATGCCTCTCATAGATTCAACTAGTTCCAATGGACTTGGTAGGTCTATAGGAGCTCATGCCTCTCGTTGACTTGGTTAATATTGACCCCATTGGGGGAGCTCAAGCAAAGTGCGAACTTGCATTCATGATATGTGTAAAAATTTGATATGCTTTATGCCTCTTTATTAATTGCTTGAGATACTTGGTTGCACATATATGTTTTTATGGTATTTTATTCAATAAGTGTGTAACCTTGCTTTGCTTGTAATCCATGTCACATTTATGTTCAAACATGCATTTTTGAACTAGAAGAATTGATTGGGAAGTACTTTTGAATGACCTACAATTTATCTCCATGACATGTGAACTTGATTTTATTACATGCTTTAAATGATATGCATGAAATGCTTTTGATTGCTTTAATGCAAATGTGTGTGAATGCAAATGATAAGACTAATCAATAAGGATCTTGTATCCATGCAATCAATGAGGATTTTATATCCAAATTACTCTTCTCTCTCTTCTTCATGGCTAAACAAGATTACTATCATACGGATAATTATCCGGAAAAATCTAGTAGGATCTCTTGATCCAATGTCTTGGTTGGCTCTTATGGATTGATATAGTTGTTTGTGTGTTGAAATTTTTTCGAAAAACTATATCATGTTTGCTTATGCCAAAAGGGTACAAATTGGTTTGAATTCTTATGGAAACCCTTTTGATGTTTGCTTTGCCAAATAACATTACTTGAACTTTGATGTTATATATCTTGCATGCAAAGCAACACCTTCACACATTCTACTTAAAATAAAACTCCTTGAATCTCTCTCAATTATTCAAGTTGCATAAAGTTTATGTATATGACTATGCAATCATCTTTTGTGCGAATATCTCTCTTTGCTAAAGCTACCCGATAAGGGGATCTCCTTTGCCTGTCTAGGGAGCATTTTTACGCTTTGGGGGAGAAGTCTTGAGAGAGAGTAACCTTTTAGGGGGAGCATTACATTGCACTACATTATACTAATTGTATTAGTTTTGTTAATGCAAATGCTTGTTTTTATTTGATCACCTCATATGCACTTGTTCTTGGAAAGTGCTTTCTTGCTATTATATGTAGGTACGATGGTCTACAAAGAGAATGAAGGCCTTGAAGACTTAGATCTTAGGTTTCTCTTATTGTAACGTAGAATATACTTTGTTGACCAATAGCTTTGTTTTCTCTTTGCGTGAGGATTTATTGTGAGTGGTGTTTTTGTCATGAAATAGCCAAAGGGGGAGATTGTAAAAACCTCACTTTTATGATTGGCTTATTTCATGACAAATCACATTGGGGATATTTATGTAACGAGTAGTATAGGTTCTCCAAGTGTGGTTTTCTCGAAGACATGCTTCCGGTCATCCCAAAGAGCTTCAAAAGAGGTAGTTTACTTGTTCTTAACTCTTGAAGAGATTTAGTTGCGCACACTCACATCTTATGCATTTGTATTGACATGCATTGATTGTTGCACACTCACACACTTACGTGCATTTGAATTGTTATGCATTTGTTTCATGATTGCTCATGTGTGCATTCTTTCACAATCACACTTGCACTTCATTTTTAGATTTAAGTGTGGTTGTTGCATTCGCGCTCGCACATCTTGTAGTGCTTTTTTTTAGCGTTGAAAGGCTGTGTGCGCGGGTCCATGCACAGGTCGCTACCCGCGTAGTAGACCAGCGTAGTTGGTCTTGGGGTATTTTGATCCCCGGTTCGCTGGTGAGTTTGCTGGGCATGAACCAGCAAAGCCCATGTGCGCGGGTCAGTGCACGGGTAGGTATCCACGCAGTGGCACCCGCGCACTACGTCAGGTTTGCCTTGTCTTCTTGCAAACTTTCTCAAAACGACGTAGTTTTATCTAGGGCTTTTGTATATATGTTTTATTCTCTCCCAATTCATTTTCAAAGCTTCAAGAACCTATTTTTGAGAGTGAGAACAACCCTTAGAGGGAGAAAGCTTCAAGCTTTGTTCCTTGACTCTCCAAAACCCAAACCCATCATTCATTCAAGAGTCAAGCATCATCTAGCCTCATCTAAGATGTGTTCTTGCATGGGTCTTCATCAACATACATGACTTGGTAAGTAGAACATAATCTTCACTCATTCTAGTGTTCTTGCTTAACAAGAAATCTCATTTATTACTTGTTTGCATCTAGATTTAGATATTAATTACAAGTTGAGATATTTGTTGATGTTTGGGTTGTTGTATTGTGATAGCTAATATTTAGGACATATTTGCCCTCTAGCTAATTAAGACTCATTGATTGCATTTTTTAATTGCATTTATTGTCTTTGCCATTTTATGTGACAACGTGTGTTGATATGACTTTGTTTGATGACTAGATTTTAGACTTGCATATCTATATCTAGTTAGGTCTTTATGAGCATTCATATAGACATTGATATCTAGGATTTGTACTTAGTGTCATCCTTAATTCCTAGATAGCATTTAGTGTTGCCTAGCATTGTTTGCATTTTGAATATTCATATATTCACTTAGGTTGTTAATCTCTTCTTTGAGAGTAAAGTCTTGTGACTACAAGGTGTAGTGCACAAGCAAATGAAGTCTTGCAACCAAGGTGTGGTTGGTAAGCAAAGTGATCAAGGATTCACTATAAAGGCCCGTTAGGTAGTAGTGGTGTGTTAGTGACCGAGAATGGTGTGATTAGAGGTCAACCTAGGTTGTAAACATCATTACAATAGTGAATTTGAGGATCGTGTGTGGCTAGAAGGATAGCCTGTGGTTTTTCCCTTGTTGAAGGGTTTCCACGTAAAAATCAAGTGTTATTTATATTTCTGCACTTTAAACTTGATTTTGTATGGTTGTTTATGAGGTGAATTTTTTAATATTGACTAATCAAGAAAAGTTGGTAATAATCTATTAACAACCCATTCACACCCCCCCCCCCCCCCCCCCCCTCTAGGTTATTAGACACTCGCTTTAAAGTGTATTTTCAATCTAGATATTAATCAACAAAAGCTCAAAAACAAATTTATCTAGAACTTATAACATGAACAATTAATCTAGAGTATGTGAAACACCTAACACACACAAAGACCTAGATTATGTTTAAACTCATAAAAATGCTAAAATCAATTTGATAAAATCAAAATTGAATCTCTAGCAAAATAATAGAGCTTAGATTCTCAAGATAATCATTTAAATTCAATCAAGCCTTGAATCATCAATCATATATGCTATTTCAATAAATCTTCAATTAAAATAACAAAGCAAATGAAAAGACTATCAATCAACAAAATAATATCAATAAACACACAAGATAGTCCCAGATTTGAAACTAGCACAATACAACATCTCAAACATGTGAAAACATAGATTTAGAAAAATCTAACTCAACATGTAAGTCAATTAAAACTCAAACTAGCTCTATTAGAGTTCAATAATATAATCAACATTAACACATCAAACATACATATATTCAATAAGAAAACCCAAGGTGATTGAAGACTTGAAGATCAAGAACAAAATAGAAATCAATACCTTGAAGAAAAACTGTGCTGTCACATTTTTGTGAGTATAGCTACCAGAAACCTTGATAAAATGACTCCACACCTTTGTGGAAATGATAGATGACTGATAGACAAAGATTCCAAAACTTGAATCACTCAAAACGGAGTTCGTATGAGTGAGTTATGGTGTTTGGAAGATGAGAAAGTTTGAGAGAAAATACTGCACAATGTTTTTCAAAATTTTCTTCTTGGAATGAAATGGGAGGGAAAATGGAGTATTTAAAGGAGGGAAGCAAGAAGGATTTGAAGGACCAATTGGAGGGTGCCACCTCTGCTTCCCATGGAGGTGCATGGCCTCAAAAAGGGCAGAGTGCAGCTCCTCCCGTGGAGGCCACGCGTCTCCACTGGGTGAGTTGCAATTGCCCTCCATTTTGGCCTTCAATTCCCCTAGTGCACCATTTTGTTCTTCGACCGTTCTTCTGCCTCCAAACTCCGATTTCAAATATGTTTTCAGATTACAAATCGGGAATCCCTCATTTACAAAAGATGTCAAGACAAATTTTACAACAAATATGGAATTCAACTTGAAAAACAAGGATGAAAACCATGTACAATAAAATTACGGAAAGTTTCTTAACCTGCTAATTTGAACTCGAAACGTAATACATGAGTAACCGAAACAACTGAAACTTAATGAGGAATTATATAAGCTCCAATTCAAGCTCAATAACATAGAAACACAAACAAATAAATATAAGAACACACAAGTATGCTATTTCCTAGATATAGTCCTAGAACATGCAATTTATGAAAATTGTCAACTTTAAATCTAATGCATGTGCATACATAAACAAGTGTGTGTATTGTGTTATACCAAATTTTGCACAACAATGCAGGGATACATATGAATGTAATGTATGTCTGTGCCTAGGCCTTGCAAGAGGAAAGAGGTCTCGATATACCTTTTTGCTAAGCAACTTAGCTTTGTTCATCTTGTAGCCACCACTTTGCCTGAATGTTGTCCAATATTCCTTGAAGCTCGATTATCCATAAATCCTAGATAACTAATCAATACAAAGCAAATGTCGTTTTGATATAGAATTATGCCAATACAAAACTCAAAGACCTAACAAAGCTTGTTTCACATCGGTGGGTTAAAAGCACCTGGATCGGATGGCTTCCTTGCTTTTTTTTTTCAGAAATATTGGAGCACTTGTAAGGAGAACTGATTAATCTGGTGTTTGAATGTTTCATGAAAGGATGTATACCTGACCATATTAACCAAACTTTCATCTCTCTTATCTCGAAAGTCCCCAACCCTGCTAGTATGTCACAACATAGACCCCATCAGTCTGTGTAACACCTCTTAAAAAAGTTATTAGTAAGGTGATTGTTCAAAGATTAAGAAATCTACTCCCTAATTTCATTAGTCCAAATCAGGTCACATTTGTCCCTGGAAGACAAATTTAAGATAATATAGTTGTTGCTCAAGAAATCCTTCACAAGTTTAAAAAGGTGAAAGGAAAATGGGTTTTGTTGCTTGGAAGATAGATTTAGCCAAAGCCTATGATAGGCTTCAATAGGGTTTTATTAAAGCTATTCGGGATGATGTAGGCATTGAGGGAAAGATCAACAAGCTGATTATGAGCTGTGTTTCAAGTGTCCAATATAAAGTAATCTTGAATGGTGAAGTCTCCAACAACTTTCGGCCTAAGAGTGGTGTTAACCGGAAAATTCACTCAGAGAGTAAAGTTCCAATCAACACACTCAACCACTACCAATAGATGGAAGCAGGGTAGGTACCTTCGGTGCCGGGATTTTTGGCTGGAGAAGGAGAGGTAAATTTGTGATGAGAGAAAGTGCCAAAGGAGATGTATGTGGATATAATGGCGTTATTTTATTAATCACAGGAATGCTCTATAATGAAGAATAATGTTTCGATTCCAATATGAAAACTATCACTCTCTTATCTCTCTTTACACAAAATGGTGATGGCAAAATCATTGGTGCCGATAAGTGTCTAAAATTCTCTCAGTGGTGGTTCCAAACCTCTCACTGTTTTTAGAAAAACTCAAGGAAAAGCTTATGAAGAGAGCCCTCCACTCCTCGTCCTCCATAGCCGTAGTTATGGACCCCTTTTATTCTTGAGAATATGGTCATTTATTGAGGATTATTTGGAATCCTTTTTAGGAGTTGAAAGATGTTGAGTGAGGCTAAAGGCCTAGGATTTGATCCCTCCAATTACTGTAGCATTTAAACTCTGATTCGGTTGACCATTTGGTCTTATTTATGGCGCTTTTAATAGAGAAGAATTCAACTCTTCCTTCCTACGTTGCTTGGAGGAAAAAATTGACTCTGTATCCCGATGGCGCGATACACTGGTGTGCTGGTCGGCTCTCGCTATCGTGGCGCTTGCTCTATTTTATCTCTCGATGGCGCAGTATACTGATGTACTAGTCTTCTCTGGCTGGGGTGGCACTTTTTCTAGTATGCTGGTATCTTTATGGCGATATTCTTCTCGCTTGGCGGGTAGGATATCTATCTTGGTTGGATTCTGGGCTGACGTCGAGGTACTCAGGTACCGGGTATATGTCGCAGTACCTAGGTGCCAAGTAGAAGGTACCAGATATATATGAGGTACTGGGTACGTGGCATCGCAATACTGGCTTCACTTGGAATTAGGAATAACGGCACAGTGTGGTACATGTTCTTCTTAGGTTATAGTTCTGGCACTTTCTCTGGTACCAGGTAATCAAAGCAATCGCGACTCTGACCCTACCAAGTATCAGTTCTTCCTAGATCGCGATGTCAATGCTTCCGGGTATCTGGGAGCTGGGAATGGTTCCTACCAAGTAGTAACTTGATGGAAAATTCTCTTTTAGACCCCTGCTAGAAAAGGCTGTTAACAGAAGTCCCCCTCTGACTTTAACACCGGTGCCAGGTTGGGGTTGAAGTCAAGATTCGTAACGCTTGTAGAATTTTTAATAACCATTATCTGGGATAAAATCTTCCTTTTGCACGCTAATTTAATGGACCTTCCACATGTCTGGCCAGGACATGCCAATTTCAAAAAAGGAAAGATTTTACGGTGCGTGTTTTTCGAGACCGTCTCTCCCATGCCTCCGATGATTCCGTACATTAATTACCTTACCCGATACCATTATACTTTTTTCCTTATAAAAACCTGACCTATCTTACCTTTCTTCACGGTTCATTCCAGTTGCTTTTTCTGTTTTCCCGAAGTCCCCAAATTCATGCACGCTATAGTTTTCTTCTTCTTCAATCTTTAACTTCCTCAAACTTCCAAACTTAGAACTCAAAACTTCAATCTGCCATGTCTTCCTCTGGCAGTTTGGAGCCAATCTTTAGCAACAACACCACCGCCAATGGGAGCCTCGTCCCTAGAAAGAGGATCAGCAAGATGGGCGATGACGGAGAAGGAGTCCCGGCTTCCCAACTTCACCGGTCGAACCGGAACGTTGCTATCGGGTTGGGCTTCGCTAACAACCTTGATACTCCAGTCAACATAGACGACGAATCGAGTGATGAGTCTGGTGGTGCCAGGGGAGTTGAAGACCTCACTGGAGACACGGTGACTTCTGATGGAGGGGTGCTCACCCTTCCCAGTGAATTTTGATGCATTCCCGACTCTATCTGCACGACCGAGATGATAAAGCACTTGAGAAGGAATTTTGTGATCCCAGCTGACATCACCCTCACCATACCGTACCAGGGGTACGGCATGTATTCCCCTCCTACTGGCTAGCTCCTGATCCACATGGCCGCCCTTCAAATGCGGGGTTAGGCTACCTCTCCACCCCACTCTCCGTCGAGCACTTTACGCTCTACAGCCTGCCCCCCTGCAACTGACACTCGGGTTTTAGAGGAATCTAATAGGATTCCTTGTGCAATGGAGGGAGCAATGTGAGATAGACAAGCTCACCAAAGATCCCGGGGTGGATGAGTTTATGTATGTCTTCCAGATCACTTAAAAATTCTCCTGGTCCAAAGAGCCAATTTTATGCTCAGGCCAAGAATCCCCTAAACTTCACGATACCCGACGCTAGAAAGAAAGGTTCTTAATGGAAGAAGGACTGGATCATGGTAGGTGCTGACTGGGGGAGCTCAGTCCATATCGGAGGGTCCAAGTTCGAGGTATCCATTCTGTTCAGTGGCAGGACCGGTTAGGAGAAAGGCAGCATCTCCGCTGAGTCGGAGAAAATTTTGAAAAATATCATGGCTCAGTCTTATCTCAATGTGCAGTATCCTACCTCGGATGCTTTTGAGCCAGGAAGGGTGGAATTCTCTCTCCGCATCTTCAATGCTTTACCAGGTAGTTTCTTATCCTTCTCAACCTCACTTTAGTAGTTAATACATATTTTTTATACAGGTACTAACTCTTCTGGCTTGGCAGTTTCTGTAGTGCCTCCATCGACTCCAGGAGTTCCCACTCCACCTGAAGATCAGTCATCTTCTCAACGAGCTTCCTTCCAGGCTTTCACCTCACACTGAATCCATTATAGGGGCCAGTATCTTTACTAGATCAGACAAGCTAGCATCTGTCCCTATTATGGTTCCAAGGGTACCTCTCTTTTCTTCCTTTGTATCTAGGCCTCCTTTGGCAGAATTGGCGGGCATGATGGCCATGGTTAGGGGTTCTCCTGGCCGGGCACGTGGTCAAGTTCCTACTATCCTTGCTGTAGCTGGGGTTCAACCAGTTCCCTCTCCCCATCCCGTTAAGGTGGCTAATCAATCAACCGGGGTTAAAAAGGGTCCTGATTCAGCCGCTATGGCCCAGGTTGCTCCTCGTGCTAGGTCAAGATCGCAGTCGAATGACAACAGCTAAGATGAGGTTCTGGCCCAGTTTGCCACCTCGTGTCTGGGTACGGGGTTGCAGGCCATGACCTCAATGCCCGTCGATGTTCTGATTGCCATGGGGTCATTTCTTCTGGCCGAGGTAAGTTACTTCGACGAGTCTTCTATCTCAGTTAGGTACCATTCTAACTTGTGTCTCGTACCTGGCAGGCCTTAAAGTTTAACGTGGTGATGAGCCACCATTTCAGTTCTCTTTAGAAGTAGGTTAAGGATGCTACTGTCGAGCTGGAGAAGGCCAAGAAGGAGTTGTCCAAGGCCACGAGGGGCATAGTAGCTCTGAACCGGTCCTTGACCAAAACAGATAAGGTTGCCGCTGAGGCGCATGTGGATTGAAAATACACTCTTAACGTGTGTCTAATAACCTAGAGGAGGGGGGGTGAATAGGTTTTAATCAAGTTAATTACCAACTTTTCTTGATTAGTCAATATTAAAAATTTACCTCATAAACAAACATACAAAATCAAGTGTAAAGTGCAAAAATATAAATAACACTAGATATTTACGTGGAAACCCTTCAACAAGGGAAAAACCACGGGTTATCCTTCTAGCCACACACGATCCTCAAATCCACTATTGTAATGATGTTTACAACCTAGGTCGACCTCTAGTCACACCATTCTCGGCCACTAACCCACCACTACTACCCAACGGGCCTTTATAGTGAATCCTTGATCACTTTGCTTGCCAACCACACCTTGGTTGGAAGACTTCACTTGCTTGTGCACTACACCTAGTAGTCACAAGACTTAACTCTCAAAGAAGAGATTAACAACCAAATAGAATATATGAATATTCAAAATGCAAATAATGCTATGCAACACTGAATGCCTATCTAAGGATTAAATATGACACTAAGTAAAAATCCTAGATATCAATGTCTATATGAATGCTCATAAAGACCTAACTAGATATAGATATGCAAGTCTAAACTCTAGTCATCAAACAAAGCCATATCAACACATGTTGTCATATAAAATGGCAAGGACAATAAATGCAATTAATAAATGCAATCAATGAATCCTAATTAGCTAGAGGGAAAATATGTCCTCAATATTAGCTATCACAATACAAACCCAATCATACAAAGGAACTCATAGAGATGCATTAAATAGAGTCCTAGCATTTAATCAACTAATAAATGCAATAAAAACACAATCTTGGAAAGTATGAACAAATGATAACTTACCAAGTTAACTAATGATAAAGACCCATGCCTTAAAGATGCTTAGAAATGCATGAAGATGATGGGTTTTTGGGTTTGGAGAGTCAAGGAACAAAGCTTGAAGCTTTCTCTCTCTAAGGGTTGCTCTCTCCCTTAAGAATTGGTTCTTGAAGCTCTAAAAACAAGTTGGGGAAGAAGAGAACATATATATAGAAACCCTAGATAAAACTGCATAGTTTTGGGCTTGGGAATCAAAATCTCGTCAATACCACTCGCTGGACCGAGGCTCGGGTAAGTGCCTAGACCACGGTACACACGACAGTGTGCCTACTGGACAACACCGCGACTCGGACCGTTGTGCGAGCAAGTGCACAGGACGCGGTATAAGCAACAAAGGCCTACTGGACTTCACCGCGACTCGAACCGCTGTGCGTGCAAGTGTACATGCCGCAGTATAAGCATCAAGGGCCTACGGATGAATAACGCTCTGTATACCGCGGTGTAGGCAGAGTTTGTCAAGCGGTCTGGGCCGCGCTAAGAGAAGAAATTCTCTTTTTCAGGCAAACTTAACACATTAAGTAATGTGCAAAATGTGCAAGTGTGGAGTGTGAAAGAATGCACACATGAGCAATCATGAAACAAATGCATAACAATTCAAATGCACGTAAGTGTGTGAGTGTGCAACAATCAATGCATGTCAATACAAATCCAAGAGATGTGAGTGTGTGCAACTAAATCTCTTCAAGAGTTAAGAACAAGTAAACTACCTCTCTTGAAGCTCTTTGGGATGACCGGAAGCATGTCTTTGAGAAAACCACACTTGGAGAACCTATGCTACCCGTTACATAAACATCCCCAATGTGATTTGTCATGAAATAAACCAATCATAAAAGTTGAGGTTCTTACAATCTCCTCATTTGACTATTTCATGACAAAACAACCGCTCACAAAATAATCCTCACAAAACAAAAATAAAGCTATTGGTCAACAAGGTATATTCTACATTACAATAAGAGAAACCTAAGATCTAAGTCTTCAAGGTCATCAATCTCTTCGTAGATCATCATGCCTACACACAATAGCAAGAAAGCACCTTCCAAGAACGAGTGCATGTGAGGTGAACAAAAACAAGCATTTGCATTGAGAAAAATAATACAATCAATATAATGTAGTGCAATGCAATGCTCCCCCTAAAAGGTTACTCTCCCCCAAGACTATCTCCCCAAAGCATAAAAATGTTCCCCCATGCTCCCCCTATATTTCTCGAGACTTCTCCCCCTTTTTTCATGAGATAGGCAAATGAGCTCCCCCTATCGGGTTGCTTTAGCAAAGAGAGATATTTGCACAAAAGATGGTTGCGTAATCATATACATAAACTTTATGCAACTTAAATAATTGAGAGAGATTCAAGGAGTTTTGTTTAAAGAAAAAAATGTGTGACAAAGATACTTTGCATGCAAGACATGTTGCATTCAAGTCCAAGCAATGGTATTTGGCAAAGCAAACATCAAGAGGATTTCCGAAAGAATTCAAACCAATTTGTACCCTTTTGTCATAAGCAAACAAGATATAGTTTTTCAAAAGAATTTCAATTTAACGAGCAACTATATCAAACTTTATAAGCGAAACAAGACATGAGTGACTTTTGCACCCTTTTTGATTTTTTCCGAGTAAGATACCCGTATGATAGTAGCCTTGTTCAACTAATAAAGAGAGAGAGAAGACTAAATTGGATATGAAATCCTTATTGATTGAATGGATACTAGATCCTTATTGATTTTAGTCTTCTCATTTGCTTTCACACAAATTTTGCATATAAGCAATCAAAAACATTTCATGCATATCATTTTAAGCATGTCAAAAAAAAATTCACATGTCATGGAGATAAATTATAGGTCATTCAAATGTACTTTCCCAATCAAATCTCCTAGTCCAAAAATGCATTGTTGAACTAAAATATGACATGGATTGCAAGTAAAGCAATTTTGCACACTTATTAAGACAATAACATATAAGCATATGTACACCCAATCATCTCAAGCAATTATAAAAGAGCATAAAATTAATCAACTCTTTGCACATGAAAAATCATACAAGTTCGCTCTCTTTGCTTGAGCTCCCCTCATGGGGTCACAACCGTACCGCATCTGGACGAGGGGTAAGTTCCACTAGATATACTAAGTCCATTTGACTCAATAGTATTATTGGTTACATGTTAGCACAAGGGAAAGGATGCACATTTTCCTTATCCAACCTAGGTTCCACTACATCATTTTTAGTGGACAAAATATTCAATTCACTAGATTTTCTAGGATCATTCAATTTAGCCCTACGGTTCATTCTCTTTTCTTTCATGCTCTCAATTCTACATAACTTGATGTAGTTAAAACAATTTGGTCTAATGTGACCAATCATACCACAATAATGACAAGTAGGTATAAAAGAAGAAATCATACCAATGCATTTAGCTCTCATCGAGGCATGGCCATATTGATGAGTTTGCCTTTGATGTTGCACCGGTTGGCTTTTTCTTGGAACATTAGCCGGATGTTGGTGCCTTTGTGGTTTAGCATGAGTAACTTGATGTACTTGCCTCAAAGGTTGGTGGAGCTTTGGTTGAGGCATCCTCAAAGGTTGAGGTGAAACTTGTTTCCTCGGAAGCATCTTCAAGGAAGCACTCTTGGAAGACTCACCCACAACAAGAAATTTCTTGGGTGATGGAGGCGGACATTTAGGAGAAATCTCCTTCACAAATGTAGTCTTGCCCAAGGATGGAGTGCACTCATCATCAATGAAACCAAGCCCACGCTTGTCATTTGGCACCTTGCCAATACTTAACATCTTGTTAAGTTTCTCCGATCCTGAAGTTAATTTAGCAATAGACATCCTTGCTTCATCAAGTTCCATCTTCAACTTGCCTTCACTTTGTTTTACACATCTCACTTCATCATTCAAGTGAGTCATCTTGGCTTGTAGTTGAAGGTTATCCTTTTTCAACTCAAGGATATCATTATCTTTCTCTTTCAAAGACTTTTGAAGAGAATTAACCAACTCTTGATAATCAACCACATTATCACAAGAGTTCCCGGAGCAAGAAACATCATTCTCAAAGCTTCTCCCACTTGTGCTTGTGAGAGTCATATCATCAATGTTTGCTTCTATCAAGCTTGCTCCACTTCAATTCCCAAACTCCAAGTTACCAATCTTGAACTCTTCAAGTGACACATATTTGGTGATGACTTGTGTTTCTTCATGGTAGGAAACCGGAAATGCAAGGTATTTGTTCACACACTCACCCGAGCTTGTGGAACAACTTTCAACAACTTCAACTTCGCTATCACACCGATTAGCGATCATACTAACTCCTTCATTTTTGTACTTCAAGTTACCACACTTAGAGGCAATGTGGCCAATTCCACCACATACATGGCAATGGTCATTTTTCCTTGACATTTTCTTTTCCTCCTTCAATTTTTGAATCTCCATTTTCTTCTTCAACCTAGAGTCTTCAAAGTACTTAATGGAGTCTTCAAGATCCATGGCTTCACAAATTCCTCTAGAGAGAGATGTAGACTTCTCATCACTAGAGTCACTCCATGCACTTACTGATGGTGCACACTTCTCACTTTCCCTCTCATCAAGTGAGTCAACTTCATCATCAAGACTTTTGCCTTGGTCACTTGTTGCTACACCAACAACTTCTTTATGAGTAGCTACATCAATTACACCTCTAGCTACCACTTCATCTATTCCTTCTTCAAAGTCACAAGCTAAGGCACTTTTGCCTTCTTTTTCAACATCCACGTAGGAGGCTCCAAAGGCCGTGTAGTTAATGGCAAGTTCTTCATCATCCGAAGAATCTTCTATACTCTCACTATCACTTGATTAGATGGCCATCACCTTTCCTTTTCTCTTGTCCTTCAAGTTACTACACTTCTTGGAGACATGCCCGAATCCTTCACATTCAAAGCATTGAATCCCCTTTCTTGAAGGCTTCTCATGACTTGGCTCAATCGTCTTGAAGTGGGTCTTCTTCTTCAAGTCATTCTTATGAAGCTTCATAAACTTCTTGAATCTCTTCACCATTTGAGCCATGTCTTCATCCGAGTCATCATCCTCCTTCACAATCTTGAAGGTCTTCAAAGCCAACTCCTTTTGTTTCTTAAGAGGTGTAGAGCTAGGGGCCCATCTAGATTCATAGGCTAAGAGCCTTCCAATTACTTCGCTCGGCTTCATGCTCTTGTAATTGCTTTTTTCTTCAAGAGCCGTCACCTTAGATTCGAATCTAGCGGGAAGTGACCTCATGATCTTTTGCTTGATCCTCATATCCGAGTATGGGTCACCTAGTTGATGGCTTTGATTCACAATGTCCATCAACTTCACTTGGAAGTCATTAAAACACTCATCCTCCTCCATCTTGATCGTCTCAAATTGTGCTTGGAGGACTTGGAGCTTGGAATCCTTAACCACTTCGGTTCCCTCATGTGCCATCTCTAGGATCTTCCAAGCTTCATGTGCATTTTTGGTGATTTGGATAAGTTTATATTGGCTCTCATCCATTGCACAAAGCAAAGCATGCACTGCTTTGTTGTTCCACTTCGAAGCTTCAAATTCTTCGGAACTCCATTGAGCCTTGGGCTTGGAGATTTCACTTCCATCTTCGGTGGTCATAGTTGGAGGCGTGTATGCATCTTCAATTGCCATCCATGCACGGTCATCTATTTAGCAAATATAGGACTCCATCTTGCCTTTCCATGAGGCATAATTGTCCCTCTTGAGTAATGGTGGTCTCACACTCGACGCTCCCTTTTTACTAATCCCAAAGTCACTCATAGTGTTTGGGTAATATGAATGCAGATGAATGTAATAAACAAAATGCACACAAAAGCAAGACACACAAGACAAGAGCTAGGATCACCTAAGTATGTCTAGGAACCCGCTTTGATACCAATTGAAAATACACTTTTAACGTGTGTCTAATAACCTAGAGGGAGGGGTGAATAGGTTTTAATCAAGTTAATTACCAACTTTTCTTGATTAGTCAATATTAAAAATTTACCTCATAAACAAACATACAAAATCAAGTGTAAAGTGCAGAAATATAAATAACACTAGATTTTTACGTGGAAACCCTTCAACAATGGAAAAACCATGGGCTATCCTTCTAGCCACACACGATCACAGAAATCCACTATAAGAGTAAAAAGTTACACCTTCAATTGATACTCGGACTTTCACTCTCGACAACCTCAGGCTATAGACACTACCACTCACCACTCTTGGTTCAATCCCTAGTGATAACCCCTGATCCACTACTCTTGGCATGAGCACCTCCTACTCTACCCCACTGGCCTTTTACAGTGGCACTTGTGCTTGTGCAACTTCACCTAGAAGCCACAAGACTTTAACTCTATGAAGAGTAATAGTCTAAGTGTATATATGACACTATGCTCAAATGCAATAATGTGCAAGACCAAACATAAAATGCTTAACTAGATGTTATAATGCAACTTAACAACCTAGTTATCAACCAAGCCTACATGTACACACATGAGGTCTCAATTAGTTGTAGAGAAATTCTAACAACCTAATTGTCAAATAAACTCACATAAACGTTCATGAACTTGACTAGATGCACAAAGCCAACCTAATCATCAATTAAGCATACATGAATATTTATGGATTAGCTATTTAGGTATAAATGACCTAATAATGCAAAATATCACAAACAAACCCAATCATGCAATTTTGACTCATAAATATAGGCAATAAAGTGAGTCAAGGTATTTAATCAAGTAATAAATACCTAGTCTAGAGTAAGTAGAACAATAAATGATATTTAATGAAGTTCTAACTTACCTAGTCATGAAACCAAGAAGACCCTATGCTTATATGATGTTGAATGATGCAAGATGGAGATGAGTTTTGGGTTTGAAGAGTTAATGAAGCTTAAAGTAAGCTTTCTCTCTCAACACTCTGTCTTTCTCTCTATAGGGTTTCTATAAATGCAGGAGAGTTGGGGAAGAAGAAGAGAAAGAGGGGATTTTATAGTTAGAGACACGAGCTGATGGGAAAAAACATATTTACCCTGAAATCAGTGCAGTGCGCAGGTCACCTACCCGAAGTGCACGGGTTACCTACCTGCGCACACTTGACTTTGCTGGTTCAAAACCGGTGAACATACCAGCGAACCGGGGATCTCCAAACACTAGAGCCAACTGCGCTAGTCCACTGCGTGGGTAGGGACCCGCGCACAGGCCCGGTCAACTCGTAAAAATAAGCACCAACACATGCGAGCGCGGACACAACAACCACACTTAAATCTAGACATGAAGTGAAAATGTAATTATGAATGAATGCACACATGAGCAATAAGGAATAAATGCATGTCAATATAAATGCATGTAAGTTTGCATGCAATGTGTAAGTGATGCACACATATAAGCAATAAGAACACAAATGCAACATGAAATAAAGCATGCATGAAGTGTGTGTGTGCACCTAAACTCTTCAAGAGACAAAGTCAAGTGAATATACATTTTGCTCTTGAAGTCATGGAGATGCTTGGAAGCTTTCCCACAAGGACCTAAGCTACCCATTACACAATCATCCCCATTGTGGTATGGTTTGTCATGAAATAAGCCAATCATAAAATCAAGGTCCCTACAATATCCCTCTTTGGCTATTTCATGACAAAACAACCACTCACAAACACTTCCTCACAAAAACAAAAAAAAATCTAGCTATTGTTTATGAGAGTCCATTCTAAGTTACAAAAAGAGATACCTAAAATTCTAAGTCTTCAAGGTTTTCAATCTCTTCGTAGATCATCATACCTACACACAATAGCAAGAAAGCACTTTCCAAGAACAAGTGCAAGTGAGGTGAACAAATATAAAAAGCAATTGCACTCAATAAAGCAATATACAGAAATGCATGTGCAATGCTCCCCCTAAATGGTTACTCTCTCTCAAGACTTCTCCCTCAAAGCATAAACAATGCTCCCCCTATATCTCTCAAGACTTCTCCCCCCTTTTTGTCATGAGATAGGTAAAAAAGCTCACCCTATCGAGTTGATTTAGCAAAGAGAGCTATTCGCACAAATACATTGCATAATCATATACATAAACTTTATGCAATCTGAATAATTGAGAGAGATTCAAGGAGTTTTAAAAAAAAATGTGTGAAATTGTTGCTTTGCATGCAAGACATATAACATTCAAGTTCAAGCAATGGTATTTGGCAAACCAAACATCAAAAGGGTTTCCAAAAGAATTCAAACCAATTTGTACCCTTTTGTCATAAGCAAACAAGATATAGTTTTTTTTAAAAAGAATTTCAACTTAAAGAGCAATTATATCAAACTTTATAAGCGAAACAAGACATGAGTGACTTTTACACCCTTTTTGATTTTTTCGGGTAAGATACCCGTATGATAGTAGCATTGTTCAACTAATAAAGAGAGAGAGAGAGAAGACTAAATTGGATATGAAATCCTTATTGATTGAATGGATACTAGATCCTTATTGAGTTTAGTCTTCTCATTTGCTTTCACACAAATTTTGCATATAAGCAATCAAAAACATTTCATGCATATCATTTAAAGCATGTCACAAAAAAAAAGTTCACATGTCATGGAGATAAATTATAGGTCATTCAAATGTACTTTCCCATTCAAATCTCCTAGTCCAAAAATGCATTTGTTAACGGAAAAACTCACTCGGGGTGAAAATCTCAGTTAACACCCTCACCCACTACCGGTAGCAGCAGCGGGGTAGGTACCTTCGATAACGGGGTCCCTCTTTTAGTATGATCGAGGTCGACAGACCAAAGAATAGATAGAGAACACAGAGGGACCGGGAGATGTAAAATGAATACTTTTTTATTTAATCAATTACTACGATAGGTTTACAATATGAATACATACATATCTCTCACTCTTTTCACTCTTTTACACAGGATGGAGATGGAGAAAACGTCTGTGTTGATAAGTGGATATTTTTCCTCCAGTGATTGTCAATGGACTCTCACTGGCTTCCGGGAATCTCCCGGGATCTCTCTCTCTCTCATTCTGGTGAGCAAGAATACTCCAAGAAGTCTCCCTTTGCTTTACCCTTCAATGCAGTATATATAGTACTCCCCTAATCTCCTCAAAATCCGGTTGTTTTTAATGAAGATTATAGAGAGTCCTATTTTAAGCGTTGAAAGGCATTTGCGTGGAGCTGAAGGTGCGGGATTAGATCCCGTTAATCAATGGTGAATTCAAATTATGATTCGATCGACCATAGGGTGATTAATGGCCCTTTATTTTGGCGATGGAGTCAACTTTCCTTCTTCGTGGAGCTTGATGGCGATGGAATCGACTTTCCTTCTTCATGGAGCTTGGAGGGAAATTCTGGCTTGGAGTCCTGACGGAGGGTAGTACTGGTACCTTATTTTGATGAGCTTGTTCTGCCTCCTGCTGGAATGGTGCTTGTGTCTTCGTGTACCCTATCGTATTGCCTGGGGGTAGGATACTTGCCTTGAAGGAGCTCTGGATAAGCATACTAAGTACCAGGCGGGAATCAGGTTGGCACCAAGGCAGACATCGAGGTGGTACCAAGGTAGGTATCGAGGTACCTGGTACCTTGGTACCTTGATCAACGTCGAGATGCTTGCGGGGTTCTGGGCGTGCAAGCTATCATCGTACTGGTCTTGAACTGGTATCAGGAACTTCAGTAGGGCGAGATACATGCTTTCGGAGCTGGTATCCTACCTAGATAGATCGATAGTCGTGTCGGATATCTACTCCATCTAGGTGAAGGTACCGATCTCGCAGGTCTCTTTGAGTATCTGGATGAATCTTCCTGGATAGATCTATTTTTGGAAAATTCTCTTTTGGTCCCTTACCGGAAAAATCTGTTAACAGAAGTCCCCCCTGACTTGAACACCGGTATCAGGTTGGGGTTGGAGTCAGAATAGATAGCACTTGGAGAATTTTTTGTAACGTCTCATAGGAGGGAATCTTCTCTTTGCACGCTGATTTAAATTCCACGTGGCTGATCAGGGTAAGTCAAATTCAGAAAGGAAAATATTTTAGGGGCGCACGTTTCTCGAAACCGATCCCTCCATATCACCGATTTTACCGCGACATTAATTACTTTTTCTGCCCGTTACAAGTAATCATCCCTATATAAACTCTGGTACCTTCGCAAGTGATTCGTATCAAGCAAATTTTCCTGATTAAGATTTTCCAGCAAGAAGAAAACCTAGCCTCAACCTTCAAATTCCCCATTTTCTCTAGGAATCACTCTATAAACTGTTATTATGTCTTCACCTGGTAGCGATAGCATTAAACAACTTTTTGATGGTGACACGGTGGCCTGCGGGAGCCTTGCCTCCAGAAAAAGGGCCCGCGATAGCAGTGATAGCGGGGACAACGTTCACTTTCAATGTCGCCGTTCCAATTCGGAACATCGCAATCGGGACAGGCTTCTCGAACAATCATGAGACTCCGGTTGATGTCTACGGGGAGTTGAGTGAAGAAGTAGGCACCGTCGGGATTGGTGGGAGCTAGGTCGGTGAAGTTACTGATACCGCTGGAAGGGTACTTGCCCTCCCTTACAAATACAGGTGCATCTCTGATTCGTCCAGTACCTCGGACACCGTGGCGCGCTTGCGGAGGGATTTCAAAATCCCTAAAGATATCACAATCGCTATACCTTCAAAAGGGTATGATGTGTATACCCCCAATCACGGCGAGCTTCCAATTCATGCGGCGGCTTTCGACAGTGGAGTTAGGTTACCCCTTCACCCCACCTTGCGTAGGGCGCTGTATGCATTGCAGCTTGCCCCTCTCCAGCTAACACCGGGGTTTTGGAGGCACCTGGTGGGGTTCCGGGTTTTATGGATGGAGCAGTGTGTGAGAGACCACATTGATCAGGAACCGGGAGCTGACGAGCTCGGATATGTCTTTCAAATTGCTGCCAATGCCTCGGGTCCGAAGGGTCAGTTCTATGCTCGGGCCAAGAACAACCTAAAATTTGTGGTACCAGGAGCCACGAAGAAGAATAACTCATGGAGGGAGGAATGGGTTGTCGTCAAGGGTGGATGGGGAAGCTCGGTTTACATCGGAGGAACCGAATTCGAGGTCATGTTTTAGCGGGAGACCCTCACTGGAGAAGGGTAAGCTCTCTGCTAAGTCAGAGAAGATCTTGAAGGCCATCATGGCTAGGAATTATGTCAATCTGCATTATCCTGCCTTGGATACCTTTGATGCATGGAGGGTGGAGTACTCCCTCCATATTTCTGACACACTTCCTGGTAAATGTCTTTTTGATTTCCCTTTCGTTGTATTATTTCATTAACTTTGTTGATATTAACTTGTGTTGTTGTGGTAGTTTCAGTAGTATCTTCATCAGTTCCTGAGGTGGAGACCAATCAAACCGGCTGTACTGTTGATTCTCCTCCAACTTCCCATGTCAGGTTTCCAGCTAGTTCTCACCTGGATGCAAGGATTAGTGTACCTGCTGGCTCTAGTAAGACCCCGATCGAGGTACCAGGATCGCCAGCTCCCCCTCTTCTTACTTGGGCTAGGTCGCTGGAGGCTTTTACAGCCAGAGTCGGGAGGTGCTGAGGTGCCTCCAGCAGGGTGCAAGATGTTTCGCCTCTCAGACCAGTCAATGTTACAGCTGCCACTGATGTCGGTGCCTCCGCTCTTTTTGCTTCTCCCATTATGGCAACTGGTTAGCCTAAACCGGTCGAGAAAAGTTCTGACTCTGCTATGAAGAAGCGGGTGATACCTCGAGATAAAGCGCGGTCGAAGTCGAAGGACGACAGCTAGGATGAAGTTCTGGCCCACTTCGTGCCTTCCTGCCCAGGTGGGGGTCTAGATGTCATGACCGCCATGCTGACTGAGCTTCTAATTAGAAGAGGATCTGCCCTTCTGGCTGAGGTAAGCTATCTTAATTAAATCCTCTATCCGGGTAAAAGGTTAAGGATATTCTGACAAGTGCATTGTTTTTTTTCAGGCTTTTAAGTTCAATGTAGCCATGAGCCAATAGGTCGGCCTCCTTTTGGAGCAAGTCAGGGGTGCTACAGCGGAGCTGGAGAGGTCTAAAGAGGAGCTTGCTAAGGCTGCTCAGGGAATGGAAGTTCTGAACCAGTCGCTGGCAAATACCCAAAAGAAGCTGACGAGGCGAAGGTTGACAGAGAGAGGATGCAGCATGCTCTGGATATAGAGAAGCTCAGGTCCCTCCACCGTAAGGAGGAGATGGATATTACGAAGGAGAGAGTAGTGGAGATGGAGAAAGAAGTCCAGTCCCTTCGGGGGAGCGTGGCCAATCTAGATTCCCAGGTAGATACAGCCTTATGGGACGATTACTTTTTTGCTAGCTACTAGGTGGCTCTAGCTCTCCCTCCTCCATTTGATCTAGGTGACATCATTGGATGGAACCGGGAAGAGATCATGGCAAAGGCTGCTGAACTAGCTAGGGTAGCGCCTTCGGATGTGGCTGGACCCTCCCAGGTTACTGGAACCAGTGAAGTGGTTGGAGGGAGAGACTTGAGTTCTATCTCTCTTTTTCCAACAAGTAATATTGGGGCAACTCCCAGCTTGAAGGATCCTGATGCTGGTGTGGCTCAGGCTGGAGGAAAGGTTCCTGCCTCTTCTGCTCCTTCAGTAGAAACTGTCAAGGAGGTAAGAGATCGACCTACTACTGATGATGGAGATGTTGTCCTGCCTATCTTATCATCTGACCCTGCCCAGGAAAAGGAAGGTCAGGCTGGTTTGATCGAGAAAGTTGAAGGGGAGCTTCAAGGAGATCCATCTCCTAATGGAATTTCTGGTTGCTGTAGGTGCCCAGGAAGCAGGCAGGGCTTCATCCAGTATTGAAGAAGGAGAAAACATAACTGGTGGAACTGGCGAGGAGACGGCCACTCAGGAGCAGGAGGATGCTTGATCCAGCTTAATCCCTTATTCAGTAGCATCTAGATAATGTTATCTTATTATAGCCCGTGATCAGGAGATGGGCTCCCCGGTTTTAGTAATGAGAACTTCTTTGTTTTTTCTTAACTTCATGCATGTGTGGTTTATCACATCCCAGGTTGAAATGCTTGTTCCGGGATGATTCTTAGTACCCATGTGGGAATTTGGTGATCTGGGAGTTAATACCGCAAATGGTCCGGGAAAGGTACCAAGACCTCAACCGGTTATAAATCGGGGCACTTCATTTTTTATGGGTTTCCATGTAGGCATTATTGGTTTTAATTTTGTATTCAACTGCCCTTCCAGATGTCGATCCAGGATAGGTTCGATTATCCCAATCATCAAGCCTCGGGGGGAAAGCACACTTCGCGAGGCTTCCCTTTCCCGTGTATCGAATGTTGTGTACATAAATGACTTTATCCTCTCATTCTCGATATTTGATCTTTCCCTCTATAAATACCCCTTATCTATTAGGTGGGTCTTCAAACAATCCCTTTTTCCTTTGTAGCAGGCAGTCTCCACAGGTTGACCGATGATCGTCGTATCACCTAACATTGTGGGAGGAGGAGGAGATGTCGGCTCTGTGACTGGCAGGATGCTTGGTATTGTGGAAGGAGCTGTGCTCGGTGGATTTAATTACCAGAGGAACAGGAAAAGTAGAGATTCCTAGGATCAGGATGAATGGTAGGCTCCGATGCTGCGGCCTTGCCAATGGTGTAGGCATTACCCAGTCGAGCCGCGGCTTCGTGCCCCGTTGCATCTTGGACGTGGGGGAAATCCTTATTGCCTTCTTATTCTTACTGATCCCAACACGGCCTCTACTCCTACCTCCGGGGTTCATGGCAGCATCGTCAATATAGATTCTGATTGAGATCAATGTTGCTAGGTAGGCAGATCTAGTAAGTAGGTGAGAAGTTAGAGAGGAAACTGGCTGTTTCAGACCTCCAGTTTATTTTCTTGTCTCTTTCTTTCTTGTATCTTGTATGTAGCTTAAAATAAGGGCAGGGTTCCTTGATTTGATCAATGAAAAGAAAAAACTCATTTCCATCTATATCTGTCGATTTAATTTAGTCACACGCTTCCGATTGTAGCATAAACTCGGGCAAGAGTCCCCAGCATAAACTTGACTTAATCAAAACTTGGTAACTCATAAAACCTAATGAGAATAAAGTAGAGGAATAGCAGTTGATCGGTACCATGGTACCTCGCACTCTAGTTCTGAGAGTCTCGGCAGTATGGCGAGTAGCCTGGCAAAACTAGAAACCTTGCTCCTTTGTTTGTAGGAGCTTTGGTGCCTTGGTGAATCAAAAATTTGGTGAATCTCGGTACCTCGCCTTCCTATTTTAGGAATCTTGGTACTCTAGCGAAAACGGTGGCGGAAAAGGTCCCTCGCATTCCCGTTTGTAGGAATCGCGGTACGTTGGTGAAAACAATGGCGGATACACACTGGCAGCAAGATCCGGGTAGGCAACTGAAAACATTTCATCACCCGGTCTTTCTTAGCGGATGGTAGTACTCGGCTAAGGCCCTGATCTGGCTGGTAACTATGCTCTTACTATCCGGATTCTTCCTGGCAAGGGATGGCACCCAGCCAAGGCAGCAGGAAGGCCATATGGTCTTTTCTGGTCTTATGGCGATCATATTCAGGTACCTAGAATCCCTGTTTATAGGAATTGTGGTGTCCTGGCGATAACAATTGGCGAATAAACATTGGCAGCAAGATCCAGGTAGGCAACTAACGCCATTTTAGCACCTGATCTTTCTCGGCGGGGGGTGGTATCCGGCCAAGGCCTTGATCTAGCTGGCAACTATGGTCTTACTGTCCAGATCCTTCTTAGCTGGGGGTGGTGCCTGGCCAAGGTCTGATCCATCGGGCAACTATGCTCTTACCTACTGGATCCTTCCTAGCGGGGGGTGGTACCCGGCCAAAGCAGCAGGAAGGCCATATGGTCCTTTCTGGTCTTGAGGTGATCATACATGGGTACCTCGCATTCCTGTTTACAGGAATCTTGGTACTCTGGTGATAATGATGGCGAAATAATACTGGCAACAAGATCCAGGTAGGCGACTAAGGCCACTTTAGCACTTAGTCTTTCTCAACGGGGGGTGGTACCTGGCCAATGCCTTGATCTGGCTGGGAACTATACTCTTACTATTCAGGTCCTTCTTAGCGGGGGGTAGTGCCCGGCCAAGGTCTGATCCATCGAGCAACTATGCTCTTACGTACTGAATCCTTCCTAGTGGGGGGTTGTACCCGGCCAGGGCAGCAGGAAGGCCATATGGTTCTTTCTGGTCTTGAGGCGATCCTCCTAGATGGACTAATCCGATCTAGGGTATCAGGAGTGCTTTGCAGCTTTCCTGGTTTTATGGCGATCCTCCTAGAGGGATCCATCCGGTCTAGGGCATCAGGAATCCTATGTAGCTCTCCTGGTCTTAAAGTGACAATCATGGGGGATTCAATTGGCGAAGTAAAGTTGGTAAATGTAGACAAATGTAGGCAGGAGCAAATGGAGAAAGAAACCTTCTTTATTGATGATCAAAGAAAAAAGGAATACAAGTACTCATGACTACTAACATCTTCTAACAGTCGTTTAGGAATAATCCTGGCCGACTTGCCTTGCAGGATTTATGGGTAGAACCTCTTAAGATGATCAGCATTCCAAGTGTGGTCTACTGGATGTCCGTCCATATCATTCAACTTGTAGGCCCCACCCTGGATCACCATTTTGATTAGGTAAGGACCTTCCCAATTAGGTGATAGCACTCCGTCTGACCTATTCCGAGTATTCTGGGTAACCTTTCTGAGCACCAGATCCCCTTCTTTGAAGCTTCGGATTCTCACTTTCTTGTTAAAGTAACGAGCAATCCGGTTCTGGTAAACTGCTACTCTTTCAACTATCATGTCCTGCTTCTCCTCTAGGAGGTCCAGGCTGGCCCTCAGCTTGCCCTCATTTCCCTCGGGGTCGAAATGCTGCACCCGGAATGAGGTGAGCTTATGCTCTATAGGAAGGACGACTTCTACCCTGAAAGCTAGTGAGTAGGGGGTTTCTCCGGTAGCGGTCCTTTTGGTGGTGCGATACGCCCATAGTACGTCCGGGAGTTCATCAGTCCATCTTCCTTTCTTCTACTGAAGTTTTTTTCTTGAGGAGCTTCTTGATGGTTTTGTTCTACTGAAGTTTTTTTCTTGAGGAACTTCTTGAGCCTCTACTAGACCATTGGTCTGGGGGTGCGCCACGGACGCGAAGCGAAGTTCAATCCCCAAACTTCCACAGAATTCTTAGAATCTGGCGTTGTCGAATTGCTTACCCAGATCCGTGACGATGACCATCGGAGTCCCGAATCGGTAAACCACATTTTTCTTGATGAACTCTGTTGTATTTGCTTCAGTAATTCTGGAGAGGGGTTCTGCTTCCACCCACCTGGTGAAGTAATCAATAGCCATGATTGCATGCTTCTACTGATCTGGCGTGGTTGGGAGAGGTCCAATCAGGTCCACTCCCCAGAATGCAAATGGATACGGCGAGCTGATGGTTGATAACCGTTCTGGAGGCAGGTGATGCAAGGTTGGCAGTTTTCTGACATGGTTCACAAGACTGTACGAACTGTCTTGCATCATGGTGCAAGGTCGGCCAGAAGTATCCCATGCGTAGCACCTGATAAGCCAATGCTTCTCCTCCGATATGATTTCCATAGTCTCCGGAGTGCACTTCCCTCAATGCCCAATTCGCATCCTCAGGACGTAGGCATCTAAGCAAAAGGAGTGACCTACCTCTGCGGTAAAGATGCCCTTCTATCAAGCAGTATCGGACCGAGGTTCTCTTGATCTCGCGAGCTTGATCGAGGTTTTCAGGGAGGTTTTCTGATTGAAGGTACTCCGCGATTGGATCTATCCAACATGGAAATCGCTCTAAGGGGTTGACTTCCTTGCCTTCAGAGATGCTTGACACAGTGATTATCTGGAGCGGAACTTCTTTTGGCAGCGCTTGTCCTCCATTGGCATCTATCTTGGCTAGGATGTCATCTCGATGATTCTACTACCTAGGTACCTGCTCGACCCTGAAACCCTTGAAGCGAGGCACAACTCTTGTACTTTTTCAAGGTAGGCTACCATGTTATCCCCATTGGCCTGGTATAACCCAGTTATTTGGTTGACTACTAATTGCGAATCACATCTGGCAAGGAGGTAATCAGCTCCCAGCTCTACTACTGTTCTCATCCCTGCCAACTAGGCCTCATATTCAGCCTCGTTATTGGTGGTGTTAAACCCGAATCTGAAATAGTGGCAGCATTCGACTTTCTCTAGGTCTGTTAGAATGACCCCACCTTCACTTCCTGCTTGATTTGATGCTCCATCGGTATACAGGATCCAGATGTTTGGATCTGTGGGCCAATCTGCAGGCTCTTATTCCTTCGGAGGAGCTCGAATCAGGCTCGGGGTAGCACCTTGATCGGGGATCGCACTGAATTCTACCATGAAATCTGCCAAAGCCTGGGCCTTGATGGTAGTCATGGCTTTGTATTTGATGTAGAAATGGGTAAGCTCGAGGGCCCACATCACGAGTCTTCCCGATACATCATTCCTTTGTAGAAATTGTGGCAAAGGTTGATCAGTGACTACCACAATGGTGCGAGCAAGGAAATAAGGGCGGAGCTTCCTGGCTGCTACTACTACTAGTGCAAATGCGAGCTTCTCTAGGAGAACGTAGTTCTTTTCTGATCTGGTTAGGGCGCGGCTCACATAGTAGATGGGGCGATGGGCTCCATCTCTGTATTCTTTCACTAAAGCTCCACTAGCGGCGGTTTCAGACACTGCCAGGTATAACTGTAGTTCTTCTCCTGGTACCGGGCTTGGAAAGCTTGCTCACTGCCTTGGTCCCATTTCATGTTCTTCCCCTGTTTAATTACCTTGAAGAACGGGATGCACTTGTCAGTGGACCACGATATGAAACGATTCATGGCTGAGATTACGCCTAGTCAAACCCTGCACTTGTCTGAGTGAGGTGGGAGATTCAAGATCCAAGATGGCTTTGATCTTTTTGGGATTAGCTTCAATTCCTCTCTCATGGACTAAAAATCTGAGAAATTTCCCGGCTGTAACCCCAAAGGCGTATTTAACCGGATTCAGACGCATCTGATTTTCTCTGACTATCTGGAAAGTCTGGCGGAGGTGGTCTTGGTGATGTTCAGCTATCTGAGACTTCATGATCATATCATCGATATATACCTCCATCGACTTTCCTATTAGTCCCCTGAATAAGCGGTTGACCAGGCGATGGTAGGTAGCTTCAGCGTTCTTGAGCCCGAAGGGCATAACTCTGTAGCAGTACAAGCCTTGCCCGGTTATGAAATTGGTCTTATCCTGGTCAGTTGGGTGCATCAGGATCTAGTTGTATCCTAAGAAGGTGTCCATAAAGCTTGGAAGCTTGTTACCTGCGGTTGAATCTACCAGTTGGTCCATCTTCGATAGCGGGAAGCTATCCTTCGGGCAGGCGCGGTTGAGATCTGTGTAGTCAACACACATGCGCCACTTCCCGTTTGCTTTGGTTACCATGACTACGTTGGCAATCCATTCGGGGTACCGAGACTCCCTGATGAACTATGCCTTTAGTAATTTGTGTACCTCCTCTTGCACCGCAGCATTTCTTGCTTAGTTAAAATGCCTTCTCTTCTGCTTGACTGGCTTGAAGGTGGGATCCACCGTTAACCTATGTATTACTAAGGTAGCGTGTATTCCCGGCATCTCCTCAAGACTCCATGTAAAGATATCATTATATTCTTGCAGGAGCTTTATCAGAGCCTCCTTTACCTCCGTCTCCAATGTTGAACCTATCCTGACAACCTTGGAAGGATCGGCCTCCTTGATAGGTACCTCTTCTAACTCTTCTGCAGGATGGCTACTGGCCCATCCTTTTTCTTCTTCTCCTCCTGATGTCTATATTGGGGAGCTCTGGCGTAGATCCCATTTCAATCGAATATGTTTCACCTTCGAAATCTTCCTTCGAGAACTGGTGATCTTAGTTGATGGTTACCTGCACGCATTGCTTAGCCAGCACTGCTGGATTGGTAGATACTGCATAACACTTGTGTGCAACTTGTTAATCTCCTCTCACTTCACCCACCTTGTCTCCTACTGGAAATTTCAGGACGTTATGATATATCGACAAGACTCCTTTGAGAGCAGATAGGTAGGGTCTTCCCAGTATGGCGTTGTAGGCGGACGAGGTGTCTACTACAACAAAATCCGTCATCAGGTTCTACTAGAGTGGCGTTGTCCCTACTATTATCGGTAGGATCATAGACCCGGTGGGAATCAGTGAGTCTCATGTGAACCCATATAATAGGGTAGTACAGCTATTGTAGCAAGGTCTTTTCAGGTTGAATTGCTCCAAAGCGCTTTTGAAGAGGATATCAACGCTACTACCTGTGTCAATCAAGACACGATGGACCAAGTTGTTGGCTATCTGCACAGTGATGACCATAGGGTCATCGTGGGGCTGCACAGTGTTATACACGTCCTCTTCTATGAAGACGATCTGTGCAGTAGGAGAAAACTGAGGTGGCCCCCTAGTAACTTTGAAAACACTCTGGCTTGCTTCCAATCTGGGATTTTTCCTGGCATGGTTCTTTCGAGCATTGTTGGAGATTTCGGCCAAGGTGGGACCTTCACTGATGGTATTGACAATGTGGATCTACTCCATCAGATCCTTCCCTTTTGCTTTCCTTCCTTCTTCATACGCCTTGATATCGGCCTGGACCTCCTTTCCAGTGCGTATGTTGTCGCGTACTGATCGGTCTATTTCTATACATATTTTAAGTCCTCATTTCCTATTATGTACCTGTTGGAGGAATTCCTCCAAGCAACCTCCCCTAACCCAGGCTTCAATCTGGTTCCGCAGACTATAACACTCCGAGGTATTATGACTTGTATCCCCATAGAAGTCACAATACTTGTAGCGGTTCCGCTGATCAGCCTGGTACCTTCATTGGGCCTGGCTTTCTGAGCGGTCCCTTGTCGCGGATGGCGAGGTAGATAGTTTCACGAGATGCGTTCAAGGGGGTGTAATGGGAGTATCCCATTTCATCTCTATCGACCCGGGCTACTTCCCTAGGTGGAGGTGTAGCTCTGGGTGGAGTCCACATGACAGGGTACCGGTTCCGCGGGGGCTGGTAGTGCAGTGACTGATATGTAGACTTATTGGGAGGTCTGTTCTGGCTTTTCTGAACTGGTGTCGGCTTGAGCGCCTCCCTCTTCTGGCGATTGGCAATTCTCATATCATCATGCTCCATTTTGACTCGGAGCTGCTCGTCTATCTCAACCTGCTCTAGAGCTCTGTTGTAGGCTTCCTGGTAGGTCTCCCGGGGGTGTTTGGCGAAGGATCCTGAACAGCCTGCCTGCCCATATGTTCCTTCTGAAATTGGCCAAAGTCTCCTTTTTTCGCGAAGACCCCCATCTGGATCACTTCCTTGTGGAACCTCTCTACGTAGGCTCTGAGCGTTTCACCCCGCTCCTGGATCATATATTTGAGATGAATGGGATCCTTGGGGCGAGGTTTGATGCCATGAAACTGACACAGAAGTTAGTAGTCAACCTGGTGAATGAATCAACGCTCCCCGTCGGTAGTTTCATGAACCATGTCTTGGCACAGTCAGTCAGCGTGGTAGGGAACATTCTGCACATGGCAGCGCGGGTAGCATTCTGGACCTCCATCTGGTGAACAAAACTCTCTAGATGGCTCACGGGATCCTCGGTTCCAAAAAAATTGTCGGTTGGCATCTTGAATTTGGAAGGTAGTTCTGCCTCTTTGATCATTCTCGAGAAGGGAGCATTCATCTCTCCTAAAGGATCTTTTCAGGTTTCCCGGTGCTTACCCTTCTTCAGCTCTTAGATCTCCCTTGCCATTCTGACAACCTGGTCCCGGATACGTTTGTTGCCATCATTTCTGAATTCCACCTCAGAATCTCGGTCGTCAGATCCCCCCGATGTCGCAGAGGTTTCATCCTGCTTCTCTCCATGGGGAGGATCTTCTCTGACATCCCTATTGCTGTCTCCTGCCATTGAACGAGGGTGCCTCCTGGTCGCTTCCTGTCGAGGCTGTCTAGAAGAAGCTTCTGGTTGGACCAGATGGTGACGCTCCCTATGCGGAAGATCAATGGCGGATCTAGCACGTCGGGGTTGATAACCTGTAGGATTTCCTGGAACCAAGGGTGCTGGTCCGAGTCTATCATGGACCGATGGTATTGGGGGCATGGGCCCGAGTCTATCATGGATTGGTACAGGAGGTGGTGGTCCCAACCTGTCGAAGGGAGGTACCCTAGTACCTTACCGATTGACCTCTCCTCTGGGATCTGGTATCGCAGGCTGATTGGTACTGCCTTCGGTGACCATTCGGAGCCGAATGCTCTCTATAAAGGCCGCGACCTGTTGGTCTAGGTTAGCAGGTCCAGCTGCTGGGGTAGTAGGTACCTGGGGGGTAGCCCGCGCGGCAGCTGACAGCTTTGAGGCGGGTTTGCGACCCTTTCCCCCCTTCTTCGGCTTCTGACCCCTTCAGGTTGAAGCGTTCGACTGATGTCCTGATGGGTCAGGATGATCCTGAGAGGATCGGAGCTTCATTCTGATAATCTAACAAGAAAACGAGACACACAGGCTTTCTTTTGAAGGTGTGGTGCTTCCCACAGACGGCGCCAGAAAGTGTTAACGGAAAAATTCACTCGGGGTGAAAATCTCAGTTAACACCCTCACCCACTACCGGTAGCAGCAGCGGGGTAGGTACCTTCGGTACCGGGGTCCCTCTTTTAGTATGATCGAGGTCGACAGACCAAAGAATGGATAGAGAACACAAAAGGACCGGGAGATGTAAAACGAATACTGTTTTATTTAATCAATTACTACGATAGGTTTACATTATGAATACATACATATCTCTCACTCTTTTCACTCTTTTCACTCTTTTACACAAGATGGAGATGGAGAAAACGTCTGTGTCGATAAGTGGATATTTTTCCTCCAGTGATTGTCAATGGACTCTCACTGGCTTCCGGGAATCTCCCGGGATCTCTCTCTCGTTCTGGTGATCAAGAATACTCCAAGAAGTCTCCATTTGCTTTACCCTTCAATGCAGTATATATAGTACTCCCCTAATCTCCTCAAAATCTGGCTGTTTTTAATGAAGATTATAGAGAGTCCTATTTTAAGCGTTGAAAGGCATTTGCGTGGAGCTGAAGGCGCGGGATTAGATCCCGTTAATCAATGGCGAATTCAAATTATGATTCGATCGACCATAGGGTGATTAATGACACTTTATTTTGGAAATGGAGTCAACTTTGCTTCTTCGTGGAGCTTGATGGCAATGGAATCGACTTTCCTTCTTCGTGGAGCTTGGAGGGAAATTCTGGCTTGGAGTCCTAACGGAGGGTAGTACTGGTACCTCATTTTGATGAGCTTGTTCTGCCTCCTGTTGGAATGGTGCTTGTGTCGTCGTGTACCCTATCGTATTGCTTGGGGGTAGGATACTTACCTTGAAGGAGTTCTGGATAAGCATACTAAGTACCAGGCTGGAATCAGAGTGGCACCAAGGCAGACATTGAGGTGGTACCGAGGTAGGTATCGAGGTACCTGGTACCTTGGTACCTTGATCAACGTCGAGATGCTTGCGGGGTTTGGGGCGTGCAAGCTATCATCGTACTGGTCTTGAACTGGTATCAGGAACTTCAGTAGGGCGAGATACATGCTTTCGGAGCTGGTATCCTACCTAGATAGATGGATAGTCAAGGTTCCAACCTCGTCGGATATCGACTCCATCTAGGTGAAGGTACAGATCTCGCAGGTCTCTTGGAGTATCTGGATGAATCTTCCTGGATAGATCTCTGTTTGGAAAATTCTCCTTTGGTCCCTTGCCGGAAATACCTGTTAACAACATTGTTAAACCAAAATATGACATAGATTGCAAGTAAAGCAATGTTGCATCCTTATTAAGAAAATAATATATAAGCATATGTACAACCAATCATCTCAAGCAATTATAAAAGAGCATAAAATTAATCAACTTTTTGTACATAGCAAATCATGCAAGTTCGCTCTCTTTGCTTGACCTTCCCAAATGGGGTCAAATCCAACCAAGTCAATGGGAGGCATGAGCTCCTATAGACCTACCAAGTCCAGTGGATCTAGTTTCATCTACGGGAGTCACATGGGCACTAAGGCAAGCGGGTTCATTCTTTCTAACCCACCTAGGTTCCACTTTAACATTTTTAGTGGTCATAGACATGCTTCTAAATTCCCTAGGTTTATGTAAACTTGCCCTACTTTTCAACCGTTTTTCTTTTATGCTCTAAAATCTACACCTCTTAATGTATTTAAAGCAATTTGGTCTTAAGTGACCAATCATACCACAAAAATGACAAGAAGGTACAAAGTAAGAATTTATACCATTGCATTGTGATCTCATCGAGGCGTTGCCATGTTGATGAGGTTGTCTTTGATGATACACCAGTTGGCTTGTCCTTGGAACTTGAGCCGATTGGTGATACCTTTGTGGTTGAGCTTACTGAGGTGGTTGAGTCGGTTGATCATGCCTTCTTAGTTGATGTTGTTTCTTGTGATCACCTATTTTCTTCATAGTTGGCTCGTTTGAGGAGGTGATTGACTTCTCAAGGACTTATCATTTCTTCTTGGATTGCCTAGGCTTTGGTTGAGTTGCCAAGGCTTGTGTGGACTTTCCTTGAGTGGAATATTGCTCGGATGATGCTTTGCTCTTGCCTTGAGCTTGAGGTTGCCTTAATCTTGGCCTTGTTTAATTCTTCAAGGTGCCTCATCTCTCTATCCTTGAAAATCTTCAAGGTGAAATCTTTGTTGGCAAGTTCATCTTTCATTACCTTCATCCGTTGGTGGCAATCTTCAATCTCCTTCTCATACTTAGACACATCAACCGTATTCGTCTTCAAGGAGTCATTCACCATTGTCCTTAGTTGAAGGTTTTCCTTCTCCAATCTAAGGATATCATTTTCTTTCTCCTTCAAAGACTTTTGAAGAAATTCAATGAACTCTTGGTTATCCACCATGTTGTCACAAGAGTTCCGGAGCATGAGCCATCATTATCAAAGCTTCTCCCACTTGTGCTTGTGAGAGTCATATCATCAAGGCTTGCAACACTCAAGCATGCTCCTCTTCGGTTTCCAAATTCAAGGCCACCCAATAAAATAAACATACAAAATCAAGTAAAAATGCGGAAATATAAAAGAACACTTGATTTATACGTGGAAACCCTTCAACAAGAGAAAAACCACGGGCTATCCTTCTAGCCACACACGATCCCAAAAATCCACTATATGAGTAAAAAGTTACACCCTTAAGTGATACTCGGACTCTCACTCTCGACAACCTCAGGCTATGGACACTACCACTCACCACTCTTGGTTCAATCCCTAGTGATATCCCCTGATCCACTACTCTTAGAACATAAGGTTTGATGATGTGATCAAAACCTATGGCTTTGAACAAAATGTTGATAAGCCTTGTGTCTATAAGCGCATCGTTGACAAGAAAGTAGTTTTCTTATTCCTATACGTAGATGATATCCTACTCATTGAGAATGATGTAGGGGTATTATCAGAAGTAAATGGCTAGCTGGCCAGCCAATTCCAAATGAAAGATTTGGGAGAGGCGAGTTATGCTCTAAGGATCCAACTCTTAAGGGATCGTAAGAACAAACTCCTAGCATTGTCTCATGCATCGTATATCGACAAGATTCTTATACGATTTTTGATGTAGAACTCCAAGAAAGGTAATTTACCTTCCAGGCATGGAGTTCACTTGTCTAAGGAACAGTGTCCTAAGACACTTCAAGAAGTTGAGGATATGAGACGTGTTCCTTATGCATATGCGGTAGGCAGTCCCATGTATGCTATGTTATGCACGAGACCTGACATCTGCTTCGCAGTGGGAGTAGCCAGCAGATACCAGTCCTACCCAGGATTGGATCACTGGGTTGCTGTCAAGACTATTCTCAAGTATCTTCGGAGAACGTGAAACTATATGCTAGATTTGATCCAGTTAGGATATACGAATTCTGATTTTCAGTCAGACAGAGATTCTAGAAAATCCACGTCTGGATCAGTATTCACCCTTGGTGGTGGAGCCATTGTGTGGAGGAGTGTTAAGCAATCTTGAAGAGTGTTAAGCAATCTTGTATTGCTAACTCCACCATGAAAGCTGAATATGTAGCTGCTTGTGAAGCTGCTAAAAAGGTTGTTTGGCTCTAAAAATTCTGGAGTGATCTGGAAGTTGTTCCAGATCTAGATAAGCCCAACACACTTTATTATGATAACAGTGATGCTGTGGCTAACTCCAAAGAACCAAGAAGCCACAAGAGAGGGAAGCATATAGAGAGGAAATATCAGCTCATCAGAGAGATAATGCAGAGAGAAGATGTGACTGTGACCAAGATAGAGTCACAGGATAATCATGTTGATCCAATTATGAAGACCTTACCGACTAAATTGTTTACGGGTCACCTAGAGGGTCTAGGTTTACAAGACATGTGTCGCATGTTTTAGGTTATGTTTGGTAGGAGGGAGAGAGAGTAGGAAGGATGGAGAGGATAATATAAATCCTTCGTGTTGTTTGGTATTGAAAAGATGGTTGAATGGATGGATTGGTATATAATTTATAAAATTACTATATTTCCCTTTAATAAATTGGAGGTTAATAAAAAATTGGAGGGTATTATTGTAATTTCCCTCCAATTTTTCCTCCCCTCTCTCATCCTCCATAATTGGAGGGATTGGTTTTGGTGGGCCTAAAGGGAGGAGAGCTCCCTCCTCTTCTCCTCTCCCCTCTCTTTTCTCTCCAACCAAACAAGGGATTGGAGCTCTCCTCTCATCCCTCTCCCTCCTACCATCTCCCTCCATCTATCTTTCCCTCTTACCAAACAAAGCCTTAGTGCAAGTGGGAGATTGTTGGGGTTTTTGCCCTAAAGCTTGTAATTTGTAAATGTGAATTGAACATAAAAGAAAGAAGTAGTTTATTCATTCAAAGTGTCTCATACATTTATATATAACATGTGTACTTAACATCCAAGATTGTTGGATGTAATTTCAAACTGAGTATATGATTGTCATATACATATGGATTCATTTTGAAACGAGCAATCTAAAGAGTCTGTAGATAGCAAATAAAGCTAGGTACTTTATTTGTGGTTAATCTACAGCTGCGATCCATTCCATAATGTACGATGATCTTATCCTATATCATTCATATGGTGATATGAGAATGGAGGCACCTTGTATGATGTGATCATATAGGACTGGGCCACGATCTATATGAATCTCTCAATACGATCTGTTATATGATGAGATTCATATATATCGACAAATGATGGCTATATATGGGTGATCTTAATCCTGAGTGTCTTATCGACCCCTTCAGGTTAGATCGTGGTTTTTTATTTACCATCGGTGAGATCTGAGTTACATTCCCGGTCAATATGCTTCATATGTTGGAATCGCGGTTTGGCTTGTGGCTGGGAAGGTTTGTACACAATAGTGGAATCCACCCCTTCTTGTGAGAAGTAGATAGTAGTTCCCTTAAGAGTTGATTCGGGACTTGATCAATATGAGCGTTCTCCTAATTCCGTGAGGAATGTAGGATTTATTGTTCATTAGAGAATCAATGGTACTTAATGGAAAATATGTAATTAGAGGGGTATAACGGACATTATGACCAAGCTCTAATTATGAACTACCTATGAAGGATTATACCATATGTAATAACTATATCGATGGACACCAAAAGTTATTGGTTTGTGTAAAAACATCGACAGTTGAGAGAATGCAGCTTCGGGATTTTAGTGGAATAACACTGAAGTTCATAATCATGAAATATTAATTAAAGAGTTTAATTAATTATTTCTAAGGATTATTGGAGCTCGAAATACCGTGGGTCCATTAGGTCCCCTTGCTAGCCCTATTGATTAAAGATAACAAGGGTCGTGGTTGATTAATTGGATTGTCCAATTACTTGTGTTACAAAAATGCCACTTATCTATTTGGGAATTAATTGAATAATGAGATTATTTAATTAAAGAATATTAGTGATTAAATTGGTTAAATAATAGGATTATTTAATTATGCGATTAATCATTAGTTGGAGGGTGTTGATTGATATTTGTGTTTGAATGAAGATAAGATAATTTGATTATTTTATTTTTATTAAATTTAATATCAATTTTGAATTTAAAAAGGTTAAATTCAAAGTTATTAATTATCCTTATAGATATTAAAGGATTAATTAATAAAGGTTATCAGTTAAAAGAATAAATGTATATAAGATATATATTTGCTTTTGAAAACTGATACAATGTAATTAAGAGAAGAGAAGATATAAGTTTTCTAATTGCACTGATTGTTGGTTGCATGAAACCAAAAAGAAGAATGAGAGGTGTGCGGCCAAGGTAAAAAAAAAGGATACATATTTGTTTTGTCTTTGATTCATGGCGGCCGAATTCCACACATAGAAAACCAGAGTTGTTTTCGTAAATTTCTTCTACCTCCATTCAAGTTCCTGAAAACCCGTGACGCGCCCACACACTGTTGCCAATCACGGGACATAACCTGGAAGATCTTGTGGTTCAAATTAGGAAGCAGATCGAAAAAGAAAGAATGAGCCCTTCAAACGCTGGTATGAAATTGTTTCACCTTCTTTGTTGTTTTCGATTATTACTGTATAATTAGGTTTACTTAATGATTGCATAAAAAAATTTTAAAACCCCATTCCTGCTGCGCAATCCAAAAACCCGGAACCTAAACCAAGGCCACAATTTCTCAACCTTAGTCTGGCAGGCAACTAGGCTCTTACGAACCAGACCCTTCATAGCCGGGGGTAGTGCCCGGCCAAGGCAGCAGGAATGCCATGTGGCCTTTCCTGGTTCATGGCGATCATGGCAAATTTGCATGGTGAATGCTAGAGATAGAATACAGACAAGTGTAGATGGAGAAAAAATAGATTCTTCTTCATTGATAGATCATATGGCGATACAATTATTTGTAGGGTACAAGCATCCGGTAGTATCTATCCACAATGGTACCGATAAGTCTTCACTCGAAACTCCAGCTCCTCTACGGGCATGATTTCTTTCTATTCTTTCTACTGGGTGGTCACTAGCCCACCCTCCGCCTTTCTCTTTTTTGTCCTCAAGCTCCTCCTCTACTTCTCCATCTCTTCTTCAGCATCCATGTTTTTATAGTTCCCTACTGGTAATTTATGGGTCTGCATGACAGTTAGCTGCGCGTATTGCTTAGCAAGTGCTACTGGGTTGGTAGACACCGCGTAGCATTTGCGAGTTGCCTGCTGGTCTCCTCGTACATCACCTACCTTGTCTCCTACCGGGAATTTCAGGATGTTGTGGTAGATCGACATGACACCCTTGAAGGCTAACATGAACGGCTTTCCAAGTATGGCGTTTTAGGTAGATTCGGTTTCGGCCACGATAAAATCTGTCATGAGGTTCTGCTGGAGTGGGGCTGTCCCCACTATCACCTGTAGGATCAAAGATCATATTGGTATTAGTGAGTCCACAGTGAACCCATATAACGGGGTGGTGCAGCTGTTGTAGCAGGGGTTTTTCAGGTTGAACTATCCCAGAGCGTCTTTGAAGAGTATGTCGACGCTGCTGCCGGTATCGACGAGGAATCTGTTGATCAGGCAGTTGGCTATCTGCACAGTGATAACCATGGGGTCATTATGAGGCTGTACCGTGTTGTATACACCGTCCTCAATGAAAATAATCTGATATGAACGAGTAAATCTCGGTGATCCCTTTACGATCTTGAGGACATCCTGGCCCATATTAAGCTGAGGAACTTTCCTATCGTAATTCTTCCTGGAGTTATTGAAGGTTCCTGCTAGGGTGGGACCTCCGCTGATAGTGTGGACTATATGGATCTTCTCCATCAGATCCTTCCCTTTTAATTTCCTCTTCTCCTCCGCCACTCCAATATTTGCTTATACCTCATTCCCAGTCTGGATGCTATCTTGCACCTATTGTAGAAACTCTACCAGGAAGCCTTCTCTTACTAGTGCCTCGATCTGGTTGCGTAGACTATAGCATTCTGACGTGTTGTGCCCCACGTCCTTTTGGAAATCGCAGTACTTGAAGCGATTCCCCTGATCTGCTGGTGCTTTAAGTGGACTAGGTTTCCTAAGTAGCCCCTTGTCGCGGATGGCAAGATAGGTAATCTCACGAGAAGCATTGAAAAGGGTGTAATAAGTGTACCCCTCATCTTCTCCGACTATCAGCGCTATTTCCCTTGGCGGGGGTGTTACTCTATGAGAGGTCTATATGGCTGGGTACTTATCCCACTGAGGCTGATAAGTTGGCGGTCGGTATTTAGATCGGTTAGGAGGTCTGTTTTGGTTCTTCTAGATTGGCGCAGGCTTGAGCGCCTCTTTCTTTGGGCGCTTAGCAGATCTTAGGTCATCGTGCTCTATCTTGACCTTAAGTTATTCGTCTATCTCCACATGTTCAAGGGCTCTATCATAGGCCTCCTGGTATGTCTCTGGTGGATGTTTTGCAAAAGATCAGAACAATCTGTCAGCCCATAAATTTCTCCTGAAGTTGGTCAGGGTCTCCTTCTCAGCGAAGACCCCTATCTGGATCACCTCCTTATGGAACCTCTCCACGTAAGCCCTAAGCGATTCACCTCGCTCCTGGATCAAGTACTGCAGGTGAATGGGATCCTTGGGACGAGGCTTGATAACCTGCAATTGAGCATAAAAAGTCATGCTTAACCTGGAAAACGAGTCAACACTACCTGCTGGTAACTTTCTAAACCACGTCTTGGCATAGTCGGTCAGCGTGGTTGGAAATATCATGTACATGGCGGCCCTGGTAGCGTTCTGGATTTCCATCTGTTGCACTAAGCTCTCAAGGTGACTTAGGGGATCCTCTGTCCCGGAGTACTTATCGGTTTGCATCTTGAACTTAGGGAGTAGCTCTACCTCCCTAATTCTTCTAGATAATGAGGCGTTCATCTCGCCCAGGGGATCTTTCCACAGTTTTACCAATGCTTACCCTTCTTCAACTCCTGGATCTCTTTTACCATTCTGGCTACCTGGTCCCGAAGGTGCTTGTTACCACTGTTTCTAGATTCGACCTCGCAGTCTTCATTGTCAGACTCCTCTGATGCCACTGAGGCTTAGTTCTGATTCTCTCCCTAAGAAGGGTTCTCCGGGCGCTCCTTCTATTGTTGGTGCTACCTCCTGCTACAAGTAGAGCTTACCTAGAAGTAGTTACCGGTTGGACCGGATGGAGTCGCTCCTTAGGTGGGAGGTCGATGGCGGACTTCACCTATCGGGGTTGATAACCTGCTGGTTGGCCTGGAACCCGAGGCATGAGCCTGATCTTGTCATGGATCGATGAGATCGGAGGTATGGGCATGAGCCTGTCGTAGACTGATACTGGAGGTAGTGGTCCCAACCTATCGAAGGTTGGTTCCTTGGGACCTGGCCGGCTGGTATCTCCCATGGTATCAAGTACTGCGGGTTGTGGGGGTGATACTTTCTGTAACTAATCGGAGGCGGATGCTTTCTACGAAAGCTGAGTCCTGTTGCTCCATGAGGGCTTGGCTCGTTGCTGGGGCAGTCGGGGCCTGGGGTGTAACCAATGCAATTGCTAGAGGTGCTGGAGCGGGTTTGCAATTCTTTGACCCCTTTCGTTGCGTCTAACCCTTCCGGGTTGAAGCGACAGATTGGTGCCCTGATAGGTTGGGCTGCCCCTGGGAGGATTGGAGTCTCATGGTAATATACTGTAAAAATTTAGATTCACAGGCTTTCTTTTAGGGGTGTGGAAACTTCCAACAGACAACGCCAAAAAGTGTTAACCGGAAAATTCACTCGTGGAGTAAAATTCCAATCAACACCCTCAACCACTAGCAATAGGTGCGAGCGGGGTAGGTACCTTCGGTACCGGGATTTTTTGCTGGAGAAGGAGAGGTAAATTTGTAATGAGAGAAAGTGCCAAAGGAGATGTATGTGGATATAATGGCGTTACTTATTAATCACATGAATGCTCTATAATGAAGAATAAGGTTTCGATTACAATACGAAAACTATCACTCTCTTATCTCTCTTTACACAGAATGGTGATGATGAAATCGTTTTTGTCGATAAGCGGCTAAAATTCTCTCAGTGGTGGTTCCAAACCTCTCACTGTTTTCAGAAAAACTAAAAGAAAAGCTTCTGAAGAGGGCCCTCCACTCCTCGTCCTCCATAGCCGTATTTATGGACCCCTTTTATTCCTGAGAATCTGGTCATTTATTGAGGATTATTTGGAATCCTTTTTTAGGCGTTGAAAGACATTGAGTGAGGCTTAATGCGCGAGATTTGATCCCTCCAATTACTGTAGCATTTAAACTCTGATTCGGTTGACCATTTGGTCTCGTTAATAGCGCTTTTAATGGCGAAAAAGTTAACTTTTCCTTCCTACGTTGCTTGGAGGAAAATTTTGACTATGTATCCCGATGGCGCGATACACTAGTGTACTGGTTGGCTCTCACAGTCATGGTGCTTGCTCTATTTTGTCTCTCGATGGCGCTTTATACTGATGTACCAAACTTCTTTGGCTGGCTTGGCGCTTGTTCTAGCATGCTGCTATCTTTATGGCGACATTCTTCTCGTTTGGTGGTAGGATACCTATCTTGGTTGGATTCTGGGCTGACATCGAGGTACTCAGGTACCGAGTATGTGTCGCAGTACCTATGTGCCAGGAAGGAGGTACTGGGTATATGTGACTTACTACGTACGTGGAATTGCGGTACTGGCTTCACTTGGTATTAGGAGTAACGGCACAGTGTGGTACCTATTCTTCTTGGGTCGTAGTTCTGGCACTTTCTGTGGTACCAGGTAATCAAAGCAATCGCGGCTCTAGCCCTACCAAGTATCGGTTCTTCCTAGATCGTGATATCGATGTTTTCGGGTATTTGGGAGCTGGGAATGGTTCCTACCAGGTAGTAACTTGGTGGAAAATTCTCATTTGGACCCTTGTCAGAAAAGGTTGTTAACAAGTGGCATTAGGCAAGGTGATCTTTTATCACCATATGTTTTTATCTTATGCATGGAAAAGCTTTCACATATTATTAACCATAAACTTATAAAAGGAAGTTGGAAACCTGTCAAGATTTCAAGAGGAGGTCCCGCAATCTCTCATCTTTTCTTCACCAATGACCTTATTCTCTTTGGTCAAGCCTCCTTGCAACAAGCTCAAGTCATGAAAGACTACATTGACATCTTCTGTGATCTATCAGGACAGCAGATTAGCTTCCCCAAGTATAGGATCTATTGCTCTAAGAATGTTAGCAACAGTAATACCAAGACTATAGTTGACATCTGCAACTCTCATATAACCAAGAATCTGGGGAAATACTTGGGTGTGCCCCTTGTTCATGGTCGAGTCACTAAAGATATTTATAAGAAAATTCTTGATAAGACCCAAAACAGGTTGGCCACTTGGAAAAATGCTACTCTCTCATTTGCTGGGAGATGCACTCTTATCAAATCTGTCTCCTTAGCTATCCTCATATATGCCATGCAATCAATCAAACTCTCTACTGAGATTTGCTCTAAACTTAACCAGCTCAACAAGGACTTTTTATGGGGTCACACGGCAGATAGTAAGAAGCTGCATTTGGTTAATTGGGATACTATTTGTCTTCCTAAATGTAAAGGGGGACTGGGCATTAAAAAGTCTAAGCTAATGAATCAAGCTTTGTTAGCCAAAACTAGCTGGTGACTATATCATGAAGAGAATGGTCTTTGAGGAAATTTGCTCAAACACAAATACATTAAAAAAGATGGCTCTGGGTTTCTTGAGCATAAAAATGACAATGGCTGCTCTAGCATTTGGAGAGGTTTCACCTTTGGAGCTAAACTTTGGATGGAAGGATTAAAATGGAGAGTTGGTGATGGGTCTCAAATTGCTTTTTGGACTGATGACTAGTTACCTGGTACTGGTAGGCTTTAGAGCCATGCCACCTTTCCTCTCTCTGATAACCAAATTTTCGAGAAGGTTTGTGACTATATTCTTCATGACGATTGGAATATTCATAAGCTTTGCTTGACTCTCCCCTGGCACATCATTCACAAAATTCTGAGTATACATGCTGGCAGATCCCATAGTGGAAGTGACAACATTATTTGGGGCTTGTCTAAAAATGGAGACTTTTTTGTTAAAAGTGCATATGAGAGCCATTACAAAAATGCTGATCCACTTAACTGGAAGTAGAACTTTCTGTGGAAACTTAAAATCCCACCTAGAGTGCATTATTTTTTTCTGGACTTTAATCCATTGCAAGCTCCTCACAAATGACCATCGGGCTGTTAGGGGCCTCACAATGGATACCAATTGCAATAGATGCAAGGAGGGCTGTGAGAATCTCAACAATGTGTTTAGAGGTTGTAGTGCCTCTCTAAAAATCTGGGAGGACATCTGCAAAGGGATTACAAAATCATAACTTTTTCATTTGGATTGGAGTGATTGGATATTTCAGATCTGAAGTGTAGTACTCCGACCTTGGGTAAAATCCCTGATTATCTTCTCTTTACGGTGGCCTTGTGGTTTATATGGAAATGGAGATGCAAAGATGTGTTTAAGTCTAATTTTGAATCACATGTCTGTGCTGGCAAGGTTATAATGAACTTTGTTGAAGATTGGTTCAAAGCTAACAGTGAATCAGATAACAAGACTGAGATGAAAACTTGCTACATTGCCTGGTCACCTCCTGAGACTGATTGGATTAAACTTAATGTTGATAGGAGTTTGAATCCTGAGCTGGGCACAATATCTGCTGGAGGTGTTATCAGAAATCATATGAAGAATTGGCTGGGAGGATTTGTGTTGAATAGAGGTAAGGGAAACATTATTGAAGCTGAACTTTGGGGTATTTTTGAAGGATTGAAGCTTTTGTGGAAGACTGGGTACAAGAAGGTGGTTGTTGAATCAGATTCTCAGACTTCTATGTCCTCACTGAACAGTATCACTCCTAGATACTACCCTCTTTACAGCATCATTCACTCTTGTAAAGCTTTGATGGATAATAATTGGAATTGCAGCATCCAACATGTCTACAGGGAGGCAATAGAGTTGCTGGTGGTTTGGCTAAACTGGGTCATTGACAAGCATCTGTCATATATACAATATCAAAACAAAAATTTATAAAACCCCAACTATGCACTCAAATGTATTAAACAAGTAGTATGACAAGTTAAGGTATCGTCCACAGAGATTGAGATATAGTTATGATCAAATCTTTACTCTAGTAATAAATGCAATAAAACAAAGTGCAATAAAAGTAAATTGAAATGGTTGATGATTGGAAATTAACTAATATGCAAACTAAGTTTAAACTAATTAAAATGCAACTAAATTAGTAGATGAAAATGGATGATAAATGGACTACGGAGTTGATGGATCCATGAAGCAAACAATGGGCAAAGATGAACTCACAATAATGAACATTAACCAAATGTAACCAATCTAGAGTGTATAGTATTGGCCACCCATAAGTGATTGTTCATGAATGTGCATCTATCAAAATAAAGGATTAATCTCTTAACAAAATCACCAATCCTAGAGTATATAGAATTTATGCTTAATTTCTCACAAGCAACCAACCTAGAGTGTATAGAATTGATTACCCATTAATATTAGATAGAGATTGAGATTAATAAATCTAGATTTCACTTGAGGAGTGTACTCTTGTTCAATCCTTCTATTCAAATGAGCATAAGAGAATCAAATAGAGTGTATACCCAATTCTCTACTCAAATAATTTCTCAAACAATTTGCAAATAGAGGAGTGTACAATATAAGACAAATTATTTTTGAAATCAATTAAAACAATGAATGAAACTTATTTGATAGATTGAAAGAAAATATTAGAGTTCATTACAATACCTATGGTTCACAAATGAATCACATCAACCCCTTAGTGGGGATTTAGCTACTCATGCTAATTACAAAATATAAGCTAAGAGATGAGAGTGAGGAAAAACTCATGAAGAGATTCTCCTTCCTTCAAGCTTCAGTTCCAATCTCCTAGAGCACTTTGAAGTAGAAAATCAAAGAAATGAAGTGTGGGTCTTGGATGTGAAGGGAGAGAATGATTCCTAGATCTAGAGAGAGAAAATGTGATGTATGATGGTGTGCAGGCGTGTGGCTGAAGTCAGAAATGAATCTTTATATAGCCTTCCCAAAAATAGGTCTGATTGCTGATGTGGTCTTCAAAACATACGTAATGTGGGGGTATATGGGCACGGGTAGGGTACCCATACACATACTCTTTAGCAGCTTCCTTCTTCTGTTCGCTGGTAGCTACGCTGGTAAGGACTCGCGCAGTACCAGTGAACAGGGCACTTGGACAATTTTAGAGGATTTTCGATCTTCAATTCATAGGTAGGTTTGCTAGTATGGACCAGCAAAGGTCTAAAGCTTGGATTGCGCGGGTGGTGCAGAGTCAAGGTACCCGCGCACACCAGCGTACTGCCTCATTTCTTCTTGCTTCAATTGGCTTGCTTTGCGCCTGAATTCTCCACCTTATTCTCCAAGACCGGGATTACATTTAATTCCTGCAAATATAATAAAAGAGCCCATAAGACACGAAAACACGCTCAAAAACAAGCCAAGAGATAAGGAATGAGGGCAAAAATATATAACAATTTTGGCACGATCAAATACCCCCAAACCAAACATTTGCTCATCCTCGAGCAAACTCATAACAAAACAACAACATTACATCAACAATGACTCAATCTAAAATTTTCCTATAATCGAAAACAAATAATTCAAACTGTCGCATATCCAACCGGTGATGAGATGCAAGGATGTGTGATAGAGAGAAGTAGACATATGCAAAACATTCTAAAACAACTTGAAGGTACTAGAAGGAAACTCGCACTATCACGAATCTCACACCTAAGAGTGCTCTCATATCGGGTACTATTATCTCTCACACCTTGAGCATAATTTGCTTCAACCCTAATTCTCACCTTGATTCACTCTTATTTTTCCGCTTTTAGTCATAAGTTCACGCTCATGCAAGGTATGCAAAGATAGAATTTATGCATTGGAATCTAATGCATTGCATATATGTAATTGAAAGACCGATAGTGTCTACGAACTAACCTAGGAAGGATTCACTATGCCACGAACATGGAAGATCAAGCTTCAGCAAATATTCCCAATCAAGACTTATTATGGATCAAAAAGGACTTTCCCTTTGGTTGTAATGGGGTCATAGGGTTTAATGAGGTGAACAAAGAAATAGGAAATTTTGAGTTCAAAAATCACCAATCATGCTTAAACATACTCACACATACCTCATACCAAGCTCTACTCAACATTTACACACAAGCGTCGAGGCATTTAATTAAACGCACATTTGTGCTACACAATTGTACTCAATTTGTGTGTACTCAACCATTACATTTCAAGGCTCTTGCTTTGCCTTTTGCATTGATACTTTCCTTTTTTTCTTCTTTTTTCTTTCTTTTGCTTTTTTTTTTTTACTTTTTACTTTTGCATTTGCACATTTACATTTGACAATTTAGCTCTTAGTGCAACTTCGGCACTTTTACATTTTGAGCCCTGCTTGCACATTTACAACATTGCCTAATTACACGCTATTTCATATAAGAGCTTACACATTTCAACCACCTTACACACACACACAACCCACATGATTGGCAATTAAAGAGTTGGTTTGTGTTTGGCTTATGGCTATATGGTTTATTGTGGTTCCAAAAGAAAGGGTTAGTGTGTGGCCTCAAAATTGGCTATAGAGCACACATAAGGGACATAGGAATGTGTTTAGGGATTTTAAGTAGTTAGTGCACATACATTGCCTAAAATCATTTCCACAAATAGTCTATCAAGGGAATGAATGCATTCATCAAGCAATCCACTATATGTATGAAATGTATGTTCTAGGGCATGTGACGCGTATGACAAGAAAAGTGTTTAAGAATAGAAAAAATTATACACTCAATGTGCTTTTGAAATAGGCTTGTGTTTGTGAACTCACGGGTGGTCTCCACTATTAGAACAAGGCGCAAGAGCACTGAGTCCCATCAAATTAAACACAAAAAGGATGGGACTAGCCCATGACAAGCAAATAAGACCCAAGAGTGACAACGATTTGTTACACAAGCTCAAAATGCATTTATACACTCGCCAAAAGCACACGCTCAAGGTATCACATCCAAGCTAGTTAAAGCTCAAAAAATTTGGCCATTGCGACAAATTGAAAATTTTGACCAAAATAACTAAAAATGACTCAAAACATATAAAAAATGACTTGACAAAGGCGCCTACACCCCTAAACCAAAACCCAACATTGTCCTCAATGTTGAAGACAAGAGAGTTCGACCTAGCGACACGCACCTAACTAAACTCAAAACACAAAAACCTAGGCACTAATCATGCACAATCAATGCCCAACAAAATAAAAGACTCAAAAATAGGCTTATCTTAAAATAAGGCATTCTAAGTAAATATGGCAATTAAGTTCAAAGTTTAACCACATCAAGTATCCATTCACAAAATTGTCGGAATGGGGTCAGTGACCCCCAAACCAATTTTTACTATATGCTCATTCTAGTAAAAGTGTACGTATGAATTCAAAACACTCAAACCGAAGTGGGCTATATAAAAAAAACCTATATATTCATATGCATTATCCACAAGAGCCTTCGGCTCATCAAATCAAAAATGAATGAATCAATAAATTCAAAAATTAAAAACCAAAATTCCATTCATTCACAGATATGCAATATGTATGTCCACATTCACCAATAATCCACAAATGTCTATAAACACAAATAAAGAGAAATATAGTTCATGAGTTTAAGTTGAAGAGATGAAACCAAGGTGGTTGCTTTCTTGTAATCTCAAAGTTGATTATGTTCTCGTCCGTTTTATGAGCACTCTTGGCTTGTTTGTCTCTCCGAGACGTGCAAGTTGTTGGTGTGTCAATTCCAAGAGATAAAGAACATATCATTAAAGCACAAATTCCAACCAAAAAGGTTAAAAACCACACAAGTATATCTCAAACCAAATACTTCTCAAATCAAATATCATCCACCATTAACTATCTAAGTTATCCACCAATTATTTAAGCTAAATGAAATTTAAAGACAAAGTAAAATCTGCAGAGAAGTAAATAGTTCTACCTTACAAATTAACTAATGAAAAAAAAACTAAAATAGTTAAAATGGCATGGCAAGTAATGGCTCAAAAAGGGATGCATGTCACTCATCCTCTGACGACTCTTCACTGTCATCAACAGCTGGTCCTTTCTGTTTTGGATCCACTTCAGCTCGTACACCCTCCTCAAACCCTCTCTTGGACCTCTTCAATGCTGCTCGATACTCTGCTCTATAAGCATAAACCACTGGCCCTCCTGAAAGTGATGATGGTGGTTCATTTCTCTACTTCTTCCTCGAATATGGCATAATCTGAAGCTCTTTCACGCATCTTTGTGATGTTTGTCCATAAGTCTTCTACATTTTCCACTGCTTCTCGAACTTCTTGTCTGCTCTCCCGTATCTCCTTGGTAAACTCTGTGCTGATCTGATTTAAGGTGGTTTAGAGATTGGATATTCTTGTGATCAGTGTCGTCCAAGCACTTGGTTGTCAGCTGTTTCCTGTGGATGTGATGGTCTATCAAGGTCCATATAGTCTTGTTCTTTAGAATGACTGCTCATTCCTTCCGGGACCTTAATTTTCTTCTTCCCTGTCTTCTTTTTTCTGGCTCATTGGATCTCTCTCAATCATTAAACTTTTCCAGGTAGTCATCCTAATGTCTGAAGGAGCTAGATTAAAAGTATCTTTCCCAAAATCAACCTCAGCCCTTCTACAAAATTCGGTAATAAGACAAGGGAAGATAAGTGACTGGGAATCAGACATCATTCTTCCTACTGTGATGATGTCAGACTTGATCAATACCCCTACATCAATCAACTGCTCCTGCTGAATACAGTACAAAATGGTTGCTAACTCATATGGAATAATGGAATAATGATTTCTTGGCCTAAGCGAGTTGATGATGAAAAGATTCCAAAACCCAATTCTGCCTTCAGGTTGGAGTGCTTAATAAGATACTTTGGGGTCACCCAAAAATCCATAGGCTCAATGACAAGTGTGTTGGCTAAGCTAGTGCTCTGGCAGACATATAAATCATCCTACATCACTCCATCATGCATTTCTTTTAGCTCCTCAGGGTCCTCCAGGAATCCAATGTCAAAATAGCTATTAATGTGGACAACATTCAACTTTACTTCTTTTCCTCTAACCATGACTCCTACGCCACGTCGTTAATCATTTGGATTCATTGCCGCATAAAATTTCTCAATTACTCTCCTACAATATTGGTTAGGAGTTTCAGTGAATGCTTCCCACCTTAACCTCTCTATCATTCTAGGAATGGGAGTATCCTTAAGGGCCTTGATTTTAATTCCCTTCTCGATGATCATATGAGGACCACTGAGGAACTCCAGCCTGGTATTGAATTCCTTGTTGAGAGTGGCGATAATGGCACTCCTCAAAAACTGTATCTACACCCCTTTCGTAACTACACCCATCAAAAATTTTAAAAAATCTCTAATTTGTAAATAAACTCCATTTAATGCCAAAAATACCATTTCTTTAAATGTATTGTACTGTATTTTTATAAGTATACACCACATATAACTATTATTATATTATTTAATCAATTTTATTATTATTTCCAATTTTGTTGTTATCTTTAATTCTGTTACCATTCTTTCTCTTCCGTACAATTCTTTCTCTTCCCTACTTCTTTTCTCTTTTCAGTTTTTTCAAAATCAAACTCCATTTTCGTTATTTATTTTTCGTTAAAAATCCATTTAAAAAAAAAATTATTGGAGAACCACTTTCTGCTTGAGAAAGTTATAGGAATACAAGATTCGTATCTTGTCCCAATTGATGTGGGACTAGATAGATGTTAAATGATATTTCAAAACAAAAAAAAAAGGCAAGTGTTCCATGAAATTGAAGAGCATCTAATATATATTTATAAGAAAGAACATCTAATATTGATAAATTAATAAAAGTCTAAAGTGTGTTTAAAATAAATAAAATATATATATAATATAGTTAATTTAAAAGTCTGTATATATACATAATGATTTTGTTCTTTGAATTAAAAATAATAAAAAATAATTTAAAACTTAGTTTTTCACAACCAAATTTATTTCATGATTTTGATTCATTTTTTCAAACTTAGCAACAAATTTGTATTTTTTTTAAAAAGATTGAAAATATATTTGAAAGAGAATCTATGGTTTATTAAAATAGAAAGAGTTTTTATGATATATATTAATATCAAACCATTAATAGGAAAAAATATTACAAAAGATTTAAATAGGAAACTAATTAATAATTGTTGGTGGTGTACTAACAAACAATTAGTCATCTTAGTAATTTTAGTTGAGGGTATTATTGAATTTTTAAAAATATAATAATTTGAGGTGCTCACTCTAAATTATATGTATAGAATATATTTATAAAATGGACTCAATTCATTTTTTATATAATATGTATAGTATATATTCATTTTTTATATAATATGTATAGTATATATTTAAAAAATTGAGGCTGTGAAGGGCGGGCCTAATTATTGTTTTAATTATATGTATGGAATATATTAAAAAAAATCAGATTTCTGAAAAACAGAGGACCAATTTTGTTCAAAACAAATTTTGTTTGAATTATAAATAAAGAGGCTCTTTTCAGATTTCTTGCCTCGGGCCTTCAAATACGTCAGGACCGGCACTAGGTATCAGAGATTATATCACATTATTTGGAAGAATTTAGGAAAAAAAAAATTAAGACATCTACTGTTACTCTTATTTGATAACTGGTCGGCAAGGGTTGATTTAAAAAAATGGAGAAAATCAAAAGTAATTTAACAAAATATTATAATTTCGTTTTTAACCAAACCGAAATTCTAATTGTTAGTAGCCACATTTAATTGCAATTACTAATCTGCCCTCGTTAAACAAAAAACATTAAACCCTTATCTCAAACCTATGACCTCAAAATTATTAGCATGATACTAATGACCAACTGGCGACTAAACTTACAAGTCAAGTTGAATGTTATTAATGATAAAGAGACCAAACCTTGTGTTTGAACAGATTTTCATTAAAAATGTCCTCAAGAGACCAAGAAAACACAACATCAGAGAAACCACGGTTGGGTACTCATTGGCAACTGTAATTCCCTTTCTAGAACCTTGATCACTTTCCATCATTTCCATTCTCTCTATATGATCTATATGACTGTATCATCAACAAAAGGGAAAATTACACTAACTTACCCCGATTATATACATAATTACACTAAAACCTATGAAAATATCAAAATAATATAAACATACCCTCTGATCCGTTGATTAACATTAATTTACCCCGATTATATGTATAATTACACTAAAACGCGTGAAAATATTAAAATAACACAAACATACACTCTGATCTATTGACTAACGTTGACCACCGTTAGTTAGTCACAACTCACAAATGAGAAGAATTATCGCTTTTATCTTTATAGAAATAATACTTAATTATATAAAATCAGTTAATTAATTAAAAATAAAAATATTAAAAAATATAGTATATAAAAAAGGTATTGTTGCGGATGTTTGGGAGGATGATGATGTTAATTTTATTACAGTATTATTTATTTATTTTTGATGATGATGATAATTTTTTTAATTAATATTTATTATCTTTTTAATTAGTTGTTTAATTTTAAATTTTAATTAATATAAAATTCTGCTTCAAGAAAGCCCATTTCAGCAAAGACACCCTTTAATTTTAAATACTCAAAACCAAAAAAAAAAATACTTAACAAGGAAAGCAAGCAAGAGGATGAGGTAGTGATGCAGCGCAGTACGTGAATAAAACTTTTATGCCAAAAGAAAAAACTTAAGATAGAAGTTAAATAGACAGTAGTGCAGTTCGTGAATAAAACTTTTATGCCAAAAGAAAAAGCTTAAGATAGAAGTTAAATAGACAGTACTGTACGTAGTACAATTACAATTTATAGCATAAGAGATCAGAATATCAGATGTCCAATCAAAGGTCTCTCTTCTTCATTTTTATAAAATATATTTTTTTAGACCAATTACGTGGGAATTGCCGAATTGCTTTGGAATTTTAAGAAAATTACCAAGCTGTTCCATTATGTTTCATTGTTCTAAAGAGGAAAGTATACCAAAGAGGATCAGAATCCTCTCGTTGTCTTATTTTTCCTTAACATTTTATAATTTAATGATACCTAAGTAAAATAAAAAATATATGGTCAAAATTTGATCACTTTTTTCTCTCTTAGAAAATTTAATATTTTAATTATACTTGAAAAATGCCAAAAAAAAAAAAACAAGGATCAAGGAGAGGATCATGATCCATACCAAAGATCACCTCTAATGTAGCTCTAGGTGTGTAACTCAGCTGATAGATGGACGAGTTTGGGGTTTTGATAAATGACTCTAACGTCAACGGTTCGAATCATGCCAATGATAAATGCTTTAACAAAATATATGGTTTAGATAAGTTTATAGATAAATTCTGTTAAAAAAAAAAAAAAAAAGTCACATTGATCAAGTTTCTGTCTGCATTATTTTGCCAAAAAAAAATACTTATCACTCAAAACCTTAAAAGAAAAAAAATATATCGTTGTTTATACATTAGTAACGAGTCTAATGATTACTCTAGTTGGTCAAGGGTCATTTTTACATTAGTAATGAGTCTAATGATTACTCTAGTTGGTCAAGGGTCATTTTTTATTTTTTATATCATTAATTATTTATTACTCTTCATCATGTTTGTTGTTTTAATCATTTATGAAATTAAAAATAATTTGTTATTTGTAAAACAAAAACAAATAGAGTTTATTGATGGTTACACCTTACGATCTATAGTTGGAAAGATATAATAAAAGTTAAATCCTATTTGATGTTTTAGTGAAAAAATGTTCGATGACGCTTGTATAGGCATCTAAAACATAATAGGCCCACCACACCACACAATGAGGCATTTTGAAAGAGAGGAACAAAACACTATTTTAAATTAAATTTTTTTCGAAATATTCCGTTGCCAGGATTTGAACACGGGTCTTTCGGGTGAGAACCGAGTATCCTAACCAACTAGACTACAACGGATTGTTGGATTAAGAAGAGAAAGTTTAATAATAATATTTTATTCATTGTCGTGTCTTTGGCTCCTAAATAGCAAGATGGTTGTATAACCAGGAATTAATCCACACACTTCTGGTATGAAGCCTGTAGAGTGTAGACTACAAACTGATTTTGTATTAACGAAATATCCTTGACCTTCGAGTCACATCAGCTGTCTCGACCGAAACTAGTCTTTGAAGTAAAAGTCAGAAGAATTCCCTCCATACAAGGTAACTCATTTGTTTACATAGTCATGCTATCCATCGTCAAAAATTCCTGAATTCTTATTCAACTCAAAAATACTCAATAGGTTATATGTTTGTTCAAAATTCCTTTTTTGGTCCCTCAAAAAGCATCAACACGACCAAGAACTTGGATTTTTATAAGATTTGGGCTCGATGTTTTCATCTCTATCATCACATTCTAATAATACATTTCCCCCTCTTTTACTGAAATATTCCTACAATGTTATGAGCTTACAACCACCAACCACCACACAAAACTGAGAACAGGATTCCATCAGTGACGAACAAAAAGGAACAATCACATAGTCAGTTATAGGCAAAGGAGGAACCAACATGAACCGGGAAGCAATCTTCAATGCCACACAATAACCTATTCCAGAAACCCAAAACGGACTGCCATCAAAAATTCAAACCAACAAATCCTAATCTTGACCGTTCTGACTTTCATCTTTGAAAAGCTTGATCATATCATCGATTCGAAGAATTGTTATGGCTGCTTCAGTTGCAAACTGCATTCAGAAGATGTTTGGAAATAGTGTTAAGGGGTCATGAAACCAAACTTTACCAACATTGGTCATGGGTTTTGTATTATTCGTGACTTTTACCTGAATGATCTTCACTTTGCTCATTGCAGGCTCAATAACTCCTGCTTCCAAGTTGTTACGAACGGCCGCCTTTGTAAGGTCTAGTCCCATGCTGCACCAATTTGAGGAAGCCGAACCAAATACATAATAGAAAAGAATCTTAGTCAGTGACAAAATTCATCAATTTGCTACAAATGCTTCTCTAGTTTATATCATAGTTCCAATGCATTGTGGTTGATAATGAACCATAATCAATAAATAATACCTTGATAAATGTTTTTTATCGGCCTTGGTTTGAGCAGTGTGGTGGTAGGCCCGTAGCTTCGCAACTAACTCGGTTGCATCCTTAGCAGCATTTACAGCGAGCACCTGCACATCATACACGCTTCCAAAATAAGTCTAGATAAAATAAAAGCTTATGCATCAAGCATCAAAAACTAAACCCACCTTAGGGATAATTAATAAGGACTCGGCAAACTCAGTAATTGCCAGCTGCTCCCGGGATCCTAGAGTCGTAGCAAGGTACTCCAAATACACAGATAGGGCAGACTCAACTGCACCTCCACCTGCTACCACCTAAATTGCAGGTACAACCGTACAACAATAAACATCAAAGAGTGATATGACAATTACTATTTACTAATATAACAACCCATCTAACAGTGAACGTTCACAGGTTGAAATTAACAGATCAATGTGAAACTTATAAATATAGATTAAGGTCAAAATAATCAGCAAATGCTCAAGTTTACCGTATTTGACTCAAGGGTCCTCTTGACAATTGATAAAGCATCATGAAGAGCTCTCTCCATCTCATCAAGCATATAGTCATTGGCTCCTCTAAGTATCAAGGAAACCTAGAGAACAATAAGACTAGGAAAATCAGAATGCATCATAAGGTATTACCAATCAATAAGTATTAGGCGGAAGAAATAAAAATAAAAGCATATTTGATAAATTTTAAAGTAAATTATGCATTGATACAGTACAAAACACAGAACATGAGCTTTAACTCCATTGGTAAAGTATTAGGTAGAGATGCACATCTAGGGAATGGGGATGGATATAGGGTCCCTCCATCCCCATCCCCACTTCCCAGAACCTTCCCCCATTCCCCCCCCCCCCCCCCCCCGGGATGGGCGTGGGGGCCCATTGGGGCGGGGGAGGGTCCCCCCACCCCTATCCCCATCCCCATCCCCGCCCCTAAACCCCATTTGGGGAAAGTGGGGATGGGGGTGTTTGGGGGGAGGTTCCCCTGCCCCCACCCCCGTCCCCCATTTCCCCCATTTCCAATCCTAATATTTTTCAATCCGAAATTTATAATTTTAGATTCGAAATTCAATCATTCCAATCCTACGAATCACCATATTTCGATATCCAATCCATATAATTGTCCAAAATTAATAGAAATAACTATATTAATTTAGTATTACACATAAAAGTCTAATCAAATTCACAAAAAAACTAAGTACATTCAACTGTCAGGTTGTTTTAGTAATGGAACCAAAATTAATAAAATTAAATTTATTTTTAAAAAAATAAAAATATATAAAAATATATAAAAAATATATATTATATACATATGGGGAATGGGGAATGGGGGAATGGGTCCCCACCCCCATTTAAAGAAATAGGGAAATGGGGGTGGGGGTAGGTCCCATCACCCCATCCCCATTTAGGTTATGGGGGCAAAATTTGCCCCCACCCCCACCCCCAAACCCCATTTGGGGGCAAAATGAGGGTGGAGGCAAATAGGGGTGAGGCCCCGTGGGGGAAATGCCCCTCCCTGCGCCCCACCCCCCCAACCCCCCCCCCATTTCCCCATTTGGGGAAAATGGGGATGGGGAATTTTGGCGGGTGGTATATCCATCCCCAACCCTAGTTGCCCGTTTTTCCCCATTTCCCCGTTTCCCCGTTTCACGTTTGATTAAAAAAATATATTCTATTACAAATACAAACTAAAATCCATTAGTGCACAAATACATAATAAAATCATAAAGTGTTACATAATATATTTATTTATTTATTTATATAAGTTTTGGGGGAAATGGGGAAATGGGGATGGGGGGCCATTTCAATTTGGGGATGAAAATCATCCCCATCCACACCTCATTCCCCATTTTTCCCCAAAAAAATTTCCCCAAATGGGGATGGGGATGTGGGGATTTGGGGATCCGGGGGAAAATGTGCATATCTAGTATTTGGTAGTAACAGAGTAAGCCTCAACTTCAATTCTCAACCCAAAAAGTATAAGAATGAAAAGGAAAAACGAACAGGCAAATTAGGTTTTGAAGTAAAGCAGTGTTAAAATAAGTTCAATTGAAGCAAATCACACACAGCGCATGAAGTTTTTGTGTGCTTTATCATAATCACATCATCATCAGCAACACGCTCCTCCACCACTTCATCAGCAGATCCAAGAAGTGATGAATCAAATGTTTCATCTCCTTCCATATCAGCAAATGTTGAAACCTGACAATAAGTTTGAAAGAACATGATTAACAGCATAATCGGGCAGCCTGCTATTTAAAATTAACTACAAGCAATGAGTAAACAGATAAATTATTTATAACTAATTTGTGATGGATCCACCATACGGGAAGCGGAATAAATGACAAAAAATTCACATAAGCAAAATGAAAGAAAAAAGTAATACAAAGTTATTGAAATCAAAAGGACAATTTTTTTTTTTTTGAAACGCAATATCAAAAGGACAATTAAACATAAAAATAACTGCAATGCAATGATTTGGGGACATTCACAGAATATTAATTAAATACAATTGTATGATACAAAAATAAATAAATAAAGAGAGAGGATTTCAAGTTTAAAGTTTTGGTCCTTTTCGTCCTTTCTTCACCAAAATTTATAAACTAGGCAGAAAATCTATACATAATTAACAACATATAAACTATATTTAATAGACTATATCCAAAGTTCATCCATGATAGCGCTAGAATTAGTGACTATTGATAGTAGATGAATCCTAACAATTAATTATATGACTGAAGCAGAGTAGGAATATACCATGGTTGCACCAGTTGCCTTGGCAATGTGGCGCATATCCTCCTTCCGAACACGTCTCACAGCAATAGCCCCAGCCTCCACAAAGTACTGAATTAACAAAAAAAAAATCCAGTAAAAGAGAAATATTATTTTAGTAAAACCAGGCTTGCTTTCAAATGTCTTACAGGGTAAGTAATAAATTAAAGGGACACAAGTTACCTACATACACCAAAAGTACAGTGAAAAAATTCATATATACATTTTATTTCCCAAAAATTAATAAGCAAACAAAGAGATAGAAGTTCTTCTTGGAAAATGACACTATCAAACTTAGATGATGTAGGACTAACAAAAGAAAGAGAGTAGATAGAGAATTAGGGTTTGGGAAGATAGAAAATTAGAAAAAAGGGGGAAATTATAGAAGAAAGAAAAAATGAGGCTGGGAAATATTATTAATATTTATTCATTCAAGTCTCCATACAAGACTCTGGAGGGGCCATTTATAGTGGACAAACACAAAGATATAGGCAAAACTAATCTAACCGGTCTCTTAAAAGAGATATTATTCTTAAGATAAAACATAATAATATCCAGATAACTATTTCCCTCCCTTGAAATTACGGTTAACATAAGTTATCAAGTCCTTAAGGTAATTCCCCATCATTAGATCTCTGCATCAATGGATAAAAATTTACCAGTAGTAAAACACAGTAGTACAAGTTTCATGAGATGCTAAGCAAAGACTACTATAGGCATAAAGGCCAATTAACCATGGAAACCTCAAAACATCACAGCACCTGCAGGCACAGCTAAAAGATGTTGGACCAAAAAACAATAAAAGTACAGATATCATAGGTGAAAATGCTTTCTCCTAATCACATACTAAATTGTAATGTGCTCTAGCAAAATAGTCCACTGCCACACTGCCTATCATGGAATAGCTGAAATAAGTTGGAGAGAGAAACTTGCCTTCAGAGCCATGTCATCAATTCCTTTCGTTGTCAGAACAACATTGGCTCCAGCTTTCAGAAGTTTCCCAATGCGCTCTTTTGTCATATCAGCTTCCCTGTGAAGGTACTAGTATCATCAGTGGCAGATTAATGCAATGAATTGCATACATTATAGGGTAATTTTCCAATTCATATGTATCAGAAAGGTCATTAAAACTAACCCTTCAAAAGCCAAAGGGTAAAAATGGAAAAAATATTTAATGCCCGTAAAAGGAAGGCAAATGGACCAAATCAACCTTTGTTGTAATCCAATTGCCTTAGACAAGACAGCAACTCTTGAAAATCGAAAATATTTGCAGTTAGTGAACACATGGTTCTTTTCGGATTTTAATATGACCTATGTATTCCGGTTATCTGAAAGTTCATGATTGTTTCTTGTTAATTTAATAATACAATATTCAGTTGTTTTGACAAACAAATAAGTCTAAGAGACCTTGGACAAGTTTCATACCCGCAATATAGCAAATCATGCAGATATAAAAGTATATCAATAGTTTCACACTTTGACTGTGCAAGGTCGCAACAGGTAAAAAAATTTTGAATCGCCACAATTATGTAAGCACAACCATCGAAGTGGCTGTAATTTGGAGTAGCATGTTTCAGAATTTTAAAAACTTAAAACAAGGTAGTAAATTAAGGTTCATTTAATCCAGTGTTATAGTAAACATGAAGCGCTAGTCGGGCAGCAGACTAGTGCCTAGCGCCTAGGCGGCCGGAATTTTTTTTTTTTCTACCTATTAAACCAATAATAAAACTCATATTACTACCAAATTCAATCAAAATCATCAACATCTAGTCCATATCCACAAAAACCAATGAAAAACCAATCACAAATTGTCAATTTCAGCATAAAACACATGTTGGCTCACATTGGACAATAAATAACACGGCATAATTTATAAAATAATTAACATGCAATCATCATACTAACAACAAAGATGTTCAAATTAGTTTTTAAGTTATAGTTATTCCCAATTCAGACAAAACCAACTTCATAACATTATCAATGCATCTTTATGTTGGGTTGTGAATATTGGATTAGTTTAGTAGCGCTACGCTGATGCACTCGGGGGTCGAGCTTTAGAACAATTTAAAACCCAAATTGGGTCAAATTTTAAGACCCGGGTAACATTGGGTCAAAATGGGTCTCCAAAACAATTTAAAACCCAACATTTATCATCCACTAGTGTGAATCACGATATGGGGTTTGGGTGTTTTGGGGGTGTTTCAAACGCACAAAACGGCACCGTTTCAACAGTCGTTTTTTTTTTAATAAAAAAAACGGCTAGGAAAGTCAACGACTTTGACCCCGCTTAGCACGAAAAATCGGCCAACTCAGCCGATTTTTTTTTTGGCCACCTAATATGGCCGAATTGGCCGTAATCAGAACAGCTGAGCCAGAGTCTCGGCGGGTCCCGAGACCATTTTTTCGAACACTGATTTAATCTGATCACCTTTGACGAATTTTCTCAAGCTCCCTGGGATCAGAGACCAAGACTTGAACACCCAATTGCATCTTTGTCTTCTGAAGATTAAAGTCAAGACAGGCTATCCTTGCAGGTGCAACTCTAAGAGGCATTCCTTGGGCAGCACGGCCAGTATTAAGAGCATATCCATTCAACAAGTAACTATCTCTTGCACTTTTTCCATGAGCTTTCAAAAGATTGATTCCCTAGAATATGGGAAGAGCAACTAGATCAGTATTACTTTTGCCATGCAAAGCAAAACAGAACATATAAAGTAAATAACCTTATTAAGTTGTTAGTTTAAATATGGGAAGAGGACTCTCCGGATGCAAATACACAACCACATACATTAACCTTTCATGGCTTTTATATTGCAAAATGTGGAAATACCAACCTTGATTGGGTATTTAATTTCCCCTCGAGCATTGGTCATCTTTACCGATTGTACAGCATCTACAACCTATAAAGATAAATTAACATAAATCAGTTAAGCAGAGAGTCATGGTTCAGGGGTATTACCTTGTTCATGGAAAGAAAAGAAAAAAAAAATATCATAACAAAAATATTTCTTTAGAAACGAGGCTATCATACAAATACTTGAAAATAAAGATTAATGATGCCAATAATGAAGTTCAGCGTTTCGTTGAGCAGTGTGCTGGATTGCAAGTTTACTAACAGATGTGAAAAAACAAGAGTACAAAGCAAGATCAACGAACATCTAAAGTTTAGCAGGGAAAAACATACCAAATTCGCAAAGAAGTCACTGTCACCACCAATCAACTTCGAGGACATACTTGTCTTGGCACAATTTACTAAAGAATCTTTTCCAAGCTTTTCAACCTTGAAAACCAAAATCAAGAAAAACACAATTATCAAAAACACAGTCAAAAGAACAACATAACCAATGCATTTTCATTCCCCACAGCAACACATGCATGGCATTCATGGTGTAACTTAGCAACTGTTCAACTCAGAACTAGGTCTAGATCTTGCTCAGGCATTACATCACCAAACTGCTGCGTACCCCATGGGCAACCAGTACCAAATTTCCATCTACCGTTTCATAACACAGTTTATGAAACTGAGACCACATACATAATATCAAATGAACAACTCAATTGTAAAAAAAGATAAAATGACTGGCTCAGTCTTACCTTCACTGCCAATTTTTCTTCAACATATTTGCATGCTTCCCTCATTGCAAGCTGTATAAGAGATATGAAAAAAGGCATAGGATCAAATCGTAAGGGAAAACATAAACTATATAATTGTACTTGAACAAAAAATACACAGTTACTCACCCTGTATCCACTGATAATAGACGTTGGATGAATCTTATTCCTCACCAGATCATTTGCCCTCTGCAGAAATGAAAACCAAATCATACACTACCAATACTCCATCCCACCACATCAGTGGGTTTCCAAACAAACCATGAGAGTTTAAAGCAGACAACTTAAGGTACAATATATCATATGCAAGATATAAACTAGCTGTAGTTACCTTCAGCAACTCTGCTGCCACAATAACTACTGATGTCGTTCCATCTCCAACTTCTCGGTCTTGAAGCTCAGCCAACTCCACAAGTACCTGCACCTCACAAATGAAAAATTAAACATCACGGGTGGAAAAAGATTCAAGGAAATTGAGAAAAACGCGACTATATCGACCTTGGCTGCTGGGTGCTCAACTTCTAACATCTTAAGAATTGTTGCGCCATCATTAGTAATTGTTACATCACCAATATCATCAACAAGCATCTGCAATTAATCAGCAGAAAAACGAGTCAGTGATGTAAAATCCTAGCATAAGCAAAGAGCAACTTATCGTGTACATATATTGATATACACCTGTCACCTATTGTAGAGTTAACCTTTTGATAAACCATAACAGGCTTCAAAACTAATGATCTGCCACTAAGTTGGAAGAAACTATGCTATTAACAGTTTGGTGCTTCCACAAATTAAACAAGCAAATAATGCAACAGAAACAAAATCAAGTAATGGGGATGATACCTTGTCCAGTCCAACTGGACCAAGTGAGGATTTGACGATGTTTGCAACCGCTTGACACGCCATTACTACACGAATACCGAACAAACAAACTTCAGTCAAATCCACACAACAACACGAACAAAATGAGAACAGCAGAGAGAGAGCACGAAAGTTACCGTTTTGGGTGCGAACATCTTGGCCGGACTGGCGCTCGCCAAGAATATCAGGCGTTTGTGCTGAGACAGCCATTTCTTAATCTCTTGGCTAATTTGGCGGTGCACGAGTGTGGATTTTTGCTAAAATTAGGGTTGGGTTCTGAGAGATTGAATGAAACGGGAATGAAAAAGCATGTACAAGTAGCCATTGCTAGTGTGATACAAAAGGATGAAAACAGACTGTTGAGAATTTGGATGTGTAAAAGGGCCGGGCTGGGCCGGGTCGGGTCAGGCTCATCCATTGTGTTACATTTTTGGCTCCTTCCCCTCTTTGATATACCACATGGAGGTATGGCCGTATCAAGGTTTGAATTTGGACACTGTCGGACTGAATGAGGGTGATTTGTATTTTGTATTAAACACATCAAAAATGAAAAAGAATATACAAAGAGGAAAATTTGCTTTCATCAATCAGAACATATATTAATTAGGCTATGCTGTGTTCAGTTCAATGGTTTAAATTTAATAATTTAATAGAACCGTTTTGCCTAATACAGCTGAGACGCTGAGCAGAGGGAACACTCAAATTTTGAGTTTCAGATTCTCTTTTTAGTGGTTTTTCTTCAAATGTAGTTTTTTTCTTTTTCTTTTTCTTTGTAAATGAGCAACCAGAACTTTGTCATAAACACAGCATGTGATTGAGAAGAAAAATATAGTACATATTTCTGTTTCAACACATTTTCTCATTTCAATGGCACAATTATTGTTACATTAAAAATTTACAAATATGCATAATAGAAGTGAATCAACGTTTCTGGCCTTTTTTCTTCTTTGGTTTTCTCTTGGGCTTGTTCTTTCCCTTGCCCTTGTTTTCATTTTCCTGTTTGCTGCCACTGTTTCCAGAAACACCAATATATGATGAAGCCCCCGCCTTGCCCTCATCATCTGAATCGCTACATTCCGCAGCCTTGTTGTCATTGTTTTCCTCATCACATTTGCCAGCTGATGCAATGAAAACAGTCTCTGATTCCGTTCTCTCAAAGATTGCAGATAACTGCAAGAACAACTTATTCAAGAAAGGCTCCATTGTTGCCCTTCTTGACTGCAACCTCTTGAAAAGTTCTCCAATAGTGGAAACATTTTTCTTGAGTTCCAGCTCGCTGCAATATCAATCATTCATGTAAAGCTAATTTAAATACCAATCACTTTCTGTTAATGGAAACCTATGCAACAACTTTGAGTCACACCAGCAATAATACAAATATGCCCATTTTAAGTTGATATTCTGAAAAGATTAACCAAGGATAAGTTGCATAAAAAAGTAAATTGCAATTCAACACCATGTTCTTCAAACTGACCTCACATCAAGAGCAGCATAAAGTTGCCTCAGTTCTTCAACCATGCTAGCTGCTTCTTCGAATAGGCTTCCATCTTCATTGTCGGAAAAGTCCATTGCAGTACATTGATGCCGTACAATTATTTCTACAACCACCTGTACAATACAAAATCAAAAACTAGACACGAAAAACTCATCATGTCATACGCTTTAATCTGAAGTCAGCAAATAATTGGCCTACCTTAATAGTTGCGGCATTTAACTCTATGCTCATAAGATATTTTTCATGCTCTACCAGATTTAACGCACCAACCATTTTCCAGAATAGTCTCAAGTTCATCATCACATTAACCTCGCTTTTGTTACCTTCAACAATGAAGACCTGATCTAGTGGGGACGCAGAGTTTGAAGAAGTAATATCTGAATTCTTCCCTTCATCACAAAAGTCTAGAGGAAGTGCTTCCGGCTCAGTAATACCAGCATAACCTTCAGAGTCATCAAATTTTGGAAATAACATTCTTAATATGTCCTTGCATTGACTGACCTTCATGTCTACAAAAATTGCACCTGGACTTTTAAATTGAGAACAATCCTTCCCCAAACTCACAATTACAAGGGGATTGCCAATCTTTGTAAAAGCATTAGCAAGCATATTCACATTTAAATTCTTACGTTTCCATCCTCTGCAAAGGACATCATAAAATTCCCGGGGAAGTTTGTTGGTAATAAAGCCCGAACCCAGCAATTCAAAAAGTGTGTTTCCACAACTCCCAAAGTTCAAATGAATCAAACATACTATGACAACCAACCTCAAAACCACCGGAGAATAGTCCATAGGATTTGTACTACATTTTCTGACCCAATCCATAGTTTCCATCTGATTGAAAAGCAACTCCCGAACAATATTAATTAAAGACTCAAGGACATAACCCAAGGAATGCCGTACATCAGCCACTAAGTAAGTTTGGTTGAAGTTCCCTTCCTGATGGGTAAGCCAGTCAACAAAAGAAGACTCAGTTGTTATAATGTAACCCTGGATTGAAGACAACATGATTAAAAGGCGCTCAATAAGATACAAGAAACAAGCTGGCGATATATAATCATATAATCTCCAGTTGGCACTGTAAGTATCCAGCAATGCTCTATGGAATTTCTGAACAAGAAACACCTTGCTTTTAATGCATGGTGCAGAACCTTGCTGAGATTCTAATCCCATATTTTCAGCAAAATTCTCTAAGAATGCTTTCCATGGCGAATTTCCAGCACACCTTTTCACAACTTGCTGATATAATTCATGGTGCAGCCTACCAGACCCTAGAGTCATTACTGCCAAGCGTCCAATCTGCCCATAAGATAGCTTATTCTTCAAGCCAGTGCATTTAAAAATAACTTCTTCAAGCATACTCCTACAAACCTCTGTTCGTCTAAGAGAAAAAAGATTCTCTCTCAGTTGTTCTTGCCAGTCTAGAGGAAACATGTAGCCAAAAAAGTGTTCAGTTGATAGTTCAAGAAATTTTTGAAGTGTCTTAGCAGCATGGTGCAGGTGGTCTGGAAACTTGAAATCTGAAAGAAATTTTGCAACCTCATAGATATAAGTAAGAGACCTAAATTGACAGAAAATGGGCATTGAATTCTTCATTGAATGCTTATAGAGGGCCTCAAGATTGTGCAACACCTTCATACCAACAGATAATAACTCTGAACTCCAATAACTCCGAGCAGCAGAGACAAGCTGGCGGACATCAATAGAAACCAACTTCCCACTCCCTTGAGCACATCTGCAATCCCATTCTCTCACCCAGTCAGCATCACAATTCAGTAAAATATAAATGGTATCAAGACTGCCCCATGATTCACACTGTTTCCATACACCCAAGTAATTTAAGCAGAAGTCACTATAACCTCTATAGTCAATATCATCCTGGGTTTCGAGACGTCCAAGACACTCAAATATGTTCACAATCATATCTTTCCAATAATTCCAAAAGTAGACCAGTGTCTCAATAGATTCCTTGTTTTTACAGATTTTGTATTCTGAAAACAGTTCTGGATTCCAAACCATTTCATCTTCCCACTCGTATTTAGAGGTATTTGAATGAAGATGAACATCCAGAATCATTCGAGTGGATAATATCTCACCTTTCAAACTCTTATGTCTCTTAGAAGCATTTAACAGTTGATTCAACCTGGGTAAATTAGCTTGATCATTTGATAATATTTCAGCCTCTGTGAAAACAAATTCATAGAATTGGTTTGGTTCCATTTTTGCCAAGCACTAGGCTTTCTCTAGCAGCTCTTCTTTTTGGCTAAACTGCTTTAAGGGCCAGCCTTTGCTCCCGTGAGACCAAAGAGAGTTGGAAAATATATAATTGAGGGTAAGCATTGACGCCTCTTTGAAATTCCCAGCTTTCTGTAGCAAATCAGCTGCAAGAAGAATATCTCCTCTCAGTTTTGCAATACTTGCAGCATCCAAAAAGTTCCCTGACTCTTCTTCCAACAACAGAAGCTCTTTCAAACAATTTTGAGACTTCAAAAAGTTGCGCTTCAAATCCATGGAATGAAAAGTTCTAACAAATTTCATCATGGATTTGCTATCTTGATGCTCATGAAAATGTAGAGCACAACTCTCTAGAAAACCTTGTTCAATTTTGTATATATCTTCTGTTCTTCTAACAACAGCAACATCTGTATTAGCATGTTGTTTCCAGTAGTGGATACACTGTAAACCCAATTCAAAAAGCTTTCCTTTGGAGCAAACGTTCAAACATTCTGAGAAAAAATTGCCTCTGGCATATACTTCTGCTGCCTGCTCATAACACCCTGCTAGATAAAAACATTCTGCAGCTCTTTCCAACTCAGGTTCCTCATATTTTTCCAAATAAATCCTGCCTGCAGGAATAAAATAATAGAATCTGAATGTCAAATCTACTATCATCAAAGCGGTACCAAATTAAATTTAAACTTCTCTTTGTTGTCGATGTATGTTTAAATACTATTATGGAATCATTTCCTAATAGTTTAAGCTTTTAGGTCTAACTGTTTCCAACATAATATTATAGCCAATATACCCAAGAGTCCTGGGTCCCCCCACATATACATCTGTTTTTGTAGTTATTAACTTATTATACATTTGGTATTTGAATCTTTATTTGGGCAAGCCCATCGGTCTTGCATGCAATTACAGAACTTTATGTTGGTAACTAGTCTCGTGTATGTTTAAATACCATTTTGTTGGGTTTTTTCTAAAATCTTAAATTTTTGGGTTAAACAGTTACTTGACAGTCAGTAAATGTAAATTAATGTCAGCAGAACCTGTACAGATAATTATAAAATTTTCATTACCTTCTGGAGTGCTTGCAATATGAAAAAACAAAATAGGATAAGACATCTTGACTATAGTCTAGTAGAGTTCAACAAGAAAAATTCTTGCTCACATTGAAGACAAATTTATACTCAGTGGCAAGGCAAGCATTTAGTATCAAGTGCAACCATCTTAATGAGTTAAACATTATTGATAACTGAAAGATTTGTCAGTAATCAATTGAAATTTGTGAGATTATATCTATGTTTCATAGAGAAGGTCATAAATTTTAAATTATAAACATTAAAATGCAGCACAAAAAATGGGATATTATAGGCCTCCAACACTGAAAAGATAAATCAATACCTGCTCTTTCATACTCTCCCGTATCAAAAAAACATCTGGCAGCAGAATCAGCCTTGCCTATTGCTTCGAAAATCTCAGCAGCTTCCCTAAGGATAATGTTAGCCTCTTCAGGATTTGAACTGCGCAGACGGTCAGCAGAAGCTTTAAGACCGGTAGCTTTTGTCCTTCTTTCCCAATAAATATCTCCCGCTCTTTCAAAGCACATTGTTGCCATCTCATAGTTATGCTCGTGAAATAACTGGAAAAGAAAAGACAATTAACAAAAAGAGAAAACAAAAAATCCAGTATTGCCAAGTGAAGAAATAATATATATATATACACACATTAGCCGAACATCAATCAGGGTCCTACCACCAATAAAAGCAATGTAACAGAACTAATATTACTATTGATAATACCAATAAAAGGTAACAACTATAATGGCAGCATAAGTAGCAACTGCTACACTCCTAACAACAATACTAAAACGATATATTATTTAATGACATTGCTAGCAAAGACATTGTCAACATTATTATGTAATGGCAAATTATTTAATTAAGAACAGGGCAATTTCACATCAACAGCAACAAAATATGACCTGTTACTATTGACCATGTTATGTTATATGCAATAAACAGCTTGCAATATCTTCAGTAAAAATTCAACTAAAACATACATTTTGAAGAGAAGGATGTTGAAGAGGGATATAATTGACGGTTATGATACTGGTTCTTAGCAGTGACCTGTAACGATCATGATGGCTGCATTTTGTTCTATGCAATGTACGATGCGGAAAAGATTTGAATGTCAAATGTCTTACCAAAAAAATGGGTGTCTCGGTAAGTATGACTAATAAAAAAATTAACACGAGTAGAAATGCAATGAATGGAAGCATTCAAACCGAGTAAAAACAATATCTTAACGAAAAAATGTGACAAGAATAGGAGCACAATAACAACAGTAGACATGAGTATTATTTTAATGATGATTAAATGTCATAACACAGAAAAAACAAACTTTGATGCCCTGTGACCTCCATTCCTCTGGGCTGCTCGCAACTTGCATGGCCTGTGCAAGTGAATCATCCAGTTGTCTAACTTGAACAAGACATTTTTTCTTCCAGTAGTCAAACATAGGTTTGCAAAGCTCCTCCATATTCTCCCAAATCCATAGCCTCTGTCTAGTACGGGTAATAGCAACATACAACTGCTTCAGTTCCGAACACAAGATGTTGTGTTTAGCCTCATTAAAGCTCGGGAAGGGCATTGGTGACTCAAGCAAATCTTGTTCCTTCATATATTCGTAAATGACCCTCCATTTATTTTTCTGATTTGATGAGCTAAAAAAGTTATACAGCAGTACATCCTGTAAAAGGTAATAATACAAGTCATTAACAAGAAAATTATAGATTTATAAGACACTGATCAAGATAATAAAAATTTGAATGTATGAAAAGAAATAATTTCTGACAATATTAGAAGGAGCAAATGTAGCTGCTTGCATTTGTATAAACAAATTTAGATGAATGGATTTAAGATAGTTAACTAGATCTCTGATGATTCTTTAGCAAAAAGATCACAATATACTGGGAGTGTTGAAGAAAGGACGTGAAATAAAAAATAGTCTATAAAAAGGAAGCTCTAATCTGAATCACCTGAAATTCAAGGCCCTTGCACTCAACTATTGTAAGAATAAGCGCTTGCTTGCCAACCTGAATGGAAATTTCCTTCCGTGCACAATCATCCCTGACCAATATCACCTGCTGTGCTCCAAAACCAACTATATTCCCACCAAAATTTCCACTATTTCCAAAAATTTTAATGATGGCGTCTTCCTTGTTCTCAGATTCAAGCAAAACCGGAGGTTCCCCGTATATAAGACTTGTTTCGGGTTTTAAAATATCAATAGAGTGAGGGAAGAAACGGAATAAAAGTTCAATTATGCTTTGAGCTAACTTTAGTACACCTGCATGGGTACGGAAGTTCTGGCTCAAATTGAGAACATCTGAGAGTTGTCCTTTCCATTCCCTTCTAACATTTCCATTGCTAAAAGAATCCAAAACAAATTTCTTGTAGAACAAAGCTCGTATATCTTGGAAACGAAAATCAATTCCCCTAGCAATTGTTTGAGCAGTATCCCCCGAAAAGACAAACCCCTCATCTACATTTTTACATATATATTTGAATAGAGAAATTTGACTCATGGTAAGATCCTGCACCTCATCAACATAAACAAAATCCATTTCATCAACCTGACAATTTTCACCTTTAAGTCGTTGGTGAAGATCAATGACTAGATCTGCCAAATCAAATTCACCGCTTTCCACCTTCATCTTCTCATAGTTTAGAAAGATATCATAAATTGTTTCTCTCTTGTACGTGCTTAAAGTGGAAACCCTACCATCAGATAATTGAACATAATTCTCACGACTAAGTTTACCATCAACAACCTCCATTGCATTCAAACCACCTTTTATATGGGATATAATCTCTGTGTAGACTCTAGATGAATCAAGCCTCTTTGTTAATTTTGTATTGAAATGAGGCCAGTCTAGTGAACTAAACCTATCATAATTAACTTCTTTTGTCCTTATAAAGGTCTGTAAGGCAATTGATATTGAACTTTGAATTTGACCATCAGAGGACTTGTTTCTGTTAAGAAATCTCTCAAAGTAAGAAGTACCCAATGTACCGTCAAGCATCATCAAGAACTTATGAAATGTTATAACAAGAGGGAAAGACTTATGTGGAATATCAACAAAAGAATTTGGGATATCCTTGAATTCTGCTGCATCATCAATATCATCAACATCAATTAAGCTGCTTTCTGCTGGAAACTTCCCACCAAAGGCAGAGCTGCACACATTACAAGCTCTATCAATTAAAAAACAAAAAAAAAAAAACTTTCCATGTAGAAAATGTGAAGAAACATATTACATTAGTAAAAAATAAAAATAATACATAATCAGCAAAAGTGACTGAGAAAATGGGAATATGAAAGATCCCTGTTTGGATGACAAGGAAGCAGCAGCTGGAATTAAACCAGCCATATAGCTTTTATATGGTTATTGCATATGACATGTATATGATGTTTTGACAGCAATTAATCCATAACATTTTTCACAAAATTAATCAATATTCAGTAATGCAACTCTATTTTCACACATCTTTTTTTAGACATGAAGCACCTTCTCAGTTCAATCACAGCACCTGCTCCAAATTTTTAAATAGGAAATAGTATATTTATTAAACCCATTCTTACAATCAAAAGAATTCGCTAAAAATAAGGTGAATAAAAACAATGTATCAATTTTGTTAAAAATAATTCTCAAGCAATCAGGAAGCAAGCATATTCTAAAATAAAAAATAACAATTTCTGCATTAAAATTGGTCTACTTTTAGCTTGCCTGCCTGAATTTCAGTAGGCACACCAAAAGAAAATGGTAAATTTTGATGGTAAGTCCTAAAATCATCAACTCATTGACAGTTTTATGTTCAAAAGGTTTTCCTAATTAAGTAAAAAAAAGTAGAAAACTAAATACAAACTTATGCAAACTCAAGGTGATTTACCATACCATTACTGGTCCTACTATGACAAAGAAACTAGAAAATAGATTGCAACAACAATTTGATTGAACATTCACTCGCCTTTTCAAGTGAGATATGTGTTGCTTTACGGCAAAACATAGTTTAGGACTGACTGTCACAAAAAGTTGGCGCAATATTGCTCTCTTTGTCTCACCAGGAACCTCCTCGACCTCATTTTTCTGGCTAGTATTCGGATCTGTTCTACTCTCAGCTCCATAGAATCCTTCCATTGCCATATGGTGCAATTTCTCTTTCTGAAATATTTTCATGGTCAAAATGGTAGTTTTTCCGGTACCTGACCGACCATGAATGAAGGTACTTCTAGGGAAAAGTATCATCTCCAACTGTTCATCTGTGACTTCAAATGGGAGATCCAATTCTCTACCATCACGATCAGAAAGCAAGTGGCTCACTATACCAAATGATAAGGAGTAGAATTTCATCAGCAACAAACTCTCGCTCACCTTTGAGTTCTCAACATAACTTCTACCATCAAAATCAGCTCCACTTAAGTCACTCCCATGTTCGTTAGCAAGATCCTTGAGACGGGTAATATCTGAAGAGGCTGCCCAAGTCTTTGGAACTTCCAATTTCCTATGTGCAAACAGACAAGCCATAATAAGAAAATGTAATTCCATATAAGAAACAATCATATACTACAAATCCAAGTACATCAGCCTTCAATGTTCAGGTATTATCAACATGATTCATCTTCAAGGAGAAAAATAAAGAGCAGACATACCTATCAAGACATTTCTCTTTGCAACGATTGATATAATCGTCAGTGTACTTGACAAATATATCATCGAGACGTTTCACCAATTTGGAGACTTCCTCCAAAGGCAATATATCCCAGACCTTCAAAACTTGTATGTACCGCTGCTCCTTTACAATGTCAATTGTGCAAACAACAAATAAACCTTCAACCTTGAATTGTTTGACAATTTGAGAAGAACTCCCACAAACTGAGTCATTGTTCCTCCTTTTTGGTCGCCACCCACCAGCAAGTTTCATCAGGTGGTTGATAACTGATTTCTTTGTCTGGATTGACTTCAGCTTTTTAAAAGATTGCAAAAAGTTATCGCTAAAAACGACCTGAAGAAATAAAGAAAGCAGTTAATAACATGAATCAGCACTAGCCACAGTACTACGAACTTATAGGTAAAGACATTATTTGTACTACATAAATACCTTCCACCTTTGACTTCTGAACAGTATACTTTCTGGATTAAGCAATTCCTCTAATTCATCTAATTCTTTCTTGACCTCTAATATTGCTTTGGCCAAATCCTTATCATCATCAGCATTATGGACTAAGGATTCCCAAACAGAGTCACTTCTAGTCAAGGTTCTGTCATTCCCCAAAATCCAAAGACAGTGCCTAAAGGGCATCAAAGGAACAGTAGTCATTGAACACAGTCGTTAAAATGATCCAAACATAGATTTGGATAAAGTAATACCTAGCCCTTGTAAGAGCAACATTAATTCTCTGTGGCTTGGACAGAAAGCCAATTGATCCTTCGGTGTTGGATCTGACAGTTGATATAATGATAATGTCCTGCTCACCACCTTGAAATCCATCTACTGACTGCACTTTTACAGCAAAACCATCTCTGCTTTCATATTTATGTCCAAGTTTATCTTTAATTGCGACTACTTGGGCAGTGTAGGGTGACACTACACCAATACTGAGCTTCTTGTTTGAGCCAATCCAAGCTGCACAGTAAAGATTACCAATGACATTAAAAAGGATATCGACATCAGTATTTATAGCATACAAACACAGTGAAACAGTTCACCAGGATTTTGTGCAATAAGAAAAGTATTCTGGAGTTAATTAAAAGCAAGGAATCATCGCATCATTTTTTTTAATCTGCAGATTTGAAATTGGAGACCATATAAAATATAAAAGGATAAATCACAAAGTGATAGGGCTTAAAAGTACAATTTTTTATAGTATAATTGTATCATGTCCCAACCCTTGTGGCTGCTATTAGGACTTGACCCAGTGCTTAGACTTATCAGTATGAGAATTTTACCATTAACTTACCAGGAATTTTTATAAAATAATTACATATTTGTTCATTTTATTCTACCATCCTCTGACTGAACAATCATTGTGGTAAATATGTACATGAATTAATAAAAACAATAACCAAAAACAAACATGAATCACGGGAAAGATGGGGAAAGATATGTTGTTCCTCAGAGGCCAACATACAAAATTAAATAAATCACAGCCTATACAGTGAGATTGATGGGTCACAAATTAAGAACAAACAGAAATTTAGACATACCTTTGTACAAGTTCTGCAGTATTTTCAGCACAACGGATACCTCAACCAAATTTTTACGGCTGTGGCCAACATCATCAAACTCTTCTCTTCCATTTACAATACTGATAAAAGAATAGGGACCAAACATTGGACCTGACAAATAGTGTTTTTCATAGCTTTTTTGTCTGACATTTGGGCCATCTAAAATCTGGTTGTGATAAAATTGTGAATTAGGGAAGAAGCTAATAGCTGGATGCATTCTGTATTGAATATTAAGCAGCTGTTTTGACTTTGAGTGACCTAAAGTGCTCAACCTCTCAAATAAACTTCTTCCAAACCCAGCTTCGTCAGAAACCTAAAAGCAAAACAAAACAGAAAGAAATGAAGATACAAATATTAAACTGATAGAATCAAATTTCAAGTTCTAAAAATAGGAAGAGAAAATTGCTCAAGGGCACAAAAAAAGGAATATGATTAATAACATATCTATATAACCCTCAACATACATTGCTTTCAACCATTGCTGGTAATTGGCGCTCATCACCAATGAGAATAGCATGCTTTATATCTGGGAGCTGTAGAGGTATTGTTGACTCACTTTCTCTTAGCTGTGCTGCTTCGTCAATAACAAGAAAGCTCAGAGGTTCCATTTCCACTGAATGCAGCTTATATGAACTAGAAGCGGTGCAAAAAATTAAAGAAGCCTTTTCGAAACAGAAATCCTTCAATGATTCTTTGTTCATAACTACTGGAAGGTTAAGTTCATTAAGTGAAGCACAAAGAGTTTTTAAGACGGAATGACATTCGCTTCTCCTCTTCTGCAGCAGGTACTTTTCATCCATTATTAACTCAGAAAATTCTTCATCGACTGAATGTGAAAAAAGCTCCTCCAGTTCTTCAGAAGCCATGTTGTCTTGAAACAATAAAGTCTCAAGAGATTCAAGTAAGCTAATAAGGTATACAATGTTACGAAAATTAGCTTCCAAAATGTACTCTTTTGGTACATGAGTACAGAAGATAACAAGACAATTTCTGAGAGCAGTTGCAGTAAGGTTAAATCTTTTTCTCACAAAATCAAGAAATGACTTATACTCTCCCTTGCTACCTTCAGTTTCATTCCTGCATTCTATGATTTCATCTTCGTTACTATTTTCTCTCATCAATTTATTTTCCAAGAAGATTTGATACTGAGAAGCACACTCTTCAAGAAAATCTATCATAGACATAAAGCAATGCCTCCATCCAGTCAGCCGTACAAAGCACTCAGCAAGCTTTTCGATTCGATGGTCCAAATAAATTTCTTCAGCTCCTGCATCAACTTTTAGTCGCTCATTATTCCCAAATAAGAGAACATCTCCCAGTGGACAAAACAAATCAGCTCTTTCAGAGTCTGCTTCAAATGATTCTTTCACCAGCTTAAGTACACGAGAGGCCACTTCTATAATCGCAACATTTGTTGGGGCACAAACAAGGGTTCTACATTTCATTTTTAAAAGGCTAAAAAGAAGCATACTGACAGTTTTAGTTTTCCCCGTCCCTGGTGGTCCCCATATAAGTTCAACACTGCACTTGTGGTGACAATCCATTCTAGCAAGACAAGCCAAAACAGCCTCTACTTGTGAATCATTCAGGGTAGATGATAAACTAGGGCCATATTTCTCATACCAGATGCCCTTGCTCTGCACACAGTCGCATTTCTCCTCAACCTGCCATTAAAGTTAAAAAAACAAAATTAAAAACTTGACAGCTATTTGAACAGGCAACAATAAATTCTTTGAACCTAAAACTCATTTAATGTCAACCAAATTTTGCAATACATCTCATGCAATGCATCATATATTCCCTCGGATATTGACATATCAACGGTCATAGTTATAATGCCATGGTATCAAATATACAAATATCATCTTAAAAGCTTACCACAGAACTGGTGTATAAAATCTCATTGATAACCTTCAAATTTCTAGCCATGTGCAGTGAATTCCATATTCTTCTGTTAGGAATTATATTTGTCAAGAAAATTACAAATATCGATTTCTTCTTCTTATCATCAACCTGGAGGTCGTTTGAAACCTTGAACTCTTTTGAAACCTTGACCTTAAAATGAATAGATGTAGAACCATTCTCACTCTCATTCTCATCCTCTGTTATTTTTGTTACTGATAGAAAAGTCCACATATTTCCCACCCTTTGCAAATCAGAAGCTGTTTCAGGCTTTGTGTCTGCTAGAATTAAAACATCCCCCGGCAACATTTTGTATGGCTCCTTCCCGCGATTACTAAATCTGTTCCTCCAGTAATCAACCTTAACATCATACAACCCTATCCCATATGGCTTGGACTCCTCTAAATCAACCACTTGGGCAAAAGGTGCTCTAGATATGGTATCCATGCCTGAACACAGTTGTGCTCGAGTTTCTTCCAATAAAGGGAAAACAAATGTGCGGAAGTACTCCCCAGCAGATTGAAATGAATCTGGAATTTTTTCCACCTAACCGAAACCGAAACAATGGTTCGATAATTAGAATATCATATAAACTTTCAAGCATGAACTCGAATATAATACAAATGTAATTAACAGAAAAATATAATGAAGAGAGAAGGCATAGATAACTTAGGTTAAAAATATGCATCAGCCAACACATAAGAATGTTTTATGGCTTGCAATATGACAACCACTAACATACATTTTACATGTATATGTAGCCTCAAAAGAGATGCAATGCACTTTGCATCCAATAATTTTAACCTTCATTCTACTATCTTTAGTAGTAATTTTGTCTACTATCTATAAGCTCAATTGACTTAAAATGAAAGCAGTCAATATTAACAAGCCTCGTAAATTTGTTGTTCAATTAGCTCATCGATTTAACTAAATAAACATAAAGAGTTATCCATTCTGTGAAAACATTTGAAATCTAAGAAATTGATCAATCAAGTCAAAATAATATAAACACTATTGTGAAACAATGGAAGATCAATAACACATTAAGTAGAACCATACATCACACAAGACAGGAACAACAATTCAATGTGGTTCGACATAAGTTGCCTTTACATCCACTGATCCACAAGATTAAAGATACAAGAGTATAAACAACAAACAACTTGAAACCTGATCAGAAAGCCTAAAACTTTTACGCTCATTTAACTACCTATCAGTATCTGAGTATCTCCAACCATAGAATAAATCCAACACTTTCAAAAACATATATAGAATTACCACAAATATCATGGTGTTATTCAAATAAATACATTACTTTGTCTTTAAATAAACCACAAGTAAGTATGTGCCTAACCGAACCACTCTACCAATAAAACATCTAATGAGAATATAAATCATAATCCAACAATGATCTATCTAGTTGTTTGATCAAAACAAAATTCCCTAAGAGTCAACTCTTAGACTGTCTACAAAATGAGGAATGTCTATCAAAAATTTATTATATTTTAATTTTGACTAATTTCTCCAAATAAATAAAATTAATTTTTGTCTTGGTAAACAGCTACCAAACTCCAGCCATATCAGAGTGTACAAGGGCAGTAAGAATATGGGGTAACATCTAAGTACATGCCATATTTACAAAGGTAAACTAAAAATGAAAAGGTTTGATTTTTATTTTTTTTCTCTCATATATGATTCCAAGGGTTTTCTTACCATTCTTTGCATCTTTAATAAACAATTAACAAGTGAAGAATTACATCTATCCTTACACGTTATGCAACAGTAATTTATGATAACAATTAATCATATCTTGCTCTCCTCAAAAATTGGAATTATATGATTGAAAGGGAAATGCTATGCATACTGATTACAATATCAAACAAACTGCTAATGCAAAGTATCATAAATGTTAAACCACATTACCAACAATAATATGGAGATAGTATAGCTCAACACCGCCTATTAGAAATTTACTAATTAAAGCATTTTGAATAGAAGTACATGTTAAATAATCACTCGACCTAAAAACTTAAAATTGTAGGTAAGAGTCCAGATTGTATCAAACATTCTTTCACTGATAGGTTTGTACTATAGAACAAACACAGATACAAATATCAAAAACAAATGTAGCTATATATGCACCTAGGGTAATTTGAACATGAAACCTGTAGATAAAACTGACTCCGTGACCCATCAACCTAAAAGCTTAAGATTACAGTGCTACGTACAAACATGTTAACAATTAACATGGTAAACAAGCTGATAGCAACTCAGATGCACTTGGGTCCAGCCAAGCTTATTAAGAAAGTGTTTTTACAGGTTTTTCTTTACAATCAATTGATAAATCATGAAATCTACCCCTGTTTTGTAGTAATAAATTATTCAAAAAGCTGAAACACGAGGATAATAATAATGGCCTAGAAAGCAAACCTTGTCTTTGAAAAGATTTTCATTAAAAATGTCCTCAAGAGACCAAGAGAACACAATATCAGAGAAGCCATAGTCATTGGGAGCTGCTCTTTTCTTCTTGCTAGAACCGCTACCTTGCATCATTTTCTCTTTCTCTCTCTCCCTATATATTTATATCTGTATCATCAACAAACAGTCAACATGTTAAAAACCCATTTCACAAAAACCCTTTAAATACTCGAAAAGAAGACAAAGATGAAGTTACTTAACAAGAAAGCAAATAGATTAAATAGCAATGAAGAACACAAGGAATCTATAGTACAAGCACTAACATGCATATAAAGAAAAAGATAATTATTATCCTTTAATCAAAGAGTAAACTTTTCTATCCAAAAGAAAAAGTTACCTATTTTAAGATTCTTTTGGAAACAAATGTAAACAAGTTTTATATAGAGGGAAGTTGTCAGTAGACAAAGTAAGAAAGGAGACTCCATTGTTTCATGGTCATGCTTTTTACCTCCTCAGTACCTATCAATGTACCTCCTACTACACAATCAACGTACCCTTTAACAATTTTCAGAAAAAAAAAATGTGCCCTTTGATAAAAAAAACAAAATAAAATAATTAAGGTTACTTGTTAAGGAAGTTTACTTCAGAAAAAAAAACATAAAAAAAAACTCTCTTTTTAAAAAAAAATTGTCAAGGAAGTTTTTATTTACTCAAGGATTTCTATATAAATTATTTAGTGACTAAAATATGAAATGAGTAATTGTTTTGTTTTTAGTTAGTACGTAGAAACTATTAGCAAAAGACAGAGCTCAGTTGGCATTCATCTGGAAAGAAAATAACTATGAAGGTCTTCTTCTTATTATTTTCTTTCTTTTCTATATTCTATAATATATATTCATTTAAAATTATTTGTTATGTATATTTTAAAGCAAAAAAAATCTATAAAGCAAGGTTGACTGGTTGAAATGTCCGACTTTGATCTGATGGTTACCATCCGCATTTGAAAAGACATGGGAGTTCCATTTCATTTTTGTTTTTAGGAAAAATATTATTTTGCCCCCTCACCTCTACCATGTTAAAAAGGTGAGATCAGAGTTTGCTCATGTTGGTCAGTCTTTTCCCTGAAATAGAAAGAATGTATAATATATCTCTCATGTCACTTTTTTCGTCCATTTTGAGTTGACCGTTAAAATTGAAGGGGTAATATTGTAAAAGTATAAAATTTAAAAAATTTAAAAAATTAAAAAAAATTAAAAAAAAAAAAAGTGGTGCTATTGGCCACCCCTTACTATTAAACTATTTAAAATTTTGATTTAATTATACAAAATTAAATGGTTTTATTAATTTTTTTGATTTATTTCCAGGATTGCTCTTTTAAATATTTTTCAAACTTAATACACCCCGTATCTTTTTCAAAAAAGTAAAAATAAAAATATACTTCATCTTTAATCTTTATATACAGTTTTTCCACATCCATTCGCAAGACTTGTTTTTGCTTCTTATTTCATAGTGAAACCATCCTTATTAGATGCGATTTTTTTTTCTATAGTCGATTGGATTGTTGGTGGTAGATTGTGAGTGTGATATTGATTGTCTGATGATTTTTTTAAGCGATTGAGTTAGGGTTTTTATGTGGTTTCATTTTGTCGAAAATTAGGTTTTCTTGGTTGCGATTCTTTATGCGATTTCGTTGTTTTTTTTAATATATATAACATTAAACTAACTTTGGAAGATTTGACATAAAAAAATAGTAAACATGGATCTAAAATTTAAAAAGAAAAACAAAATAAACATGTAAAACAATAAAATCAATAAATACTAAGGGGGGTGTATTGGATTGAGATTTTAATAGACAATTTTGAGGTGTAAGGATTTTATGGATTTACAAGACTATTATGATTATTAGGATTGTTATGATTATACTTTTAAGATTATTAGGATTATATGGACTAGACTTTTAGGATTCTAAAAGAGTCTTTGGACTTTATTTATATACTATTATGATTATCTAGACTTTATTTTAAGACTTTTTAGACTTTTAAAAATACGGACTTTCGAGATTCGATTGTAGTATTCAATTTTCTCCCCAAGTTTTAGAAGTGTCGATGATGCTAAAATACAACTAGAAGCCTTGTCCCATGTTGTCGTCTCCTGCACTGATATCTTAGCACTTGATGCTCGCGATGTAGTCGACTTATTATCTTCTTCATATCATTATTTTCTATATATATGTACATGAATGCTCTGCTCAACACATTTTTCAACTGATCATCAAGAGCCTATCACTTTTGTCGTATGTACTTGAATAAATTAAATAATGCATATATCATTTTGAACTATTAATACTTTTTTTGCTATATGTTAAAATTAAAAATAAAATTCAAAAATAATAATTGATAATATTAAAATAAAATGGAGTGTCTTTGAAAATTTTATTTTTAAAAATGGAGTGTCTTTGGAATATGATTGTTAAAAGATAAAAGAGATAGTTTTGAAACAAAAGGAATTGTCTTTAGAATTGTTATGACAGCAACCCAGAAACCAAAAAGAGCGAAGCAAGAGATAAGGTGAAGTCGTGAAGATGATTTTGAGTGAGAGAGAAAAGTCAGGAAAGTATTGAGGGAGAGGGCAAGACAATTTTGGGTTCAAGCTATTTATACAAATCACTAAAAAGTCTGAAAAATCAATTTTGTCATGAAATCCTAAAAATCTTGATCTCAATCCAATACCACCAGACAATTTGTTGCCTCTTGAAAGTCTAGATCAAATACCACAAGACAATATGGACTTTTTAAAAAAATCTTAAAAGTCTAGATCCAATACCACAAGACAATATGAACTTTTAAAAAAAATCTTAAAAGTCTTGATCGAATACCAGTGGACTTATCTAACATGTTAAAAAGTCTCAATCCAATACCACCAGACTTTTACTTTCCCAAACTGTCTAATACAATATTGAACCAATACACCCCCCCTAAATATGAAAAAGATGAGATCGAGATATGAAAAGAAATATAAACAAAAATGCAAACATTCAATGGGGGGTTCTGTACTGTTTTGCAATACCCTTTTTCGTTTTTGAAGTCAACAAAATATTGAAAACTTGTCCGGTATGATTTTTGGTGCAAAAAACAATGAGAACACGGAGAACGAAACTCTCCATTTAATGCCCAGTAATTGGGGTCGCTCGAAAACACTTCTATGATATTTTCAAAATGTTTGCTATCTATTTCGGTGGGATCCACAAATTAATGATTTGTTTTTGGACTTTTTGAATTTTTTATTGATGACTTTCTTTATCTATAAAATAAACTGTATTAATAGTTAATAATTTACTTATTCAAAATTAAAATATAATAATGATTTTGCATTTCATAAATTGTTATTTTAATAATATATATAATTTAATTATAAAAAAATATTATTTTTATTCTTGTAATATAATAAAAAATCTAATTTTAAAATAATTTCATTAAATACATATTATAATATTAGATTTTTAAAATTCTTCTTCCGGATTTTTTTAATATTATATTTAATAACTTTCTTTTCATAATATTATTTCCAATTATTAAAAAAAACACAAAAAAGTCACAAATTAATTTAAATTTATTTTATTGATTAAAAATAGAATATATATATATATATTGTTTATATATATATATATATATATATATTCTATTTTTTTTATGTTTTTTGTTTGAGTGATGATATTTGCGCTTCTTAAAAATTTTATGTACACCCCCAAATTAATATGTTTTTAAAAATCCAATAATACCTTAAGTAAAATTACTAAGAGGACTAACTGTTTGTTAATACACCCACCAATAATTATTAATTAGTTTCCTATTTTAATATTTTAAAATTTATTTTTCCTATTAATAGTTTGATATTAACATATATCATAAAAACTCTTTCCTTTTTAATAAACCCTTGATTCCCTTTTAAATATATTTTCATTCTTTTTAAGGAAATACCAAATGATTGCTAAGTATAGAAAATGAATGAAAATCAAGAGACAAATTTGGTTGTGAAATAATTATTAATTAGTTTCCTATTTTAACATTTTAAAATTTATTTTTCCTATTAATAGTTTGATATTAACATATATCATAAAAACTCTTTCCTGTTTAATAAACCATTGATTCCCTTTTAAATATATTTTCATTCTTTTTTAAGGAAATACCAAATGATTGTTAAGTATGGAAAATGAATGAAAATCAAGAAACAAATTAAGTTGTGAAAGTAAGTTTTAAATTAATTATTATTATTTTTGTTAAAAGAACAAAATTATTATGTATATAAACAGACTTTTAAATTAACTATATTATCTATATTTTTTTTGTATTTCTTTCAAACACACTTTAGACTCTCTTTTTTTATCAATATTAGATGTTCTTTCTTGTCAAAAAAAAATTAGATGGTCTTCAATTTCATTGAACATATATTTATTTTTAAATATCATTTCACATATATCTACTTATTTTTAACGAAAAATGGAGTTTGATTTTTTAAAAATCGAGAAGAGGAAAGAAGTAGGGAAGAGAAAGAATAGGAAGAGAATTAACAACAAAATTTGAAATAATAATAAAGTTGATTAAATAACATAATAATAGTTATAGGTGGTGTGTACTTACAAAAATACAATACAATGTAATTAAAGAAAGGGTATTTTTGGCATTAAGTGGGGTTTAATTATAAATTAGAGATTTTTTTAAATTTTTGATGGGTGTAATTACGAAATGGGTATAGATACAGTTTTTAAGGGGTGTCATTATCACCACTATTTTTTTATTGATCCTACCTATTTAATGCTTAAAATGATTTTCTAAAAATATAATGATTTTGCTATTTACAAGAAATTGAATGATTTCTTTTTTACAGCAAATTGAATAGTTTAATAATTAATAATTTTTATATATAATAATTTTTACTGAGAATTTTAACTAAAATATATGATTATCGAGGGAAAAGCATAGACAAATATTTTCAATTTGGACATGTCTCAGGATAAGTAGATAACATGACACAAATGAACCCAATTATGAATGAGATAGCATTACAATTGTGGAATGACTATAATAATAAATAAACATTATGATTAATCAAGGTTATTATCAATGCTAGTTTGCAGCCCGCACGATGTGAAGGCATTGTAAAATATAACGCTCGTCACAAGATTTATGTTTCAAAAGTTCTTCGTATTCTACTATTTTTGCTTTCAATGCTCTAATTTCTTCAAATGCCTCTTATATCAACCTTTTAAATCCGGATTGTGACAATATGTTATCCTTTCATTTTCAATTTATGATGTAAACTGTTTGATTTTCTGAAAAGGTCAAGAAATAGACCAAAAAAAACATGATTAATATAGTAGATATGATCTTACAATTGAAATTAACAAATGTTATAAAAAATAATAAAAATAAAATTAATTTTTGATAATATAGTAGATTAGATGCTAGCAATATTTCTCAGAGGACGACGATGATTACGCGTAGGCTGACGAAGCTAAAGTCCAAGATTGCGGACTTCTTCTAGCGTTTCCGATGATTAGTGTCATTTACTGGAATTGTCATGGTATTGGGAATGGGTCTTCAAGGCGTGTTCTCAGATATTTGAGTCGTTTACACCGACCTTCTTCGGTTTGTATTGCTGAGCCTATGGTAGTTTTTACTTCAATCTCTTCTGGTTTTTGGTCTTCTCTCAATCTTCATTTAGTGGGTTTGAATGATAGGGGTGGTCTTTTACCAACGATTTGGGTATTTGTTTGTGACTCTTTTCCTGATGCTCAGATAGTCCGTTTTCATGAGCAGCAGCTTACGGTTTTGCTCACGGTTAATTCTCGGTTGCATTTTTACACTTTCGTTTATGCGAGCACATCGGTGGTTGTCTGAAGATAGCTTTGGCAGTCTTTTTCGGGACTTGGCCAGTTTAGTTTCTTCCTCTTGGTTGGTTGTGGGTGATTTCAACGCTGTTTTGGGAGCTCATGAATCGTTAGGTCTTCGTTCTCCAGCTCGTAATTCCTGTGAGGATTTCAGGTATGTTATTGAGGATTGTGATTTTATTGGTGTTTGCTCCCAAGGTGCTCGTTTCACTTGGGCTAGGGGTCGTTATCCCCGTACTAGAGTTGAGATGAGGTTAGATAGAGCTTTGGTTTCTGAGAGTTGTATTTCCTATTGGAGGGACATTTCTTATATGGCTCTCCCTCATAGATTTTTGGATCATTGTCCATTGGTGATTCGGTTTTCGGATATTGAAAACGGTAGTCCTAAACCTTTCAGGTTCCAGAGCATGTGGTTGGATCATCCAGATTTTATGGCTTTAGTTGGTCGTATTTTGAGTTCCTCTTTTATGGGTAAACCTCCTCAGGTGGTTATCAACAAGCTGAAGAGGTTGAAGAATGCTCTCAAGACTTGGAATTGGGAGGTTTTCGGGGATTTTAACTCCAACATTATTGGAAAATCGGCAGAACTTCAATCTATTCAGTTTCAGATGTCCAATCTGGGTTTTTCAGAGGACCTTTTCTTGGCTGAATCTCGTGTTCATCATGAGCTTGACGTGTTGTTACGCAGACAAAAGTACTTTTATCCTGATCGGTCAAGGGTGAAGTGGCTGAAAGATGGTGATCATAATGCCTCTGTCAGATGTAGGCAGTACATGAACGCTTTGTCTTCTCTCTTGATTAATGGGGTGCTTACTGATGACCGTTTGATTATCAGAGATCATATCATCGAGTTTTATTCGAATCTCTTTTCTTCTGATTCTTCTCGGGTTGAGACAGAATTCTCGGTGGTAGAGGATGTGATTCCTTCTTTGGTAACTGATGTGGAAAATACTTTTCTGATTAGCATTCATTTGATGAACGATATCCATGATACGGTTTTTGCTATGGATGCAGCCTCTACCCTTGGGCCGGACGGTTTTTCTAGAGTGTTCTATCAGCGTTGCTGAGAGGTGGTGGGTAGTGACGTGGTTCTTGCAGTTCAGGACTTTTTCCGTACATGGGTTATTTTTCTGGGTTCGAACTCCAGTTTCATTGTTCTTCTTCAGAAGCTGAAGGATTCAATTTTGATAGACCAGTTTCGTCTGGTTGTGCTTAGTAACTTCTTGTTCAAAATCTCTTCCAAAATTTTGGCCGGTCTGTTAGCTCAAATTGCAGCTAGGATTGTCTCTCCTCATCAGTTTGGGTTCATTCGGGACCATCACATTGAGGACAGTATCGCTTTAGCTTCTGACTGTGTGAATATGATGCATAAGAAGTGTTATAGAGGTAATTTGGCCATGAAGATAGATATACGCAAAGCTTTCGATACTCTAGATTGGTCTTTTCTTCATAGAGTTCTTCAAGCTTTTGGGTTTCCTCCAGTTTTTATGAATTAGATTGACAGCATCCTAGGATCTTCGAGGCTTTCGGTGCTGATTAATGGATCCCCTGAGGGTTTTTTTCATTATTCTAGAGGTGTTTGTCAGGGTGACCCTCTTTCCCCTCTATTGTTTGGTATTGTAGAGGATTTCCTTAGTAGGCTTCTGTCGAGGATGGTGGATTTCTCTCAGTTATTGCCTATTTCTTCTCCGAGGGGATTTTCAGCTCCTACTCATTTGCTTTATGCATATGATGTTCTGATTTTTTACAGAGGCACGGTTCGAAATCTGAAGAATATCATAAGTGCTTTTGAGGTTTATGGTAACATTTCAAGTCAGCTGGTTAATTGGGGTAAGTCTTCCATCTATTTTGGATCTTCTGTTTCCCCATCCCAGATTGGTAGATTGCAATCCTTAGTTGGTATGCACATTGGTCAGTTGCCTTTCTCCTACTTAGGGGTCCCGTTATTTCGAGGAAAGCCCAAGAAGTCTGTGTTACAGCCTATCGCGGATAAAATCCTGTCGAAGTTTGCTTAGTGGAAGGGGAAAGCCCTTTCTTTGGCCAGTCGCACTACTCAAATTAAGTCGGTCATTACATGCTCATTTGTGCATTCTTTCATGATCTACAAATGACCTTCTTCTTTACCGCGGTTGGTTAATCGCAAGTTGAGAAATTTTTTATGGACGAGTTCTTGTGAAGAGACTAAACTGATTCAGGTTGCTTGAGATAGTTGTTGTAAGCCTTACTCTCAATGTGGTCTTGGTTTGAAGGATCTTGGGTTACTGAATTATTCTCTTTTAAAGAAGCTCACCTGGAAGTTTATGACCTATCAGAGTTTTGTTTTTTTGTTTCTGAAGGAGCGGTATCTCACGCAGCTTCAGAAATCTCATGGGCGGTATGTCACTTCTTCGATATGGCATTATTTAAGAACGCTCTCATTATTCAGATCTTCTTAAAGAGGGCATTTGGCTCACTGGTCAGAATTCTCAACGAGATTTTTGGCGCGACAATTGGTTGGGGCTTCTCATTCTTGAGCTTCTGGGGATTCCTGATTACTTGGCTAGACTTCTCAGGGAAAGATTTTCTGATTGTATCCATGAAGGTAGGTGGGTTCTTGATGATAGTTTTCATGCCCGTTTTCCATATCTCTGTTTTTGGATCGATAGGATTGCTATCTCTCCAGTTGCAGATTCTTTGGTGTGGGCTCATTCTCAAGATGGTCAGGTTTCTTGCAAGTCGGCTTATTCCCGTATTATTCGTGATTCTCCGCAGGTATCTTGGTGGAGGGATGTCTGGTGCCGTTTTATCCCAGCTTCTCAGTCAGCTTTGACATGGCGTCTTTTGTTGAATCGGCTTCCCATATAGGATGGTTTGTGTAGGGCTAGGTTTCACTTAGCTTTCTGGTGCAGTGTTTGTAGGGTTAGCAGTGAGTCCTCTGATCATCTTTTCCTTAGTGCCCCCTAGAGGTTGCTCTTTAGAAGACGGTTTTTTTTAGCTTTTCAGCGGCGTATTTCTACCGATTCGTGGAGTTCGTTCTTCTCCCAGGCTATGTCAGTTTTGTTTAGTGATCAGGTGCCGGGTTTATGGAAGACAACTATTCATGTCGTGGTTTGGAATGTGTGACTTGCCCGTAACCAGTGGATTTTTTAGAGTAAGGCTATGGAGTTCAAATCTGCTTTGTCTTTGGTTTGGCATGCGGTGTCTGACGCTAACCGGTTAGAGATTGGGTGTATGCGTAATTGTGTAGATGATCTTTCGATTCTTCGTGGTCGTCCATCTAGGGCCCCGTTATCAGGAGTGTGATTTGGTCACCTCCGGCTCCTGGTTGGATCAAAATTAATACTGATGGTGCCTCCTTAAGTTCTCCAGGTGTTGGGGGTTGTGGGGGTGTATTCCGTAATTATAGAGCTTTTGTGAAGGGTTGTTTTGATGTTCCTCTTGGTCAGGTGTTTGCGTTTGAGGCGGAACTTCTTGTAGCTTCGATGGCCATTAATTTGGCTTGGCAGAATGGGTGGCATCGGATCTGGCTTGAGAGTGATTCTTCTTATGTGGTTCATCTGCTCGCCTCTCGCTCCGAGCAGGTTCCTTGGAGGATTCGGCAGGCTTGGCAACGCTGTATCTATCAGATATCAAAAATGGAGTTTCAGGTTTCTCACATCTTTAGGGAGGTGAATTAAGTTGCTGACGCTCTTTCTAAGCAGGCTTTGTGGTTGGCGGTTGATTCGTGATGGACAAACACCACATCTTTCTGCTCTTTGTTTGTTGGCAATGATTGCATGGGTCGAGAGTCTTTCGTTTTTCTAAATGTTTTCTGTTCCTGTTTTTTATGGCATGAGTGCCAATGTTTTTGTTGGGATTGTTTCCCTTGGTTTTTATACTTTTCTGGTTTTTGTTACTTTTCATTTTTTATGTGTATAATATGGATGGATACTGCCTAGGGGTTTTTCAGCATATGATCGCTTGTGATGCTTTTTCCCTTTAGGTCAGTCCAATTTTATCAACAAAAAAAAATTGTTCCTCTTCATTTTGTTTATTTATTTTTATTATCACCTTTAAGAAATGTAGATGTATACAACCCGACAAGAGAATTGATTGTTTGTGATCCTTTAATTTCCTTGAAAGATGTGTGTAGGAATATAAGGTAAAAAAAAATCATTTTTATTGAATTTATAATGATGTTATAACACACAATAGTTAATTTATATATGTTCACGATTATGTTCAGGTGTATTTCAAAAAACAGATATCATTGCACCCAAACCATCAATGTTTTATCACATATAAAATAGTAGATGGCTTGTTGCACTCAAGTCTATATATGCTATGTATTTGCTATCAAACTGATCAGATTTTACAGCATTTGCTGCATTTGTTTAAAGACAACATCACATATCTTTCTTTCATATATTGTGTAATATAAATTTTACATATCCAATGTGCTTCATATTTTTAGACAACTCTCAGGTAGAAAACTTGATGAACCTACTGCCCGCAACTTTTACTCAGACTGATTATTAATAAGATAAATGCTTTCTTCTATGATAATAACAAAAATCCTAGTTAAAAATCTAGTTATGAAAGTAAATAAAAATGAGTTAATGTATTTTACTAATCATTGAAATTGGCTTTCACTCAGACTGTAAATTAGGTAGCAGCGCCAAATGCGTTTTTGATTTATTTATAATTAATTATCAATCTATGCAGACTATTGTTTGCTCCTTAATGGTTTCTTCAATTCTTCCAACTTCTTCGATCTCACCAAAGATAAGAGAAATTCCTTGACGTGCAAATAGGAAATATGATAATAGATACAAAAACTTTGTATAAAATCAGAATTTGCACCTTTGAAGGGTACTCGTCCCTAAGAGAGTAAAAGGCATTAGTTTCTTTAGGGACCGAAGATATAAGGATTTAATAACCTTAATTCCCTTCCTTTAAAACCTGAGATATCATATTGGATTCCGTATTACTACTTAATCTGTTAAACATGGCACAAAGTAATCATACCAACTCTAGAGAATCCAAGAAATGAAATTAAAGTGGTAATACCTTACATGCGTCCTCATCAGTCTTACCGTCTTCAATATATATTGGAAGCACACCATCATTGTTGCAAACACATGTAAATCAGAATATGTGATGATCAAATTATGCTGGATGTGATGATAGGGGATTATTGTAATTAGAGAGTAAGAGAAAAAAGTACTAAGAGATTCAAGCAGAAAATCAACTGCTTTTCCCTTATTCCTATCAATCTCAGGATGTACCTGACCTCTAAAACCTGAAACTTAAGCAAAAAATAAAGTATATCATAATTTAGTCAGAGATAAAAGTCTCAAATTACTATAACATGGTTCTAGACAACCATATAATTGAGGGTAGTCTTTAAGAATATCATGGACACATTGAGCTATTGTAGGCCAATTCTAAAGTTAAAAGAAGCTGAGAATTTTAAAACTTTCAAAGCCAGCACGATGTGCGATCATCATAAAATATAAATTTAAAATTATATTTATTGATTTTTTTCTTATGAATCAAAATAGCATAATTGATTAAAAAAATAAAAGAGTCAAAAATTTTAAATAATACAAAAATATTCCTATATAAAAATAATAAAATTATATTTATAAGATCCTTAAAACACTGGTAATGATACAACGAAATTGGCCATCTTCATACAATTATATTTAAGATCTTTCGAAGACTTAGAAGGATACAATATTAAGCTTTTGTTTTGTTTTTTGTTTTTTTATTGGGAATACAATTAATGCGGTAGATACACTTAGAATAATAACACGAAATGGTTGTTAAGCATGAACTTAAGTTGAGCAATACCGAAAAATAAAAATGAAATCAAAACATTTTCGTTATATGTATCAAAAACAGTTCCAAAAGACTATCGACCATAACTTTATTTCATATATTTTCATCTATTACAAAGTACATAACATACATATTCATCTCCATATACATATATTTATTACTATAAGTTGTTTTTTTTTGAAGAAATTTATTACAACTTTATTTATTTATCTCCATGTACATTCTCTGCTTGAATTAATTAATTAAAAAGTTGTGATATTCCACTAAAGCCCACAATGGGAAAATATTATTGTATTCTTCATAGTGTAACTGTTGGGTTTTGTGAAGCCAGAAATCAGCCTGAGGAACAGATTACAGCATGCAACGCGGCGCATACCGCGTCGTAGACAGGAAGTCCAAGCCGCGACACACACAGCGTTGAACTACAGAAGGTTGATGTTGTGCAGACCGCGGTGCGGACATAGTGCACATACCGCGGCATAGGACGCGATGTTTTCCAGTAGGTGATATGCAGTGTTGACCGCGGTATAGACAAGTACCTATATGGTGGTATTCTGAGCGGTGGAAGACAGTAGAAGAACCGCGGTCCAGGTCGCGGGCTGCAGCCGCGACCCAGACCGCGGTAGGTACGAAATCTGTGTAATTTTAGGAAAACTTGTGCGAAAAGAAAAGTGCTCCTTTAGGGTTTTGGCTTACCTTAGTATTCCCATATAAATACTATTATTTCCCATTGTATTTAGTAGTGCGTAATGTGTGAGAAAAATTGCTAGAAAGAGAGAGCAATTGTAGAGAGACTGAAAGAGAGACAGAGAGATTGTAATCAACTCTAAAATAGTGGATTGAATGCGGTGCGCTCCTTGGACGTAGGAAAATTGCTGAACCACGTAAAATCTTTGGTGTCGTCTTTTTCTTCTTATTGCTTTCATATTATTTATTTGTGATTAGATTTGTGTGTGTGCGATTTATTCTCAACAACAATTGGTATCAGAGCCCTTGGTTGGGACAAATTTTTTTTTTCACACAAATCTAGGTTTTCTCGAGGTCAACGATTTCGTCGTAGAGATGGAATCAGAAAAGGATACGCACAAGATTAAGAAATTCAATGGGACGAATTTCAGCTTTTGGAAGATGCAGATGGAAGATTATCTGTACCAGAAGGATCTGCACTGGCCGATAAAAGAGAGACCGAAGGATATGATTGACGAAGATTGGTCAAAGAAGCGGAAACCGAAAAATATGGATGATGATGATTTTGAACTCCTGGACCGGAAAGCATTGGGAGCAATTCGTCTCAGTTTGATGAAGCAGGTCGCTTTCAACGTAAAGGATCAACAGACTGCCAAAGATCTAATGGTACTCTATCAGACCTATATGAATAGCCTTCTGCGGTAAGGAAAGTCCATCTTGTCAAGAAGCTATCAACATTGAAGATGGCGGAAAGTCAGAACTTTAAAGAGTTTCTGAATCAATTCAACGAAGTGAAGGATAGGTTATGTTCATTGTCTATGGGTTTCGATGAGGAGTTTATGGCAGTATTTATGCTCACCCAATTGCCAGAAAGTTGGAAGATGACAAGTCAGTCAATTGCCAACTCGTTCGGGAAAGAAAAATTGAACTTCCAACAGGTTGTGAACATGATCATGACTGAAGAAATCAGGTTGCGTGAAGAGGGATTAGTGGCATCTACATCTTTAGCATTGAATGTGGAAGGTAGAGAAGGCAGAAACAGAAATCGAAACACGAATCAACGGGGAAGATCAAAGTCAAGAGGAAAATCTAAATCCAGGTATCAGGTCAACTATTCGGGAAATCAGCAACGAAGCAAGAAGGATGTAGAGTGCTGGAATTATGGTAAGAAGGGCCACTTCTCGTATGAGTGTAGATCTGAGAAGAAGGATAAGAGCAAGAGCAGCGCGAATTGTGTATCTGAGGAGTCAGATGACTGCCTCATCTGCTCGTTGGAAAGCAAGACGGAGTCCTGGGTTTTGGATTCAGGAGCGTCATTCCATGCCACACCTCACAGGGAATTGTTTGAGAATTACGTCTCCAAAAATTTGGGTAAGGTGTATCTTGGTGACGATCAAGCATGCAATATTACCGGGAAGGGAGATGTGAAGTTTCAGCTGAAAGGGTCAGTTTGGAAACTCGACAATGTGAGACACATACCGGATTTGAGGAAGAACTTGATCTCTATTGGGCAACTGGCATCAGATGGCTACATGACAACTTTCACAGGTGACAAGTGGAAGATTTCGAAGGGTATTATGACAATCGCCCGAGGAAATAAGAATGGGTCGCTTTATACAACCACAGATGGTTGTGGTTCAATCGCTATGGCGGAAGGTAAAGATGATTCGAACTTATGGCACCAGAGGTTTGGGCACATGAGTAATCAGGGGCTGAAGTGTCTGCATTCGAAAGGAAAGTTGCCAGATTTGAAGAATGTTGAGGTTGATTTCTGTGAAAGCTGCATATTAGGAAAATAGAAGCGAGTGAGCTTCAAGAAGACCGGAAGAGTACTGGTAAAGGAAAAGCTGGAACTAGTGCACACCGATGTTTGGGGTCCAGCTTCAGTCTCGTCAACCGGGGGTAAACAGTATTTCGTCACTTTCATCGACGATCATTCCAGAAAGGTATGGGTTTACTTCTTGAAATACAAGTCTGAAGTGTTTGATGTTTTTAAGAGATGGAAAGCTAGGGTTGAGAACGAGACAAGTTTAAAGATCAAAAGGCTGCATTCAGACAATGGTGGAGAATATGAAGACAATGAGTTCAAGAAGTTTTGCTACCAGAGCGGGATAAAGCTCAGTAGAACGGTTCCTGGAACCCCACAGCAGAATGGTATAGCAGAACGGATGAACAGGACATTGACCGAGAGAGCCAGAAGCATGAGGCTACATTCAGGGTTGCCATAACAGTTCTGGGCAGAAGCAGTCAATACAGCAGCGTATTTGATCAATAGAGGACCATCAAAGCCCTTGGACCTCACTATACCAGATGAGATCTGGACTGGGAAAGAGGTAAAACTTTCTCATCTTAAGTGTTTGGGTGTGTTTTCTATGTACATGTAGGTGATCATGCGAGAAGTAAGTTAGACACCAAGTCAGTGAAGTGCACTTTGGTGGGCTATGGAGAAGATGAATTTGGTTACAAGCTGTGGGATGACCAAAACCGCAAGATGATCAGAAGTAGAGATGTCGTCTTCAACGAAAGGGTCATGTACAAAGACAGGAACACACAGGTGTCTGAGCCGGAAGAGCCAGAGTATTTCGTGCCGGATGATGTACAGGATAGCGGGATCATGGAACATATTAAACAGAATGATGAAGAGCAAGGTGTGCAGCCCCAGGTTCAAGAACCTATCCCACATAGAGATGTTCCAGTGACACAGGCTCAAAGTACATTAAGAAGATCAACTCGAACTTCTATACCAAATAGGAAGTACTTGCAATACATGTTGCTGACAGATGTAGGAGAACCTGAGTGCTATGATGAGGCATGTTAGGGAGAAGATGCGAGCAAGTAGGAGCTTGCAATGAAGGATGAGATGAAGTCGTTGGTATCTAACCAAACTTGGGAGTTAGCCAAGCTACCTGAAGGAAAGAAAGCCCTACAGAATAAGTGGGTGTTTCGGATCAAAGAGGAACATGATGGTTTCAAGAGATACAAGGCACGACTAGAAGTCAAAGGTTTCCAACAAATTGAAGGTATTGACTACTCTGAGATTTTCTCTCCTGTTGTTAAACTAACTACGATCCGGTTAGTGCTGAGTATTGTCGCAGCAAAAAGGTTATATCTGGAGCAGTTAGATGTGAAGACTGCATTTCTTCATGGTGATTTGGAGGAAGAGATATACATGATGCAACCAGAGGGGTTTGCGGAAGATGGCAAGGAAGAGTTGGTATGTAGATTGACGAAGAGCTTGTATGGTTTAAAACAAGCTCCCCGACAGTGGTACAAGAAGTTTGATGGGTTTATGCAAGGCAATGGCTATTTAAGATGCAATGCTGACCACTGCTGATACTTCAAAAATGTTAAGTCAAGTGTTATTATTTTGCTACTTTATGTTGATGACATGTTAGTAGCTGATGCAGATTTAGAAGAGATTAACAATTTGAAGAAGCAGCTCTCGAGTGAGTTCGAGATGAAGGATTTAGGTGCAGCAAAGCAGATTCTTGGAATGAGGATTAGCAGAGATGAACATGAAGGTACATTGAACCTTTCACAAGCAGAGTACGTTCGGAAGGTGTTACAGAGATTCAGCATGGGTGATGCAAAATCGGTGAGAACACCTTTGGCTAGTCATTTCAGGTTGTCCAAGGACCAGAGTCCGAAGACAGAAGAAGAGAAGGACTTCATGGCTAAAGTGCCTTATGCTTCAGCCATTGGAAGTCTAATGTATGCCATGACCTACACAAGACCTGATATTTCCCAAGCAGTGGGAGTTGTGAGGAGATATATGTCTGATCCAGGCAAGTCTCACTGGGAGGCCGTAAAATGGATCCTAAGATATATGCGGGGTACGACAGAGAAGTGTCTAACCTTAAGAAGAGATGAACTCAAGCTAGAAGGTTATGTGGATTCAGATTTTGCTGGAGAGGTGGATCATAGAAGAAGTACCACCGGATATGTGTTCACAATGGCAAGTACCGCGATTAGTTGGGTGTCTTAGTTGCAGAAAATAATGACATTATCTACAACTGAAGCAAAGTATGTGGCCGTGACGGAAGCAAGCAAAGAGCTTATATGGTTACAAGGATTGTTAGCTGAATTGGGATTCGATCAGGTGATGAATGTGTTGCACAGTGATAGTCAGAGTGCAATACACTTGGCCAAGAATTCGGCCTTTCATTCTAGGACCAAGCATATAGACCTGCGCTACCACTTTATTCGGTCATTAATTGAAGAAGGAGTGTTGAAGTTAGTGAAGATCGCAGGAACTAAGAATTCGGCTGACATGTTAACCAAGCCAGTCACTACTGAGAAACTGGAGTTGTGCGCAACTTCAGTGGGTCTTCAAGAGTGAAGACGTGGGGGATGAGCGCACCGTTATTTATCCACTAAGTCATCAAGGAAGGATGGAGAATGCCTATTTGAGTTTCAGTCTTCAAGTGGGAGATTGTTGGGTTTTGTGAAGCCAGAAATCAGCCTGAGGAACGGATTACAGCATGCAGCGCGGCGCATACCGCGTCGTAGACAGGAAGTCCAAGCCGCGACACACACAGCGTTGAACTACAGAAGGTTGATGCTGTGCAGACCGCGGTGCGGACATAGTGCACATACTGCGGCATAGGACGCGATGTTTTCCAGTAGATGATATGCAGTGTTGACCGCGGCATAGACAAGTACCTACATCGCGGTATTCTGAGCGGTGGAAGACAGTAGAAGAACCGCGGTCCAGGTCGCGGGCTGCAGCCGTGACCCAGACCTCGGTAGGTACGAAATCTGTGTAATTTTAGGAAAACTTGTGCGAAAAGAAAAGTGCTCCTTTAGGGTTTTGGCTTACCCTAGTGTTCCCATATAAATACTATTATTTCCCATTGTATTTAGTAGTACGTAATGTGTGAGAAAAATTGCTAGAAAGAGAGAGCAATTGTAGAGAGACTGAAAGAGAGACAGAGAGATTGTAATCAACTCTAAAATAGTGGATTGAGTGCGGTGCGCTCCGTGGACGTAGGCAAATTGCTGAACCACGTAAAATCTTTGGTGTCGTCTTTTTCTTCTTATTGCTTTCATATTATTTATTTGTGATTAGATTTGTGTGTGTACGATTTATTCTCAACAACAGTAACATGTTGTTCTTCATGAAAACTGACATGATTTCCTGTAATAAGTAATTAAATAACTTATTAGTAATTATTGGTAGTAATTAAATAGAAGATTATAGATTATTTCAAATAACAATAAAGAAAGCAAAATTATCTATAAAAAAACAGGGAAATCAAATTTACTTAACCTTAACAAAGCAATTTACATGTGGAGGGAAGTCACACGGAAACTTTTTCTACTTCTGTCAGAAAATCTTCAAAACGCACAGAACGAATGTCGTGCAAAGAATTACTATTGCTCAGTTAGAATTTTAACTTAATTAGTAGTACTTGCATCAATTTTTTATTCTTAATTCACCCTCATTGGTGTAGCATGTGAGGCAGATGAACTACAAACTTAAGGAATTAAATATAACTATTCCTTAACAATTTAAATCTTTTTTCTATCTTTAGCTCAAATATATCAGGTCAAACAAATCTATATGATTCCCCCACAGAGTTCAAATGAAAAGAAATTCAACACGATGAATTATACAGAAGATGGAATAACTTAAAAGCTGAAAATTTGCACTTATAGAACTACAATACATTAAGGCTATGTTTGAGATTGCTTTACTTAAGTTATAATCTACTTATAGTTTAATTTAAGAAATAATCTACTTAAAAAAAAATAGGTTTATGTTTGGTAAACTAAATTTCAAAATTGTTTAACTTTTGAAATGATAGAAAATTTGTTGAACAAAATGACTAAAATAGACATCAATAAATATTATAAGTATGATGCATTTAAAAAGACATAAAAACCAAATTAAACAAGAAATAAAATTATCATCGACCGAGTCAACTCAGTTTATATCTAAAACACACAAAAAAAAACTGACCAAGTCAACTCAGGCTACTCCTCTGAGTCAACTCAGTCTCCTCTTCACCAACACACTCAATAGCAACCTCTGCAAACTCCGACGACTCTTCAATTCCTCCTCCGTTTCCAGCTCCACCGAGCTCGTCGTCAGCCTCCTTCACGTGCCGCCGATATCCTCTCTCGCGCCGACGACAAACAAGTATTTGAAATCATCGAGGTCGAAGTCGAAGTCTCGTGCCTCCTTCACCGCCTTTTCTAGATTTCGTCGAAGTCATTAGAGAGAACCTGCCATTGCGACGGGATCTCGACGGAATCATGAAGGGATCTCGACGGATCGTGACAGAATCGAGATTGGATTCGCTTCAAAGTCCTCCTCCATTTGTTCTGACGGACGCCTCCTCCATTCTCGCCTCCTTCCCTGCCGGAGGAGCTGGTTTCTTCCGGCAACTTCATCGCCGGAGAAAGCCGGTCCTCCTCCTCCGGCATCAACTTCCGGCAGTGGCCAACTGGCCACCATTCCCATTTTTAGTTTTTTTAATTTTTAATTTTTTTTCTTGAAAAGAAATTTAATTTTTTTTATTATATTATTATTAAATATAAGGGTAATATTGTCTTTTAATAAAATAGTGAGGGTAATCTAGACATTACATAAACAATAAGCTAGCTTCTGCATTAAAAAGCAACCCCCAACCAACTTCTCAAAAGCTACTTATTGGAGGAGCAAATTGAAAAAAAAATTATTTTTTAAAAGTTTACTAAACACTTATTTACTCAAAACTTGAGAAATAAGTGTTTATTTCTTAAGTAAAAGCAATCACAAACATAGCCTAACTCTATAACCTAAGACAAGGATGTATCTTTTCAAAAATATTGTCAATAAGTGACTTTCTGCAAACTATAAACCTAAACTGGAATGAGTGTCATAGACACCTTCAATTTCTTTGGCAGCGCAGGGAGTTTCTCAATTTCTTGTATCTATATTGCAAAGCACAAAACAAAAAAGAATATAATTAGAGCAAATGCAAACCAAAATTGAAAAGGCAAGTCATGAAACCTACAAAGATCAAATGATTGTTATGAGAACCTCATGTCTATGAAAGATTGAAATAATGCTTTATACGCAATAAACTATCTTGACTGTATATTGATGGTGGCATAAGTAGACAGGACGCCGGTTCGGTTCGAACCAGAGAACCGAACTGGAACCGCTCAGGAAAAACCGAAACCGAAACCGGAACCGGTTTGTCCGGTTCCGGTTCTAGAACCGGACCGGAACCGGTACCGGGGCGGTTCCAGTTCTGGTTCTTATTTTTGAGGAACCGTCCGGTTCGAACAGGACTGGAACCGACGGTTCGGTTCCGGTTCGAACAGGACGGTTCCAATTTTTTTATTTTTTTTTTTTTTTTTTTTTAAATCAGATCACTCATCATCATTTCACCACTTCTTCAGTTCTTCATCGTTTCAGTCCTCACTCCTCACCTCTCTCTCTCTCTCTCTCTCTCTCTCTCTCTCTCTCACACACACACACACACATACACACACACACAGAGTACCACCGCACCAGTCCACCACTCCACCATATTCTTCTTTCGACAGATCGACCATCATCAGCAACCCTTGGATCGATCATCATCTTCAGATCTTCTTCTTTCTTCTTCTTTCTTCGTCTTCCTCAGTTTCTTCTTCTTTCGTCTTTCTTCTTCTTGTCGCTTGGATCGAACGAAACAGATGAGATTGGGGGTGGCCGATGGTGGTCGCCGGTTGGTGGATGTGTGTGTGTGACTGTGTGTGTGTGTGTGTTACTGTGTTTGTGTGTTTTGAGTTTGACTGGTTTGATTGGTGTTGTAGTCACCGGTGTGTGTGTGTGATTTTGGGTTTGTGCCTTTATGGTGGTGGTGTGTGTATATTTGAAGCCACTTTGAATTGATTAGGGATTGGGAATTTATGGGAGGTTCCAGTTCCGGTTCCAGTTCCCCCAGAACCGGAACCGCCGGTTCCGAACCGGAATCGAACCGGAACCGGCGTCATGTCTAGGCAGAAGAGGATTATGCTTGCTCTATATTCTAAATAGGCATAGCTAGTGGTGCTGGAAACGGAGAGTCTTTGTTTATTAGTGATATTGGGATACCTGAGAGTTTCTTCATAATTGCATTTGATACCTAATAGTTTCTTAAAGATAAGGGAAATTATCATTTTCCCCCTTGAGGTTTGCCATATTAGATAAACTAGTCCCTCTAGTTTTAATAATAGCCAGTCTCCCCCCTGGAATACAAAATATTGGTTATTTTGCTCATTCTGTCAACTTTTCCATCAAAAATAACGTTGACCATCAATGGAAAAATTAAAAAGACATTAGGGATCGAACCCTCAACCTCAAAATTAAAACCACAAGTCCTAACCAGCTGATCTACTTCAACACATTGATGAAAATTTATAGATTTATATGTATATATATAGTTCTATTATTTGTTTAAACTAATTTAAATTTGTTTATATAATTTAAAATAAACTCATATATATAATTTAAAATAAACTCATATTTAATAATAATATATATAAATATATCTATGAAAATGAAAAAGAAAATAACAAAACACTAGAAAACCCATAAAATCCAGAAAACCAAAGTCCGTAAAAATTTTTCTTTCTTTTATTTTGAATTTTTTTTCCTTTTCAATTTATGGACTCTGATTTTCTGAGGGTTTTTTTTTATCAAATTGAAATAATCTATTTTTTGAAAAGGAAAAAAAACAAAAAAAAGGAAAAAAATTTACGGGCTTTGGTTTTCTGGATTAACAAAACACCAGAAAACCCATAAAATCCAGAAAACCAAAGCTCGTAAATTTTTTTCTTTCTTTTATTTTGAATTTTGTTTTCCTTTTCAATTTATGGGCTTTGATTTTCTGGTGAGTTTTTTTTAATCAAATTGAAATAATATATTTTTTGAAAAGAAAAAAAAAAAGAAAAAAAAAATTTACGGGCTTTGGTTTTCTAGATTTTCTGGGTTTACTTTTGTTTTGTTATTTTCTTTTTCATTTTCATAAATATGTTTTTTATATATTATTATTAAATATGAGTTTATTTTAAATTATATGTATGAGTTTATTTTAAATTAGTTTACACAATTTTAAATTAGTTTAAACAAATTTAAATTAGTTTAAACAAATTATAGAACTATATATATACATTTAAATCAATAAATCCTCATCAATGTGCTGAAGTAGCTTAGCTGGTTAAGGCTTGTGGTAAAATGACCAATATTTTGTGTTTCAAGGGGGAGACTGACTATTATTGAAACTAGAGGGACTGGTTTATCTAATATGACAAACCTCAGGGGGGGAAATGATAATTTCCCTAAAGATAATCATCATCTTTATAACTGATTAATTATATCATGATTGGCTGTTGAAGGGAGAGAAGTATCTAATATTCAATTTATCAAATTATTAATAATCAATAATGAGGAAAAATATAAATGAATCATGAATTCAATAATTGTACAGTAGAATAACAGTAAGAGTGGTGCTATTGGCACACCCCTTACTAATCTATTCATGCCCCACTTTCTAAAATTTTGATTTAATTAAATAAAATTAAATGTTTTTATTAAATTTTTTGTTTATTTCCAAAACTACACATTTTACTTATTTTTCAAACTTAATACATACCATTTATAATATCTCTATCTCTGATCTCTATATCTGTTTACATCTCTCTCACCTCCATTGATTGATTTATTTATTTTTTTCTTCTTATTTTTTTTTTAGTTTTTTTTTTCTTTTATTTCATGATGGAAAATAAAAAATAAAAAATAACAGGATATTTCAACACAACTACAGCTTGATATCATTCTAAAGAAAAAATAAACTTCAAACTTATTTCCAGAGAATGAATTGTTTCCAGATGCTTACTATCATTGTCAGACAATTCTTGTTATATGTCATTCTTAGACAATTCTTAGACAATTCTTCAAGATGTTTGATATCGTTCTTAGACAATTCTTCTATATTCTTGATATCGTTCTCAAACTCTTCCATAATATTTTATACGTATGTAAGAAACAGATTTTAGGGTTTAAGAGTTAAATTTTTTTTTGTTGAAGAAACGTATTACTGGTTTTTTTTTTTTAAAGGAATGTGAGATTTTAATAGATTTACTTTGTAGAAGATTTCTTTCCTAAATTGTATGTCTCTTTAAGTAATTTTGATAAAGGAAAAAAAAGAATATTATATAATTAAAAAAATGGGGCATGAATAGATCAGTAGGGGGTGTGCCAATAGCACCACTCTTACATTAAACCTTTTTTTTAATTCATTAATATTTTTTAAACTCAAAATTCTTCAATTCCACCAAATTGAAAAACTGCTAGTTGTAACCGTAACATGTGCATGTGTTGCTTTAACTCTTTTAGTTTTTAATTTTTTAATTTTCAATTTTTTTAATTTAAAATCCATTAATAGAAAACAACAATTACATCAATCAAGAATAATGGCTATATGTAAAAAGAGACTATCAGCACACAACCGTATATCTCAATTCTTCTGTTTCTAAGAAAGTTTTGTTTAAAAAAAAGTCATAAGAAAGTTTTTTTTTATAAAAAAAAACAATTGTTCATAAGAAAGTTTATTATTGCTATTGATTTTTGTTTTACTCAATTATAGTAGTAAATTATTTGTCAACTAAATCAATTTGTATTCCTTAAAAGAAATTGAAATTAGTATTTAAAATAGAAGTTAAGGTTTGATAAAATAGGAAGATTTTTATTATCATATCAAACAATTAATAGGAAACTTTCTTTTTCTTTTTGATAAAGGATTAATATAAAACCAATTAATAATTATTGGTGTGTACTTACAAACTATTTAGTCATTTAGGTAATTTTAATCAAGGGTAATATTGGATTTTCAAAAAAATACTAGATTGAGGTGTACATACAATTTTTACGGAATGCAAACATCATTACTCATATGGATATCTGAACCTTGTATTGGGTTATTAGGTTTGAATTGGGAGTGTATAAACAGTTTTAAAGGGGTATAAATATCGTCACTCTTAAAATTAACTGTTTACGGTAAATTAGAGGTGTCAAAATGGTCGGACTACCATGTATCAGTTGTAGGCTTTATCCATTTTGTACAATCCGTCCAGCCCACCCCACATAATGAGGGCCGAGACCGAGTTTCGATGTTTTCCCACTACTTTCAAACCCTCAATAGACATTTTTTTAGAAGGACCAGTTAGTCGGATTCGGCACATTATTCCTTAAATTTTATTGTGCTCATACCACCATTTTTTTTTTTTCATATTTCAACTAATTTGACTTGGCCAATAAGAGTTGCACCAACCCTAGCCTTCAGTGTTCTCATGTTGTATTTGAGTCTATTAGAACACAATAATTTTTTATAAAATAAAGAGAACACAATTAATTTAGTTAATCATGTCCGAATAAACAAGAATTCATTTCATATTCGTGTCATTTTATAGGTCATGTCAAAAAATTACCCTTTAAAAGTATATTTCTTCAAAATGTTCTTTTAACACCAAATTGTATAAAATTTAGTGTTGCACATTGGAGTTGCCATGATTAACCAAGTTCACGCGCCTAATAGAAAAAAACAACTTAAGGCTATCTTCGATCCAAAAACCTATTTTGGTGCAACTTTCGTACTATTTAACTATTTATCTTCAATCCATTACATCAAATTTTATATTAAAAAGAATATTCCTTTAAATATTCTCTTTCTTTCCCTTTTAAAATATTTCTCAATAATTAAATTTTCACTTCATAATTAACATAATATTGCAATTACGATAAGAAATCATGAAATTAATACATTAAAAGAAATTAAATTAAATTAGGTAAAATATTGCATTTATTATTAAAATAACTTAAACATTACATTTGATAAAATAAAAAAGAAAAAGCATAAAAATAAAGTAGTACATATTGACCATCATTTAATTATCTGAATTAGTATATCCATCCCACAAATGATCTATTAATGCATTTCAGGGTGCATTGTGAGCCTCTTTATCCTTGATTTTTCTATATCGAGCTAGGAATTCTTGAAATCAGGTATTTTCATCTACCCTCATCTCAACTTCTGGAGTTGGTGCTTCCATATGATTCTCAATTGTTGCATCAACATCACGTGCATCCTCGATTATCATGTTGTGCATAATAATGCACGAAGTCATTATATCATGTAAAACATGTTTATGCCAAAAACGTGTCGGTCCTGCGATAATTGCAAACCGTGATTGGAGAACTTCAAATGCATGTTCTACGTCTTTTCTACTTCCGTTTTGTTTCATTGTAAATTTATGTTTTTCCGACCACATGGATCGAGTTTGTACAAGCGTAGACCATTTTGAGTATATACCATTAGTTAAATAATAACCTATATTATATTATTTTCCTTGAATGACATAATGAGCTGGATGAGCAATACCTTGAGCGAGGTTGGCAAAAAGATGGGTATATACCATTAGCTAAATAATAACCTAAATCCACTGCGACTTGCATATTGTCTTGCCCAAGTAGTTGGACAATTTTTTCACTTCCAGTGCATACAATCTAGACTACCCAGCATTCCTGGAAAATCACTCTCTTTACCAGTACTGAGTATTCTGGCAACGTCAGTAGCATTAGGTGATCTTAGTTACTCATCTGTAAATACCTCCACAACATCACGACAAAATCTCTTCAAACTTTCAATTGTTGTAGACTCTCCCATTTTTAATATACTCATCAGTAGCATCCGCTGGTAGGCCATATACCAACATTCGAAATACTGCTATTCTTTTTTGAATAGCGGACAAACTCAGTCTACCCACACTATCTCTTTGTTGCACAAAATAGTTGTCATGAGCTTCCACATCATTAACAATACAAAGGATAAACTTCTACCCATTCGAAAGCGTCGACGAAACATTTGATCATTATACCGTAGGTTCTCGGTAAAATAGTCGTTGAACAAGTTACGATCAGCACTTTCCAAGTCTCGATTGATCTCTATGGGTGCGCTTGGTACGCGGGACGGGACATGACAACATGAGACAGTTTCTTCTTGTCCCACATTTGGTGCAGCCTTAGCATGAGACTAGACAGAACATGGTGGGAAAAAATCACAAAAATATGTCCCTCCCAAGACCCTAGGACAACTTGTCTCATGACATGGACAAGTGTCAAAAAGACCAATTTACCCTTCAAATTTTTAAACAATTGCAAACATGTCCAATATATTATATTATATATATTGTTAGGATTATGCTCAATAGCAAGAGTGTAATAATGTTTTTGACAATCTTTTCATATTAATAAAGTGATTTCTAGTTTAACAAATCTTATAGCATTTATACTTTAATTATAATAATATTCAAAAGTAAATAATCATAAGGTCAAAAGACTATGAGAAATCAAGAATTGTTTGTACATCGGGATATGTATGAGGTAGACATAATTCTTTAGTTAGTCTTGAACAATATTCACAACTTAAGATAAAGGTTGTGCACATTTACCTTGTTAAAGTTGTTGATTATTTTGCTAGCATTTGAGTGGGATCAAATGTGCTATGATGAGTCTAAAATCATCAAAATGTAGTGTCTTTGGGCAAAAGAATCTAGTGCACTAGGTGTATTGAATAAGATCACAGTGAATACTTTATCCAGAACCGTCAGTGGATAAAAGTTTTCACTTGAGGACAATAGGAGAGTCTATCTCAATCCTGAGATAAATGATGGACTTATGGTTACAAGTGTTATCATTTGAGCTGTCAATGAGTACGATTATATAGCATAGTCTATCCTCGATGGTTTGTTGGTATTCATTTGTTAATCGATAGATGACTTCATTTATAGATATGGACATCGTGGCTCCACTTATTAAATGTGAGTAGAATATCATCATATGGATATTTTGAGATATTGGATATTGGATATTAAATCTTAACGTTAAGTTTTCAATAGTATCTATTGAAACATGGCTTCTGGACAAGTCAAAATATCCAAGTTCAAAATACGGTCATATGAGTAAATAAGGTAACTAGGAGAGCTATAAATGGTCTATGAGCTCTTGGCAATTACTGATATTTTTCACGAGGATACACTATCTCTAATAAGGTTTTCTAGGATATGAATAAGAAATATTAACTTATTCTATCTTTGTTTAAGAGTTCAATTTTAGCTCTTTAGTGGAATGAGCTAAAATTAATAGATTGAACCTAAGTGAATCATTTGTTGATTGTGATTAGGTTATGTCTATTGGAGCTTAAATTTAGATAGCTCGCCAAGATCTTCAATCCACACGAACTTGAATGGATCACTTGATATATTCTACCGGACCAATTTCTGGGTCCATCTAGTATTGTTTTTGGATTTCGGAATCCAAAAGCTTTGGAGAGGTGTGGTCACATGTGTGATCAAAACACGTTGTAACTCTTCAAAAGCCCGGAATGGGCGGCCAAGGATGTAGGAATCTTTGGGCGGCCCTAATAAGGTGCGTTTAGCATTATATTAATACATTAAGAATATAATTTGCATATTTTAAATAAATGGGCTGCTAAATTATATTAATGTATTAATTTAAGGCATGTGAACTAATTTTTAATAATTAAGAATGGGTCTAGTTCACATGTGGACTTTTTATTAAAGTCCAATGGATTTAATAAAATGGAAAAAAAAAACAATATATAGTCCATGATTAGTCTTGGGCGGCAATGGCTTAATACATTAGCTTAATATATTGTTTTTATTTTATTATTTAATCATATATTCAGGGAAGGTAATCAGGTGGTGGATGCTCTCTCTAAATACGCTTTGGGTCTTTCTTCTGGTTCCTGGTGGTCTTCCACTCCTTCGTTTTGTTCTTCGCTTGTTGGTAATGACTGTATGGGTAGAGAATCGTTTAGGTTTTCCTAGCTTTGTTTTTCTTGTGTGGCTTGTGGCTTGTGTGGCTTGTATGCCTCTGGTTAATTTGGGGTTGCGTCATCTGGTTTGTGATGTATTGCTATTACTTTTGTTACTATTTTTCTTTATTAATATATTTCTGGATACTGCCTAGGGGTTTTTCAGCATATGATCGCTTGTGATGCTTTTTCCCCGTAGGTCAGTCCAATTTCATAAATAAAAAAATCAAATGGAAATTAATTGATTAATTAATTATTTGATTAAAAGTCAAAATCTTTTTCTAACTAGGAGTATGACTCTTAGTGTCATACTATTGTTAATAGTATGATAAGTATCAAAGACTTTATTTGATAAGTAGATAAATAAAAAGAGTTTTTATTTATCTAGTCAAATTAAGAAGTAATTGATAAAGTCACAATTTTAAATTGATATTCAATTATTGGATATTACACTCATGAGTTGGAGTAGGTTTTAACTACTAACTTGATAAGAGTTTTGGTGGAACATAAATCCTCCATATAGTTGGAGAATTCAGTCACCACACATACAACTCATCAAGGAATTCGGCCACCTAATATATACACATATTGAGTTCGGCCAAGGTAGTTTTTTTTCAAGAAGAAGAAGTTTTTTTTATTATTCTTTTTGCTCTAAGAAAAAACTTCTCCAACTCATAAAATTCGGCCAATAGAGAAAAGAAAATGAGCGTTTTGTTTTCGATAGTGTACTAGTAAGCTTTATGCACAACATCGAATTAAGGTTCACGCGAGTTTTCGATTAATAGATTAAGAATTCACAAGTGACCAAGTGTTCTTTGTTTTTCTCTAGGAGGATTATGTTGGATATGGCTCGAATTCCCAATGGTTACCAAAGGGGATTCAACTAATGTGGAGACTTCCTAGAGACGTGGAATCGTTTGGAAGTAGGAGATCATATTTGAGGGAGGCTTGAAGACCGAAGAAGAACTGAAGAAACGAATTCTGAAGAGAACCGCTACGTGGACCGCGCTGCGGACACGTGCATAGGGAGCGGTGCAGACAACAGTACATTTCAATGAGTTGAGCGCGGCGTAGACCGCGACGGTAGCAAAGGCACTAACAGCGGTATTCTGAGCGATGGACATCAGTAGCTTTTGCGGTTCAGGGCGCGGGTGGCCAACCGCGACCCAGACCGCGGTAACATTGGATTTTACCCAGATCAGGAATGTTGCGCGAAAAAAGGAAAGTTTTTCTTCTGGAAGTTCTTATGTTTATCGGAAGTCTTATGCTTAAAGGGAAATGATTTCTCCTTACAAGAAATCTTGTCATAAATAGGAAATAGTATTTATGTAAAACAAGTATTTCTTGTAAGTATAAGAATATGATTTCCTTTTATCTTTTAACTCCCTTTAACTTACAAATAGACCATAATAACTAGGTTATTTGTGGCGGAGCAAATTAGCAAATATTAGAGAGATCTCAAAGAGAGCATTGGGTATAATTGGGTTTGGGGTTGTGAGAGAGAGAAAATCTTGAGTGAAGTTTTTCTTCACAGTGGATTGATCTCTAGTCGTCCTGACGGCCTTGGTTTTTTCCCGATTTTTGTTTCCACGTAAAACTCTTGTGTTGTGTGTGTTTGGATTTATTTTCTTCTTCCATCTTAATTCTTTTGCTATTGTTTGTTTGTGTTCTATTCAGCAACGCTTCTGCGTAGTGACGTTTGTGCGCTAACAGATTATTGTGACTAACAAAAGAAAAATGTTTGTTTTCCATCTTCAGGTATATAATTCAAAGAAAAGGAGCACATACTCCTAGGTGATTCACGTTCGTGATTGGATTAGAAAATCTTACGGATTCAATTCGACGCAATATCAATCGTCACGTGAAAATGTATGATATTTTTAATTATATGTTAATTAATCAAGGTTTAAGATTCTTTCTTTTAAAAGGAAATTTTTTTTGAAATATACAATCTAATTTTTCGCTTCTGTCTAGTGTTTTTTTTCCTTCATATAAATATATATATATATATATATTAGTATATATATATAATAATAAATAATATATTAAATATATTATTATATATATAATAATATTTAATAATATATATATATCCTATATATAATAATATTTAATATATCATATATATTACAATCTTTAATACATTATATATAATATTATATATATGATAGATATATTTATTAATACATAATATATATATATATATGATATATGTATATTAATATATATATATTATAATTATATGTAAATATTATAATATATATATAATATATAATATATATATTATTAAACAAATATGTAATTTAAATATAAAAAAAATATTTTTATTATATATTTTTTAATATATAAATAATATATAATATATTATATATTATTATTATATATAATAATATATAATATACTAAATATTATTACCTATACAATAATAATATATTATTATACATGTAATAATATTTAATATAATATATATATCATAATCTTTAATTTATATGATATATTAAACATTATTATTATATATAGGATATATATCAGATATATATATATATATATTTTATAATATAATAATATTTAATAAATTTATATATATATATATATATATGTATGTTATATATATAAGATATATATATATATATATATAGGATATACAATAATTTTTATATAAGTGCGCACCGATAGAATTATATAAGGACATTGAATGTGAGCCACTCATTTTACATATTTTGACTTGGTATGTATGCACTTGTCAAAACTCTTTTATAAATGAGTGGCTCACATTCAATGTCCTTATATAATTATATCAGTGCGCACTGACAGGAAAAAGACTGATAGGAGATATATATATATATATATATATATATATATAATGGGGTATTATCACTAAAGTCCCTATTTTTTTCATGAATTGTCACTTTTTTAAACGTCTTTGTCATATTAGTCACTTTAATCCCTTGTTTTTTCAAAATACATCACTTTAGTCCATTTGACCAAAAACTAAGGGTCAACTATAATATAATATATAAAATACAATTTAACCATTTATTGTTATTTTTAAAAAATTTCCTTTTAGTTCATCTAATTTCAATAATAGCCGGTCAATCCCTGAAAAAATAAAATACTTTTATCAAGGATTGAACCTTCAACCTAGTGATTAAAAGCAACTACCTCTAACCAGTTGAGTTACTCTAGTTTATTGCTGATGATTTGTTGATTTAAATGTGTGTATATATATATATATATATCTCTAATCTGTTTATATAATTAAAAATAGACTTATATTTAATAATAATAATAATATATAAAAACATATTTATGAAAATGAAAAAGAAAATAACAAAATAAAAGGAAATCCAAAATATCTAAAAAATCAAAACCTGTAATTTTTTTTCTTTTTTTTTTGGATTTTTTTTTCTTTTCAAAAAATATATTATTTCAATTTGATAAAAAAAAAACCCAGAAAATCAAAGACCCGTAAATTGAAAAGGGAAACAAATCAACAACAGAGAAGAAAAATAAATAAAAATTCCTTTTTTTACTTTTATTTTGTTATTTTCTTTTTCATTTTCATAAATATGTTTTTGTATATTATTATTATTAAATATAAGTTTATTTTAAATTATATAAATAGATTTAAATTAGTTTAAACAAATTATATATATATATATATATATATTTAAATCAACAAATTCTCAACAACAAACTAGAGTAGCTCAATTGGTTAGAGGTTGTGGCTTTTAATCACATGGTTGAAGGTTCAATCCTTGATAAAAACATTTTATTTTTTCAGGGATTGACCAGCTATTATTGAAATTAGAGGGACTAAAAGGAAAATTTTTAAAAATAACAATAAGGGGTAAAATTGTATTTTTATATATTATATTATAGTTGACCCTTAGTTTTTGGTCAAATGGACTAAAGTGATGTATTTTGAAAAAACAAGAGACTAAAGTGACTAATATGGCAAAGACGTTTAAAAAGGTGACAATTCGTAAACAAATAGGGACTTTAGTGATAATACCCCAAATATAATATATACGGAAACAAAAAAAAACTCTCTCAAGCCACAGCCATTAAAGAAGTAAGTTTATATATATTATAATATAATATATATACCACATTATATACATTATATAATATATATATATATATTATAATATATTATATCTTTATATATCTTATATACATATGTATATTATTATATATAATAATATAATATATCATATTATTATATATATATATATAATATTAAATAATTATATATATAATATGTTATACATTATTGTATATTATATGTTTTATTATTTAATATTATTATATATTAATATATAATATTATTATATATAGGAGGGGTACTCTGGTCATTTGATTCTCTGGTTCCGTCATGTCTCAGTCATACCAAACGCATAACAGTATAATTTACAGATATGTCCCATACATTCTAAACACAATACAGAACAACTGTCCGGTCATGTTCTGTCATGTCCCGTCCTGTCCCGTCCTATCACGTTCATGTACCAAACGCACCCTATATGACCAAGAATTAAGCCTCCATGGGTCACTGGGTTGTTTTGTTGATTGAGATATTGAGCGATGGCCCGTTAGATGTTACCATGTTGGGTAAGTATTGCTTCTTGTTCTGCATCAATCGCTTCAAGATCTGCCATAAGTTGCGCTTCATCATCGTTGGAAGATGAAGATGCGAAATTAGATGGACCTCCGATGTTGAAACTCATTTTTGCTTGGAGATGAATTGAATGATTTTTAGCAGAATTTGGTGTAGGCTATTTATCTTTGTGAAATATACTATTCTAGATAAACCATAGAAATATGTACTATTAAATCGTTACCATTGGATGGATTTCATCACCATCAAAACCGTAGGCTTAATTTCAAAAATAATATTTTCACTTTTTTCCAGAAATCTTATTTCACTTTCCCCAAAATTTGAAGATAAGAAATATAAGCTATTAAATGCCAACCATATGATGGATTGCATCATAATCTGAACCGTAGGTCGCCTCTCGATTATAATATCTTAACTTTTTGATTCAGACCGGTTGGCAAGTTTTAACCTAGGTCGCTTATTTACCAAAATAAGGTTGACTTTGTGGGTTCATAACTTTTGCATATAGGCTCCAAATTCCTGTTATAATATATTTTCGGAAACCCCGGGACGAGCTCTTCAATCCAACATGAAACTACATTACCAGACCCATAAGAGGCCTAAAAAGTGTTATTTAGTGTGTTTTTTTGACCCATTTCGTTTCTTCCGCAACTGTAAGATCCTCATATTTTGATTGGCTTATTTCGTTGACAAACCACATTGGGGATTTATTTTGTAAGGGTAGTTTAGGCTTCAAGGGCATCACCATTCTTAAGAGCTCTTCAAAGGTATATCTCAAGCTTAATTCTCTTTGAAAAGGTTTTAGTTGCACACACTCACATCTTGCATTTGTATTGACATGCATGTATTGTTGCACACACACACTTCTTGTATTTGAGTTGATTAAAACTGGAGTTGATGGGCTGTCCAGTGTGTTAGGCGACATGCAAGGCGACTTGTGCATGTCGCCTCCAATGTCGCCTTTGCCTTGTAGTTTTCTCACAGTGTGTTAGGCGACTTCCAAGGCGACTTGTGCATGTAGCCTTGCATGTCGCCTCAGGTACTTAGTTTTCTCACAGTGTGTTAGGCGACTTCCTAGGCGACTTATGCATATCGCCTTACATGTCGCCTCAGGCAACGTGTTTTCTTTCTAGTGTGTTAGGCGACTTGGTCATGTTGCCTTGCATGTCGCCTTTGTCACCCGAACTAGGCAATTCGGGTATTTCACACCAGCTCACTTTTTGGTCCCTATAAATACATCATCTTCTCCACCATTCAACCCTAGAGCTCTGAATATTAAACCCTTAAGTGAGAGAAAGTAAATCCAAGAGAAAGAAAGAGCTCCAAGAACTCATTTTTACTCAACCAAACTCATACCCATGTGCATCTAGCTTCATTCTTGCTTATATTCTTCATGGGTCTTCATGTTTTTCTTAACTAGGTAATCAAACATGTCTTAGAACTTCTTTTTTATCTTTATGTTCTTGTTTACCTAGGGTTAGCAATTATTTGTTAATTAATTGCATATTTATTTGGTTTAGCATGACTTAAGTATGTTTGTGATTGTGTTTGTTGGTTGAGTTTGCATGTTCATTGATAGATATCATTTAGGACCATTTTGTCCCTTTAGCTAAATCTTCATGCATTTGCATTTAGATATTGATATCTAGGATTTGCACTCATTGACATCTTTAAATCCCTAAATAAGCATTTAGTGTAGCCTAGCATTAATTGCATGATAGAATATTATCACATATTCACATAGGTTGATTAATCTCTTCATTGATTGTTAAGTTTTGTGACTAAGTGGATTAGTGCACAAGCTTGTTGGTCTAGGATCACTATTAAAGGCCCGTTGGGTAGAGTGAAAGGGTTAGTGACCAAGTAGGTGTAACTTGAGATTAACCTAAGTTGTAAACTTTCATTCGAATAGTGGATTTGAGGACCGTATGTTGCTAGAAGGATAGCCCGTGAGTTTTGCCCAGTTGGAGGGTTTCTCACGTAAATCAATCCTTGTGTTTTTATTGTTTTCCGCTTGTTTATTTTGGATTGGTTGATTGCTAATATGGGGTAGCATTATTAAAATTGATTAAGTCGAAAAGTTGGTAGTAAATCAACTAAAACATATTCACCCCCCCCCCCCCCCCCCTCTAGGTTAGTAGACACACGCTATATAGTATTTTCAGCAGCAATTAAGGGGGTTTTTTTTTCTATCTCGATTTCGTTGAGGTGTTTCAGGAGTCAATGAGATTTTGTTTTCTCTCATCCGTAGGTTGTATTAGGTTGAAGTTAATCGATTTTTTAATTAAATAAAATTCACTTAAGTTCTGATCTTCAGTTTTCCCAAAATATCAAGATAAGATATATGAGCTAAAATGCCAACCATTTGATGGATTTCCAGACCATCTGAACCATTGGACACCTCTCTGCAATAATATCTCAATTTTTCCAAAAAATCTGAACTTCACTTTTCCCAAAATACCAAGATAAAATATTTGATCAAAAATGCCAACCATTGGATGGATTTCTAGACCATCTGAACTGTAGGACACCTCTCTACAATAATATGTCAACTTTTCTAGAAATCTGATCTTCAGTTTTTCTAAAATATTTGATCAATAATACCAACCATTGAATGGATTTCCAGACCATATGAACCGTAGGACACTTCTATACAATAATATTTCTTCTTTTCCTGAAACCTGATCTTCACTTTTCTCAAAATATCAAGATATGAAATCTGAGCTATGAAATGCCAACAGTTGGATGGATTGAATCACCATCTGAACTGTAGGTGAAAATACAGCTCAAGTGTGTATGTCTAAACAACCTAGAGGGGGGGTGGGGTAAATGGGTTGTTAATTGATTATTACCAACTTTTTTGATTAGTCAATATTAACATGCAAAATTCCAATTCAAATAATAATAAAAATCAAGTAAAGTGCGGAAATTAAAGAACACTTGATTTTTACGTGAAAACCTTCCAAACGGAAAAATCCACGGGACTAGCCACGCTAGCCACTTGAGCCACATAAATCCATTATATGAATAAAATGTTACACCCTCAAGTGATACTCAGACCTTCACTCTTGACAACCTCAGGCTATGGACACTACCACTCACCACTCTTGGTTCAGTTCCTAGTGATATCTCTTGATCCACTACTCTTGACGTGAGCACCTCCTACTCTTCCCACATGCCTTTTACAATGGCTCTTGGCAACCAATGCTTGCCAACCAACCTTTGGTAGCAAGACTTCAATGCTTGTGCAACTTCACCTAGAAGCCACAAGAATTTGACTCATGAAGAGTATAATGGTCTAAGTGAAAGTGAGACAATATGCTCAAATGCAATAATGTGTAAAACCAAACACAAAATGCTTAACTATATGTTATAATGCAATTTAACAACTTAGTTATCAAATAATGCCTACATGCCCATACATAAAGACTCAATTAGAGGTGGAGATAAAATCTAACAGCCTAATTGTCAGATAAAGTCCAATCAACACAAGTTGTCACAATATATAACAAGGGCAATCAATATGCAATCAAGAAATGCAATTAATGAGGTATAAACAACAATGTCTAAATGCAAAGCATAAAGACTTAGCCAGAGGGCAATAATGTCCTAAATGCTAGCTATCACAATACAAACCCAATCAAATATTCATGTGTTAGGGTTTTTGCCCTAAAGCTTGTAATTTGTAAATGTGAACTGAACATAAATAAAAGAAGTAGTTTATTCATTCAAATTGTTTCATACTTTTATATAACATGTGAATTTAACATCCAAGATTGCCGGATGTAATTCAAACTGAGTATATGATTGTCATATACAGATGGATTCATTTTGAAACGAGCAATCTAAAGAGTCCGTAGATAGCAAATAAAACTGGGTACTTTATTTGTGGTTAATCTACAGCTGCGGTCCATTCCGTAATGTATGGTGATCTTATCCTGGATCATTCATATGGTAATATGAGAATGGAGGCACCTTATGTGATATGATCATATAGGACTGGGCCACGATCTATATGAATCTCTCAATAAGATCCGTTATATGATGAGATTCATATATATCGACAAATGATGGCTATAAATGGGTGATCTTAATCCTGAGTGTCTTATCGACTCCTTCAGGTTAGATCGTGGTTTTTGATATACCATGGGTGAGATCGGAGTTACATTCCCGATCAATATACTCAGTATGTTGGGATTGCGGTTTGGCTTGTGGCTGGGAAGGTTTGTACACAATAGTGGAATCCACTCCTTCTTGCGAGAAGTAGATAGTAGTTCCCTTAAGGGTTGATTCGGGGCTTGAACAATATGAGCGCTCTCCTAATTCCGTGAGGAATGTAGGATTTATTGTTCATTAGAGAATCAATGGTACTTAATGGAAAATATGTAATTAGAGGGCTATAACGGACATTATGACCCAGCTCTAATTATGAACTGCTTGTGGAGGATTATACCATATGTAATAGTTATATCGATGGACACCGAAAGTTATTGGTTTGTGTAAAAACATCTACAGTTGAGAGAATGCAGCTTCGGGTTTTTAGTGGAATAACACCGAAGTTAATAATCATGTAATATTAATTAAAGAGTTTAATTAATTATTTCTAAGGATTATTGGAGCTCAAAATACTGTGGGTCCATTAGGTCCCCTTGCTAGCCCAATTGATTAAAGGTTACAAGGGTCACGGTTGATTAATTAGATTGTCCAATTAATTGTGTTACGAAAGTGACACGTATTTATTTGAGAATTAATTGAATAATGAGATTATTTAATTAATAAATATTAATGATTATGTTAATTAAATAATTAGATTATTTAATTATGCGGTTAATCATTAGTTGGAGGGTGTTATCAAATTTGAATTTAAAAGGTTTAAATTCAAAGTCATTAATTATCCTTATAAATATTAGATATTTAAAGGATTAATTAATAAAGTTATCAGTTAACATAATTTAAAAAATTAAATTAATTAATTGATATTAGATATTAATTAATTAAAGGTTTTGAAAACTGATACATGTAAGAGAATACATGAGTTCTCTCAATTGTATTGAATGCAATACATGAGTTCTTTTAATTGTATTGAATACAATTAGTTACGTGCAATTAAGAGAAGAGAATACATGAGTTCTCTCAATTGTATTGAATGCAATACATGAGTTCTCTTAATTGTATTTAATGTAATTAGTTGCATGTAATCAAGAGAAGAGAATATATGAGTTCACTCAATTGTATTGAATGTAATTTTTGTGTGAAAAAAAAGAAGAAAAGAGAGGTGTGAGGCTAGAGAGAGAGAGAAAAAAAATATTTTTTTTCTTGATTCATGGTGGTCGTATTCCATACCTAGAAAACAAGAGTTATTTTCGTTAGTTTCTTCTACCTCCACTTAAGTTCCTGAAACCCGTGACGCTCCCACAAGCTGTTGCCAATCGCCGGACATAGCCGGGAAGATCTTGTGGTTCAAATCAGCAAGCAGATCGGAAAAGAAAGAATGAGCCTTCAAACGCTGGTATGAAATAGTTTCTTCTCCTTCTTATTGTTTTCGATTATTACTGTACAAATAGGTTTACTTGATGATTGCATAAAAAAATTTAAAACCCCATTCCGCTGCGCAATCCAAAACCTGGAACCAACATCATGAACATTAATTAGTTGATTAAAACACAATTTCTCAAGCTAGTTATTAATAAATCACACATTTATATTTATGATCTAGCTTTTATGCAAAAATGACCTAATCAATTTAGCTATCACAAAACAAACCAAATCATGTTATCATTCAACAATAAATGCATTCAAAAAGGATTTCTACAAATCATATGCAACAAAAACGAATTCTTGGACTTAAAGAACAATAATCAAAGATTAAAGGTTTGTTCTTACTTACCAAGTCAAGAATAATGAAGACCCATGAATGATTGATGCAATGGATGCATGGGTTTTAGGTTTGGAGAGTTAAATAAACTTCAATGTAGTTTTCTCTCTCAAGATTCTCTCTATCTCTCTAGGGTTCGTTTTTGAGAGTCAGAGAATGAAGAAGATGAGAAAGTGATGAATATATAGTGCACAAGTGAAACAATGTCTTTGAGAAAGATTGCAAGTTAAAAATAGGTCAAACTCGACACAATGTGTGGGTCTACTTCGTTGGTAAGTACCCGTCAAGTTACTAGTGCACAGGGACCATGAAAAACACCCGAGAGGACTGCACGGGTGATTGCATGGGTAGGGACCCAAGCACATGCAAATCAACACAACAGTTTGATTTTCAAGTGGCTCAAAACATGACCAAACGGCATCGAAATTTATCAAATAATATATTGTTGGAAATGTATAGATGTCTACTTTCTACTCCTTTTTACGGAATGAGCTTTCAATGTTTGTAGAAAGTGTTATGGTCATTTGAGTGACAAAATGTCAGATTTGGTCAACAACAAAAACTCTCAAACTCATGGTATAAGACCATGTAACCAAATACCAATCCAAGAAAGGAAAAATGGAACCTCTTATGGTCACAAATCGCACTAAGACAAGTACACCATCGTGCAAGTGCGGACGTTTTCGAACAAGGATCGGAAAACGAAATACACAACAACCACACTTAAGTTTAACAAAGAAATGCATGTGTGAGTTGTAACATAAATGCACACAATCAAGAAAACACAAATGCAAAGCTATATGAGAATGCATGTAAGTGTGTGTGCACCTAATCTCTTCAGGAATCAAGTCAAGTGAATTACTTTTGCCCTTGCACTTACTCTTGAAGTCACGGAGATGCTTGGAAACTTGCTTACAAAACCTAAGCTACCCATTACAAAAGCATCCTCAATGTGGTATGTCATGAAATAAACCAATCATAAAATAGAGGTTCTTACAGTAGGACACCTCTCCAAAATAATATCTAGACTTTTACAAAATTCTTATCTTCACCTTTCCCAAAATCTGAAGATAAGAAATCTGATTTCAAATGCCAACCAGTGGATGGATTTCCTCACCATCAGAACCGTAGGATTAAATCTGAAAAGAGTACTTCCTAGTTTCTATAAATATCAACCCACACTAAATTAAACATATTCCTTCAGATCTCTTATCCATTCAAATCACTTATCTCTTCATATCACTTTTCCCTTCAAATCACATTTTTTTTCCAAAAAATGACTTCACATCACCGAAGTTCTTCATACACAAATAAAGAAGACACACACATTTGTCACATATATCTTGATATTTCGCAAAACCCGATCATAGGTATAAACCAATCGAAGGATATGTTCTGGTCTCAAGTTGAGACTGATTACAACAACACCAAACCAGAGATTATCAGTCAACTTCGTGGCAAGAGAAGTTTGCAGTGTTGAATGCAAACTATCCTTACTATAGTTGGGAAATTGCGGGGATGCCTATGACAGATCGAAAGTCTTAATCTTATCGGTGCTTCAGAAGCCGATATTGTGAGTATTTGTTAAAATTAAAGTTTTAGAAAAATTATATTTAATATTGAATTTTAACAATATATATTTGTATCGTTTTGCAGATATATCGAGCCAAAATATTATTAACACAAGATGAGAAATACAAAAAAAGATTCAAGTTTGATCATGTGTGGCCCATTCTCAAAATTACGCAAAAATTTATAAATAACGAAAGTGAAACATCAGCCTTTCAAAGGCAAAATGGTAATACTTCATTTTAGTTTATTATAAATATTAACATCAATAATAATTAAGTCAAAACAAAATCATTAAATAATAAAATGATCAAATTGGAATAAATTCAATTCATTAAGGGTAAAAATGTGATTAAACAAAACCTTTTAATAAAGGATATAATCAAAATAGATTTTAATAAATATGGTTAAACTGTAATTTTATAAAAGTTTAGGGATGAAAAAAAAAAGTAAATCACTTTTTTTTTGCGTCAGGTGAACAGTATAATACCAGGAATTGCGCGACACTGCTCTCTGAAGCAAAAATAGCACAACAATAAACAATAAACGATGGGTTAGAGGTTGGTTTTGGCTGAAAAATGGCGTTTTGCTCTATTTTATAGCAGGGTTGGAGATGCCCACAACCGAAATAGGGAAGCTAAACATAAAGCTCAAAACATCAGAAATAATGACCCCAATAATGGCCCCAATATCTAATATGAGGGTTACCATCAGCAGTTGAAAAGATATGGGCTGTCCATTTTCATTTTTTAAGCCCATTTTCTTTTTTCCTGTTTTTGAAGCTATTTTCATTTTTGTTTTTATAAAATGGTTTAAAAAATTGTTAGCCAACTATTTCTTTCATAAACTAATCTCGAATAAATATAATATTTAAAAAATTATATTTATTTTTAGACATGAGAAGTTATATATTAATATATTTTAAAAAATAAATTTGATTTGTTTATTTAGGCTTTGGATTATGTTGACATGACCAATTTTATAAAACAAAGCTTTGTTGGGAGCGTAAAGCGTTGCTTTCCCTGGGAGTATTGAATTACAATATAACCTTTATAAATTAATAATGTTTGAATCATATTTCTCAATTATTTAATCGTTGTAAATTTCCAAAATAGGTAGTGTTGATCACTTTTTACCTTTTGGACTTCTCACATATTCTACTTGTGATCTTATGTTGTTTCAATTTTTAGTTGGTTATTAAGTTCCAGAGAAAAAAAAGAAGTAGCTTGTCAACCTACGGTTATGAAAAAATTTATGGTACATAGTAAATTTTTTGAAAGATCTTGATTAGTTGAAAATAGATAATATGTAGTTGGCTCAATGGTAAATCATTCACATATATATTCAAGAGATTATAGGTTTGGAAATCAAGACTTTGAGTTTTGGAATCATACCTCTTACACCAATCCAAAAAAAAATCATTTATTTAAACATGGGACAAAAATGACATTCGGGTTGACGGCTTTAAGGCCAACAGGCAACGGGAAGGATTGATCTTTCTTTTTGATCCAAGAATTTTCAGATCTAATTTGGTCTGAATTTGAAAAATATCCGAACCCATTTATACCTCTGGTCTGTGTTGGGGATACCCTCACGAAGTGAAGCCCATTCTGGATATTAATAAAACCGGCCTTGGGCCTTGGGCCTTGGGCCTTGCACGACCCGTTTCACATCACATGTGAGCTAATTTAAAAGAAACTTGTATTTGGGTTCTTAGGCGTGAATTGGAATTAATTGCATACAGTAATCAGAGGTGTCAAAACGACCGAATCGGCTTGTACCTGGTTTCGGATTTATCCATTTCTGTACTAGCTCTAGACATGACGCCGGTTCGATTCGAACAGGTGAACTGAACCGGAACCGTTACCAAAAAATCGGAACCGGTACCGGGACGGTTCCGGTTCTGGTTCTGATTCCAAATTGTACGTAACCGTCCGGTTCGAACCGGACTGGAACCGACGGTTCGGGTTCCGGTTCGAACCGGGCGGTTCCGCACTATATATATATATATATATATATTTTTTCACTTTCTCTCTCTCACAGCCTCACCCTCACGTTCTTCTTTCTCTCTCTCTCTCAGATGATCAGAATCATCAGATCTCTCCATGAGACTCCATGTCTCCATCTCTTTCTTCCTCTTTCTTTCTTTCTTCCTTCTTCTTCTTCCCGTCGACCGGTCGACGTCTCGACGACGGCCGAACTGATCATATTCCTCTCTTTCTTTCTCTTTCTTTCTTCTTCTTCCCTTCGACGTCTCGACGGCGGTCAATCTCTTCACCGACGGCCGATCTACTCTTCTTCACTTCGTCGATCTCTTCTTCACTTCTTACATCTCTGATCTCTGTTCTTTCTTTTTGATTTTTTTTATTTTGGGTAAGTTTTGACAAATGAAATGATAATGATGATGGATGATTTTGGGTGGGTTTTGACAGATGAATAGATGATGATGGATGATTTTGGGTGAGTTTTGAGTTTTGAAAGATGAAAAGATGATTTTGGGTGGATGGATCAAGGATCATGGATCATGATTGTCATGGATGATGTTGATTTTTTATTTTTATTTTAAATATGGAACCGAACCGTCGGAACCGGAGAACCGAACCGGAACCGGAACCTCCTCCAGGAGTTTCCGGTTCCGGTTCTGACTTCCTCAAAACCAGAACCGAAACCGGCGTCATGTCTAACAAGCTCTTCTTGCCCCACCCGGCTTATTGACGGCCGTGCTTTCCCTCTTCCCTCAAGCTCTTTTTTAGAAGAGTCAGGTGGCCGGATTATCCTTGAAATTTTTCCAACTAATTTGATTGAGCTAATAAGCTAATAGGAGGAGGGAGATGCACCAACCTTGGCCTTCGTGTTCTCATGTTGTATTTGAATCGATTAGAACAGAATTAATTTAGTTAATCATGTCCGAATAAGCAACAATTCATTTCGTATTTGTATCATATTATAGATCATGTCAAAAAATTATCCCTTTTTTTTTAATTTTTAGCCCAGATAAAGTTAAAACATTCAGTTCAAAAATGGTGTCAAAACCCATAATCCTGACACAGTAGGTAATACGTTTAAATTATTTCACGTTCATGTCATATTTACGGCTCCTATAAGAAATTGGCACCTTTAAATATATAATCACCATAAATTTAGCTTTGAGCTTTCTACTGGTTATTAATGTACTAGAAGAAGAATAAGAAGATACCATGATAAATTACATAGCCAATGCACATATATATATATATATATATATATATATATATATTACATAAGAAAAAACAAAAGAAGATCAATGAGAATTAGCAGTAATATTTCCTTGTTGACTGAAGGAATTAAAATTAGGGGACGCAAGAGGAGAAAGCAGAGGAATGGAATCTTTAGTTTGATGATGATTATAAGTTGGAGAATAAGATGGTGGGGCTGCTGCATGATGATTCTGAAGCAGCTTTAGGCAGCTTTAGCTCAATTGATTAATAGCTGAAGAGGACATTGAGCTCTGCTCTGCAACCTGCTCAATGGCTTCCTTTTAAACACTTCTTTGTGAACCTTATTTCCTCTAGTTTGGAACCCTGGAAACTCCTCCATTTTTTCTCCTCTTTTTTTTTTCTTCTTTTAATTCTTCTTTCTTTTCATCGTCTCTATTTATCTACTTAGGAGAGTCTTATTACCTAGCTATATGTCCTCCCATAAGGTGTGTGCATGATCCGATCCGATCCAATCCAATCCAATCCAATCAATCCAGTAGAATCTGATTGGATCCTAAATTCTAAAATTCATTGGATCGGATCGGATCGGATCTTGAATTTCCATATAAAATCCGCCAACATTATGTATAAGGTTTAATTTATTTTGTCTTAAACAGATAAATATTGAGCCAATTTTTGGTGTTATTGTATTTTTGTTATGATAAATGGTTATATTTCAAAATTTTGGACCATTTATTTATGTTTGTGTTCACAAGTTATGTTTAAAGTTTATAATTATTGTTTTTTTGTTAATTTTAGAAATGTTTTAACTTTTATACATTAAGAATTGATTCATATGAATCCGATCCGTTTGATTGAATTAGATCTGATTTAAATACTTTGTAATTAGATCAGATCAGATTTTGCTTTAAGATTGGATGGATTGTAATCTATTCAATCCAATCAACTCGGATCGGATTTTTGATAGTGGCAAATCCAATGGATCATATCCGCTGCACACCCCTACCCCCATGATTGACCAATGGGAGAATGGCACGTCATATGCAATCAACTCGGATCGGATCTTGGATCATGGTAAATTCTAATGGATCATATCCGCTGCACACATCTACCCCCATGATTGACCAATGGGAGAATGGCACGTCATACGCAAACTAATTAATAAAATATATAGGATTTATGTGAGGAGTTGCAACCCAGTTGCTGCATGTGTAAGAAAACCTGCAAGCAAGCAATGCTGATCCTGATCCCCCTCCTCATCGTCCTCCATGTGAGGAGGGAATCACCACTATCACTGCACACATTTTTAAAGTTTTCAGTAAAAACATTTTCAGAAATCACATGAAACTTTTAATGCTTTAATGTTAATTACTCTGATTTCCCAATGCAACTAACTTATTTTGTTTTACTTTTTTAATTCTTATCCATTAAGTTATATACATTGCAATTAACCTTGAGAGCAAGGTTTCATTCTTTACATTTTTTTTTTCATGTCATGGACTCATGGTAGCCCATTAGTAATATTTTAATAGAAATGCAAGGTCATGATTGTGCTATGATAGTCCTGTCAACTTGGCTGTTCAATTAAACAAGTGAATCACCATCAATATTCCAATATTAATTCGACATGTTAACTAACAAGTAGCAGAAGATTTGACCAGTCCAAGCACAAGACAAACCCACCACCGATGGGCGTGCAATATCAATCCTGCGCACGTCTGTGTGTTTTTCACCTCTCCTTCTTTTCCCTTGTATATCATCATCGTAACATGTATCTATATGTGAAAAATATATTTTATTCAATGCTAACCTATACCCTCCTTTTGTTTTCAACATTATTACATATCTGATCATCAGCAATAACAAAAGCGATCAAATTAGTGGTGAAACTATGGTAACAAAGTAAACAAGTACTATTTGGCTTTAGGTAACCCCTAAATATAAATCAGACCGTCCTATAAAAACAATGCAAGTGAATTTAGTAAATCAGACCGTTTTATTAGGACGATGCAAGTGAATTTAACATGTCTTTAAAGCATCATATTCATGTCTTTGAAGCATCATATTCGATAAAAATACACACAAATCTTGAACACCTTGTAACATCTTTGCTATATGGTATAAAGATTAATTGATGAAAAGGACAAGCACATTAGTTATCTAATAAGTGAAACAATGTACGTAACTGCTTTATGTATTCTCCAATACATTCCCACATCATCTTGAAGTAAGCCTGAGAGAAAGCCATGTTGCAGCACCCTATATAACTAGGGGTCAAAAAATAAATAGCACTATTTAGGGTGGGTGTTGTGCAAATATCACCACATTACTAATTCATGTTTAAAAGGCACCAATATAGGTGTCCAGACAAAAATACCTCTTCCAAGTGACTTTTTGTCGTTTTCAAACCTAGTGAGAAAAACCAGAGAGAGAAAACATCTCTTGGAAAAAGAACCAACGTTGGAAGATCAGTGGTTTTCCGTCTGAAAAAGACGTCGAAGTAACCGGCGGTTGGACAACAGTGTTTTTTCGGGTGTTCAGACAAGAGGATCTTCAATCGATTGTGGTAAGTTGAGTCAGATTATGTTGTTGATTTTGTTTTTAATAATTTCATGCTTGATGTTGGTTGTTGATTAAACTTGTAGATTAGGTTTGTTTGTTGATCTGAGAATGGTTGTGGGTTAGGTTGAGGTTTGTAAATCTGTTGAAGATCTGGGTCACCGACCTTTTTCAAGGTGATTCCCAGCTTTTTTTGAATTTTTTCGATCTTTTTAAAACATTTTCCGAGCTTTTTCTGGGTTTTCGAGTTTTTTCAAACTGGTTCCGAGCTTTTTCTGGGTATCCGAGCGTTTTAGAAATGAGTCCGAGCTTTTTTAAAATGCCCGAGCTTTTTGAAACTGTTTCCGAGCTATTTTAAAATATGACCGATCTTTTTTAACCAGCTTCCGAGCTTTTTGAAACAGTGTCCGAGATTTTTTAAACTGTCCGAGCTTTTTCAAACAGTTTCCGAGCTTTTTTAACCAGTCCGAGCTTTTTAAAACTGAGTCCGAGCTTTTTCAACAGCCCGAGCATTTTCAACATGTGTCCGAGCTATTTCAAACTGTGCTCCAGCTTTTTCAAACAGTGCCCGAGCTTTTTAAAACAGTCCGAGCTTTTTGAAACAGTGTCCGAGCTTTTTGAAACTGTCCGAGCTTTTTCAAACAATTTCCGAGTTTTTTTAACCAGTCCGAGCTTTTTCAACAGCCCGAGCATTTTCAACATGTGTCCGAGCTATTTCAAACTGTGCTCGAGCTTTTTCAAACAGTCCGAGCTTTTTGAAACAGTGTCCGAGCTTTTTAAAACTATCCGTGCTTTTTCAAACAGTTTCCGAACTTTTTTAACCAGTCCGAGCTTTTTAAAACTGAGTCCGAGCTTTTTCAACAGCCCGAGCTTTTTCAAACAGTTTCCAAGCTATTTCAAACTGTGCTCTAGCTTTTTCAAACAGTCTCCGAGCTTTTTCAAACTTCCCGAGCTTTTTTTAAATGAGTCCGAGCTTTTTGAAACTGCTTCCCTGCTATTTTATATTATTATATCCGAGCCTTTTACAGTTTACTGATGCATTCTTTTTCTGTGAAAATGCAAATGGGTAGTGAGCTAAAGGATTTGCTTAAAACTCCAGAGGATGAATGGTACGATGGAAAAATCACTCAGCATGACCATTTCAGCGACCTTAAAGATATCGACGTCGCACTGGACAGTGTACCAGAACAATTCAAGGTCGTAGACCGACGTCGGTATACAGAGTCTAATTTTGGTCATTTCCTTAGGATGGATCGGGGGATGAAGTTTTTTGGTAGCATAGTCCATCGACTGCTATTGCGCGAGCTACATCACGATGGGCCGGAGGATAAGATGAGATTTATGTTAGGTCCTCGTTCCGTCTGGTTCTCCAAGGTTGAATTCTGTCTGATCACCGGATTGAAGTTTGGAGCGATTCCCGACACGACGAGGTATGAGATGGTTCAGAACGGGATACACCAACGGTATTTCAATGGTGTAGCTGAGGTGGATTATGAACAGCTGAGAGCTATTCTACGGATCGGTGTATTTGAGGAGCAGTACGATGCTGTGAAGCTGTGCCTCCTTTATATGCTAAACTGGATATTGATGGGATTGGACGAAAGAGATAAAGTTCCATTATGGCAGTTCCGGCTAGTTGAGGACTTGGACGCTTTTGATGCATTCCCGTGGGGTGCCCACGTGTATAGGCAGTCCATTATTGGATTCAAAAATGCCTTAAACGGTCGACGTGTGTGGTATGAGAGACGACAGCAGGAAAAGGGCGCTGACGTTCACACGGTGGAGACGTACAACCTTTACGGTCTAGCTCACGCACTGTTGGTGAGAATTTAGAATTTGGTGGCCAGCATTGGCTCGTGGCCAGCGTCGACTTGACTATGGGGAAGATCCACCTGCTAGACCCGTTCAGACAGGAAGTCCCCCAACAGATCAGGAAAAAGCAGGTCGCTCCATTGCGGTGGTTTCTACCCTCGATGTTGCATCAGATGGGATTTCACGATGCCAGACCAACGGGTGAGGTGAAGTACGAGAAGCGGAATAGGCCCTTTGGGGTAAGCATGGTGTCTACAACACATGTGCCCCAACAGACTAGAGGGTATGACTGTACGAACATCATTTAAACTTTAAGTTTGTTTTATTAAACTTCAATTGTAACGGTTGTTCATGTGCTGAGTCGCATGGGTAACTGTGGTGCTCATACCTTGAGATTGATGGAGTACGTACTGGCGAACAGGAAGATGTTCGACTGGTCAGAAGAAGATATGTGCACCATACGGGAGAAGATGGCTGTGGAAATTTTTTGTAACTCCAAGCTCCATTAGATGTTGTAGTTGTTGATGTATAAACAATTATAGTAATGAACTTTCAAATTTCAAATTTTTTGTTTAAAATTTAAAGTGTTAGCATTTGCATTTACAAGTACAACACACGCATTTCATACAATAACACAAGTAATAATTAACACCCCAACTTAATTAAACAATAAGTATGAACGGCTCGATTCACTCCTCGGCAGATTCCTTGTGTGGACACGTTTATTTGTTATGTCCAACTTGATGACATACGCTACACTTGCGACGGTATTCCTCCGGAACAATTCTGCTCGGACCTTCATTAATCAAGGGCGGATTAGAACACCTCCTGCTATTATGACCTGATTGTCCACATCTTCTACACGATTGGGTGGTTGTCCTCTCGGAAGACGATGCATGTTGACCCTCCATCGGGCGACCTGATTGTCTCTTGGTCTTTGGATTTAAAACCACCCGCTCAGCGATGTCGGACGGCACTACCTATGAAGAAGGATGGCCAACAGGCATAATAGGAACTGAGTATGCATCAATAAGTGTCTGTCTCTTGTAGTAGTCCGAACACAGTGATGTGAAATCCAAGTTCCGCTTCCTACAAAAGCAATGAAAAAAGTGACAATCACGTTTGCTTAATATAGCGTATAATTGTATAATGTTAATGTACCTTGGCCGCTGCGAGTGCGTGAGAACACGGAAAATGGTCCATTTGGAATTTGTTGCATGTGCATGTCTTCCGGGCTAAGTCAACAGTCCACTGCTTTCCGGACCGTTTGACAGAGAAAATGTTCCAGTCCACTGGATTGACGGTCATATAACCGCACTTCTCGACCCGTTGTAGCATCACAAGATGTGATGCGTCGGTCAACTGATGACGCATAGACTGTGCAGCTCGATGTCGATCGTGAAACCAACGATCTAACATATTCCTAATGAACTCTGCCAATGTCAACATAGGGAGTTGTCGTGCGAATTTAAGGCATGATTTTATGCATTCTGCAACATTTGTTGTCATCACCCTGAACCTTCGTTGGGGACAGTGTACACGAGACCATTTGTGTGGACCGGCAGATTCAACATAATCGAAAGCATTCTTGTGCAGGTTACGTAACTCACCCATGTACCGGTTATATTTGAATTCAGTGTACGCTCTAGCGGCTTTGTCCATTAAGCTGGCAACATCTTTTCTGTGAAATCGATTCTTCACATTTTCAGCAAAATGCCAACAACATATGGTATGGGTTGCATAAGGGAACACTTTAGAAATCCCTGTTTTAATGCTTGCATGTCGATCGGAAATAAAAACCAGATCATCTATATGACCAAGGGTACCCTTCAAGCAATCCAAAAACCATTCCCAAGAAAGGTTGTTTTCGGAGTCGCCGTACCCAAAAGCAATTGGATACACCTGTTCGTTTCCATCTTGGGCAGTTGCAACAAACATTGTACCCCCGAATCTTCCCTTCAAATGGGTACCATCAACTGCAATAACATGACGCATGCACCTCCGAAAACCTCTAACTGAGGCCCCTAACGACATGAAAAAGTAAAGGAATTTACCGTCGTCAGGGCACTGTAAGTCAGTGATTGTGCCGGGATTTTGTTGTTCTAGCACGTAACCAAAAGACGGCAGTAGTTGGAAGGTTTCTTCATGTGTCCCATAGGTCAGTGACAATGCATAATGCAAGGCTTGATATGCCTTACTGTACATGATTTGGATGCCATACATTGTTTTCATATCGGCGATTATATCCTTGGGACGCATGAGACGACCATCTTGTTGTTGAAGTCTAGGTGCAACCACTTCTCCAATTATAACTGCACTAGCTTGTCGGTGGCGACGGTGAATCTCCTCCAATGGAGAACTGTGCTCATTGACAAAACTTCTTACTTGGAAGTACGTCCCTTCATCTCTTCTCACCGCTCTTAATTTCCATGTACAGTTGTCAATCAAACAAACAAGATGTAACGTTGTCTTATTAGACCTTTTCACCTTCCATTCGAAGTTTCGCCGCATTGCAAAAAGGCCAACTAGTCTCTTCAAATCTTTTTTAGTCGGAAAGAACTGACCTTTATAAATCATGCTTGTAGGTTCTTCTGCTACCAAGGTTGTGCTTCTACCAATCTCAAACGAGTATGAATCTGCTCCGGGAATAACCCACGTTGTGGTATTATCAGAATCATCTGTAAATACATTATGCCGGACCTCGGAAGTACCAGGCATATCTGCTCCAGTGCAACTAACTCCTTCTACACGTCTTCCACGTCTTTGAATTTGGACATGATCTTCATCAGTGTTCTCAACATGATCTACCAGATCAATATTTGCTTCATTATCCACCTCCTGGTTAGGCCCAAGGTTCGGTTCAGTGTTCTCCTCATTATACATCTCATTGTACCGCTCATCATTCATCTCAAATCGACAACCAAACACATCGTCGAATTGAGGTTCACCAAGATCTGCATGGTCCACCACTACTGGTTGGACAGCACATATGTTTTCCCCAACTTCAGTGGCACTCCTTTGTGTGAACACTTGGTTGCTACCGCTAGCGGATCCAAATGGTTGGGTATTTTCAGGAGCAGGAATATCATTCCGTATCACATCTCCAGTTGCCCTCTCAATTAGACTAACACATACTTGAGGGATCACCCGATCTTCCCCTAGCATAAACTGAACATCATCGTCATTTCTTACAAATGTGTGACATGTAGCGCCAGGAACGATTGATATTGACTGTAGATCAACATTGTATTTGTTCACATCATACTTCACAATGGTATGCACGATCGACACCAATTCTTCGTAACTCATATTCTTTAACACATACATTCCTTGGTTGTCGGATCCAACAAACCTCTGACTTCCGTCGGGTAACTGCTCCCATCGACCGTTGTAAGATATTACTATTCTCACCCGATTCATTCTCCTGTAAAATTCATCACCACAAACCATTATGACAAACATAAAAGCTATGGAAAAGGCTCAGAGCCTTTTAAAATAGTTTCCGAGGTTTTTACTATGATCTCCGAGCTTTTAGTAAAGGTTCCAACCTTTTTTCTAAAGATTCCGAGGGTTTTCCCTAAAGAGCCGAGCTTTTTTACAAAGTCCCGAGCTTTTTTTACAAAAGTCCCGAGCTTTTTTACAAAAGTCCCGAGCGTTTTTACAAAGTTCCGAGATTGTTTTCTAAAGGCTTGAGCTGTTTTACAAAGTCTCGAGTTTTTTTCAAGTCTCCGAGCTTGTTTTCTAATGTCTCCGAGCTTTTTCAAACAGACTCCGAGCTTTTTCAAAGTCTCCGAGCTTTTTCAAATAGGCTCCGAGCTTTTTCAAAGTCTCCGAGCTTTTTCAAAGGCTCCGAACTTTTTCAAACAGGCTCCGAACACTTTCAATGGCTCCGAGCTTTTTATTAACAGCATCGGAGATTCAAATTTCACACATTCAATATTCACAAAACCAGCTTCATGTTTACAAAAGGAAAGTTTTTTAAAAATGAAGGCTAAAAAACAGTATTTCAGACAAACATACTATCTTGTTGTGCTGACTGAAGAACGTTGAGTAGTTTTGAAATTTATTATAGAGAGAGAAAGAGAGGAGTTACTGCCTTCAGTGTTTCAAGTGTGGAGATGGAAGTATAGAGACAATTAAAAATTGATTATTTAAGGGCAATTTTGGTAGTTCACCTAAATAGGTGTCTTTTAAACATAACTTATTAAACCGGTGACGTTGGGGCAACAGCTAGACAAAAAGGTGACATTTCTCACCATTTCCACTATATAACTATTGTTCACCAACCAATATTGATATAGTGCCAATCATATTTGGTGGTGTCGAAGATGTTGAGTGTTTTGTCTAAGCAAATTTTTTTACAAATAACTAAAGTGTTCTGCAAGTATGGTCGTATCGTATGGTGACTCTAACCGAAACATTATCAGACTGAAGAGCAAGCTATCTACACTATCAAGTCAATTGGGTTGATTTGTATTTTGTATTAAACACATTAAAAATGAAAAAGAATAAATAAAGACGAAAATATGCTTTAATCAAAACATATATTAGGCTATACTGTGTGTGTTCAATGGTTTAAATTTATTAGTACCGTTGGTTGAGTAGTGGGAACACTTTATCAAATATTGAATTTTAAGAATCTCTTTTTGGTGGTTTTTCTTCAAATGTAATTTTTTTTTTCTGTCAATGAGCAACCAGAACTCTATCATAAACACAGCATGTTGTGATTGAGAAGAAAAATGCGGTACTACTGTTTCAACTTTCAACACATTTTCTCATTTCAATGGCACAATTCTTGTTACATTAAAAGTTTACAACTATGCATAATAGAAGTGAATCAACGTTTCTGGCCTTTTTTCTTCTTTGGCTTTCTCTTGGGCTTGTTCTTTCCCTTGCCCTTGTTTTCATTTTCCTGTTTGCTGCCACTGTTTCCAGAAGCACCAATAGATGATGAACCCGCCTTGCCATCATCATCTGAATCGCTACATTCCCCAGCCTTGTTGTCATTTTTTTCCTCATCACATTTGCCAGCTGATGCAATGACGGCAGTCTCTGATTCCGTTCCCTCAAAGATTGCAGATAGCTGCAAGAACAACTTATTCAAGAAAGGCTCCATTGTTGCCCTTCTTGACTGCAACCTCTTGAAAAGTTCTTCAATAGTGGAAACATTTTTCTTGAGTTCCAGCTCACTGCAATATCAATCATTCATGTAAAGTTAATTTAAATACCAATCACTTTCTGTTAATGGAAACCTATGCAACAACTTTGAGTCACACCAGCAATACAAATATGTCCATTTTTAAGTTGCTATTATGAAAAGATCAACCGGGGATAACTTGCATAATAAGAAAGTAAATTGCAATTCAACACCATATTTCTTTCAAACTGACCTCACATCAAGAGCGGCATAAAGTTGCCTCAGTTCTTTAAAGATGCTAGCTGCTTCTTCGAATAGGCTTTCATCTTCATTGTCGGAAAAGTCCATTGCAGTACATTGATGCCGTACAATTATTTCTACAACCACCTGTTAAATACAAAATCAGACACTAAACACAAAAGACTCATCATGCCACACGCTTTAATCTTAAGTCAACAGATAATTGGCCTACCTTAATAGTTGGGGCATTTAACTCTATGCTCATAAGATATTTTTCATGCTCTACCAGATTTAACGCACCAACCATTTTCCAGAATAGTTCCAAGTTCATCACATTACCCTCGCTTATGTTACCTTCAACAATGAAGACCTGATCCAGTGGGGAAGCAGAGTTTGAAGAAGTAATATTTGAATTCTTCCCTTCATCACAAAAGTCTGGAGGAAGTGCTTCCGGCTCAGCAATTCCAGCATGACCTTCAGAGTCATCAAATTTTGGAAAGAACATTCTTAATATGTCCTTGCATTGACTGACCTTCATGTCTACAAGAATTGCACCTGGACATTTAAACTGAGAACAATCCTTCCCCAAACTCACAATTACAAGGGGATTGCCAATCTTTTTAAAAGCATTAGCAAGCATATTCACATTTACATTTGGAAAATTCTGTTTCCATCCTCTACGAAGAACATCATAAAATTCCCGTGGAAGTTTGTTGGTAATAAAGCCCGAACCCAGCAATTCAAAAAGTGTGTTTCCACAATTCCCAAAGTTCAAATGAATCAAACATACTATGACAACCAACCTCAAAACCACCGGAGAATAGTCCATAGGATTTGTACTACATCTTCTGACCCAATCCATAGTATCCATCTGATTGAAAAGCAACTGCCGAACAATATTAATTAAAGACTTAAGGACATAACCCAAAGAATGTCGTACATCAGCCACTAAGTAAGTTTGGTTGGAGTTCCCTTCCTGATGGGTAAGCCAGTCAACAAAAGAAGACTCAGTAGTTATAATGTAACCTTGGATTGAAGACAACATGATTAAAAGGTGCTCAATAAGATACAAGAAACAAGCTGGCGAAATATAATCATATAATCTCCAGTTGACACTGTAAGTATCCAGCAATGCGTCATGGAATTTCTGAACAAGAGACACCTTGCTTTTAATGCATGGTGCAGAACCTTGCTGAGATTCTAATCCCATATTTGCAGCGAAATTCTCTAAGAATGCCTTCCAATGTGAATTTCCAGCACACCTTTTCACAACTTGCTGATATAATTCATGGTGCAGCCTACCAGACCCTAGTGTCATTACTGCCAAGCGTCCAATCTGCCCATAAGATAGCTTATTCTTCAAGTCAGTGCATTTCAAAATAACTTCTTCAAGCATACTCCTACAAACCTCTGTTCGTCTAAGAGAAAAAAGATTCTCTCTCAGTTGTTCTTGCCAGTCTAAAGGAAACATGTAGACAAAAAAGTGTTCAGTTGATAGTTCAAGAAATTTCTGAAGTGTCTTAGCTGCATGGTGCCGGTGGTCTGGAAACTTGAAATCTGAAAGAAATTTTGCAACCTCATAGATATAAGTAAGAGACCTAAATTGACAGAAAATGGGCAATGGATTCTTCATTGAATGCTTATAGAGGGCCTCAAGATTGTGCAACACCTTCATACCAACAGATAGCAACTCCGTACTCCAATAACTTCGAGCAGCAGAGACAAGCTGGTGGACATCAATAGAAACCAACTTCCCACTCCCTTGAGCATATCTGCAATCCCATTCTCTCACCCAGTCAGCATCACAATTCAGTAAAATATAAATGGTATCAAGACTGCCCCCTGATTGACAGTGTTTCCACACACCCAAGTAATTTAAGCAGAATTCACCATAACCTCTATAGTCATTGTCATCCTGGGTTTCGAGACGTCCAAGGCACTCAAATATGTTCACAATCTTATCTTTCCAGTAATTCCAAAAGTAGACCAGTGTCTCAATAGATACCTTGTTTTTACAGATTTTATATTCTGAAAACATTACTGGATTCCAAACCAATTCATCTTCCCACTCATATTTAGAGGTATTTGCATGAAGATGAACATCCAGAATCATCCGAGTGGATAATATCTCACATTTCAAACTCTTATGTCTCTTAGAAGCATTAAACAGTTGATTCAACCTGGGTAAGTTTGCCTGATCATTTGATAATATTTCAGCCTCTGTGAAAACAAATTCATAGAATTGGTTTGGTTCCATTTTTGACAAGCACTTGGCTTTCTCTAGCAGCTCTTCTTTTTGGCTAAACTGCTTTAAGGGCCATCCTTTGCTCCCGTGAGACCATAGAGAGTTGGAAAATATATAATTGAGGGTAAGCATTGACGCCTCTTTGAAATTCCCAGCTTTCTGTAGCAAATCAGCTGTAAGAAGAATATCTCCTCTCAGTTTTGCAATACTTGCAGCATCCAAAAAGTTCCCTGACTCTTCTTCCAACAACAGAAGCTCGTTCAAACAATTTTGAGACTTCAAAAAGTTGCGCTTCAAATCCATGGAATGAAAAGTTCTAACAAATTTCATCATGGATTTGCTATCTTGAAGCTCATGAAAATGTAGAGCACAACTCTCTAGAAAGCCTTGTTCAATTTTGCATATATCTTCTGTTCTTCTAACTACAGCAACATCTGTATTAGCATGTTGTTTCCAGTAGTGGATACACTGCAAACCCAATTCAAAAAGCTTTCCTTTGGAGCAAACATTCAAACATTCTGAGAAAAAATTGCCTCTGGCATATACTTCTGCTGCCTGCTCATAGCACTCTGCTAGATAAAAACATTCTGCAGCTCTTTCCAACTCAGATTCCTCAAATTTTTCTAAATAAATTCTGCCTGCAGAAATAAAATAATAGAATCTGAATGTCAAATCTACTATCATCAAAGCGGTACCAAATTAAATTTTTAAACTTCTGTTGTTATCAATGTATGTTTAAATACTATTATTGATCTCTTTCCTTACAGATTAAGCTCTTAGGTCTAACTGTTTCCAACATAGTATTATAGCTTATATCACCAAGAGTCATGGGTCTAGTCCCCCCATATATACATCTGTTTTTTGTAGCTGTTATACATTTGGTACTTGAATCTGTATTTGGGTATGGTCTACAGGCCAAGCACATCGGTCTTGCATGAGAGGGAATGTATTAGAGAGCTTTATGTTGGTATCTAGTCACGTGTAAGTTTAAATACCATTATTGGGCCTTTCTCTAAAATCTTAAATTTTTGAGTCTAACGGTTACTTGACAATCATCAAATGTAAATTAATACTAGCAGAACTTGTACATATAATTATAAAATTTACATTGCCTTCTAGGAACTTGCAATATGAAAAAACAAAATCCATGGCTACAATAGGATAAGACATCTTGACACTAGCAGAGTGCAACAAGAAACATTCTTGCTCACAATGAAGACAAATTAATACTCAGTGGTAAGGCCAGCATTTAGTATCAAGTGCAACCATCTTAATGAGTTAAACATTATTGATAACCGAAAGATTTGTCAGTAAACAATTGAAATTTGTGAGATTATATCTATGTTTCACAAAAAAGATCATAAATTTGAAATTATAAACATTAAAATGCAGCACATAAAAATAGGATATTAAAGGCCTCCAAGACTAAAAAGCAAATCCATACCTGCTCTTTCATACTCCCCCAAATCAAAAAAACATCTGGCAGCAGAATCAGCCTTGCCTATAGCTTCGAAAATCTCAGCAGCTTCCCTAAGGATAATGCAAGCCTCTTCAGGATTTGAACTGCACAGACGGTCAGCAGAAGCTTTAAGACCGGTAGCTTTTGTCCTTCTTTCCCAATAAGTATCTCCAGCTCTTTCAAAGCACATTGTTGCCATCTCATAGTTATGCTCATGAAATAACTGGAAAAGAAGAAACAAATATCAAAAAGAGAAAACAAAAATCCAGTATTTCCAAGTGAAAACATAATAATAATAAAATATTACCCAAACATCAATCAGGGTCCTACCAACAATAAAAGCAAGGTAACAAAACTAATATTATTATTGATAACACCAATAAAAGGATAACAAGTATAATGGCAGCACAAGTAGCAGCTGCTACACTCCTAACAACAATACTAAAACGACATTATTTAATGACATTGCTAGCAATGCCACTGTCAACATTATTATGTAATGGCACATTATTTAATTACCAACAGGGCAATTTCACATCAACAGCAACAAAATATGACCTGTTACTGTTGACCATGATATGTTAAATGCGAAAAACAGCTTACAATTTCTTCAGTAAAAATTCAACTAAAACATGTCTTCTGAAGAGAAGGATGTTGAAGAGGGATATCATTGACGGTTCTGATACTGGTTCTTAGCAGTGACCTGAAATGATCACGATGACTGCATTTTGTTCTATGCAATGTAGCAAAGATATGAATGCCAAATGTCTTACCAAAAAATGGGTGTCTCGGTAATAATGATTAATATAAAAATTTACAAGAGTAAACGTGCAATGAATGGAAGCGATCAAACTGAGTAAAACAAATATCTTAACGAAGAAAGGTGACAATAATAGGAGCACAATAACAACAGTAGATGTTGAATATTATATTAATGATGATCAAATGTCATAATACAGAAAAAATAAACCTTGATGCCCTGAGACCTCCATTCCTCTGGGCTGCTTGCAACTTGCATGGCCTGTGCAAGTGAATCATTCAATTGTCTAACTTGAACAAGACATTTTTTCTTCCAGTAGTCAAACATAGGTTTGCAGAGCTCCTCCATATTCTCCCAAATCCAAAGCCTCTGTCTGGTACGTGTAATGGCTACATACAACTGCTTCAGTTCAGAACACAAGATGTTGTGTTTAGCCTCATTGAAGCTCGGGAAGGGTATTGATGACTCAAGCAAATGTTGTTCCTTCATATATTCGTAAATAACCCTCCATTTATTTTCCAGATGTGATGAGCTAAAAAAGTTATACAGCAATACATCCTGTAAAAGGTAATAATACAAGTCACTAATAAGAAAAATATATATTTATAAGACACAGATCAAAATAATAACTTGGATGTATTAAAAGAAATAATTTCTGGCAATAGTAGGAGCAAATTTAGCTTTTAGCTTGCATTTGTATAAACAAATTTAGATGAATGGATTTAAGATAGTTAACTAGATCTCTAATGATTCTTCAGCAAAAAGATCACAATAAACTGGGAGTGTTGAAGAAAGGACGTGAAATGCAAAATAGTCTACAAAAAGGAAGCTCTAATCTGAATCACCTGAAATTCAAGGCCCTTGCACTCAACTATTGTAAGAACAAGCGCTTGCTTGCCAACTTGATTGGAAATTTCCTTCCGTGCACGATCATCCCGAACCAATATCACCTGCTGTGCTCCAAAACCAACCATATTCCCACCAAAATTTCCACTATTTCCAAAAATTTTAATTATGGCATCTTCCTTGTTCTCGGATTCAAGCAAAACCGGAGGTTCCCCGTATATAAGACTTGTCTCGGGTTTTAAAATATCAATTGATTGGGGGAAGAAACGGTATAGAAGTTCAATTATGCTTTGAGCTAACTTTAGTACACCTGCATGGGTACGAAAGTTCTGGCTCAAGCTGAGAACATTTGAGATTTGTCCTTTCCGTTCCCTTCTAACATCTCTATTGCTACTAGAATCCAAAACAAATTTCTTGTAGAACAGAGCTCGTATATCTTGGAAACGAAAATCAATTCCCCGAGCGATTGTTTGAGCCGTATCCCCCGAAAAGACAAAACCCTCATCAAAATTTTTGCAGATATATTTGAATAGACCAATTTGACTCATGGTAAGGTCCTGCACCTCATCGACATAAACAAAATTCATTTCATCAACCTGACAATTTTCATCTTTAAATCGCCGGTGAAGATCAATTACTAGATCTGCCAAATCAAATTCACCGCTTTCCAACTTCATCTTCTCATAGTTTAGAAAGATATCATAAATTTTCTCTCTCTTGCACGTGCTTAAAGTGGAAAACCTACCATCAGATAACTGAACATAATCCTCACGCCTAAGTTTACCATCAACAACCTCCATTGCATGCAGGCCACCTTTTATATGGGATATAATCTCTGTGTAGACTCTGGATGAATCAAGCCTTTTTGTTATTTCTGTATTGAAATGAGGCCAGTATACTGAACTAAACCTGTCATAATTAACTTCTTTTGTCCTTATAAAGGTCTGTAAGGCAACTGATATTGAACTTTGAATTTGACCATCACAGGGCTGGTTTCTGTTAAGAAATCTCTCAAAGTACGAAGTACCCAATGTACCATCAAGCATCATCAAGAACTTATGAAATGTTATAACAAGAGGGAAAGACTTAAGTGGAATATCAATAAAAGAATTTGGGATATCCTTGAATTCTGCTGCATCATCAATATCATCAACATCAATTAAGCTGCGTTCTGCTGGAAACTTCCCACCAAAGGCAGAGCTGCAGACATTATAAGCCCTATCAATTAATAAACAAAACAAAACAAAACAAAAACTTTCCATGTAGAAAATGTGAAGAAACAAATTGCATTAGTAAAAAAAATAAAGTACATAATCAGCAAAAGTGACTGAGAAACTAGAAATATGAAAGATCCCTGTTTGGATGACAAGGAAGCAGCAGCTAGAATTAAGACAGCCATATAGCTTTTATATGGTTATTGCATATGACATGTATAAGATGTTTTGACAGAAATTAATCTGTAACATTGTTCGCAAAATTAATCAATATTCAGTAATGCAACTCTATTGTCACACATCTTTTTTAGACATGAAGCACCTTCTCAGTTCAATCACAGCACCTGCTCCAAATTTTTAAATAGGAAATAACAGATTTACTAAATCCATTCTTACAATCAAAAAGAATTCTCTAAAAATGAGGTGAATAAAAACAATGTATCAATTTTGTTAAAAATAATTCCCAAGAAATCAGAAGGAAGCAAGCATCCTTAAAAAAAAAAAAAAAATCTTCTTCAAAATTGGTCTACATATAGCTTGCCTGCCTGGATTTCAGTAGGCACACCAAAAGAAAATGTTAAATTTTGATAGTAAGTCCTCAAATAATCAACTCATTGACAGTTTTATGTTCAAAAGGTTTTCCTAATTCAATAAACAAAAAGTAGAAAACTAAGTACAAACTTATGCAAACTCAAGGTGATTTACCATACCACTACTGGTCCTAAAATGACAAAGAAACTAGAAAGCATATTGTAACAACCATTTGATTGAACATTCACACACCTTTTCAAGTGAGATATATGTTGCTTTACGGCAAAACATAGTTTAGGACTGACTGTCACAAAAAGTTGGCGCAATATTGCTCTCTTTGTCTCACCAGGAACCTCCTCGACCTCATTTTTCTGGCTAGTATTCGGATCTGTTCTACTCTCAGCTCCATAGAATCCTTCCATTGCCATATGGTGCAATTTCTCTTTCTGAAATACTTTCATGGTCAAAATGGTAGTTTTTCCGGTACCTGACCGACCATGAATGAAGGTACTTCTAGGGAAAAGTATCATCTCCAACTGTTCATCTGTGACTTCAAATGGGAGATCCAATTCTCTACCATCACGATCAGAAAGCAAGTGGCTCACAATACCAGATGATAAGGAGTAGAATTTCATCAGCAACAAACTCTCGCTCACCTTTGAGTTCTCAACATAACTTCTACCATCAAAATCAGCTCCACTTAAGTCACTCCCATTTTCATTAGCAAGATCCTTGAGACGGGTAATATATGAAGAGGCTGCCCAAGTCTTCGGAACTTCCAATTTCCTATGCGCAAACATACAAGCCATAATAAGAAAACATATTTGTAATTCCATATAAGAAACAATCATATACTACAAATCCAAGTACATCAGCCTTCAATGTTCAGGTATTATCAACATTATTCATCTTCAAGGAGGAAAATGAAGAGCAGACATACCCGTCAAGACATTTTTCTTTGCAACGATTGATATAATCGTCAGTGTACTTGACAAATATATCATCGAGACGTTTCACCAATTTGGAGACTTCCTCCAAAGGCAATATATCCCAGACCTTCAAAACTTGTATGTAACACTGATCCTTTACAATGTCAATTGCGCAAACAACAAATAAACCTTCAACCTTGAATTGTTTGACAATTTGAGAAGAGCTCCCACAAACTGAGTCAATGTTCCTCCTTTTTGGTCGCCACCCACTAGCAAGTTTCATTAGGTGGTTGATAACTGATTTCTTTGTCTGGACTGACTTCAGCTTTTTAAAAGATTGCAAAAAGTTATCACTAAAAACGACCTGAAGAAATAAAGAAAGCAGTTAATAACATGAATAAGCACTAGCCACAGTAAGACAAACTTATAGGCAAAGACATTATAAGTACTACATAAATACCTTCCACTTTTGACTTCTGAAAAGTATACTTTCGGGATTAAGCAATTCTTCCAATTCATCTAATTCTTTCTTGACCTCTAATATTGCTTTGGCCAAATCCTTATCATCATCAGCATTAAAGAAACATTGACGTTCTCTAGCATCATGGACTAAGGATTCCCAAACAGATTCACTTCTAGTCAAGGTTCTGTCATTCCCCATAATCCAAAGACAGTGCCTAAAGGGAATCAAAGGAACAGTAGTCATTGAACACGGTCGTTAAAATGATCCAAACATAGAGTATTGTAAGATTTTGATAAAGTAATACCTAGCCCTTGTAAGAGCAACATTAATTCTCTGTGGCTTGGACAGAAAGCCGACTGATCCACCAGTGTTGGATCGTACAGTTGATATAATGATAATGTCCTCCTCACCACCTTGAAATCCATCTACTGACTTCACTTTTACAGCAAAACCATCTCTGCTTTCATATTTACGTCCAAGTTTATCTTTAATTGCGACTACTTGGGCAGTGTAGGGTGACACTACACCAATACTGAGCTTCTTGTTTGAGCCAATCCAAGCTGCATAGTAAAGATTACCAATGACATTAAAAAGGATATCCACATCAGTTTTATAGCATACAAACACAATGAAACAGTTCACCAGGATTTTGTGCAATAAGAAAGGTATTCTGTAATTAATTAAAAGCAAGGAATTATCGCATCATTTTTTTAATCTACAGATTTGAAATTGGAGATCATATAAAATATGAAAGGATAAATCACAAAGTGATAGGGCTTAGAAGTACAATTTCTTATAGTATAATTGCATCATGCCCCAACCCTTGTGGCTGCTATTAGGACTTTACCCAAGTGCTTAGGCTTACCAATGAGAATTTTACCATTAAATTACCAGGCAATTGCCCCACAATTTTTATAAAATAATTAAATATTGTTCATTTTATTCTACCGTCCTTCGACTGAACAATCATTGTGGTAAGTATGCACATGAAATAATAAAAACAATAACCCCAAACAAACATGAAGCACAGTGCTGAAAATCATGGGAAAGATGGGGAAAGATATGTTGTTCCTCAAAGGCCAACATACAAAATTAAATAAATCACAGCCTATACTGTGAGGTTGATGGGTCATAAATTAAGAACAAACAAAAGTTTAGACATACCTTTGTACAAGTTCTGCAGTATTTTCTGCACAACGGATACCTCAACCAAATTTTTAATGCTGTGGCCAACATCATCAAACTCTTCTCTTCCATTTACAACATTGATAAAAGAATAGGGACCAAACATTGGACCTGACAAATAGTGTTTTTCATAGCTTTTTTTTCTTACATTTGGGCCATCTAAAATCTGGTTGTGATAAAATTGTGAATTAGGAAAGCAGCTAATAGCTGGATGCATTCTGTATTGAATATTAAGCAGCTGTTTTGAGTGACCTAAAGTGCTCAATCTCTCAAATAAACTTCTTCCAAACCCAGCTTCGTCAGAAACCTAAAAGCAAAACAAAACAGAAAGAAATGAAGATACAAATATTAAAATGATAGAATCAAATTTCGAGTTCTAAAAATAGGAAGAGAAAATTGCTCAAGGGCACAAAAAAAGGAATATGATTAATAACATATCTATATAACCCTCAACATACATTGCTTTCAACCATTGCTGGTAATTGGCGCTCATCACCAATGAGAATAGCATGCTTTATATCTGGGAGCTGTAGAGGTATTGTTGACTCACTTTCTCTTAACTGTGCTGCTTCGTCAATAACAAGAAAGCTCAGAGGTTCCATTTCTACTGAATGCAGCTTATATGAACTAGAAGCAGTGCAAAAAATTAAACAAGCCTTTTCGAAACAGAAATTCTTTAATGATTCTTTGTTCATAATTACTGGAAGGTTAAGTTCATTAAGTGAAACCCAAAGAGTTTTTAAGACGGAATGACATTCGCTTCTCCGCTTCTGCAGCAGGTACTTTTCATCCCTTATTAACTCAGAAAAATCTTCATCGACTGAATGTGAAAAAAGCTCCTCCAGTTCTTCAGAAGCCATGTTGCCTTGAAACAATAAAGTCTCAAGAGATTCAAGTAAGCTAATAAGGTATACAATGTTATGAAAATTAGCTTCCAAAATGTACTCTTTTGGTACATGAGCACAGAAGATAACGAGACAATTTCTGAGAGCAGTTGCAATAAGATTAAATCTTTTTCTCACAAAATCAAGAAATGACTTGTACTCTCCCTTGCTAGCTTCAGTTTCATTCCTGCATTCTATGATTTCATCATCGTTACTATTTTCTCTCATCAATTTATTTTCCAAGAAGATTTGATACTGAGAAGCACACTCTTCAAGAAAATCTATCATAGACATAAAGCAATGCCTCCATCCAGTCAGCCGTACAAAGCACTCAGCAAGCTTTTCGATTCGATGGTCCAAATAAATCTCTTCAGTTCCTGCATCAACTTTTAGTCGCTCATTATTCCCAAATAAGAGAACATCTCCCAGTGGACAAAACAAATCAGCTCTTTCAGAGTCTGCTTCAAATGATTCTTTCACCAGCTTAAGTACACGAGAGGCCACTTCTATAATCGCAACATTTGTTGGGGCACAAACAAGGGTTCTACATTTCATTTTTAAAAGGCTAAAAAGAAGCATACTGACAGTTTTAGTTTTCCCCGTCCCTGGTGGTCCCCATATAAGTTCAACACTGCACTTGTGGTGACAATCCATTCTAGCAAGACAAGCCAAAACAGCCTCTACTTGTGAATCATTCAGGGTAGATGATAAACTAGGGCCATATTTCTCATACCAGATGCCCTTGCTCTGCACACAGTCGCATTTCTCCTCAACCTGCCATTAAAGTTAAAAAACAAAATTAAAAACTTGACAGCTATTTGAACAGGCAACAATAAATTCTTTGAACCTAAAACTCATTTAATGTCAACCAAATTTTGCAATACATCTCATGCAATGCATCATATATTCCCTCGGATATTGACATATCAACGGTCATAGTTATAATGCCATGGTATCAAATATACAAATATCATCTTAAAAGCTTACCACAGAACTGGTGTATAAAATCTCATTGATAACCTTCAAATTTCTAGCCATGTGCAGTGAATTCCATATTCTTCTGTTAGGAATTATATTTGTCAAGAAAATTACAAATATCGATTTCTTCTTCTTATCATCAACCTGGAGGTCGTTTGAAACCTTGACCTTAAAATGAATAGATGTAGAACCAATCTCACTCTCATCCTCATCCTCTGTTATTTTTGTTACTGATAGAAAAGTCCACATATTTCCCACCCTTTGCAAATCAGAAGCTGTTTCAGGCTTTGTGTCTGCTAGAATTAAAACATCCCCCGGCAACGTTTTGTATGGCTCCTTCCCGCGATTACTAAATCTGTTCATCCAGCAATCAACCTTAACATCATACAACCCTATCCCATATGGTTTGGACTCCTCTAAATCAACCACTTGGGCAAAAGGTGCTCTAGATATGGTATCCATGCCTGAACACAGTTGTGCTCGGGTTTCTTCCAGTAAAGGGAAAACAAATGAGTTGAAGTACTCCCCAGCAGATTGAAATGAATCTGGAATTTTTTCCACCTAAACGAAACCAGATATCATATAAACTTTCAAGCATGAACTTGAATATAATACAAATGTAATTAACAGAAACATATACTGAAGAGAGAAGGCATAAATAACAATATGTATCAGCCAACACATACAAATGTTTTACGGCTTGCAATATGACAACCACTGACAGACATTTCACATGTATATGTAGCCTCAAAAGAGATGCTATGCACTTTGCATCCAAAAAATTTAGCCTTCATTCTACTATCTTTGGTAGTAATTCTACCTGCTATCTGTAAGCTCAATTGACTTAAAATGAAAGAAGCCAATGTTAACAAGCCTCGTAAATTTATTGGTCAATCAGCTCATCAATTTAACTCAATAACACATAAAAAGTTATCCATTCTGGAAAAATAATTGAAATCTAAGAAATTGATCAATCAAATCAAATAATATAAACACTATTGCGAAACAATGGAAGTATACATCAATAACACAAGAAAGAAACAACAATTAAATGTGGTTAGACATAAGTTGCCTTACATTCACAAGATTATAAAAACTGAACAACTTGAAACCTGAGCAAGCCTAAAACTTGTTCCCTCATTTAACTACCTATCAGTATCTCCATAGAATAAATCCAACACTTTCAACAATATATATATATATATATATAAATATATATAATTACCACAAATAACAGTACTTGACTACTTGTTAGACAAGTAAATACATTACTTTGTCTCAAAAAATACCTCGCGTAAGTAAGTGCCTAATCTAACCACTCTACAAATAAAACATCAAATGAGAATATAAATCATAATCCAACAATGATCTATCTAGTTGTTTGATCAAAACAAAAAGTCCCTAAGAGACAACACTTAGAGTCTTAGACTGTCTACAAAATGAAGAATGTCAATCAAAAATTTATTGTATTTTAAAACTAACTAATCTCTCCAAATAAATAAAATTAATTTCTGTCTTGATAAACAGCTACCAGACTCCGGCCATATCAGTGTGTACAAGGGCAGTAAGAATATGGGGTAACATCTAAGTACATGCCATATTTACAAAGGTAAACTAAAAATGAAAAGATTTGATTTCTTTTTTTCTCTCATATATGATTTCAAGGGTTTTCTTACCATTCTTTGCTTTTATAATAAACAATTAACGAGTGAAGAATTACCTCTATCCTTACATGTTATGCTATAGTAATTTATGATAACAATTAATCTTATCTTATCTTGCTCTCCTCAAAAATTGGAATTATATGGTTGAAATGTAAATGCTATGCATACTGATTACAATATCAAACAAACTGCTAATGCAAAGTATCATAAATGTTAAACCAACTTACCATCAATTATATGGAGATAGTATTAGCTCAATGCCTATTGGAAATTTACTACTTAAAGCATTTTGAATAGAAATACAGGTTAAAAGTTAAATAACCACTCGACCTAAAAACTTAAAATGGTAGGGAAGAGTCCAAACACTAGTATCAAGCTCGTATTACTATTTACTAATAGACCAAACATTCTTTCTCTGATAGGTTTCTACAATAGACCACACAAATACAAATATCAATAACAAATGTAGCTATAGATACACCTAGGGGAATCTGAACATGAAACCTCTAGATAAAACTGACCCCATGACCCATCAACCTAAAAGCTTAAGGTTGCAAGAGATACGTACAAACATGTTAACAATTGACATGGTAAACAAGCTGATAGCAACTCAAATGCACTTGGGTCCAGCCAAGCATATTAAGAAAGTGTTTTTACGAGTTTTTCCATAAAATCAATTGATAAATCATGAAATATACCCCTGTTTTACAGCAATAAATTATTCAAAAAGCTGAAACACGAGGATAATAATAGCATAGAAAGCAAACCTTGTCTTTGAAAAGATTTTTATTAGAAATGTCCTCAAGAGACCAAGAGAACAAAATATCAGAGAGGCCATAGTCATGCGGAACTGCTCTTTTCTTCTTGCTAGAACCGCTACCTTGCATCATTTTCTCTTTCTCTCTCTCTATATTTATATCTGTATCATCAACAAACAGTCAACATGTTAAAAACCCATTTCACAAAAACCCTTTAAATACTAAAAAACAAGACAAAAAATGAAGTTACTTAATAAGAAAGCAAGCAGAAGAAATAGCTATGAAGAAAACAAGGAATCTATAGTCTGAACACTAACATGCATCTAAAGAAAGAAATAATTGTTATCCACTTATCCTTTAATCAAAGTGTAAACTTTTCAACCAAAGGAAAAGTTACTTATTGAAAACACATGTAAACATGTTTTATAGAGGGAAGTTGATCAGACAATGTAATAAAGGAGATGACCCGATGTCTTCTCTTTTTTTATGAGAAAAATAATAATAATTATTATTATTATAGAAATCTAATTTACAGAGATGACCGACCACTGCTTCATTTTCATGCTTTTCACCTCCCCAGTACCTATCAATCAATCAATGTACCTCCTACGGACCTACTACACTATCAATGTATCCCTTTCAAAATAAAAATGTACCCTTTGACAAAAAACAAAAAAAAATAAATAACTTGTCAGGAAAGTTTACTTCAAAAAAACAAAAACAAAAAACTTCTTCTTCTTTTTTTTGAAAATTGTCAAGGAAGTTTTATTTAATCAAGGATTTCCATATAAATTAATTAGTGATTGAATATAGAATGGATAATTGTTTTGTTTTTAATTAATACGTAGAAACTATTAACAAAAGAAAAAGCTCAGTTGGCATTCGTTTGGAAAGAAAATGACGATGAAAATTGAAAACCTTAAAAAGAGAAACAAACACAAGTTGTTTTACTGATCATGACTCATGAGTATTCTAGTCCTAGATGTTGACCCAAGGTCAATCATAATTTTTTTTCTTTCTTTTCTATAATATATATTGATTTAAAAATTAAAATTATTTGTTATATATATTTTAAAGCAAAAAATTATATAAGACTGTCCGACTCTGATCTAATGGTTACCATCAGCAATTGAAAAGACATGGGCTGTCCATTTTTTTCATTTTTGTTTTCCGGGTACTATACGCCTCCGGAGAAATCGATTGGTAATCATACCAATCATTTCAGCATTGAGTTACAAACGTTGGATGAAGAAAAATATCATCTAACGGTTGAAAAATAGGGATACTTTAATAAATAAATGGAATGGGCAACCTGTTTAACCGGTTGTTTGTCTCTTCTGTTCTTTTTCACTGTACTCGATCCCATTCAATGTATTTTAGATCATGTTCAACTGGATCGAAGAAGCTACTAGAACAAAATTTTGCTAAGTGTGTGAGATGAGGAAGTGGATTCTCCCTTCCGTTTTGCTTCTCGCTACTCTTCCGGATCAAGGTAAGCTAGGTTTTAGATTCGGATCTCTGATAGCTATTATGCGAAAATCGCAGTTGGTTTACGAATTTGTACTAAATTTAGCTTTGGATCTATGCATTTTGTAGGCCGAAAGCTACAGGCCAAAGCAGAGGATGAATCTGATGCACCGATAGTGTTAGCGTACAAACGTCACTATGCTGAAGCGTTGCCGGATAGAACACAAACAAACAATAGTAAAAGAATTAAGATGAAGAAGAAAATAAATTCAAACACACAACACAAGAGTTTTTACGTGGAAACCTAAATCGGGAAAAAACCACGGCCGTCAGGACGACAAGAAATCAATCCACTATGAAGAAAATTGTTACAACTTCACTCTCAGAATTTTTCTCTCTCTAACCCCAAACTTAATTATACCCAATGCTCTCTTTGAGATCTCTCTAATTTAATTGCTAATTTGCTCCACTTACAATAGCCTAGCTATTATGGTATATTTATATGAATTACATGGAGTTTAAATCAACAAGGAAATCCTTCTCTTATACGTACAAGAAATACTTGTTCCACATAAATACTATTTCTTATTTATGATAAGATTTCTTGTAATGAGATATCATTTTCTTTTAAGCATAAGACTTTCCTATTCTAATAAACATAAGAACTTCCAGAAGAAAACCTTTCATTTTATCGCCAACATTCTTGATCTGGCAAAATCCGTTATACAGCGGCATAGGACGCGATGTTTTCCAGTAGATGATATGCGGTGTTGACCGCGGCATAGACAAGTACCTACATCGCGGTATTCTGAGCGGTGGAAGATAGTAGAAGAACCTCGGTCCAGGTCGCGGGCTGTAGCCGCGACCCAGACCGCGGTAGGTACGAAATCTGTGTAATTTTAGGAAAACTTGTGCGAAAAGAAAAGTATTCCTTTAGGGTTTTGGCTTACCCTAGTGTTCCCATATAAATACTACTATTTCCCATTGTATTTAGTAGTGCGTAATGTGTGAGAAAATTGCTAGACAGAGAGAGAGCAATTATAGAGAGACTGAAAGAGAGACAGAGAGATTGTAATCAACTCTACAATAGTGGATTGAGTGCGGTGCGCTCCGTGGACGTAGGCAAATTGCTGAACCACGTAAAATCTTTGGTAGTCGTCTTTTTCTTCTTGTTGCTTTCATATTATTTATTTGTGATTAGATTTGTGTGTGTGCGATTTATTCTCATCAACATCCTTCTCCTATACGTACAAGAAATACCTGTTCCACATAAATATTATTTCCTATTTATGATAAGATTTCTTGTAATGAGATATCTTTTTCTTTTAAGCATAAGACTTTCCTATTCTAATAAACATAAGAACTTCCAGAAGAAAACTTTTCCTTTTATCGCCAACATTCCTGATCTGGGCAAAATCCGTCATTACCGCGGTCTGGGTCGCGGTTGGCCACCCACGACCTGGACTGCGGAAAGCTATTGATGTCCACCGCTCAGAATACTGCGGTTTGTGTCTTTGCCTCCGCTGCAGTCTGCACCGCGCTCTACTCACTGGAATGTACCGCTGTCTGCACTGCTCCCTATGCACGTGTCCGCAGCGCGGTCCACGTAGCGGTTCTCTTCAGAATTCGTTTCTTCAGTTCTTCTTCGGTCTTCAAGCCTCCCTCAAACTCGATCTCATACTTCCAAACGTGTCCCAGGTCTGCAGGAAGTCTTCGCATTGGTGAATCCCGTTTGGTAACCATTGGAAATTTGAGCCATATCCAACAGATAGATCCTCCAAAGCTTGAGGAAAAGCTAGGAGCTGTACCTCATGGTTTATCGACCGATTCAGATGTCGCGAAAAGGTTGGTGTTGCATTTGTTTTGTGTTTCTTTTTTCGTTACATTTCTGCATTTTTCTTTCGACTGAAATGTACGGTTTTGGTTTATATTCAAAGAAGCAGAGTGGATCTCGAAGAGATCGATACGAAGTTCTGCGGAGAAATTTGAGTTCCAGGCTGAGGTGTCTCGGCTCATGGACATTATTATCAATTCTTCTTAAATCTCTATATAAAGCTAATGTGTGTGTAGTGTTATTCGTTTTGGTGTTTTCTCGCTGAGATTTTGAATGGAGTTTCTTTAAATTCGAATTTTTCAGGCACAGGACAATATCAGATTCCTTTCTCTGACAGACAAAGAGGTTCTCGGTGAAGGTGACGACGCCAAGCTTGAGATCCAGGTTTTTCCTGATTAAATATAGAGAAAGCACACTTAATTAAATTATAGTAAAGGTGATAAGAATATGATCAAAGCAACTTCATTTAATTTAGGTATGTATTTATAGTTTGATTTGTGATGAAATGCAGATTAAGTTAGACAAAGAGAAGAAAATTCTTTCCATTCATGAAATTCTTTATTTAATGTCAAAAATACATTTCCTTTAATTAATGCCAAAAAAAATAGTTCCTTGACCTTTTCTATCTTTGTGAGATTGAAATAATTAACTTGATAATTATAAATATTATAATGCTACATTATGCATTTTGTTGTAAATAAATAAAGAAATAAGCAAAAAAAAAGATGAGAGATACAGGGAGAGAGACAAGAGAGAGAGAGACGAGAGCTGTGTATTGATATTTAAGGAGAGAAACTTTAGCTGGCTGACATCTCAATATATATATATATATATATATATATATATATATATACACACACAATTATCAAGCTTTACAAAACTTAGTCACTAAGCAATCTAAGCAATACTCCATGTCTGCTATCAAGTGGGTGGGTAAAGGCAAGTGGTGGGATCCATATAATTTATAACACTCTCCCTTAGATTTTCACCGTTTGTATTTCAATTTGCTAAGTCAAACTCAATGGGACAAAAAATCTCGACAAATAATATAGAAAATTATCTTCTGGATCTTGTGGTGTTGGATGTTCTCAAAACTATCTCGTTAAAAACCTTGTCAGGAAAACTCAGTAACATAAAACATGATCGAAGGGAAAAAGCGAAAAAGAGTATAGTGTACATATATCCAGAATTATTGTTTTCTTCAAAACATTTCTCACATTCATACTTTGCTAGGGAAAACCCAATGGGATAAAAACCAGAGCAAAGATATTCATTGATCTGTCGAATTAAAGTAATATTTATGATGATCTTCTGGATTAAAGTAATATATATACGATAATTAGAAAGATCAAAGTAATATTTACAATAATCTTTTGATCAAGACAATATATACAATGATCTACTAGATCAACGTAATATTTATAATTATCTTTATAGATCAAATGATTTTTGGGTGTGCTTATAGAATTGCCTCATTAAAACCTTATCAGGAAAACCCAGTGGGATAAAAACCTGATTGAAAGGAAAAATATCACAATGCACATATACCCCAAATAATTAACATACATCATTTGATATGCTCCCCCTGATGGGATGCTCCCCCTGATAAAAGTCATTTTGAAGCAATCTTCTAGATTGCTGAACTGAAGCACATTGATGTTTATTTCATGAAATACAATAACATCATAAATGATTGAAGGGAGTATCAGCAAAGATTTGCTTTATGCTGTAATATTCATATGAAATATTTTCAGAATCTTTTCAACATATTCTGATTGATGGACAAACATTCCATTTGATTTATGTTCGATCTTCAGGTCGAGACAATATTTTCTTTCTCATTTCTTTATGAAGACACATGAGTATATAATATGATCATTATATCCTTATCTTATCGGATATTAACTGAGACGGTTATACCACATCCGTTCATATTGTTTTTAATCCATATAAGGAATTTTGTATATTCATCAAATACAGATTACGAGATCTCGATTTACATGTTTCTAGTATTTTAAATCCTTCAGGATTTATAAATATCTGCATTGAGTTAATCATATAGATAAATGATTACTACGTCTAGAAGACGTATTTCAAGTTTTTTAAAGGCAACCAAATTTATCAACAACGTAATTGTATTCATCAGTAGTGAATACCAAGTTTCTGTAAGAAAACTCGCACTACGAGTCGCGCCTCATATCTCACGATCTCGTTTTTCTTTTTACGTTTCCGTATTAAAATCCATTAGTATCCAACTAATTTGACATCTCTAGGTGTCTGGAGTACTATTGATCTAAACACTTTATATTTGGCTTATGAAGTCAATTCTTCTTGAATTTCTTCTTTCAATTTAGGCTAATCTTCATTGATATTATGAATATCATAATTATCATTTATAATTTCAGTAGCGCTACTGTGTATAAAAATACATCATCAATGATTGTTTTCTTATGATTCCGCATTTTTCTCATATGATTTACAGAATTTTTCTCAATTTCTATAATTTTATATCTCTGTTGAAATTACTTTCATTTCAATGGATTTAGTCATTTCATAAACTTGTGTCTCTTTAGAAATATCAGACTCTTATAGAGTTGATTTAAAGTAAGTGGATTTATTTATAACTCGAGTTTTGTTTACTTTTGGGATCTCAATAACAATACCTTTCAAAAGGTTCATAAGCTTAAGATATGTATCAGATGATTTATTTGTTGCATATTTCTCTGATCGTTCTTCAAGAACAATCACCCAGTCGGGGTTTATGAGATAACTACTTATAAAATCTTGTTACCTGTAATATTTCAGGTGACAGATTAATAATCATCTAATGATCAATAATCTTTCGTATTTGAGAGATTCGAAGATTGAAATGAGACACCCATTTATATATAGAGATTCGAACTTATATCTCTATTTTATATATTAGTAACTTTTCTCTTCTAGAGAAATTTTCCTATTTGGAAATTAATCAATATGATAATATTCGGATTGTGCGTAAAAATATAAACTATTAGAAGTTTAAATGATATAATAGTAGATTAATTAAAATCAATATTAATCTCATAATGATATAGAAGCTTTATCTTAGATCATACCAGAGATTCAATAAGGAGATATACAACACAATCAGATATCTTAAAAAGTGAGTAAGTCCTTATATAGAATTTAGTAACTATATCGAAATAATGAAGTTCTCGCAATTTACCTGAAGACGTTTGATAAGTGATTCTCCGGATCCATTGTGATTATGAGTGTATCTGAAAAACTAATAAGCAGTGCAAGTAATATGGAGGTATTTGCTAATAAACAAACATATGATCATCTCGTAGATGCATTAATTAGAACCATATAATAATGAAAGGGATCATTTGATGGATGAATATTTCCACATATATCCTCTTGAATTCTTTGTAAGAATGATGAGGATTCAAAACCAACTTTTAGAATAAGATGTTTTTACTGCTAGTTTCCCATGTGAACATGCAGTACATATGTTCTCATTGGATAAAGAATCTTCTGGTTCTTTAATGGATATCCATGAGAATTTTCAATGATTATACGCATCATTGTAGATCCTGGGTGACCGATACGGTCACGCCAAAGTACAAACATTTTTGGATCGGGGAACTTTTTATTCATAACTGCATAAACATCTACACTATTATAATAGTGTAATATAATCCAGATGATAAAGCACACGGCTTTTTTATAATGAGTTTCTGGCCTGAATCATGAGAAGTAATGCATATATATTAAACATTCTCATTACCCATAGTTTCAATATGATATACATTCCTCCGAGTATCTTTGAAACTAAGCATATTCCTTTATATTCTATTTGAATGATATAAAGTATCGTATCTTTGAAACTAATCATATTCATTTATATTCTATTTGAATGATATAAAGTATCATCGATACACAATTTAATATCATCTAGTAATAAGATTCTGGCTCTACTAGAGCCTTTAATCAAATTCATTGGATCTGATCTGGTATTAACTTTATATATCCTTGAACTAAGCATATTTCTTTCTGCTTGAATAAAATCAAGTATCATTGATATATAATTTAGTATTGTTTGATAACAATATCCTGACTCTTCCAGAGCTTTCTATCAGATCTGTTGGACTTGATACATTATTAACATCTGCTCAGAGCAAAGCCAAATTCATAAAATATATCTGACTCCGTAGAACTGTATGAGTCGTTACACTCTCGGCAAGACATATATTTCCCTTCTGGGAAATTTATAGACATTATGTGTAATGTCATTTTATATCTCATCTGAAATGATAATAATCTTTACAATAGGTTTATTCTATAAACATTTTCTCTTGTCATTTACAAACATCCACTCATGGGGTATGTTTTGATATCTCATGAATATAAATATATCCAAATTTACTCTCTTGATATTGCTCATTCAAGAGCAAGTATAAAATTGATAAAATATCATTTACAATCTCATTATACGTGATATTAGGATAAATCATTTTTATGTTACTCACAGCATCCTGTTGGATATGTATGAAATGGATAAAATATTATTTCCGATTTCATTATTCATTAGGATCTTAAATCTCTTTTATAATACTCACAACATCCTACTGGATGTGTAGATCTTTTTTCTCAAGTGAATGATACGTTAGGATCTTAAATCTCTTTTATGATACTCACAGCAGCCTGTTGGATGTGTATATCATTCTTTCAAATAAATGACATGTAAACGTATCACTTCATATATATGAGATAACTTCATATTCTGAACGTGTTTGAAACCTCAGGTTCCAAATAATAAAATATAGCATTCATGTATATAACACTGGATCCAGAACTCCAGGTTCTCATCAGTTTTCAAAACCGTGTCAACTTAAATATCATAATTCTAGAAACTTTAAGCTCTGTTTAGTTGGTCTGGCCGATCTCCTATATTGCATATAATTAAATAATACGAATATTTAAACAAATTACCTGGAGACACAGCATAAGCCAATCTCATATATTGTATAAAAATAAATGATTTCAAGGTCATAGGATCACCTTACAGGATCATGAGATCACCTGATATGTGCATAAAAATAAATGATTTCATAGTCATAAGATCGCCTTACAGGGTTATGAGATCACCTATTATATGCATAAAAATAAATCCAGAACTATAATATATAAGTTTCATTGACGGCATAAGCCATCTTGTTATACGAAGCTATATATATGTGGATCTAGAATGTAGAGATGTAAGTAAATTACACATCAGGGGATCCCTTTTACTTATACGCAATTGTGCTGGAGGTCAGGATCTTCCATCACGCCTGAGGTAATAAAGCTTGAATAATTCAAAACAATAATTGCAAGCGAAATTAGTTGAAACTGATGGCACTGTTGCATCTGGAACGGTCAAAATAGCTGGAAATAGATCCGACTCGGTTAAAAACCGGTTAAAATTGCATGTTGACATGGCACTGACGTGGCAGACCGCCGTTGACGTGTCACTGACCACTACTAACATGGCACTAACCATTACTGACATGGATGATGATGTGGCGCTACAGTGTCATCTTCTTCCTTGGAAAATTTGTAGAAAATTTTTGGAAATTTTTTCAGGTTTGACCAAACTTTGACCGGAGCTATAGGGTTCGTTAGAGCTCCGTTTGAGACGCGGTCAGCAGCATCGGAATTGTATTTCTAAGAAGAACACAATGGTATCCTCCGAACAACGATTCGAGAACTTCAAAATTTCTAGGTTTTTCGAAAACCAAAGATAAAACTCACATGAACTTTCTCTGGAACATTTTGCTATTTGCCTAGTCTATAACCACTAATCATGATGATAACGTGTTATAAATAAATAAGCAAATAAAGGATGAGAGATATATATATAGAGAGAGAGAGACAAGAGAGAGACGAGAGCTGTGTATTGATATAAAAGGAGAGAAGCTTTAGTTGGCTAACATCTCAAAATGAAGAGACACAGTATATATATATACAGAAATTTTCAAGTCAGCACGCACTGTTATAACTTCATCAGTGCGTTGGATGTAGATCATCAGATTTACATACGTTGACTCAAAGTGTATGCACTTGTCAAAACTTCTCCATAATTAGTGGTCCACATGCAACGCACTGACATAAGTTATATCAATGCAGACTGAGGAGAAACTGACTGTATATATATATATATATATATATTTATATATATATATATATATATATATATTTATATACATATACAATTATCAAGCTTTACAAAACTTAAGTCAATAAGCAATCCAAGCAATCCACCATGTGTGCCATCAAGTGGGTGAGTAAAGGCAAGTGGTGGGATCCATATAATTTATAACCAGAGACGGGCCTGGGGCTGTGGAAGAGGTGCACCCACCCTGGGTCCATATAAAAAATATCTAAAAATGTTATTAGAATTTAGTTTAGAATGGTCCAAAATTTAATAATTTTTTTTAAAACTTGGCCCAATAATAATAAAACACACATTTTTGCCATGTGCCTTTGAGATGTCATGACCAGCCCTGTTTATAACACATTTTTCATTTTGTATGATGTTTATTAAAGTGAAAATCATTCTGGTGATACATGTGCTAAAGAAAAAAAAATTAAGTCCTTAAATCATAAAGGCATGGCAGTTTTTCCCAGAAACAGAAATAATCACCCACAAAAAAGATATAGTGATTGTGATTTTTTTTGACAAATAATTATAATAGAAAATTGATTAATAATTATTGGTGATTAAAATAGGAAACTGATTAATAATTATCGGTGACAGTACTTGCTAACTATTTAGCCCTTTTAGTAATTTACTCAAAGGTATTATTGGATTTTCTTAAAAAATAGAAATGTTTTCAAAAGTCTTTTGTTTTTAAAATCAGCGGCGAACTAACTGTAATAGCAAAAAATTGTCATACAGTCTAACCCTTTGAACCCAAAAACTTAATTCAATTTTATTGAATATGGGTGGACAACCATTCAAATTTTACAAGAGTAAAACTGGCACTAGGATGGCAACCGGTCGGATAGGGGTCGGATCGGCATGCCTCGAACCCGTTTTATATTCTAAGAGAACTCTTTGATAGAAAACTTGTCGAACTCGTCGTATTTCTATTTCCCGTCATAGACTAGTTTCTTTTCCATGTTATGATATTATTTATAAAATCAAATGTTTTCATCTACAATTAAAACAAAAATGTGAGTTAAAAATATAATTCTGAAAGCAAAAATAAAATACTACAATTGAAAACATAATTACAAAGCAAAAATTTGACAAACTTACAAATCTAATTCTGAAAGCAAGATGCTACAAATCAAACGTTATAAGGATTGTTTTTATCCATCATCAAAGCATATATATAATAGAAAAATGGGTGCCGATATTGACACCCATAAAACTTATTACTACACTCAAATTTTATTAAAGAGAGTTTCTTTTGACAATCCAATTTTTTTTTACACTATTTTTCTAAAGACACTTCATTCTCAAAATTTAAATTTATAAAAATTCTAAAGACACTTTGTTTTGTTCCAAGATTATCATTTTATCTTTTGGCACTCCTATTCTAAAGACACTCCATTTTATTTTAATAAAGGCTAGGACGAACCATCGTAGCCTTTGGATTCATCCGATGAGTAATATTTTTTGAATTAAATTATTCAAAAAAGAAATTATCTCTCCTAAATCATTAGATTAAATATTACATATTAAACACTTTTTCCAAAATTTTTAATTACCATATTAAACTCTCCCTCCTCCAATATATATCTCTAATTTTCTATCTCCATCATTTCTCAAGTAAGACTAATTGTTAAGAAAAAAAACTTACAAATAAACTTGATTTTTAGGAACCGTATATGTATCTATAAAAAAAACTCAAAAACCAAGTACCCAGTTTTTCAAAAACAAAATCGAAATATGAAAATGCTTTTTGTTACTTTTGTAGATATGTGATTGCTTAGAGAACTTTAATTATTTCATTAGTCTTAGAAATCATGAGTTTAATAGAATCTAGTTGCAACAAATCAAGTTTTTCATATATCTATTATTATTTTTTTGAAAAACAAAATATTTGTATTGACTTTTTAATATATTTATATATATATATATATATTACTGTTAGTAAAAAACCAAAATATTCATAAGTTTTTTTTTATTTAGTATTAATTAGATATTGATCGAGAAATTATGGAGAAGTGATTTTTTTTTAATGGAGAGAGAGAGAGAGAGTAATTAGGAGAGAGTGTTTAATATGGTAATAACAGATTTAGGATAGAGAATTTAATACATAATATTTAATTTAATGATTTAGGAAAGAGAATTTCTTTTTTTAATAATTTAATTAGTTTGGAGTGTCTTTAGAGTTTTTTTTTGTCTTGTTTAGTAATTTTAATTCAGATTTAAATTGTCATTAATAAAAAATAATTTGAGTGTAAATAAATAATTTGTGGATTGTAAGGAGACGCTCTCTTTATTAAAAAATTTAATTACAAAAATATCATAATAGAAACTTACCAATAAGGACAAATTACGTTAATTAAAAATAAATCAAATACTATATCCACTCATTAATTATACTCATATCTTCGACTATATTTCTTTATTAAAAAAAAACTTACCATTCAAAAAAAAACTTATGATAAACCCTAACATATGATAAACCCTAATTTTTATAATAAATCCTAATTAAACTATAATTTTATTTCAAGTATCAAACTTTCTCAACATCACATGATTATCATATTGTTTTTGTCTTTCTTTTATGTATAGTTATGAACTCTATCAATAAATAAAATATTTTTTTTTAATGATAGATGTAGATATCAACAAGTTTTTTTTTAAATAGCCATAGATATCAATAATTTTTTTTAAATAGTTGTATAAATAAGAGAATTCCATATTGAAAGTCTCTTAACCCTATATACAGTTCCACATATTCCCTTTTATAAGGCTCCTGCATTCGAGATATTTCCAAAAGTAAATTAGATCATCATTAAAAGAGGATTTGATTCCAAAAATAATATGAATTTTTTTATAAATTGGGTGTGATAATAATTTAAGATTGTTTATAAATAATATGTATTAAAATGAATATATTTATTTCAATAATGGTACTATTGACATTAAGATGAGTACTTATAGTAATATTTATTTTTAAAATTTTTGATACGGGTGCACTTATAAAAATTGGTATACTAATAAGTTTTATGAGTGTCAATATCCGTACCCTAGAAATATAGAATCTGAAAAAAAAGGGAGACGAATAGATTAAATATATTATTATTTAAGGGTCAGTGTCAGAAATTTGAGTTGATATAACTTGACCCTGTAAATTTAAATGAATGTTTATTAGTTAAATAATTAATTACTTCAACCTTAAAGTGGTTTCCAAAATGTAAAAAAAAATCCATTTGTTAATGTTGAGAGGTTTCTAGGAACAACTCAAACGTTGGCTCGAACCTTAAAGTGATTCTCACCAACATTGAAGTGTTATAATATACTGGTTCTCGAGAACTACTCCAACTTTGGTTAGAACGTTAAAGTGGTTTTCATCAGCGTTGAAGTTGTTCCTAACGCGTAGTTGTTCCCAGGAACAACTTTGACATTAATTATAATGTTAGAGTAGTTTCCATAATGTAAAAGATGTTCCCTTCGTTAAGGTAGAGTGGTTCCCAGGAACAACTCCAACGTTGGTTAGAACGTTAAAGTGGTTTTCATTCACGTTGCAGTGGTTCCCAACGAGTAGTTGTTCCCGGGAACAACTTTGACGTTAATTATAACGTTAGAGTGGTTTCCATAATGTAAAAGTTGTTTCCTTTGTTAAGATTGAGTGGTTCCCGGGAATAACTTCAACGTTAGTTAGAACGTTAAAGTGGTTTCCATCAACGTTGAAGTGGTTCCCAACGAGTAGTTGTTCCCTGGAACAACTTTGTCGTTAATTATAACATTATATTGGTTTTCATAATGTAAAAGTTGTTCCCTTTGTTAAGATTGAGTGGTTCCCGGGAACAACTTCAACGTTGGTTAGAACGTTAAAATGTTTTCCATCAACCTTGAAGTGGTTCCCAACAAGTAGTTATTCCCTGGAACAACCTTGACGTTAATTATAACTTTAGAGTGGTTTCCATAATGTAAAAGATGTTCCCTTTGTTAAGATTGAGTGGTTCCCGGGAACAACTCCAACATTAGTTATAACGTTAAAGTAGTTTCCATCTGTTAGGATTATGCTCAATAGCAATAATGTAATATTGTATTTGACGATCTTTTCATATTAATAAAGTAATTTCTGTTTTAACAAATCTTATAGCATTTATAGTTTTGTTATTATAATTGTCAAAAGTAAATAATCATATGTTCAAAAGACTATGAGAAATGAAGAATTGTTCGTACATCTGGATACGTATGAGGTAGACACAATTCTTTAGTTGGTCTTGAACAATATTCACAACTTAAGATAAAAGTTGGGCGCATTTACCTTGTTCGCCTTTACCTTGTTAAAGTTGTAGATTCTTTTGCTAGCATTTGAGTGGGATCAAATGTGTTATGATGAATCTAAAATCATCAAAGTGTGGTGCCTTTGGGCAAAAGAATCTAATGCACTAGGTGCCTTTGGGCAAAAGAATCTAATGCACTAGGTGCATTGAATAGGATCACAGTGAAATACTTTATCCAGAACTGTTAGTGGATAAAAGTTTTCACTTGAGGACTATCGGAGAATCTATCTTAATCCTGAGATAAATGATGGACTTATGGTTGCAAGTGTTATCATTTGAGCTATCAATGAGTATGATTATATAGCATAATCTATCCTCGATAGTTTGGTGGTATTCATTTGTTAAACGATAGAGGACTTCATTTATAGAAATGGACATCATAGCTCCATTTATTAAATGTTCTATAAATTAAAGTATAATATTATCATATAGATGTTTTGAGGTATTGGATATTAAATCTTAACGTTGAGTTTTCAATAGTGTCTATTGAAATATGGCTTCTGGACAAGTCAAAATATCCAAGTTCAAAACGTGGTCATATAAGCAAATATAGTAACTAGGAGAGCTATATGCGGTCTATGAGCTCTTGGCAATTACTGATATTATTCACGAGGATACATTACTACCAATAAGATTGTCTAAGGTATGAATGAGAAACATATATTTATTCTATCTTTATTTAAGAGTTCAATTTTAGTTCTTTAGTGAAATGAACTAAAATCAATAAATCGGACCTAAGTGAATCATTTATTGATTGTGATTAGGTTATGTCTATTGGAGCTCAAATTTATATAGTCCGCCAAGATCCCAATTCACACGAACTTGCATGGATCACTTGATATATTCTACCCGACTAATTATGGGTCCATCTAGAAATGTATTAAGGCATGTGGACTTGTTTCTTTTAGTAAGAATGGGTCTAGTTCACATGTGGGTCTTTTATTAAGGTCCAATGGATTTAATAAAACAGGAAAAACAATATATATGGCCATATATGGACTTGGGCGGCAAGGCTAAATATAATAGCCTATTATATTGTTTTTTATTTTATTATTTAAATAAATGGAAATTAATTGATTGATTGATTAATTATTTAATTAAAAATCAAAATCTTTTTCTGACTAGAAAATATGTTTCTTAGTATTATACTATTGTTGGTAGTATAATAAATATTAAAGACTTTATTTGGCAAGTAGATAAATAAAAATGAATTTATTTATCTAGTCAAATTAGAAAGTCTATAATATAGTCACAAATACACTAAAGAGTTTGATTAGGATTTGAATTCAAAAAGATTGATATGGGTCTTTTATAGAAATACAATCTTTTTTGGTAGAGGATTTCAGTCATTACCTAAAAGACTATCAAGGAATTAGGCCAACCCTAAAATAAAAGGAAAGGGATTTTCGGTCAACCCTAAATAGTTTAGGGCAAGAATTTCGGCCACTATATATAACATATAGTGAAATTCGGCCAAAACCCTAAGGCTTGTTTGAGAGTTATTTTTCTTTAGCTTGAAAAATAGAATCCATCTCTTAGACTAGAGTGAGAATTCGGCTAAGAGGAAAAGAGAGAAGAGAAAGTTTTATTTCGATAGTGCACTAATAGCTTTTACATCAAAAGGCTTTGTGTATAATTTCGAATTAGGTTCACGGGAATTTCGATCAAGAGATTGAGAATTCAAAAGTGGCAAGAACGTTCTTTGTTATCTCTTGGAAGTTTTTGTGATTAAAGACAAAGAAAAAGGTTTTTTTTTTGTTATCCATCCTTAGGTACACAATTCAAATAACGGGAGACCACGCTCCTAGGTAATTCACGTTCGTGATTGGATTGAAAGTTCTTGCGGAATATCACTGACCCAACTTCAAATCGGGTTCATGCTACAAAGGTACGCATTACGTTTTATATATCAATTAATCAAAGGGTTAAGGTCTTCTTCTTTAAAGGAATTTTTTTTAAAATATACTAAAACTATTTTAGTCTCGTTTCCGCTGCGTGCACGCGTTTTTTCCCTACACCATCTGTTGGGGTTTTTGCCCTAAAGCTTGTAATATGTAAATGTAATTTGATCATACATAAAAGAAGTAGTATATTCATTCATTTTGTGTCATACTTTATATAACATGTGCACTTAACATCCAAAATTGCCGGATGTAATTTCGAACTGAGTATATGAGTGTCATATATAGATGGATTCAGTTTGAAACGAGCAATTTAAAGAGTCCGTAGATAGCAAATAAAGCTGGGTACTTTATTTGTGGTTAGTCTACAGCTGCGGTCCATTTCGTAGTGTACAGTGATCCTATCCTGGATCATTCATATGTAGATATGAGAATGGAGGCACCTTGTATGATGTGATCATATAGGACTGGGCCATGATCTATATGAATCTCTCACTAAGATCCGTTTAACGATGAGATTTATATATATCAACTTATGATGGCTATATGTGGGTGATCTTAATCCTGAGTGTCTTATCGACTCCTTCAGGTTAGATCGTGGTCTTTGATATACCATGGGTGAGGTCGGAGTTGCATTCCAGATCAATATACTTCGTATGTTGGGATCGCGGTTTGGCTTGTGGCTGGGAAGGTTTGAACACAATAGTGGAATCCACTCCTTCTTGTGAGAAGTAGATGGTAGTTCCCTTAAGGGTTGATTCAGGGCTTGAACAATATGAGCGCTCTCCTAATTCCGTAAGGAATGTAGGATTTATTGTTCATTAGAGAATCAATGGTACTTAATGGAAAGATATGATTAGAGGGGTATAACGGACATTATGACCCAGCTCTAATTATGAACTACTTGTGGAGGATTATACCATATGTAATAGCTATATCGATGGACACCGAGAGTTATTGGTTTGTGTAAAAACGTCTACAGTTGAGAGAGTACAGCTTCGGGTTTTTAGTGGAATAACACCGAAGTTAATAATCATGAAATATTAATTAAAGAGTTTAATTAATAATTTCTAAGGATTATTGGAACTCAAAATACTGTGGGTCCATTAGGTCCCCTTGCTAGCCCGATCGATTTAGGTAACAAGGGTCACGGTTAATTAATTGGATTGTCCAATTAATTGTGTTACGAAAGTGACACGTATTTATTCGGGAATTAATTGAATAATGAGATTATTTAATTAATGAATAATGAGATTATTTAATTAATGAATAATGGTGATTAAATAAATTAAATAATAAGATTATTTAATTATGTTGTTAATCACTAAATGGAGGGTGTTAGTTGATATTTGATTTTGAATAAAATAAGATAATATGATTATTTTATTTTATTAAATTAAATATTTGAAATTGAATTTAAAATGTTTGAATTCAAATATTAAATATTTAATTATCTTTTTGAAAGATATGAGATATTTTTTGAAAAGTTTTAAAAATCAAATAAGATTTTGGTTTGTTTAATTTTTGAATATATATGAGATATATATTTAATAATAAAAAATTGAGAACAACCAAATGAATAAGCAAAAACACACAGCAAAAAGAAAAAAAGAAGAGCAAAGTCTTCGTGAACAGCAAACAACACAAATAGAAAAGAAAAAGTTAGTGTGTGGTGAGACCACAAGTGCTGCACTTCTATTTGTGTGTGTTCTTCTCTTTTTCCTTCATACAGGTCCTGAATATCGTGACGCGCCCACACGCAGTTACCAGTTCCGGGAGATAGCGAGGAAGATCACGTGGTTCAAATCAGGAGCAGTTCGTATTAAAGTGAAGGAGCCTCCTACGTAGGTATGAAAAAGTTTCTTCACTTGATTATTATTGCATTTGATTATTACTGTACAAATGGGTTAGTTTAATGATTGCATAAAATTTTTAAAACCTTCCGCTGCGCAATCTGTAACCCTAGGTTCCAACAATTGGTATCAGAGCCAATTTTTGTACAGTATAATCGAATTCGATTACTCCTGATATGTATGAATGTGTAGGCACATTTTTTTTGATGAGTGTATGATGTTTTTTAATTAAATTGTTTAATTTAAAAAACATGGTTGATCGTAAATTTTTATGGTGTTGTGGATTTAGAGTGTTTCTGGATTGTAGAATGTTTTTTTTTTTATTTTACTGTTGTATTATTAAAAAAAATATGTAATCGCATTATTGCAAGACCTGGTGCGTGCATAGTAGACCAGTATTGCCTACCAAAGTGATGCATCACCAGCGCGCACAGCACACCTCCAGCGAGCCTACCAGCGCTCAAAGTCAAGTGCATGCTTCCAGCGCGCGCCATCAGCGTCCTTCCAGCGCTGCGTGCATCGCAGACCAGCAGCGCCCTCCAGCGATCGCCTGCCTTCCAACGCGCACCCAGCGCTTCCCACCAGCGCGCAACAACCCACCTGCGCGCATGCAGTCCAGCGACGCCTACCAGCACCCAATGTCCAGTGCATGCTACTAGCGCACATGACCTGAAGAGATTGGAAGTCTTGGAAATTACAAGAAGACCAAGGGATGCCTTGGGAATATTTTTTGTAATTAGATTCCAATTTTTAGGTTAAATAATCCACAACACTCGGTCAACTCATGTATGTTTTAATTATTTGATTAAGCATTGCCATGCATATACATGTCATTTAAATTAGTTGTGCCTACATATATATATATATATATATATATATATGTTGATATATCATACATGCATAATAGTCATCCATATTATGTGTTTAATTTTTTTTAATTTGATTAAAATGAGTTATTCACATAATTGGCTATTTTTAATGGGATTAGTTTTTAGGAGTAAAAATTTGGTAAATCTCATTAATTACTAATCTTTTTATTAAAGAGTTTTAATACTTAGATTAGTAGGGTCCTTAAAATATATATTAGGATTAATTTGATTAAGTTCCTAATAATAATTGGACCTAATAATGTGTTTAGTTTTAATAGTTAAAACTTGGTAAATACACATTTAATAATAATTCTAGTCTTAGTAAACAGTTTACATAGATTTGAATTATCACTAATGAACTAGATTTTTTAAGTGTTAAAAATCAATTTAGTTTATTAGTTATTGGAATAAGATTCTAATAATTTGTGATTAATGCACTTGACGCTTAGATTAAAATTAGCTGTTAATCTAGTTTAATCTAGGTGCATTAATATTAATAGAAAACCCTTTATATAAAATAGTGAGTGGGAGAGGGATATATGACATTATATCCCGCGGTCTCCATCATTAGTTCAACACCGTGAGATTCGAGTGGGGCCTCGTGACGGCTTTGTTTTCGTCCTCCCTAAGGAGGGTTTCCATAAGAATCAATACCAAGGTTGACTTCCTAACAGATAGGATTTCGGAGGGGATTTCGGGATTGACAGACCCTAAGGCGGCAATTCTCGAGTTTAGCTCTTGAGATCTGAAATGATGGGTTACACTCACAAGGTTTTAATTAAATTGGTTAATTAAAAACTTGACCTAATAAACGATGGTTGAATGATATTGGCATAAGAGTTATTCTGGTATATCCTTTGACTGAGAAGGTCTCGATCCAACATGCAAGAATTTGACCGACCCTAAGGCGGCACTTGCTTGTGGTATGTTGGATTGTCGTGGCATAGAAACATTGTTTTTAGGGTTGTTCTTGTTCATTAAACATTTTCATGCATCATGTTTAATTTTATGCCGAACATTAGCACATGTTTAGAATGTATGACTGAATGAATCTTTAATTTATGTTTTTTCAGCCATGTCATCTGCACTATTACAAATACTTGCAAACGATAAATTAACTGGTGATAACTACACAAAATGGAAACTTAACATTAATGCAATACTGGTCACAAAAGACCTCAAGTTTGTGCTTACAGAGGAATGTCCTCTGGTGCCTACTGCCAATGCCACACGAACTGTTCTTGAGGCATACCAGCGATGGGTCTCATCTGATGAGAAGGCCCGAACATATCTGTTAGCTTCTATGACAGACGTGCTTGTAACAAAGCACGAAGCAATGACTACAGCATTCGAAATTATGGAGTCATTGCAAGCTATGTTCGGGCAGCCCTCCGAGCAAAAGCGACACGAAGCTGTTCGTTCCGCTATGCTCGCTCGCATGAAGGAAGGTACATCAGTTCGGGAACATGTCCTGAGCATGATGTCCTACTTCAACACGGCAGAAGTCAATGGCAGGGCCATTGATGAACCCAGTCAAGTGAGCATCATACTGACGACTCTTCCGAAGAGTTTCGATCAGTTTAAGAACAACTACGGGATGAACAAGTTAAGGTTCAGTCTCACACAGTTGCTCAATGAGCTCGCTACTTTTGAGTCCATGACCAAGGACATCAAAAGTAAGACCGATGTGGCAAATGTTGCCGAACCATCTTCCTCCAATAATAAGAAGAGGAAGAGGTCTGCTGGAAAGGCGAAGGGTAAGCCCAAACCCAAGAAGGCCCAAAGCAAAAAGAAGGGCACCTCCACCGACCAAGACAAAGGAAAATGTTTCCATTGTAACAAGGTCGGGCACTGGAAGAGGAACTGTCCTCAGTACCTGGAGGAGGTAGCCAAGAAGAAGAAGAAAGGTAAATATGATTTACTTGTTCTTGAATCTTGTTTAGTGGAAGATGATTCTTCACCTTGGATTGTTGATTCGGGGGCCACTAACCATGTTTGTTCTTCTTTGCAGTGGACTGATTCTTGGACACAGCTAGAGGAGGGAGCCTTCTCCATGCGTGTAGGGTCGGGGGATGTCGTGTCGGCCAAAGCAGTGGGAGCAATAAGATTGCAATTTTGTAATAATAATAGTTTTTTATTATTGAACAATGTTTTTTATATTCCTGGATTTACACGGAATTTGATTTCCGTTTCTAAGTTGTTAGAACAATTATATTCTGTTTCTTTTGATAATAAATCAGTTATTATTGCAAAGAATGGTCTGAATATTTGTTCAGGAATTAATGAAAACAATTTGTATGTGTTAAGACCGTTAATGCATACAACACTGCTTAACACTGAAATGTTTAAAGTTGAAAAACCAAAAACTAAACGACATAAGATTTCTCCAGAAAACGAAACGTATCTCTGGCATCTAAGGCTTGGTCATATCAACCTTGACCGGATAGACAGACTAGTAAAAAGTGGACCTTTAAGTGAGTTAAAGGTTGGCACCTTACCTGTCTGCGAATCCTGTTTAGAAGGTAAGATGACTAAGAGACCTTTTACTGGAAAAAGGGCTTAGAGCTATAGAGCCACTAGAACTCATACATACAGACGTCTGCGGACCGATGAATGTTAGAGCTAGGGGCGGCTATGAGTATTATCTCACCTTTATAGATGACTACTCAAGATACGGATATGTCTACCTAATGCAACGAAAGTCGAAAACATTTGAAAAGTTCAAAGAATTCCGAGCTGAAGTTGAGAATCAATTAGGTAGGACTATCAAGTCACTACGATCAGATCGTGGAGGTGAGTACCTTGACCAAGAGTTTGAAGACTTCATGGTCGAGCATGGGATAGTTTCCCAACTCACAGCTCCTGGTACACCTCAGCAAAATGGTGTAGCGGAGAGGAGAAATAGAACCCTAATGGAAATGGTGAGATCTATGATTAGTTTCTCATCATTACCAAATTCCTTTTGGGGATATGCGTTACAAACAGCGGCATACATTTTGAATGTAGTGCCATCCAAATCTGTTCCTGAAACTCCCCTAGAGTTGTGGAATGGTCGTAAAACTAGTTTACGACATTTTCGCATATGGAGGTGTCCGGCACACGTGCTGAAGAACAGAACTGGAAAGCTAGATCCCAAGTCTGTGGTCTGCTTGTTTGTAGGATACTCCAAGGAGACCAGAGGTGGATACTTCTATAGTCCTGAAGATAACAAAGTATTTGTATCGACACATGCAACGTTTCTTGAGGATAACTATATAAGTGATCATAAACCTCGTTCTAAAATTGTATTAAATGAGTTGGAGCCTGGTGAGACCAGTACTCAGTCAACGAGAGTAGTTAATCCATTAACATCTGAAAGTCAGATAATTCCTAGTCAGGATACACTACCACCTAGACGTAGTGAGAGGGTTGTAAGACAGCCTGAACGCTATTTGGGTGTAAGTGAGGGACAAGATCTTGTCTCTGCTGATAGTGTGGATGATCCATTGACATTCAAGAATGCAATGGAAGATCTTGATAAAGAGGAATGGCTTAAAGCCATGAATCTCGAGATGGATTCTATGTACTCTAACTCAGTCTGGGAACTTGTAGACTTACCGAATGGGGTAAAACCCATAGGATGTAAGTGGATCTACAAGAGGAAGAGAGGAGTAGACGGGAAGGTAGAGACCTTCAAGGCAAGGCTAGTGCCAAGGGTTATACCCAGAAAGAGGGGGTCGATTATGAAGAGACCTTCTCGCCAGTAGCCATGTTTAAGTCTATTCGGATTCTCTTATCCATTGCTGCCTATTTCGATTATGAAATTTGGCAAATGGACGTCAAGACTGCATTCTTGAATGGCAATCTTGACGAGAGCATCTATATGATGCAACCAGAGGGATTCGTGTCTCCAGATCAAGAGCAAAAGGTTTGCAAGTTGCAAAGGTCCATCTATGGACTTAAGCAAGCATCTAGATCTTGGAACATCAGGTTTGATGATGTGATCAAAACCTATGGCTTTGAGCAGAACGTCGATGAGCCTTGTGTCTACAAGCGCATCATTGACAAAAAGGTAGTTTTCTTGGTCCTATACGTGGACGACATCCTACTCATTGGGAATGAAGTGGGAGTGTTATCTGATGTAAAGGGCTGACTGGCTAGCCAATTCCAAATGAAAGATTTGGGAGAGGCGAGTTATGTTCTAGGGATCCAACTTATACGGGATCGTAAGAACAAACTCATAGCATTGTCTCAGGCATCATATATCGACAAGATTCTTGTGCGATTTTCGATGCAGAACTCCAAGAAAGGTAATTTACCTTCTAGACATGGGGTTCACTTGTCTAAGGAACAGTGTCCTAAGACACCTCAAGAAGTTGAGGATATGAGACGTGTGCCATATGCATCAGCAGTAGGTAGTCTCATGTATGCTATGTTATGCACGAGACCGGACATCTGCTATGCAGTGGGAGTAGTCAGCAGGTACCAGTCCAACCCAGGATTAGATCATTGGGTTGCTGTCAAGACTATTCTTAAGTATCTTCGGAGAACGAGAAACTATATGTTAGTGTATTCTGGACAGGATTTGATCCCGTTAGGATACACAGATTCTGATTTTCAGTCAGACAGGGATTCTAGAAAATCCACGTCTGGATCAATATTCACCCTAGGTGGTGGAGCCATTGTGTGGAGAAGTATAAAGCAATCTTGCATTGCTGACTCCACCATGGAAGCCGAATATGTAGCCGCTTGTGAAGCTGCTAAAGAGGCTGTTTGGCTCCGTAAGTTCTTGAGTGATCTGGAAGTTGTTCCAGATCTGGATAAGCCCATCACACTTTATTGTGATAACAATGGTGCTGTGGCTAATTCCAAAGAACCAAGAAGCCACAAGAGAGGGAAGCATATAGAAAGAAAGTATCATCTCATTAGAGAGATAGTGCAGAGAGGAGATGTGATCGTCACCAAGATAGCCTCACAAGACAATCATGCTGATCCATTTACGAAGACCTTACCGGCTAAAGTGTTTGAAGGTCACCTAGAAGGTCTAGGGTTACGAGACATGACTCACATGCTTTAGTGCAAGTGGGAGATTGTTGGGGTTTTTGCCCTAAAGCTTGTAATATGTAAATGTAATTTGAACATAAATAAAAGAAGTAGTATATTCATTCATTTTGTGTCATATTTTATATAACATGTGCACTTAACATCCAAAATTGCCGGATGTAATTTCGAACTGAGTATATGAGTGTCATATATAGATGGATTCAGTTTGAAACGAGCAATTTAAAGAGTCCGTAGATAGCAAATAAAGCTGGGTACTTTATTTGTGGTTAGTCTACAGCTGCGGTCCATTTCGTAGTGTACGGTGATTCTATCCTGGATCATTCATATGTAGATATGAGAATGGAGGCACCTTGTATGATGTGATCATATAGGACTGGGCCATGATCTATATGAATCTCTCACTAAGATCCGTTTAACGATGAGATTTATATATATCAACTTATGATGGCTATATGTGGGTGATCTTAATCCTGAGTGTCTTATCGACTCCTTCAGGTTAGATCGTGGTCTTTGATATACCATGGGTGAGGTCGGAGTTGCATTCCCGATCAATATACTTCGTATGTTGGGATCGCGGTTTGGCTTGTGGCTGGGAATGTTTGTACACAATAGTGGAATCCACTCCTTCTTGTGAGAAGTAGATGGTAGTTCCCTTAAGGGTTGATTCGAGGCTTAAACAATATGAGCGCTCTCCTAATTCCGTAAGGAATGTAGGATTTATTGTTCATTAGAGAATCAATGGTACTTAATGGAAAGATATGATTAGAGGGGTATAACGGATATTATGACCCAGCTCTAATTATGAACTACTTGTGGAGGATTATACCATATGTAATAGCTATATCGATGGACACCGAGAGTTATTGGTTTGTGTAAAAACGTCTACAGTTGAGAGAGTGCAGCTTCGGGTTTTTAGTGGAATAACACCGAAGTTAATAATCATGAAATATTAATTAAAGAGTTTAATTAATAATTTCTAAGGATTATTGGAGCTCAAAATACTGTGGGTCCATTAGGTCCCCTTGCTAGCCCGATCGATTTAGGTAACAAGGGTCACGGTTAATTAATTGGATTGTCCAATTAATTGTGTTACGAAAGTGACACGAATTTATTCGGGAATTAATTGAATAATGAGATTATTTAACTAATGAATAATGGTGATTAAATAAATTAAATAATAAGATTATTTAATTATGTTGTTAATCACTAAATGGAGGGTGTTAGTTGATATTTGATTTTGAATAAAATAAGATAATATGATTATTTTATTTTATTAAATTAAATATTTGAAATTGAATTTAAAATGTTTGAATTCAAATATTAAATATTTAATTATCTTTTTGAAAGATATGAGATATTTTTTGAAAAGTTTTAAAAATCAAATAAGATTTTGGTTTGTTTAATTTTTGAATATATATGAGATATATATTTAATAATAAAAAATTGAGAACAACCAAATGAATAAGCAAAAACACACAGCAAAAAGAAAAAAAGAAGAGCAAAGTCTTCGTGAACAGCAAACAACACAAATAGAAAAGAAAAAGTTAGTGTGTGGTGAGACCACAAGTGCTGCACTTCTATTTGTGTGTGTTCTTCTCTTTTTCCTCCATACAGGTCCTGAATATCTTGACACGCCCACACGCAGTTACCAGTTCCGGGAGATAGCGAGGAAGATCACGTGGTTCAAATCAGGAGCAGTTCGTATTAAAGTGAAGGAGCCTCCTACGTAGGTATGAAAAAGTTTCTTCACTTGATTATTATTGCATTTGATTATTACTGTACAAATGGGTAAGTTTAATGATTGCATAAAATTTTTAAAACCTTCCGATGCGCAATCTGTAACCCTAGGTTCCAACACCATCAACTTTGATGTGGTTTCCATAATGTAAAAGTTGTTCCCTTTGTTAAGGTTGAGTGGTTCCCAGGAACAACTCCAACATTGGTTAGAACATTAAAGTGGTTTTCATCGATGTTGAAGTTGTTCCCAACAAGTAGTTTTTCCCGGGAACAACTTTGACGTTAATTATAACGGTATAATGGTTTCCATAATGTAAAAGTTGTTCCCTTTGTTAAGGTTGAGTAGTTCACAGGAACAACCCCAACGTTGGTTAGAACGTTAAAGTGGTTTCCATCAGCATTGAAGTGGTTCCCAACGAATAGTTGTTTTCGGAAACAACTTTGACATTAATTATAACGTTAGAGTGGTTTCCATAATGTAAAAATTGTTCCTTTTGTTAAGGTTGAGTGGTTCCCGAGAACAACTCCAGCGTTAGTTAGAACGTTAAAGTGGTTTCCATCAACGTTGAAGTGGTTCTCAACGAATAATTGTTCCCGGGAACAACTTTGACATTGGTTTCAAAGTTAAAGTGGTTTATATATTGTAAAAGTTGTTCCTTTTGTTGTTAAGTGTTTCCCGGAAACAATTCCAACGTTGGTTAGAACGTTAAAGCTGTTTCCAACGAGTAGTTGTTCCCGGTAATAACTTTGACGTTAATTATAATGTTAAAGTGGTTTCCATAATGTAAAAGTTATTCATTTTATTAAGGTTGAGTGGTTTTCGAAAACAACTCAAACGTTTCCACCAACGATAAAGTTGTTTCTATCAACGTTTACTTAATTTATATTTTAAAAGTAATTTTTTTTTATTTAACTTTTCCATGCATTTTTTTTTTACTTTTCTACAACTCCTCATTATTCCCTTTACTTTAAGTTATTACTTTCATTAAATATATAATTTCATGAATTATATGGATCTAATATATTTTTATATTATATTCATTTTTTTCAAAATTATTATGATGTTAATATTACTTTCAGTTTTTCATTATTAGCAAAATAATTATATTAATTTAATTCAATAAAATTTTCAATTTTGGGTCAAATTTATAAGTAACCAAAAAATTAGAAGGTTTATTGTTTTTACCCAAAATTAGTATTTTTATTGTTTTTAACAAAAAATCAACTTTTTGGACAAAATTGTCCTTCTTTTTATTTTTACCCTTGTGTGTTTAATTGTGTTAGACTTGGTGTATTTAATTGATTTTCTATGGTGTGTTTAATTGATTTACATATGGTTTTGTCATGATGTGTTTAATTGAGTTGTCCTGGTGTGTTTAATTGAGTTTAATTGGTCTGTTTTGATGTGTTTAATTGGTGTCTTGGTGTGTTTAATTGGTATGCTCTGATGTGTTTAATTGGGTTTTTCCTAATGTGTTTAATTGGATTGTCGTTGTGTGTTTAATTGGTGGTCTGATATATTTAATTGGTCTGCCTTTGTGTGTTTAATTGGTGTCGTGGTGTGTTTAATTGATCTACTCTGATGTGTTTAATTGGTTTATACCTGATGTGTTTAATTGGGATAATGAGGGGTATTTCAGTCTTCACAGTTATTTATTGGGTAAAAACAATAAATTTACTAATTCCTGGATAAAAACAATAAACATCCTAATTTTTTGACTAACAAGACCTATTTTCTCTTCAATTTTTCTATATTTAATATAGTTTTATTATTCAATTAATATGCAATTTAATTTAATATATTAATAATATATAAAATAAAACTAATTTTTTATTTTTAAAAAAATTAAAAAGAAATTGTTATTCATATTGTGCAGAAACCGGTTTCAACCGGTTGCTGCACTCATCCCAAACACTTTTGACTGCCAAAAGTCCATTGCCATGATACCTAGTTACCTAACATGAAAATGATAGGTTTACTAGCCAAGTCCATAGGTAAAAATTTGTTAGTCAATTATTTCTTTTTTAAACGAAAGGGACCGACTTACTATACAGGGTTTTAATGTTTGGCTGACACAATGTTTGGCGAACACATGTCAACCAAACATTGAAGCTTCAATTACATAATTAATAAAAATATTTTTATTAATTATTTAAATAAAAAAGTTAGTTTTTTTTACAGCAATTATCTATTTAAGATTACGTATTCTTTTAAAGCTTTTTACGATTCAAACGGTTAACTTATAAATCATTCGTCTAAACCCCAAGCTCGTTCATCTACTAATTGAGCTACACCCCTAAAGACAGAAAAATTAGTTAAAATAATTATAATAATAATAATAACAAAATATTTGAACAACAAAATTAAAATATAAAAATAGTTACCAAGATCGTAAAAGTGGTTACCGTAGCCGTAAAAGTGGTTACTAAAACTGTGAAAATCGTTACAAGTTAAATTTTCAAAAATCGTTAAATGATAAGCAAGACCGTAAAAGTGGTTATAAAATATGTAAAAGTGGTTACCAAAACCGTAAAAGTGGTTACCAGGGCTGTAAAAATGATACCAAAGTCATGAAAGAGATAACAAGTCAAATTTTTAAAAACCGTGCAATTGTTACCAAAACCGTAAAAATGATTACTGAGGCCATAAAAGTGATTACTTAAACCGTGATAATGGTTACAAGTCAAATTTTCAAAAATCGTTAAACGGTTACCAAATCTGTAAAAGTGGTTACCCGAGTAGTAAAATGGTTATCAAATTCCGTAAAAGTGGTTACAAGTCAAAATTTCAAAACCGTGAAATGGTTACCAAGACCATAACAGTTGTTATCGGAACCGTAAAAGTGGTTACCAAAACCGTGAGAGTGTCTACAAATCAAATTTTCAAAAAACTTGAAATTGATACAAAAGTTGTTACTGAAGTCGTAAAAATAGTTACCAAAACCGTGGAAGTTGTTATAAGTCAAAATTTTAAAAATTAGAAAATGGTTACCAAAGCCGTAAGAGTGGTTACTGAGTTGTAGAAATAGATACCAAAACCGTAAAAATGGTTACAAATCAAATTTTCAAAAACCATGAAATGTTACCAAAGCCATAAAAGTAATTACTAGAGCCACAAAAGTGGTTAGCAAAGCTATAAAAATGGTTACAAGTCAAATTATTTATTAATTTAAAAAAAAGTTATAATAATTTAATCTCACGAAAAACATAAATTATTTAATTATGGATATATATATATATATATATATTTATATTAAAATAAAATAGAATGTCTTTAGAAATTTAATTTTTTTTAAATCGATTGTCTTTAGAATAGAAGTGTCAAAAGATAAAAGATATAATTTTGGAAGAAAAAAAACAAGCATCTTTAGAATGTTTTTAAATTTAAATTTTAAAATAAAATGTCTTTACAAATGAAATGTAAAAAGAAAAACATTTGATTATAATTAGAAAGTCTCTTGGTTAATTTATGGTGTAAATTTCGCCACTGAAAAATTTGATCCAAGAATTTTCAGATCCAATTTGGTCCGAATTAAAAAACCTAAACTGATTTACATCACCACGACATATATTACCCCATTGGGCCGTGTTGGGAGTTACCCTCTTGTGGCAAGGCATGAAGCCCATTCAGGGTATTAACAAAATCAGCCTTAACAAAATACCCTTGGGCCTTGGCATGACCCGTTTTACATCTCAGAGAAGGTGGATATCTGAACCTTGTATTGGGTTCTTAGGTTTGAATTGTGAGTGCATAAACAGTTTTAAATGGATATATATGTCGTCACTCTTAAAATTAACTGTGTATGTACAGTAAATTATATACGGTAAATTAGAGGTGTCAAAATGACCGGACCTGTCATGCACCAATTGTAGACTTTATCCATTTTGTACAAGTCTGTCCAGCCCACCCAGCATAATGAAAGCCGGGGCTGGGGCCGGGTTTTCACCATTTTCCCACTACTCTTAACCCTCAATATACATTTTTTTAGAATGGCCGATCAGCCAGATTCGGCACATTATTCCTTAAATTTTTCTGCACTCATACCATCTTTTTTTTTTGTTCATATTTCAACTAATTTGACGTAGCTAATAGGAGCTACACCAACCTGGCCTTCGTGTTCTCATGTTGTATTTGAGTCGATTAGAACACAATTAATTTAGTTAATCATAACCGAATAAGTAAGAATTCATTTCATATTTGTATCATTTTATAGGTCATGTCAAAAAATTATCCTTTATAAGTATATTCCCAAAAGATGTTCTATTAACACCAAATTTATGTAAAATTTAGTGTTGCCCATAGGAGTTGCTCTGATCAACCAAGTTCACGCTCCCAGTAGAAATAGAGAAGCTAAACATAAAAGCTCAAAGTATCAGAAATAATATCTGATCTGATGGCTACCATCAGCATATTGAAAAGACATGGGCTGTCCATTTTCATTTTTCATAGTCCATTTTCATTTTTAAAGCCCATTTTCTTTTTTCCTTTTTTGAAGCTATTTTCATTTTTGTTTTTATAAAATGGTTAAAACAATTGTTAGCCAACTATTTCTTTCATAAACTAACCCCGAATTATTATAATATTTTTTTTAAAAGTTATATTTATTTTAAGACAAGAGAAGTTATATATTAATATATTTGCAAAATAAATTTGATTTGTTTATTTAGGCTTTAGATTATGTTGACATGACCAATATTATAAAACAAACCTTTGTTGGAAGCATTGCTTTCTCGTGAGTATTGAATTACAATATAACATCTATAAATTAATAATGTTGGAACAATTTTTTTTTATTAATTAATTGTTATAAATTTCTAAAATAGGTAATGTTGATCAACTTTGTTCCTTTCGTGTTTCTCACATATTTACTTGTGGTTTTATGCTATTTTGATTTTTAGTTGGTTATTAAGTCCCGAAGAAAATAAAAGAGGTAGCTTGAAAAAATTTAAGGTACGTAGTTAAAGTTTTGGAGGATTATGATAAGTAGAAAATAGATAAAATGTGGTTAATTCAGTGGTAAATCATTCACACGTATATTTAAGGGATTGTAGGTTCGAGAATCGAGACTTTAAATCTTTTAGTCATGCCTCTTATCCTAATTCTAAAACATTGTGGTAGTTAAAAAAAATTAGTAGAAAATATAGCAATTAATCATTTATATAAACATGGGAGAAAAATCATTTATTTAAACAAGGAAGAAAAATGACATTCGGGTTGAGGGTTTTAAGGCCAACAGGCAACAGGAAGGATTTATCTTTCTTTGTAATTTTTGAAAAAAATTGATCCAAGAATATTTAGATCCAATTTGATACAAATTTGAAAATCCGAACCGATGAATACCTCTACAACAAATATTACCCAATTAGTTGGAGTTGTTCGCCATAATTAATATTTATTACAGACACGAGATGGGTGGTTTTTGAGGTGCCAATCAAGTTGGGATGCTTTAAGTCTTACTATGATGTTTTTCTCTTCTTGATTGAATCAATTCATAAAAAAAAATTGAATAAATATAAATCCATTGGTACGTGTTGGGATACCCTCATGTGGTAAGGCATGAATCCCATTTTGGGTAATAAGAAAACCGGCCTTCGGCCTTAGGCATTGGCATGGCCCGTTTTAGATGTGTGCTAAGATGGATATCTGAAAATACTTGCATTGGGTTGTTATGTTTGACTTGGAATTAGTAACAGCATTAGGGTAACTTAGAGGGGTGATTAGAGGTGTCAAAATGATCGGACCGGTCCGTACCCATACTAGCTGCGGGCTCCCATCCGGGTTTTCACCTGCCTTCAAGACTCAAGTTGTCATGGACCCGGATTCGGCACATTATCTCTTCAATTTTTCTGAGCTCATACAACTCTTCTTTAAAATAAAAAAATAAAAAAAATAATTCATATTTCAACTTATTTCAACCGATTTGACTTAGCTAGGAGCTGTACCAACCCTGCCCTTCGTGTTCTCATATTGTATTTGAGTCGATTAGAACGCAATTAATTTAGTTAATTGTTATATGTAAAAATCATCATTAAGGACACGTCATTACAGTAAGGGGCCACGTAAGCAAAGTCGAGAAAAGTCAAGCGTTAAAGGGCAGAAATTCCCCAAGGGAATTTACTCGGCAAAGAGTAAAGCAACCTGACCACAGACGAAGAAACCGGCTCAGGCATACTCGGGCATACTCGGGACCAGATAATGAAGACGAGTACTTCACAAACATATGGATAGAATCAGAAGCAAGCAACTCCACAATAAGCAACGATACAACTATCAGAGTTCAATTGAAAGACAAACATATTTCCCGCAGATAAAGGGTGAGGAATCCGACGTAGATTCGGACTCAGTCAAAACAGGAAACAGGATAAACTCCATAAAGAGACAGACTTCAATTAAAACTAGGAAATCACACAAAATACGGGTATCACAACACCAAACCCTAGCACAACCATAAACCCTAGCAATAACATGTATAAATACCCCGGTAAGAAACATAATGGGGAGAGGTGTGAATTAGCAGGAGAAGTCAGAGAGAAATGCTTTGTAATTGAATTTTTCATAGTGGATTTGACTTTGTTGCTCAAGCAACAACCAGTGGATTTTTCTTCGGTTAAAATGAGTTTTTACCACGTATTTGTATCTCTTGATTTATTGTTTTCTTACGGTATTACACTTATCTGTTCTTATTTTCGCTTGATACAAGTTCTTTGATAGTGACGACGAAAAATCACCATCAACAATTGGCGCTAGAAGGAGGAGGTATCAAACAAAACTTGTGACAATGGCTGGCGAAGGAGATGGTAGCGATTCCAGGTACAGTCAAGGATTGCCAATCAATGAATTGGAGGATGATGCCACCCTTAACACTGCAGAGGTAACCTTGGCAACGGCAGATCAGTCAACTGCCCTGGCTGGCATTCAGCGTTTTCCTCCAACTAACGAAGAGATTGCGCAACGATTCCGCGCTTCCTTGCAGAAACTTATATCAGACGCTGCAAGGCAAGGGGTTGATCTCTCCACCACGGAAGGCTTGATGTCACCTCACAATCTTTCTGCTCCAAATCAGCAAGCAACGAGGTTGCGCTCCACAGTGGTGATACCAATGCCTGATGCACCCATAAAGGCAAGCCGTGATCCGATTAACAGGCCGGTGATTTTTTCTAAAAGGCCAACCAGGGGAAGCGGAGAACGTAGAGAGGAGAATGACTCGGACAGAAGGTATGGTCATGATCAGACGGCAAGGGATAGAGACCGTCCAAGGAGGCGTACTCATCGGAGAGATCGATCGTCGTCCTCGGGAGAGAGTGAGCAGAATTATCATCACAAGCGCCAAAGGGGCACAGTTCGGCTGCACAGCTTAAATCGGGATCAAAGAGAATCGAATCCTGAAGAAAGAGGCCAAAAACTGACTATAAGTCAGAATTTCAATGCTGTGGGAGAGCCGGAGGGAGACAGAGATATACTCATACATAGTTTGACCCTGGAAGTGAAGAATAACCGCCGACAAATGGATGCGTTAGTCAGGCGATACGGGCGTAACGAGTTGTCAGATGATGAATCCGGGAGTCCTTTCACCAATAGGATCCTAAGGACACCATTCCCGGAGAGGTTTAGAATGCCACATGTAGAGCAATTCAAAAAGGACACGGACCCTAAGGAACATGTCAGAAGATACAAGAGTGCCATGGCCCAGTATGTTTACAATGATGCCCTACTATGCTTAAATTTCCCTCAAACTCTTGGGGATCTGGGCTCTAGGTGGTTCGGCAGGTTACCAACGGCCAGCATAAGTAACTTCAGCGAGTTGAGTAAGGCTTTCTCAAGGCAGTTCCTGGGAATGTGTACAGAAAGAAGTCGGTGGCCAACTTGTCTCAACTTAAGCAAGGAAAGGATGAGTCACTTAAGAAGTATTTGGGAAGATTCGGTCAAGAAGTGTCTGAGATTGGAAGTGCAAACGACGAGGCTATAATTGCAGCGTTCATCAATAACCTCCAGAATGGTCAGCTGTCATTTGACCTGAGAAGAGCCCGTCTAACTAGTTACGCTGACATGATGGATATGGCTGGGGGCTATGCCTTGGCAGAGGAAGAAGAAATCGCCACGGGAGGATACTTCGTGCATGGCGGACGCCCGGAAGGGTCTAAAGCCAAGGACCAAGCGAAGACGCCCGATGCGAAAGGTGATAAACAAAAGAATAAGACACGGGATAGTCGGGATGGTCGTCGGGCATATGATCCGAAGACAGATCAGCCGCGGCAGAAGTTCCAAGGCAGATATACAAACTATACCCCACTGAGGAAGGATCAAGAGGAAATTCTGGCAATTCTGGAGGAGAAGAACATGTCTAAAGAACCTCCTAGGCAGTCATCCCATGCCAGGAGGGACACCACCAAGTATTGCAGGTTCCATAAGGAGAATGGACACGAAACTTCCAAGTGTTTTCAACTTAGGGATCACATAGAGACCCTCATCAGGGAAGGACACTTGAAAGATATCGTCCTGAGGAAAACCGACAAGGTAGACGGACAGAGAGATAACCGACAGGATGGTCGGGCAAGAAAACTTAGCCCCAAGAAAGCTGAGGATGAAGGATCGATCAACACGATTTTTGGTGGACCATCAACGGGCAAAAGTAATAGGGAGAGGACCCAGGAAATTCGAGAAGCCGTGGAGGCTAGAAGAGATATAGGTGTCAATTCCATTGAACCCGACCCAAAAAGGATCAAGGGAGGCTGGGATCCCATCATATTCACAGAGGCTGACTCACATGGAGTAGATGTAAGATCGAACGATGCACTGGTAATCAGCGCACATATTGGCCATAGGGAGATCCATCGTATTTTGATCGACAATGGAAGCTCAGCGGATATTTTGAGTGCAGAAGTTTATGACCAGCTGAGGCTGGACAGGAAAGACCTGTAGCCTTTTCCTACACCTCTTAGAGGATTTGGCGGGGTGGAGGTAAGGTCGCTCGGCATAGTAAAATTACAGGTGAAGGTTGGGAAGGCTCCTTGCCAAAAGACAGTGTTACTCGACTTTGTAGTCGTCGACACAGAAAATTGGCCGTACAACGCCCTATTGGGCCGACCGTTCTTGAATAAAGCTAAGGCGGTGACGGCGACGGCGACTTATGCCTTAATGATGAAGTTTCCAACGGAGTTTGGAGTTGGAATGGTCAAAGGATCACAAGAAATGGCTCGAAGGGCAAATTTGTCAGTATACAAGGACAGAGAAGTAAACCAGGTATACAATGTGACAACCAAGCTGATAACCGATGAGACTGAAGAATCAGAAGTACCGAAGGATTTTGAGTTGGATCCCAGAGAGGAGCCAGAAGCTAAGAAATATGAGCCGACCGAAGAGGTGGCATTGGACCCAGAAGATCCAGGCAGGACGGTGAAAGTCGGGGCAAATTTGAGTGAATGTATAAAAGCCCAACTTGTCTCACTACTAAGGGATTACAAGGATGTTTTTGCTTGGAGCCACGAAGATATGCCCGGGATAGATCCAAAAGTGATATCACATTGCCTCTCCATCAATCCAGAGTTTCGCCCGGTAGTGCAAAAGAGACGGCTGTCCAATCCAGAGAGGAGTGTGGCCATTAAGGATGAAGTAGGCAAGTTGCTTTCTGCAGGATCGATAAGGGAAGTCAAATTCCCAGAATGGGTGGCCAATGTGGTGCTGGTTAAGAAGAAAAATAATCAGTGGAGAATGTGTGTAGACTTCACCGATTTGAATAAGGCCTGCCCGAAAGATAGCTTCCCATTGCCGAGAATAGACCAACTGGTGGATGCAACAGCTGGGCACGAATTGTTGAGCTTCATGGATGCTTATTCAGGATACAATCAGATCAGAATGAATAAAGTGGATGAAGAAAAGACAGCCTTCACCACAGATCAGGGTTTGTACTGCTATAAGGTGATGCCTTTCGGCTTGAAAAACGCTGGGGCAACCTACCAGAGACTGGTAAACAGGATTTTTGCCCGGCAAATCAGGAGGAACATGGAAGTTTATGTGGATGATATGTTGACCAAGAGTGTCACAGCGGAGAGGCATTCAGAAGACTTAAGGGAGACCTTCGAAGTGCTGAGGAGATATAAAATGAAGCTTAACCCGAGCAAATGTGTGTTCGGAGTGCCATCAGGGAGATTTCTTGGTTTTCAGGTACATCAAAGAGGGATTAAGGTGAACCCCGAGAAGATCAAATCGTTGGAAGATATGGCTTCGCCAAGGACGCTGAGGGATGTACAGAGGCTAACGGGATGCCTTGCGTCTCTTAACGATTCATAGCGAAGTCGACTGAAAAATGCGCCCCATTCTTCAGAGCAATAAAGAAAGGAAAAGGCCTTGAATGGAGTGAAGAATGCGAAGCTGCTTTTCAGAAATTGAAAGAGTATTTAGGGCGAGCACACATCCTCTCAAAGCCGGTGGTCGGGGAGACGTTGTACTTGTACCTCTCAGTCACAGAGGTAGCGACAAGTTCGGTGTTGATTCGAATGGAGGAAGGAGTGCAAAAACCGGTATATTACACCAGCAAGGCGTTGCTGCCAGCAGAAACTAGATACTCACCGGCCGAAAAGGTTGCACTCGCCCTGGTCGCGGCAGCCAGAAAACTAAGGCCGTACTTCCAAGCGCATGCAATAGAGGTGTACACCGACTGCCCGCTAAAACTCATCCTGCAAAAGCCAGAACTGTCGGGAAGATTGACTAAATGGGCGGTTGAGTTAAGTGAATTTGACATCAAATATACCCCAAAAGCTGCAGTTAAGGGACAAGCGGTGTCCGATTTCATAGCAGAGTTCACCGAGCCAGATATGGAAGTGCAAAGGATGATAGAAGGCGAACAAGTGAGTAAGTTCCAATGGAAGTTGCATGTGGATGGATCGTCGAATACTCATGGCAGTGGGGCCGGAATAGTCATAACAACACCAGAAGGGGATGCTGTGGAATGAGCCATGAGATTCGACTTCAAAGCAACTAATAACCAAGCAGAGTATGAAGCTTTGTTGGCTGGTTTGAGAGTTTGCATAGCATTGGGGGCAGATGAGTTGGCGGTATACAGCAATTCCCAGGTTGTGGTTAACCAGGTGCTGGATGAATACCAGGCGAGGGAGGAGCATATGATAGCTTACTTAGACATTGCAAAGAGCTTGCTTAAAAAGTTTAAAGCGTACAGGATCCTTCAAATCCCTCGGGAGGAGAACTGAAAAAGCAGATGCTTTGTCTAAATTAGCCTCAGCCACCATGAGTATTAGGTCGAAAGCAATACCAGTGGCGCACCTGACCAAACTAAGTACGGCAGAATCTGAAAAGGTCATGGTATCAGAAATCCGGTTAGGTCCAAGTGATTGGACGACCCAGCTTAGAGAGTATTTGGAGAGAAACATATTACCGGAGGACGCTGTGGAGGTAAAACGCGTCAGGTACAGGTCAACTCGGTACACGATTCTAAGGGGAGAACTATACAGAAGAGGGTTCTCAAAGGTGTTACAAAGATGTGTTGTCGGAGAAGAAACCTACAAGATTCTGAAAGATGTTCACAGTGGGGTGTGTGGAAACCACACTGGGGGTAAGAGCCTAGCACACAAGGTACTTCGGCAAGATTTTTATTGGCCGACTTTATTTGCCGAAGCGCAACGATTCGCGAAAAGTTGCAAGACATGTCAAAGAATAGCAAACGACATTCGGCAACCCCCGGAGTTACTCAGAAGCTTAACTTCCCCTTGGCCTTTTGCCATGTGGGGCCTCGACCTGATTGGTCCAATGCCCACAGGAACAAGGGGAGGAGCAAAGTACGCAATTGTGGCAGTAGACTACTTTACCAAGTGGGCAGAAGCAGAGGCATTGGTGCACATCACGGAGGCGAACACCACTAGCTTTGTCAGGAAGAACATCATATATAGGTTCGGAATCCCGAGCATTATTATAACGGATAACGGAACTCAGTTCGACAACAGCAAGTTCAGGGAAATGTGCGAGGAGTACAAGATTGCAAACTACTATGCGTCACCTGCACATCCTCAAACCAATGGCTAAACTGAAGCTGTGAACAAGGTGATCAAGCACACACTGAAAGCAAAGCTGGAATCAAAGAAAGGCAGTTGGGCAGACAAACTACCAGAGGTGTTATGGGCATACCGAACGACTATCAGGTCATCCACAGGGGAGACCCCTTTTGCACTAGCATTCAGAACAGAGGCCGTAATCCCGACGGAAACAACCTTTACGTCACCCAGGGTGCAACTATACAGCCCCGAGCACAACGTCAACATGTTGCAGCAGAACTTAGACGAGCTTGAAGAAATCAGGGACGCAGCTCAAGTGAGAAACGCAGCGTATCAGCAGAGGGCTGCAAGGTACTATAATTCCCATTTTCGTGTGCGTAGATTCTAGCTCGGAGATTTAGTGCTAAGAAGGGTATCCCCGAACACTAAGGACAAGTCGGCAGGATCTCTCACCGACAAATGGGAAGGCCCGTATATCATCAAGGGAGTTGCAGGGCATGGAGCCTACTTGATAGCTCACCCAGAAGGCAGCTTAGTACCCCGACCATGCAACGCTCAGTATCTCAAGATTTTCTACCCCTGACAAACTCATTCATGTTTAACGTTATTTTAGCGTTGCTTTAACTTATAGTCAAGTTAAGAGGTTTCTAACTCTTATTGTTATCTAATAAAGTCCGTTTGCTAATAAAGAGGTTATTCATTGAAGACGATGAAATCCACGATAAAGAATGTTCAAATAAAGCAAAAACAACAGTGGCCACTTCGTCTGAGAACAAGCAGACTAAATTTAGTCACCTAAAACAAACCGGTCCGAGCAAATCTCGTTCAAAAATAATCATGCGCTACGAGGCCGCGGGAGAGCGGACAAGTAGTTCTTGAAGGGCTGAGAAGCTGGAATAGCGTGCCTGCCTGGTTTAAGCAGTACAAACGCACTTCTTAACCAAAAGGCAAAACCGAGGCACCAGGATAACTGGAAAACTGCTCGGAGCGCCGCCAGGAAGACTGGTGAGATGCGCAGTCGTGTTAGCTGGTCAACATAACCACCAACGATTCGACGAAACCTTGCACAGACAAAACCGGGAGACGTCCTAGGTGACTTGTGTAAGGACCTTGACGTATGGTTGTGGTGAGCCTCGACGAAACGTTAGGGTAAAACGATCTTCACAAGATCGGAGAAATTAATTGCCATTTAAATAAGATACTCGGCTTAAAAAAGTTGTCAGTTAAATAAGATACTCGGCTTTAAAAGAAAAATTGCCAGTTAAATAAGATACTTGGTCCAATAAATCAACGGCCAGTTTAATGAGATACTCGGCTTAATAAACGAGTTGCCAGTTGAATAAGATACTCGGTTAACTTTGGTAGTCACCAAGCACTTGGTTGAAATTAAGAGTTCCAAAAATTCTTAAGATCTATGAGCCGAGTATAGGTGACCGAACAAATTATGCTTCATTTGTTTTTCTTTTGTTTATACGTTTATCATGCAGGGAACTGGACAGGCAGAATAGTGAATAGATTTCTTATATATGAGCGAAAGAATATACAACAGTTGTTACAAAAAAAAACAATTGTTACAAAAAAGAAAAAGAAAATTAATCAAGAAGATGCCGGCAGTTGAGAACTACTTCCACCAATGCTCGGGTCCGGTTCCATCACGTACTCATTCAGGAGGCTGTCATCAGAAGGCCAGACAATCACATCTTCCAGGGCGTCGTCATCTATCCAAGCGCTATAATCTACCCCGGGAACGGGCCCAACGTCAGAAGCCTCATCGTCGATCCCCACTTTCTCACAAGCGTGGAAAGTTGAGAAGGAATCAGCAGTGGGAACTTCCAGGTGCATGGGATGTGTCTCTTTTCCCTTACTTCTGCAATATGCTCGCCACGTCTTCATCTGGAGCCGAAGGGATTCCAGAGAAGCATCCACATGCTTTCTGACCGAGAGGTTCCAGTTGGCCCTGGCCCGATCAGTTACTCTGTTCTTCTTCTTGAAAAATTCTCCGGCCGAGACCATTCCTCTCTGAAATTCCTGGAGAAGTAAAGCATCATAGGCTGGAGATCTTTTGAAGCGATCGACCCCATGAATCTCTAACTCCAGCTTAGCTTCCTTCGACAGGGACTTGACCATCAAGGCTTGACGTTCCAAGTCCTGAATCCGGTGCTCGTAGGAGGACTTTGCATCTTCAGCTGTCTGCTCGGCCTGGAGTAGAGCCTCCTGAGTAGATAACAACTGGTCTTTTAAGGTTTGGACCTCTTCAGAAGCGAAAGATGCTTTCTGTTCAGCCTCTAGTTGACGCGCTAAGCACTGGTCCAGAAGCACCTGACCCGACCTAGCCCCTTCCTAACAAGCCAGTTCGGCCCGAGCATGGCGATCTTCACTCTCCTTCAACTGGGCTTCAAGCCTCCTTATTTTCTCCGTCTGACCATCACTAGTCTGGCAGACTTCAGTCATCTCGGCTACCATCTGCAATGAGCCGATAACAAGTGACAAAAATGAAGTAGCAATAAAAGAGATAAATATGAAAGTCTTAAGAGTTACTCACATAAGAATCGCTGTTGAAGAAATGGCAGAGCCGATCAGATAACGAACCGACCCTGAGATCGCTCCAACGATCCTCCCCTATATATGCTTGGCCCGAAGCCATAGGCTTTCAACATGGCCTCGGGAGTAGGTACGCTAGACTGGGCTGAAGGGTCAGGACTGCCAAGATTAGCTTCGGGGAACCTAGCAGTAGGTACTGCCTGAGGGGAACTAAGGGGGATGCCAGGTTCGTCCCTCATCTGATCCCGTGGAGGAGAGTTCTCTATTGTTCTCTCATTCTCAGCAGCCTCCGCTACCCCCTCCTCATCCGAGGATGATTCGACGAAAGCAACTACTCGAGGAATCTTGGGGGCCGGACGGCCAGGTGAGAACGAGGGTTTTCTTTTTCTGGGTTGCCTCCCACGGGTATTCAGGTCTGCTGTGGGGTCCTTAAAATCCGGATCGGAACACCCCATTTCAGCACCACTTCCAGACGGTGCAGTGTTCAGTTCGGCAGAAATCAGAATCTCTGGAACTGTCACGTCCGGATGCTCCCTGGCAATTTCCGCATCCGAGGAAGTGGTACTCGGCTCGACTACAGCAGGCTGAGGAGATCTAGTTCAGCAGGAGAAGGCAGCTGGTTCGGAAGACTCCCCAACCTTCTCCTTCCCCTTTGTCGAAGGACCTGCTTGATTGCCTTCATCAGTTGCGTGGGCGGCCAACTCTTGATCCTGAGTTTCCTCAGGCATGTAATCCGGCACGTCGTCTGCACCCCCCTCGGGAATGTCTTCGGAAGAATTCCCATCAGAGTCACCTTGAGGAGGGGCTATCCCCGCATCCTGTTGACGTTTAACTTCCCTCCGGCTCGCCTCCACAATGCCTTTCATTCGGCGGGCTTGGGCATCGCACACTACATCTATGTCGTACACTCTAAAAAAATATATATTTAGGAAGCTGAAAGCCAGATAGATAAAGCAGGTAAATAGCAAGGAAGAAATAAAGAACTTACAGCGACGCCGGCGTGCAAAGAGTTGAGGGAAGAGGCGAGCTGTTATCATCTTCTTCTCATTGAAGAGGTAAGGTCTGCCCCTCTTTTCCACGGGACGGAAGGCAGCCCGAGTCATGGTTTTGAGTTCTTCGTCCCTAAAAGACGAAGTCATGTGGTTCCACTGGGGTGCGCAGAAGTACCGAGGCACCCGACGAGTCATCTCGGAGCCCTCAATGTCAAAAGAAATTGACCGTCCCCAGTCTCCACCCACGAAGAACCAACTATTCTTCCAGAACTTGTTTGAGGTGGGAAAGCCCCAAACAAACCCTTTCATCTTCTCATCAGCGATCGGCATCACCCTGTTATTCACGATCACGTCCTTGGGGACCCAACTCTCGGGCTGAGTTGAAAGCAGGAAGTAAATCCCGTTCTTTCCCAGAGGCCTCAAAGAATAGAAGTGATTAATTTCCCGAGGAGTCGGGGGTGGTCGTCCCATCCTATGCCACATGTGCCACATGCACATCAAGATCCGATAACTATTCGGAGTTAGTTGAGCAGGGGCGAGCTGAGCTTCGGCCAAAAACCACGTAATGAAGGGTTGCAGCGGAAGCGTCACCCCGCAAGAAAGCATCGCCCAGTAAATCGCCACTTGACCGGGCGGGGGGTTCCACGCAGCCCGACCGTTGGCAGGGTTTAATGAGATAGTGTCGCTGTCCAGATCAAAACGGTTCATGTATTTAATGACTTCTTCGGGGCCGACCACATTTGGCTCAACGTCGTAAGCGCAAACTCTCTCGGGAGAGAAAACGATACGAGCCTCCCTATGCTCGTCCTCAATGTCTTTATCGACCACCCTCTGGGGCCCGACTCGAATTTCCAGAACAAAGGAACCTTTGTTGATGTCGCGATTGCTTTGTTTCTTCCCCATTCTTTTCCACGGCCGAGAATTATCACAAGCAACAGAAGCAGAACTGGAATCGGTTTCAAGCTGATAGGATTCAGGCTGTGACGAACTAGAAGAAGCTGGTGGAACTTCACGACGCAGTCCAGATAAGTTGAGTCCGGAGACGTCAGCGTCTATAAATCGGGGCTGATCGGGAATTGGATCACCAAGCAACCTGTGGACAGCCGTAACAGTACAAGTATCACCTTGCTCAATGGCAATCATAGCAACAGTAAAAAGACGATGTCTAGCAGAGGGATCCATGAGAACTAACCTTAAAGGATTGAAGAGACGTGAGGTACGGCAGGATCTTCGAGAAGGTCGAGAAAAGGTTTGGAAACCGAAAGAAGTAAATCTTCACAGGACGAGATTACAGGCAGGGAAACGATGGCAGAAATCTGGGAAACGATGGCAGAAATCTGGAAAACGATGGCTGAAATCTGGGAAGTAATGGTAAAAACTTGAATAAGGGTTTTACCCTTTGAAGCAATACTTCTATATATAAGCATGCAACCGGTCCCAAGACACGAAACCCTAGAAAGGGTAGGTGAGGAGAAGCGGGAAAGATTGGGATAAGAATCATGACGTAAGCTGTACGGGCACGAACAGAAGGGTCGCGTCTCATAAATGCCACGTACTACGGCCAAACAAAAGAAGACAGGTGGCAGTAAAGAGAGGCACCGAGCCGTCGAAGAGACAGTCAGTCACCATTAAAAGATCTTCGAATAAGAAAAGAATCAAACGCGTGCAGGCGTAATTAAGACATGCCATTAACGTTTCGAAGCGAACGAGGAATTTGAAATCCGACATTGATGAAGAAGACGATAAACGAGAACAAGTCATGAAAGAGTTAAATATTTATCCCGAGTAAGCAGGATACATTCGGTTCAAATATTTAAGGGGGTATTGTTATATGTAAAAATCATCATTAAGGACACGTCATTACAGTAAGGGGCCACGTAAGCAAAGTCGAGAAAAGTCAAGCGTTAAAGGGTAGAAATTCCCCAAGGGAATTTACTCGGCAAAGAGTAAAGCAACCCGACCACAGACGAAGAAACCGGCTCGGGCATACTCGGGCATACTCGAGATCAGATAATGAAGACGAGTACTTCACAAACATATGGATAGAATCAGAAGCAAGCAACTCCACAATAAGCAACGATACGACTATCAGAGTTCAATTGAAAGGCAAACAGATTTCCCGCAGATAAAGGGCGAGGAATCCGACGTAGATTCGGACTCAGTCAAAACAGGAAACAGGATAAACTCCATAAAGAGACAGACTTCAATTAGAACTAGGAAATCACACAAAATACGGGTATCACAACACCAAACCCTAGCACAACCATAAACCCTAGCAATAACATGTATAAATACCCCGGTAAGAAACATAATGGGGAGAGGTGTGAATTAGCAGGAGAAGTCAGAGAGAAATACTTTGTAATTGAATTTTTCATAGTGGATTTGACTTTGTTGCTCAAGCAACAACCCGTGGATTTTTCTCCGGTTAAAAGGAGTTTTTACCACGTATTTGTATCTCTTGATTTATTGTTTTCTTACGGGTATTACACTTATCTGTTCTTATTTTCGCTTGATACAAGTTCGTTGATAGTGACGACGAAAAATCACTATCAACATTAATCATATCCGAATAAGCAACAATTCATTTCGTATTTGTATCATACAGTATTATGGGTTATGTCAAAAAATTATCCTTCTAATCGTATAATTAATGTTAACTTTAACATGAGCAAGGTTTGTTTAATTTTTAGTCCACTTGACGTTAAACACAATTTGTTCAAAAAATGATGTCAAACCCTATATTCCTGGTAACACGCTAAAATTATTTCATGTTCATGTGATATTTACTGCTCTTATAAGAAATTGGCACCTCTAAATTTATAATTACAATAAAATTAACTTTGAGGTTTCTCCTGATTATTTACATGAACTGTGCTAAGATAAAAGTGATCTACAACTACAACCACTATATCAAATTCATCACATCAACATACAGTGTATGTTCCATTTAGATTTTTGAAAAATTATGTTAAGTGGTAAATGGAAAGAAGAAGAAGAAGAAGTAGATACAGTGATAATTTACATAGCCAATGCACATATATATTATAAGGAAAACAAAAACAAAAAAAGAAGATCAATGAGAATTAGCAGTAATATTATTTCCTTGTTGAATGAAGGAGTTAGAATTAGGTGATACAAGAGGAGAAAGCAGAGGAATGGGATCTTTAGATTGATGATGATTATAAGATGAAGAAGAAGGTGGTGGGGTTGCTGCTGATGATTCTGAAACAGCTTTAGGCTTGATTGATAGTTGAAGAGGACATGGAGCTCTGGGGTTGCTGCTGATGATTCTGAAAGATTAATAGTTGAAGAGGACATGGAGCTTGGCTTCCCCCTCCCCCCCCCCCCCCCCCCCCCCCCCTTTCAACTGTATGCAGGATTCGATCTTAGATTTCCATATGAAAATCTACCAAAATATAAGGCGTAATTTATAATTGGGTCAATTTATATTGTCTTATACATCAGATCGGATTGTAATTTATTCGATCCAATCTACTCGGATCGGATCTTGGTATTACGGAAATGGTCAGAAATTAAACAGAAAAATACACACAACACAAAGACACAGATATTTACGTGGTTCGGCAATTGCCTACGTCCACGAGAGGCAGCAAACTAATATATTTCAGAATTACAAAAAAAAAAACAGAGTTTTTTCTCTAAAACTCTCAAGAACTCTCTCTAGAAGCTCAAATACGAATTGCTTCTTGTCTTGCCTAACTCTGTCTTTTTTTCTCTTCTTGCTGAATGTTTCTTTTATAGAAGAAATATCTAAAAGAGTAGTGCTATTGGCACACCCCTACCGATCTATTCATGCCCCACTTTTTAAATTATAAAATATTCTTTATTTTCCTTTATCAAAATTACTTAAAGAGACATACAATTTAGGAAAGAAATCTTCTACAAAGTAAATCTACTAAAATTTCATATTCCTTTTCCAAAAAAAAAACCCAATAATCTGTTTCTTCTTAAAAAAAAAATTAATTCTTAAACCCGCAATCTGTTTTTTCTTCAAAAAAAAAAAATTAATTCTTAAACCCTAAAATCTACTTCTTATATACATCTAAAATATTATGAAAGAGTTTGAGAACGATATCAATAATATGGAAGAATTGTTTAAGAACGATATCAAACATCTTGAAGAATTGTTTAAGAATGACATAAAGCAAGAATTGTCTGACAATGATAGTAAGCATCTGGAAACAATTCATTCTCTGAAAATAAGTTTGAAATTTATTTTTTCTTTAGAATGATATCAAGCTGTCGTTGTGTTGAAATACCCTGTTATTTTTTATTTTTTCGTTTCCATCATGAAATAAGAAGAAAAAAAAAACTAAAAAAAAAGAAATAAGAAGAAAAAAAATAAATCAATCAATGAAGGTGAGAGATATTTATACAGAGATAAGAGATAGATAGATCATATATGGTATGTAAATGGATAGTTTTGGAAATAAACCAAAAAATTTAATAAAAACATTTAATTTTATTTAATTAAATCAAAATTTTAAAAAGTGGGGTATGAATAGATCAGTAGGGGTTGTGCCAATAGCACCACTCTATCTAAAATAATCAAGCATCAATTGTCAACAAAAATGGCTTCCCTATTTGTCAACAAATACTGCTGCACATTACCAAATGGCTGCTGCACATTATCAAATGGCTGATGAATGATGATGGTATCAAGAAGTCAGTAATAGCTACTGGAAGATAATGGTGGCATTGAACCAACTTGACAACACTTGGCTCATGGTAAATCCAATGAATCCTATCCGCTGCACACCCCTGCCCCCATGATTGACCTATAGGGGAATGGCACGTCATATGCAAACTAATTAATAAAATATTTAGGATTCATGTGAGGAATTGCAACCCAGTTGCTGCATGTGTAAGAAACCTGCAAGCAAGCAGTGCTGATCCTGATCCCCATCCTCTGATCCTCATCGTCCTCCATGTGAGGAGGGAATCACCACTATCACTGCACACATTTTTAAAGTTTTCACTGACAACATTTTCAGAAATCACATGACACTTTTAATACTTTAATGTTAAGTACTCAGATTTCCCAATGCAACTTATTTTGTTTTACTTTTTTAATTCTTATCCATTATGTTATATACAATGCAATTAACCTTAAGAGCAAGGTTAATTATATTTTAATTCATGGACTCATGGTAGCCATTAGTTATATTTTAATTGAAATGCAAGGTCATGATTGTGCTATGATAGTCCTGTCAACTTGGCTGTTCGATCAATTAAACAAGTGAATCACCATCAATATTCCAATATAATTCGACATGTTAACTAACAAGTAGCAGAAGATTGGCAATTGATCGGTCCAAGCACAAGACAAACCCACCACCGATGGGCGTGCAATATCAATCCTGCGCACGTCTATGTGTTTTTCACCTCCTTTTTTAATTTGTATACCGTCAGCGTAACAAGCATCTAAATGTGAAAAATGTATTTTATTCAATGCTAAGCTATACCCTCTTTTTGTTTTCAACATTATTATATATCTAATCATTATCAATAACAAAAATAATCGAATTAGTGGTGAAATCATGGCGATAAAGAACACAAGTACTATTTGACTTCAAATAGCCCCTGATTGTAAATCAGACCGTTCCACAAGGACGATACAAATGAATTTAACATGTCTTTGAAGCATCATATTCGATAAAAATACACACACAAATCTTGAACACCATATAGTAAATAGATTAATTGATGAAAAGGACAAGCACATTAGTTATCTAATAAGTGAAACAATGTAGCTGCTTTAATGCTTTATGTATTCTCCAATACATTCCCCATTCCCACATCATCTTGAAGTAAGCCTGAGAGAAAGCCACGTGGCAGTACCCCATATAACTATTGTACACCAACCAAAAATGATATAGTGCCAATCATATTAGGTGGTGTTGAAGATGATGAGTTTCTATTGTCTAAGCAAACACTATCTTCAAAAAAGAAGACCCATTTTGTCTACCTTTTCTTCTTTCCGTTTTGGTTAAGTTGTCTGTTGTGTTCTATAGGCTGAATTTGGTCAAAAAGAATTAAAGAAGGATCAAATCACTTTCAATTTAGCCTAGGCTTCGTTGGACCATTTCAATACACAAACAACCCCATTTCAAGCCACCATATATGTATAGAATTTTAGAAGGGGGTTTCCACAAACCAAACCCCCTAGTCTAATTACATGTCTCTATCAAAAATGATGTTTAAATTTCCGTTCAAAAAATTGGTAGAATGTGGAAAATGCAAGTCATGAATCATGATTATGATTTATATTGGGTCAAGGTTGGTAGCCTCTACACCACCAATCCAAACTAATTGACTTATTCAAAAACATTTTAGGATACTTCCAGCTGGTTTCTGCTTTCTAATTTGACCTTGACACCAGTCCACTGTCAAACACAACACCTAGTCTTCCACAGATTACTAAATAATCATAAAAAGAAGATGAATTAACAAACCCACAAGAAGAGAAGCGAAAAAGTTAAGTACAAAAGTTTGAAACTGACTAAAATTTTCCAATTTTGTTTTTGCTTCCTTGGCTCCAACGTCTGATTGGATCCACAGTAAAGAAATAAAATGCTAAAAAGGGGACAATTGATGGGAAAATATTTACAAGCACAACAAACTCTCTGTCTATGACTTTCTTTTATACCACTCATGAGCAATGGCTGTGTTCCTAAATCTAATGCTAACAGCTGTTGTAGAATTCTGTGTTGGGAGTTTTTAAATATATACGTGAAGTGAGCTAGTAAAGTTCATTTCTCAGGAATAGGATCTGACCAAGCCAAAATTGACAAAAGATCGGGATTTGAAGAGGCCTCCGAACAGGAACCTAGTTGGAGATTCCTGTGATGATGGCTTTAAGTCTTCAGGGCTGCCCTTCACTTTAAGTATAGTCTGGCCAATCGTTTGCCGGATGGAATCAATAGTTTTGGAATCAACCGAATACCCCGATGCATCACCAACATAGAATGTGTTTAGAGCTTTTCCTGATTTAGTTGTAACTTCTGCTCTGGTAACAGTGAGGCTATTCTCACGGAAAATGCGAGTTACATCAGATAGCAGCCCAACTCTGTCTGTAGTGCACAATTCTAGCTTCAAACCCTGAATGAGGTACAAATTAATCAATAGGCAGAATTATGTATTCCGTAAAACAAACGATAAAACAACAAAAGACGTCCAAACATCATTTTGTTCTGATCCATCTGTTTCGTTTCGGTTGTCTGTTGTACAAAGATTCTTTACATATACATCTTTTAAGTAGAATTCATTTAATCAAAAACAAGGAAGGTCATATAATCAACACACAACTACATAGGAGAAAACAAAATATGAAAAAAAGAATGGACTAAGAAAAAAAACAAGGGTTCTAAAACTGGAGTGGCTCTGCAATGCACTATTTTATAACGACAATCAATAATTTGTAATCATGAGATTTAAAAATTGATTTCATACAAGCATAAAGAGCACATCAGCACACACATTGTCTTCATCTAATTTCATGTATTGAAATAAATTTTGAAAGAATTATATATCTAGACATATAGAACAATGCCCAAAAGATGTACCAATCAATATCCTCAAATACATCAGTTAAGTACATCAATGGAGCTTCTCTAAATGAAAACCAAGCAGACAATCCAAAATTCAAATAGATGATAGTAAACTCACCTCGGATACTCTTCTCTTAATAGCTGCTTCTAGGCACTGTATCACTCTTTCTCTCTCTGCATCTGATTTCACAGGGGATCCATCTATATGCCTGATATAATACTCCTGCACACAGAAACATCAACGAAAACAGTAAGTAATGACACCAGAACAAGCCTAAACAAAACTCAACAATCACTATATTTTCCCCCAAACACATGTAAATAAACGGCAAACCTGATAAGCTTCTGGCCCCTCTGCATCAATGTTTGCATGAAAAACCACATATTGCATATCTGTCAAAGTGCATACTGTGTCGAAGAGAAGTTTCGGCCTATCTTTACTCTTAATGGTAACCACTGAGTAGTCTTTATCAAACCAATTAACAACATTAACATTAGGCCTTAGCCTATCATCCAAGGAATCATCATCAGTGCGTTCATAATCCCTATCAGCAAACATCATTTGGTGAAGCCTCCTCTCAGTGTGGGTTGTTGCATGAGAGACCACAGTCTTGGCTCCTCCAGCAGATTTCTTGCTTCCCTTGAGCACATTGCATAAAAGTTGCTTGATCCCAGATAGCCTATCTGGATCAGTGATCGGGCCACCGGTTTCCTCATCAGTCACTTGCATCACAGCTGCAGCCCTTGTGTTGTGAGTCCATACTTCAGCATTCACTACGTTGCATTTATGGTGAGTGAGAACAGCACTCACTTCAGAGAGTAGACCCGGTCTGTCACTTCCGGTTAACTCGATTGCCGTGTGGTCCATTGATGGTTTAACCCCAATAGACCTCACTGAAGAGGTAAAGCAAGCTTCTGGCCCAAGTGACTGAAATACATAAAACCAGATCATCAGAGATGTCCACAAACAGAAAACAAGAGTGAAAAGGAAAACAAAACAAAAATTATTAACTTACCTTTCTAATATAATCGAGAATCACTTCATCAGTAATCTTGTTCCCATCTTGATCAGTGACATTAAAAACTGATGAAGAAAAAAAACACTCAAATAAATCAATGTCCTGCATAAATTAAATTACTTCCATAGTGAAAAAGGAGAAGAAAAATAAAGTTACCATCCATGAACCAGCCACCATCAGAAGATATATAGGCTTTAGTTATGATAAGATTGAGATCAGTAAGGATTTGTACAACTTCCAGAAGTATTCCATGTTTGTTTGCACTATCAACCTGAACAATTCACAAATCAGAATAAACATCAAAAGGGCCCATAAAGAGAGAAAGTTAAAAAAACAACTCACAAAGGCAAAAAGTGATGGTCAAAGAAAGAGTGCACACAAAGAAAAGAACCAAAGCCATACATACCCGTATCACAGTTGCATTCTTGCAGGCTTCATTATCAATCACAACCCTGACAAGTGAACAAAGCGGCTCAAATCTCAATACAACTTCAGTTCAAAGCCTTCAGTTTTTTTTAAAAAAAAATAAATAAATAAAAGAATATTGAGAGCACTATTTTAAGACCAATGAAGAAGAAGAAGAAGAAGAAGAAACTGGATACCTGGGTGGATTCATTCTTCGAATGAGTTTCTCATATTCATCATCACTGTCGTGTGAAAAGCTCATACTGACCTCTGAAGATAAAAAAAAAAAAAAAAAAAAAAGACAAAAAATATTGTTAGATTAACAACAACAACAACAACAAAAAAACAGAGCGGAAGAATAATAAAAATAGACAAATCAACGTTTATACTTGAATTACCACTACCAATCAAGACAAAGATACTCCCAACTCAAATGAGAATGCAAGGAGAGAAAAATATCAAATGCAAATCAAATCACACTTCAAAAGGACTCCTTGCAAAACATTTAAAAACCCAGATACCCAGAACAACAATTAGAGAGTTCAAATCAAAACACAAGTACCAGAGCACAGATTTTTGAATTAGCCAGACACTCAATTAAAGATGAAGGAAATCACATAACATAAACACCAAATCCTAGAAAAAAAGGAAATAACGCACAAAAACAAACACTAACCACAACTACAATGAACACCACACCACCACTCACCCAACTCATAACTATACAGCAACCAAGAAAAAAAAAACACAAACCAATGATTATTACCAGGAACAAAAACAAACACTGAAACTCATGAAAAAAAAATCCCATAACCAAAAAACAGAGCACGGAAAACAAAACAGAAAATACAGCACCTACCCATCACAATTCTTGAGGAATAGTTATCTTCAACACACACCCCTTTAAAAGTTTATTAGTTCTTCTCAGAATACACGCACAAGACTACTTGTATTTTGTATAATGAACAACAACAGCTACAAAGTAACACTATATATATATATACAAAAGAAAAAAAAAAGGTTGGGTTAGGAGATCTTCTAATCTGACTCTCTTGATCCCACTCTTGTTAAAGGAAGCAAATATATTTTATTAATAATATAATTACCATAAACCAAATAAAATAATAAAATAACCCAAAACACACATTAGTTTCTAAATCGGACACCAGACACGATACTACAAAACCCGGAAGGTTTGGGTTTTAAAACAAGAAAAATATAAATACGGAGCGACAAATACGCACATACAAATATTATTTTTTTAAGAAAAAAATAATAAAATAAAATATTAATTTGACTATAGACCCCTGAATTGTAAATGAAGTTGAAACATGTCTCTAAATGTTTTTTTTATGTCTTAAACCCTTCGAACTGTTAGAAATTGACAGAAACTGTTGCAACATGTCTTCTAAATACAAAGGGGTTTTTTCCCTATTTCGTTACTTTCTGTTAATTTTTAACAGTTTGAAGGGTTTAACCTCTAAAAGAACATTTAGTAGGCAAATTGCTACTGCACATATAATTCAGGGATCTAGCACCAATTAATCTAAAATAAAATTGTCTCTTTTATTTGTTTTTCTATTTTAATTATACGCTCTAATTCATTATAAATATTTTAGTACGAAGTTCCTAAAATTAGATAGAGTGTGTGTGCGCACGCGCGTGTGCAGGCTGGTTCTAAACTATCCTGGCGCATTTTAGATACGGGACCTACTTGACTGCTAGAGTGCACTGGTGGGTTTGATTTTTCTTTCCACGCGCTTCTGTGAAGGCGAGTGGACGACACCGTATTGGAAATTTCTAAATTAGCTGTCCTTAAACTAGTCTATATTATAGTTTTCATTAATAATTTTACAATAATCCTAAAAGTCTGAGCACATATTCCAACTTGTAATGAGACTAATTAATTTATATAATCTCTATTTTCACTCTTTGGCTAGTGGCCAATATTGAAATCTTCCAAGTTTTTAATAGAATAATCAAATTTCATAGTGCGTATTTACCGTTATAAAAATATTTGACGGCTCATTTAACTTATTTTTATAAATAATTAGGAAATATTTTTTCAATATAAAATTTATTTTAAAACAATTCAATATATTTGAATCTTTTATATAACTATTGATCAAAGAAAAAAATATATATCTTTTGATAGTGTTTCCTTGATAACCAAACTTTCATTTCTCTCTTTAGGAAAACATGTGTAGCTTCTTTGTTTTTTTTTTTTTTTTTTTTTAAGAATAATGGTTGGTAGGGCTATTTGATGTGCATGGAGTAGTAGGGTATAGTATGTAGATATGGCTTTTCTAGTAAAGCTTTTGGATTAAATAGTATGATATTGGTTCAGTAGTAAATTATTTACACCTACATCTAAGAAGTTGTGGGATTGAGTCATGCACCCAATCACAGAATATTGTAATAGTTAAAAAAAAAGTAAAACTTTAGGAGCATATCTTTTATTAATAGTGCTTTCAACAAAAAGTTAAATAAAAAAATTGGCATTCAATTTTGAAAGTGCTTTAAGTTAATAAATTGTTTGATAGAAAGGTTCTCCGCTAAGGGGTTTTTTTTTTTTATTTTGGTAAAGATATAATGAAATTATATTGATATTTATGAATTTTGATATGATTTTGTTGTGTGGATGATAAATTTAATAAAATATACCTATGAATAAAAGTTTAGAAATTTTCAAGCATTGGAACTATTTTTCTTAAATTTTCCTACATTGTGCCCATTTTCCGATGCTTTCTTATTTAATAAAATCGGGATAAATAGTTCTAGTGCTTAATTAAACTTTAATCATTCAATTATAATACCCAAAAAAATCAATGATCCACATTATTTGGACACTATATTTGGTTATTAAATTTAGGTAAAGTAGTATTATTGTTTTGTTATTTGTTTAATTGTTTTGTTTTCCATGTCATATTGCTTTTTTTTTAACATGTTTATTATAAAAAAGTAATTTTTTTATTGTGTTTTCTTAAAGAGATATATATATATATATATATATATATATTTGTTATTTGATTTCCACAAGTTCCATATGATAGTATGTTGGAAAAAATATAATAATTTTACTTGGTTATTGTGTGGCACAAGTTATATATAGACTAAAATCTTTTTTATATAAACATTATTAAAATGAATTTTTTTTTTGTAAATATTTGTTCCCTACCTATTATGTTTACAATATGATTTTTGCGGCAATATTAAGATTTTATTATCATCGCAATCAATGTCCCACTTTCATACCTAAAATATGGTTTTGAAGATTTCATACTATCATTATGTCGATTTTTTCATATTTTGCCTAATAAAAAAAATCAGAAATACTTCCCCACAATCACAAAATTACGATGCATGGTTATTAATAAAAAGTTTCAAACTATTTTATTTATTATTATTATTATTATTAGTATCTGCATACGATGATTCGAACTTATAACATTGTCCGATGTCATCATACCGAATAAGAACTCTTTACCGCTAAGCTATATGCCTATATTGGACAATTATTTTTATTTACTAATAGTTAATCTTTAATGAAACAAACATATATACAATAATTTTCATATAGATACGTACAGATAGAATTTTGTAAGGACATTACATATGAGTCACTCATTTTACATATTTTGACTTGGTATGTATGCACTTGTCAAAACTCTTTTATAAATAAGTGACTCACATTCAATATCCTTATATAATTCTATCGGTCCGCACTGACAGGAAAATGACTGAACATATATATATATATATATATATATCAAATAATTTCATATATTTATATTACTGTGATATTTAGGTAATACATTACCTAATAAAAATATATTATGTATGCATTTAAAAGAAAAACTGTATATCCTATATGTGCGGATAGACATCCAAATATATTTTAGGGATGTGTCATTTAGTCATAGCCACCAAATTAATTAGGTAGATATATTGGTTTTTTTCCAATACTAAAAAGAGTAAGTTAGATAATTATCTGAATAATAAACGTCTTGTTACCGTCATTCAATATGATTAAATGATAAATGATATACATTATTGTGATAATATTTTAAGTTCGAATTATCACGTAATATACGGTATATAAAAAAAAATTCATACTGATATTTATGCACACATCAAACCGTGTGTCTATTCTATTTCTACGTGTATAAAATCTACTAATATAAGGATGTCTACATCAACTATTATGTGTCACACTTGTTTTCAATCAAAATAAGAAAAAAAGATTTAAAGACGCTCCCCAGTCCCCATATAGAAATATAGGATCTCTCTGTATAATGTAATGATCCTACTGCACATCGTACATCCATATATGGATTTTGGATCCATCTCTTCCTTATCTCACGTTATTCTCATCTAAATCAATAGTTTAATTTAATTCTATCTTTTAGTATAGTAAAAATATTAAAATTAACAAATTTAATTTAGACAATTTATTTATTATATCAGACACGTGACAAAATTTTATAGATGTGAGAATAATATGAAAACAATAACGGTAATAAGAGGTTCTAGATCCACACACATAATATGTATATATATATATATATATATATATTAGTCTTTCTATTGTCAGTTCGAACTAATATAAGATATATCAATTCTTTGTATGTGAGTCATTGAATTTAATAGGTGCTTTAACAAGTGCATACAACCAAGTCAAATCATTTAAAACCAATGACCCATATACAACGACTTATATCAGTTCGAATTGATAATAGAAAACTATATATATATATATATATATATATATATATGAACATAAATCTACAAAAGCTTCTAGAAAACTAGTAATTAAAATGGACAAGACGAAGTTGGACAATTGCCTAATGATCTACTCTTCACATATACACTATGAGACTGTGAGGTCGAGTAATTATTGTAATATATTTAAAAAAAAATTGTAATTAAAATGTTTAAATTGTTTTTTAAAAAGATATTATATATGTGCAAAATGCCGATAATCTGATATTGTGGGTGGTTTGAAATTTGCGAGACAAAGCTGGCGACAGGTATATAATATAATGAGCAAATCGGTCACACAAGGCATAAAATCCCTCATATTTTGTTCATGAACCCCACTAAGGATCAAACTTCAATTTATGCATCCATTTCCATCCCTGCTGCCCTTTCATTTTCAGAAAATGCCATCAAATCATAATTTATTATATTCCCTTCATATATTTATATATATATATATATATATATGTCCACCGGATTCGTTACTGTAATTGTCTCAAGATTCATTACAAGTCTTCCTCAACCTCTGCAGCAAGAGGACCCTATCAATAAATATTGAACTTACTATTGAGATCACAAGCTTTGTATATTCCTCGTCATGTCTCACATTACTTAAACCTTGAATTTATCGTAATAATTCAAAAACAAAAAGTTAAAAACTGTCTCCTAAAGTTATATATAAATCCTAGAAATAGAAATATTATTATAAGAAAATTTGCGCAGTAGCAATGGGGGTTTATAAATTATAATATAAGAGAAAAATGAATAATTGTTTAATAAAAATGCACATGGATGGTCTGCCGTAAAAAAATAAAAAATAAAAAATAAATATAGATATTAATGGCAGCACATGGAGATGGAATAGTTGCTGTATGGGTCAGCATTTGGTGTGCCCGCACACACGCGTGTTTTACGGTGGATGCCGGCCTCACGTGTCCCCATCTTCTCTTCCCAACACCACTCCTAATCCACCTCCGTATGTTTACTAATCAGAAAATTAAATTTAATTCTTGATGTGTGAGTACTATGTTTATTAAAGTCGTATTTACGAATTAGGAATATTAATGAGGGAAAGATAATTTAATTATGAAATCTTTTAAGGAATCAAGTTTTCTTTCCTAATTTCTTTTTCCATATAACTTGATTCTCTTTTATTTCATTCTCGGTTAGTAAATACGTTCTAAAATCAGTTGAGAATCAAAAATCAGTTGAGAATCAAATTATGTTGATCACAAATTAGAAATTAAGTTCATAATTAAATTCATATTGGAAAGGGAACTTAATGCCTCTCTTCCACATAAGGAATCAAATTCCCTTTCATGATCATCTTTTTTCATAAAACTTGATTATCTTTCATTTTATTTTTGATTAGTAAACGCGACCTTAATAAAAATTTGAATTTTGATGAAAGAAGATATACTTGAATCCAGACTATTGAATTTCAATGATGACGGTATGAGGGGCTTACAAATTACAATTTCAATGTACCCAACATATATTGAGAAGTATATATTTTTCTTTTTTATTGCTTAAGTAGTTAAGTATCCATAATCAATTGCTAGTCTTAAATGTCACGACTAATGAGTACTACTACTAGCAAACAAAAATATTCACAAGAGATGATCCATAATCCATTGATATAGGAATTGTGGGTGAGAGTTGGGTGTCTTCCACCTAAAGAGTGGCGATGGAGTGATGTGAATTATGTAATTGCGATGGAGGTGGTGCTACGTCTATGCGACGGCCACTTTTAAAGAAACACAAGAAAACGTCACGGCGTCTACCATTTCGACTTGTTAACACATTTGCAATCAGCACGTACAGATAAAATGAGGCAGATAACTCAAGTCTCGGAATTTGTCTCACCATGCATGCCTCTTGGGTGTGTGTTGATACATTACCATATATGTATAAACTGCTTACCATTTTCATGGTGATCATACACATATATCCAACAATCCAAGTGCCCTCCTAATCAGCCATTTTTTTTGAAAAGCAAACACATTATATAATTGGAAATTGAGTCAATCACATTTTGCTTACAAGTTACAAGTGCCCAAACATCTATTGCATTTGCTCATTTGCACACTTGCAACCTTTTCTTCTGTTTACTCTTCCGATTTTCATAATCTTAACCCTCGGTCCCTCGCTAATGAAATAATGACATTTAGATGTTCAATTTTTCTCTCATGAGCACACATTTTGAGTATAATAATACAAATCACTACATTTTTGTCATATCAGGAACATAATTTCAATCATAATAATACACACGGTAAAAGTGTGATTATACATATTAGCTATTATGCTCAAAATATGTGATCATGAGAGAAAAATTGTTTATATGATACAAATTACTTATTGTATTAAATTTAATAAAATTGACCACATCTAACATACCACATGCGAAAGTTTAATTGTTTATAACCAATTTTTTAAAAAAACAAATTCAGTGTATATCCGTAAATTACAAAAATACCCCTAACATTAATTTTTTCTATTTTCTTTTGTTTTTTTTACCGTCTTCTTCCTTCTTCTCTCTTCCTTATTCCTTATTGAATTCCGATTGTTGTTCCTGCAAATCAAACACCCGGCCACACCATTGTTGTTCCTGCAAATCAACTAACTAGAAGATGGTTTGATCTCAAAATCGTGTTGAAGATTTGAAGAAGTGAATGTAGAAAAACTTTTACGATTTGCTCTAAATCGGTTTAAAGTGTATAAATATCTTTCATTTGTTAATTAATTGAGTTGCAAACAGTTACTTTAACATGACTTTAGTGTTATTGCATCATTTTTGTGTGTTTTTTTTAAAGAATCGAATTAAATAAGGTTTCTTGTTTTGTTCCAAAAAATTTCACGGTTCGAAAACTTGAAATCTTCTATAAAAACTCGAAATGTTAACAAAACTTGAAATCTTCTTTAAATAAGGTTTAATGTTTTTTCCAGAAGATTTCAAGTTTCACTGGTTCGAAAACTTGAAATCTTTCGTAAGAACTTAAAATCTTCTATAAAAACTCGAAATGTTGACAAAACTTGAAATCTTCTTTAAATAAGGCTTCATGTTTTTTCCAGAAGTTTTCAAGTTTCACTGGTTTGAAAAACTTAAAATCTTACTGTTATTATGAAAACATAATAATTATTTTTTTTTGGAAATTGATCTTCTCCGGCTAATGATGGATTCGTCTCCGGGCTATGACAGCGACCTCTTCTCTTTCGGTTGCTCCGGCGACGGCGACGACACCCTCTTCTCTTTCTTCTCTCACAGCGAGAACACCTCTTCCTCTCTCTTCTCTCTTTCTCTCTTCTTTTGTTTTTGGTTTTTGTGGTATTTAAATATGGGTATTCATGTAATTTCTTAAAAATATAGTTATTAACAATTAAACTTTTATATATCGTTAGAAACGAAATTCTAATGTTTTGGATGGCTACTTTTGGTTTTCTCTCTTAAATTTATAATTTTTATTCTTGTATTTAACACTATTATTAAATGCTAGAAGTTATGAATCGCAGCAAGCAAGTGCTAGTGATAATCATTTTTTTATGGAAGAATTATCAATTTAGTTCCTAAATTATCATGCACTGTCGCCTTTTTTACGTACATGTCATAGCTTATTTAGTTCCTAAAATTCCAAAAAAAAAAACATATTAAATTGGTCATTCCGTTCTTCATAGTTAAATACAAAGACTATTTTAGTTTTAAAACATGAATGAATGGTATTGAGTATTGACACATGCCCTGATGCCCTCAAATATGTTGGCAAGTTGAATAAATTAATAAAATTAGAAAAAGAAAAAAAAAGATAGGAAAAACAATTAGGAACTAAAATGACACAACTTAAAAGTTTAGAGACCCATTTCCTCGCTTTTACTAATGTTGCAAACTATTTGGTTCATGTTAACCTAATAAACGAGTGATTTTATTGACAATCCATTAAATATCTTTCTACACTCTTTTTTTATAATTAATAATAATTTTATTCTAATTTAAATTACTAAAGATGATAAAGAAATTCTAAACACAATGCAGAGCTATTTTTAGACTCCATTATTATGATTATTATTAACTTTCACAAACTCTAAATCATTTTAAAAACAAGGAGTGATTTGCAAAAAAATAAAAAAGAAGCAAAAATAAATGAAGAAAAATGATTTATGCATGTAGTTAGTGCTGTCCACGGTTCCGGTTCGGGCGGGTTTCTGTTCGAAACCGGCGATTTCGGTTCCGTGGACAGCTCGAACCGAAACCGAACCGGAAAATTTCGGTTTTGGTTCGGTTTTTAACCGCCGGTTTGACGGTTTTGGACGGTTTTTTTATATGTATATATGTAAACCGGCGGTTAAACCGCCGGTTTTGGGCGGTTTTAAAACGGTTTTGGATAGTTTTTGGACGGTTTTGAACGGTTTTTTTAAAGGCTAAACCGAAACCGAAACCAAACCGGTTTTGCAACCGTCCGGTTTCGGTTTGGTTTCGGTTTCGATTTCGATTTTTTAATTTTAGTTTCGGTTTTTAACCGTCGGTTTAACCAAATCGTAGGATACCTCTATATATAGTGCATAACTTTATGATATCTGTTTGCATAACTCTAGGTTGTTTGTTTGTTAATGAGTTTTTTTTTCTGACTTTGAAAACCAACATCATTTAAGTTAGAGATCTGTCAGGATACGACGAAATTAGAATATTCAAACACGGTCAGGATGTCACTTCCTCTGCAAGGGAATGGTCTCCCCACGTTTGGAGTTCTGTTAATGAAATTTCATTAATTTAATGTTTACGAACATGAAAAATTTATAAAGTAACAGTTAAGCACGTGAGAGAATCCTGAAATTGAGGAATCATCTTTGACAAAACCACTACCAACTGCAAACGACCATTCTAACTGTCTTCCCAAGCGTCACTAATAAAATATTAATTAACCCATCTAATTATCTAACCTCCGTTAACCCGTCAGTCAACGGTCAAACAGTCTAGACTGACTAATACATTAGCAAGGTATTATTATTTTATCTTTTTGGGGAAAAGCAAAGGTGCACGTGACATGAGGCAGACCCCGTGAGCAGATTTACATGTGGAGCCAGCATGGCAGTCACGCACGCAACACGTGTGGGTCATAAGTGGCCAAGTGGGTCATTTTCTTTTTTCAATATTATAATGGCAAAAATAACGGTCTCTTTAAGCATACGAAAGGTCGTTTTGGTTCGTTGCCAGTTCATCATCCACGTCAGATAAAGCTAAAAAAAATAAAAAGCCGATATGGGGTGCGATTTTGACGTCGGCAATTGGTCCCTTTTTTATTATTTAAAATTTAGTCTTTTTTTTTCGGGCAAATTTTAGATTGGAACCAGTTTTCAGCAGCTATGGACCATGTTATCAGAGTGGACCCATAAATTTGGAACTTGCAGATCATTTGAGACATATGGCAAAATATGAATTTTTTTTATTCTTCTACAATGATAAAAAAAAAACTTATTAATTAATTTAGTTCGTATCCATATAAAGATTTACCAAGAGAAAAACTTAGATGCACCCGGTTGCTAATTATGAGGTATGTGGCAACTTTTATTTTTATAATATATATCTAGTTGTAAAATATATCAGTGCATTGTATGTGGACTATAAATTATAGATAAGTACTGATAAATATATATACACTGGATCAAAGTAATTGAATCTAATAATTTACGTGTAAGGTATTGATAAATATTTATTAGTATGCACTGAGGAGAAAATTTTGAAATATAAGGTCCCGTCCTGCGACTGTTCTTTTTTTGGTTTCGTATTTGTTTTCTAAAAACGATTTTGAATTTACGTTCGTTAACTGTTTTTCATTTTATTTTTAAAAGACAAAAAAAATTTGAAAAAACACAATTAACGTTAAAAGTTAAAATTTTAAAAAACATTTGAAGTTTTTTGTTCGTTTTGTTCTTGTTTTTCAAAAAAATTATACAATTTTTTTTCTTTTTCTCATCCACCAGATATCTTCTTTCTTCCTCATCTCCATCTTCTTTCTTCCTTCGTCCATCGCAGCTTCCGCCGATCTGCTCTCTGCCGCCGGCCGACCATCATCATCTTCTTTCTTTCTTCTCCTTCTTCCGTCCTTTGCCGATCTTCATCAGTAGTCTTCTTTTCCCATCCCCATCTTCTTCTTCATCTTCTTTCTTCCTTCATTGACAGCTCCCGCTCGCCGCCGATCTGCTCGTCTTCTTCCTCTGCTTCTCTGTTCTTCTTCGTCAGTTTTCTTCTTCTTCTTTTCTTCTTCCTTTTCTTCTTCTCCGATCTGCTTAATTACGCAAACAATCATTGTAAAGCCAACATCATCGTCTTCTTCGTCTTCTTCGTTTCGACAGGTTGTGGACCTAGATGCAAGAGCAGCATCAGCATCTTCTTCTCATACTCCTCTTTCTCCTCAACCATTTTTCTTGTTGTTTGGATTGCAACTACAATTTTCCAGAATATAGTTCTTTTTTTTAATTGATTTGGAGTTTTGATTGAAGAAGAATATCTGGAACGTTGAAATTTATTTGGGTTTTTTTTTTGGAATTGATTTGTTGTTATATGCTGAAAAGAATAAAAAAATCTTGGTGATGATTTTTTGGGAATCGATGTATTGAATGTTGATTTGATCAGATTTGTAAATGGGTTTTTTTTTTTTGTAAATGGGTTTAATGTTGTTATGACTTATAATTTATTGAGATGTATACATTTGAATTTGGTGTGTTTTCTTACATCCAGATCTGCAGCTGCAACATGAGGGCAAGCCATGGATGTATCGGATATTATGTTGAATGGTGCTCTCCCCTGTTATGGAAACCAATTGCAAATATGCAGCCAATATGTCCAGACCTGGTGCAGCAATATCAAGTTTGAGGATGTTGAGGTTGATGGATTGAGGAAAGGTGCAGTTGTATTAACAGTTTTGGTCTTATATATAATTGCTCGAAAAAAATGATAAAAAATGGTTCTTGTATTAACAGTTTTGGTCTTGTATGTAACAACAATATTGGGTAATGAAATGAGTTTAGATGAAAAATGATATGAATAAAGTGGCTAATAATTTATTTGTAAAATTTTAAAATGGGTGTATAAAGAACTTTTTTGGATGGCATAGTTAATAATTAGATGAATTATTGATTATTTTTTATTCAAATTAACAAATTATAATAGAAAAAACAATTGGAAAATTAATAATTTTTTTATTTTTCAATTAACTTACCAGACGCGATTTTTCCGTTTTTAATTTTAGAATACAGTTTCAGTATGTGCCACCATACGCGTTTTCAAATTTCGAAATTGAAACTAAAAACACTGTTTTCATTTTCATTTTTATTTTCAAAAAACAGTGAACGAAAAACGCTTACATGACGGACCCTAAACTATTACATAAATCATGGTTTTTTTAGGGGGGATGATTTGAACCCCGCAATCTCATGATGTCAGTAGATTTTTTTCCGGTTTTCTTATGTTGGCTAGTTCAGTTCAGTTCGGTTCATTTTTAAAAAACCGATTGGAACGATTTTTTTCCCAATTCATTATCCCAAACTGGAAAACCGAACCGAGATCCAATTTTTATATATATATATATATATATATATATATATATATATATAAGCCTTAGTTTAATGTTCAACAGTCCGTGAAATTATAAAACTATGAAAGTGTGTCACAACATATTTTTTTCTTTGTTGAATATTATTTTAAACTAGTATTTTCAATTTGTTCAAGCTCATAATTTAATTTGGTCGAAGGCTCAAAATGATTAAAATATGAAAATATGTATAATAATTAAAGCCCATGAATTTGGCCCAGTATGACCAAAACCGAACTAATCGAATCGAATCGGTCAAATTTAGTCGGCTTTTGATCAGTTGACATTTGTAAATTTTATTGAATCAGTTTATATTTTCAGAAACCGAACATTATCAGTTCTATTGAAAAATGAACCGATCCATTAAACGTCCACCCCTAGATGCTGGTGTGAGGGGTTTTACTACCATATCAACCTCATGTCATTAACTTTTTAGTGGTCCGGTGCACCACTAAACTGGTGCACCAGATGCACCAAAGATTTTCTTTTTTGACTGAGGGTTTGATTTGAACCCGCAACCTCATGATGCCAGTAGATTTTTTCCGGTTTTCTTATGTTGGCTAGTTCAGTTCGGTTCATTTTTTTAAAAATCGATTGGAATGATTTTTTTCCCGATTCATTATCCCAAACCGGAAAACCGAACCGAGATCCAATTTATATATATATATATAAAAACCTTAGTTTAATGTTCAACATTCCGTGAAATTATAAAACTATGAAAGTGTGTCACAACATATTTATTTTTTGCTTTTTTTTTGCTTAATATTATTTTAAACTATTATTTTCAATTTGTTCAAGTTCATAATTTAATTTGGTCGAAAGCCCAAAAGGATTAAAATATGAAAATATATATAATAATTAAACCCCATGAATTTGGCCCAGTATGACAAAAACCGAACGAATAGAACCGAACCGAATCGGTCAAATTTAGTCGGTTTTTGATCGGTTGACATTTGTAAATTTTATTGAATCAATTTATATTTTTAGAAACCGAACATTATCAGTTCTATTGAAAAATGAACCGATCCATTAAACGTCCACCCCTAAATGCCGGTGTGAGGGGTTTTACTATTATATCAACCTCATGTCATTAACTTTTAGTGGTCCGGTGCACCACTCAACTGGTGCACCAGGTGCAACCAAGATTTTCTCTTTTGCCCGAGGGTTTGATTTGAACCCGCAACCTCATAATGCTAGTAGATATTTTTTCTGGTTCTTATGTTGGCTAGTTCAGTTCGGTTCATTTTTTTTTTAAAACCGATTGGAACGATTTTTTTCCCGATTCATTATCCCAAACCGGAAAACCGAACTGAGATCCAATTATATATATATAAACCTTAGTTTAATGTTCAACAGTCCGTGAAATTATAAAACTATGAAAGTGTGTCACAACATATTTTTTTTTGTTTTTTTTTGCTGAATATTATTTTAAACTAGTATTTTCAATTCGTTCAAGCTCATAATTTAATTTGGTCGAAGGCCCAAAATGATTAAAATATGAAAAATGTATAGTAATTAAAGCCCATGAATTTGGCCCAGTATGACCAAAACCGAAAAAATCGGACCGAACTAAATCGGTCAAATTTAGTCGGTTTTTGATCGGTTGACATTTGTAAATTTTATTGAATCAGTTTATATTTTCAGAAACCGAACATTATCAGTTCAATTAAAAAATGAACCGATTCATTAAACGCTCACTCCTAGATACCGGTGTGAGGGGTTTTACTACCATATCAACCTCATGTCATTAACTTTTTAGTGGTCCGGTGCACCCAAGATTTTCTCTTTTGCCTTAGGGTTTTCACTGAAAATATGTATTTCGAGGTTTATCACAAAAACTAAAATTAATGTTCATGGAAGAAGATGTCGTGTCTTTAATCAAATGTTTTCACAAATAATGCAACTGCAAGTAAACCCACGTAGTAAATAGGGGTGTAGCTCAACTGGTAGATGGACGAGCTTGGAGCTTGGGTTAATGACTTCCAGGTTAGCGGTTTGAATCCTACCAATGACGAAAGTTTTTAAAAAAAACACACACACACGCAGTATATCATTTAAGAAGCTAATACATAAACAAAGTTTATAAAAAAATTAACGTACTTAAGACTTGGATAAACAATAGAGCAATAAAGTTGCTTATAAACTTGATAATATTGTATTTTGATGATGAAAAGTGAGTTGATTTACCTAGATTTAGAGATAGAGGTAGTAAGTGGGAAATGGACGAGAGGGAAATTGTAAGAAAAAACATGAAAATGTGAGGCCTATTATGATCAATTTTTGGGTATCGGTTGCAATTATCAAAACTAGTTTTGTTATAAATAGTTATTTCTTTTAAAAATGTTTCTTTAAACGATTTTTATATATTTATTTTGGTTATTTTTGTTGATTTTTCTCATTATCAAATTGTAAGTTATAAAAGTGAACTATCTCGATTCTTCATTGTGTTCAAAATTTAAGTGAAAAAGACCACAATGGGAAACATTAAAATGTATTATTCTTAAAATTTCCCCTTTTCAAATTCATTATTAAAATAAATAAAAAATAATGTTAGAGCAACTCCAACGTTGCGCCAACATGGCTTAAATTACAATTCCTCAAACAAAATTTGGTATTAGAATTTTTCCTAATTATGTAAAGTTAGATGTTGTACATCAGTGTTGGCCTTAGTTATTCCACAATTTGTATTTTACCTTAATTTAAAAATATGATTGATATAACAATTGTACGTGTGTTCTAGCACTAATACTAAACAACCCAAAAATTAAATTTAAATTTTAATCCAAAAGACATGATAAATGGTTTTTTTGACTATGCTAAACAACTCGTGTTTTAGTGTTTTACTGGCCTAATCGATTTTACCGCGAAGTTTAATCCTCCCAAGCTTGAGAAGTTAACAAATAAACAAAAATTTAAAAGGGCCCCTATATGTGCCTATCGATTGAAGGCAGCCCAAAAGGCCGAGAGGGAAGGATGGTCCCCCACCTCAGTCCTCAAGGTCTGTACAGTTTTCGAAACCAAAACGCGGCCACGTAATAAATGAAACGACAATTAGGGCACGTTGCCCACACACGTATTATGGTCCCTACAACCACTACACTGATTTTGGATTCTGTTTAGATCCTCCCTCCTTTCAAACAACGTCTGAGTTCTGACTCGATTGATAGATAACATAATGTCATAACATAACATGCAACTTGGTTTGGTCCGTTAACTGCTGGCGGCAATTCCCAGTTTTTGAAGACGTTTTATTTGACGGCTGATTTTGTTTTTCACTTCCCCAGAAATGAAGGGAAGAAAATCTTTTCTTCGTATTCTTGTGAGATTCCTCTGGACTTCTTCTGCTTTTCAAACCCCTATTATTATCTAGATTCCACTCAAAACCACGTGTAGTGTAAATTTAGTTCGTTAAATTCGCTTTAAATTTAAATTTTCATAAAAGTACTAATTTGCAAAAGCCCCTTTATTTGCTTGACTTCTTACTTCTCAGCAGACATTCGATTCAAGCTTTATATTTGATTTCAATAGATCTTGATATCCCTACAACCCGTTTGATATCAGATTTATTTATTTTAAGAAGAAACTAAAATTGTACAATTTTTTTGTTTGAAAATTGACATCATTATAGGTTAGAGATTTGTTGAGACTTAACGATATTAGGTTTTATAAACACAATTCAGAGTACAACTCTCATTTAAAGGAAGAAGTCCCTCCATATTTTACAGTGGGCAAATGCGGGCATATATTTATAATATCAATATTCGAACTCTAGTAATGAAGCTTCAATTTGAAGTCTCTAAGTACCGAAATAATGATTTGGTTGGTTGGACTTCTTATTATATAAATTTGTATGCTCCAATAACACCATGATTCATGAACAATACACTACTTGAGGCAGTGTGGAAACCACGTCATTCAAAGTAAAATTAGAGAGAGACAACAACCACGAGACACCTATGACCCATGCAATGCAAGCATACATATATATTGGCAACAACCAAAACCCAATAGGCAATAATAATAACGAGCATCCTTTGATCGATCATTTATTTATGAAATTTGGTGCCACCTAATTAACTTAATAAAACCTATATATGCAATGCAAAGCTAACTTTCCTTTGCTTGGTATAAAAGCTATCATCCATCGACATAATGAAAACTGTGCTTTCAGGCCCCTTTTTAAGCCTAGTAAGATTTGTTAGTTGAGAGGTGGGTAGGATTGGATCTTCTCCTTAATTCAACAAACAATATTAATTAATTACTCACTAAGCAAACACTTATTATATAGGCATTAATAGTTTGGTTTTAGTCTTTTAGCCTTTTAGGTATAGAGCTCAAAAAATAAATAGCACTTTTTGGAGGTGGTATTTCAACAATGTCACTGCTTTAATAACTAATGTTTAAAAGACACCTATTATGGTGAACGGACAAAAATACCCCCAATTGTTGTTCCACATCAGCTTTCTTTTATTCAGTTTACAGTGACAAAGTTGTGAAGTAGAGAGAGAAAGTCCGGTTGAAACTCAGGCAATCACTTGAACGGTGACAGAGTGGCGCTATGCAGACGCATTCGGGGGTCGAGCTCCCCGTCGAGCTCGCGGTGGTCGAGCTGCCCGGTCAGCTCGCGGGGGGGCAGGGGGCAGCGCCCCCGAACTTTTTTTTAGTTCATAAAAAAGTTCGGAGCTTTTATGAAAAAGCTCGGAGCATTATGCAAAAAGCTCGGGCAGAGCAATTCATGAAAAAGCTCGGATGAAAAAGCTCGGGGCTTTTATGAAAAAGCTCGGGGCTTTTATGAAAAAGCTCGGATGAAAAAGCTCGGGGCTTTTATGAAAAAGCTCGGATGAAAAAGCTCGGAGCTTTTATGAAAACGCTCGGGGCTTTTATGAAAAAGCTCGGGGCTTTTATGAAAAAGCTCGGATGAAAAAGCTCGGAGCTTTTATGAAAACGCTCGGATGAAAAAGCTCGGAGCTTTTATGAAAAAGCTCGGAGCTTTTATGAAAAAGCTCGGAAAAAGCTCGGGCAGAACAATTCATGAAAAATCTCGGGCAGTTCATGAAAAAGCTCGGATGAAAAAGCTCGGAGCTTTTATGAAAACGCTCAGATGAAAAAGCTCGGAGCTTTTATGAAAAAGCTCGGATGAAAAAGCTCGGAGCTTTTATGAAAAAGCTCGGAAAAAGCTCGGGCAGAACAATTCATGAAAAATCTTGGGCAGTTCATGAAAAAGCTCGGATGAAAAAGCTCGGAGCCTTATGCAAAAAGCTCGGGCATGGCAATTTACGAAAAATCTCGGGCAGTTCATGAAAAAGCTCGGAGCTTTAATGAAAAAGCTCGGAGCTTTAATGAAAAAGCTCGGAGCTTTTATGAAAAAGCTCGGAGCCATATCCAAAAAGCTCGGGCAGGGCAATTCATGAAAAAACTCGGGCAGTTTAAGAAAAAGCTCGGAAAAAGCTATGAAAAAGCTCGAAGACTTATTAAAAATGTTTGGAGATTCAAAATTGACAAAACTAATATCCTTGAAAAAAGCTCGGACAACAATTTAAAAGGCTCGGATAGTTTTACAAAAGGCTCAGACACAGTGTTAAAAGTCTTGGACCCAGATCTTCATCATCTTATACATAAATTTTACCAACTCAATTTTCAGACAAGTTTATTGTAAAGAGAGAGAGAGAGAGAGAGGAGTTACTGAGTTCATTGTTTGAAGCGTGGAGATAGAAGTACAAACAGAAAAAAAAATTGATTATTTATGGGCAATTTTGGTAGTTCACCATAATAGGTGCCTTTTAAACATAACTTATTAAAGCAGTGACGTTGGTGCAACACACCTCCAAAAAAGTGACATTTATCACCATTTCCTCGGTATATATATTACATGAATTTTCCATCACGTGGAAGAAAAACTTAACTAATGAAGAAGATTGGTACCCTCAAGTACCCAAATTATCTGGAGTATATTTGAAGTGTCCAACTTGTTAATGTCAATTAATGAAGAATAATTAACGAGGTTTGGCAGTCATCATGGACACCTAATGAGTCCAAAAATTAAATGGCATTTTTTGGTATTTGTTGGAGGTGGCTTTTCAATATTATCACTATTTTAATAACTAATGTTTAAAATGCGGCTATTATGGTGAACGGACAAAAATACTCCCAACTCCCAACAGTTGTTCCATATCATATTTCTTTCATTCAGTTTACAGTGACAGAGTTGTAAAGTTTAAAGAGAAAGTCCCGTTGAAACCCAGACAATCACTCGAACGGCAATGGAGTGACGCTACACTGACGCACTCGGGGATCGAGTGGGGAAGGATATGAACAGTAACTTAGTTTCCGAGAGTTTCGTATGCTGTCCGAGACTTTGTATTTGTATGTCTGAGACTTTGTGTTATACAAAGTTTCGGAAAGCTTAAACGAAGTCTCGAAACAAAGTCTTGGAACCCTATTCAAAAGTTCTGGAAAACTTATACAAGGTCTCGGAACAAAGTCTCGGGACCCTATTCAAAAGTCTCGGGACCCTATTCAAAGTCTCGGAAAGCTTACACAAAGTCTCGGGACATGTTATAAAAGACTCGGGGACCCTAATAAAAAGTCTCAGAACAAAGTCTCGGAAAACTTATACAAAGTCTCGAAACAAAGTAAAATCATTCAATTGCAAATCCACTCGAGAGACGAGAGCCATAATTATATTTGGCCTAGAGTTTCGTTGATTCTGCTTTTAAATTGAAATTGCTCAATATTTGTATTTTTCGAAGTTGTATTAACATTCTTCGTTGGTTTCTTATCTCTGTTTCCACTTTCTCTCTCATTGTGTGAATTTTGATATTCAAACAATGAGAGGCAAATTGGAAACTGAGATAGAAAACTGATAAGATTAGTGATCTTATGTAACTATATGAATGTCGATCTCGTTGGAGAAGAAGATGAACTTGGATTTTAGTTGACATAGCTTTTCACTTTAAGATAGTTAGAGAGAGAAGTAGATTTAAGACTACTTCAAAGTGTCTTCTAAAAGTTAAAGTCAAATAAATAATTAAAAAATGTGTACAAAAAATGTATTTTTGAAAGTCACTTACTTTGATACATTTTAAACTTAAGTTTTTAAAGTGGTGCCTCACGTGCAACACAAATTCAAAAAAGCGCTAAAACCCCCTATTTCCTCGACAACTAATTCACCAGAAAGCAAGACAAATTAGAGCATGATATACACGTTAGAATACTAAATAGGATAGCAACATGTGCCATATTATCAACCACCTCAAATTTGCTTTTCTTTTAGCTAGAAAAAGAAGACTGCAAATCAACCAACGTCCCGTTTCAAAATGATAATGAAATGTACATAAGATTCACGAGGTTGATCATAATATTGCATTAAAATGATTATTATCTAAATGTACGCATGCAGCTGTTAATAGCTAAAAACATATGGACCAGGAACGTGTGATTTGTTGGCATTTCTACAAGAGGGGACCCTTTTTTTTGTACGAAAATAAAATAAAATACTTGTGTAGGAATATAGGATGAGCTAATAAACATATATGTAATAGCTAGGTCCGATCTCAATAGTATAAGTTGGGTGGTGTATGAAGGAACCAAAACGTTTTTTTAACAAAGAAAAATGCAGCTAATTGATGGCATTTCATAAATAAATAAATAATAAAAACGCTTTCATAAGATCCCAATAATCCAATATCATCACATATCCGTTTTTTTTTTCTAAATTATTACAATATTTCAAGATCGCTGGAAAATGCATGATTCAAACCCACAACCATTTGAATGTAGGTGTAAGTGGTTATGAATCACTCCATCTTAAACTTTTTTTTATGTAATTACAGAATTACCATACATATGTGTTTACAAATTGACTCAATTCCACCTACCACATCCTTCAACTACCACCCATCAACTCCTTGAAATGTATATTGTTGACAATGAGGAAAAAACCAAACCACCATGTTGAAAATGGGGGAGGGTTGTCTCTGCCTTTCCCCTATAGATAAGACCCTCAGCAAGACAATAATATCAGAGAAAACAAGCAGCAGAGAAGCAAAGCTTCCAGAGAGAGTTCTTGAGAGAGTTGAGAGAAATTCTGTTTTGTATTCGTATAATTTCTCAATAATATCAGTTTGCCGCCTCCCGTGGACGTAGGCAATTTGCCGAACCACGTAAATATTTGTGTTTGTGTTGTGAGCACTTTTCTGTTTAATTTCTGGTCATTTCCGTAACAAATTGGTATCAGAGCTTTGGTTTTGGTAAAGTCCAGAAATTTCAAAGTGCTCGAATTGCTGTTCGGAGGGTACCGTTATGTTTCTCTCGAAAATACGATTCCAACGCTGGTGACCGCATCTCAAACAGAGCTCAAACGAACTCTCTAGCTTCGGTCAAAGTTCTGTCAACTCTGGAAAAATTTCCAGAAATTTTCTGCAGAATTTTTCAAGGAAGAAGACGACACTGTAGCGCCACGTCAGCGCCCAGTCAGTCGCCACCTCATCGTCCAGTTAGCGCCACGTCATCGATAAGCCACGTCAGCGCCACGTCGTCTCTTAGGAGAATATTCTGTTACCATCAGAGAATATTCCGTTATCTGTAGAATATTCCGTTACACTAACGGAATATTCCTGAGTCAACTAGGTCCAAAAGTGTTTTTGCTTAACTCAGTGCAATTTTCACCCGTTTTCGACCGAGTCGGACTTGTTTTCAGCTATTTCGACCGTTCCGGACGCAACCGTGCCATCCGCTTCAGCTAATTCCGCTTCAGCTAATTCTTCTTGTAAGTACTAGTTCTACTTAGCCAAGCTTTATTAACTTTATTTCCGGGCACGATGGAAGATCCAAAAGCTGGAGAAATCTTGGAACAGTCAACTGAACCTCAAACCTCAGCATCAACCAGCAGTTCTTGGCAAAGAAGCTCTATATCAAATGCGAAGTTTGATATTGAGAAGTTTGACGGCACCAACAACTTCGGCATGCGGCAATGCGAAGTTCTGGATCTGTTATTCCGGGAAGGATCCGATATTGCCTTGAGTTCCAAACCCGAGAATATTTTCGATGAAGATTGGAAGTATGTAAATCGTCAAGCCTGCGGTACAATTCGGTTGTGTTTAGCTAAGGACCATAAGTACTTTGTCATGAAGGAGACTATGGCATCAAGTCTCTGGAAAAAGTTGGAGGACAAATACATGACGAAAAGCATAGAGAACCGACTCTACCTGAAGAAGAAGCTCTTTCGTTTCCAGTACAAGAAAGGTATTTCTATGATTGAGCATTTGGATTATTACAATAAAATTCTCGCCGATTTATAAAATTTAGATGTTGAAATTAGCGATGAAGATAAGACATTACTGTTGTTAAATTCCCTGCCTGATACATATGAACACTTAACCACAACTTTGTTATATGGTAAGGATGAGATTAAATTCATAGACGTTTCTAATGCTCTGGTAAATAATGAGTATCGGAAGAAAGATCAGCTTGATCACAGAGAATCAACATCAGTAGCGCTGACTGTTGCCCGAGGTAGGGCAAACAACAGAAGATCTGGAGTATCTAGTGAGCGTGGTAAATCTCGCTCAAAATCAAGAGGAGCATTCCGCTCGAAGCCAAATGGAGAATCATCATACAGACGTCCTGCGAAGGACGAGTGTGCCTACTGTAGCCAGAAAGGGCACTGGAAGAAAGATTGTCCAAACAATGACAAATCTAATGTGAATGTTGCAGATAAAGCTGATGATGAGGAGGATTCACCTTTTACAGTTTCATCATCAGACAACCATTCTGATAGATGGATTATGGACTCCGGCTGTTCCTATCATATGTGTCCTAACAGACAGTGGTTTTCAAGCTTTCAAGAGCTTGACAGAGGGGTTGTCCTTATGGGCAATGATAACACCTGCCAGACGAAAGGGATAGGAACTATCCGCTTGAAGATGCACGATGGTACAATCAGACGACCGACAGACGTCAGATATGTTCCTGATCTGAAGAAGAACCTCATTTCACTCGGGGTCTTAGACTCCAGCGGTTACAAGGTGACCATGGAAGATGGAGTCCTGAAGGTTGTACGAGGTGCATTCTTGGCAATGAAAGGTACTCGATAGAGAAATCTATATTTTCTGGACGGGTACACAGTCACAGAGAGTGCAGCCGTCTCCAGCAGTTCCGACGATGAGTCATCTGATACTTCTCGACTCTGGCACATGCGCTTATGGCATGTCGGTGAGAAGGCTTTGCAAGGTTTGGTGAAGCAAGGTCTCCTGAAAGGTGCAAAGACAAGTAAACTTGATTTCTGCGAGCATTGTGTCATGGGCAAGCAGACAAGAGTGAAGTTCAGCACCGCCATTCATCGTACAAAAGCAACATTGGATTACGTTCACACTGATGTTTGAGGGACTTCCAAAAATGCTTCATTGGGAGGTAAACATTATTTTGTGACATTTATTGATGATTTCTCCAGGTATATTTGGGTATACACCATGAAGCATAAAGATGAAGTTCTGGATATCTTTCTTCAATGGAAGAAGATGATTGAAACCCTAGACAGGCAGAAAGATTAAAAGGCTTAGATTAGACAATGGCGGGGAATACAAATCAGATCCTTTCATATAATTTTATCAGGATGAAGGGATAATCAGACACTTTACAGTTCCCGGCACGCCACAACAGAACGGTGTAGCAGAATGGATGAACCGTACTTTGGTGGAGAAATTTTGATGTATGCTTTCTCAATCCGGCCTGAGCAAGACATTCTGGGTAGAGGCTTTAGTGTATGCCTCTCATATAGTCAATAGACTACCTGCTTCTGCACTTGATGGGAAAACTCCCAAGGAGGTATGGTCTGGACAACCTGTTTCAGATTATGATCGATTGCATATATTCGGATGTCCATCATACTTTCATGTTACAGAATCCAAACTGGATCCTAGGGCCAAGAAAGTTGTTTTCTTGGGCTTTAGTGAAGGAGTTAAGGGATTCAGACTATGGAATTCTGAGTCAAAGAAGATCGTCTTAAGCCAAGACGTTACCTTTGATGAATCTGCGATGCTGAAACAAATACCTCCAGACACAGAGAATGAGAATCCAAATTCTCTACGACGGGTGGAGTTGAGACTCCTAAGAAGTCAGAAAAGGCTTCTCCGACATTCAACCGTCCTGATGATGATTCTGATAGTCAGGACGAGATATCAGTTGAGGTGGAGGATTCAGAACCATTATCTGAGATCAGACAACAGCCAGAATCCATTGCCACCAGCAGACCGAAACGAGACATTCGGATGCCCGCCCGTTACACAGACATGGTAGCATACGCTCTTCCAGTAACTGATGATGATGTTCCGTACACCTTTAGAGAAGCTGTGCTCAGTACGGACAGTGTCAGGTGGAAGAAGGCGATGGATGAGGAGATGCAATCACTTCACCAGAATGAAACTTGGAAGTTGACGCCACTTCCAAAGGGAAAAAGAGCTATATGGTGCAAATGGGTCTATGCCAAGAAGGAAGGTACTTCTAGTAAAGACAACATCAGATACAAAGCTAGATTAGTAGCAAAAGGCTATGCACAGAAGGAAGGAATAGACTACAATGAGGTACTCTCACCTATTGTCAAGCATTCGTCTATTCAGATTCTATTGGCTTTGGTTGCACAATTTGATCCGGAGTTAGCTCAACTCGACGTGAATACTGCATTCCTCCATGGTACTTTGAACGAGGAAATCTATATGTCTCAGCCAGAAGGGTTCAAAGTTCCAGGACTTGAGAATTTAGCTTGCAAGCTGAGCAAGTCTCTGTATGGTTTGAAGCAATCACCGAGACAGTGGTACAAATGGTTTGATAGCTTCATGATGACTCAGAAGTACACACGCAGTCATTTTGATCACTGTGTATACTTTCACAAACTCCAAGATGGAACATTTGTCTATTTGCTCTTATATGCGGATGATATGCTGATAGCATCTAAGAGCAAGGTGGAGATCGACAGGCTGAAGGCTGAATTGAGCTCAGAGTTCGACATGAAGGATCTTGGAGAGGCAAAGAAGATACTTGGTACTGGAGATCAAAAGAGACCGAGCAAAAGGTACCATCTGTTTGACCCAGACTCAGTATTTGAAGACTGTACTTCAGAGGTTTGGCATTGATAGCAAGTTGTTGATGGTGATTTTTCGTCGTCACTATTAACGAACTTGTATCAAGCGAAAATAAGAACAGATAAGTATAATACCGCAAAGAAAATAATAAATCAAGAGACACAAATACGTGGTAAAAACTCCTTTTAACTGGAGAAAAATCCACGGGTTGTTGCTTGAGCAATAAAGTCAAATCCACTATGAAAAACTTGATTACAAAGTATTTCTCTCTGATTTCTCCTGCTTATTCTCACCTCCCTCTGTTATGTTTCTTACAGGGGTATTTATACATGTTATTGCTAGGGTTTATGGTACTGTTAGGGTTTGGTGTTGTGATACCCATATTTTGTGTGATTTCCTAGTTCTAATTGAAGTCTGTCTCTTTCTGGAGTTTATCCTGTTTCCTGTTTTGACTGAGTCCGAATCTGCGTCGGATTCCTCGCCCTTTATCTGCGGGAAATCTGTTTGCCTTCCAGTTGAACTCTGATAGTCGTATCGTTGCTTATTGTGGAGTTGCTTGCTGCTGATTCTGTCCATATGTTTGTGAAGTGCTCGTCTTCATTATCTGATCCCGAGCATGACCGAGTATGACCGAGTATGCCCTAGCCGATTTCTTCGTCTGTGGTCGGGTTGCTTTGCTCTTTGCCGAGTAAATTCCCTTGGGGAATTTCTGCCCTTTAACGCTTGACTCTTCTTGACTTTGCTTACGTGGCCCCTTACTGTAATGACGTGTCCTTAATGATGATTTTTACCTATAACACAAGTCTAAACCTGTAAGTACACCGTTAGCTCCACATTTCAAACTGAGTGCACTGATGTCACCAACTACTGATGAAGCAAAGAGGCAAATGGATCATGTTCCATATGCAAATTCTGTTGGTGCCTTGATGTATGCGATGGTGTGTACTAGACCCGACATTTCACACGCCGTAAGTATGGTGAGCCGTTACATGCACAACCCTGGTAAAGGCCACTGGCAAGCAGTGAAATGGATTCTACGGTACATTCAAGGTACTGTAGATGTTGGTTTGAAGTTCGAGAGAGGACAGACAATTGACAAACATATCGTAGGATATGTTGATTCTGATTATGCTGGTGATCTTGACAAACGCCGATCTACTACTGGTTATGTGTTCACTATGGCGGGAGGACCAGTAAGTTGGAGATCAACTTTACAGTCAACAATGGCTTTGTCTACTACTGAGGCAGTGTATATGGCTGTAACAGAAGCTTTCAAAGAAGCCATTTGGTTTCGTGGTTTGATCAGGGACTTGGGTATTGTTCAGGAAAACATAGAGATTTTCTGCGATAGCCAGAGTGCCATTTGTTTGGCAAAGAACCATGTCCATCATAGTTGCACCAAGCATATAGACGTCCGTTACCACTTTATTCGTGAAATAGTAGATGAAGGGAATATTCTACTTCAGAAGATCGGAACTGCAGACAATCCTGCAGATATGTTAACAAAAGTGGTAACAGGGATCAAGTTCCAATACTATATGGACTTGATCAATATCTCTCGAGCTCGTAGCGCCTAAAGGGCGTAATGGAGGCAGCATTGATTGGTGGATTCTCGCCAAGGTGGAGATTGTTGACAAATTGGCTCAATTCCACCTACCACATCCTTCAACTACCACCCACCAACTCCTTGAAATGTATATTGTTGACAATGAGGAAAAAACCAAACCACCATGTTGAAAATGGGGGGGGGGGGTTGTCTCTACCTTTCCCCTATAAATAAGACCCTCAGTAAGGCAATAATATCAGAGAAAACAAGCAGCAGAGAAGCAAAGCTTCCAGAGAGAGTTGAGGGAAATTCTGTTTTGTATATGTATAATTTCTCAATAATATCAGTTTGCTGTCTCCCGTGGACGTAGGCAATTTGCCGAACCACGTAAGCATAGGTGGGATATTTTTACATTTTTGTTCAAATGCTACAAATGTAAATGAAAACTTTGTTAATGCATTTATTTAAAATATGCATTTTGAAGAACAAGGTTCATTATGTCTCATAAATAGGTGTGTTTTTGTTTTTTTATTAATAAAATTTTCTCATACAATCGGGGTTCGTTTGAAAAAAAATAATTCTAGCTCACCATAATGTTGTTCCATGAATAAAAGGGTTAAGAATTAACCTTGAATCGAATGTTATCAATTCAAAATCCCTCTTTTGATTGGATTTTTACTGCTCGAATCTTCACTTGATGCTTTGAACACCTAGAGTTTTCCTTCTAATGATTAAATTCAGTGAAATAAAAAATAAAAATTCTTGGGTACAAAAATTAGTTAACCCTAGCATCCACCAATCCACCATTAAGCCCCTTTAGATACCATCTTATCCAAATTCAGGTTTTGTAATAAAACCTAATTATGTACAATTCTATTTTTACCCTTTGATTATTATTGACCATAATCAGTTTTGAATAATCAAAATGAGATTAGAAGGGGACCTTAAGACATATTAATTTTGATGTCCTTGAATATAATAATGTGCATAATTCCCTTTCCTATATTTATCATAATTTATATTTCCTTAATTACATTTTATATATATCACTATTTAAATGTGAATCAACTCCAAAATTTAACAAAATTTTGGCACGTTGGAAAGCTCTCATCAAGCATAAACGATTAAACAAAATTTATGTAAGTTGTTTGGGCTTCAAATGCAAGAAGAATTAAATTTAACATAGCATTTGAAGTCCAAGAAATTGGGCTACTAGCCTACTGTTGAATATGGAAGTGGCAGCCAAATACTATCTTTTGAGTGGCTATTTGCACCCTCTAAAATTGTACGTACACCCCATTAATTAGTTTACCTCGTTAAAAAATATTTAAATTTGTAAATATACCCACTTACTATTAAAAATACCCTTTGATTGTATATTTATAAATAAACCCACTGATTAATAAAATTTTAGTGTTATTTTTTTAAAAAAAAGAAGTCATAACTTTGGGATTGTGTAATCATGTATTCAAGTAAAGGTATTAAAAATAAAAAAAATAAAAAGTTTATTTTATATAAAAATGAAAAGGTTTTTTAGTAAGTAAAAGAAAAAAAAATTGGAATTTAATGAAAGGCTAGTTCTTCAAATTTTGAAATGAAATTTCCAATTCCAAACGAAGGAGATGTGGCCATGGAGACTACGTAGGTGGAGTTTAAACTCCAGGCAACAATTTTTCAAAAAAAAAAAAGAGAAAAAATTCCAGGCAATAATTTGCACTCTCCATTCTTCACAAAATTGAATTTTCAATTCTTCAAAGATGACCAACCAAAACAAACTACCGCAATTCTCACAAAATCTCAAACTCAATCGAGCAACAACACAATCGTATCAATGGAGAGGGAATGAATTATGAAGAAAGGTTGATTGCATCTTAAAATTTTCAACTATTGGTTCCTAAATTTATTCTTGTTCTATTCACAGTGAATTTTCAAATGTGTAAAAGACAATATAGGAGAGGACCTGGGCAGAGCATGAGCACCTAGATTAATTTCTAGTTTTCATTTTGATTTTGGGTTATTATCAGTTCGGTCCTAATTTTTTTTGGATGATCAATATTTTAATCGAGTTTGTTATTTTAGCAATATGTTCCCCGACTTTTCAAAAGTATATCAAATAGATCAATTTGTTAGTCAACTGTTGGTCAAACTTTTGTAGGGATATTTTTGTCTTTGAACCAAGAACATGCCATGTGTCACAAAATAGAAATAAAAAAAATCAATAATATATATATATATATATATATATATATATTGAAGGAAATAGTTTATATATCACAAAATAAATAACTATTTTTTTAATATTTATATAAATTATCAACAAATCCAAAAAATCCAAGATTTTAAAAATATTTATATAATACAAAATAAAATGTTTAAATTTCTAATTATTTTTTTATTTGATAAAAAATTAATCAAGGAGGCAAAACCCCCGATTACACCACCACCACCTCCACCAAATCAACACCACCCGCCACCTCTAAACCCACACCACCACTACCAAACCCACATCACCGCCAATCCGCCAGCACCTTTAATCCGCCACCGCCTCCACAACCAAATCCACCAAATCCACACCACCAAATCGACAACCAAATCCACCAAATCGACACCACACCTGATCCACCGCCGAATCCACTGTCGATCCTCTTCTCTTTCTTAAGCCCTCTTCATCACATCACCATTTGATTGAAAATCAAACAGAAACAAATGATCCCTCCTCCTCTTCCTCCGCGTTCAATCTCAAATCCGTCATCTCTGCTCGCAAATTGGAAAGGCTACGCCACCACCTCACAGAACTCCGATCCCTCCTCCTCCGGGTTCGTTCTCAAGCTCTATGAAATAGAATTTGTTCTAGATTTTTTATTTTTATTGATTAACAAAGATTGATTTTTGATTTTTTTTTAAATAATTGTATTTATGTTTTAAATACAATCAAAGAAAACACTTAATTGGTGTAAGTTCCTCATATTTTGATTAGCTTATTTCGTTGATAAACCACATTGGGGATTAATTTTTGTAAGGGTATATTAGGCTTCATTGGGTGTGATCAAGCTTCAAGGACATCATCTCTCTCAAGAGCACTTCAAAGGTATATCACTTGCTTAATTCTCTTTGAAGAGGTTTTAGTTGCACACACTCACATTCTATGCATTTGTATTGACATGCATGTATGGTTGCATACACACACTTCTTGCATTTTGGAGTTGATGGGCTGCACAGTAGGTTAGGCGACATGCAAGGCCACTTGTGCATGTCGCCTGACAAGTCGCCTTAGACTTAGGTTTTTCCTACAGTGTGTTAGGCGACATGCAAGGCCACTTGTGCAAGTCGCCTCCAATGTCGCCTTAGTCATGCTTTTTTTTTCTCCAGTGTGTAAGGCGACTTCATAGGCGACTTGGGGATGTCGCCTTACATGTCGCCTCTAACATCTTGATTTTTCCATAGTGTGTAAGGCGACTTCATAGGCGACTTGGGGATGTCGCCTCACATGTCGCCTCAGGCAACGTGTTTTCTCACAGTGTGTTAGGCGACTTCCGAGGCGACTTGCTCATGTAGCCTTGCATGTCGCCTTTTTCACCCGAACTGGGCATTTCGGGTATTTCACACCAGCTCATTTTTTGGTCTCTATAAATACATCTTCTTCTCCACCATTTAGACCTAGAGCTCTGAAAATATATCCCTAAGTGAGAGAAAGTAAATCCAAGAGAGAGAGAGCTCCAAGAAATCCTTTTTACTCAACCAAACTCATACCCATGTGCATCTAAGCTTCATTCTTGCATCTATTCTTCATGGGTCTTCATGCTCTTTTTGACTAGGTAATCAAACAAGTCTTAGAACTTCCTTTTCTTCTTTATGTTCTTGTTTACCTAGGGTTAGCAATTATTTGTTAATTAATTGCATGTTTATTTGGTTTAGCATGATTTGAGTATGTTTGTGATTATGTTTGTTGGTTGAGGTTGTATGTTCATTGATAGCTAGCATTTAGGACGTTTTTACCCTTCTAGCTAAATCTTCATGCATTTGCATTTAGATATTGATTTCTAGGATTTGCACTCATTGACGTCTTTAAATCCTTAGATAAGCATTTAGTGTTGCCTAGCATTAATTGCATGTTAGAATATTTTTACATATTCACATATGTTGTTTAACCTCTTCATTGATTGTTAAGCTTTGTGACTAAGTGGATTAGTGCACTTGCTTATGGTCTAGAATCACTATTAAATGCCCGTTGGGTAGAGTGAAAGGGTTAGTGGCCAAGTAGGTGTGACTTGAGGTCAACCTAGGTTGTAAACTTTTATTCAAATAGTGGATTTGAGGACCGAATATGGCTAGAAGGATAGCCCGTGAGTTTTGCCCAGTTGGAGGGTTTCTCACGTAAATCAATCCTTGTGTTTTTATTGTTTTCCGCATATTTATATTATGATTGGTTGATTGCTAATATGGGGTAGGACTATTAATATTGATTAAGTAGAAAAGTTGGTAATAAATCAACTAAAACCTATTCACCCCCCCTCTAGGTTAATAGACACAAGCTATATAGTATTTTCAATTGGGTATGGGTTTTTTATTTATGATGGGTGGTGGTTGAAGCTTAGGTTTGATTTGAGTAGTCGTGGGTTTTGTTATGAAGTTTGGTGTGGCTGGAAATATGTGAGGGTGGTGGAGAGAAAGCAGAGGTTGCCCATGCTGAGATTGTGGGAGAGAAATCTGTATTCTTTTTGCAATTTTGATTTTTTTTCTTCTTATTTTATTTTTGTGATGATTCGGTGGATAAGAGATACAAATTGATGTTGGGTTGGTTGAATTTGGATTGAATTGTATTTGTGTTTTGAAATGTGTTTATGTTTGGATTGAAATGTGCTTTCAATAGCATTTATGTTTTGATGATGATGATGATGATGAGTTTTGTTAAATTAATTTTAATTAATTTATAATTTAATTCTTAATTTTTTTTAATTTAGTAATATTTATTTGTTTTTTTTTAATATTTATAAACTCTCTAATTAAAATTAAGGGTAAAATGGTCAATTTATATATTCTATCACGTTTGACCGTTAAAAAAATTCAGAAGGATCTATTTGATATAATTTTCAAAAGTCAGCGAAAATATTGCTAAAAAAACAAACTCGTTTAAAAAATTGATCATTCAGAAAAAGTTAGGGACCCAACTGATAATAATACTTTGATTTTTGATTAAATTAATTTATATTACAAATATTTTCATGACTATAAAATTAATTTTACTCGATAGTATTATAGAAATTTAACACTAATAAAAATATGGATTGTGAAAATAAGTTTTGAGAGGTACAAATATAGCTAGTCTTATATATTTTTGTTAGTCAATCAAGTGCTAAAGTTGTTCATCATAGTAACATATGCTAGTTAAGGGTAGAGATGCACATTTTCCCCCGGATCCCTAAATCCCCACGTCCCCATCCCCATTTGAGGAATTTTTTTTGGGGGAAATGGGGAATAGGGTGGGGATGGGGACCCCATTCCCATTTTTCCATTTCCCCCATAAATATATTGAAATGGGGATGGGGATGGGGATAGGGTGACCTCCCCCCATCCCCATTTCCCCATTTCCGCCAAAACATATGTAAATAAATAAATATATTATGTAACACTTTGTGATTTTATTATGTACTTGTAATGTACATTTTATGATTTTATTATATATTTGTAATGCACTAATGGATTTTAGTTTGTATTTGTAATGAAATATATTTTTTTAATTTGTAATTTTTAATCAAACGGAAGAATGGGGAAACGGGAAAATGGGTAAAACGGGGAAACGGAAAAAATAGAGAAAAACGGGGAAAACGGGGAACTGGGGTTGGGGATGGATATACCTCCCCCCAAAATTCTCCATCCCCATTTTCCTCAAATGGGGAAATATGGGGGGGGGGGGGGTGGGAATGGGGGAAGGGTCTAGGAAGTGTGGATGGGGATGGGGGGACCTATATCCATCCTCATTCCCCAAATGTGCATCTATAGTTAAGGGCATTTATGTTTCTTGAGCAGGCCCAAGTCACTAGCTTTTTACGAGGTTAAGTTGAATTTTTCAAAACTGAAATTATAATCAACATTAACGGTAAAAGCATTTTCAATAAAAAAGTGAATCAATAAATATTGCTATTGAAGATGGTCATTCTACAGTTAGTGGATTGGGTCGAATGTGGGATAGGCCCAAGCAACTTGCAGGACTGGTCAAACCTATTGACTCGTCTCTCTTCAAATGGTAACCTGCAAAATGAAGATAAAAACAATAGAAGAAAAGGAAAAATGAAAGGTGGTTATGGTGATTTGAGCCTTAGGTGCGCTTGAGCTGAGCGTTAATGGTAGAAATTGACTGGAAAATATCGTAAGAAATTTTTGGTGGCCGGAGAGGTGATTTTGGCAGAGTTTCAGCTAGCTAACACAGCGTGATCCAGAGAGTAAAAAATCAGAAGAAAAATTCTTCGTAAGAGGAAGAGGGCCTTTATATTTATAGGCGTCGTGAATGACTAACATCCTAGGATGCTGTTGAAAGATTCCTGAAATCTCTCCTGATTTGGTGAGATCATGATGTGATCTGATCAGTTCCAACGAACTGATAACAACATATTCAAATTGTGAGTGACCAAGTCAACCCATACTTCTGATGAAGTAAGCCGGGTCGACCCAGGTTAATTAAACTTCGATCTGGGCTTGCAAGATTTCCAGTGGGCTTTAGTCATTGGGCCCAGAAGCTATTTTTGGCTACCACAGTTTGTCCCCCACTCTCTAAAGAAGTTTTTGATTTGGAGAGTGTTATCTCAGTCGAGTCGACTATATAATCGACCGTATGTCGAATAGAGTGATTGACAAGATCCTTAGTTTTATCAAGATGTCAATTGGTTCGTTAGCCTTGAGAAGCCAAATCAATGGAATTCAAGCGATTCAACTTCTAGGGCTAACGTGGTCATCATTTTTGGGGCAATTTTGAAATTTTAAAACTAACCCTTGCAGTTACATTGGTTAGTTAACTCCAAAAGTGGCAACGACACGTGGTTGCTTGGGTTAAAATGTGAGTCCATATAAAAAAAAACCCACTTTACTAAATCTTTTACTTTATCGTTTAATCCCCAAAGAATTTTTATCACCTTTCTAGAAATTTGCAATCTTCCCCAAAGGCATTTTTTCGGTCAAATTTCCAGATTCAATCTTTGAGGTAAGCAAAAAATTTCTTTTTTCCTTTGATTTGACTTGCATGTGACTTGATTTTTGTTGCACATAGGGAATTAGTAAAGTAATATCCAGAAATTTCTATCTCATGTTTCTGTGTTGTTCTTCGGGTCTCATAGAAAATTTATTTTGACGATGGATCTGATCCATTTTTAGATGTGATTTTGTAAGATTTACTTTGTTTGTAACTTTCTATTGTCATTGTATTCTTTTAGTCGAAATCCTCAGCTGATCGATCTAGCTTGGTTAAGACTTTGATATGTCATTGGAAACCCTAGGTCTATAGAATATATAGAAACCCTAGGTTTTGATCTTCAGTTTTTAGGTTGCGAGTGTAGATTTTGGTTTATACTTGACTCTTGCAATGTCTGCATTTGTCAGCTTTTGGAGAGATGTCGAACGAACCTACAACTTCAGATCCAGTCATTTCCTAGACAACTAGTGATTCATGAAGCGAAGTCGAAGAGGGAGTTGAGGCCGACTCATTAGAAGTCAAACGACAAATTACAATAGTTGAACCCTCGGGAGTAGAAATAGATGAATCCATGATGGTAGGGAGGGGAGCCGTACTCGTTGTCGCACAAAGAACTGAATTCCCAGAATTTATAGATGTCGAAGAACCATTGTGTTCTGGTAGGCCGTTAGGTATACTAGCTTGAGATAACCCAGCAAGTGTACTCATTGATGACGACATGGATAATATTAGAAAGATATACGGAATCCTTAATGATATCGTTCTATGGGCTGCTAAAGAGCACGAGCGAGCCGACTGGTACATCCCTGGATGGACTTGCTATTATGAGTATAACTTTCGTTAGGGGTTCAGATTTTCTGTTCCCTCTCTGGCTCGACATCTATTGATCTATTACGATATAGCACCTAGTCAGTTGATGCCAAATAGTTGGAGAATATTCATAAGTCTGTCCGTTCTGTGCGAGAAGTACAATTTAAAATTTGGGATAGACTCACCCTTGCACAGCTATTACTTAAAGCAGCATGTGCATGAGAAAGGTTGATTCTCGTTGATTTTGAGGTCCAATACGACTCAGCTGATAACAGACCTTACAACGAACGACCGGAGATGGAAAGATAAGTTCTTTTTTACAAAGTGTCCACTGATTGATGGCCCTTTTGGGAGAGAGAAGTACATCTATCCACGGGTCTGGAACATATATGGTGAGTGTCTATCCCCTAGCATCGTTTATATTGGTTTTAGTTTTTCCCACATTTTGATAAACATTTGTCCTTGTAGAGTCAACAACTAAAGCCAACAAAATTATATGCGATGACGCCGTCTGTCGTACGTAAAAAGAACAAGCTATCCTGGTTGAAGAGAGAAGTTGGAAGGTGCTAATGGCTGAAGGTAATCTTAGGCCTAGTAACATATGGAAATATTCTACATGGAATAAACCTCGAACGCCTTATCCTCTGATGAAAGATTTAGTGTTGTTCGTTTTGATAAGATGAGGTTTTGAGATGCTTTGTGGTACACAATTTTTGACTCATATAAATGATGTTGAACGTCGTTTCACAGCCAAGTCGATATCAAACATGAAGTTCAACTTGCCTAACTCGGAGGAGTCTTTGAAGAAGCAGAAGGAAGCTATGACAAAAAAGAGGGAGGCTGCACCTATAGAGTAAAAGAGTGCAGATGAGGCTATATCGACAGATAAGTCGATCATACCAGTTATCGAGTTGACTCTAGAGTCCTCTCCTGAGATGGATCCCCCTAGAGTGCCTAAGAAAAGAAAAACTGTTGAGGAGAAAGTCAAGGGGAAGTCGATCAACGATAGGTCGAAGGCAACATTTGCTGAGGTCGTTTGGAAGAAATCCGATTTGACCTTGGTCACATTCCCTAAATGGGTTTCAGTTTTCAAGGAGCCAAGTAGCTTCTTACAGGAAGTCGAACTACCTCCTCTTCTCAGTTGATGAAGAATATCTGAAGGGGAAGAAGACAGATGAAATGATCGACGCAAGCATTGTCTCCTCTTTCTAGGTGTGCATATATTTATTACTTTGCCATAAATTTTAATATATCCTAGGTTGCATAGGACTTTAATTGAAAACATTTCTTGTACATGCTTTGTGTATGCAATTGGCATTGAAAGACAAGTATATCGCAAGTCAAGAAAAGTGCGCGAAGCTCCAGAAGGCAATCGACACACTCAAACGGGAAAATGAAACAATCAACAAAGCAAAACAAGAAGTCGATAAAGTGGCTCAGGCGCTTGATGCTGAGTTGGTCATATTCAAGGAAGCCGCCGCCAATAGTGATTGACAGTTGAAGAAGGCTGATGCAAGCCTTGCAGAGAAGGATCGATATATAACTGAGTTAAATGATCAGCTTATGAGCATCTCATCTAAAGCCATGTGTGTTGTAAGAGTTGAACTCTTCAAGCAATATCTGGCCGGAGAGCATACGAAATGGGACCCCCATGTAGAGATTGCAGATTGGGAGGAGGCTGAGCGTCTAGACGCTGAGAAGTCTCCTGTCAACGAAAATGCCGAGGGACTCTACAAGGATTTAGATGCTGCTGCTGATCCTACTCCTCCTACACAAGATGCTACTGTTTCTGACCTTCCTATGCAAGATTCCACACAAGACCAAACCAATATTTGAAAAACGTTTATTTGTGTATATGATCTTTTGGAGATTTGTACTCTTTTTTTTTTTACTAATTTGAATGGATAGGTTAACCTTTTATTATTCACAATCGAGTAATGTTATTATTTTGCTTCCCGTACTCGCGTAACCTATCTCAGGTCGACATGATAATTATTTGCTTGCAGAATTGTTTAACTTGACTAGGTCGATACTGTTGTACAAAGGTTCGAGTACATGTATGAATCAATTTATTCGACTCGACCGTCTCATTGGATCGCATACACGCGTTATTTAATTCAGTAGAATCGGTCGTTACGTTGGAACAATCACTTACTTACGTGTTTTTTGGTCGATACGACTACTACTTTGATTGATAATTGAAAAGGGTCGATTAGACAGCTATGTTAATGAGTAGTCACTTGCAAATGTCATTACATAAAAGCTCGAACACGTATTATTTAGTTTGGTCGATGTGAAAGTTAAATTGAAAATCGCTAACATGCGTAAGATATTTTGGTCGACACAACAATTTTGTAAGAAATCTAGTGTATTATTCAATTTGTCGACACAATTGTTACAAAAGAAGTCGCGTACAAGCGTCAATCAACTCAGTCGACATAACTGTTGCAAAAAAAATTGCTTTCACTGCGTTAACAAATTCAGTCGACATGATTGTTACAAAAGAAATCGTGTACATGCATTGTAAATATAATGTGAATTGTCCACATTGGTACTCCCCCAACTTCCCGTGTGTTGTCGATAATAAATATAGGGAGTTGAAGCCCTGTGTCTTTGTATTTGAATCACATCCTTGAATGCAGGGTTTTTGTTCAAAGTATTTGTAAGAATTTGATTCATAGCTTGTCGGAGTCAACATCTTCATATGTTAAGTAATAGTCTTTTTGAAAAAAATGTTTTTTGTGAGCTCAATTTTACACTTAGTTACAACTAAGGCGTCATCATAGCTCTTGCTGACCGACTTGTTAGTATAGGAAAATGAAAATACAATCGACAATTTAGAAGAAATAGAAGATTGAGTTTAGAAATGGTACTGTTTTAGATGCAAAGCGTTCCAACTGTTGTGTATTTCTCGGCTGTCAAGGCCTCGAATTTTATAGGTGGCTCGACCTTTCACATCTGTTGTTTGATATGGACCTTCCCATGTCGGTCTCAATTTTCCCGCTTCTTGATCTCTAGTATTCTGGAAGACCCTTCGTAGCACCCAGTCACCAATTTTGAATGTTCTTACTCTCACTTTCTTGTTGTAATGTCGAGAAACTTGTTGTTGATAAGCCTGAATTCTAAGGGCAGCTCTCTCGCGCCGCTCGTTGAGGTGATTCAATTCAAGTTGTAGTTCGAGATTGTTTGTTCTTCGCGGGGGGTTTTCACTTCGAGTAGTTAAAAGTTGTGTTTCGATTGGAATGACCGCTTCCGACCCGTAGACAAGTGAGAATGGAGTTTCTCCTGTCGATCGACGATGAGTTGTTCTGTACGACCATAAGATTTCAGGAAGTTTGTCAGCTCATTGGCTCTTTTCAGCTTCGAGTCTTTTCTTCAAGGTATTTATTATAGTTTTGTTGGTCGACTCTGCTTGTCCATTTTCTTGTGGGTAGCGTGGAGTTGAGAACTTAATTTTATTGCGTATTTATCGCAGACATTTTTGAACTCGATCGAGATAAATTGCGATCCTTTGTCGGTCACAACTTCTTTTGGTATTTCAAACCTGTAAATTATTTGTTTCCAGACAAAGTTGCGTACCTCTATATCTCTGACATGTTGAAAAGCTCCCGTTTCGACCCATTTCATGAAGTATTATGTTAAGACTAGCATATAGACAACTCCTCCTAGTGCTGCTGGGAGTTTACCTATAATATCCATTCCCCATTTCATAAATGGCCTAGGGGCCGAAATCTAATTAAGCATACCTGGTGGGAGGTGAGATACTTGAACGAATCTTTGGCCAATAATAACCATCTAAGATTGCTCTGTTCGACAAGCTTCTTGCACCCGAGTGATTTCCACATTCTTCGTAGTGAAGGCTATTGAGAACGTCGTATGCTTCTCGTGGTGTGACGCATCTCAAGTATGGACCTGTAAAAGATTTTTTATAAAGCTTACCATACAAAATGCAGAACTTGGCTGATTTAGCTTTGATCTTTCTTGCTTCGGTTCTGTTATCTGGTAGGATATCAGATTGTAGGTAATCTATTATTGGGTCCATCCAGCTTGGACCCGTTGTCGACTGGTGCCACATTCTCTTCATCATGTATCGCTGGCAACAGCAGGTGAACAATGGGTATAGATTTGGGGCCGTTGGTTTTAGTTGTCGACCCTAGGTTTGCTAGGGCGTCTGCTCGAGCATTCTCTGTTCTGGGTACTTGCAGAATAGAAAGACTGTCGAATGTGGACTCCAGTAGCTTGGCTTTGGCTAAGTACGCTGCCATTCTCTTATCATTGGCTTCGTATGTTCCATTCATTTGTCGTACGACTAGCTATGAGCAGTGTTCTAGTAAACGCTAGGCGCTAGTCGGGCGGCAGACCAGCGCCTTGTTAGGATTATGCTCAATGGCAAGAGTGTAATATTGTAACTGACAATCTTCTCATATTAATAAAGTGAATTCTGATTCTTACAATTACTTATAGCATTTATTATTATAATTGTCAAGGTAAATAATCATAAGGTCAAAAGACTATGAGACATGAAGAATTGTTCATACATCCGGATATGTATGAGGTAGACACAATTCTTTAGTTAGTCTTGAATAACGTTCACAACTTAAGTTAAAGGTTGGGCACCTCTATCTTGTTAAAGTTGTAGAATTCTTTTACTAGCATTTGAGTGGGATCAAATGAATATGATGAGTCTAAAATCATCGAAATGTTTTCGAGTAAAATAATCTAGTGCACTAGGTGCATTGAACTGGATCACAATGAAATACTTTATCTAGAACCGTCACTAGATATAAGTTTTTTCATTAAAGGGGACAATCAGAGAGTCTATCATAATCCTGAGATAAATGATGGACTTATGGTTGCAAGTGTTATCATTAGAGCTATCAATGAGTACGATTATATAGCATAGTCTATCCTCGATAGTTTGGTGGTATACATTTGTTAATCGATAGAGGACTTCATTTATAGATATGGACATCGTGGCTCCATTTATTAAATGAGAGTATAATATCATCATATGGATGTTTTGAGGTATTGGATATTAAATCTCAACGTTGAGTTTTCAATAATGATTATTGAAAACATGACTTCTGGACAAGTCAAAGTATCCAAGTTCGAAATGTGGTCATATGAGGAAATATGGTAACTTGGAGAGCTATAGGCGGTCTATGAGCTCTTGGCGATTACTGATATTATTCACGAGGATACACCATCTCCTATAAGATTGTCTAGGGTATGAATGAGAAACATCTCCTTATTCTATCTTTATTTAAGAGTTCAATTTTAGCTCTTTAGTGGAATGAGTTAAAATTAATAGATTGGACCTAAGTGAATCATTTGTTGATTGTGATTAGGTTGTGTCTATTGAAGCTTAAATTTAGATAGCCCGCCAAGATCCCCAATCCACACGTATTTGCATGGATCACTTGATATATTCTACCGGGCCGATTTAAGGGTCCATCTAGAATTGTTTTTAATATATCAAGAATATAATATGTCTATTATTTAATTAATGGGCTGCACTATTATATTAATATATTAAAAGGAGACATGTGGGCTTGTTTCTTTTAGTAAGAATGAGTCTGGTTCACATGTGGGCTTTTATTTAAAGTCCAATGGATTAAATGAAATAAGAAAATAATATATGGCCCATTTATATAAGTGGGGCGGCAAGGTGTATATATTAACCTAATATATTATTTTGTTTCATTGTTTTAATTAAATAAGAATTAGTTAATTTATTAATTAATTGTTTAATTAAGAAACAAATCTTTTTCTGATCAGGAATTATATTTCCTAAAGTTATACTATTGGTAGTAGTATATTAAAAGTAAAAGACTTGTTTGATAAGAAAATAAATAATTAATTTTATTTATTTAATCAAATAAGAAGTCTTTTTATTTAGTCAATAAAAGAATAAAAATATTTATGAATTGGATTAGGTTTTGAAGTCTAAAGGTTGATGGAAATTAGGGTGCAACACAAACTCTTTTTGGTATGTGATTTGCGGCAACCCTAGTCCATTTAGAGGAAGATTTCGGCAATCCTAAATAGAATAGGAAGCAAAATTTCGGCCACCTATATAATACCACATATAGAATTCGGCCACCATAGTTGATTGAATGATTCAATTTTTCTTCTTCTTCTCAATTCATAGAAAAGGATAATTTTTATTCTACTAAAGATAAAAGAGAGAAGAGATTATTCTTTGATAGTACACTGATTGTTTGTTCATCAATAAGCTTGTGTGTACAACATCGAATTGGGTTCACGCGAGTTTCGATCATTAGATTGAGAACTCAAAAGTGACCGGAATAATTTTTGTCTTTTTTTGATTGTTTTGTGACTAACAAAAGAAAAAGAAAACTTTGTTCATCCATTCTCAGGTTTGCAATTCAAAGAAAAAGGGAGACCACGCTCCTAGGTGATTCACGTACGTGTTCGGATTGGAAGATCTTGTGGTACTGTTCACGATCACTGTTCACGGCGGGGTACTGTTCACGATCACTGTTCACGCGGGTACTGTTCACAATCATTGTTCATGCGGGTACTGTTCACGGGCATCAGAAAAGATTTTACGGATTACCAATCGACGTAAGTCAATCGGATCACGTGTCAAGAGGTATTTAACTCTAACCGTATATATTTGAGTTTAATTAATTAAAAGGTTAAGGTTCAACTTTGAGAAAAATTTTAAAACCATACGAAATTTGTTTTTCGTTTCTTCCGCGACGTTTTATATCGATTTTTCCCAACAATTGGTATCAGAACCTGGTTGTACCTTTTAATTAATTAACCTATATATACGTAAATCTATTTCTTTTTTATTGTGATTATATATGTTTTAGAAAGAGATGGCACTCTAGGTATTCGCATATATAATTACATGTTGAATGTATGGATTTATATATGTTTTATAAAGTGAATTGTTATTGCTCGATTTTGGTCCCAGAATTTCAATGTAATTTTTGTTTCGGATTTGTAACAAGAAGGGTGGTCTATTATCTCCATAATTCTTTCTTGGTAGTTGCTAGGGTTTTATTTTTTTGTTTTGTATGTAAAATAAGTGCAGTATTTTTTTTGTAATCAGGTGCAGTATTTTTTTTGTTTTGTAAATCTTACTGCAGTAAAATAAAAAAAAAAAAAAATTTTGCTGCAGTAATTTATTCGAAATATGATGTGATGTATTCGGGTATTGAAAATTCGAAGACACGAAGAAAAACGAAGCAACCGGAACCGAGAACTAGCACCGTGCGCACCCTAGGACTGGATTGGGCTGCGCATGGCAAGCCCAATCCTTGGTGGGCTGCGCACGGCAGCCTTGTGTGGCCTTATGGGCTGCGCAAGGCAGCCCTTTTGTGGGGTTGTGGGCTGTGCACGTCCATGAGAGGAGGCCGAGGGATGAGCGTATGGTTGATGGCCACCTGAAGATCTTGTATTCCTAACAATTGTAATTTACTTGCTTTTCTAGGATGGGCCAAAATTGTTGCTATTTAATTTTTGCTTAAATATTACAATATTTGTTGTTGTATGATAACATGACATTTTAGAATAGGAGTGCCACTCATATATCTCTTTTGGTATGAACATGCATTGAATGATTTAGGTATCTAATTGGCATCTAGATAACTTGGTAAAAATCATTCTTTGGGATTTAATCACACGCCTTAAATAATTGAGTGGGAGAAGGTGTGCAAGAACGCCTATGGCCTCCAAGATTAGTTGAGTTTTATTATTTTTGGTAATCCCCCCAAGGGGCGACCATAAATGGAATTTAACAATATACTTCCTTACAAGGATAGACTAGACAATTGACTTAAACGAAATCTACTCCCCAAGGAGGGATTTTCGTGAGAGAAAATTGAGGGTCGATATCTTGGTAACACACTCAATGTAATTTTATTAATATCCTCCCAAGAGTTCTCGTTAATAAAAATTACAAGGTTAAAATTAAAAACGCTGGTTGTTATGTTAACAATTAGGTGGGACCTAGTCTAACTAGTAAATAGTGCGAACTTCCAAAGGATGCTTAATATTTATGGGTGTTGGATCACCGTTGAATTTTTATGATTGAATTGTTTATTTTAATTCAAGATAAATTTTTAAAAGTGCTATTATCATGATTATTTACTTATATATGTTTTTGTTTTAATCAGAAATCATGACTCCATCACTTATGAACATCCTGAAAGATAACACCTTAACTGGAGATAACTACGTAACATGGAAAAGGTAAATTGGGTTGTTGCTACAAAGTGAAAAACATAAGTTTGTTGTGACCACTCCTAAAACACCCATTCCTAATAATGAATCTAATGTGATGCAAAGAGATGAGTATGAGCAGTGGAAGACTTCTGATGATATGGCAAAATGTTACATTATGGCCACTATCTCCGACGTGTTGCAACAGCAACATGAAGGAATGGAGTCCGCTGCTGATATAATGATGTCTCTAGAGGAAATGTTTGCTATGAGGTCTAGGATGACTAAGAGAGAGGCAGTGACTGCTTTTATGAATCTTAGGATGAAACCTGGACAATCTGTGAAAGATCACATGGTGAAAGTCATAGCACATCTCAATATTGCTGAACTAAATGGTGCTGAGATTGATGGTGAGATCAAAATTGATATGGTAGTTAACTCACTGTCAGATTCCTTTGATCAGTTCAAGTTAGACTACACCTTGAACAAAAAGGAATACACCTTGCAAGGCTTTATGCAAGATGTTCAAAGCGCTGAAAAGATCCTTGTGAAAAACAAAGGTCAAGAGATTCATTTGGTTGGTAAAGTTGCTACTGTTAAGACCCGTAAGAAGGTCAAGAAAGAACAGAAGAAAAAACAACTTGGGCCTACCAAGAAGGAAACCAAGAAAGTAACCAAGATCAAAGGGAAATGCTTCCTTTGTGGTGAAAAGGGACATTGGAAAAGAGATTGCCCAAAGTCCCAGAAAAAGAAGGAAGAAGGTAATGTTAATTATCTAGAAACATGTTTTCTGGCAGATTCTACTGATTCTTGGATCATAGACTCTGGAGCCACTAATCATGTTTGTTATTCCTTGCAGGGGTTTCAGGAAAAGAGAAGGTTGAATGAAGATGAAGTCAATTTGCGCTTGGGCAACAGAACGTTAGTGTTTGCAAGTGCAGTGGGAGATATTAGAGTTATTTTAGATTCTAGTAGGCATTTAGATTTAATTGACGTTTATTATGTACCTCAATTCAAGAGGAATTTAATTTCAGTTTCTTGTTTAAATAAGTTTGGATATTCAGTTACTTTTAATAAAACTTTTATTATTAGTAAGAATGACAAAGTTGTTTGCAAAGGTACATTGGAAAACGGTTTATTCTTTTTGCATAGAAATATCTCTCACTCGTTAGACACAGAAATAACGGAACCTAATCATAAAAGAGTAAAATTATCAAAAGATGAAACCTATCTTTGGCATTTACGCCTAGGTCACATTAACCTTAATAGGATTAAAAGATTGGTATGTGACGGACCTTTAAGTGACTTAAAGGTTGATGATCTACCAACTTGTGAATCTTGTTTGGAAGGTAAAATGACCAAAAGGCCGTTCAATACCAAAGGTGCAAGAGCCACTGAATGTTTAGGACTAGTACACACTGATGTATGTGGTCCTATGAGCATTCAAGCTAGAGGTGGATATGAGTACTTCATCACCTTCACAGATGATTACTCAAGATTTGGTTATGTGTATCTCATGAGACATAAGTCGGATGCATTTGATATGTTCAAAGCATTCAAAGCTGAAGTAGAAAATCAGCTTGAGAAACATATAAAAATCTTGAGATCTGATCGTGGTGGAGAATATCTATCTGGAGAGTTTCAGCAATATCTTATTGATAATGGGATAGTTTTTCAGCTTTCTGCACCAGGTACACCTCAACAAAATGGGGTAGCAGAAAGGTGGTGCAGAAAGGAGAAATATGACTATTTTAGAGATGGTTAGATCAATGTTGAGTTATTCAACACTTCCTATTTCTTTTTGGGGATATGCTCTACAAACATCAATATATATTCTAAACGATGTACCATTTAAATCTGTCCCTAAAACCCTACATGAATTGTATACTGGGCGAAAGCCTAGTTTACAACACATGAGGATATTTGGTTGTCCTGTACATGTGTTGAAAGGAAAGACAGAAAAGATGGAGTCCCGTTCGGAAACATGTATATTTGTGGGGTATCCAAAAGGAACTAAAGGATATTATTTCTATAGTCCTTCTGATCTAAAAGTATTTGTTTCAACAAATGCTTCATTTCTAGAAAAGGACTATATGAATAATTTTGTGCCCAAAAGTAGAATTGTCCTGAATGAGATGTCAAGAGATACAATTCCACAAGAGATTTCACAACCCACCCCAATTGTAAGTTCCACTCCAACACAAGATCAACAACCTACCATTCCTCGTCGTAGTGGGAGGGTTAGAACACAACCCGAAAGATATATCGGTCTAGGAGAATCTATTGAGAATCTCCCGGACGACGATGATCCTTACACATACAAGGAAGCTATGGAGGATGTTGATTGTCGTCATTGGCAAAAGGCAATGCAATCCGAGATTGAATCAATGTTCAATAACAAAGTCTGGTCCCTTGTAGACTTGCCTAAAGGGATAAAACCCATTGGGTGCAAGTGGGTATACAAAAGAAAAAGAGGTATGGATGGTAAGGTGGAAACCTTTAAAGCTAGACTAGTAGCTAAAGGTTATACACAGAAAGAAGGTATTGATTACGAGGAAACCTTCTCACCTGTGGCTATGCTTAAATCTATTAGGATACTCTTATCCATTGCAGCATCTCTAGACCTAGAGATTTGGCAAATGGACGTCAATACAGCTTTCCTTAATGGAAGTCTTGACGAGAGCATCTACATGATGCAACCAGAGGGATTAATTGAAAAAGGCCAAAAAGAAAGAGTATGCAAGTTGCAAAAGTCCATATATGGACTAAAGCAAGCATCCAGATCCTGGAACATAAGGTTCGATCAAGCTGTAAAGGGTTTTAGATTTATTCAAAACCCTGACGAACCTTGTGTATACAAGAGGATCAAAGGCGACAAGTTGGTTTTCCTCATTCTTTATGTTGATGATATACTACTCATTGGAAACGATGTAGGTGTATTGACATCAGTGAAAGAATGGTTAGCAAAACAATTTGATATGAAGGACTTAGGAGAAGCAAGTTATATTCTTGGTATCCAAGTAATAAGGGATAGAAAGAATAGAACGATTGCATTATCCCAAGCTTCATACATTGATAAAATCTTGTCTAGATTCACCATGCAAGATTCCAAAAAAGGTATGTTACCTTTTAGACATGGAATCAAACTTTCTAAGGGTCAAGCACCTAAGAATGTGCATGAAGAGCAATTCATGAGTAGAGTTCCATATGCCTCGGCAGTTGGAAGTCTCATGTATGTAATGCTCTGTACTAGACCAGATATTTGTTTTGCTGTTGGCATAGTTAGCAGGTTTCAATCGAAACATGGTCCTGATCATTGGACGGCAGTCAAGCATATTTTCAAGTATCTCAAGAGAACTAGAGATTATATGCTTGTATACTTTGGAGGGGATTTAATTCCCGTTGGGTATACAGATTCTGATTTCCAGTCGGATACTGACTCTATAAAAACCACATCAGGATCTGTGTTTACCATTGGAGGAGGAGCAGTCATATGGAGGAGTATCAAGCAATCTTGTATTGCTGATTCCACCATGGAAGCTGAGTATGTTACTGCATGCGAAACTGCCAAAGAGGCTGTTTGGCTTCGCCAATTCTTGATTGACTTAGAAGTGGTTCCTAGTGCGAATAAGCAGATCACTATACACTGTGACAACAGTGGTGCAGTGGCTAATTCGAAAGAACCAAGAAGTCATAAGAGAGGTAAACACATTGAAAGGAAGTATCACCTTTTGAGGGAAATTGTTCATAGGGGAGACGTGACGATCACCAAAATTGCGTCAGCAGAAAATCTAGCGGATCCTTTCACAAAGGCTCTACCTCAGAAGAGCTTTGATGGACATCTAGAGAACATGGGAATAAGAGATATGACACACTTGCTATAGAGCAAGTGGGAGATTGTTAGGATTATGCTCAATGGCAAGAGTGTAATATTGTAATTGACAATCTTCTCATATTAATAAAGTGAATTCTGATTCTTACAATTACTTATAGCATTTATTATTACAATTGTCAAGGTAAATAATCATAAGGTCAAAAGACTATGAGACATGAAGAATTGTTCATACATCCGGATATGTATGAGGTAGACACAATTCTTTAGTTAGTCTTGAATAACGTTCACAACTTAAGTTAAAGGTTGGGCACCTCTATCTTGTTAAAGTTGTAGAATTCTTTTACTAGCATTTGAGTGGGATCAAATGAATATGATGAGTCTAAAATCATCGAAAGGTTTTCGAGTAAAAGAATCTAGTGCACTAGGTGCATTGAACTGGATCACAATGAAATACTTTATCTAGAACCGTCACTAGATATAAGTCTTTTCATTAAAGGGGACAATCAGAGAGTCTATCATAATCCTGAGATAAATGATGGACTTATGGTTGCAAGTGTTATCATTAGAGCTATCAATGAGTACGATTATATAGCATAGTCTATCCTCGATAGTTTGGTGGTATACATTTGTTAATCGATAGAGGACTTCATTTATAGATATGGACATCGTGGCTCAATTTATTAAATGAGAGTATAATATCATCATATGGATGTTTTGAGGTATTGGATATTAAATCTCAACGTTGAGTTTTCAATAATGATTATTGAAAACATGGCTTCTGGACAAGTCAAAGTATCCAAGTTCGAAATGTGGTCATATGAGGAAATATGGTAACTTGGAGAGCTATAGGCGGTCTATGAGCTCTTGGCGATTACTGATATTATTCACGAGGATACACCATCTCCTATAAGATTGTCTAGGGTATGAATGAGAAACATCAACTTATTCTATCTTTATTTTAGAGTTCAATTTTAGCTCTTTAGTGGAATGAGTTAAAATTAATAGATTGGACCTAAGTGAATCATTTGTTAATTGTGATTAGGTTGTGTCTATTGAACCTTAAATTTAAATAGCCCGCCAAGATCCCCAATCCACACGTATTTGCATGGATCACTTGATATATTCTACCGGGCCGATTTAAGGGTCCATCTAGAATTGTTTTTAATATATCAAGAATATAATATGTCTATTATTTAATTAATGGGCTGCACTATTATATTAATATATTAAAAGGAGACATGTAGACTTGTTTCTTTTAGTAAGAATGAGTCTGGTTCACATGTGGACTTTTATTTAAAGTCCAATGGATTAAATGAAATAAGAAAATAATATATGGCTCATTTATATAAATGGGGCGGCAAGGTGTATATATTAACCTAATATATTATTTTGTTTCATTGTTTTAATTAAATAAGAATTAGTTAATTTATTAATTAATTGTTTAATTAAGAAACAAATCTTTTTCTGATCAGGGAATATATTTCCTAAAGTTATACTATTGGTAGTAGTATATTAAAAGTAAAAGACTTGTTTGATAAGAAAATAAATAATTAATTTTATTTATTTAATCATATAAGAAGTCTTTTTATTTAGTCAATAATAGAATAAAAATATCTATGAGTTGGATTAGGTTTTGAAGTCTAAAGGTTGATGGAAATTAGGATGCAACACAAAATCTTTTTGGTATGTGATTTGCGGCAACCCTAGTCCATTTAGAGGAAGATTTCGGCAATCCTAAATAGAAGAGGAAGCAAAATTTCGGCCACCTATATAATACCACATATAGAATTCGGCCACCATAGTTGATTGAATGATTCAATTTTTCTTCTTCTTCTCAATTCATAGAAAAGGATAATTTTTATTCTACTAAACATAAAAGAGAGAAGAGATTATTCTTTGATAATACACTGATTGCTTGTTCATCAATAAGCTTGTGTGTACAACATCGAATTAGGTTCACGCGAGTTTCGATTATTAGATTGAGAACTCAAAAGTGACCGGAATAATTTTTGTCTTCTTTTGATTGTTTTGTGACTAACAAAAGAAAAAGAAAACTTTGTTCATCCATTCTTAGGTTTGCAATTCAAAGAAAAAGGGAGACCATGCTCCTAGGTGATTCACGTACGTGTTCGGATTGGAAGATCTCGCGGTACTGTTCACGATCACTGTTCATGGCAGGGGTACTGTTCACGATCACTGTTCACGTGGGTACTGTTCATGATCACTATTCATGCGGGTACTGTTCACAATCACTGTTCACGTGGGTACTGTTCACGGGCATCGAAAAGATTTTGCGGATTACCAATCGACGTAAGTCAATCGGATCACGCGTCAAGAGGTATTAACTCTAACCGTATATATTTGAGTTTAATTAATTAAAAGGTTAAGGTTCAACTTTGAGAAAAATTTTAAAACCATACGAAATCTATTTTTCGTTTCTTCCGCTGCGTTTTATATCGATTTTTCCCAACACGCCTAGCACCTAGGCGGTCTAGGCGGAGCCTAGGCAGATTTCTAGGCGGCCAATTTTTTTATTTTTTTTTTGTTTTTCCTACCTACAAAACCAATAATAAAACTTATGGTATGACAAAATTCAATGTCCAAATCTATAAAATCCAAATGAAATCCAATCACAAATTGTCAATTTCACAATTCACAAATTATCTAACTAATGATAATTCATATCTTATCTTTACGAAGATCTCGGTACTGCAAAAACCGATTACAAACACTTGCCTTTTCTCTAGCATTAAGCTTCTCTTTTAATGCAAGTAGCTCCTCCTCTTTATTTTCTAAATTATTTCTTGTAGTATCATATTCCTGCACCCATATGAAAAAAAATGTATATTAGCATTAACACAATTATATATGTAAAGACTGATAATAAACTTCTTAAACAGAACAAAGAAACACTTACCTTCTCTTTTATACTTAAAGTCGTAAAAGGAAACAAATCAAGGAAAAATTCAAAAAATATATATATACATAAATTTAGATTAAAATACGAAAATGGAATCTTACATCTGACACAATTTGCTTATCAAGACCAAAAGCCTTCCTCAAATTCAGCTCTCTTTTCTTAACATCAGTTTTGCGATTAAATGAGCAACTTGTTTTCGATTGAGGGTATCCTTCGCTTCTGCAAGTGTCAGCTCGAGTTCTTCATACTTAGGAGACCACCCCTTTTTCTCAATCAGAAGAAGCCCCATTTGGTATTGGTAGTCAATTAGCTGATAAAAGATGAATCAAATGAGAGTAAGCAATCAAATATCAAAAAGCATCACCGATTCACCGTTGTTGCTTTTCAGAAACAACTTTTGTAGTTTTATAGAACGCTTACTTTCACTCAAGTTTAATATCAAAACCTTAAAAAAAAAAAATCCAAAAACCCAACCAGTAAACATATCAAAACCGAATTAAAAAAAACTACATATACTAATAACTAACCTCATTTTCGAGCTTGCTTCTGAGTTTCGGTGGCGACGAGCGGTGGTGGTCGGCAACGATGAGAGAGGCTGTTGGTGGGTATAGGGTTGTGAATTTAGGAATTTGCCAATTTGGGAATTAGACAACTAGTGGAGTCGTGGATCAAGAAAAATTGGAAAATGAAATGTTGAAATCAGACAAAAATTTGTTTTGCTTAAACAATTAAATGGTACGTTGTGGGCCGACTTTTTTTTAAAAAATAAACCGCCTATTTGGGTCAAACCCGACTTTGACCTGCCTAGCCCAAAATGCGGGCCAAGTCAGTCCAACTCGGCCGAATAATTGTTGACCCGCCTATAATGGCCGATTTGGCATGTTTTGGGACGACCATGCGCCGTCTAGCGCCTAGGCGGCCGCCTAGGCCACTTTTTCGAACACTGGCTGTGAGTCGCTCTGAACCTGTATATTTTTTATGCCAAAGCTCTTTGCAAGGTCGAGTCCACCAATCAGCGCCTTATATTCTGCTTCGTTATTTGTCGCACGAAAGCTGCGGTGGACTGAGTGTTCGAGATTATCCCCTTGGGGGGACGTAAGTACTAGTCCTAGTCCACTCCCTTTTATATTGCTTGACCCATCGACCGACAGGGTCCATTTTTCTTTGGTCGTGTCCCCAGCAAGGGTTATTAGCTCCTGTTCAGTCTGCAAATTGTCGTTACGAGTAAAATCTGCTATAAAATCAGCGACTACCTATGATTTCATCGTTGTTCGTGGCTGGAAAGAGATGTCATGCTCACTAAGTTCGACTGCCCATTTTGTTTGTCGACCTGAAAGTTCAGGTTTATGCAATATATTTTTGAGCAGGTAGGAAGTCAGTACCTTAATCAGATGACATTGGAAGTAAGGCCTTAACTTTCCTTTGGCTACGACAAGTGCTAGAGTCAACTTCTCAAGCTTGCTATACGTGGTTTCTGCGTCGAGTAGGGCCTTGCTTACGTAGTACACTGGATGTTATGGATTTTCCTCCTCTTTGACTAACACGGCGCTTACTGTGGTGTTGGATACTGCCAGGTACAAGTACAACGTTTCTTTATTTTTTGGTTTCGACAGCAGTATAGGTTTAGTCAAATATTCCTTCAAGTCTTGCAGAGATTTTTTGCATTCGTCATTCCAATCAAACACTCTGTTTTTCTTTAGGACGTTGAAAAATATCTGGCAACGTTCAGAGGATTTGGAAATGAATCTATTGAGTGTTTCCATTCGACCTGTGAGTTTCTGTACATCTTTGATGCATTTGGGTGATTCGATTGCTTTGATCGATCGAATTTGGTCTGGGTTGCCTTCGATCCCTCTTTGTGTCATCAAATAATCTAAAAACTTGCCAGAGGAAACACCAAAAAAGCATTTAGTAGGATTAAGTTTCATACCATATTTGTCGAGTACGTCGAATGATTGCTTCAGATGCTCTATGTGTTGTTAAGCGGCAAGTGATTTAACCAGCATGTCATCAATGTAGAATACCATAGTCGAACCAAGCATATCAGCAAACATTTTGTTTACCAGCCGTTGGTATGTCGCACCTGTATTTTTTAAACCAAAAGACATAACTTTATAGCAAAAAATACCTCGTTCGGTGATGAATGCAGTTTTCTCTTGGTCTTTCGGATGCATCAGAATTTGGTTGTAGCTAGAGTAAGCGACCATGAAGCTTAGTAGCTTGTGCCCTGCTGTAGCGTCGACCATCATGTGGATATGAGGAAGAGGGAACGAATCTTTGGGGCAGGCGTGGTTAAGATCAGTAAAGTCAATGCAGACATGCCATTTCCCATTCTTTTTCTTCACGACCACGACGTTCGCCAACCAATCGGGATATTTGACTTCTTTGACTAACTCGATGTCGATTAGCTTTTGTACTTCTTCGTTGATGATTTTGTTTCGTTCTGGTGTGAACTTTCTCCTTTTCTGCTTTACTGGCGGATAATTGGGATCTACCTGCAAGTGATGAACAATTACCTCAAGGTCGATGCCAGTCATATCCGAGTGCGACCAAGCAAAACTATTGCGACGCTCCGTTAAGAAGTCGATCAGCTATTTCCGTAACTCTTCTGATAGTCTCGATCCGATTTGAACTTTATACTCCGGCTCTTTTGGATCTATCGACACCTCATTAAGATCTTCCATATTAGGCTTTTTGATGTCGACTCGACATTTGTTTCATGTAGTTGCTATAATTGCTCAATCATCTTTTTCATGGTGTTTTGGTAACATTCTCTAGCTGCTCTTTGTTCGCCATTGATCTTGCGAACTCCCCACTTCGTAGGGAATTTGATCATCTGATGGTAGGTTGAGGGGATTGCTTTCATCTCGTGGATCCATGGTCTACCCAAAATCACATTATAGGGAGACTGACAGTCGATCACCAGGAAGTTGATATACAAGTTCACTCCATCCGCGTAGGCTGGTACAATTTCACCAAGCATGCTTTTTGGTTCGCCAATGAATCCGATCAATACTGTCGTTCGACGACTGATTCTGGGTTCTTCGACCTGCATTTCCTTAAGCGCACAGTTAAACAGAATATTGCATGAGCTAGCATTGTCAATTAAAATTCTCTTAGTTAAGCAGTTAGCAATATATAAAGAAATGACTAAAGCGTCATGGTGAGGAGACAGCAAATCTGATTTCTCGCTCGACTTGAATGTGATCGTTTCCTCTATTTTAGAGGGATGATCCGTGCTTTGCTGAATCTCTGTGTTTGAAACTTATCGAGTGTGTTTTTTCATGGCTGAGTAACTCACGCCACTGACTTTTGATCCGCCTGCTATGTAGTTGATCACTCATTCCTGTTTGAGTGGTGCTGGTGGTTCGTCTTCCGGATTGGTCCGCTATTTTTCTTCCAGTCGAGCGATAGTTTGCTTTCCTTTATCAGCGAGATACTGCAGCAAGTGTCCTCGCTTTAGTAGTCATGCCACCTCAAGCTTCAGGCGAAGCAGTCTTCTGTGCAGTGACCATGATCTTCATGGAATTCACATCAAAAGTGGGCATCTCGATGTTCTGGTGGGGCGTTCATCTTTCTTGGCCACTTCACTATTCTCCCTATCTCTTTCATAATCACTACGAGGTCGATTGGTTCGATGCTAATGTTGTATTCTGGTATTAGGGCTCGCGATCGACTAGTTCTTGGGAGATTCTGACCATATGGCATTTTGTCGTTATGTTCGTTATAGCGGGAGTTGTTGTCGCATAGATTCCCTATTGGATAGGGTTCGACCATTCTATTGGTTGATCGGCGATCGTCGCGGTTGTTGCGCCTGCTGTAGTTGTTGGTTTTTCCGATGTTGTTCGCTTCGTCTTACTCCCATTTGATCTGAACCCAGGCTTTTGCCAACACATCCTCCATGGTCTTGCGTAGATATTTGATGAGCTCTTTGTAGAGGTTCGAGTCGAACTAAAGGCCTTTCCTGAAAGCTGAAATTGCTGTCGACTGATTGCAGTGCGGGATTTGCACCTTCTCTCTGTTAAATCGTCTGACATATGCTCTCAGGTTCTCTCCACTTCTCTGCACTATTGTATATAGGTCGTCTGACTACTTTTCGAGCTTTCTACTGCTTGTGAATTGCTCTACGAATGTGTCTATAAGCTGCACAAAAGAGGAAATAGAATTATTAGGCAAATTCGTGTACCATTGTAAAGCGGGACCACCGAGGCTAGATCCGAACGCCACATGCATGCTTCTCTAAGGTCATGTGGGATCGCCGCATAAAACATTAGCTGCGTGTACTGTGTTTTATGGTCGTCTGGATCTGTTATGCCTTCAAATTGCTTCATGTTGGGGAAGCTAATTTTCTAGGCATTTCGATGAGCACTATGGCGTTGACAAAAGACGAGTCCGTAAAACTATTCGCCGTGCTCTTCTTGATAGGTGCTGTTACTTCTGGGATCCTCTGGATGAGGGCTTCCATTTCTGCAAACCTGTGAGAGAGGTCAGGGTCAGCAAACAAGTGCAAACCAATATTCGGTGTTACCAAATTTGGTGTCGACTGCAGCGACACTGGGGTTTTCAATATGTGCTCCTGGCTCGGATCGACAATCGGGATTGGGGCCTACTGCATTTCTTACTGGATTTACCTGATCAGGTTAGTTTGCTTCAGTTTGGACTGTTTGCGTCGCATCGTGGCTCGAGTCCTGGTTAGCGTTGGTTTCCAGATGTGGAGATCCACTTCAGTAAAGGGGGTTGTCATGTCTACATTTTGTTGAGTTTGGAGCACTGGGACTGAAGGTTCCGGAGCCACGTTGTTAGGTGCTCCATCGATGATGGCCCACAATTCGGCGTTGTGAGTTCAAACTGCAACTTTCTCCACTTCGAGTACCCGTAATCTTTCGGCGTTCACAGTTATCTGGGCGGTCAGCATCGCAATATGTTCCTCGACAGTGGGAGCATTTCCATCTCCTGACATTTTTAAATCTTTTCGTCAGACTCAACTAGTTTGTTTGTTAAGCTGCAATGGGCCACAAGGTGGGCACCACACTGTTGATGGCCGTTCTACAGTTATGTTGGTGTTTATGCCGTAAAGATGTATTTTGTAACTGGATTTATGAAATAAATAAAAAGAAAAGCTCAATTCATTCTTGTTGTGTTGTTTATTTTATACTTGTGCATATATTAACATCCTGGATTGCCGGATGTAATCTTGAACTGTGTATATGAGTGTCATATGCCTATGGATACAGTAAGAGACGTGCAATCTAAAGAGTCCATAGATAGCAAATAAAGCTAGGTACTTTATTTGTAGTTAATATATAGCTGCGGTCCATTCCGTAATGTACGGTGATTCTATTCTGAATCATTCATATGAGATATGAGAATGGAGGCACCTTGTATGATGTGATCATATAGGACCGGGCCATGATCTATATGAATCTCTCACCAAGATCCGTTTACTGATGAGATTCATATATATCAACTAATGATGGCTATATGTGGGTGATCTTAATCCTGAGTGTCTTATCGACTCCTTCAGGTTAGATCGTGGTCTTTGATGTACCATGGGTGAGGTCAGATGCTATTCCTGATCAATATACTCCGTATGTTGGGATTGCGATTTGACTTGTGGCTGGAAAGGTATGTACACAATAGTGGAATCCACTCCTTCTTGTGAGAAGTAGATGGTAGTTCCTTTAAGGGCTGATTCAGGGCTTGGACAATATGAGCGCTCTCCTAATTCCGTGAGGAAATAGGATTTATTGTTCATTAGAGAATCAACGGTACTTAAAGGATATATGTAATAAGAGGGGTATAACGGACATTATGACCCAGCTCTAATTATGAACTACTGTGGAGGATCACACCATATGTAATAGCTATATCGATGGACACCGAGTTGTATCGGTCTGTGTAAAAGCATCTGCAGTTGAGAGAGTGCAGCTTCGGGTTTTTAGTGGAATAACACCGGAGTTAATAATCAAGGAATATTAATTAAAGAGTTTAATTAATAATTCCTAGGATTATTGGAGCTCAAAATACTGTGGGTCCATTAGGTCCCCTTGCTAGCCCGATCGATTTAGGTAACAAGGGTCACGGTTAATTAATTGGATTATCCAATTAATTGTGTTACAAAAGTGACACGTATTCATTCAAGGATTAATTGAATAATGAGATTATTTAATTAATATATTAATAATTTAATTAATATATTAATAATTAAATTAATTAAATAATTAGATTATTTAATTAATGAATTAATAATTATGAATTATTAATTAATTATTAATTGGAGGTTGCAGGTTCAAATCATAATTGAGACATAAAATAATCTAATAAATAATTAGATTATTTTATTCTTAGTTAGGTATAATATTTAAGTTTAAGTCAACTAGAGTTATGTGGGAGTTAGAATCCTACTATATCTACGACACTAAAATACTAATTATCTTTTGAATATATGGAGATATATTTGGAAAGAGATAATGGTCTAGTTTGAAAAATATATAAAGATATATTTAATATAACTAGATAACCAATAAAAAAAAGTAGATAATGAAATAAGTTATCTATTTTTTTTTTGGTCTTTGAACCTGATTTCACGCAACACATTCAAGAAAGTGAGAAACAAACAAGTGGTGCGGCAATCTAGGAGAGAACAAGAATAAAAAAAATTATATTGAATATTTTTTTTTAAAAAAACAAGAGTTGTTCTAGAAATTTTTCTCTTGGAAGAAATTGTTTCTTCTTCATTCTCTCTATATCCTCCTAAGTTCCTGAGTACGTGACACGCCCACAAACAGTTATTAGTCCCGGGATATAGCGACGAAGATCAGTGGTACAGACCAGGAGCATATCGTAAAGTGAAGGAGCCTCCAAACGTTGGTAAGGTTCTTAATTTTCTTTTAATATATTGATTACAATTTCCTGTGTTTACATATTGTATGTATTAGTTCCAGAAAAAGAATTGCGATCCTAAGTTCACTAGTTCCAGATCGTTTATGATCTGTATATTTTTTTTTAAAACCTATTTCCGTCGCGTTACCAGTGAACGGGGTTCTAACAAGTTAGTGGATTAGGTTGAATGTGAGATACGCCCAAGCAGCTTGTTGGACTAGTCAAACTTGTTGACTCGTCTTTTTCAAATGGTAACTTGTAAAATGAAAATTAAAACAGCATAAGAAAAGGAAAAATAAAAGGTGGTTATGGTGATTTGAGCCTTAGGTGCGCTTGAGCTGAACGTTAATAGTAGAAATTGACTGGAAAATATCGTAAGAAATTTTCGGTGGCCGGATAGGTGATTTTGGCAGAGTTTCAGCTAGCTAAACATTGTGATCTAGAGAGTAAAAAATCAGAAGAAAAATTCTTGGTAAGAGGGCCTTTGTATTTATAGGCGTCTTGAATGACTAACATCCTAGGATGTTGTTGAGAGATTCCTGAAATATCTCCTGATTTGACAAGATCATGATGTGATCTGATCAGTTCCAACGAACTGATAACAACAGATTCAAATTGTGAGTGACCAAGTCAACCCATACTTCCGATGAAGTAAGCCGGGTCGATCCAGGTTAATTGAATTTCTATCCGGGCCTGCAAGATTTCCATTGGGCTTTAGTCATTAGACCCAGAAACTATTTTTGGCTACCACAGCTATCAACGACATCAAAATAATTGCTTCCTACGTGACTAGAAAATATACTTTCTTTTCTTATACAATCAATAAAGAATCGGTCTCCATTGCTTCCTTTTCATTTTTTAACAAACAACTTTCTAGATAAAATCAATATTTTTGTTATAATATGTGGATTTTACCACATGTGTAATACATACAAGTATTACCCATTTATATTACACAAATATCTTCATCATCCACCGCCTCTCCACTGTTCTCTTCATTTAAGAGTGAGTCTTTATAGAATATCAATACAAAAGCTTGCTCTCTCTCTCTCTCTCTCTCTCTCTCTCTCTCTCTCTCTCCTGTATCTCTCTCTCTCTCTCCTGTATCTCTCTCTTATTCATCTCTCACTCTGTTCTTCAATTTTTCTGCATTTATTCTATTTAATTACAACACGTTATTAGCACGAATCTAGTCTAGGACTTCAAGAGAAAGTTCTGGACTGTTTTTAGCTTTGATTTTTGAGTTTTCGATTGAGTACAGAAATTTCGAAGTGCTCGAATCGCTTTTCGGAGGATATCGTTGTGTTCCTCTCGGAAATACGATTCCGACGCCGCTGACCGCGTCTCAAACAGAGCTCTAACGAACTCTCTAAATGGGGTCAAAGTTCGGTCAACTCTGAAATTTTTTCCAATTTTTTCAGCAGCTTTCCAAGGTTGAAGACGACATTGTAGCGCCACGTCAGCGACGCGTCACTACCACGTCAGGGCATATGTCATGCCACGTCATCATGCGTCATCGCCACGTCATCATCAGGCGCCACATCATCGCCACGTCAACGACTGTGTATGCCACATCAGCGCCACATCAGCAGTAGCTGCCACGTCAGCCAGTGAGGCCTGCCACGTCAGCAGTCGCGCCACGTCAACGCCACATCCGCCAGAAATGTTTTTCGTCCGTTTCGGTGCATTTTTTGCCTGTTTTCGGCCGATTCGGACTTGTTTCCAGCTATTTCGACCGTTCCGGTCGCAACTGTGCCATCCGTTTCAGCTAATACCGCTTGTAAGTATTATTTTGACTTATTTAAGCTTTATTAACTCTGTTTTCAGGCACGATGGAATATCCAGAACATGTAGATCTGGATCCAGTATTATATACATGGTTGATGCAATATTCAAAGAAATATTCAGAGAAATATATACATCCAGTCTGATGTTGTAAGCATCATAAAAATAATCTAAGATCCTAATGTATAATGAAATGGGAATAATATTTTATCCATTTCATACACATCCAGAATGATGCTCTGAATATCATAAAAAGGTTAAAAATCCTAACGTACAAGATGGCTATGCCGTCAATGGAACCTATATATATATATATATATGTATATATACTGACTATAACTCTAACTCTAACTCTGACTCTGACATTTATTTTTTATGCAATATATGAGACTAGCTTATGTTGTGTCTCTGGACTGGATTATGATGTGTCTAAGGTGATCTTATGACCCTGAAACTGTTATTTTTATGCAATATATGAGACTGACTTATGCAGTGTCTCAGGACTGACTTATGCTGTGTCTCCGAATAAACTGTTTAAATTTTCAGCATTTATTTTTATACAATATATGAGACTTGCTTATGCCGTGTCTCGGGACTGGTTTATGCAGTGTCTCGGGACTGGTTTATGCAGTGTCTCAGGATTGGCTTATGCTGTGTCTCCAAATAAATTGTTAAATATTCATATTATTTATACGTAATATATGAGATCGGCTAGACCAACTAAACAGAACTTAAAGTTTTTGGAATTATGATATTTAAGTTGGTACGGTTTTGAAAACCGATGAGAACTTGGAATTCTGGATTCAGTATTATATAAATGAATGTCATACTTATTTGGAACCTGAGGTTTCAAACACGTTCATAATATGAAGTTATATGAAGTTATTTCATATATATCAAGTGATATATTTACATATCATTTATTTGAAAGAATGAGCTACACATCCAGTAGGATGCTGTGAGTATCATAGAAGGGATTTAAGATCCTAACGTATCATTCATTTGAAAAAAAAAAGGGATCTACACATCCAGTAGGATGTAGTGAGTATCATAAAAGAGATTTAAGATCCTAACGTATCATTCATTTGAGAAAAAAAAAAGGGATCTACACATCCAGTAGGATGTTGTGAATATTATAAAAAAGATTTAAGATCCTAACGAATAAAGAAAATGGAATTAATATTTTATCCATTTCATACACATCCGGTAGGATGTTGTGAGTATCATAAAGAAGAGATTAAAGATCCTAACGAATAATGAAATTGGAAATAATATTTTATCCATTTCATATACATCCAGCAGGATGCTGTGATTATTTTAAAAGGATTTAAGATCCTAATATCACGTGTAATGAGATTGTAAAGGATATTTTATCCATTTTATACTTGCTCATGAAAGAGCAGTATCAAGAGAGTAAATTTGGATATATTTATATTCATGAGATATCAAAACATACCCAGGAGTGGATGTTTGTAAATGACAAGAGGCAAGGTTTATAGAATAAACCTATTGAAAATATTATTATCATTTCAGATGAGATATAAAAAATGGCATTACATATAATGTCCATAAAATTCCCAGAAGGGAAATATATGTCTTGCCTAGAGTGCAAGGACTCATACAATTCTGCGGAGTCAGATATATTTTATGAATTGGACTTTGATCTGAACAAATATTAATGTTGTATCAGGTCCAACGGATCTGATAGAAAGCTCTGGAAGAGCCATGATATTATTATCAAACAATACTAAATCATGTATCAGTGATACTTGATATTATTCGAGCAGAACTTAAAGAAATATTCTTTGTTCAAAGACATATAAGGTTAATACCAGGTCAGATCCAGGGGATCTGATTAAAGGCTCTAGAAGAGTCACAATCTTATTACCAGATGGTATTAAATTGTGTATCGATGATACTTTATATCATTCAAGTTTCAAAGATATACGAAGGAATGGATCATATTGAAACTATGAGTAATGAGAATGTTTAATATATATGTATTACTCCTCATGATTCAGGCCATAAACTCATTATAGAAAAGCTGCGTGCTTTATCATCTGGATTATAAAACACTATTATAAAGAGTGTAGATATTTATGCAGTTATGAATCATGAATTAAAGGTTCCCAGATCCGAAAATGTTTGTGTTTTGGCATGACCGTATTGGTCACCCAGGATCTGCAATGATGAGTATAATCATTGGAAATACTCATGGATATCTATTAAAGAACCAGAAGATTTTTTATCCAGTGAGTACTTATGTACTGCATGTTCACAGGGGAAACTAGCAGGTAAAACCATATTATTCTAAAAGTTGGTTTTGAATTCTCATCATTCTTACAAAGAATTCAAGGAGATATATGTGGATATATTCATCCACTAAATGATCCATTTCATTATTATATGGTTCTAATTGATGCATCTACGAGATGATTATATGTTTGTTTATTATCAAACATCTCCATATTGCTTACACTTGTTAGCAGTTTTCCAGATATAATCATAATCAAAATGGATCAAGGGAATCACTTATCAAATATCTCCAGATTATTATATTGATTAATTTCCAAATGGAAAGTTTCTCAAGAAGAGAAAAGTATATGTAAAGTTACTTATATACAAAATAGAGATACCGGTTCGGTTCTCTATATATATGTGTGTCTCATTTCAATCTTCGTATCTCTCAAATACGAAAGATAATTGATCATCGGATGATTATTAATCTGTTACCTAGTATATTAAAGGTAACAAGATTTTATCCGTTGTCATCTCATAAACCCCGGCCGGGTGATTGTTCTTAAAGAACGATCAGAGAAAAATGCAACAAATAAATAATCTGATGCATATCATAAACTTATAAACCTTTTGAAAAGGTATTGTTATTGGGATCCCAAGAGTAAATAAAACTCGATTTATGAATAAATCAACTTTCTCTAAATCAACTTTATAAGAGTCTGATATATCTAAAAGAGACACAAGTTTATGAAATGACTAAATCCATTGAAATGGAAGAAATCTCAACAGAGATACAAGAATATAGAAATTGAGAGAAATTCTATAAATCATACGGAGTATATGAAATGACTAAATCCATTGAAATGGAAGAAATCTCACTAGAGATACAAAAGTATAGAAATTGAGAGAATTTCTATAAGTCATATAAGAGAAATGTGGAATCATAAGGAAACAATCATTGATGATGTATTTTTATACACAGTAGCGCTACTGAAATTATAAAAGATAATTATGATATTCATAATATCAATGATTGTAGATAAAATGCATGATTGGCCTAGATGAAATAAGCAATTCAAGAAGAATTGACTTCATAAGCCAAAAAATAAAGTGTTTAGATCAATAGTACTCCAGACACCTGGAGATGTCAAATTAGTTGGATACTAATGGATCTTTATACGAAAATGTAATGAGAAAAACGAGATCGTGAGATATGATGCACGACTCGTAGTATGATGTTTCTTACAGAAACTTGGTATTCACTACTGATGAATACGACTACGTTGTTGATAAATTTGGCTGCCTTTAAAAGGCTTAAAATACGTTTTCAAAGACGTAGTAATCATTTATATATATGATTCACTCAATGCAGAAAGTTATAAATCTTGAAAGATTCAAAATGCTAGAAGTATGTAAATCGAGATCTCGTCATTTGTATTTGATGAACATACAAAAATCCTTATATGGATTAAAACAATATGAACGGATGTGGTACAACCGTCTCAGTTAATATCTGATAAAGATAAGGATATAATAATCATATTATATACTCATGTGTCTTCATAAAGAAATGAGAAAGAATATATTGTTTCAACCTGAAGATCGAGCATAGATTAAATGGAATGCTTGTCCATCAAACAGAATATGTTGAAAAGATTCTGAAAAGATTCCATATGGATATTACTTCACAAAAGCAAGTATTTGCTCATACTCCCACCAATCATTAAGATGTTATTGTATTTGATGAAATAAACATCAATATGCATCAGTTCTAGCAATCCAGAAGGTTGCTTCAAAAGAACTTTTATTAGGGGGAGCTTCTCATCAGGGGGAGCATCCCACCAGGGGGAGCATATCAGATAAAGTATATTAATTATTTGGGGCATATGTGCATTGTACTCTTTTTTCTTTCAATCAGGTTTTTCATCCCATTGGGTTTTCCTGATAAGGTTTTAATGAGACAATTCTATAAGCACACCCAAAATTATTTGATCCATAAATATTACATTTATCCAGTTGATCATCGTATATATGTTGACTTGATCAAAAGGATCATTGTAAATATTACTTTGATCTTGCTAATCATCGTAAATATTACTTTGATCCGGCAGATCAATGAATATCTTTGCTCAGGTTTTTATCCCACTTGGTTTTCCTTAGCAAAGTATAAATGTGAGAAATGTTTTGAAGAAAACAATAAATTTGGACATATGTACACTATACTCTTTTTCCCTTCGATCAGGTTTTATCCCACTGGGTTTTCCTGACAAGGTTTTTAATGAGATAGTTTTTAATGTCCAACCCCACTAGATCCAGAGAGATCATTGTATACATTTTTCTCGGATTTTATCCCATTGGGTTTTTCTTAGAAAATTAATACAAGTGGTATAAATCTAAGGGGGAGTGTTATAATATGTGGATTTTACCACATGTGTAATACATACAAGTATTACCCATTTATATTACACAAATATCTTCATCATCCACCGCCTCTCCACTTGCCATCATCATCACAATCACTTCCTTATTTGTCTATATATACACACTGTTCTCTTCATTTAAGAGTGAGTCTTTACAGAATATCAATACAAAAGCTTGCTCTCTCTCTCTCTCGTGTATCTCTCTCTTATTCATCTCTCACTTTGTTCTTCAATTTTTCTGCATTTATTCTATTCAATTACAACAATTTTGTTGTTATCTATAATTTTTTTTATATTTCGAATTGACATTGAATAACCATGATTACTTTAGATAAATATATTTTAACATATTATCTATTTATCCTATTTGATATCTAATTTTTTTAGAATGAATCAATTATAAGTATACTTAGCTTGGGATCTAAATTTGAATATTTCACTGCAACTAGTAATGTGAAGATATCTATACGCAACGCTAACTTGGTGGGTATCCTGCAAAGGAACATGCTTAATTTACGTTGTTTTTTACTCATATCATACTATGTGATAAAAATAATCAATGAGTTCGAAAATTTAATATCACTCTTTAAGGAATGAGTTTTAAGATTGTCATCAACTTAATAACTTAAGTTTTAATATAACCTAAAATGTGGATCCAACAAAAACACTTTTAAAACACACTCACTAAAATAAGTCTCTTGTTTTATTTTGTGTTTCCGAGACTTATTTTAGTGTTTCCGAAACTTATTTTGAATTTCCGAGAGATATAAGGTAGTTTTCGGGACTTATTAGGTATATTTACAATTTCCTAGATTTACTGGGTAAAATGAAATATTCCAAATTATTTTTTTGGTCATCTTCTTCATCAAGACCTTCATTGGAGGCCGATTTTGACCTCTCAGCCTCCAATGGAGGTCTTTCATCTCCATTAATGGGGGACATGATCAATGGAGATTTTTGAAAGAAAAAAAAAACTAAAAATGACACAAACGTAATAAAAGAAGGAGATTGAGGTATTTTAATTTATTGATACCATTTAAACTAGTAATACTCTCAAAATTCAAGATAAAAGGAGTGTTATTTCTCGGTTTTCACCATTTCACAATAATCAATTACTTATAATTTTATTTTACATAACATGATATGAATAAAAGATACACGATGATCCGATTTTTCTTGTCATGCAATACCCATTTTCATCCGACCTTTGGAGTTCCTCACAATTAATAAATGCCATGCCATGCCATTCCAATTATAGGTTGCATTATGTTATATGATAATTTAACATGTCAATTATAGGCTCCCCTGAGTCATCTCATGTGATCTCGACTCGAAGACATGCTTTATGGTTCCCAAATGTATTCCAGAGATTTCATTAGCTGAAAAGCTGTAAAATATATTTGATATTTATCAATTATCGAACATTTTTTTTTTCTTGACAAGCGGTACTACATACCACCTATATATGATTATGATCTATCTGTTAGAGAATCTCGTTATTCTGAATTACATATACGAACGAAATACAAATACAATATAAATTGTACGTTACAAACCCGGATTACAAATATAACAATCAGAAGATGAAATAAAAAATAAATTGTATAAATTGTAATCAACGTAAATTTCAATTCAAAACAAATCCAGAAATGAGGCCCGTGCTTCACACGGTATCCCTAAGATAAACTCGCATGTTAAACCGTATGTATTTTGACGTTTGTTTCCCATGATACAATAGTTCTACAATACGTTGATCGGTCATTATTTGTATATGTTTTTGATCCTCATCCCTCCAATCAATTGTTTGTTTCTCGAGCCATTTAGGTATTTAATTTGTGTTTGAGCATTTTCAGGTTGTTGGATCCAATCGATGTGTTTGGAGTATTTTAAAGGAAAAATGTGATTTTGGAAGATTTAAGGGACTTATGTGTAATTTACCTTCAACGCCACGCAAACCGCTTTGAAGGCCGCTGCCAATCAAGCTAGTGAATTTCCATAGCGCTCTCAAAATCAATGATTTCCGTTGTGGCTTTCAAAGCGGTATTCACAGCGGTTTCCTGAGACAGTGCAGGTCATTCGTGTTGCCAGGACCATATCTCTTAGCTCCGATTGAACTGGGTTGTATGCCACCTATTTATGGAAACCCCGAAAGTCTAGTTTTCCGGCACTTTTCGGATCACAATTTCAATATTCCTAGAAGAAGTTATGCCCGTTTTAGTACCCGATGGTCAGATCAGTCATAATTCCGTAAATAGTGACGAGATTTATTTTACAAGTTGTCGGAACGGGAAATATTACCTTATTGGCCATGCGTGGGAGTCTTGGAAAGTAAGTAGACAACTAATCCTTATCTTCCTTCAATAAGTAATCGATTTTAATGGATTAGGAAAGAAATAGAATTCCAAAAAGGCAAGTATTCTCAAAAGAGTTGATTTCATTGTTGGTTAAAGACTAGGTTTAACATCTAAAGCCTATTTAAACCCCTTTGAACCCTAATTTATGTAGAGACCCCGGATTACCGATCGCGCATAGGAAGAACTTTTAAAAAAAAATTATTTCAATGAAATACTGAAACTGCGACCAGTAAACCCTAGGATCTATTTTAAGGAACAGAAAAAACAAAAGAAATCGAAATCAAAACATAAAAGAGAAGAAAAGAAACAATTTTCTTCATACCTACGTAGGAGGCTCATTCTCTTTAATACGATCTGCTCCTGATTTGAACCACTTGATCTTCCTCGCTATCTCCCGGAACTGGTAACGGCGTGTGGACGTGTCACGGTAGTAAGGAACAATAGGAGAATACAGAGAGAAGAAGAAAAAAAAACAATTTTTTTTGGCCGAACCCTAGAACACTTCTAGGTTTTCTTTTCTTTTCTTTGAACGCTCAAAATGCTTTTGATTGTATGTTTTTAGTGTTGTCTTATAGTTTCCAAAAACATATATCATATTGTTATTGGTACAATTTGAGAAGATGGCACGTCAGCATAAAAAATCGCGTTATACGGAACAACAAGTGACGTGTCAACAAAAGTCGACTAAGTTAAGCCAATTTGAGATGACCAAAAAATAACTTCACAATGCTGATCAAAGTTACTAAGATGGTCGGGTGGGAAAAAACCGACCAAGGTAATTAGATTGATTAGGATGATAAGATTTGATCGGGAAATCCCAAGATGGTTAGATAAACCCAACTGGTCGGGTCTAGCTATCCGACCGAGTGTAGATCCCTAGTTGGAGGTAAAAGAGATCTAGTCGGGTTTGGAAGATGGTCGACTAAGCGACATGTGGATAATTTCCAGATGAGCTCGAATGCTTGACATGCCGGTAACATTGAATCACGACTCAAACACGCAAAGAAGAGTCTTCCTCAAATAAGGTCTCATGAAGCATACTCTGATAAGGAAACAAATTTCCTTAGAGTTATCAGAGTCTAGAATAAGTAAAAGACCTGATGTGATTAAAACACAAACAGTGAAAGACGGTAAAGAAGATCATTACGACTCCTATAAGTTAGGGTTGTTGGTATTTCATTAAAGGACAACCACTTTTCTTTTACTTGTATTCCAAGAATTAGGGTTCTATGTATGTATAAATAGACCCTAAAAACACCCAGTAAGGGTTGACGAGTTATTACATATTGGAGAAAGCAAGTAAGGTTGAGTGTGTAATATTTATTCTTGATAGTGGATTTCTTTCTTGCCGTCACCGGCAACCGTGGATGTTTCCCTACCTTGAGGTTTTACCACGAAAAATCTTGTTTGCTTGATCTTTTATTCATTATTTGATTGTTAGTTCAACATACTTTGTGTGACACGTGATCTATTTTACGAATTCTAAAAATCACCGTCAACATATATATATATATATATATATATATATTTTATATATATAACTAATTAATTAAATCTTTTAAGATATCTAATATCTTTAAAGATATTAATTATGTTTTTGATTTGAACTCAAACTCTTTAAATTCAAAGTTAAATATTTAATTTAATAAAATAAAATAATCATTTCATCTTATTTCATTCAAAATCAAACACCAATTAACACCTTCCATTTAGTGATTAATAACACAATTAAATAATCTTATTATTTAATTTATTCAATCACCATTATTCATTAGTTAAATAATCTCATTATTCAATTAATTCCCGAATAAATACGTGTCACTTTCGTAACACAATTAATTGGACAATCCAAGTAATTAACCGTGACCCTTGTTACCTAAAACGATCGGGCTAGCAAGGGGACCTAATGGACTCACAATATTTTGAGCTCCAATAATCCTTAGAAATAATTAATTAAACTCTTTAATTAATATTTCATGATTATTAACTCCGGTGTTATTCCACTAAAAACTTGTAGCTGCACTCTCTCAACTGTAGATGCTTTACACAAACCAATAACTTTCGAAATCCATCAATATAGCTATTACATATGGTATAATCCTCCATAAGTAGTTCATAATTAGAGCTGGGTCATAATGTCCGTTATACCCCTCTAATTATATCTTTCCATTAAGTACCATTGATTCTCTAAATGAACAATAAATCCTACATTCCTCACGGAATTAGGAGAGCGCTCATATTATTCAAACCCCGAATCAATCCTTAAGGGAACTACCGTCTACTTCTCGTAAGAAGGAGTGGATTCCACTATTCTGTACAAACCTTCCCAGCCACAAGCAAAACCGCTATCCCAACATATGGAGCATATTGATCGGGAATGCAACTACGACCTCACCCATGGTATATCAAAGATCACGATCTAACCTAAAGGAGTCGATAAGACACTCAGGATTAAGATCACCCACATAAAGCCATCGTTAGTTGATATATATGAATCTCATCATGTAACAGATCTTATTGAGAGATTCATATAGATCGTGGCCCAGTCCTATATGATCACATCATACAAGGTGCTTCCATTCTCATATTACCATATGAATGATTCAGGATAGGATCATCGTACACTACGACTGCAGCTGTAGATTAACAATAAATAAAGTACCCAGCCTTTTTTGCTATCTACGGACTCTTTAGATTGCTCGCTTCAAAATGAATCCGTCTGTATATGACAATCATATACTCAGTTTGAAATTACATCTGGAAACCTTAGATGTTAAATGCACAGGTTATACACAATATATGACATAAGAAGAATGAATTAAACTATTCTTTTATTTATGTTAACATTCCATTTACAAATTACCAGCTTTATGGTATAAACCCCAACAATCTCCCACTTGCACTAAAGCATGAGAGACATATCTTGTAACCCTAGACCTTCTAGGTGACCTGCAAACACTTTAGCCGGTAAGGTCTTCATAAATAGATCAACATGATTGTCCTGTGAGGCTATCTTGGTGACGATCACATCTTCTCTCTGCACTATCTCTCTAATGAGATGCTACTTTCTCTCTATATGCTTCCGTCTTTTGTGGCTTTTTGGTTCTTTGGAATTAGCTACAGCACCACTATTATCACAATAAAGTGTAATGGGCTTATCCAGATCTAGAACAACTTCCATATCACTCAAGAACTTGCGAAGCCAAACAGCCTCTTTAGCAGCTTCACAAGTGGCTACATATTCGGCTTCTATGGTGGAGTAAGAAATGCAAGACTGCTTTATACTTCTCCACACAATGGCTCCACCACACAGGGTGAATATTGATCCAGACGTGGATTCCCTAGATTCCATGTCTGACTGAAAATCAGAATCCGTGTATTCTAACAGGATCAAATCCTGTCCGGAATACATTAGCATATAGTTTCTCGTTCTCCAAAGATACTTGAGAATAGTCTTTACAGCAACCCAATGATCTAATCCTGGGTTGAACTGGTACATGCTGACTACTCCCACTGCATAGCAGATGTCCGGTCTCGTGCATAACATAGCATACATGAGACTATATATTGCTGATGCATATGGTACACGTCTCATATCCTCAACTTCTTGAGGCGTCTTAGGACACTATTCCTTAGACAAGTGAACCTCATGCTTAGAAGGTAAATTACCTTTCTTGGAGCTCTGTATCGAAAAACGCATAAGAATTTTATCGATATACGATGCCTGAGACAGTGCTATGAGTTTGTTCTTACGATCCCTTATAAGTTGGATCCCTAGAACATAACTCGCCTCTCCCAAATCTTTCATTTGGAATTGGCTAGCTAGCCAACCCTTTACATCAGACAACACTCCCACATCATTCCAAATGAGTAGGATGTCATCTACGCATAGGACCAAGAAAACTACTTTCTTGTCAATTTTCTTGTCAATGGTGCACTTATAGACACAAGGCTCATCGACGTTTTGCTCGAAGCCATAGGTTTGGATCATATCATCAAACCTTATGTTCCAAGATCTAGATTCTTGCTTAAGTCCATAGATGGACCTTTGCAGCTTGTAAACCTTTTGTTCTTGATCTGGAGATACGAATCCCTCTGGTTGCATCATATAGATGCTCTCGTCAAGATTACCATCCAAGAATGCAGTCTTGACGTCCATCTGCCAAATTTCATAATCGAAATAGGCAGTAATGGATATGAGAATCCTAATAGACTTAAACATGGCTACTGGCGAGAAAGACCCTTCATAATTGACCGCCTCTTTCTAGGTATAACCCTTGGCCACTAGCCTTGCCTTGAAGGTCTCTACCTTCCTGCCTATTCCTCTCTTTCTCTTGTAGATCCACTTACACCCTATGGGTTTTACCCCATCTAGGCAAGTCAACAAGTTCCTAGACTGAGTTAGAGTATATGGACTCTATCTCGAGATTCATGGCTTTAAGCCATTCCTCTTTATCAGGATCTTCCATTACATTCTTAAATATCAATGGATCATCCACACTATCAGCAGAGACTTTGTCCCTCACTTACACCCAAATAGCGTTTAGGATGTCTCATAAGTCACAACCCTCTCAGTAGGTCTAGGTGGTAGTGTATCCTGACTATGAATCATCTGACTCTCAGATGTAAATGGATCAACAACTCTTGTTGACTGAGTACTGGTCTCACCAGGCTCCAACTCATTCAATATAATTTTAGAACGAGGTTTATGGTCACCAATATAGCTATCCTCAAGAAACGTTGCATTTGTCGATACAAATACTTTGTTATCTTTAGGACTATAGAAGTATCCACCTCTGGTCCTCCTTGGAGTATCCTACAAACAAGCAGACCACAGACTTAGGATCTAGCTTTTCAGTTCAGTTCTTCAGTACGTGTGCTGGACACCCCCATACACGGAAATGTCACAAACTAACTTTTCAACCATTCCACAACTCTAGGGGAGTCTTAGGAACAGATTTGGATGGCATTACATTCAAAATGTATGCCGCTGTTTGTAACGCATATCCCCAAAATGAATTTGGTAATGATGAGAAACTAATTATAGATCTCACCATTTTCATTAGGGTTCTATTTCTCCTCTCCGCGACATCATTCTACTGAGGTGTGCCAGAAGTTGTGAGTTGGGACACTATCCCATACTTGACCATAAAGTCTTCAAATTCTTGGTGAAGATACTCACCTCCATGATCCGATCGTAGATTCTTGATAGTCTTTCCTAACTATTTCTCAACTTCAGCTTGGAATTCTTTAAACTTTTCAAATGTTTCCGACTTCGGTTGCATTAGGTAGACGTATCCGTATCTTGAGTAGTCATCTATAAAGGTGACATAATACTCATCTATAAAGGTGACATAATACTCATAACCACCCCTAGCTTTAACATTCATCGGTTCGTAGACGTCTGCATTTGTAAGCTCTAGCGGTTCTTTACTTCTAGGCTTTTTTTCCAGTAAAAGGTCTCTTAGTCATCTTACCTTCCAGACAAGATTCACAGATAGGTAAGGTGCCAACCTTTAACTCACTTAAAGATCTGTTTTTTACTAGTCTGTTCATCCGGTTAAGGTTAATATGACCAAGCCATATATGTCAGAGATACGTTTCTTTTTCAAGAGAAATCTTATGTCGTTTAGTTTTTGGTTTTTCAACCTTGAACATTTCGGTGTTGAGCAGTGTTATGTGTATTAACGGTCTTAACACATACAAATTGTTTTCATTAATTCCTACACAAATATTCAGACCATTCTTTGCAATAATAACTGATTTATTATCAAAAGAAACAGAATATAATTGTTATAACAACTTAGAAACGGAGTGTAAATCTAGGAATGAAAAACACATTGTCCAACAATATAAAATTATTATTACAGAAACGCAATCTAATTATGCCCACTGCTCCTGCCGACACGACATCCCTTGAACCCACACGTATAGAGAAGGCTCCCTCCTCAAGCTATGTCCAAGAATCAGTCCACTGCAAAGAAGAACAAACATGGTTAGTGGCTCCTGAATCAACTATTCAAGGTGAAGAATCATCTTCCACTAAACACGACTCAAGAACAAGTAAATCATATTTACCTTTTGTTTTCTTCTTCTTGGCTACCTCATCTAGATACTGAGGATAGTTCATCTTCCAGTGCCCGACCTTGTCGCAATGGAAACATTTTCCCTTGCCCTGGTCGGTGGAGGCGCCCTCCTTTTGCTTTAGGCTTTCTTGGGTTTGGGCTTACCCTTCGTCTTCCCAACATACCTCTTCTCCTTCTTATTATTTGAGGAATATGGTTCGGCAATATTTACCTCACCGGTCTTACTTTTACTGTCCTTAGTCAAAGACTCAAAAGTAGTGAGCTCATTGAGTAACTGAGTGAGACTGAACTTTAGCTTGTTCATCTCATAGTTACTCTTAAACTGATCGAAACTCTTCGGAAGAGTCATCAGTATGATGCTCACCTGACTGGGTTCATCAATAGCCCCGCCATTGATCTCTACCGTGTTAAAATAGGACATCATGTTCAGGACATGTTCCCGAACAGATGCGCCCTCTTTCACCAGAGCAAGCATTGCAGAACGAATAGCTTCAGTGCCGCTTTTGCTCAGAGGGCTGCCAGAACATAGCCTGCAATGACTCCATTATTTCAAATGGGGAAGTCATTGCTTCGTGCTTTGTGATAAGCACGTCTATCATACTAGCTAACATATATGTTCGAGTTTTCTTATCTGATTAGATCCATTTTTGATATGCCTCATGAACAGTTCGTGCGGCATTGGCAGTAAGAGCTGGAGGACATTCCTCCGTAAGCACAAACTTCAGGTCCTTAGTGACCAAAATTGCATTGATGTTGTGTTTCCGTTTAGTGTAGTTATCACCAGTTAATTTATCATTTGCAAGTATTTGTAAGAGTGCAATTAATCACTTTCGTAACACAATTAATTGGATAATCCAATTAATTAACCGTGACCCTTTTTACCTAAAACGATCGGGCTAGTAAGGGGACCTAATGGACTCACAATATTTTGAGCTTCAATAATCCTTAGAAATAATTAATTAAACTCTTTAATTAATATTCCATGATTATTAACTCCTGTGTTATTCCACTAAAAACCTGAAACTGTACTCTCTCAACTATAGATGTTTCTACACAAACCAATAACTTTCGGTGTCCGTCGTTGTAACTATTACATATGGAATAATCCTCCACAAGTAGTTCATAATTAGAGCTGGGTCATAATGTCCGTTCTACCCCTCTAATTATATTTCCATTAAGTACCATTGATTCTCTAATGAACAATAAATCCTACATTCCTCACGGAATTAGGAGAGCGCTCATATTGTTCAAGCCCTGAATCAACCCTTAAGGGAACTACCATCTACTTCTAGCAAGAAGGAGTGAATTCCAATATTGTATACAAACCTTCCCAGCCACAAGTCAAACTGTGATCCCAACATACGGAGCATATTGATGGGGAATGCAACTCCGACCTCACCCATGGTATATCAAAGACCATGATCTAACCCGAATGAGTCATAAGACACTTAGGATTAAGATCACCCACATATAGCCATCATTAGCTGATATATATGAATCATCATGTAACGGATCTTATTGAGAGGTTCATATAAATCGTGGCCCAGTCCTATATGATCACATCATACAAAGTGCCTCCATTCTCATATCACCATATAAATGATCCAAGATAGGGTCACCGTACACTACGAAATAGACCACAGCTGTAGATTAACCACAAATAAAGTACCTAGCTTTATTTGCTATCTATGGACTCTTTAGATTGCTCGTTTCAAAATGAATCCATCTGTATATGACAATCATATACTCATTTTGAAATTACATCCTGCAATCTTGGAATGTTAAATGCACATGTTGTACACAATATATGACATGAGAAGAATGAATTAAACTATTCTTTTATTTATGTTAACATTCCATTTACAAATTACAAGTTTTAGGGCATAATCTCCAACAATTTCGAGAGAGATCAGTCAAGGGAGGTCACAAGCCACCAAGGGGATCGTCCCATATCACACCACCACCATTGTTGCACTTGGAAGCTTGAAGAAGACATTCATGGGTTTTATCAACTCTTTCTCTTCTCTTGCTATTCTTTTCATGTGTAATTAATTCCATACTAGGGAATCGATGTGAACTTATGTGATGCTCTTATTTTGATTTAATTCTATATTTATTCATCAATTCGAATTTAGATTTGTTCAATTCATTATATGTATTAATTCTTGACTTGTGTTGATCTATGGAAATTAATTGATACTTGTCTAGGTTTTTGATAATTTATTAATTGAGAGTGGAAATAGAGGGTTTTAGCACTTTTTTGAGTTGGTGTTGCACGTGAGGCACCACTTTAATAACTTAAGTTTAAAAGGCACCAAAGTAAGTGAATTCCAAAAATGCTCTTAATGTACACAATTTTTAATTATTTGTTTGACTTTAACTTTTGGAAGACACTTTGAAGTTGTCTGAGATCTACTTCTCTCTAACTATCTTAAAGTGAAAAGCTCTGTAAATTGAAATCGAAGTTCGACGTTCATATAGTTACATAGGATCACTCATCTTATCAGTTTCCTATCTTAGTTTTTTAAAACTGTCCGAGCCTTTTAAATTGTTGTCCGAGCTTTTTTGGTTAGGGTTTTAATTTATGAAGAATTTGTGTATAAGACGATGAAGATCTGGGTTTCAGAGACTTTTAACATTGTGTCCGAGCCTTTTGTAAAACTGTCCGAGCTTTTTTCAAGAATATTAGTTTTGTCAATTTTGAATCTCCGAGCCTTTTTAATGAGTCTCCGAGCTTTTTCATAAACTGTCCATGCCTTTTGTATGAACTTTAAACTTTTTTATGCCCGAGCCTTTGTTAGTTGTATCCGAGCCTTTTGAGTAAATGTCTGAGACTTTGTATAAAGTGTTCGAGCCTTTGTGAGTTATTTCCGAACCTTATGAACAATCATTTTTTTTTTTGTTAATTTTGTATCTCCGAGACTCTCTATAAAGTGTATGAGCCTTTTAAAGAAGTGTCTGAGCCTTTTAGAAAACTGTTCGAGCCTTTTAGATAACTGCCCGAGCTTTTTAGATAACTCACCGAGCTTTTTAGATAACTGCCCGAGCATGTTAAATAAGTGTCCGAGACTTTTCAATAAGTATCCGAGCCTTTTGTATTTGGGTTTTAAATTGAAAAAAAAAAAAGACCGCCGACCCCCGAGTACATTAGCGTAGAGCCACTCCGTTACTGTTCGAGTGATTGCCTGTGTTTCAACTGGATTTTCTCTCTCTACTTCACAACTCTGTCATTGTAAACTGAATGAAAGAAATCTATTGTGGAACAACTTGGGGGTATTTTTGTCCGTTCACCATAATATGTGTCTTTTAAACATAAGTTATTAAAACAGTTACAATGTTAAAAAGCCACCTCAAAAAGGTGTCATTTAATTTTTGAACCCTTAATTGAGATTGCGCTATAGGAATATAGGTAGTCTTAATTATTTTTCAATTGAATGAGTATAATTATATTGTTCTCGACATACGAATATGTGAGATGATTTTGGTTATTGCTCACACCTTCGACAAGGGTGAGTAACGGTTGAGAACACGTGGTTAAATCCGTCAAGAATAACGGTAATATCAAAATTAAGATGAGAATGAACCTTAAATTGGATTGAATCTTGTTAATGGAATTAATTGATGAACATTGAGTATTACATATGTGGAGCATCGGTTACCTGGTCTTTCTTTTCTTTATCGCAAACACCAATTTTTTTAATGGTGTTCTTCGTTTTGAATAATTTAATTTTAGTTTAATTAATTCTCAACAATCTTTTGATTACTCTTAGTTTAACTTTAATTAGAATTAGTTTTAATCGGTAAATTATTTTTTCTTGTATGAACGATCTCTACTGACTACTGTACTTATCTCACGATTCGTACACTTGCGAGTTCAATTTTATAACACGATTTAAAACATCATACGTCTTTAACAACACGACTATATAGCGAACTAGAATTTTAGGTTTGAACTTACCACACCAAAAAAAATTACCAACTCTAATTCAAGAATACAACGTGTTCCGGACAGGAGAGGAGAATTATTGCCTTGCTTAATTTGTGTGCTTAAACTGAAGAATATCAAAAATGTTTTACACGTGTGAAATCAAACTTTTGCTCTCCGCCTACATAATATTCATCTCCCGGGAAGGTTCGTAATAAAGCTCTTCATAGTTCATAATAAAAAATGTAGTAGGTATACATGGGATAAATTAATGAGAAGAGAAATCTCACAAATCGTTCATAGTTGATATAAAAAATATATTAGTCTATTTTTGCTCACCCCTATAAAGGGGAGAAGACTTTTGCTTATCTCCATGATGGGGTGAGCATTACCTCCTCCTCAATAAATGATATGTGTCTAAATAAGAGTATTTTTGTTTAAAAACTTTCATATGTTTGGATAAAACTACCATTTCCCTAAATACAGTGTCATTTATTGGGGAGGGGGTAATGCTCACCCCCCTTTATAGAGTCCTATTTTTGCTCACCCCTGTGAAGGGGGTGAGTATTACCCCCTTCCCAATACATGACACATGTCTAGGAAAATGGTAGTTTTATTCAAACATATGAGAGTTTTTAGATAAAAATTCTCTTATTTGAACATATATCATTTATTGAGGAGGGGTAATACTCACCCATCATGGGTCAGCAAAGGTCTTCTCAAAATATATAAATAATTAAATACCAGTGCTAGTTGCTTACGGCAAATTAGAAAATATTCTTTTTCTTTCTCGTACTTTAAGGATTAAAATATAATAAAGTAATTGTTGCAAATTGCTTCCTCTAAAAGACAAAATAATACCCTTCAAAAAAGAGAAGAAAAGAGAAAATAATAACTAGTATAGTAATTAACGAGTATGCTTTGGATTATTCTGTATGTATAAATTTAGTTCTCCTATATATACAAATTTACTCGTACGTAATTAATCTCCATGATCTAGACCACCGATATATCTTACTTTACAATTTAGATTGACATTTATAGTCTATAAGTAAGAGATCGATGCACCATAAGGGAATGTTCAATGATTCTTTAATTATTTAAAAGGAAATAATAACATATTTTCCTTTAAAATGATTTAAATACCTTTTTTAATTGATAGCTGATTTCAATATCTTTATTGTGGAATAATTGCTATCTTTTTATATAAATAAAAGCTGCTAAAGAGTCAACAGACTTTTCAAAATAAAAATAAAAATTAAAACTAAAAGATCATCTGTCACATTTCACATACCGACATAGGGTCAAGGTCTTTCACATTTAGATGTAAAATGAAAGAAGAAAGCTTGTGGACTACGCCCAGCAATGATCAACTCAACAATTAATATGTGGAGCCACATAGGTCTAGCGTATTTCCTAGAATAAGCGTGAAATCAATATGTGGGTGGCGTTCAAACTGCTTTTAGAATTTAGAGTGATATTAAACTATTGTATGTACACGTCTTGACTAGCTATAAATACATGCAAACTCTTCATGTAACCGCACACCAACTTGAGAAAGAATTTGTATCCAAAAAAAAAAAAAAACAAAAAACTTTAGAAAGAATCAAGAAAATGGAATTAAGAAAGAATTTTTCCCTCATCATCATTTCGGCCTTTCTCTTAGTTTTGATCCTACAATGCTTCCCAACATGCCTTGCTGCAAGATATTTAGCAGATAGTCCTCAATCCGGTATGTATACTTTTTTATTTCTCTCTTTTTCCCGTTATATATGCATAATTTTATTTTTATTATTTTATTGTAAGTTGTTAAGAGTACTTAAATACTTATTTGTAAGTTAACAAATTGTTTTATCCAACGGTTATCAGCATCAATTTACCGGAGGTTTATGGTTTTAGTGTCTCACTTGAATCTGCATCTAATATCTGAATTTACATATGTATTTTAACTTGATCTACCTAATAAGATCATTGTCTATTTGTCTTGGACATAAGGGATATATTGATTGCTTAATATCAATTTTTGGGCCAGCAGGTAACAGCGAGCTTAATAAATTTTTTGAGTCCAGAAGTAATTTTACCATGATAATTATATAGTTAGTAGTTTAAGTAACTGTTATTGATAAATAGAATATGTTAATATATATATATATATATATATATATATATCAAAAACAGTTTATAATTGTAAATTGTAATATATATCATGTGATTTGAATGTTGAAGCAGATCAAAGCAAAAGCGGCGTGGATCCTAGTCGACTGAAGCACGATGGTTCAGCAAACGGTGGGAGTGCTCCAGCAAATGGAGAGGTTGAAATGCCTCCAACCTCATTTTATAAAAGTACTTCTTCAACAAAGAGAGACTCAAGTCAAACTGTCACAACTAGTCATAATGGGGTTAAAAATAGTACTACTACAACAAGCCACGACGAGCAAAATCAGACGAACTGGAATGGCAAAACATCTGAAAGTGGCAGTAGTAGTGTTAATGTTACTACTAATGGAAATGGTGGTAGTGGTGGACAAGTCTCCAGCCCGACCCCGAACGCCGTGTATGAGCCACCTCCCTTCAACTTTCCTCCGTTTCCCCCTTTTCCCTAATCCATAGAATATTATGTGTGCTTGCTGGTCAGCTTCAACTTGGATTTTTTGGTTTCTTATATTTCATAATTTCTCAATTATATGCTTGATACGTGTATTTGATGTAATAAACTTGGAAGCTAGTTGAAACCGGCCGCCTTGGCTATTCTGTCTGTCTTTAGTTTAATTTGCTTATGAGAGAGAAGGATAATTTTATTTTTTGTGATTCAAATTCTATTATAATATGTTAATGATTGAGTTTGGAGGAGATCCAAAACATTGATTGAGCTGGAAGATATCCAAATTAAAACCGAGTTCAGACCATATGTATCAATGATTGGGTCTGGATGTGATCCAGCAAAATGAAAGCTTGGAGGTGATCATTTAGAAATATGATTGAAATTTTGCATACGCTAGTAAGAAACAAACGATCAATGTCGTCGTCGTCTGCGATGGCAAACAGCGGCTCAAATGGTTTATCAAAGGAGGGTTTGTTTATGGGATCAAACCGCTGGTTTCATGTTAAATATAAGAGAGAAGAATAATTTTATTATTTGTGATTCAAATTCTATTATGTGGGAATATAAACCTATTTATAGACATATCAAACCGAAAAATATAAAATAATACGGAAATAATTCAAATTCAAATAAAAAATAATAGATAATAATTGTTGAGAGGATACAGAAGTATTAACAAAAAAGAAAAGCAAAGACTTACCAAAAATCAAGGAGATACAGCTCAAGGGAAACATAAAGGAAAATACTTCATTGAGTTTGATATGAACGTTGAAACTACTTAAATCATATAATCTAATATGAATAACTAATAATGTACCGTAAATTATGATTTAATCAGTGGTACTGTATTGCTTGTAAGACTTCACTGGAGACGACAAAGCATGCTCTGTGGGATTGTAAAAAACTGAAACACATTAGTTATGAGTGATCCTATTTGAAGCCTGCCATTAGAGGTAACCCTGCCAGTTTTTTTTGATTTTGCACTTATGTGGTTCTCTCTTGTGAATGGAGAGGAGAAGGAGATCTTTTGTGTTCTCATTTGGAAGATCCGGTGTTGCTGCAATTCTCACTTACATGGCTACTATGATATGATTGACATTTCTGAAGTTCTTTACTGGTGCAAGAATTTCCTGGCTGAGTTTCAAAGTAACAGTCTCGGAAAGATTCAGTTAACCCCATTTGGGTGTTCATTGGGTCTCGCCTGACAGAGGTAAGTTCAAATTGAACTCTGCTGCTACTAGGGATAATATTGGTGAGAAGATTGGCATTGGTGCTGTTGTTAGAGATTCTGAAGGGCATGTGCTTGCTTGTTGCTAGCTCTCAGAGTTTTGTGGCCAACTATTGTACCAGAGCTTCTTATCTGATTGCAATCTAAAAAGATCTACAATTTGGCATTATATATATATATATATATATTAAACATTCAGTGGAGGAAATAAAGAATATTAAAGTATGAGTCAATGGCAATTTTAATACCTTAAAACGGTTTTAAAAATCAAAATTAAAAATTTGTATTAATTTAGAACCAATTAATAACAAATTTATAGCAAAACCGGGTTTAGTCACGGGTGTACACCCGCGGTTCAAACCGTATAAAAGTCGTTGAACCCGCACTCCTCCTGCATGCGAAAAGAGTCTATAGACTACACTTGCTTGCAAGCTTCTACACGAGTAATCCAATATATCCTTGACTAGGTATACGTTTCCTAGAAAAATTTGAGACTTATTATTTTCTAATTCAATAGGTGCACTTTGAGTATCAATTTCTCATTTACTCGTTTATCATTTTTCCAACACTAACCAATGCAGTTTCTTCAAATTTGTTTTATTTATTTGTGTTTTTCCAGACGGGGAGCCAAGCCAGCTCCATGAGAATCGAACATGGTGTTGGAAATTTAGGGTCTGAAAGAGAGAATAGCCGCAAACAAAAACGGTAAGAATGTGGAAAAAAAATGATTATAAGACTTCAAGGCTCGGAATTCGATTCTTTCAGACAATAATTCTCCTCTTTCCTGTAAAACGGCGAGTACACAATGGGTTTGAGAATTTTGCCGTCAGGATTTAATGAAGCCTAATAATCTTATTATTGATTTCAAGTTATGTACGACAAGAATCAACCACTTAGAACACTCTTAATAATAATCTAGATAATGCCTGAGAGAATAGAAGAAAAGAAAGAGAGTTTAAAATGGTAGAGAATTAATGTATGTTGTTGTTGTTCAAAGACAAACTATACCTCTGTATTTAAATTATTTTCATAAACGGTTGTATCTCTTCATAAAAGTTGTATCTTTACACAGTAAAAATTATGTCTTTTCATATTAAAAGTAGTGTCTTTACACAATAAAAAATTTGTGTCTTTACAAATAAGAGTTGTGTCTTTTGTAATTAGTCACAACATTTTGTTTTAAATTAAATGAAAATTCCAACACATGGCATAATCAAGAATATCTCCAGCTGAGTGTGAACCGTGAAGAGAAAGATGTTGGAACATCGGATATATACTCATCCAATATATATACAATAATTATTATGTATATATAATAAATATACACATTTAACAAATTTTATTATATTGATTTCTTCATGAATCATGAATACAAGATATATATTATATGAGTCATACTACCTTACTGGTATTTAATAACTACCATTAGATTGGATAAAAACAAATCCAATGGATGATATTAAAATTTGAAATTAATATATTTTATTACAGTAAAATCTTGTAACATTTTCAACAGGTTTCTTTTTTTTTTCAAAGTATATCAGGTAATAAAAGATATAAATTTGTTTTATTTTATTGAAAAAGGATTTAAATTACTTTAAAAAAAGATTTAAATGTTAATAAACAACTAATAAATAATTAATTAGTAGAAAGAAATAATTATATTAAATAATTATAATTTATATGTTATTTATTACTAGACGATACAATCATACGTCTATTATAAGAAATTACATTAAATAATTATAGTTCTTAGTTAATTCATAGATTGTCACTGATATCATAATAACAATGGTATTATTCTAAAAAAACAATAATCTTATAAAAAAAACAATAATCTTATAAAAAAAAACACCATATTAAGAACAATAACACTTTGTTAATTCATATCTTAGCACTTTTGTTACACTAATAATAGTATTAATAGTAACTAATCATCTCCTAACACAAAATAAGATATATCATCGGTGAAAATGATCTATAACAATAATTTCGTCCATATGATATAGTAAAAATATTACAATAATGTATATAATAGAATAATATATGAATTTAAATATAAATTTATTGATAATTTCTTATAAATAATAACGCGATACACAAATTCACCACATACAATAAGTAATATACATATTAAAAATACAATATTGAATAAATAATAAAAAATTAATAACTAGAGTGACATAAATTTTATTAATTAGTTATAATTTATCTTTATTTAATAGCTAGACACTACTAACAGTAGCATTGATAATAACAATTTCAATGAGATCTATTAGCCTCATAAAATTTTAGCAATGTGAAACTATGTAAATGAAATAAAGTCAAAATATTTATATTGGATATATTTTCTTTATATTTATATTGGATATAATTTGACAATGTAAATAAATTATTTTGTTAGTACTCATTTTTTTTTTGAAGTATTACAAGAACTATTACAATAGGAATATGCTGGGATCAAACAATACATATGCGGTCCAGATACAATTCTTCACACATGCTTGTAAAATGCATCATGGTGAGATTTGAACCCTTCACCACTTATGTGAAATGGAGATACATTACAAACTATGTTATAAAAAATGAATTGTTAAATAAAAACAAAGAAACTTACATTATAAATTTAAAATATTAATTAGAACTTATAAATATTATTGCTTTACTTCTATTTGATAAAAACATAATAACATTATTTTATACAACGTGAAATTGTTATCATAAATAATATGTTTACAATTGTATGCAAAACATGTTACATGGTATGATTATATATATATATATATATATATATATATATATATATATATATATAAAATGTGATGTTAACATTCTATTACAAAGTTGTTACAATGTATATGTTAATTGTTACATTTTACGGCATATTTGTTACAACGTTAAATCGTTACTACATACATCTTAATTATAATTTTTATGTAAAACTTGTTACACGGTACGAATATTTTGTTATCCATATAAAATGAGTTGTTACATGATACGACAATGTTGTTACAGCCTACAACTTTTTCGTTACGCATCAAACCAACGTGTAATTGTTACCATAAATATTTTAATTACAACTTTCTATGTGAAACTTGTTACAAGGCACATATATTTAGTTACCCATATAAATCGAGTTGTTACATGCTACGTACAAAGTTGTTACAAGCAGGGGCGGACCCACATAGAGACCAGGTGGGGCCTGTGCCCCACCTCAAATTTTCAAAAAAAAAAAATCATTTTATGTTTATATATATATCATAAATAACACAACATGATATATGTTGTTACACATCACTGCTGGTTTATTATCTTCATTTCATTAGTTTTAGTCATTGGTTCAATTCTCACCATAAGCAAAACAAATACCTTTTAATATCTATTTTTATTTTACACTCGTTTCCAATTTCTTTATCAAATTTCCATTTTTTTCTACAGCAGAATAATTCATTTTCTTTTTCCCCTCATTGTTAAATTCTTAAATACCCTTAATTTGTGGTTTACTTAATTCAATTTAATTATATAGTAAGTTATCTTATCTATTATTATTCTGAAATTTTCTCATTTCTAATATTTTTAGTTTGACATACCTAATATATCCAATCAATAACCCTAAAATCTCAAATTTAAATTTATTATATTAAAGTAGTTCATCTATTATTATGATTCATTTTATTTTATCCTTTATATTTTTCTTTATTTTATTATTCTAATTTATTTAGAATCAATAATTAGAAAACTAAAAAATTCAAAAACATTTCTAGTAATATTTATTAATCAATTATTTTTGTATAAATTTAAAGTGAATTCATTATAAATACAAAACAAAATTTTTTTATTATAAACTATATTTTAATTTTTTTTACGAATAAATACTATAATTTTTCATTGTTCATGTTGTTTTTCTTGTTATTGTTTATTTTTTTAATATTTTGTTTCTTGTTTTTAGTTCTTTTAAATGTAAAATTATGTAATTCATTTTGAGTAAGTATTCTATTTTTTTATTAAAAATTCATTATACCATCAATTTTTATATAAAAAAAACACATTTTATTATGATTTTAAATTTTCATTAATTTTTTTAAAAATAATTGTTTTTTTGTTCAAGTGCCCCACCTCGTTAAAATTTCTGGGTCCGCCACTGGTTACAAGCTACGACTTTATTATTGCACATCATGTCAGATTTGTTACAATATTAAATCGTTACCACATACATCTTAATTACAATTTTTTAATGTAAAACTTGTTACATAATATGAATATTTTGTTACTCATATAAATTGAGTTGTTACATGATACGATAACGTTGTTATAACCTACAATGTTGTCGTTACATATCAAATCAAAGTAAAATTGTTACCACAAAAGTTTTACTGCAACTTTCTACGTCAAATTTGTTATAAAACACACATATTTTGTTACCCATATAAACCGAGTTGTTACATGTTACCATAAAGTTGTAATGAGTTATGATTTTATTGTTACATATCACTTAAAATATGTTATAACGTTGAAATTGTTACCCACACCACACATATAAATTACAGCTTTTTATTCAAAATTTATTACGTTGAACAAAAATTATGTTACATGTAATTTATCATATAAAAACAATAAAAATATTATAAAAATTAAATCAAATAAATGTTAATTTCAAAATATAATACGTCAAAAATAGTTTAAAAATTAAACAAAAAATCTTTTTTTAATTATTTTTTTGAAATAATAATAATTTTAAATATAAAAAATAATTTTAACTATTTTAAATCTATTATATTATAAATGTTTAATTAAATTAAATACAAATTCAAATAATAAAAAATATCATACGTTTATTTAAATCATAGAAGATTATTGTGAGGATATTTATAATCCTCATCTAATTATCATTTAAAATTATTTAATACAATTATATTAAATCAGATTATTACGCTTTATAATAAATTTAAAAAATATATAAAATAAAATAACTTGAAAGTAACTGATTAACTGGTTATAACCAGTTACTTCATATTTTTAAAGTGTTTGGCTGCCACATATATTGAATAAATCTTGTAATAAAATTCCAATAACGTTATTGAGATTTAATCTCCCAACAATGTAGCTATACCCATATTATATATAATCTTGGACAAAAGTTGGTCTTGAATCCTTCAAAAAAAAAAAAATTCGTTACAGTAAGTAAACCTCTCATCACTCTAATATGAATAAGAATTAAAATCAAAATCAATGAGTAATAGAAAGAGCCTTTATCAACTAAATTATATCTATTATGTACTCACATTGTTTTGGGGAAATATTTGAGTCCGTCCTATAAGCGTTTTTCAGTAGCTGTTTTTTAAAAATAAAAATGAAAATGAAAACAGTGTATTTGGTTTCATTTTCAAATTCTGTAAACACGTCTAGTAGAACATACTGAAAACTGTATTCTAAAATTAAAAACAGAAAAAAACGCGTCTGGTAAGGTTAATCGAAAAATATAAAAATTTATTAATTTTTCAATTATTTTTTCTATTGTAATTTTTTAATTTGAATAAAAAATGAGTCAATAATTCATCTAATTATCAACTATGCCATCAAAAAAAGTTCTTTATATACCCATTTTAAAATTTTACAAATAAATTATTAGCCACTTTATTCCCATCATTTTTCATCTAAACCCATTTCATTACTTTTGATACGTAATGTTGCTTGAGAATTAGGATTTAGTAAAAATAATTCAATATTGGTATCTCATCTATTTCTTGTAATTGCAATCCCAACTCGTTCAATAAATAGTATATCTCTAGTTTTGGGATGCAATCTTCCACCTGCTACATACTCATGAACTTCACCATTCACCTCTATCAAACTACACCCTGGTCTTTCTCTATCTTCTTTTCCTTCATCAAGAGCCTCTCCTCCATTGCTTCCTCAAACCGATGGGAAGCAACGTAAATATTAGACATGAGCACAAAACTACAGCTTCCATTTTTATCCAACTCCATTATATGCTTCGCTGCCTGCTTAGGCAGATCAACATTTCCATGCTTCCTACAAGCTGAGAGCCTTTACAGACTATCCAACATGACAATCCTTTCTTTAGGACAGACTCAAACACTTGAAGAGCCTTTACAGGACAACCACACTTGCAATACATGTCTATAATTGCAGTAACAACTATAGAATTCAAGTCAAAATTATTCTTGCTCAAAAAAGCATGAAGCCACTCTCCTCGTCTGATTGCTCCTAGTTTAGCACAAGCATTTAACAAGCTCACCATTGTAAACTCACTTGGCCTAATCTTGTGCTTCTGCATTTCACCAAAAAGCTCCAATGCCTCCTTAAACTTGCCATTCCTAACATACCCACTAATCATAGAGTTTCATGAAATTGTATTTCTAAAAACCATTTTATCAAACAGTTTTCCTGACTGATCAATTTCCCCACATTTAGCAAGCCCCATAATCATTGAATTCCAAGCAACCAAATCAAACTCCATATCTTCATGATCAAATACCCTTCTTGCTTCACTCAAAAACCCACAATTAGCATACATGTAAATGATACTGTTACGTATAAACCGATCAAATTGAATTCCAAGTTTAATAACTCTGCCATGAAGCTGAGCTCCAAAATTGGCCATACCCTTCTGAGCATATGCCTTGAAAACTGAAGGATAAATCGACCTTTGTGGTTCCACAGATGAAGTAACCAACATATCAAATTTTTTTTTTTTTTTACAAAAGCAACAGATAGAATTTCAATTTTTTTTGACAAAAGCAACACATAAACACAAAACAGAGTAAAAGAAACTCATCAGGAAACTCATCGGCGGCACCAAGGCCGGCACCGATCTAGCATCAGATCGGAGAAGAAGAAAAAGAAGAAGAAAAGAAGAAGAAGAAGAAGACTAACAACGAAGAAGAGAGAAACAGAGGAAGAAGAAGAGTAGATCGGCGAGCGGCGAGCCGCGGATGGAGCAGATCGGCAGCGAGCGAGAGCTGTCAATGAAGGAAGAAAGAAGATGAAGAAGAAGATGGGGATGGGAAAAGAAGACTACTAATGAAGATCGGCGAAGGAAGAAGAAGAAGAAAGAAAGAAGATGATGATGGTCAGCCGGCGGCGGTGAGCAGATCGGCGGCAGCTGTGATGGACGAAGGAAGCAAGAAGATGGAGATGAGAAAGATAGAGGATTATGTCTGGTGGATGAGAAAAAAGAAAAAAAAATTGTTAATTTTTTTTGAAAAATGAAAAACAAGTTTTTTTTTCAAATACTTCACTGTTAATATTAGTTTTGTTTTTCATTTTTTTCAGGTTTTTTAAAAATAAAATGAAAAACGGTTAATGAACGCGAATTCGAAATTATTTTTGGAAAACAAAAACCTAAACGGCCTGAAAAACAGCTGCAAGACGGGGCTATAATATTACCCTGCGGTTTGAAATATTCTACAAAGAGTAAATATTATACAATTCAAAAAATTAACCCAAATGATGTTGCAAATGAGTTGTTATCACCATAAATGATATGGTAAATACAAAGCACTTATCATATTATTTGGTTTGGCTTTTAGACTAAATTTTGGATTGACTATCATAGTGTTCTACAAAATACACCTCTTGGTTTCATTTTTCTCCATTTTTCTTAACTCCTCTAAGGGTTTAGGTCCAGTTTAAGGATGCTTATCAAGCTGCTTTTGGAGCCAAAAGTGCTTCTGAAGTAGGCTTAGGGTATTTGGTAAATTTTGAAGTGTGTTTGGTCTATTTTGGCTTCCCCCACAATAGAAATTGAGAAGCTACTTTTTGATGCTTTTAGAAACCAGCTTCCTAGGAAGTAGAAATGATTCCTATTTTACCCCTTGCCTTTCATGGAATTTACCAAATAACAAAACCCAAATCAATCAGCATCATCAAACATTGGCAAGCCAAACCAAATCATCATCATCATTCAGATTAGATTCATCATCATCAAACCAAATGAAACTCAAATCAATCAACATCATTTAGATTCAAAACCAAATCAAACCCAAGCCAAACCATCATCATCAAACCAAATCCAAATTCAACCTCATCCAGAAACGAAGCAAATCGAAGAAGATTTTGATAATAAATAAAAAAGTCACTGTCATCTAAAAACCAAGCAAACCAAGCCAAAAATATTCTGGAAAACCCTCTCCTCTTTGGTGGCATGGTTGTGTTGGTGGGATGGTAAACTTGAGGTCACTTGTGGTGCACCTCTGAGAGAGATTTCGAACACTCAACAGAAGGAGAAACTTCAACACTTCTTATTTCTCTCTCCATATTAACTTACATCACTCCACACATTTTACAACACAATCTTAATCCCTTTATACAGGGAAATGAGATGAGATAAAACAAAGGAAATAAATGCAAACAATAAACCGAAATCAAAGTTTCAGTTGTTTGATGGCAGTTGGGAGGTTGGGAGGTGGCTGGGAGGTTGGGAGGTGGCTGGTTTGAAGGATTCTAGAAGGTGATTGGAGGTTAAAGGTTGCTGGTTGGCTGGAGGCCAAGTTTAACTTTTAACATCGCCCCTTAAACTTGACTCTCCATGTTTCGCCATATCGAACATTGTCTTTAGTCTTGAAAACTAGACATGACGCCGGTTCGGTTCCACGGTTCCGGTCCGGTTCCACCGGTTCCGTCGGTTCGGAACCGGTTTTTTAATATTTTTTTTTTAAACCCAAAATCCCATATGACCAATCAATCCCTACACCTAAATACCCAATCAAACCCAACGTTTGAAATACCCAAAATCCCAAAACCTAACCCAAAATTTTCAACCCCTAATCACCTTCATCGATTCAAACACACACACACAACCACAACAAATCCAAAATCACACACACACACACAACCCCACAAACCAAAATCCATTAGATGGAAGATTCGAAGAGATCGAAGAGAGAGAGAGAGAGAGAGAAAGAAAGGAGATCAGAAATATTGGTTACTCGGTACCGGTGAAGAGTCGAACAGATCGGCAGTCGGCAACGGCAAGTCGGTAAGAAGAAGAAGGAAAGAAGGAAAGAAGGAAAGAGAAAAAGAAAGAAAGAAAGAGATGAGAATGTGAGAGATGGCATCGGCATAAAGAAGAAGGAAAGAGAAAAAGAGAGAAAGAGAGAAAGAATGAGAGAGTGAGAGACCTGGGAGAGTGAGAAAGTGAGAAAAAAAAAGTAAAAGAGAGTAGGCTGTAGGCATGGGTATGGGTAATTGGTAGTGGGTAGGGTAGTGGGTAGTGGGTAGTGGGTTTAAAAAAAATTAAAAAATATATTTATTGGAACCGCCGGTTCAAACCGGAATCGAAACCGCCGGTTCCAGTCCGGTTCTAACCGGATGGTTCCTCAAAATTAAGAACCGCAACCGGAACCGATTTTTCCTGTTTCGGTTTCAATTTTTTTATTTGGACTGTTCCGGTTCGGTTCTCCTGGTTCGAACCGAACCGGCGTCATGTCTATTGAAAACACGTCATGTTTGAGTGGCTTGGTGAAAATATCAGCAGCTTGATCATATGTCCTGCAAGAGACTAGTTCCACCTATTTATCCTTCACATGCTCTCTGATGAAATGATACCGCGTATCAATATCTTTGCTTCTTTCATGGACTACTGGATTCTTTGCTAGTGCAATTGTTGACTGATTGTCGATGTAGGCCTATGTGGGATTAACTTGTGGAAATCCCAAGTACTGCAACACATTTCTGATCCAGATACCATGACAAACAGCTGAGCAGGCAACAACGTACTCAGTTTCACATGATGACAGTGTCACATGGCTTGCGTTTTGGATGACCATATGAACGTTGTATCTCTCATAAAAAACGTAAAGCCTGTCGTGCTTTTACGTTCATCCAGATCTCTTCCCCAATCACTATTCGGATAGCCAATCAACCTACAATCTTCACTTTCTGTATACAATATACCATTATTAATAGTACTTTTTATGTAACAGAGTATTCTCTTTGCTGCATTCAGGTGAGACTTGTCAAGAGTCTCCATGTATCTGCTGACTAGTCCAACTCAATAGAGTATATCTGGCCCGGTACACGTCAAGTATCTCAGGCTTCCAACCAAGCTCTTGAAATAGGTTGGATCAACATCTTCTCTTTTTCTTAACTCTAGTCCTGTTTCTACTGGAGTTGTGACAGTATTGCATTTTTCCGTACCAAATCTTTTCAGAATTTCTTTTGCATAGATACTCTGAGAGATAAAGATACGTTTTTCGCTTTGCATAACTTCAATGCCGAGAAAATAAGCCATTAGACCAATGCCAGTCATATTATATTCTTTCACCATTATCCGCTTGAAATCTTCAAACATGGCTAGATTGTTGCCGGTGAAGATCAAGTCATCAACATATATGCATGCATATAAAAAGCTTATGTCAGTCTCCTTCTTCATATATAGTGCATGCTCATACAGACATTTCTTAAATCCGTTCTCTTGGAAGAAATCATCAATCCTCATGTTCCATGCACGCGGTGCTTACTTCAAACCATATAAGGTTTTCTTTAGCTTGCTCACTTGATTTTCTTTGCCTTTCTTCACATATCCAAGTGGTTGTTCCACAGATTTCTTCTTCAAGAAAGTCATTCAGGAATACTGACTTTACATCAAGTTGGTAAGTTTTCCAACTTTTCTGGGCTGCCAATGATATCAGCAATCTGATGGTTTCTAGTCTGGCAACTGGAGCAAAGAATTCTCCGTAATCGACTCCTTCCTTTTGTTTATAGCCTTTTGCTACAAGTCTTGCCTTGTATCTCTAAACTTCTCCTTTCGCATTTCTTTTGGTCTTGTTGACCCATTTCACTCCGATAGTTTTCCGGCCTTTTGGGAGATTAGTCAACTCCCATGTCTTGTTCTTTTCAATGGATCTAATCTCTTCATCCATTGCGTTTCTCCAATTTTCTTTTTGGTTAGCCTCTTCAAAGCTAACTGGATCACTTGTCATCAGCAGACAATACAGAGTAATATCTTCCTCCATCTATTATGTATTTTCATACAGATCTTCTAGGCTACGCGGCCCTCTAGGCCTCATATCTGAGAAGTCACAATAAATTGGTAATGGAGCATCATACCTTTGTGGTGAAAGGGAACCACGTTAATGAGTCTGCTGATCTCTTGATATTTGTGACTCTGTAGCCATTTCTCTTGTCTCTTTTTCAAGTATCAACTCTGCACTTCTGGAAGTTTTGGTCTGATCCCAATTCCAGGATTCATTTTCTTCAAAAATGACATCCCTACTGAAGATCACTTTCTTAGTGACAGAGTTGTATAACTGGTAACCTATAGTTCTGTCACCATATCCAACAAGGATACACTTTTCTCCTTTATATTCAAGCTTGGTTCCTCTCGCTTCTGGGACCTTGATGTAGGCAATGGAGCCAAAAACTCTAAGGTGACTCACACTTGGTTTGTGAGTGCTCCATGCTTCTTGCGGTGTTTTTATATCAAGACTCTTTGTAGGACATCTGTTTTATTGATATACCGCACACAAAACTGCTTCAGCTCAAAAGCTTTTGGGCATTTTTTTTATCCTTTAACATGCTTCTAACCATGTTAAGGATTGTTCGATTCTTCCTTTCAACTACATTGTTTAACTGAGGAGTGTAAGCTGGTGTAAACTGATGTCTGATTCCTTGTTGCTTAAGGAATTCCTGGAAAGCACTTGCAGTATATTCTCCACATTGATCTAATCTCAATGTTTTGATGTAATAGCCACTTTGTTTCTCCACAAGAGTTTTGAACTCTTTAAAGTAACCAAATACTTTAGACTTCCTCTTTAGGACATAGACCCAAGTCTTCCTACAGTAGTCGTCAATGAAGGTAAGGAAGTATTGATTCTGTCCATTTGATACCAGCGTTAATGTACCACACACATCTGTGTGAAAGAGCTCAAGTGGCATGGTTGCTTTCCATTTTGCCTCCTTTTCGAAGCTATTTATGTGTTATTTACTGAAAACACAGCTTTCACACATCTCATTTAGGTGATGGATGTTTGGAAATCCTTTTACCATCTTCTTACTTATTAGTTGCTTTAAACTTTCAAAATTGAGATGTCCATACCTAAGATGCCACAACCAATATTTGTCATCGATGATGGTAGTCAAACACCTTGGCATATCATGATAAATTGCAAGAGGAAACATCTTGTTCTTCATCATCTGGAATCGAGTAACTAGCTTTCCTCGAGCATCTGTGATGGTGAGTTGCATGTTTTGAAGGCTAATATGATAACCTTTCTCCAGGAGTTGTCTTCGACTTAAGATGTTTGTCTTCATGTCTAGAACATAATAAACATTGGAGATGAAAGCATGATCTCCATTCTTCTGTTTAATCATAACATCTCATTTTCCTTGGATAGAGATTTTTAAGAGGTCGCCAAGTGAGATTTCTCCATGAACTTTCTCATCAAGTTCAGTGAATAAGTCTTTTCTGTCAATCATATGGTTGCTGGCTCCAGAATCAAGAAACCAAACATTTTGGTTTTTATATGTAGAGTTGTGTTCCATCAACATCAACGATTCTCCTTCAACTTGCTTTTTCTCTACAAAGTTAGAATTTTCACTTACTTCATTTGGGTTACCTCTGCACTGGTTGCTATAGCGGCCATATTTTTGGCAGTTATAGCATTGAACATTTCTTTTGTCAACGTTCGGACGGTTGTTGTAGCAGTCTCTTCTTCCTCCTCCTCTTCCTCCTAGGACATAGTTCTGTTGTCCACGTCCTCCTCTATTTGTGTATCTTCCTCCTCTACCTCTACCCTTGGTTTCGGCATTTCCAGAACCTCTTTCACGAGAACCTCTACCTCGTTCTCTTCCTTGTTGTGAGGTTCCTCCTTGTTCATATCTTTTTTCATTGAGGGAGAGCTTTGATTGTAGCGGTTGCTCTAATACTTTGTTGTCACTTTTTCTTGTGACTTTCTGCTCATGGGCTTGCAATGAACCCACTAGTTCTTCAATATACATCGTCTCCAGATCTTTTGTTTCTTCTAGAGCCATAACTATAAAGTCAAACTTTGGATCCAATGATCGTAAAATGTTCTCTGAAATTCTCATGTCGATGAGAGTTTCTCCATTTCTTCTTAGCTGATTCGCAACGACCATAACTCGTGTATCGAACTCAGCAACGGATTCATTAGATTTCATTCGTAGGGATTCGAATTCACCTCGTAGAGTTTAAAGACAGATCATTTTCATTTTTTCAGCACCTTTGAAGGTCTGTTGAAGAGTGTCTCAGACTTCTTTCGACGACTTAGAGGATGCTATGATCTCAAACGTGGCTTCGTCTAGTCCTTGATAGATTGTGGACTTTGCTTTACAATCCCTCTTTCGATCGGCTTTGAGAGTTGTTGTTTGAGCATCTGTCATGTCTCCTTCAGCTTCTTTGGATGCGGGTTCTGTATTTCCATCTTCCACAATGTCCATGACATCTTGAGAGCCTAGTAGGGCTCTCATTTGTATGCACCAATTGTCATAGTTGTCTTTGGTGAGTTTCAGGATGACAACTTGCACATTACCGTTGGCGATCGAGACTTAGTGTGCTTAAAACACTAATCTGGAGTCGGAATTTGTAAAAAATAAGTGTACGGTTGTGTCTGAAATGGTCCAAAACCTTGGAAACCAGTCTGAGTTTGTCAAAAAACGAGTTTGGAAGCGACTAAAAAGAGCGGTCAAACCTTTGGCAAAAGATAACCAAGAGATAACAGAATATTCCTTTTGTTGATTGAATATTTCAGGCGTTATAATGCCATCAGTGACGTCAGCAGCACGTCAGCGGGTCAGGATCCGGGTCGGACTTTGGGTCGGACTTAGGTGGCCAGTGGACGGGTCGGACTCAGGTCGGACTTGTCAATGGATCGGACTTCGGTTCGGATCACGGGTCGGATCCTGCAAATCGGGCTAGGAAGATGATCGACCAGTGTTGGTGACGCGCCGGACGGATAGGCTGAGCTTGGGCGGCGCGTGGAGTCACTCTCCAACTTCAGTAGGCATGTGCGGCCTCTCTGTTGCTCCGATTTGGGTGATTTTTTCACCGTTGCACTCCTTACAATAAGTAAACCACACTGGTATGCTCAAAATACAATTTTAATGCATTTTGATTTCTGGGCCAATTCGGTTTTGGCCTCTGTTTTCGAATTTCTGGCTCTCATGGGCTCTCATGGGCTCTTATACCACTGTTAGTGGGATGGTAAGCTTGAGGTCACTTGTGGTGCACCTTTGAGAGAGATTTTGAACACTCAACAGAAGGAGAAACTTCAACACTTCTTATTTCTCTCTCTAGATTAACTTACACCACTTCACACATTTTACAACACAATCTTAATCCCTTTATATAGGGAAATGAGATAAGATAAAACAAATGAAATAAATGCAAATAGTAAACTGAAATCAAAGCTTCAGTTGTTTGATGGCAGTTGGGAGGTTGGGGGTGGCTGGTGTGATGGATTCTGGAAGGTGGTTGGAGGTTGCTGGTTGGCTGAAGGCCAAGTTTATCTTTCAACAGGGCACGAATATCCTTGAATCGGCTGTAGGGATAGAAGATCCGCGTTTCCCTCTTGATCATCGTCTTCGATCTCCGTAGCTCCGGTAGATTCTCATTCATGTACCTCTCCGACCGAGTCCTCATGTACATCTCTGTCTCCATCGTCACCATACCAAACTTACTTTGTCTTGGTTCACAATCATGGTATGTCGCCACCTCTCCCACCGTCGCAGTCGGACGACGCTGTTTTCTACAGCGACGACGTAGGAGGAGATGATCCGGCTGGAGACGATGGTGGTGGTGATAGAGTGGGGTGGTGGTGATATAGTCTTCGATCTTCGTAGCTCCGGTCGGTTCTCCTTCCCGTACCTCTCCGACCGAGTCCTTATGTATGTCTTCGTCTCCGTCGTCACCGCACTAAACCTACTTTGTCTTGGTTCACCGCACTAAACCTACGTGTGTTGGCATGTGGCAGCTGATGTGTCACTTGGTGAGTGGACACACATTAATTTGTATTTATCTCTCTTATCCATGTATTCACTCACCAAGTAATGTGTGTCCACTTACCAAGTGACACAATAGTTGCCACGTGTGTTGGGATGGAAATGGTGGGATGTATAGCATTACTGATTTTCAAACAATAATGTTAAACATCCCACCTACAATCCCACAATTTTCATCTCAACAAGTGGCAGCTGATGTGTCACTTGGTGAGTGGACTCACCAATTAATGTGTGTCCACTTATCAAGTGACACATCAACTGTCATATGTATTGGGATGAAAATAGTGAGATTATAGATGGGATGTGTAGCATTACTGATTTCCAAAACATCATCAATATCCATTTGTGTCCTTTCTAGAAACTGTTTTTGGTTCTCACAACACTTTTAAAAATCAGTTTATTAAATACTCAGTTGATTCTTCTCACAGTAAATCTAAAATCAGCTCTTCTATGGTAGAATTAAAAGCATTTTTCCCCACACCACATCAACGCCAAACCGGATCTTATGACCAAAAGTCCATTTTACTATGAAGATATTTACAAAATAATAATAAGATATAAAATAAATGAATAAATCTTAAAAAAAAAAACCTCGAATATGTCACCACTCATGACTCAACCCATCGCCATCATCAGCTACACCACCCAACCCCAAAATCCTGCATCAGCGCCTATCCACAACCACACTAGTACCTAGCCCATCAGCGCATCTCTTTCCACCAAAACCCATTGAAGAGAGACATCAAGAGATGGGGAGACCAGCCCCTAGAGGTGTCCACGGTTCCGGTTCGGGCCGGTTTCGGTTCGAAACCGGCGGTTTCGGTTCCGTGGACAGCTCAAACCGAAACCGAACCGGAAAATTTCGGTTTTGGTTCGGTTTTTAACCGCCGGTTTGGCGGTTTTGGACGGTTTTGGCAAGTTTTTTTTTTTTATGTAAACCGCCGGTTTTTGGCAGTTTTGGGCGGTTTTGGGCGGTTTTGACCGGTTTTTTGTTTTTTGTTTTTTGTTTTATTATGTAAACCGGTGGTTAAAACCGCCGGTTTTGGGCGGTTTTTCCAAAGGCTAAACCGAAACCGAACCGGCTTCAACCGGTTTCCAACCGGTTTCAACCGGTTTTATAACCGCCGGTTTCGGTTTCGGTTTCGGTTTCGGTTTCGGTTTCGGTTTTCCAATTTCGGTTTCGGTTTTTAACCGTCGGTTTAACCAAACCGTGGACACCTCTACCGGCCCCCCCTCTCTCTCTCTCTCTCTGAATAAAAACTTTGTTAGTTTGTCACTTTATCTATCATGTTTATATGATGAGATTATAGTTTCGAATTCATAAACATAATGCGTACCAAAGAATATCGCAAATTATAAGGAAGAATTTTATAATTTTTCTTTTTTAAAATTACAATAAATATTAACTATTCACCCCACCTAAATATAAGACAAAACATGATCAAAATGTCCAGTAAACTATCTAGCCAGTAGCTAGTTAGCAATTAGCACATGGAATATTTGAAAATGAGCATAAATCAACTTTCATTGATTTCAGGCTTGGCGTGGACCACCAAACACCCTAGTCCGTAGTTTCTAAAAATGGTCAATCTTATTCATCCTGGTGACCACTTGCCTCATAGATTCTGTTATATTTAAATCATACATAATTAGTGGTGTAAAAGGGGGCCGGCCCGGTCCACATCGACACAGCCCGTTTCATAAATTGGGGTCCCGGCATGGCCCCTCCGTGCTGTGTTGTGCCGCGTGTCGTGCTGGGCTGGCTCGTGGGCCAATTAGGCGGGCTAAATCGATCGGCCCATTTCCATACCTAGTTTTTTTTTTACATATTATTATTTTAGTATAATAAAAAAATGTTTATAATAATAGATTATAGATACATTTATTATTTTATTTAATGAATTAATTTAAAGAATAAATAAAGATAAAACATGAATGAAAATAAAAGTAGATAAAAATATGAAATGAAGAATTCTTTATTTATTTCGGACTTTTAGTATTACATATTTACTTGATTGCCTCATTAAAAACCTTACCAAGCAAACCCAGTGGGATAAAAACTTGGTAAGGGAAAAAGAGTGCAATCGTATTACAAGTAAATGTACATGTACAACCTAGTTCTGGACCTGGTTACTGCCGGAACCCTCATCGACATATAAATTGGAGAAATTTTGAATAAATTGTTCGTCTACCGTTTCATTTTGCATCCTCTTTCGAGCACGCTCCCAATCCCGAACGCATATTAATACCTCCACCATCTCTGGAGTCAAACAATTTCTTCTTGGTTCAATAATTCGTCCACTCGTGCTGAATGCCTATTCTGAAGACACAATGGACACGGGGATAACCTGTATGTCACGTGCTAAGTGTGACAAGACCGGATACCTGTAGCTATAGGTCTTCCACCATAACAACAGATCAAAATTCTCCGTGTTTTCGTCAGCATCAAACTGTGCTTCAAGGAACCTATTCAGTTCGGCACTAGAAGATGCAGCAAATCGTGTAGTTGAAGAAGAAGAACTTGCTGATTTGTCTTTTTTCCGGCGTTTGAGAATGCTCCAACTTGTCGGCAACGGTTGTGTGTCCGGTTCTGGTGATGGTTCCGTGTCAACGCCGCCAAACCTGTGCTCATAAATACTAAAAACTTCAAACAACTTGTTTCGAATGTCAGTAATCTGGTCGGAATAATCTACTGACAATTTATTACCAATAAACTCAAGCAAATATTCTAAACCATCTAATTTAATTCTAGGATCTACTATAACACCTAAGGCATAAAGGAAAGGCATTTCAGACCAGTATTTTTTAAACTTGGTCTCCATGGCAACAACTGCATGGCCAAGCATGTCATCTTCACTATAAGTGTTTAACAGGTCAGACATTTCCACAATCTAATGGATTGCCTGGGAAGATGTGGGGTAATAGACCCCAGAAAGAGTTACAGTGACATTGTAAAAAATCTTTAAAAATTCAACAAAAATCTTTGCCACATACCAATCGTCTGGTGTTAGTGATTGAGCAGGTGGACAGCCACTTTCGGCCAATTACATGTTATAAAAACCTGAAATAGTTGTATCATATTTCCAAACAATTTTTCAGCATTAAGTAAGTAGAGTTCCACCTTACCGGCATATCAGTTTGGAATCGTCGGGGTCGTAGACCGTTTAATGTACAGTGTCTGCCACATTCTTGAAATCTTGGATTAGAGCTACCGATCCAAGAAATGGCATCTCTGATGCGTTCTATACGATCGCTTACTTCCTTCAAACCATACTGTACAACTAAATTTGTGATATGACATGCACAACGTTGGTGGAAGAAATAACCCTCAGCTTGCGGGATGTTTCTTTCAGTAAACAATGCAATAGACTTAGTATTTGCCGATGCATTATCTAATGTGATAGAGAGGATGCGATGAGTTATGCCATAAGTTTCTAAAACAGAAAGAATGACAGCAAAAATATTGTCTGCGGTATGTGCAAAATCCATAGGACGAAAACTAAGATTTTTTTTTTGTATCCTACATTCAGAGTCTGAATAGTGTCATGTGACACATAAATAGTTCTATTTGGAACATGCGTTCCAAATATCGGAAGTTAATGCAATTGAGACAGTTAGATGCTGTAATTCAGCCGTCAAGTCATCTCGTTGGGTTTTAAACATTCTTATCAAATCGTTCCTAGTGGTGGTTCTAGAAACAATTTGCATTTGGGGAGCAAAATGCAGATGTGATAAATTCTTGAAAAAAAACACAGTCACCGAAATTAATAGGTTGATCAGTTTGTGCAATGTACCGTGTCAAACATTCTCTAGCATGCGCGGCGTCGTAATGCCACGTCATAACCGACCAGTCTGGATGCCGTTGTAGTTGTTTCTGGGTTGTAGTGGGTACATGTACGTGTTTGGGCATGCATTTTAGCATATGCCTTCTCAAATGACCGGTTCCACCCCTAGTAGTGGTATAGTTCTTAGGACAAAACGTACATTTGGCTATGGGGCCGACCGTACCGTCTGAGAGTGTCATTTCTACTACGTCAAAACACTGCCATACGTCTGATGTTAACCTCTTAGATTTGGTACGTGATGTCGGTGTGGCGCCAGAACCAGAAGGTCCCCCAACGGTTTCTGCCGGTCCGGAGAGATCAAAATCATCGTTCATCATGTTTAGACCGTCTGGAAAATAAAGATGTGTAAGATCCATTTCCTAGAAAAAACAAATATCATGTCATTAGTCATTAATAAATATTAAAATTAAAATGATTATTTTACTAACAAAAAATATTAAAATTAACTCCTACACATAAAATGATTATTTTACTAACATTAATTATTAAAATTAACTCACACACATAAAAATGATTATTTTACCAACAAAAATTATTAAAATTAAGTCCTACACATAAAATGAATATTTTACAAAAAAAATATATTAAAATTAACTCCTACACAAAAAATGATTATTTTACTAACAAAATATATTAAAATTAACTAATACACATAAAATGATTATTTTACTAACATTAATTATTAAAATTAACTCCAACACATAAAAATGCTTAATTTACTAACAAAAATTAATAAAATTAACTCCTATACATAAAAATGATTATTTTACTAAAAATATATATTAAAATTAACTCCTACACAAAAAATGATTATTTTACTAACAAAATATATTAAAATTAACTCCTACACATAAAATGGTTATTTTACTAACATTAATTATTAAAATTAACTCCAACACATAAAAATGCTTAATTTACTGACAAAAATTATTAAAATTAACTCCTACACATAAAAATGATTATTTTACTAAAAATATATATTAAAATTAACTTCTACACATAAAATGATTATTTTACTACAAAAATATATTATAATTAACTCCTACACATAAAATGATTATTTTACTAACAATAATTATTAAAATTAACTCCAACACATAAAAATGCGTAATTTACTAACAAAAAATTTTAAAATTAACTACTAAAAATAAATTGTTTCATTTACTAAAAACAAAAATTAAAATTAACCCCTACACATAAAAATTATAAATTTACTAACTAAATAAAATTAATAACCGAAGTATAAACATAAAATGATAAATTTACTAACTAAACAAACATATTAAATTTAAAATATAAAATTAAATAATAACACTTAAATAAAATGTACCTTTGAAGTTTGAACTTTGGTGTCTTGATGGAGAGATTAGAGAATAATAGTTATATAATAGTAAATTACTAATAAAATATTATAATAGTATATTAGTAGTGTAGAATAGTAGAGAGAGAGAGTAAGAATGAAATTAAGAATAATTGAAATTGTATAGAAAGTTTGAGAATGGAGAGATTGAGAGAATTAGAGAAAGTAAATGAAAAGGGGAATGGGCGGAAGCATTTATAGAAAAATTAGAAAAGTGAGTAAAAATATAAAAGACAAGAGTTAAGGGGGCAAAATGCAATTGTTATAGTTTTTTAAAAACATAACCGTTGGCTGACGTCAGATTTAAAAAACAACCATTAGATTTAAAACAATTAAAAAAAAAACATTCAGCGGGCTCAACGGTCGGCACGGCGTGCCGACAGCGTGCCGACCGTTGAGCCTAGCACGTCGTGCCTGGAACCTTGACCCGACACGTGCCAAGAATGGGAGCCGTGCCTGGCACGGCCCGCCATCCTTGGCAGGCCGGCCGTGCCTGGCCCTATAGGCCCGACCCATATTTACACCACTATACATAATCATACAATTAACAATAAACTTATTTATTAATTAATAATTACCATAATTATTTCAAAACAAGTCTGACATCAAACCACAAATACATTAAAAAGAAAATAATGACAAAAAAAAAATACAATATGAGACAAGACTAAAATTTTAACCCAGAAGCATGCAGCTTTTCTTCAGTGATTTTGTCCATCTCTTGTATCATCTCACAAGTCAAATGATCTTTCCAATCTCCAGTTTCTCCTCGCCGGAAAAACACCTTGTTCTCTTCACCGGAGGGTAATTTTCCGGTTTTGTTGACCTCCAAATTGCTCAGAGTATCAAAGCTACACAGTTTCAAAATACCATCCACCAACCCACTTGCTTCTTCTTCCGGTGAAAATGGACAACCCAAGAACTCAGCTAGCTTCTTCAAATGAAGACCAGGCTCCATTTTCATTTCTTCAAACTTCAAAAAAAGAACTCTTTCAGGTTTTTCCAAGCTTGCCTTCCAGTAATCCAACACATGATCCCAGTACGGCCCTGAAAGACTCACACCTCTACAAAATTTCCCAAAAGCCTCTTCTAGAGAATTTGAACCCTTTTCTTTAAGTCTCAAACTGTTTGTGAAATGCCAAAGAGACACAAAAGTGTCCTTTGGATTCCTGCAAAGATACACAATCTTGCAAGCTGAATCACTAACAGATTTTGGTAAGGAAACAAATGGCAAGTGGGTTGAAAAAATCCTGGGAGATTTGAGTGTGGTCAAGTCAGGAACTTGGTTTTCAACGTATAACTTGATCTCCAAGAAGGGTACAAGTTCATGAGGATTGTTTGTGAGCAATGGGTGGTGGTTATGGTTTTCAGGATCAACAACATGGTCAAAGCGGTTGACCAAGGCAAAAGTCAAAGCCTTTAACCAGGTAGTTCCTGATTTTGGAGTGGTGACAAGGAGGATATCCGAATCCTGAGCTTGGAAATGTGTTTGACATGTTAGAACTCCATGCAATTGCCTGGTATTGTGCCAGAAACCTTGGTATTGATGAAGATAATTGGTCAACCAACCCTTTTCAGTAGGAAGAGAGGATACTAAATCCTTGCGTTCTTGGGTCATTTCATATTCTTCTTGCAAGTATTTTGGTAGAGGATCATGAGGAGGAGTTGTTGTTGGGATAGAATTGGAGAGTTTGACTGGCTCAACTGTGGTGGGCATGATTGAAGAAAGAAAAGTGTTTTGTTAGATCTTACTTTGTTGTGCTGAATGCATATCTGCTATTGTATATATATAAATATAACTATAAATATATATATATATATATATATATATATATATATATATATAATATGAGTAATGGTGGACTTCCTAAATTCTTTCCCAAATGTATATAGCATGTGAGATATCAACATCTTATAAGAGTATCTCCAATGTAAAAACGGCTTACATATGAATAATTGTTGACATGGCAACACTGTCAAGAGACTTGCTTCCTATGTTGTATAAATATGGACTTGATAGACAACCAACTTAAAATTTGGTCTCCAATGCTTCCGTTTAAAACACATTTTGTTTTAATGACGTGTCCAATTTTATTTCCTATTTTTATTTTTTATTTTATTTCTTACCAAAAATAGATGAAAAATTAATGTCAATTTTAAATGTTTGCTGAGTCAACCTAAAAAATGGTTGTGCAACAGGCCGTCTGAAAGTGGACTGTCATGTTAACAATGTCTATTATTTTTTTTGTCACGTCAGCTTGAGGTTGGATATGTACGGTTGCATTGGAGACACAATTATTTACAGAATATCTATTTGTCCTACGTGGCATTTTTTTTTTACAAGCCACGCTTACATTGGAGATGCTCTAAATCATGAGATTATATGGTGAGTGTTGTGATGTTGACACCTCCCGTGCTACAAATATTTTGGAAAGAATTCAGAAAAAAATTTAGGAAGCCTAACATTACTCACATAATATTAATGAATTATGGATTGATCGTCTAGAACAACAAACACATCCTGACAGTACTTGATAAGTGAAGGGACTGCAACGGATAATAGAGGCGGAACTAGAAGTTTGATATTGGGGTACCAATGTGTATATAACAAAATTTTCTACGGTATGCATAATGATAACATAAACAATCAAACTAACAATTTCTCTTACGTATGTTAAATTAAAAAGAGTAAAATCGTACCTATTTAAAAAAACGTCACGAGAGTGCATTCGTCTTTGACTCCCTTGCATTAGAGAAGATACTCTAAAAATCAAAATATCTTTGAAGTATCACTATTCTTTCAAATGTGTGTAAAAACATATATATAATATAAGGTGTCAAAATTACGGAGGTAACAAAGAAATTGGAAGTGGACTTTAAAAATTGTTTATATAAAAAGACATGGATGTGAGTAAAAGTGACAATTTGATTTATTAAAAAAAATTAGAAAGAGAAATTAGATAAATTTTATTAATATTTAATATTTTTATAATTTTTTTATTAAAAAACAATACAAAGTGACTAGAGTAGTAAATGAAATGAGCATAGACATAGAATATAGGCCTTATTATTGTTTTTTTTTATATAAATAAAAGGGCAATTACCAATTAGGTCCTGGACTTTTTTTAAAATTTCAAGTTGTTTGCGACTTTTACAAAAATGACCAAATTGGTCCTCACATTTTTCCCAAGTGCCAAATTAGTCACTCTTTTTTTAGAAGTGACCAAATTGATCCCTCTAACGATTTAACGGTGTTAATATAACAGTCGACTTTAACAATTTTAGTTAAAGTACGTAAATACTCTTTATTTGTCATAATAGAGTAAAATTGTTTTGCCTTTTGTGCATTAAATTCATCATTATAACCATAACAAAATCCAAAAATATTATTGATGAAACACCATTTATACCTTTTTTAATTAAAATTTCTACAAAAAATCTAAAAATATTTTAATAAGACAATGTCAATTATACTCATAGTTACCATTCATTTCCAGTTTAGTCTTTTGCATTTTTATATAATTGTTTTTTTAGTAATATTATACAAGCACTGTTGTCAAAACTATTCAAAAAACAAAACCCATAAATAAAATAACAAAAATATACATAAGTTAAAACAAACAAAAAAAACTGTGCATGTGCCATTATTATATTGTTTAGAAGTAAATTACAATTGTACCTTACACAGTTAAAGTTGACTGACAGAACTTAGCTAGAGGAACTAATATGGCACTTAGGAAAAATGTAAGGATCAATTTGATCACTTTTGTAAAAGACGCAAATAACTTGGAATTTTAAAAAAAGTCCACGACCTAATTGGTAATTACCCTAAATAAAATAATAACTAATTTTTTTAAAAAAAGAATCTTAGGCAATGTTTGGTAGGAGAGAGGGAGAGAGAGTAGGAGGGATGGATGGATTAAGGGGGAGAGAGAGTAGGAATGATGGAGAGGAATAATATAAATCATTCGTGTTGTTTGGTATTGAAAAGATGTTTGAATGAATGTATTGATATATAATTTATAAAATTACTATATTGTCTTTTAATAAATTGGAAGGTTAATAAAAAATTGGAGGGTATTATTGTAATTTTCCTCTAATTTTTCCTCCCTTCTCTCATCTTCCATAATTGGAGGGATTGGTTTTGGTGGGCCCAAAGGGAGGAGAGCTCCCTCCTCTTCTCATCTCCCCCCTCTTTTCTCTCCAACCAAACAAGGGATTGGAGCTCTCCTCCCATCCCTCTCCCTCCTACCCTCTCCCTCCCTCCATCTTTCCCTCTTACTAAATAAAGCCTTAGGGTTCATGTCCCTCCTGGCCTCTGCAATGATCTGCCCCTATCGGATAGTAATAATTACTATTAAATTGTTTTAAAATATAATAAACTATTTACAAACCATAAAAAAGAAAATAGGACAGCCTCCCTCTACCCACCACCACTGTCTCAAATCTCGACTGAGAGATGATCTTTAAGGCAACAACTATCGTTAGTAATGGATCGAGCTCATGAGCTGTGACCATTTAATATATATATATATATATATATATATATATATATAATATTTCTATTGTCAGGTCGTCATGATAAATAATATGGACCTATTAGATTTATATACTTTGATTCAAAATATAGCAATGACCAAATTGCTAGGTAGGTTAATGAGTCCCATGTAAACTGTGAAGTGTGAAGGCCACTGCCACTGGCCACCTAACAAAATCAGCAAAAAAAAATTAGGTAATTCTAAATTTTTACACGTCAGGGCCCAGGGGAAAGTAATAATTACTTTTTAAAAAAAATTAAAGAACTTTTTACACGTAGAAATGTTGAATTCTCTGCATAATGATGGTTACAACAATTACTTTGGAGTTTGGATACACATATTTTAAAATCAAGGGAAATTATTAAAAACCCCTATAGTTTGGGGTATTCCCTAAAATGAACCTGTTAGTATTTCGGTTAGTAAATTTTTAAATTTTTGTGCTATGTAGAACGTTGTTAATCGACTAGGAAAGAGATGCTCTCATTTAAACTGTCCATATTAATTATATAATATATATATATATAATACTATATTCTCGTTTCCTTCAAAGGTTATGTGTGCCTGTGAATGTTTCAGAGAGAAAGAGATACATAGATCGATTTACCAGAATATTGTACAACCCCCTAAGCTTCTGGTTTAAGTGATCAAGTTTTCATGTGTTGACGTAAAAGCAAATCAGTTGTGATTATAGGTTTTACTTTACGGTATATGGTGGTAGCAATTCAAACGAAAGATGAAATTTTCAAACCGAATGACCAATCTTACCACCACCGAACCACGTTGTACGGCAGTTCTCAAGTACTCATCTTGTTAATGTGGTTTGGTTTGGTTTGGTTTGGAATCTTATAATGCTGGCGCCTGCACTAGCGCATGCACTTGTCTGGACTAGACATAAGACATGCATATTATGAGTTGCAACCACTGCGTACACTTGCAACCGTTCCTTTCCCTACACCTATTTTGGGACCAGACCAATCCTCAGATAAATCTGTGTCACTAATTATTTAATAATATTATTACTTTATGGCGCTTTTGGGTTTTGTCCTTGTCACCAAGTGACAAATTAATTATATGTATATACAGTAATTAATGTGACGGTGACACATCATATACAACATTATTTAAAAAGAATTTAGGTTAAAAATTTAAATATTTAGATTCAATATTCAAATAGTGCCATTAATTGCAATGGGATCATTTTGTCTAACAATCCATTGTGAGATGGGTTAATTGCCACGTGGGATTCAATAGTTCCATGCTCCTTAGGTCTTAACACTACTGTAATTTTTTTTATTAAGTAATAATTTATATTATGATTTATTGACAATTATTAATAAAATATAAATTATACAAATAAAACTGTATATTAAAACTTTTCTTTCAATTAAGGAGTATACCATAAACCACTTTTGTCAATAACAAACTTTTGAGAACAAATCAAATTTTCAAGATTCTTTTGATAACTTGTAAATTTCAAAACAATATAATTTAGACCATTGGCCCTTTTCTTGAAATCATCAATTTCTTCCAAAAACTTCCCCTTTTCAAGTAATGAAATTTCACTCTCAAGTCTCAATAGAAGCAATTGATTTTCCTATCAAAACTTCATTTCCCTTCTCGTTTTCAAAATCATCAGATTCATTTTATGGAGAGACTTTTTATTCCTTTACAAAGTCATTTTAATAAGATTAAATATCCTCTTCGTTCTTCAAAACTTCAAGATCATTTAAAAAGGATGAAATTTCCTTTATGAGTCTCTTACTTTTCAAAATCACTATGCAATTTCTCAAATGAAACATGAAATTTGTCTTATAAAAAGTGAGACTCATTTTTAATAGAGTTAGAGCATGTTTTACCTCCATTAGCTATGAAACACATATTTTCCCCTTCATGCTCTGTAATCTGTATCAACTTTGGAAGTACTATCTCCGTCATCCTCCAAAATGGCTTCAATTGTATGCCATATTTCTTTTGCGGTCGTGCATGTAGAGATTCTATCGAAAATAATTCTATCCAACGCATATTTAAATAATGTTTCTTTGTCATTTTTCATCCCACTCATTTGCGAGTTTGAAGACTACTTATTATTTTTCCTATTTTACTAGTAATCAACACCTTTAAAGTTTAAACAACAAACATAATCAACAACTATTGAAATTTTACCCATAGTTTCCAAAGCTCTAAGACAATTAAGAGCACCGAGTTTTGATTCCAATTGTTGGACTGAAAAGCAACCCAAGAGTGGGGGCGGTGAATTGAGTTTATAACAAATTAAACTACTTTTCTAACCACAAAATGCAACTCTAGTATGTTGTGAAATTTTAAATATGCTCTATAAATTATATACAAGTTGCACGAATTAAAGAGTTGACAGAAGAGAGAAAGCTACTGGAAAGAGGGAAGACGTTGGTGATAATAAAAACATAAGGGAGGGTATTTTGATTTATCACAAGAAAAATGAGGTGTCTGTATTTCTAAAAACATAAAATTATATTTAGATCACGATTCAAATATGTCTTAGGGGTCGTTTGTTTTTTTGTCTAAATCTTGAATTTTTCTAAAGACTGAATAGGGACTGAAATCTGAACTTGAATGACATGTTTTTTTTCCTTACATCTAAATGTATTGTCAATACGTTTGTTCTTTAAAAGTAAAATTGTCTGAAAATAAGTAATTTTACAGTTATACCCATGTTAAACAATTATACATATAATATGGAATAAAAACAATCCAAAAATAATAATTATATATGAACATATATGATCATGATCTTCTTCTTCCATTACAAACAAACTTCATTTTAACTAAGAAAAGGAAAGGGTTTTTTTTTCAAAAAATAAAAGGAGCAGGAGGAAAACCCATACAAATCACTCTAAAAATAATAATATATAAATACATCACCCTAATATCATAATAAATTATTGATATTAAACACAAATATGAGAAGTGATTATGGTTTTTTTTTTATTTTTAAATCTATTTAAAATAAGTAATATATTAAAATAAAGATTTATATACCATATATAATAATGATAAAATGGGAAATATGTTATATACAGGGGATAGTATCGAAAGAAAAGATTTTGGATTTCATTTAATGCAATTCAGTGATATGCAATTAAGTGAAAAGTCACTTTCTATTTTAAGTTATTTTTTGGTATTTTTAAGTTGTTTGACCACTTAAAAAAACTAAACAAAACAACTAAATAATTATGATTCAGATCTATTAAGTTTTAAGTGGAAAAAATAAACAACTCCTATTACAATGCTTTCTTTTTAGAGCTTTAAACCTACTCTTTGTCATTTAGTAAATGTCTGCTTAATTCACAAGAAAAAATGCATTCTTTTTCTCAATAAAGCCAAATTAAAAGCAAATTTATTATTATATTCGCGATGCATTCACCCGTTAACTCACATGGTAGGGTAGTAACAAATTTTGGGAACAACTCACGGTTAATTCAAGGTTAATTTTGGGAACAATTTTCATATTTAGAAACCACTATAATATTGAAATTAACGATAGAGTGACGTTGTTTCCATAAAGATGTTAATATCATACCAACATTTTTTATGACACTACAAAAAAATGCCTATTAGTGACGAATTATTTCCGATGGCACTAATTGCCGTCAGTAATGGTACCTTTTCCGACGGCCATATAGGTGTCGTCGGAAATGAGCAAAAATATAATACCACATTTCTGACGACCCAATAACTGTCAGAAATAGTCATCATGCCGTCGGAAATGAAGAAAAGTAATACAACATTGCTGACGGCCTATTGGCCGTTGGAAATAGTCTGTATTTCCGACGGCATTTTTTATGCCGTCGGAAATGTTAAAACTTAATTTCGAATTAATTTTAAGGGCAATTACGCTTTCAAAAATGCAGTACTATTTCCTACATTATTTGTTATGGCTTTGTCATGGAAAAAATAATTAATTTATTATAATGGAATGTATGTGATAATTTATACACTACAAAAAAAAATGTGATTTGTTGGTCAATATTTTAAATGTATCACTATATGTGTTATTTTTGTATTTATCACTATTTATCACTATGTAAAAAAAAATTATGGCGATCACTGCAAGAAAATTAGACAATAGGGACCAGACTTTAGGGACAAAAAAATGGTACTAATAAGAAGTCTACTTTATGTGTACATCTGACAAAAATAAATAAATATAAAATATAGCAACATTATTAGTAATTACTAAAATAAGTTTAAATTATTAATTAATAAAAATTATTAATTTTTTAGTAAAATGTTGGTTATAAAAAATAAAATCAACAAGGATATAATATACGTATCCTATTTCAAGATAAAGTAGTTGTAAAATGTAATTTCCTATCAAATAAGGGAAATATTTTAATAAAATATTATTTTTAAAAACAATATCAATAGTTATATTTAAATATTATACAAAAAAATATATTTAATTAGATAATATGCAAACATATCAATAGCTTATATATAATTAGTATGCAAAAGATATCAGATACAAAGTTATAGTAAAATGATAAGAGTAATCTTTACTATCAATCAATGCAAGGAATTTAGTTTGTGTGATGGGGTGATGTGGCGCCATCAAGTAGAAGGCGCGTCATTTTTTTTGACAATGAACTTTTTCCGACGGCCATTCCCCGTCGGAAATAAAAGTACACCGTCGAAAATATTAGTACTTTTGACCACCTTCAATTAATATTACCGACGGCATTTTTAACTTTTCCGACAGCCCTTGTCGTCGGAAATGTAGTATTTGTGATGGCCCGTCGGTAAATGATTATTTGTGACAAGCATAATTGTGACGGCCTCCGACTGTTTTTTCCCGTCGAAAAAGCTTATTTCAGACGGAAAAGAGTCATTTCCGACGACATTTAGTTGTCGGAAAAGACCATTTTTTTTGTAGTGTGAGTACCATTGCCTGTCCCCATTACACAAAGTTAGATTATCGGTCCACACAATCAATCAAGGATTCTTGTAAATCTTGTATATTGATATGGCCGTACTTTTACATGAGCCATGATTGCACAACTAGACACGATTATAAATTATAAATGCATGTTGTTGTGATTAAAAGTAAATTTGTATATGAGTAATGCTATACAATCCAAATTTCAACTCATATGATATGGTAAGTGAGTTGTCATCACCAAACACAATATGTGATGATGTGGTTCAATCAAGGATTTTTGTAAATCTTGCAAATTGATATGGTCGTACTTTTACATGAGCCATGATTTCACAATTAGACACGATTATAAATTATAAATGTAAGTTGTTGTGATTAAAAATAAATTTGTGTATGAGTAATGTTGTATAACCCAAATTTCAACTCAAATGATATGGTAAGTGAGTTGTCATCACCACACACAATATGTGATGATGTGGTTAATGAAAAAACCACATGCCACATTATTTGTGTTGAAATTTGGACTAAATTTTTAGGTTGTCTAGAATTATTGTTTGTATATATTTCTTTATCCGAAAGAAATAGAAATTTTGAGTAAATACAAACATCCCCGAACATTTTATGTAATTACGCATGCATATACAAGTATACAACTTGTACTTATAATTGTACAAACATCATCCATCGTCAAAGGACTAAAATATACCCTTGGTTACTTATTTAATTGTTTTAATATTAGTATTTAAATTAAAGATAGGAACAATAAAAAAAATAGATAAGGAAATCATCAATTCCCTTTTCTCTCTTCCAAATTCTGTTATTTCTTTTTTTTTTCCTTTAATTTCCTTTCATTGTATCACTCCCAAAACACCCAAACACCAAAATTTTAATATTTTTGTCTCACCACGATTTTCACAAACCAAACGCAAAATCCTCCATTTTCACTTACCACAGTTTTACAAAAATAAAACATAAAATCTTCCATCTTCTTCTTCATGTTCTCTCACCACAATTTTTCAAACACATTTTCTCTGATACTCTAAAATTTCTCGGAAACATAATTTTAGAGTATGGGTGGAAGATGCTCTCACTATAGTCCTCCACCTACATCTTCATTTTCTCTCACCACAATTTTTCAAAAACAAACTTATTTTCTCTCACCACAATCCTCCATCTTCTTCATGACAAAAGTTGACCAGATCCGGTATTTATTTTTGTTTTAATGTAATTTTTTTGCATTTTTTAATATTTATTATTTAAAAATTCTCATAACAATTTTCAACAAATTGCATGCTCATACAATTAGGTCAAATGTCCGGGGTTATCGGTGCAATTTACCTATTTTTTGTATACCTTTTAGATGAAATGGTCAATTGTGAATTTTGATTCATGCATAATTGAACTTTGTCTATTCTCTCTAAATCAACATTATTGTTAATAATTAATTGTTTTTATACAACACAATTCTTAGTACATCTCTAACCTTTAGTTGATATATCCACATCTACATGCATAGGAAACAACAAACAAGAGTGGGGAAATTAAATAAAATTGAAAGGTGGAGCCGGGCACATCACTGCACATGAAAGGTCAGACTTCATAGTAATTCAAAAAGGAGGAAATAGTGAATGAGAAGCAGGTGTGTTTATTGTTGTAGTTGGTCCACCGTCCATGACAGGAAACAAAAGTATTAGGCTTCATTTGTCATCATTGAATGTTAGAACATATATATTGTACAAAAAAACTGTATTAGTCATCATTGAATTTTAGGACAGTACAAAAACAAGAACCGACAGTCGACAATATTGCCTCTTCTAGCCTATAGGCAGGCATTTATAACTATATTCGTGTTACAACTTACACCCCCTACAGTTTGATTGTAAGAATTTCCAAACTTTACATTTGAAGTGAAATATATACTTCAAATTATTGGTGGACAGTTTTACATCCAGATTCCATCGGTATATATATATATATATATATATATATATATATATATATATATACTATTCTTTTGTTCTTAATTTTTCCAATTTGGGATTAATCCTATCATTTTAAGCTTCACATATCACATATGTTTTTTCTAACACCCCTATTTCCTCCTCAGAATTCAAAAATTAAATGACACTTTTTAAATGTGGTTTTTCAACAATGTCTCAATTTTAAAAACTTACCTTTAAAAGGTATCTATTATGGTGAACGGACAAAAATACCACCCACAGTAACCTTCCTCAGTATTTTGTTTTTTTTTTCAAAATCTTCCATTAATGGAGGTGAAACTCCATTGGAGGTTAGTTCGGCCTCCAATGGAGGTCGATTAAGAAGAAGTTGAAAAAAAAAATTGGAAAAAAAAAAATTGTAGGTCATTTCCGAGACTTTACAAGCAGTTCTGAGACTTTTGGGAAATTTCGAGACTTTCTAGACAAAAATGAAATTTTCCGGGACTTTTCATTTTTACCTAGAAAGAATTCTCAGAAAATTTCATTTATACCCAGAAAGTCTAGATAATTACCAAACGTCTCAGATATTACCAAAACGTCTCGAAAATGACCAAAAGTCTTGAAAAGTTTCATTTTTACCCAACACATCTCGAAAATTACCAAAAGTCTCGAAAATGCTTAAAAAGTCTCGAAAATATATGAAAAGTCTCGAAAATACTTGAAAAGTCTCGGACATTACCTGAAAAGTCTAGAAAAAAATATGAAAAGTCTTGAAAAATACATGAAAAATCTCAAAAAATATCTGAGAAGTCTCAGAAAAATATGAAAAGTCTCGAAAATACATGAAAAGTCTCAGAAATTACTTGAAAAGTCTCGAAAATACATGAAAGTCTAGGAAAAGAAATAAAATTTTCCAAAAAAAAATTTCATCTTCTTCTTCATCTGTTAAATAGACCTCTAGGAAGAAGATGAAAAAATAAGAAAAACTGAAAAAGTAAATCAAAAAATAGAGTAAAGTAAATGTATTTTTGAAAGTCACTTACTTTGGTGCATCTAAAACATAAGTTATTAAAATGGTGATAGTTTTGAAACACCAACTTAAAAAGGTGACAAAAACCCCTATTTCCTCCACATGTGAGCGGGTTGACTTTGAATGGCCACATTTTTTTGAATTGCCATTTGGTAGAGCTCGACCCAGACGAATGATGACGTCGAAGGTTTTGATACCATATATATAAATAAATATATATATATATATATTTAAATAAGTTGATATTTAATTATTAGAAGCAATATCAAAGGAAGCTTAAATAAAATAGGATTCAAATCCTATAAAAATAACAAAAAATAAAATCCTAATAAAAAAAAAGGAGGATCTACTCGACACGGAGGAGCAGATGCTTCTCCACGAGTAGCGATCTAAGCACCGCTACTCATCTGTTTTTTTTAAAAAATAAGAGACAAGTTGAAAAGATCTAATCTCAACCATCCATTTCTTTAAGAGAATAAGACCAAAATAACCTTGAAACCGTTAAGTTTGAATAACAAGTTCACTATAACATCGAGACCAAAATGATGAATTTCACATAATTTATGGATCACACGAACAAAAAGCGGAAACATTAGTCAAAAATATAAAAATTTAAGTCACCAGGGGTTTAAAATGATTTTCGACCATTAATTATCAGATAGTGCATGTTAACAATTAGAAATTTACTAAATTAAGAAACTCAATAAATACATTTATTGTCTTGTTTCTACTTGTGCATTTATTGAGTTTCTTGTTTTAGCACTTTCTAGATGTTAACATATGCCTAATTAGTAATTAGTATACTTGAAACACCTCCCCATGCCCTTTATTTTAGGTTTTGTGAATTCCTGACTCATTCTTTGCTATTTTTCTTTTTCTCCTGAAGGACTATCTGCATGTTGTATGTAAACATTGTTGAATGTTGATCTTATTATATTATTAAGATTTGTGTAATTTATTTATTAATTATCAACTATATACAAACTTCTTCTGCTGTATGGAAGATCAGAAGAGTTCCTCCCTGATAAACAATATTTAAGTGTGATCGTTAGATACAACACAAAGTTGGCTGAAAATGAGTTTGCTCCAGAAATTGGTGCAACTACTAAACAAATTAGATATAGTTTAATGTTTGATGATAGTTGGTGGGTGTAGGATTGTAGAAAGCATGTTTGCTTATGCGCCATGATTAGATTTGAAGCTACCTAGGCACGATTTAGGTTCAGATTTCGTAAATTTTTAGTTTTTAACCTTTGCATCATGGGATACCAAGTAACACTACCCATTAAGTAATGATCCTCTAATAATTGCTTCAAACTACTTAAAAAAATAAATTATCCTCTGATAATTGAAATGGACAAGCATGGATCAATCAAATTAGATTGATGAGAAATTTTATTTTTAATTTTATAAAAGAATTTGGTTACAGCTGTCTCGGCAGCTCATGCCCGAGAGTGAAGACACACAGTACTAAAACATTGATTTGGCATTTATAACTTTTCTAGGACATACTGTCAGTCACTCATACCGATGTTGAAATTGAACACATTAATTTCCACCTAACACTATGATTTGAATGAATATTATACACGAGGAAATTGCCAAAAACAGGAACTTGAAAGTATTTTTTTTTTTCTTTTTTTACCTTATCCCATGATTTTCTTCAACCTTTTCTACCTCTCCTTTCTCTTTCTACAATCAAAACCTACCACAATCACTTACCCTTATTGAAATACAGTATTGTGGAGAAAATAGTAGAAATTTAAGTTTCCTTTTTTTAGGACTCAGTGTTTCACATTTGGAACATGAATCATCAAGGAGACAAGGACTCAAGGTGCAACTTTCCAAAAAAAAAAAAAAAAAAACTAACCAATTAGGTTGTGATATCCATTAGTACATATATGATACATCTGCCCCTTTGTTTTTATATTTTCAATGTGAGATTCATTTCCACATTCTCTATGGGTCTTTATTTTGTCAAAATGGAGACTCATCCCCTTCCAATCGGTCTCCAAATCACGGAGACCAAGAATCATCAAAATGGAGATCAAGTTTTAATCTCCATATTTGGAGATCCAAAACATATATCTCTATTTTACTATTCACTTTTTATAATCTCATTTTACTATTATATACATTCTTTAAACAAATTAAATTCCTTTCATATCTTTTTTACAATTTTAACTAAACTCAATTAATCTATTATAACTTTTTATTCATAAATCTAATTACCGTTAAAATTACAACATTACAAATATTTTGTTGAGATCTTTCAACCGAGTATAATATTAACTATATTTTATACCCTCCTCTTAGTTTTTATATTTTCAATGTAAGATTTATTTCTAACTCTTCCCTAACTTCACATGTAAGTTAAATATATATATATATATTTTTTCAACCAAACATTTACCCAAACTATGAAAAAAAAAAGTTGCTTCAAAAAAAACAACAGATTTCCTTTAAATTTTTTTTTTCTAAATCAAAAAGCAATAATAACAATTAAAACAAACACATGTACACATTCAAAATCCATCGAGCCAATTATCTGTTTGTTCATTGTTGACTATGTAAAAATTATATTTCCATGTGATAGTAGTTATGAGTTTTTATTATATATATATATATATATATATATATATATATATATATATATATATGTGTGTGTGTGTTTCTTGACTTTATGATAGATCGGATGTACAATATACTTAGGGATACATACTGTAAATTTGAATGTTTAATTATTCAGTTATGTGATGTTAAATAAGAGAACTTCTCCATATACTTCATAAATTATCTATTTATACCTTATTTTTTTTATATTAATGACAATATTAACCTGAATTAAAATTATCAATCAAAACAAAACAAAAATTATAAAGACACTCCAAACTAGTTATTTTAGAAAACAATGTTTTTTTTTTCTGTTTTTTTTCCGCTTCGCTGTTTTACAAACCTTAAAATATCTTATTCTTTTTTTCCAATATTTTAAAGTTCTTCACTAAGATATGGCAGTACGAAATCTTCAGTCGAAAATCCAACAAATTTGAATACCAAGCAAGGGTGTAGGAATTCAAATGAAGAGAAGATCCTTAGAAGACAGTCTGAGTTCGGTTTGGAATTGTTAAGTAAACTCAAGGAAGAAGAAAAGGTTCCTGTTATGAAGAAGAGAAACAGAATCTACAGGAAAGAGCTTGTGCTTGCTTTTCTATTGCTGACTGCAGTTGCTAGAAGTCTGTGGTCTGCTCATGGAGTTCATTTCTTGTTTTGGGTTTGGACTTGATTGGTGAGCAGATGAGCTGAAACATTATAATTTTGTTTTTGTGGTTATTATTACAACACTGTTTGAACATCTGATTTTCCAGTTCAACTGGAACTGGATTTCAATTGCAGATAGGCAAGGCATATGAGATAAATGTTGAGTTTGTTTTATTATACTGTTATTACTTTATCAATAATCAGGATCCAATATAAAAAAAATTCTTTAGAAAATGAAGTGCATTTAGAAATTTTATTTTAAAAAATGGAACGTGTTTAGAATAAAAATCTCAAAAGATAAAAGGGATAATTTTGGAACCAAAAAAGATGTCTTCAGAATTTTTTTTAAATTTAAATTTTTAGAATTGAGTTTATTGTAAATAGAAGAAAATTAATTGTCAAAAGGAACTCTCATTTAAGTAATTAAAATATCGCTTTGACAAGATCATCTTTTTTGGGTATCAACAGGTCCACCCTTTCTCCCAACCCTGCAATGCAGCAAACAATACAACCAATGACCAACCCAACTAACTTTCATTAATACTCTTGCTCCCTGCTTTCTACCACCTTTCATTTCACTGCACCTCTGCAATCTCAAGTCTGACATATATACTGCCACCATCTTGCTTTATTTTTTCTTCTTTGAAAATAAATAATTGAAATTTTTTTGCACATAGCATAACTAATTAGTGTGAAAACTTGCCCACACGGCCACACCACAGGTTCAACGGTTCAATATGTGCATAAGCTACCAAGCCAAAATACAAAATTCCAGTAAGAAATTTCTTCGACTCAAGATGTTATACATAGAATTTTGTTTTCATTAGCTTCAAAGTGCAAAAGACCAGTAGCCAACATTATGCTTGAAGCTTTGATGCCTCCTAAAGGAACCGTATACATCATCTCTCTGAAACAAGTATTCAAAACATCTTTTGCCCACCCCCAGGTGTTGCAAAGTATTGCCAACAATACAGCACAAGGAAAGCATTAACCTTCAGTAGGCAAATGTACAAAAACACATGGATTCCTTAACGTGTTGCAAATCCTTCTGTCTTTGATGCCAGAAATCTCTCCTTTGATTGTTTCCATAAAACACCTGCACTCAGTGACTTGGGGATATTATTATGTGAAATTTACGGGGCAGTGACACAAAATAATTTAGAGGAAAAGGGTGTATACTCATAATTCGGAGTCAGGCAATCCCAACAGGAACGAACTTGGATCACTGGATCCAAGCAGTGTATACTCTGATCCTCTCACATGGACTCTAAAGCAAGCTGCAAAACAAACTCAATCAACTATCAAGGCTTCTAGCAGAAATAGGATCTCTATAAATTATCAGGGAGAACTTTAATAAGTTCAAGTATTTAAGAATAAAACCAGTATATCTTAACATTAAACTTTATTTATTTATTTAATTTAAAAAAAAAATGCAAATTCTACAACACCAGCTTAATTGCATGTGTTCCGACTCTTTCTACTTTAAATATATTTATTCTTCATTCTTCACAATTCTACTCGAAATACAAGTTATTATTTGTATACTACAAATCAAAAGCATTCTCAAAGCAGAAGTACAAAATTATGTTCCTTTGATGTGGTATTATCTGAGACATTAAGAACAGCCTCATCATCATGAGTCTTGCTGTGTGTATGAAACCATAATACTACCAATAATAATCCCTGCACTCATAAGGTGCTTCAAAAGAATGCAGTCAATAGATGGAATTGATTGACATGAACTTACAAGGACTCGTACACACCACTAAGAACAATTAACAAGATTGAGATCATCTCCCTTACAAGAAAATTTCATACGCCCATAGGGAATGATGTAAACATGTGGCACTCAAGTTCTATTTCACAATTTCCAAGTTGTTTAAATTCCTTTCCCAATCATGATACATGTGCACTGTTCATAAAAGAAAATAACGAGTGTGGATGCTATTTTGTGTTAATTAGTTGTTTTTGTCATTATGTTAATGTCTTATAAGAATAACATAAAACCTTCAAATATAACACAAATGGTCATGATAACAACTTTGGGTATGGAAACAACAAAAAGAATACCATTCTCTATTTTGACCACACTTTGGAGCATCGTATCCATCTTCATCTTCATGTCAGAATTATCATCCATAAGTGGGAAAAGAAGAGTCAGCTCTCGATAGATATCACGCACAAACCTGCATATCTTCTCAGCATATTCAAATTCACCATCAGATATGCGACCAATTGCCAACCGCATCAGCTCACCAGTCAAGTCCGCAAGCTGTACAAAGAAAAGTAAGCACCTCTTCCAATAAAAACACGAACAAAACAAAGGAACCGTAACAAATTTTGAGTGTCCATGGACCATGACTATGTGTGGTGATATGCAATTGATGCCCCTTTTTTCTTTAAACCTTTTTTTTGAAGAGCTTTTTTCTTAAACTTAAATCTTCTTGGCAACTTCATTTTCAACTCTCAAAATTCTTTTGACTCTAATTTTTGTGTCTCACTGTCTTTTCCTCTTTTACAGTGAATACTGCAATTAATCTTTTGTTTCATTATACATAATAGAGAATAGTAAAAAGTTAGGCAATTACTCCCAAAAGATAGTCAAGGACATTGACTTTCAAAGGCTCAAGAGAGGGATCACTGAGCGGTAACAAAGTGGCATTTATCTCTTCGAGATTCAAAAGAGTACCAGTTCTGCAGAATTTACAGAATGTTGCGGCTTCTATGTATTCTTGCACCTGCAAAGTTGCAACCATAAATGGGTCAACCAAGCCATATGCTTCTAGTCAAAAAAGTGTAAGGAGACAGAGATATTACTATATTACCCCGGGAGAGTACGCTCGCCTTAGCTTCCAATGATCAGTCCCTTGCAGCTCTTTCACCAACCGTGATATATACTGATTAATCACTGCTGCTAAATCCTTTTCTGCCTTTTCCAGAACTTCCTCTTTGTTAAGTCTACTCATTCTGTATAACAATGAAGTTAAAAACAGTATTTACTAGCTAAATCAAGAAGGCGAATCCTAAAATATAGCTTGATTATACATGGTACAAGAAAAAAAATCAACTGATCACGTATACGGTATAAAAAGCAAACTCATCATGGCAGAACAGTATACAAATATGATGCAGGCAAAACAATGTATATAAATTCATTTGCATAAAAACCTTAAAGAAGTTCTAGAATTAAATGAGATTGTCCAGGACCTTAGAGATAAAACAAGCAGCAGAGAAGAAGCAATGCACACTAACAATGAAAAAAAAAATAGTAAAATGGATCTACTTACCTGTGCACCTGAAATATGACTTTTTTGCTATTAATGGTGATATCACGACTTGCTTTTATGACTCTCTCCCGTTTTTCATTCTATAAGCAAAAAAAAAATATCTATGAGCAATTTCATAAAAGCATGTTTTGATAAATTTACGCAAAGACATGCAAATGTTAGGTGCCATTATTCATGACTGGGATCCAAAGACTGCAGAATATTTACGACTCACTCATAGCCAATTAGCCATCAATAAATTTTATTCCATCATCTTATGAATAACATAATACATGATTCCCCAGCTACACTGTAAGAATAAACACTTAATCCCAGCCAATAGTACATTTTTAGTGAAGTTTGTCACTTGCCAATTCGAAAGGGTTGTAGCTGATTGCTTTTTAAGATTTCATATAACCCTAAGTAATTCTCAAGTCTCAACTCAAAATCCTAGGAGAACTTCATCCGAAAATATTTTAAAAAATTACACAAATTTAAAATTGGACAAAAATATTGCAGAAACTTGAAAAAAAATGCATGAACAAGAAGGAATTGAACCAAGAGAATTATTTGAATTTCTTTAAATGTGGTGTAAGGATTTGCCTTGTGCTTAGAGCTTCTTTAGTTGGGAAGGGCAGAGAAGAGTCAAAATTCAATATTTGCGAGAGAGGGACCCTTCATCGAGGACAATCACTGGGCTCGAGAGTCGAGAGTCTACTGCTTGACAGACAGGGAACTATCTAGTAACTTACATTTTATTTATTTATTTTTTTCAAAAAAGAAAAACGATAACAATGATTTAAGCATCAAACAGCTGATTTTCCAGACATAACTATATCTAGTTTACATTCACCATGAAACTCTTGTAAATATATAGTACTTAGGACCTTATCTAGTCAGAAATGTCCTTATTCAATGAAGTGCAGACCTTCAAATCTTAGCCATTGGGTGCATCTAACGGATGAGAGTTGTTTGTCTTTTGTGAAGTTCGGCATAGAACAGGCCCTGTCATGATTTTAAAAAAAAATCATGACAATTTGACAATACTGACCCCAATTTATAGACACCTACCAAAAACCATTTCCTCAATACAAGGTTCAGATTGCACCATTGTTAACAAGTAACAACCTAATGGCTCAAACTATTCTGTAACCGTTTGTAGACATTCCACCTCCTTACATTACTTGCCATATACCTCATCCAAGCCAAGATTAAAAATTCATATTATTCCAGTGAAAGCCTTATGTGATTCACCATTCACATGAAGTACAAGCATGCACCTGGACACCTATGGCTTATCCCTTACCCATTAGCATAACATTGCAGACCACTTTCGTTAGCCAAAATTTCAATTTGGAAGGGACATACTTTAGAATGATAATTTTGGAGGGGGCAAGGAAAATTTTTTAAATTAGTAATGTAGGACTAAAAGGAAATTTTTGAAGAGGCTGTAGCCTGTAGGGACCATGGCCGGTCAAATCCTTGTTTCACAGTACAACATTAGATGAAGGCAACACAAATTTAGAACATATCATAAAATTGTATAATTTCTATCTCACCCAAGTTAATTCAACTCGCTGAACTAGCAAAAGAAAAAGAAGACACAACCTCACCAAAATCATCAATACGGCTAAATTTTTACTAGGAACCTCCCTAATAAGGTTTACTGTATTCGCTTCAGAAAGAGGTGGTCTGGTGGCATTGGCATACATTACCCTTACTCCTAAGCCTATAGTCCTTCAATAAAGTCAATTCAAATTTTGACACCACCATCTTCACTCCCCCACAGTACAATGCCAACACTGCCGACACAATATTTGACCATACCAGATACCAGTAACAAAACTGTCAACAACAGTATCATTAGTCATTACAGCACAAGAACCACCATGTTCACTTGCAACACTCTGCTATCGTCATAACAACATCGCCACTACACCTCACGATTCACTCCAGCTAACTAACTTAAGACATATTCAGACCAATTTATATTACCATGACATTATGCTAACTCTAACATTCCATCTTAACCATTTATATCTCCTAATTAAGTATATCAAGTAGCTCTGAATTCACCTCCGAATAGGAAACAATAAACAAGTAAAATGGTTCCACCCATTCTCAAGCATTAGACCACATCTCACAAGACACATATGATAAATGCTAACAGAACAGATAATAACAGTCGACATTATAGTATAAATTTACAAAAAAAAAAATGAAAAATAAGGAGATGTGAGATGAGAAACAATACAAAGTGGTTGAGGTAGTCAGCGTATTTAGCAAAAGCGTCCTTCATGGCGGTGGAGGAGGACTCGGTGCTCATTGTCCTGGCTCTTTTAGCTGAACTCTGCAGCGCAGTAGTCCCTGCAACTTTAGTTTTGATGGTTGAGTGATTAGAGTGCAATAAGCTAGGGTTTGGGTAGATAGAAATAATAAATGAGTTGATGAGTTAAAATGGACTCACGTTGATGGAGGCGGTGGGGTTTTGGTTTGGAAGCCATGGGTGATAACCAAATCCTTCTCAATGCTGATGCGGACAACATCTCACTCTCACCTTCTAGTCTTCTCTTATTTTTTAGATTTTTTTTTATTTTTAGTTCTCTGATCTAACTTTTCAACCGCGACTATGTGGTAATTTTTTTTTTTTTTTAACTATGTGGTAAGTTAAAATCTGTTTATTGTATCTTGATATATATATATATATATATATATATATTACCAAAATATTAATTACGCATAACTTGGCAATTAATTGAACCGAATGGTCCGAATGCCTATCGATTTGTAAATAGATTTAATAATTTGATTCGATTCAAAAAAAATAAGAATAAATTGTAAAAATAAGAAAATTCAGGAAAAAAAAAAATTAAAAAAGTAAACACATATGAATACTGTACTCAAATATAAGCAAGCATATTGTAATGAACTTTTAAATGATGTTTAAAATTAAATTAAATTGCAAAAATATGTACATCAATACTATCTTATAAAAAAATTTAATGGTAAAAATGTTCAAAATCAAAATATTTTATAAATTAATGGGTCATAGGGGATTTAAGGGTGGGTATTAAGAGATGAACTCAAAACTGAACTATTAGGATTTAGGTGTTGTTTGAATTTATTTTCAAATTTTTTTTTTTGTAAAGTTGTGATGTTTTCCGATTTTCTGAATGTTGCGTTCGAAAATGAAAACCAAAATTTTCAATTTTATAACTAAAAAATTAAAAACAACAATTTATTGTTTTCATAATTTATAAAACGTTTACACATTTTCTCTTCAAACAACTATTTTATTTTATTTAAAAAAATTAATATAAAACATATTGACGCTGTTTTCGGTTTTTGAAAATTATTTTTAACAAACACATTTACAAAGTTTTTATTAAATATTGTTTTCATTTTAAAATTTGTTATCAAATACACCATTTAAAAAATAATATCAACTTTTATAAAATATGTAACCGCACAATTTAGGGTTTTTTTTTTTTGAAAACATAAAGCAGTTTTAAAAAACAAATACAAAAAACACCTAAGGTTTTATTATTTTAGTGTATATGTAAAAACACATTATACAGTAGTATCAATTTTTTTAAAAAAAAAACATTTTTTTTTAAAAAGAAACCTCTTGATTGGCTACCGAAGACCCTGTTAACGTTAAGGGGCCGTTTAGTATGGGGTAATCAAAATAATGTGATTCCTGAGAAAGTGAAACCCAGTAATGTGATTTCTAGGAAAGTTGTATACATGTGTTTGGTTGTGTATGAGAATATTATATCGGATTCCTGGGAATATTAGGTAATAGTGTTTGGTTGTACATGAGAATTTGATTTTTTTTATTAAAAACTAAAAAATTAAAAAAAATTCCAAGTCCTTACAAAAAAAGAACCCTTATTTATCTTTGTCATCTTTGATCTCTTTCAAGAAAAAAAAAACCCAAATCCATCTTTTATCTCTTTCAAGAAAAGAGATCCATTTCAAGAAAAAAAAAACCCAGATCTTTCACCTATTGTCGTCGTCCTCCTCCTCCTTGCCTCCACGTCGTCGTCGTTGCCTCCAGCCGGGATCGTCGTCGTCATCGCCTCCAGCAGGGATCTTCGTCATCGTCGCCTCCGTCCGGCCGGGATCTTCGTCATCGTCGCCTCCGTCCGGCCGGGATCTTCGTCATCGTCGCCTCCGTCCGGCCGAGATCTTCCTCGTCTTCATCATCGAAACTCCTCGTCGTCGTCGTCATCATCGAACAAACCCAGAACTTGCTGCAGTGTTTTTTCTTTTTGTGTTGGTGATGGTGTTTGATGTTGTTTGAGCAAACCCAAATCTTGTTTTGATGAAGATGAAGTTGGGTATATTTAGTTGGTCTGAAAATTTGGTGTTTGGGTAGTGAGAAAGTGTAAGAAAATAAAATTGGGAATTTTTGATGTTAATTTTCAGAATAATCGGGAAGAACTGAGAAGAGAAAATAAAATAAAAATAGTTTTTTAATGAGGGTGGGTCCCACGGTGGGAATCAGATGGAGGGTAATCTGAAATGCACCTATTAAGATGGGAATCACATTACCCCCTGGGAGGGTAATGTGATTCCCATGGGATTCACTTTCCTAGGAAATAAAAAACCCAAACCTTCTACCAAACATGAGAATGATATGAGATTCTCATTCCCATATAAAGATGACCCTATACCAAACGGCCCCTAAGGGATTTTCATCTAAAGTTGTAACTAGATAAAACTTTAATGACATTTTTGTGAATCCCCGGTGTGTATATTAGGTTTAGATTTCATCTAAGGTGCAAGGGATAGCAATGGATCGGATCGAGGATAGATACCCCAATATCTATCCTCGTTTCCGTTTGAGATATGTATCTCAATTCCTGCATCCATCACAATTCCTAAGTGAGCGGAACGGATTTGGATAATTCCCGATTTGAGGTAGAGATATCCATCCACAACCCGTCTATATCCGTATCCGATATAAAAAATGTAAATTTTTATAGTTTATAAGAGAAAAATGTAATTAAACACCTGTAATAGTATATTTTATCATATTTAAAGGAAGAAACAAATACATCCAATATATTTTAAATAAAAAGAATAATAATAACTTATATAATTAGAATTCATAATTACATAATAATTTGTTATATTCTTAAAATATTAAAATATATAATGGATCCGGATGGGAATGGATATCCATAGACGATATCCATCATCATCCCTGAAAATAAATGTATATTAAGATGACTTCCATCCCCGTTCTATTCCCAAAATAATAATATCAATTCCCATTTTAAATGGACCGGATTCTTACGGATATCAGGATATATGAATAATTTTGACATCTAAATCATTTATGGCTGTGAATTTTCAATTATGAAATTACAACAGTTAAAAGAAAATTGACAAAACGTAAGATGCTGTGGTGTAGTGGTTATCACCTTAGTCTTACACACTAAAGGTCTCCAGTTCGATCCTGGGCAGCATCAATTATAATTTTCTTTTTAGAAAATGACTGAAGCACTAGTGACTGGTACCCATAGATTTGTCATAAAAGTTTTGGAAGCAAAATGTAATATAGTGATGTCAGGCAGAAATCTGATAAAAATAGAGAGAAAAATGGTTAGTCTAGTGGTGGCGACAACATGCGATCCGGCGTCGATCAACCCAGCCACTGCGCTTCTCGCCAAGCCCGGTTGGCACCCCGGTCCATCGTTTCAGGTAACTCTCAATCATCATTACTTTCACATCCCCAATTTTTACTAGCATTAAAATTGATTCAGTTGAGTAAAACAGAATATAAAGAGCTTTGTTAATGAACAAGTGAGAGTTTTACAACACAACAATAGCATCATAGCAGAGAACGATTTAGACAAGCGTTGGGAGGAAGCCACCGGTGAATCTGTAGAAGAGCTCATCTTTCTCAGTAAACACACCGCTGTTTCCAACCGACCTGCTCTCACTGTTCACCCAATAGGTAGGTACAGCAACTATTTTTGTTCTTTTTTAAATCTTTTTCTTTGAAAAAATTAAATCAATTTTGTTATGTATTTGGATTTGTAGGAGTGCCTCATTTGCGTGAAGGAGAGGTGCCTCCACAAGGAGGGAGGCCCGGGTGGGCCGCACCGCCTCTTCCTCGGATGGGCCCCTGGCTCCGCCTCCTCAACAATATTGCTGCTTCTCATAATTTACTTCCTGAATTTGAGGTTTTTTTTTTTTTTTTTTTGACCTTTTCTTTATTTTTTTTATAATTTTTTTAATTCCAAGTGCTGATTAATGTCAATGTATGTAGATTACATTGGAGGGTACTCATCATGGACCAGTGACAAATAAGCCGACTATGTTTGTGGAGATTGGTAAGTTTCTTCTTGCAGTCTTGCTAAGTTTTGAATGTCATGTGAATTGGTTGTTTCTTTTTGTTACTATGGAGTTAGTATATAGTCTTCTGATTCTTCGTTGAGATGTTTGTAAGTGAGAAATCATATTGAGAATTTTGGATTGTTTTTAGTTATATGTTGAGTTTGCATTATTCTCTGATTTTGCTCTTCCTGCTTTTTTCCTGGAAATATCTTCATTTCAGCAACTATCATCATGTAGATGTATTGTTTGCTGTTTTCATTTGATTTGCTTCTGGGGTTAATTAATGATGCCAATGAAAGAAACTTCATATGTTTTTATCTTTTCTGACGGTCTCCAAGTACTATGTCACGAAGCCTCTGCAAATGTAAATTGCATAACAATATATACATATTATATGGCGATTATTTCAAACTTCTGTTTTGTGCGTAATGGTTTCTTTTTGCTGATATAGGTAGTACAGAGGAGTATTGGAAGAGGCAAGATGCCGCTCAAGTCATTGCTTTAGTTGAGTAGAACCGTGGCTTTTATTAATTATTATTATTTTAAGCACCGATCATTTCCATGTCCCTGTTAGTATTGCTGCTGTTTTTTACTATTCTTACCATTTGGTGGGTTTCCCCATAATTACATGAGGTTAATGCATTTTTTTTTTCTTTTCAATTGGTTCCAAAGTGGTTGTGCATTTATCCACCAACTGTTTGATTAATATGAGAATTCAAAGTTTTATGACTGAATATGGATGGCATAAATGTATATATTCTTAACTCAAAACCAAACATCTTTTCTCAATTTAATGCGTACGGTATTTGGTCAGTGGCTTCGTAGTATATTAAGCAAGTTGTTAGAATTTATATTCTATATTCCCTAATAATTTTGTTGTGCTTGTGCTTGAAGTTAATTTGGGAAGGACTTGGGCTTGGAGGAGGTACAGCTGTAGGAAACTGGAGCAGGTATTGGCAATTGGCATGATAACTGTGACAATATCATTTAATTTTTTTCTGAGTTATACTGCTGCTTGGCTCAATGTTTTTATAGGCATTGTTAGAAAAAAATTCGGTTATACTGTACAAGTAGACTTTTTTGCTGCTTAAATTTAATAAACCAATGTTTACATCCAGGATGTTATGGTAGGTTGGGTTAAACCAAATTTTTTTTAAGCCATCCTTAATTATAGTAAGAAATTTAAAAAAAAAATTTTATTGTTTTTCTTGGCTTGAATATATAATTGTTTATGACATATTGCAACCTATTATAGTAATTGGATTGTCAAGAAATGAAAAACAAAATTACGTATGTACACATGTGATCTTACTATTAATAAAATTCGACCAAATTCATTCTAAATTTCAATAAATAAAAAAGTTTATCCAAATGTCAATCAAGATGAATTATTTACTTTTTATTGCTTTTTTTGTTAACAATCAATAATATAAAGTAAACATATTCGATTAAATTGTGCTTCAGAGATTAAAAGTCGTGTTTTAACCTCCAAAATTTTTATTTTTTTGTCTGATGTGTTTTGTTGTATTTGAAGCATTTTTATTTAGTTCGGATAGTTTGGTAAATAAAGTTGTTAAATAATGGTATTTTCATAAAAAATAAACGAAGAGAGCAAATTTTATAATTACTTTCAATTTTTTCCAAAAAATCAGCCTGGGCTACAGTTTATCAAACAGCTTCGCCCCTGTTTACATCTGCCTTATCTTTCGATCTCCTTCTCTTAATAATTTGAATTTTTTTCAGTTATAGGCTATAGCAGACTTGTTAAATGCTATATAATGTTTGATCTGTTACTCCATTTATCACTCAATGTTCCTCTAAACTTTCTTTTGGCTTCATGTGCTGTTGATATTTTTATGTGTTGATTGTTGCATACTTTTTCATAAATGTTAATTGTGTGTATTTTCAGATCATGTATTAACCAAAAAACTACTTATATTTTCAGATCATTGAAAATAATTTTACCTTCTTCTTGATGATTGTAATATACTAGGGTGGGTGACAAGAACAAGGTTCTTCTTGGGATAGGTGGAGGACATTATGCACCTCGGCACATGGACATAGTTATGTAAGTTGTTTTCAGCTATTAGCTTTCAATTTTCATGCATTACTGTCTTTAAAACTTTCCCATTGGTACCCTCAAGAAGCGATGAATTATCAATTGTTTGTATGCCATATTGGCTAACAATGTTGAAATGAATATCATGGCTGGTTCTACTAATCTCAAGCTTATGCAAATGCATGTAAAATTTGACCTTAGTATATATCCTTTCCATGTTACTTTGGTAATTAAAAATTATTCAATACTAAACATATTCACTTATTGAACATACTTACATGCACCATATTTCAATTCCCAAAGAAACTGAAATGGTAACATCATACCATACAGGGATTTATTATGGGTTTTATTTCACTATTGGTAGTACCTTATCCTAAGGAAGTCATGTAGTTTGAGCATATTTTGTAATAGGAAACCTAGAAACCCTACCTTCCCCCACCGAAAGAATAGTAATAGTATTTAACAAAAATTCTTCTTCACTCTGTTAATATACCTTTTCATTTTATGTTATTACAGGAAAGGTGATGTTTGGGTAGGCCATCTACTTTCTGGATATTCCTTGCCAATGGAAGATCCAAGCCAGTCAAAACCAAATACGAATTCAAAAGGTATTGGTGGAACTTGGAAAGAAGCAATTAAAGTTGCACTTGAGGCCACCAGATCAGCTTTTCCTGGAGGGGAAATTCTGGCACATCTTGATCACAAGTGAGTTCACAATAAGAAATTTTTTCATGTATTCAACTTGCCATTTGCATGCAACTGTTTATATGTTAATTTAGTTGTGGTCATCATTGGGGAATTTGGGCAATGAAAGTAAAAGTGATGGTTAGAAGCAGTTTAGGTGGTTCCCCCATCCCTCCCTGGTAAGTTTATGAGGAAAAGATCTCTCCAGATACTTGTGGTTTCTGGAGTGTAGAATGTTATCACAGAGTCATAGTTAAACAATGAGGACATTTGTCCAATCTCAAGGAAAAAAAACATTAGTGTAAATACTTCCAGCCTGAGGATGGCTTGTGATGGAGTTTAACCTTAAAATGTGCTAGTAAGGTTGGGTTTCAATATTTTTATTATCTGGTTGTTTCTCTTCTCTGAATGCACTGGACTGTCATGGTTGACTCTTAATTTATTTCTTATTGATAATTTTGAATATCGGTTATTGGCATCATTTGTAATCTTTAGCCTGTTTAGGACTTTCATTTTTATTTTTTCAATGATATTCTTATGTGTGCACATATCAGCTGGCCCACCAATTATGCAAAATTTTTGGTTGCAGGAGTTTTAAGGGCTGGCAGAAAAATGCCATTATTGGTTATCTAAGCGAGCAAAATATCAAAGTTGGCAAGCCAGATGACTTTATTAGAAATTGATTATTGGTCTTGTGGACAAGCTCATTATTTCTAGAAATGATCAAGCTTTGGATTTTGCAGGTAACAGGTTGCAAGAGATATAAAACTTAGATATCCAGTAATTTTTTCTTGAGAGGACTAGGAGTTGAGGTATTTACTTTTAGATAAAGAAAATGAATTGAGATAAAAAGGATGTCTGGCTATAAATGAATAGAAATAAAAATTATTTGAATTTTAAGCTTGGATGTCTGGTCCATTATGCAACTGATTGTTGCTTAAATGTTTGAATTGATTGTATAGTTGTAAACGCGTTTCTGCACATACAATTGCAATTGATGCAATACAATCATAATTCAACTCTTCTACTCTGTTGTAAAACTTTTATAATAGATTTTGGTACCATTCAGGATTTCATATCTCCATTCTCCAGCTTTGACTTAAGCCTGATTGTATTCTACCTTGGACTAGTGGAAATCTGTTTTGAATCTTGCAACATAAATTGTCAACAATCTGTGGGGCGGTTTGTTCCTTGAAAATCTTGAGGAGCCAAACCAAAGCAAACCAGTCTGGCTTTCATTAGATGAGTTTGGAGCTGTTAGCATATTAATTTAATGTGTGACAGATTTTGGCCTTTGAATCCAATTGGCAGCAAATTGGAAGGCAACAAGGCCTTTTCATATTATTTAAGGTCAAGAGTCGTATCATCGTATTTGTTCCCTACAAAAACACCTACCTACAAGTGCTTTTAAGAATCAGTATTCAAATTATTAATATAAAAAATCCTATAGGTATATAATCAGCAGCAACCAGCAAACCTCAAGGACACGCTTTGGTCATTTGACTTAACAAAAGCAAGAAATGTATTGGGATTGATTGATTGATCGGTGCCAGCAAAATGTAGATAGACAGACATTCAACTTGAACCGTAAAATAATATTGGCAACAACAACATTCCTTTGAAGAAATTAAAAAGCAATGACAATCCAACGGCTAATCCAGCACCCCAGGATGGTTGACTCAATTGTAAGTGTTGGATCAAACCAATCAAGCATGCATAAACTAGGCCAATCAACACAAAGAGTACTACAACCAAACCAACCAAAAATGTATGATTTTGGAAGCATTTTCCAGTTTTGTCTTTTGTCAGATGATCTCTTTTGTTAATTGTGATCCAAGTATATAAATAATTCCAACTTCCAAGAGAGAAAGGAATAACAAATTGACCAAGTCAGAGAGGATCGGCCGACCAGCTCCGGTTCATAAGATGGGCACTGTCCATTTGTCAATAACAAAACAAAACAAAAATGTTTAATTTGGAAAATGACCCCACAGAATATAGTAGAAACCTAGAGTATAGAGCAACCTAGGCAACTTTGTCACATAAAATGGCTTTTGTTTTTTGTCCTATTTCCACTTTTCTTTTATCAATTTGGAGTTTCTTCTTCAATACAAATTCCATTCATATGTACACTGAACTAGTGAGTTTGGAAGCTTTTGTATGATTGAGGGACTGCCAATGATAGACTTCTTTATAAAGACTGAAATTAAATAGAGAAGACTTTTGCATACCCCTTTAAGGTGCCTTTAATTCAATTGTGTGTTTTTTTTGGTCTTCTCATTATCCATATTTTCAAAAAAAGTAAATAAATCAAAACTTAAATATTGACAGGATGAATAAGCGTCGTTTACCGCTAAACTGCATCGGGTTGTTGTAACATGATTCGTATAAGACATATCTATCACCTTGTTAAGTTTGTGGGGGTACATTACTTGTTACCTCATAAATACGGTTTATTAAAAAAAAAAAATTGGATGATAAACCATGCCTGCCATGCAGTACTATTATTTGTGGCATTTATCATTACAAAAAGGGGAAAATTCATTTTCGTCCCTCTAGTTTGACCTAATAGCCAAACTGGTCTCCTGATTTTCAGTATTATATTGACAGGTCTCTTTAGTTTCCATAAATCTGTATTTTAGTCCCTACCGTCCAATTCCATTAGGGCTTGTAAAGATTCCGTCCAATCTGAGAGGGTAATATCGTAAACTTACCTGAGGAGCTTCTAGAAACCGTTTTACAAAGGGTATTTACGTAATTGGATTTTTATATAAGCAAATTTAATATTTAAAAAAAACAACAAATAACATCATCACTCATCTTCTACACTCAAAAGTCAAACCGTAATCTAATCCACCACAATTCAAACATCCAAACATTACCACCATCACCACTTAAACACCAAAACCCGAACCACCACCGTCGATGCCACCAAAACCCTAGCCCCAGCCGAAATCACACCAACGTACACCCTTTAAGAGAGCCGGTCTCCTCTCAGCCGCCGTGTATTCTCTCTCTCCCTTCACATCTAATTCTTCGTTCTTTCTCTCTCTCTCTCTCTCTTCGTGAATCTGTCTCCGTCTATCTCCTCCATTGCCGATCTCCGATCCCTTTATCTCTGCCTTTTTTCCCTTCTATTCACCAGCGAGATCGATATGGGTATTAGTGGTTGTGTTTGATAGTGGGTGTAGGTGATGGTTAGGTTTGGGTTTGGTTTGATTTTGGTGGTTGTGATTGGTAGATGATGTTTTGGTGGTTGTGTTTAAGAGTGGGTGCTGTTTGTACAACAACGGCAAACAACGTGATGAAGATGATATTGGTGATACATAGCGAAAACGAAGGTACTGTGAGGAGTTTATTGCAGCAAAACCACCCATATCATGCCCTATTGACTTCTCTTGTAATTTGTACATGATTCTTAACATTGACACAGGAAAAAAAAGAAATTTATAATACAATGATTCTTTTGTAATCAGTATATTTATATACATAGTTTGATGAAATAATTATTGTTATATATATACACACACAATTGTTCTATTGAAAGTTCGAACTGATATAAGATATATCAGTTCATTACATGTGGACCATTGGATTTAAATGTTTTGACTTGGCTGCATGCACTTGTCAAAGCATCTTTTAAATCTAGTGACCCACATGTAAGGAACTGATATATCTTATATCACTTTGAACTGACAATAGAAAGACTATATATATATATATATATATATATATATGAATTCATTGCAAAGCTCATTATGCTATCCTGGGTACCATTGTACCAGAAACTGATCTAATTATATTTTGACTAATCGATGATTTCTAGGATTCATATGCAAGAAGCCTAGAATAGAAGAGATTATTTTAGTTGTTAAACCTGGGTTTGGGTTTGATTTTGATGATGTTTTTTAATATCTTGGTTGTTTGAATGTGATGAAAGTGAAACTATTTTTTTTCAAATTTTTTTTTTGTTTACCTCCATTGAAGTCTTGAAGATGGTGGAGATTTAGATCTCCAATTCTCCACCATCATATTTTGTTTTTTTTTGTCAAATTAATTTTTTTTCCAAATGTATATTTTTTTAAATTAAAAAAGAGAGATGGAGGGTAAAAATATCTTTTAAATAACCTGGCCTACTTTAAGGGGCAGTAGGGTCATTTGACCTTCTGACCCTGTCAATAAACACTTTTTCAACGGAATTCTTAACAGAAGGATTAAACGAGATAATATTGAAAATTTGGGGACCATTTTGACTATTAGGTCAAACTAGAGGGATGAAAATGAATTTCACCCTTAAAAAAATAAGAATAAAAAGTTCTCTCCTTGATTAGGATTTGCCTGATTAATTAAACATTAATTAGTTTTCACCTCTTTTTCACGTATGCTAATGCTAAGCTTTCAAGTTCAAGCATGATGCACACAGCACACAATCTGCATTTGTTTGACTCCCCAATCTGGAATATGCATTTGTTATTTTATTTGACTCTCCTACAGCACACAATATACACAGCACATAATACAACTGAGTAGGGATAGACATTTATACCCGGATACTCAATTCCTCGCTTCCCATCCCTATTTAAGGGAAATGTTTTGAAAAAATTAGGGAAATGAATAAGGATGTGGATGATTTTTATCCCTAAATTAAAATGAGGATAGGGATCATTTTCTCATAAATGTATTGAAATGAGGATGAGGGGAGGTATATTCCCTATTTTCCCCAAACCTTATATATATTTCTTAATTTTTTTATTCTTTCTATTTTTAACCCTAATATATATATATATATATATTCTTAATATTTTTTATTATTTATATTCTTAATATTTTTGTATTTGAATTTAAATTTATAAAAGATTGTCTTTTTTTAGTATGTAATTTTTAGTAAAACAGAGAAACCGGGTGTAAGAACCTCAATTTTTATGATTCACTTATTTCATGACAAATCACACCACATTGGCGATGATTGTGTAATGGGTAGCTTAGGTCCTTGTCGGCAAGCTTCCAAGCATCTCCATGACTTCAAGAGCAAAATGTATACTCACTTGACTTTGTCTCTTGAAGAGTTTAGGTGCACACACACACACACACACACACACACACACACACACACACACACACTTCATGCATGCTTTGTTCATCTTTGCATTTGTGTTTCCTTGATTGTGTGCATTTATGTCTCAACTCACATGAGCACCTCTTTGTTTGTCTTTACGTGTGGTTGTTATGTTTTACGTTTTCCGTTTTCCGTTGTGTGTTCGAAAACGTCCTCACTCGCACGATGGTGTGTTTGTGTTGTGTCCGCGCTTGCACGTTGGTGTGCTTGAGTCTTAGCGCGATTTGTGACCATAGAAAGGTTCCATTTGTCCTCTCTTGGATTAGTATTTGGTTACATGGTTTTATACCATGATTGTAGGATTTTGGTTATTGACCAATTCTGACCTTTGGTCACTCTTTTGACCATAATTCTTTCTACGTTTATCCAAATCATGTTTATTTAATTGGAGTAGAAAGTAGACTTCCATACCATTCCAACGGTATATCATACGAAAGGTTTCGATGTCGTTTGGTCGTGCTTTGGGTCACTTGTTTCTGGAGCTGGAGTACTGTCCAGTATGTTAGGCGACATGCAAGGCTACTTGTGCATGTCACCTCAGAAGTCGCCTAAGACTTGATATTTTTCTCCAGAACAAAAGGTGACATGCTAGGCGACTTGTGCATGTTGCCTCAGGTAGCTATGTTTCTCTCTAGAACATTAGGCGACATGTTAGGCGACTTATGCATGTCGCCTTGGATGTTGCCTCTAGCTGATTTGTTTCTTTCCAGAACAAAAGGCGACATGCTAGGCGACTTGGGCATGTCGCCTCTCATGTCGCCTGACACCAAAAAACTGGGCATTTTGGTTTTTTCGCTTCAGCTCGTTTTTTCCCACTATAAATACATCCTTATCTCTTCTTCTTCATCTAGACCTCTGAAATTACAGAAACCCTAGAGAGAGTCTAGAGAGAGAAAGCTCCATTTGAGTTTGTTTAACTCTCCAAACCCAAAACCCATCTCCATCTTGCATCATTCAACATCATATGAGCATGAGTCTTTATAGTTTCATGACTAGGTAAGTAAGAACTTCATTGAATATCATTTACTGTTTTTCTTACTCTAGATTATGTATTTATTGCATGATTAAATACCTAGACTCTACTTTATTGCATATTTATGAGTCTTGATAACATGATTGAGTTTGTATTTTGATAACTAAATTGATTAGGTCATTTTTGCCTAAAAGTTAGGTCATAAATATTCATGTGTGATTTATTGATAACTAGGTTGAGAAATTGTGTTTTAATCAACTAGTTAATGTTCATGAATATTTGATTGAGTTTGTTTGTGATAGCTAGCATTTAGGACATTATTGCCCTCTAGCTAAGTCTTTATGCTTTGCATTTAGACATTGTTGTTGCATTATAACATATAGTTAAGCATTTTGTGTGTGGTCTTACACATTATTGCATTTGAGCATATTGTCTCATATTCACTTAGACCTTATACTCTTCATTGAGTCAAAGTCTTATGGCTACGGGTGGTAGTTGTACAAGCAAGTAAAATCTTGCAACCAAGGGAGGGTTGGCAAGCATTGGTCAAGTGCCACTATAAAAGGCCCGCGTGGTAGAGTAGGAGGTGCTCACGCCAAGAGTAATGTATCAGGGGATATCAACTAGGGATTGAACCAAGAGTGGTGAGTGATAGTGTCCATAGCCTGAGGTTATCGAGAGTGAGAGTCCGAGTATCACTTGATGGTGTAATCTTTTATTCATATAGTGGATTTCTGTGATCGTCTGTGGCTAGAAGGATAACCCGTGGTTTTTCCCTTGTCGAAGGGTTTTCACGTCAAAATCAAGTGTTCTTTATATTTCCGCACTTTACTTGATTTTATATGTATGTATGTATGTATTGGGTTATTTGTTATTAATATTGACTAATCGAAAAAGTTGGTAATAATCGATTAACAACCCATTCCCCCCCTTCTAGGTTGTTAGACACACCCTTGAGTAGTATTTTCACCCGGGAAATGGGGGAACGGGAAAAACGAGAAAACATGGAAAAACGGGGAAAGCGGAGAAATGGGGATAGGGGTACCTTCCCCCAAAAACTCCCCCATCCCTATTTTCCCCATTTGAGGAAATGGGGGGGGGGGGGGGGGGGGGGGGGGGGGGGGTTGATGGGGAAGGGTTTTGGAAATTGGGATGGGAATGGAGGGACCTATGTCCATCCCCATTTTTCCAATGCTTATCCCTAACGACGAGATGAGGTTGGTCCGGTGGTAAACTCACACATGCATCACAAAATTGCGGATTCGAGTCTTCCCCCTCCCAAAAAAAAAACCCCAAATTAATGGACTACTTCAAACATTTTTTTTTATTTTTATTAAAACAATACATTTTTTTATTTGTCCCAAATGATAAGATTTTAAAAGAGAGGAAAGAGGAAAGGTAATTTAAGAATAAAAAGAGGGTTAACATTTTTTAAAGAGGGTGAGTGAATGCTATATAATTCAAATAATTAACCCAAATTTCAACTTAAATGATGTGGGGCATGTGGCAAGTGAGTTGTCATCACCACACACAACATGAGATGATGTGATTAATGAAAAAACCACTTGCCATATCATTTGAGTTGAAATTTGGACTAAATTTTTGGGTTGTTTAGCATTAGTGTAAATATATTTGTAAGAGAACAAGTAAGCATTTATCTACCCATATCTCTCTTGCTTTCGAAATTGAACTAATAAAAAATATTAATACTTACTTACTATCTAGTTGCTGTTGTGTCATACTTTAAGGGTCTTAGTGTATTTACCCTTTAAAAAAAATTAAAGGTACTGAACTCCCCTCAATTTTCAGTTAATTTTATTAAGAGAGTAAGTTTGTGTTAATCTACACACACTGCCCCTTCTTTTAACTTGGATTCGTTAATAGCTAACAGTTGAAGGGTATTTTGATTTTTGATGGAAATTGCCCCTCAACGTCCCCCTAAAAAATTAAGCATTATAACATTTTGTTGGCTCTACTGGCCAGTAAATACAATAATGAGCATAAATGTTTTGACATTAATGGGGTGAGGTTTCTTTTCACTTTGAAGGATGTTTTTTTTTTTTTTTAATTATTAGCTTGCTGATAGACAACAAACCAGTATTCGGTAAAATTGAGAAATCTCATTCTCTCTTCATAGATGCCTTTAATAACATTAATATAGACCCTTCGGATGTAGATGATAAACCCTTTATAGACAATAAGATTAAGTTGTAATATATATATATATATATATATATATATAATAATAATAAGAAAATCAATTTCTTAGGTTTTTTTAATTCCATCAATTTAAAAAATACTTGATCCAAATCTAAAAAAAAAAATTCCATTAAAATTTTGTTTTATTTGGTGTATTTTCATTTCAAAATTTGATAAACGCTTAGGCATTTCTGTTTTTTTTTTATTATAAATTAATCAACTTCAATATACTTTTTTATTAGTTTTCATTAGCGGAGTGGAAGTTTATGTATATTAACACAACCTTATTCTCCCACTGCACTTATCTACAACTTTAGGGATGTTTAATGTATTTATCCCATTTTAAAAATTAAATAGAGTTGCAGTGCAGATAACATGAGATAATGTGAAAGTGTATCGTCTCCACTCCTGAAATAATTTTAAAATACAATTAAGCATCCAAAAAGCAGGAGAATTCACTTAGGATCCCCAGGCAGGAAGGAACTCTCCTTTTTTATTTATTTGTCTTAATCATAACAACTATATTTATTCTTCTTAAGGTCATACTCTCACTCTACCCATTAAGTTGGACAATTAAAGATGGTTTCTTAACTCATTGCTTACACATTCATGTACTTTATGACCAAGCATGGAAAAATAAAACATATTCTTTCAACAACCTTCCATTCAATAGCTAAATATCATGCGGTTAATAAATCCAATTTCGTGATACATTCATTCATAGCTAAAGTGATTTTGCATTTCCTCTTTAATATTTATGATCGGGTCCAACTTCAATATTCTTAATTATTTATTTAATTACTCTTTGAAATCAATAAAAAAATATTTTTTATTATTTAATAAAGTAACAAAGTTCGAATTAGATTGACTTAAAATTTTGATTTAAATTAATTTGGACTTAACATCAAAATTGAACTATTTAGTTATTATTACTTTAAATTTAAAGAGTGTTACAATAAATTATAATATCGAACGGTCGGTCCAAAAATCTAATCTCATAATATCAAGAAAAAAAACATCCTATATATACTTATAAAATATATATAATAAGATTCTAATTCCTCACTTCTAATGTGGAAAAGGGGATGAATTACCAAATCCGCTAAGAGGGCAGCATGCACTCATTAATTATGGTACAAAAATAAAGGATTTGAAAAGATAACCCAAAAACAAAACAGAAAAAAAAAGCGTAAAAAAGAACTCAAATGGCAAATAGTGTGATGGTCTACCTTATCTATTACTGTGTTGACATTTGACTATGAAAGTTACACCTCTCGATTATTATTTATCTAATCAATTATTTATTAAAAAAAATGAAAGGGGAAAATTAGCAGTTATGTACGGTAATAATTTTTTTTAAAAAAATATTACATTTACGACTATTATAAATAAAACAAATGAAACAACTTCACACCAGCAATTAGTTTGAATTTTTTTTTAATCTGAATTAGTTTGAATTCAAACTCATAAACAGTGAAGCCTACCAGCCCCACCTCCACTTGCATCAAACATTCATTTATTTCACACATTTTGCCACAAGTCCACCTAAAATTTCAAAATTTATTTGTATGGCACTGATTAAATATTTTTCGAATGATTTAAGTTAAATTCATTATTTATTCACACAAGGTCCTTTGTATAGCCTATAATTAGCGGATTTTAAGAAGAAAAAAATTTCTCTAAATTTATTATAAATTTATAAAATAAACGATTATTTCTTAAACAACAACAACAACGATCCTAAACTCACCAAACAATTTATTAATTATTTATTCATTAAATATTTGAAGTAAAAATGTTGGAAACTATGGGTGGTCCTTAGTGTTTTCCATTTACCATTTAATCGATTAAAGAGTTGAGAAAATGAACACAATCCCTTAAAGGTGGGGCCAACGCCAATATCCCGTAACCGTATGATGCGTCATGCGTGTGGTACGTTATCATCGTTCAAACTGTACCTCATCATCACACACGTGTACCTTTCCTCTTACATCATCAAATCATCTCTCACCGTACACGTGTAACCCAATCCACCGCTTCATTGCGGTGCTCCGATCAAGTGTGACCAGACCTAGGAGGCTAGGATACGATCTAAACGAATCAAATGAGTGGGGAAGATGAAATGAAACTATTAATAAAAAAAAGTGGGTCCCAATTAAAAATAATAAATAAAAAGCTGACAAAAAACAGTAAACACAGAGAGAAAGAATTGAAATTGAAAAATACAATTAAGTAGTAAAAGCCAGCTCAACTCAAGATCTCAACAAACTGACACAAAACACAAATAACATTTTCGTTTTCGTTTTCGTTTTCTTTTTCTTTTTCTCTCTCGAATAAAACGAACAAGTCACCGGCGAACCAGTTGACTTTCGTGTATGTAATGTTTTGTCAGCTTCTTCTTCTTCTTCTTCGTCTTCGTCATCAACACTCAACAAACAGAGTTTTGGTGTTTTGATAAGGAAAAAAGCGATCAGAACTCTGAAACTAAACAGCGAGTTGAATATAGTTAGATCCAATACAATAAAGTGGTCTCTCTTGGACTATTTTTTATTTTTTCCTGGGGAAAGTTTTTGCTGTTTGGCTGGCCGGAAAATTTGGAAATTGAGTTGGTACGTTAACAATTTTTATTTAAATGTTGAAACTTTTTGTTTGTATTGAGGTGGGGTGGGGGGTTGATAATTAATGCAAAAACTAAGGCTAATTAGTAGGGGGGGCTGGGGGGGTTCACATACACTGCAACTGCAAGAGAGCCGTTTGTTACTCTTCTCTTAAAATTAATTGCAAGTTGACCTTTTTATTAGGTTTTTGATAAGATAATTACATCTCACTCGCTCTATATATACTTTCTCTCTGTATTTATTGTCTTTCTACTTTTTTATTTACTCCATCAAGTCTCTTCATTCAACCACAGGTTTCAGCTTTTGATTTAAAACTCTTTAAATTTCTTTATAGATTTAAAAGCTTCTATTTTTCTCTCTACCCTTTGATCTTCATGTCAACTTTAGTCATGGTATGGATCCACTCTGCTTTTCTCTCTCATAATTTCATTTACTTGGTGGGTTTTACTGTTTATTTATGGTGTTTTTTTTTTTTTTAAATATATAAATGTTTTTGCAGTGAATATGTGAACTGGATGTCTGTTCTGAATTGAATCAGATGAGAGAAAGTTGCCCAGGATAAAAACTATTTCACTTCATAGAGGTATTGTATTTTTATTTTGATTATTGATAAATTTATTTTATGTTTTGGGTGTATTGTATTTGTTGGGATCTGGTGTAGATCTCTAGCATTCTCTTATTTTTGTTATTACTCTATCTGCTAATAAGATGGAGGTAGAATTTACAAGTAATCTTGGATTTTCTCCAATTGAGCATCTGATTTTGATTTTTTTAATTGTGATAGTTTGATCTGGTTAGAGCTAGCAAACAAAATAGATGATGTTACTGCTGTTAAACAAGTCCCTTTTGAATTTACATTTTTAATTGGGTTATGATTTAGCTGTTTAAAATTTATATATAAAAACCTTTGGAAAAGTTATAAACTTTTCTCTTGTCTTTTTGTTATACTTAGGACAGGCTTAAGATTCCCACATGCTTAGCCTAAACCATCTTACTGTATAATTGGATGATAATAATTTGCTTCTTTTTATTATTTAAAGTTTATTCACTAATAGTATTTTCTACACTTGTATACATACATACATGGTATAGGACAACATGAACTTGAATAATGTTACTTTTCAAAAAAAAAAAAAAAAAAGAACTTGAATAATGGTGTTTGAGCTCTGCTTTTTCTCTTAATTCTATTTTGGTTTTTTGACTTTTAGGCTCCAGAACTTAGTGGATGGGAGTAACTTTTTATGATTAGTTTGTGTTAAAGCTGCTGTGTTGATGCTGTCAGACATTTAGATTTTTATTCTTTGTATCTTTTAATTTGTCAAAAAGTGAAAAGCAGTCATTGAGATGCATTATTGATTTAATGCTTACTTTTTGTGTAATTTGACATGTTAGCTGGATATAATCGAGGTTTTCTTGTGGTTTTAGGTTGATGATGGTTTTCCTCCTCCACATCTTATTATTATTTTTTTCTTAATAATTGTTTGACACTAATGTTTAGAAATTATTACTGCAATAAGTTTTCAAGATGCTATTTTTCAAAAACTGTCCATGTGATTGTGTTTATTCTTCTTTTCTGCAGTTTGAGGATTATTGTTGCAATAGGATTTTGTACCTGATCTACTATTTAATGTTCTTGTGTTTCTGATTGGCCTTTTTATGTATAAGATATGTATGATAAACCACCATTTTCAGCTTCTGTTCTGCTGCCGGCTGCCCGCCTCTCTTATATATACTCTTGGTAAAATATTAATGATTTGTGATAGTTTAATCTGTGCTTCATTCAGTCTTGCTCCATTTTAGCTTCTTGTTTCGATTTGATTATGGTGCTTCATTGAAGAGAATTCTTCTTCTTTCGTTCTTCAACTTGAGCATCTTCTACTCTGCATTAATAAATTTAGGAGAGGGATAATTTGAGTTGTATATTAATTTGATTTATCTTGTATTTTTGTTGGCAGGGAAAGATTGCTCCTTCCTGGGCATACCATTTGTCGTTGCTGTGAAGAACTTCCTTTCCTTTCTCAATCTATGTGAAACATGAAAGTTGGTAAGTAATTCTGGGATCGATAAGTTTATTATGTATATATCTGCACTTGTACCTCTCCTTTTTCATCTGCACCTTTACATTAGCACCATCCGCAACCCCACCCACTCCCATCTCATCTGTATATTTTTAGTAAATCTGGGATACTAATGGTCGTTGCAGCCGCTTGATTGGCATAATTTGTTCATGGTTGGAAGGTAGCAACATAAGTTGTGCTTAATATTATTGATAAAATGTTTAAATTATATTATTGAGAAGTTTGTTTATGGAAGATGGTATTGCAATTTGTACATCATAGAGGGTCATAACATGCCAAGCATAATTGTCTTTGGATCGAGTTATGAAATAGTTGTACCGGTCTTCCTTTTCTACCAGTTGTTACGGGTTTGTTATTGTCTACTGCCAAGTTCTTTCTTTTGTTCTTAAATATAATAGAAGAATTCAAGATTTACTATCGATAAATATTTCTAATGTAGTTTCAGATAGTGAACAAGTGTATCCTCATGCAACACTAGTCCACAGGCCTGATACTAAGCCTTTTGAATGTGGTGACAATGCTCCGGATTCCACTGGACTCAAATCAGAAAACAATATGATGGACTATCAGAATGGAGTATTATGTGCCTCAGAAGCCCAAAAGAGGGATGCAGATGGATGGACCGTGAAAAAACTTGATCGTTCTATGAGTTTGAATGATTTAACGAATAATAATGAAAAAGATGTCAGAGATTTGACGGAACCATATTCTCGTTCCTGCCGAGAAATTGAATCGTTTGAGGATTCCGGTTTTTATATGGAAAAAACTGTTATGGAATGTGAACTGCCAGAGTTAATAGTTTGCTATAAAGAGAGTACATACCATGTCAAGGATATATGTGTTGATGAGGGCGTCCGTTCCCAAGACAAGAACTTGTTTAAGAGTGATGTAGATGAGAAGGGCTTCTGTATCTTGCCGCCGCCTAAGAAAGATAGAAATAGTGAACCGATGGAAGAGAAAAACAAGAATGATAAGCCTCTTACAGATGTGATGAAATCTTCGGCAGAAAATGCTTCTGATATGGATAATATCTGCAAAGATGATTCTTCCCCAGAAAATGTTCGTTACATGTGTGTTCTTGATCTGTTAGATGCTTCCAAGGATTTCAAGCTGACAGGGGATGACTCAACCGACAAGATAGCAAATACTGTCTCCCCGAAGTTGTTCTCACTTGCAGATCTGCTTTCAATGCAAAACTTAGTCTCAGAAAACTCCCGTTTTGAGGTATGGTATAATCCTAGACAAAATGTAATTTGCAATATACCAAAATTTATTGGATTAAAAACATGAATTAGGGCATATAACATTAGATGATCTTTGAAGTACTTATTTTTTGATTGAGGTATTGATTGTCAAATTTGTTCGAATCTATTTTTTGATTCTTAATTCACATTCTGATCTAATTGATGAGACAGTTGAAAACGCTATTTCCTTGTTCCAGGATCATTTTTATCTTTGCCTTGAATCATTGGGTTTAGACATTACTTCAATTATCTTTGGTGTTCAAAAATGATGGCAACAAGCCCTTTTTTGCAATTTTTTTTCTATCAAAGAACCATACGAACAATTGATTCCTGCATGATACACTTTTCAGCAAAAGAGTTTTACCAATTCCAACAAATTTTCGTTTTTATTTCAAAATTGCTTGAATCGGTTCCTTTCGATTTGTAACTGGAATTTGGATACATGTTGAAATATGTAATAGTGATTAGTGAAACTATTAGATGATAGTATGAGTATATGTCGCACGAAGTGTCTCAATAATTGCATGTGAGGCAATTGAATTTTCTTACTTAATTGTGTTTTTAATTTAAAAAAAATCTATTACTGGTGTGAACCAAGTTTATTGGAGAATCATGATTCTGCATTCTGGAATGTATTGTGTGCTAGCTCTTGTAAGTATTTGACAGTTCCATGACTTCTTTCTAGAATATGTTGCATTTCAGCTTGATGTAGCGTATGAGAGATGGAGAGAGAGAGAAATATATAATGGATATGATATTATAATGATATGAATGCAGTGCTCTAGTGGAAAAGCAGTCTCAGGAAACCCTGCTTTGATTTCTACCGCTGGAGAATCAAATGATGACATTGAGGAAGCCATTGCGGCCAGTTCCAATGTTGTTTCTGCAGCTGAAGAATCCAATGGTGGCAATGAAGAAGCAGCCTTGGCAAACCCTGCTCTGGTCCTTGCAGCGGAAGAAAAGCAAAATGACAGCAAAGAAGAAACTTTGGCAAGCTCTGATGTAGGTTCCGAATCTGAAGAATCAACAAAAAACATTGTTGAAAAATTATCTTACAATAGCAAGGTGGAGACTCGAAGCATCACTTTTGATTTTGGACGCTTCTGCTCCCACAGCGAAAGGCACAAAGGACTGTCCTCATCATGGCGAGTCTGCACCTATTGAGAGTCCAGATACGTCCAAGAATGAAGATGCTCCCAGGAAATCAGTATCAAGCCAGGCTCATAGTGGTGTTGGGGAGTCGAGTTTCTGTGTCTCAGGTACAGAAGATGCTCCAAGGCAATCGGTTTCAAGCCAGGCTCATGGTGGTATTGGGGAGTCAAGTTTCTCTGTCTCAGGTTCTGTACCGGGTCTGATAACTTATTCAGGACCGATTGCATTTTCTGGCAACCTCTCTATCAGATCAGATAGCAGCACAACAAGCACCCGTTCATTTGCCTTCCCCGTGTAAATTTCTATCCTACTAATTTACTTTTTTATTCTTTATTTATTATCCCTATAGATTGAATCCACAACCAACAATTTTATCTTTGCTTATTGTATTAACAGATTACAGTCAGAGTGGAATAGCAGTCCGGTGAGAATGGCAAACGCTGACCGGAGACATCTTCGAAAGCACAAGTGTTGGAGACAGGGCCTTCTGTGTTGTAGATTCTGAATTCTCTCTATTTTCTGTCAATAGGTTCAGGTTGGAAAATATATATACAAATGTTCAAAATTTTACAATTTGGTTCTTTTTTTCATTTATCCCCTTCTTTATAATATATTAATATAGTTGTTGCTCATTGAGTAATATAAATATAGGTCTTGATCTCCTTTTTGTGAGTTGGAGTGAATTCAGTGTCATGGTTTGAGTTTGGTATCATATACAATACAAGTCTTGCTCCATTTACATTTTTCGCCCTCGACACAATGCGAGGGGTAATTAACCAATTTTGTTGTGTACATTGTTTGTCGCACAAGATCGATTCATGTATATTATTGATATACTGAAAGCATTATTGTTTTTTTTTTCTTCACTTGGGCATTAATTTTGGTATTGAAAATTTTGAAGGATAGTGATGGATTGAAAAGAGAGGAAATTGAGATGAAATATAATAAATCCCATAATGATAGTGTCAAGTTGGAGAATATTTCCTGCCCGGAATTTAAATTGCTGGTGTGGCCCTGTGTAATACTGTCTCAGCATTTCTGTGATGGATATTTTGGGTAGGGTAGATGCTAGTCTATTCATTGTTATGTATGTATATGGGACATGCCTATACATACAAACAAAATGTGTTTGTATGTATGAACAATATTTTGTTTGTATAAACAATACAAACAAAATGTGTTTTGTTAAAATGGAATGCTGGTATGGATATAGATACTGCAAACCCCGCCCATACGGTCATACCCTACATGCGATCACCCCTAGTGAAGGATCAATTTAATGTGAATTGAAACATATGGAACTATTTTGATAGTAAATTCCCTACATGCGATCACCCCTAGTGAAGGATCAATTTAATGTGAATTGAAACATATGGAACTATTTTGATAGTAAATTGCCCAACTCTCCAAATTTTTGGGCTACACTGATAATTTTTCAAATAATAGAGATCACTAGTAAAAAATGGCCCGCATTTTGCTGCGGGAGTATTATTCAATTTTAATAAATTTCATTTATCTAAATTATGACACATAAAAAATTAAAATGATTGGATATTAATATGTGAAAATAGAAATCTATTTAATTTTAATATTCAATGGTATTTTTGTAAATAAATAAAAATCCATTTAAAATTGGGTAAAAATTTTGTATTTCCCTATAATCTTTTCCACAAACAAAATTGCATAGAGGTTTTGTATTTGCCAATTTTGTTTGTGGAAGAAAGTTTTTGAGTTTTGATGTTATAGGTTTCTATGGATTTTTGATGTTATGAGTTGGAGCTTGGAAGTTTTAAATTTTGATTTGAAATGAGTTTTGGTTTTTTGAATTTCAATTTGAAGTGGTTTTGAATCGTGAAAATAATTTAAGTTTTAAGGTTTGAATTTTTTTAATTTTAGGGGATGTCTTTGTGTAATAAGTATCTTTGTCTATTTGGGTGCAATTAACCCAAACCTCAGGGCATGTCAATGCAATTTGCCCTTTAGTATATTATATTATATATTTAATGGTATTTTTGTAAATAAACTGAATGTCATTTTTGTAAATAAACCAAAATCAAATGAATAGTGAAATTGAAAAGATGAGTTTTAATATAAGGTTTTGGATCGTGAAAATAATTTAAGTTTTAAGGTTTGAATTTTTTTAACTTCAGGGGGTGTCTTTATGTAATAAGCATCTTTATCTATTTGGGTGCAATTAACCCAAACCTCAGGGGTATCAATGCAATTTTCCCTTTAGTATATTATATTATATATTTAATGGTATTTTTGTAAATAAATTGAATGACATTTTTATAAATAAATTAAAATCAAATGAATAGTGAAATTGAAAAGATGAGTTTTAGTATATATATTAATATTAATTGATATTATTTTCTTTGACATGATTCTATTTCTATGAAACATCTTGTATTATGAAATTGGCTTAAATTTTGCCATACTTGTGGTTTTTCTCTTATTAATCCAAACAACTCCTACCAAAACCTTTTCTTTGTTAACCCTAATTGAAGCTAGCTTTTCTTTTCTTTCTTCTTGGTAATTTTTGACATGGACATCATGACTCATGAGGTTAATTATGTTGTCAAGGTTGTAAGATATATATTGACACAAACGTAACAAGATAAAGGATTTTTCACCTATGTATATATATATATATATATATATATATATATATGTAAAGGGTTCAAAAATTTATTAGCATTTTTTTAAGGATGAATTTTAAGAGTATCTCTCCTTTAATAACTTAAGTTTAAAGGGTTTTATTGAAAACTAACCTTTTTGGGAGGCTCAAGTTAACAACTAACATCTTTTTAAAAAACTTACAAAACTAACTCTTTTTTCATGCGTAAATATTATTATACCCTCACTTACTCACTTTCCCCTTTCTACTTTATCTACCTATTATATACCTATTATTCCCATTCTTTTCCTCTTATTTTCACCTCCCTCCACCACAACACACCTTCAATTCGTTCTCTCTCTCTCTCTCTCTCTCTCTCTCTCTCTCTCTCTCTCTCTCTCTCTCCTCTCCCGATTTTTTTTTGTTCTCCCTTCCTTCATTTGTCCAATTTTCAATTAATAGTTACATTCTCCACCATTGATCAACTCGAAATTATTCATCAACTACAAAGGTTTCCTTCTATTCAAGCTTTGAGGTGAGTTTTTTTTTTGAACTTTTATACTTTATACCCATCTTCAATCTCCAATTTAATTGAATGTGTGTATTATTTTGGTGAAAATAGTTTACATTTATATAAAAAGCATGAGTCTTGTTTGAATTTGATGTTGTTTTGATTGATTTAAAGTTTATACTTAAATTTAGAGTTTATTTATTTTTTGAATCTCTTATTTATTTTAATTTGTGCATTATGGTTGTTTATTTTTATGAAAATAGTTTACATGAATATAATAGAGCATGAGTCTTGTTGGAATTTGATGTTGGTGTGATTAATTTTCCATTGTATTCATGAATCTAGACAATTGATAGTATTTTTTTTGAAAATTTGTCTAGCAGTGTATTCGCAACGATGTTTGGAATTCTCAACTGAGTTATGAGAATTACAAACTGAGTTAGGAATTCGTAACTTCGATGGGTATTGCTAACATCGTTGGGAATTTCTAACTAAGTTGGGTTTTCATAACATCTTTAGGAATTCAGAACGAAGTTAGGTATTTCCAAACAGCATTTGTATTTCCTAACGAAGTTGGGAAATCCAAACGGAGTTAGGTTTCCCTAACTCCGACCTAACTCCGTTGGGAATTCCTAACATAATCCAGAATTCTAAATAGTGTTTGGATTTAGAATTTTTTTGTAAATTCACTATACCATGCTTATTTTTTGTTGAGTGATTAACTATATTGTCGAGTGTTGCTATTTAATTTTGTTAAATGAATAATTTTGACTACTTATTTTTATGTTCTATCTTTTTTATCTATTCATGTAACATGCTTATTTGTAGGTACCTGGATGGTATGAGACGTTGTTTATGTAGTATTCAAAGGTTACAAACCGGACGTTTATGAGTCATGGAATGCGTACGAAGAATAGATCAAGTGTTGTTTATTTTGTAATGCAAGTGTTGTTTGACAGTGTTGTGTAATGTTAACTAGAGTGTTACTTGGTAATCTAGCTTGTGTGGCTTGATACATCTGGTTGTGTTGCATAAATATTTGGCTAAAAAATAAAGAATTTGCATTATTGTAAACTCTATTTAATTGCATGGGTGTATGATACTCTTGAGACATTTTTCTCAAATCCCTCTGAAGACTATTCAATGTTGTCTCATAACACTTTCAGCCCCAGAGGTACTTGTTGAATGTTTCTAAATTTTCCAACAGTTTAACATGAAGGGCACTAATATGGACTTTCTGATCCTTGCCAAACAAAACCGTCTCTAAAAATTAAAGTAAAGCTAGCTTCACCATGTCTTCATCATAATCTGAAGATGCAACTTTGAATATTACCTCCAAAGTTTTGTTATTGTAACGCACTTCACCATTCAACATGGACGACCGAAAACTGCCACTACCATCCCCTTTTTCCTTACCCAGCACCGGTGGATCAGAACCATAAGCTAAACTCGTGATGAGACAAAATTCTTGAATAGAAAACCAGAATGTCTTCCCACCTACGGCAAACCATATCTCAGATTTATTACGAGACTGTATTTGTCTAAGGAGTAAATGATGTATCAGCTGCTCGGAAAACTTCAACTCATGCATCTCTAAAAGTTTCCTAAAGCATGTGGTGCGGAATAAAGCCAATTGCGCCTCCGTCAACTTTTCCTTAATCTGCTTATAGCAGCCGTTGACGAAGTGCTATTTATCTTCGTTGGGAAATGTTCCGAAACCTTTACTAACAAATCAACCTCTTCTCTCATTCTATTATCCTGAAATATAACATAATACCATTAAATAAATTTCAAATCAATACATATGTTATAACTGAAGTCTTCCTAAACAAATAAACCCCACTGGAGTTTAGCATTCCAATCGCAGTTAGGAATCCCTACCTGAGTTTGGGATTCTAAACTCAGTTAGGAATCCCTAACAGAGTTTGGAATTCCTAACAGAGTTTGGAATTCCTAACTATGTTTGGATTTCGTAACAGAGTTTGAATTCCTAACTCTGTTAGGAATTCCAAACTCTGTTTGGAGTTTTGTTAGGAATTTCAAACTCTGTTACGAAATCCAAACATAGTTAGACATTCACACTGCAATTGACATTCCAAACTACACAACCTAGTCAAGACCCAAACATTGTCATCACCAAATACCACACAGAACAATAACAATCAGATTGCATTACAACAACAACAATAACATCTGCATACAAAAATTGAAAACAATAGAGAACAACAAGTGGGTGGACATTAATAACAAAAAAATAAAATAAAAAAGGAACCTCGATTTCTAACAGACAGCCTTTTATATAACACATTTTAGAACCTCGATTTTTATCTGTAATGTATTTTAGAACCTGGGTAATAATTCCCATAACCAAACCACACTACAACAGCACAACAACACAAGAACTTTCAATTTTGATTCCACTAATATTGTTATCATAATTGAAGATCAAAACATTTTATATTGTAGCTCATATTTGATAAGAAACTTGTATAAATAATCATACTATTTCAATCAGAATTAGTTTGGTACTGTCAAAAAATACCGAGCAATTTGATTTAAATCGAATGAGTTAATATCACTGAATTTTGACAATCTCCACTGAACTCATTTTTTATCTGTCATGTATATTGTTTGGTTGGTCTGAAGTTGCATTTTATATTGGTAAGCAAAATATCAAAAATGTAAATAGAAGTAGTGACAAACAATCTCAAAACAGACAAAGCACAAAACAACCACAAAAAAAAAAAAAAAACTCAAAATCTTCAATTTCTTAGCAATCTCAACTGGGTGTTTCCCTCTATTGTACCAAAACAAAATAAAAAACTCAAATCGAAGGAACAATCACCTTGATTATCTCGAAGTCGTCGTTGTTGTGCGGTCTGGCTTCAGTCGAGCCCTCATGCTGCTTCTCAGCTGCCGTCGCGTCTCCAACGCTGTCGTGGTTCGTCTCGTCGCCCTGCTTCGTCGCTGTCGTCGTTCTTCGTGACACAGTGCTTCATCTCCCTGCTTCGTCGTTGCCGTCGTTCGTCACGACACCGTGCTTCGTCTCCCTGCTTCGTCGCTACAGTTGTTCGTCGTGTCACCGTCCTTCGTCGCTGTCGTGGTTCCGTCGCCGTCGTGGTTCCGTCACCGTGCTTCGTCGCGTCGCCGTGGTTCCGTCGTTCTCCTTATTCAGATTTGAGAGAGGTTGGGTGTTTTGAGAGAGGTTAGGGATTTTGTTGTTTGACAAAATAGATTTTAGGGATTTCAGAGTGATAGAATCAATTGTAGGGATTTCAGTGTTGTGTAATGTTTTGTAATTTAAAAAATTTATAAGGGTAAAACCGTCTTAAACGAGTTAGTTTTGTAAGTTTTTCAAAAAGATGCTAGTTGTCAACTCGAGCCTTCCAAAATGGTTAGTTTTCAATAAAACCAAAGTTTAAATGACACCTAAAATAGGTTTCTTTTAAAAAAAAACCCCTACAGTAACTGATTTTTCACTATTCTATTTTGATTTTTTTTTTCTTTTCTGGATCAGAAGTAAGAAAATTAATCAAAACTCGGAAGAAGAAGATGAAAAAATAAAAATAAAAATTGAAAATTTTCTTTTTTGTCCAATAAGCCTCGGAAATTACAAAAATACCTAACAAGTCTCGAAAATATCCAATAAGTTTGAAAAGTCTCATAAATACCTGAAAAGTCTCGAAAATACCTAATAAGTCTTAGAAATTACATGAAAAGTCTCTAAATTAACTGAAAAGTCTTGAAATTACTTGAAAAGTCGCAGAATTACATGAATTTTTCAAATTTGTTTCATCATCTTCTTCATCGAACTCCAAAATGGAGGTCTATTTTCGACCTCCATGGAGGTCGAACAGACCTCTAACAGAAGTCAAACGACTTTGACCCTCAATGGAAGCCGATGAAGAAGATGAAAAAAAAAATGAAAAACTAAAAGTAAATAAAAAATATATGTAATGTAAGGGTATTTTTGAAAGTTCACTTACTTTGGTGCCTTCAAAACGTAAGTTATTAAAGTAATGATACTCTTGAAAGTCAAACTCAATAGAGTCTCATTCATCACTATTTCCACTACATGTGAAGGCCTGAGTTACTTTCACGAATATTCAAATTAAAGCATATGGTAAGCAACCACAATAAAAATTGGTGGTAAATATTTCAGTGGCCCTTGAAAGTGGGTTTGTGAATTGTGATGATATCATAAGCTTTTGCAAGTGAGAAGCCAAATTATAATGTTGCTTTCTTGGTATCCCCTGTAAGCAGAATTTATACGACTTGATTACTATAATTGAAATGAGATGAGCTGGCCTTGTCTCCTTTTAGTTTAGAATTATAGGAATGAAGTGCATCAAAATCACAAAGTTAGTTTGTATATCCAATATATATTTTTAAGCAAAGAAAGATTCAGCTGTTGTTGAATCTCAAAAGATATTAGCATTTTTATTTGATGGGTTTTTTTTTAGAGAATTAGAAGAAGAATAAAGGGCCCTACAATAGTAGGTGACAAAAAACAACTCAAATTGTGTGAAGTCTCCTAAAAAGGAAGTATAAATATTAGATTTCTATGTACTTGTTTTGGGACTCTGCATTTTGTGCTTTGTGTTTGCTTTCTTCTTTCTCTCTCTTTCCAGTAGGGGCTTCATTTGTTTGTTGATATAAACCCCAGTTCAGTGCAGCCAGAAAAGGACCATAATATCTATATCTCATGCCAAATCTTCTAATTTGGAGAATAATTATTATGGAGCTGTTATTAGTCATCACTGTGCTTTGCTTTAGCTTTTCTTTATTTCAATCTCCATGTGTTTCTCTGGAAATTCTGGTGCAACCCTCCCTTCAAAATGGTAACCATCCACTTCCTCTCTCTCTCTCTCTCTCTCTCTTGAGTTCAATGATCATGATTCATGAAGTTAATTAATTAAGAGTTTTTGTGTGTTCTTAGGTGCAGTCAATGAAGTCCAACAGCTTTATGCGTCGACAGTACAACTGCCAAGGAAGCTCAGATTCACTGCTGAAGTAACTGTAAGAATCTGTTCTAGTTTCTAAGACATGCAAGTGTATTGTTTACATTTGTTTTTATGTGACTAAAATATTCTGATACTAATCATGTATTCACTGCTTAATTTAAACAGGTTAATGGAGATGGAGAAACACTACTCTCACACAACAAGCACAAGGAGGAGGAGGTTGCTTCTGGTAATTATTGTCCACTACACTAGTAACTAGTTGATATATCATATATATATATATATATCTCTTCATCTAAAGCTTTAATTTGGTATCTCTCATTCATGTTTATTTTCATGATAATATCTTTCCACTCCAAGCTAAAGATTGATTTATATACAGAAAGTGGATTGCAAAGAAACAGAAGCACTTAATTCCCTGAAGTGAACTCATGCATGCATTATTCACTTGAGAAAAGTTATAAGTTGCAGAGGGTTTATGGTTTAGAGAGTGAGAGTAGTAGCTAGCTAAGCTAATTAAGAAACCTTTAGAGATTCTGAGAATGGTCATCACTTGAGTATGCATGTGTTTAATACTTGGTTGACTTAATTGGAACTTCTAACCCGCCAAACTCACTCTTTTAGGCTTCTTTATTTATTCCAATAAGCTTTTTTGTGTGGTTTCATTGATTGTCGACCATCAATGAAAAGTTATAATAAGTGAATCAGCACGGAAAAAACAGAATCGACCCAACAAAAGAAAAACTCTGTATATAAACATAGGATACTCTATTTTTGATATTTGTAAACACACCTTATTAAAAACCAATATTATAACTATACGGTACATGTATTGTATAATAGCCGAACCCATTCCGGATTTAGCTAAATTAAATACTTATTTAATGATGAATGGTATAATAAAGTGATGAAGTGATGTGTACAGGTAAGGAAGAAAAAGTGATTCAAGGAAATGGAAGCAAAGGGACATGGCAAGAATGGGTGGAGGGGACAGACACGTCACAATATTTTACAATGGATTATTCTAGTGTTAAAAGACGACGCCCTATTCACAACAAATCCTTGCCGGTTGCTCCTTAAAACATGCCCACTTTTTTTTCCCCAACTACACTTATGACTTATGAGTTATGACTTAACACAACACCACCCACTTTCTTCGATATAATTTTCCCCCTCAACACAAACTAGTGTTTTTTCTTTTCTTAATTAATTTTGTAATTACGTACGGATATCAGGATTGTGTTCTTTATTTAGATTATATATATGTATTAATGGCCGACACTCTTGTCTTGTGAAATGTTGTGTTCATTTAAGCCAGGCCAGTCAAACGGGGCTACACACCCCAATATTTCGTAACGCGATTTCTTACGTAACTAACCTTTTTTTTTTTTTTTTTTGCTCGTTTAGAGTGATTTTATTATTTTCATGAAACTGCCTCACGAGTTACATTCCTTTCGCACATGCGCTTTTCGATTATCGATCGGTCTGTTTAATCGAGGGACCGTAAATTCTTTTCAACTCTACCAAATATTACATTCATTTGCGCCATAAACTTTATGTAACTTTAAATATATATGATTTATTGTCTCCTAACATGTCTAATACACGCTATTACGTTTTTGTCAAGTATATTGGTAAAAGTACAGTACTTTGTATTAGCATACTATAAATATACTTAAATTGTGTATTTAGGAGAAAAATTAGTTTTTTCATGTGAGATTCAACTTTGTAATGTTACATATGTTATTGAATAATTTGAAAGTCCCTTTTTAAACGGACCATAATAGGGATCCAGGCCCAATCTTTAAAAAATAAAATAAAATTGAAAAATTACAGAATAATCGTTACAATTTGTTTAATTATATATTAGATTAACTATATAGGCAAATACCATGTATGTCCTTGTTATATGACTGCAGAGTAGGGATGGCAACGGGTTGGGTTCGGGCGAGTTTTGTAAAATCCAAACCCATACCCGTGAAAATTTTCCTCAATCACGCCCGCCCACGAGCCCGTGAAAATAAACGGGTTTAGCAAGTTTCACCCGCGAGTTTTATACGGGTTAGCGGGTTCACGGGTCACACCCATCAGCCCGTAAAATATATTAATTTATAAATATTTAATATTGAATTCTATTTTATATATATATATATATATATACACAATACATAACTCCGCTTTATCTATAATATATCATAGAGAATTACAAATACAATAATTTAAAGCACTATCAAGTAAAACTCCAAATGGATCTCCAAAGGTAAAACAAATAAGTAAGCACGATGTTTCATAAAAGTAAAACTAGCAAGTGTAACCTATCATTAGCTATATATAAATGAGAGTTGAGATTTGTAATTCTCAAACTTAGAATGAATGAAGTTTTTATATTTTATTCTCTATATGTTTAAAAATGTTCAATTGGAGTTTAAATTTATAATATTTTAAATAATAAATATAATATAAGTTTTATTTATGTTTTCGCGGGTTCGTTTTCCCAACCCGTACCTACAGCCAAACCCGTTGGGTTTTTATTTATAAGGGTTTGGGGGTCATAAATTCACCACCCATACCGGACCCTACATGGTCAGGTTCGGGCAGGTGTCTACGGGTGCTGGTCAAATTACCATCCCTACTGCAGAGTGCCTGCAACTTCCTTTCACTTTTTTTTTTTATTTTCAATTTTTACTCACTCCCACCACTTCAAATAAAAAAGACCTTTTTTATAAACAACTCTCTCTCATTCTCTAAATTTGGCTAAACTTTATCTAAAAAAGTTTGGTTTTCAAATTAGGTATATTTTAATGAATTATATATATTTTATTAATTTATTTTATTTGTTTTAGTGTTTATCTGATTTATAGTTTATTTACTTTATATTATCATATGTGGCTTAATCTCTTTGTCAAAATAAAAAATTTAGTCTTCAAACAATTTATGTTTTGTGAATTATATAAATTTAAATATTTTATTTTGTTTTGAAATTTTAGGATCATTATAATTTTTTGTTTATAAACTTTTAGGGTTAATTTACTGTCAAAATTACAAAGTATTGATATAAAAAAATTGAGTGCAACATCAAATGAAAATACAACTATATAATACGTACATTGTTTAGTAAAAATCTTGTTGATGTTGTTTTGGTTTGGCTTGAGCTAACAAATGAGGAATTTATTTCAATATATATATATATATATATATATTGAAATATTACATAAATTCGGAGTTTTTTTTATGAAGGAGGGACTCGAAGTCACAACCCCGTGGTATAGGTGTGAGGGGTATACCACCGGACTAACCTCATCTCCTCTAAGTTTATTTAAATTTTACCTTATTAAAGTTAGGTTAATACTTTTCAAAAAAATCATTGGTACATTATTAGCAACCTTACAACGAAAATATATATGTATATGTATACATTATTATTTCAATTTTACTTTGGTAACTACTAGGTGCATCTTTTTTTTCCATTATTAAAATTTCTTCATTTCGTAGAGGCTTATTAAGAAGATTTATTCTAGCCTCCGATGAATCCTGGGTACGGCACTGGATCCCATCCAAAAAAAAAAAACCTATGGGATCCCGCGTGTGATAATAATTTTATGACTAATGCTAGATATGTCAAATCATATCCCAACTAGATGATATGAGGGTTGGCCTAGTAGTATGCCACTCACACCTATACCAGAAGGTTGTGGTTTTGAGTATCTCCCCTCTCTTAAAAAAACCCGAATTATTGTATTATTGTTTTTATAAAAAAAAAAAAACTCATATCCCAACTTGATATATGCCACTTGATTTTTTTTAAACAAACTAGATAAATATTTTACATATGATCAAACGAATGAAAATGATAATGCCTGCAAAAGAAAACCGTGCACACACACTAACCAGCATGCAAAGTTTTCCAATTTGTACCAGCTTTGATCAGCTAAATTGATGAGATTTGAGAACTCAAAATCCCTAATACTTAAAAAAAACATAATCCTCATCCAATCCAGTTTGAAAAACACTATAAATCTCGTTGCAGTTAGTCCACGATTGTTAGAGAATTAAAGTAGTACATCAAAGTGACACCTATTTGTATTCTTCGTACACATTAATGCTTCCAAAATTCTGATTTGTTCTTACATTCCGAGTATGCATAAAAGAAGTTAAATAGTTACTTGCAGCTTTTTCCACCAAGGGTTATTCCTTTTACTGCTCTTTCAAAAAGATAAGACATTTTTTTTCACTTTTCTATTGCTAGAAACAGAAGTAGACCGTTTCTCTATGGTGGCTGTTGTGGTGTAGTCTTCTTTCCTTAATAAGTTGACACTTTTATATCCAATAAATGCAGGATGGTGTGCATTTAATAATGGCTTTGTCACGGTCAGAATGTTATTCTACATAATGTCATCATTTGCATTATCAGATTTAGTAGCTGTCAGCTTTCTTGTGCTTTGCCACTCATTTACCCTTCATTGCTACTCTAGTTAGGTATTCAACATTTAGTCAACCTATGGATGAAGTCTTTGTAAGTGTTTGAGAAGTCTTCCCCCAATCTATCATATGGTTGTCCAGTCATTATCTTGTAACCACAAAGACGGTTTGTGGCATCAGGGGCATTGTATACCATATGATGAAAAGCATACAACAAGAACTCAACATAAGCAAAGTTCATTTCTTCTCTGTCAGTCTTCCTCAGAGACATATACTTTTTTAACAGCCCAATAACTAAAGGAAGAATATGTCGTGACTAGTGATGTGTAAGGCGAAATTTCTATAAAAGCTTGAAGTAAACAAAGCTTGAAGTAAACAAAGCTTTTATTCCTCAAGAAGCTTGTCAAATACTGGAAATATGCTTTTATTCAAATATTCGACAAACATTATGTTTAATGCACCTCTCGAAAAGAAAGGAAGAGTCATGTACATGTATGATAACAATCTGTCAAAAACATTCAACTTTTAAAACTTTTAATTGTTTATCAAAAGAAGTCTGCCCTTCAATGAGACCAAAAAATGCATTCATACGTTCTTGAGGAGATTCCTCCTTAGGGATGGCAAAATGGGCTAGGTCCAGAGGGTCTGGTCTTTACCAGTATGATAATAGACGAGTTTAAACTCGGAGCTCAACATTAAAAAGCCCACGTTAAGCTCTTTATTGTAACCCCACATTATTGCAAGTCGTTTGTGGGTTTAAACCAGGGTTCCTTTTAAACCTGTAAAAAACCCACATCAATTTGGTTAATTGAAAACACTCGTTTATGTAAAAAAAAAAAAAAAACACACCTTGTTGTTCTTCAGTCTTCACTTCAGCTTCAAAAAACAAAAACACCTTCCAAGCTCTTATCGCTGTTCGTCTCTACCCTATTGTCGTTATGCCGTCATTGTGTCACTGTCGACGCATTAAGACTCTCGCTGCCGGTTGCTTTTAATCCATAAATACCTGATTATGTAAATCTTTGGCCACTAATAGGGGTGGGCACTAAGTTCGGAACAGAACCGAACCGAATCGAACCGAACCAAAAAAAGGGTGTTCGGTTCGGTTCGGTTCATAAAATGAATTCGGTTTAAACCGGTTTAAAATATTGAAAACCGAAAAGTTTTCGGTTCAAACCGGTTTGAACCGATTAAACCGCCTATATAAGTAAAAAAAAAAACCCTTACCTACTTCTTTTCTTTTATTAAATATTATTATTTATTAGTTAGGTTTGATTTGAGTTTTTTTGGGCTTGGACTATTAAAATTTATGAACTTTTGCCCAAAATTAGAATCCAAAAACCCATCAAATTTTAAAACATATTAAAATGACTCATTAAACCTATCAAGCCCATAAGGCTCATTAGACCCAAAACCAAAATGAACCGAACCGAACCGAACCGATTAAAATCAGTTCGGTTACCATTTCTTATTCGGTTCAAACCGGTTCAATTTTAGGTAAACCGAAATATTTTCGGTTCAGTTCGGTTTTACCCAAAATCGAACCGAACCGAACCGTGCCCACCCCTAGCCACTAAGTAGTTGGCCCAAAGAGTAAGAAACATTGAATATTTAGGAGTATCATTAGAAGGAGGATGAGAGGAGTCATGTTTAAACAGAGGGAATGAATATGAAGAACCAACTTATAACCTCGTTTAACACCATGCTTCCTCTGAAGCTTTCATCTGAGTAGTCATTAAGCCCTACCTAATTGCTGAATCTTTTGAAGCGGTTTCAGTATCATTTCCATCTGAACCACTGACTTATTAAGAGAAATATGCGAAGATTCCATTTGGAGCAAAATCATTGAACAAGTATTGTTTCTTTGAGAAACTCATTTCTCTTACAACTACAATTAAGCAAATCTGTAACTAATTTGCCCTTTTTTTCTTACCAATTTAGACAAATTAAATTGATTTTGGATGGTAAAATATGTGTTGATGTTCCAGATTTATAGGAGTAGTTCTAGTTTTAGTTTTAGTTCTAGCTATAGAAAAAAAAGGAATATGAACTCAGGAAAAATTATTAAATGCCAAAAACATATCATAATATATATATATATATACAGTCCTTTTCCTGTCAGTGCGTACTGATAGAATTATTAAGGACATCGAATGTGAGCCACTCATTTATAAAAGAATTTTGACAAGTGCATACATACCAAGTCAAAATATGTAAAATGAGCGACTCACATTCAATGTTCTTATGTAATTCTATCGGTGCGCACTTATATAAAAATATTATATATATATATGTTTCATTAAAGGAGCACAGAGAAGCAGATCAGTTATGATATGAGTTTTTGTTGTTTTGCGAGAAATAACTTTGTGTTAGTTACTCTAGAAACTTTATGTTAATTTAGATATATAGTAATATTAATGCATACAGATTAAATTCGTGTAGTTTGAATTAATTTCTTGGAGCAGTAGCAATAATAACATAGAGCATTGAAGGAGCATAGAGAAACAGAGCAGTTATGATATAGGTTTTTGTTGTTTTGCGTGAAATGACTTTGTTTGCTTTATTTGTGTTATTTTATTGCATTGCAATGGAATGTTTGTTTTAGTTACTTTTGCTTTTGATGTTTAAACGATGAATTTGTGAAGTTTTTGCAGCTGGGTTTGTGTTATATAGATATATTGAAATATGTGTTGGGTTTGGTTTCTGACTGAATTGTTTAAACGTATTACGTAGCCAAACACCATGACTAGTTTTGAAGAAGAAAGTCAAATAAATACTTCAACGGGTAGTGGGAATAATGAAATAAGACATGTTGAGCCAAGTAGTGTTTCAGGTGGTTCTAAACGGAAGCGTGAAAGACATCTTGACTAAGATTGATAAAGATATCTTGGCTATTCCTATCTCTACGGTGGCTTCTGAGTATGCTTTTAGTGCTGTCAGTAGATTTTTGAGTCCGTATCGTAAAAGATTGCATCCGGACACGTTGAAGGCCTTGACGTGTGCACAAAATTGGATATGGGATCCTCTTTGAGATATGAAAATTTTCAAATTATGTTGTACTTTTATATAATATTAGTTACCATTGATGTTGATTAAACTTTTTTTATTTTTACTTTATTTTTATTATTATTATTAGGTCGCATCCCGGAAGAAGAAGTATATGTTACTACAGTAGATGACGAAGAGTCGGTAGCACCGTCTTGAATTTTTGTTGTGTTTTGGATTTTTAGATTTGGGTTACTATTGATTTTTAGTATAATGTAAAAATTGTTCTATTTGAATTGAGTTTAAAAATTGTTTTATTTGGATTAATTGTTCTATATAATGGAAGAAAGCAAGAGGTTGTGGTTAGAGAATGGTGTGGTTTACTAGCGACTGGTTAGAGAGGGTATTCACATAATCACAGTTGTTGAGGACCTGAGGAACAAAAATATGGGATTTGTTTTTTAGTTGTGGTTATGGGTTTGATTTGGTGGTTTTCTTGGGTTTAGGTGGTTCGATTTGGTGGTGTTCTGGGTTTAGGTGGTTTGATTTGGTGGTGATCTTTGTTTAGGTGGTTATGGGTTCAATTTGGTGGTGGTCCAAGATTATCTTGAGGAGCATACTTTTCGGGCTGATGTTGCTTCTTTGAGTTATTTTTCTGAGCTGTAAACTTGATTTTCGTGCAACTCGAGGAATGGAGGAAGATGGTGAGGAACCAAGTCAATAATTATTTTTGTATCCTCTTTATTGTAACATAGAAATAGTGGGGAATTTTATAAAGATAATAAGCACTAATTGAGGTGATTGGTAAACAAAATATGGGTGAATAATTCTTTTTATTTTTGATGCAAGATTAATTTAATTGATGAGATGCTAGGGCTCTCATGTGGTTTGCCATTTTGTACTTGTTCCCTCCTGATAACTTCACTAAGGAGGTTGCTATGGAGATGGAAGAAAAGATGAAAGTATAGATTCTAAAGAACGCGAATTACACAACAGAAACTTGACTCTTTTTTGTGTTATGTGGATTTTTTTTTTATGATTACTTGATGTTTTCTGTTCTTATATTTGAAGACTATGATGTATGTAGGATATGAATTATCAAAATCTTGGTTTCCTGGTCTTGTGGTGGTGGTGATGGTGGTTAGAATCTAGGTTTGGTTGTATGGGTGATGATGAAGTGGTGGTGGCTGAAAATCAATTCTTCATTATGATGTTTTAAGGTTTGGTTTAGGGTGTTCTCAATCAATGGAGATAAGATATCATTTTTTTCTATGTAAATTATCTTAATCTCCACCATCCATCTCAATGATGGATGGTGGAGATCCATTTAAGAAATACACACATACACACACACATATATATTAATTTTTTTTAAACTCATTTATATTATGAAGGGTAAAAATGTCTTTTAATATGAAAATTAACTTTTTTGATGGAAAATCTAATGGAAAGGGGGAGAACGGTGAATAGTTTCATTTTTAGGAGGGAGAATGACTATTATTGGAACTAGAGGGGGGCAACGTGTCTAATATGGCAAACCTCGGGGGGGGGGGGCAAATGATTATATCCCTTAAAAATAATAAGGGATAAACAAATCAAACACAATAATTTTTATGATCTCATCCTGATCATGTCATGTTAGCCTCTTGAGGTTTTATGCTTGATTTTGATGATAACAAATATTGTATGAAGACAGTGGCACAGCCAGAAATTTCAGTGTGGGCTTAGTTCAAATTTCAGAAATTTCATAATAGCTCTAAAACACCCCTAAAAACTAATTACAATTCCTTTAAAAATAGTAATTACAATTTAAGTTATGTAAATTCACAATCAATATTCACTAATTATATACTGTAATGAAATTTAAAGTAAAGTCAATAAAAGAACTATTTAGATTTAAAATTGTTAACTTGAATTAAATAACTAAACATACCTCAATATGATGAGAATTTTAAGCCAAAAATGTGAAATCAAAAATCAAGCAAAACTAGGAGGATAATGAATACGTAAAGTGTGGTATTTTGTTTGGCCAGAGAATGAATAAAAAAACTAAGAAAAGAGTTAAGAATGATGTTTTGTTTGGAAATATAATATATATCCATAGTCTTTTGTTAGGAGGGCTGAAAATATAGGAAATCTGACAAAAGAAGAAGAAGAAGAAGAAAAACCTAAAAAAATAGAATAGTTGGAAAAAAAAATAGGAAAGCCGAAAAAACAACTCTAACCAAAATATGAATGTTAAAATTTGATTCAAAAGTTTGTAATGTAAAAATAAGATGTTGGACTGGATTTTGGGCTTTTGTTTTAATTCATTTTATTAAAAATTATTTGTTTTGTTAAGCCCAATAACTTAAAATAAGATACTAGTGGATTTAGAAGTTTATGTCCAATAACTTACAAAATTTCAGCAAATTTTTTAGGCCCAACAGGAGTTGAGTTGGACCTAAACTAGATCCTCTCATGTATGAAGTAATAACATTGTTTGATCTACTTTTGATTTAAGTAAAATCTTATTCTTATTGTAGATGAGAAAAAATCATGCAATACTTTAATTCCTTGAAGAAATTAATTGGAATGCATGAAGGGCTAAAGAAGCAATGATCAACAAGTTGAACGATCAAATGGAGAAGCTTCTTAGAGTAAAATTTCATTTTGTATTTAATTGATGTGCAATATTTTAGTAGACTTTCTCAAAATTTTAATCACATCCATCATGAACTTATACTCTTGAACCCATTTGAATAAGTTAAACTGGTCATGAGTTCTTTATAATTCAATGCTTGCTAAAATTGTCCAAATACACACAAATTAGAAAGTGCGATCACAAGACGGCTCACAACAACTTGATAGTATGTGTGGATCAATAAGCCATTATGGCGGTCAAAACAAAATGAAACTGATCTCTGACTACTCTTTATCATTTATAGCCATAACGACTAGTTTTTATAACATGTGTCCGACTACTCACTTTGACAACTTTCCTAAATAATAAAAACAACTAGTTTCTCAATTTTTCTACATACATGTAAGCCTTAAATTCACAAGCAGTTTGTTGAAACATTTCATACTCATGCTTATAAACTTTTTTAAGATTGTTGTTATATTTTAATAAGATTTTCTTAAGGTTTATTATCATTGTCACACCTACTTTTTTAGGAGTTTTTTTTAATCTATAATCATTTATCCAACTGTGGGAATCACTCGGTAAGGATTGGTATATGTTATCGCTAATAATTTTTGTAGTAATAAAATAAATGACAAAGTATTAATTTTTTTTTCCGACTTTCACGTATTACATCTTGATGTACCCCCTTAAGCGCATTGAACAACCAGTGCCTGTGGTGTTGCGTTTCGGTGCATGGGACACCCAAGGAGATCCAAACAGAAAGAGGGAAACTTGGGGAAAAGACTATGAGTAAGGTTCTTCCCGGAAGGACGGAAAGAGATGCGAAACTTCCGTTCGGTTCGCTGCCTATCCGTCAGTGGCCACCCGGTCAAAGTAGTAGGCGCCCTCCGCTTTTAGCTGTTACTGATTAGCTTTTGGAAGGTCACCACTCTTCCTCCGCTAACAGTCAACGAACGAATGCGTTTCCAGTCAAGAAACGCACCAAACTACCTTTTCTTCTAATCCTGCTACGAAATATCGATTTTCAGGCAAAATTCCAAGGTAAGGTTTTGAGAGAATTTTGGAGTAATTTTGCAACAATTGTCTTTAGAGAGTAATTTTGCAATAATTTTTGTGGGTGGGGTAGCTGTGCAATTCGACTATTTTTGAGGTGTAATTTTGCTAAGAGCCTCAAAGATATAAATTTATGGATCTACGATTGCGGCTGCAAATGTGAGCGTTACTGTGAAAATCACAGAAAAGAGTGGGTATCACCTATAACGTTTATCAAATCAGTGACAAAAGACGACCAAATTGCTATCAGTGGTAGTCGTACTAGATAAAGATACAAACAGCACCGCATTGCCGGTTTTCCTTCAATTATATCTTTGAAACAACGAGGCTAGCTACTAGATTGAGCCTACAAAGCAGCAATGGAGGATTTCTGGAAGAGAGCAAAAAGCTTCGCAGAAGAAGCGGCGAAAAAATCACAAACCCTAACAAACTCCACGAAAATCGCCGATCTGGTGGCCGAGACAGCTAAGAAGTCAAAAGAATTGGCATTCGAGGCCTCGAAGAAAGCCGACGAGATCAAAACGGCTGCGTTGAAGCAAGCCGATCAGATCCCAATCAAGTCATTCACTGACATCATTCCAGCTCAGTTTTCCTCGTTATCGTCTATCGCCGCCTCGTCCTCCTCCTCGGATCCCGTCGTTTCGGATTCGGAGCTCCGAAAGTTCGGCGTCACGGATGACTTGAGAGAGTTTGTTAAAGGACTTACGTCTAGTACATTCCAGAACTTTCCTGTTCAAGGTAGTGAATGTTCAAACTGAAAATTAACTGCGTTTTGTTTTTTATTATTGATTGTTGAAAATTGAGTGTTGTTTGGTTGAAATGATGCCTGTGTAGATGAAGCTGAAGTGTCCGATGTGTCTACCACGGCATCGAATGTACGGAAGGATCTGACGGAGTGGCAAGAGAGACATGCCACGCTTGTTCTCACCACTGTTAAGGTACATTTCCTTTTCTGAGTAATTGCAATTTTCTTTTGCATCTTTTTTTTTTTTTTTTTTTTTTTAGAAAATGAAACTCTGCACTCGAAAAGAAGTTGTCTGTAATTTTAAGTACGGTATTCGTATTGTAATCAACAAATGGTGGAGGTTGTTTGTGAAGTAGGCAAATAGGATTTCATATTAAGCCTCCAATTATGATATTAGGAAGTAAGCATGTAACATGTTGTACTAAATTTTATGATATTCATGCTGTTGCAGGGAATATCCAAGTTAAGATATGAATTATGCCCTCGCCTTATGAAAGAAAGGAAATTCTGGAAGATATATTTTACACTAGTGAGCACCCATGTTTCTCCGTAAGTAACTATCAATTTCTCTACAAAGTCTTTACCTTTGCTTTGATTTCCCAGTAGATTATTGGTACAAAATCTTACATGCCGCATCTTGCTTCATTATGATTGTGGGAAAAGGTTATAGTGATGTGTGTCTTAGTTTAAATACTAATGGTCAAAAATTTTCTAAATGTTGTTCTTAGAAGAAACGGTTGGTAGGTAGTGTCATTTGTTTGAATTTTAACTTAAAAAAAAGAAGAGAGCAAGTATGTCCTGCATTAAAAGAAAAAAAAAAGAGAGAAGGAATTATATCCATGCACAAGAGTATAATTAGTCTACTATGGATGACTATTCTTTTCAAGGGTAAAATATTGTTCGTGTGCTATGAATTTATATGGTTCAAAAGGAATCTAATTTGTGTTCTAAATCCTTTTGAAAATTAGAATGTTGCATGATAATATAGGTTAGGTAACTGGAGTATGGTTGCAATACCTGTCTAAAGCCAATACTTATCAATTTATTTGCTTTCTATTGAGGTGGGTTTTGATATGAAGATACTTTGATTATGATTTTTCTTGTCCACGGGTGCACGTGCACATCTGTTTGTTTGCCTATATTGATGGGTGTGGTTACATATGCACCTGATTGTTGTTTGAGGGTGAGGATGTGGGTGCACATGTGTGTGTGCAAGTATGTCCTGCATTAAAAGAAAAAAAAAAGAGAGAAGGAATTATATCCATGCACAAGAGTATAATTAGTCTACTATGGATGACTATTCTTTTCAAGGGTAAAATATTGTTCGTGTGCTATGAATTTATATGGTTCAAAAGGAATCTAATTTGTGTTCTAAATCCTTTTGAAAATTAGAATGTTGCATGATAATATAGGTTAGGTAACTGGAGTATGGTTGCAATACCTGTCTAAAGCCAATACTTATCAATTTATTTGCTTTCTATTGAGGTGGGTTTTGATATGAAGATACTTTGATTATGATTTTTCTTGTCCACGGGTGCACGTGCACATCTGTTTGTTTGCCTATATTGATGGGTGTGGTTACATATGCACCTGATTGTTGTTTGAGGGTGAGGATGTGGGTGCACATGTGTGTGTGTGTGTGTGTGTGTGTGGATTCTCACTCTTTCGTATGTATAAGTAGAGGAACATTTATTTCCTACATATCTTCAGGTGTATACCTAACTAAGCTATAAAAAAAAAACCTAAGATAGAGAAGTTCTAAATCATCTTTTTTCTTGTTGTTTTTAACCTCAGGTATGAGAAGCAGTACATGGAGGAGATTAAGGTCAAAGCAGAAAAGCAGGTGACAGATAATATAGTGAAGCCAACTCCAGTAGTCGGAGACACTAGTAAAATAGAGTTGACAGAGAAGAACTTGACAACTAGGACTTCAACTGGCTCATCAGCTGAGCAAGATTTGGATACCTTTCTTTTGGGAGATCTCGAAGACAGTGATGGAGGTGCAGGTATATTTTTTAACTTCTGGGTGCATAGTCATGATTGCAACAAAATTTTCTTTATTCAAACGTTTATTGCCTGGTTTAGAGGCTATATGATCGTGGCTTTAATCATTGTGCAAGCATATCTCCTAGAATGCAACTTATTGTCTGCACCTAACACAATTCACCTTGAGCATCATACTTATGATTCATCTTTGTGGTTGATTTCGGTTTTGATGATAACATAATGAATTGGTACATTGAAAAATCTCCACAATGTTTTCAATTGTCAAAATGTAGATTCTTTTTATTTTATCTTTTAAAGCTTTTGTATGTATGTGTTGGCGCTCACTGGCGAGCAGGAAGGCCTCACTGTATGACAACTATAGCAGAAGAATGAGTTATTTTATTGGAATATGTTTAGTACATTAAACTCTTGAAAATCCCTCATTTTTTTTTTCATCTTAAGGAAACCTTGGTGGGTTGTTATTGAAATCAGTATTCTATACAGCAAGTTGATTTTATTCACGTAGTCCACATTCAGACCAAAAAGTATATTTTTGTTCCATGTCAGCATTGGCTGGTTAGTGTGCCTAAATATGTGTAATTAACCATATTGTTTTTATGGTTTGCTGATCCTTTGATTGAGCTATGCACATTGTTACAGAACAGAGATTATAGTTTTACTTTCTTTATGACGAAACATTCTCTTGAGGAATAAAAATCAGAACCATGAACAAACTGCACTTGCTTTATTGTCTGTAGTTCATTTTGGCAACTTTACATTCAAGTTGTTGATTGTCAAGTTGTTGATTATCTTTCAGAGGATGGTGATGGGAGCTTTGATGATGATTTTGATAAGATTGGCAATTCTGTAAGTTCGAATTATCTTGTAATTTCATTTAAGCTACTTTTACATGGCATTACCCAATATTAGCATGTTTGTTTCACTTTTCCATTATGTTTTGGGTGTGTTTGTTTGTTTTTTCCCTTTAGTTCCATTTTAGTAACAAGGGACATCCTCGTTGTATACCACATTAGATTGGATTTATGTTTCTTTTAATTCTTAAAAATAAAAATTATTCACAACTAAAAAATAAAAGGGTTCTAATGAAACCGACCGGCAACCGCACATATGGTTTCGTATAACCCACAAACGTGGGTTATGGATGCATCGTAGGGACTGGTTGTAAGTTGTAACCAGTCTCTATGGCACCAAACACCGGATTTAAGTACATATTCAGTGTTTGAGTCCAATATGGCATTTCAATGTACCCGTTGCACTACAAACATTGAATGTATACCAAAATTCGGTGTTTGGTGTAACATAAAGATTAAAGACTGGTTAGAAACTAGTCCCTACAGCGTACATTGCACTCATAGCCCAAGTGTGTGGGTTTATTTGAACTATCTATATGGTACTTATTTATTTATTTTTTATTTTTGAGTGTTAATAACTTTTTTAAGAATTAAAAGAAACATAAAATATTAAATATTAGAATAACTTATAGATTTAATTTGAATAAACATTAATAGTGTTATTTTATTAAAAACTAATTATAAATATTTTTATAAGGAGTAATCTGTAATTAAATATAAAAAAATAATAATTTTGTTTTATTAAAAATAATTTTGGAATCAGAATCTAATTTGATCTATAATCTAATCAAATTCATTCTCTTATCATTCAAAACATAAGACATTAATTTCAGTCCATCTCATGGTGCACCAAACATCATGACAGTATTATATTTAATCCAATCGAATAAGACATAATTTTATTTTATCAAAAAAACTTTTAAATATTTTTATCCTAAGCTAAATCAATCTAATCTTATCAAATTTATTCTCGTATTATACTAAAATCAAGTCATGATTAATTCATCCTGTCTAATCCCCATGGTGCACCAAACACCATAACAGTATTATATCCAATCCAATCCAATATGACATAATTTTGTTTTATCAAACAATAATTTTTAATATTTTTATTTGATTCAGAAACTAATTTAATCTAATCTTGTGAAATTCATTCTCTTAAGACAAAATTAAATTCTTTAATGCTACTTGCAGGATGTTGAGGATGAGAAGCATTTGGAGAAGAAGGAAGCAACTAAGAGTTAGAATGCTGGCAGTCCAAGGGATATATGAAATAATAGTAATAATAATAATAATAAGTTGCTCATGTTATTGAGCAATAGGTGTGCAAATGGGAAACATATGAATGGTTAACGCTATTTCTTGAAGATTACAAGGGTGAATTTGGGTGGAGGTAGCAGGTATAGTTAAGTTGGAAATCTGAAACAGTTATGTGCTTTCCAGTCATTGTGTTGATGATGGTATCATTGGTGTCAGGTTATGATATATAGCTATTTGTTAGTAAAGTAAAGTAGAGGAGGCTAGAACCTTTATTTGTCTTGTACAGATCACTTGATTTGGTTAATTCGTAAGTTTTTCATTGATTGTTTTCTCGAATTTTTGCAAAGACTTATATATTTAGTATATTCCTTTTCAAATTTCTTAGAAACATATGGAGGACTGAAACTTTGGCACTGCATCTAACTTCTGGCAAAAGGTTATGGTTGGAACTAGGAACTAGGATGTGGTCGTCGTCATGGTTGGTGTTACCTAGGTGAACTGTGAACTTGTTTCTGTAGAGCTTACTCTGTGGATGCAGGTTTTAGAAATTCAAGTAAGAAGGAAGCTAAAATAAGTTTCAGCTGCTCCAGAGCACCCAAATAAAAACTTTTGCTATTTGGCTGACCTAAAAGCATCTTATTTGTGTTCAATAAATGGTGAATCCTTAGTGGACAGGACAATCTTGGTCCTTAACAATCTTTATTCCAGTTTTAGGATATTATAATATATATTAACGATGTTATATCGGATAATCAGAGTGCTTTTATTAATATATTCCACCCTATCCGCATAACCTTTTTAATACCAGTATAAAGAGGCCAAAATTTTACCCTTTAAAAAAAAAAAAGAATTTCATTAAACAACAGGAACAGAAAACACAGAATCATCCTTGATCAGCCTCAAAAGCCAAGAAGGAAAATAAGAACTCCAAAATTACAGAGCAATCAAAACTAACAGTCACAGACCAATTTGCCATCCCTTGAACTGTTGAACAGCTTTGTTACATTAACCGGCCACTAAAAGCGAGCATTGATAAATTCTCTCAATTGTAATTTTAGTCACTGTACAAATGTCCCAAGTCAACTCTTCTTCAAAGTTAAAATAGCATCCTAAGAATGCAAAATCTGCATTTGTTATTTATATTGCACACTCAAATGATATAATTTCCAAAGACATGATTTGTCATCAATATAAGAAATCCAATTGTAGAACATCTGACTATAATTTGTAACTCAAATTTCCAGAATAATATGTACTTTTATAATATATATATTTTTAATAAAAGCATCGAATTGGCGTGTTACAAATTACAATTAAACAACAAAATTAAATTTAAGCATCGAATTGGCAATAAAAATAATAATAATAACGAAGAGAGCCTTTGAAATTAACTAGTCTTTATGATTAATGATTCAAGTGACTAGAGTAGTGTCTATGGCTCTTCTTCCCTCCCTCTTCAAATCCAATCTGGCCTTCTCTTTCAAGTTAATTCCGGCCATATCCTCTTCTCTCTGTCGACTACTACACACCTTCACTTCACCTCAACAACCTCCACAAGTCCCCAAGAAACTCCCATTCACCGTCTCTGCTCATGGATTCACGTGGCAAGACCCTTACCATTGGATGAAACACACTGACGACCCTGATTTCATCAACTACCTCCACCGTGAAAACTCCTATGCTCATGCTTTCATGGCTGACACTCACAACCTGCAACGTACTCTGTTTTCTGAGATGAAAAATCGAATGCCCACCAACATTTCTACTCCCCCCGAGCGTTGGGGACCTTGGTCTCTCCATTTCTCACTTTTCTTCTTTTTACTCTATTTATATATAACCTTATTGTTGGTGTGGAAATTAACTGACCATTTATTTATTTATTTATAAATGTGTAGGCTATACTACCAATACATACCAGAAGGCAAGGAATACCCACTTCTGTGTAGGAGGTTGGAGACTATTCTTTGTAATTCAAGAGACGGGTTTCCAAAGGAGCAGATTTTGCTTGATTGGAATGAAGTCGCTGAAAAGCATGGTAACTCATTGTTTATGACAAATACCCCATAACTTACTCAACATTTATGTGCAGCACAAATACTGAAACATCAATCTTTTCCAATTGAAATTTTACTTTTCAGTATGGGTTAAGAGTTCTTGTATCAAGCTTCAATAGTTGTGAATCTTTTAATTGTATGCTGGTGTGTAAATGGTTAATGTTTAGAGTTTGAATGGCTCTGTTGCTGTACAGAAGTACAAATAGTTACTTGTGGCCTCCTTTCTATATCCGCTCTAGTGCCTTTGTAGTGGTTACTATTACCTCCTTCATGCCTTTTTTGTTGTTGTTGAGAATTGTTAACAAATTTGCTTACCAAGAAGAGATAGCTTCTATAATAAAGTAAAAATAGCTGGAACAGTAACGAGAAAAATCAAGTTCATAGTACTGCATATCCATGTTAATGTACCTACTTAGTGTTTGGACCCTTTTCCATGCTTATATATCATTGTCGTGAAGAAGTATCATTTGTTTTGAGGTTAGGTTTACTTTGTGCAAACAGTGTTGTAGGTTATGTTCATGTGGGTACATGTCGAGTTTCACCAGACCACAATTTTCTAGCATATACACTTGACACTACCGGCAGTGAACGATTCATACTTCAAATTAAGGACCTCAGAAATGGATCTATAGTCCCTAGGTTACCAGTTGATGGGGTTGTCAGCTTGGCATGGGCTCAAGATAGCAAGACTCTGTTCTATACGATATCTGATGAGAATCAACGACCTTGCAGGTAAAACTTGTCACTTTTATGTTGAGCCTTTTCTGTTGGAGATGGGGATGACTGCTTACTTTGCTGGTTTTTGTGTCAGAGTCCTCTGCACAAAACTAGGATCAGATAATACAGATGATGTCCCAGTATTCACAGAAGGTGATTCCAGCTTTTGTGTGGATATAACAAGCACCAAAGATGGAAAATTTATAACTGTGAATTCAAACTCAAGGACTTCATCCGAGGAAGGAATTTACATTTATTTTGTCCTTTGAGTATGTATGTATAAGATATTCTCTCTTTGTTATGTTTACATTATATTGCTTTTATTGCAGGTTTATGTGATAGATGCTGCCAACCCATTAGCTGGCTTGCAAAGAATACGAAAACGTGTTTCTGGAGTACAATATTTTTTGGAACATCACTACGGTTTATTCTATATTCTCACGAATGCTCCTTTAAGTGAAAATGAGAAATGTTCTGGTGGAGATTATTACTTGTGTAGATGTCGAATTGAAGAGATTCACTCGGCTAATTGGCAGGTGACAGCACAGTTTGGATTGACTCTGTTTTTGATTACCTATTTTTTACCTCTCATTTTTACATGCTTTTGCTTTCTACACAGAATGTCATTCTTCCTAACGAAGATATCTGCTTACAAGATATGGACATCTTCAATGAACATTTAGTGCTCTTTCTCAATAGAAAAGGTGTCCCCATGTTATGTTCCATCAGTTTACCTATCTACATTAATAGCAAGGTATCAAAACATCTCTTTATCACATTCTTACTTGTTCAAAATTACCGATATTACCATGTTACTATGTCACTAGATCCAAGATCTTAAGCTATTAGAAAAGGGCCCAACAACAATATTTAAGCCTTTCACGTGCAAGATTAATGAGCTTACCATGTGGCCCAATCCCAAACATAAATTCAAACCTATAAAAAATTTAGAAACAAACACAAATTCAATCACGTGGAAAGACTTGAACCTAGGTACTCTTGGTAAATGTGACTTTGATACCATGTTGTTTCTGCTGGACCTAAAAATTTAAGTTATTAGGTAAAGGCCTAACATTAGCATTTAAGCATGCTTAATATTACTATATTATTTACAATTTGTCTTTCTTGCTTTGCAACTTTTACCTGATAATATTGAAGCTTTATTGTAATATATTAATCTTCACCCCTTTTTTTTCCTCTAAATGATTCTTAGGCAGAGAACCTAAGGAGAAAATTTTATCGAAAGCAAAGTAGATATATTACAAGAATTGGCATATGAAACCCCAAAAGTGGTATGAAACAGATCTAAAGATGTGAAATAAAATTAGTACAGAAATAAACTCCTACATACTCTCAACTCTCAAGTAGCGAGCGATACAAAGGAAAGTCCTAGGTGTCCCTACAAAGCTGATTTTTAATATCATTGGGAGGGGAATTCCATCACTGTAAATGGTTATATTGTAAACCAAGATTAGCCAACCGATCAGCTATAGAGTTTCTTTTCCTGAAATGTGAGAGTAATAAAGATGCATAGATTTCATCTTATGAAGAGAAGACAAGTCATCCAACGGCTTCTTAGACTCCAAGGACAGATGAAGTTAGTGCTAGTTATGCTTTTAAAAACTGCCTGAGAATTTCACTCAACCCAAACATACATCCAGTTGCGAGAAAAAGCAATTTCTATGGCCATGATAACAACTACAAGTTCGGCATGAAAAGCTGTATGAGAACCCAAATTCAAAGCAAAACAACCCAAGAAATTCCCCATTATAAGATATCTTAAAGATTGGCAGAAGTCATAGTGCAAATGTTATTATTTCAGTATCAGGGAATTCTGGATTTGCTTATACACTTCCTAACATTCTGATAACCATAAAAAGAATCTAGAACGGTGCTGCAGCTAGGTGCAAACAATCTAATGAGCTTTTTTCTGTCAATGGGGTTCAAAGTGCTGATGATGGATTTAATTTTCTGTACTTCCTGTCGATACTAACTTCAAAAAAAATGGATATAGAATATGTGATGGACTAAACAAGCGAACATACACCGACAATTTCTTGATTCTTGAATGTAATCTATTACTCATTGAGGTTGTGGATTATTTTATTCTTACTTACTTCCATTATGAGCTAATTGGGGTCACCACCTTCAATTAAGACATTGGAGTGTTTTGTTTTCAAACAAAGAAAAAATGAAAAATGGAGAGATACTAAATATTGTCATCTTTCTTTTCTACACGTATAATCAGATCTGTATTCATTTTCAATACTTATTGAGTTGTTTTGCAGCATCAGATGGAGATTGAGCATCTTAATCCTTGGTTTTTTCCTCTGCCATCAAATTCATGTAGCATTCTTCCAGGTTCAAACCATGACTTTATGAAGTCAGTATACCGTGCAGTGCTTTCATCTCCGGTGGTATAACTTCTAATTGGCTTACTAGATTGATAATACTGATAGATGATGCTTTGGTGCTCTCTCTCTAGTCTCTCTCTCTCTCTTCTCTAATGGCCATTTCTATCTCACAATTAGTAGAAGGCCTATGGCACTACTACTCAACGCCTGGCCTCTTGTTTGATGCACATTAGGAGAATTATTTTGACAGGTTACCAACTTTTTACACTATTCAAATAAGAAAAACCTAATTGTGATTGTAAATATACTCGGTGGTTTTTTTTATTTTTCTGTGAACAGCATGGTTCAAGTGAAAGTTTGGTAGCTCAATTCATTGTCATCTCACCTATCCAGAGTTATTTCCTTTTTTTATTTATAAGAAACTAGAACGATTTCATTAAGGATTTAGGAAACAAAGGTGAACAAGATGTCCACAACTTTATTTCCTTGCTAGCATACTATATGCAGTTTCTTGTATATTTAACTTTGTTTTTAATATATGGAAGTGTTTGCTTATGTTATCCTCAAATGAAGCATAATTTCAACATTATAAAAAAATGTACTGTTGACATAGCAGAAAGCATGAAATATTCAAGGGGATATAATTTTTATTGTAATTCAAATTTTCCGTATATCAATAATTCTCCTCGATGATTGAAACATTTACTGCAAGCTAACACACCTCAATGAGGTGATTTGTTTAAGTTCATCTTAATTTGGTGAATGCTGCTTGGTTTGCATTTTAGTTTAGGAGAGTGACAGCCAGCAAACGTCAATACATTACCTCTGTTATTTATTCAGTTACTTTTAACCTTCTTTGGAATGCACAGATGCCTGATGTGATCGTTGACTACGACATGTCTAGAATGACATTCTCAACTGTGCAGCAAGATGAACTAGGGGGTGCTTCTGATAATACTGGTTCCTGTTCAGCAGCATATGAACTAGACACCGATGATCTTATTGACAAACAAAACTGTGAAGAAGGAAATGACCAAAATATTGTGCCACAAAGATGGAAGAATTTTTCCAGTATCTATCAGTGTGAGAGGAAAGAGGTTGTATCTCATGATGGTGTCACGGTACCTCTGACCATCTTGTACTCTCGACAATCTTGGCAGAGGGATCAGTCTCCTGGACTATTACAAGCCTATGGAGCATATGGAGATGTTCTGGATAAAAGCTGGTGCGCAGACCGCCTAAGTTTATTGGACCGTGGTTGGGTGTTGGCATTCGCTGATGTGAGGTTAGTCTGGTTCTTTTTCATTACTTTTTCTTCTTGACCACAATTTCACTGATAAATCCAAATTCATTTTGAAAATGTTAACCTCTTTGAAAAACTAAGTCTAGAAACCTGCCATTTGTTCATGAAAGTTCCTAAGATTTGTGAGAACTAAACTTGCACATTTAGAATTTAGAAATATTGTTTTGTTTATTTGTATGAATACAGTTAGAATGTATATTTATGTTTCCTTATTTAGCTAGGAATTATTTATCATATTGTCATAATAATTGTATAGTTGACTTTCCTAAATAGGTTTTGTGTAATCTGTAATACCTTTGTGATAAATGAAATACATTCTGCCATTATGCTCAATTATCAATTTGGTATCAGAGCAAAAAGAAAAAAATTCCGCTTACCTTTTCTTTCTCTAACCCTAATAAGAAGACCTGCCACCGCCTCACCTTGCAGAGCAACCCCAGCTCTCCACTTGTGTAACCGACCTGCCTCTCTTCTCTACCAAATCCTAGCCAAGCAGAACCCTAGCCGCGCAAACCCTAGCAGAGCGCCAATCTTCTTCTGCCCAAATCCTAGCCGCAACGTATCTCAATCTCATGGCTGCCGAAACACCCACTGTGTCTAATACCAAGGCCCCTATGACTCTTGATAGCAAGATACAATCAACTATAACCATTCAGGGGCCGTTTGGTATACCGTCATCTTTACATGGGAATCACATTACCCTCCAAGGGGGTAATCTGAAACCCTTCCCAACAGGTGGGTTTCAGATTCCCCTCCATCAGATTCCCAACGTGAGACCCACATTTAATTAAAAAAATAACAATTGGTAATTTTAAAAACAATTCGTCCAAAAAATTTCCACATTTTCTTACACTTTCTCACTACCCAAACACTAAATTTCCAGATTTTGAAACCTAATTTCATCAACTAAACCATTGACAAATTCATCTTCATCAAAACAGTATCATCAAACAGCATCATCAACACCTAAAAAACAAATTTACAGCAAGTGAACACCAAAAAAAAATAAAAAATTACAGACGACGATGAAGATCAAGAACCCGGCCCGACGACGAAGACGACGATCTGCGATGAGCTGAGGACGACGACAATGACGACTACTAGCTGCGACGGGGACGAGCTGACGACGACGACAAGCTGAGGAGGAGGAGGACGACGACGACGACGAAGAACAAGATCGGGAGAGAAAGACAAAGAGAGAGATAGAGATGGAAAGAAAGTGATGAAATGTGTCTGGAGAGAGAAAAAGAGCTTTGAATTTATCTTTTTAATTTTTTTAGTTTTTCATACATAAATAAATAAATAAATAAACAAACAAATTCCCATATACAATCAAACACTTTTACTTGATATTCCCAGGAATCCAATATAATATTCCTATACCCAACCAAACGCATGTACACAAGTTTCCCAGGAATCACATTCCAGTGTTTAACTTTGCCGGGAATCACATTATTTTGATTACCCCATACCAAACGGCCCCTCAAGAGACTAATACTCCAATTCATATTAAATTGGATGGTACAAGTTACTTTATTTGGTCTAATGTTTTGTAGATGCATATTGCTAGTAGGATGAAAACATGCTATATTACGGGGAGGAAGACTGCACCCGCAGAGAATGATCCGGGCAATGATGAATGGGAAGCTAAGTCTTGGCTTATCAATTTCATGACTACCAATCTGATGTCACACTTTGTGCTGTGTGGAACAGCTAAGGAAGCTTGGGATGTGGTTAAGAGGCGCTATCTCGGTGCTTCAGGTGAAATGAGAAAAGTCAGAGGCATCCAGATAGCTCCTCTTAACCACATCCCAAACTTCCTTAGCTGTTCCACACTGCACAAAGTGTGACATCAAATTGGTAGTCATGAAATTGATAAGCCAAGACTTAGCTTCCCATTCATTATTGCCCGGATCATTCTCTGTGAGTGCAGTCTTCCTCCCTGTGATATAGCTTTTTTTTTTTCCTGCTAGCAATATGCATCTCCAAAACCTTAGACCAAACACGGTAATTTGTACCATCCAAATTAATATGAATTGGAGTATTAGTCTCTTGAATGGTGACATTGAATTGTATCTTGCTATCAGAAATCATAATGGCCTTGGTATTAGACACGGAGGTTGTTTTGGTAGCCATGTGAGCAACTTGTGATTATATAAGTTTTTATATTTTGGATTGTCTTCATCAACATACTAATGTTGAGTTTTTGGAGCTGTTCAGTAGACAGCTGTAACACTTTCACATAAGGAAAATTGTTTTTGTTTACAATAAAATAAATGTTTCAGTGTTGAATTATATAGAATTAATCATATTTATTTTATTATTATTCTTCTTCTTATTTACTTTCGAAATTGTGGTTTTAATTACCAGCACATCAGATACCAGTTGATGGCTTGCTGAAATAAAAATAGCTTGTGATAGATTTCTAACAAAAAATGTTGTTTTGGGGGCAGGGGTGGTGGTGGTGCTGATTCTGCATGGCATAAATTTGGTACTGGGTTATACAAAAGAAATTCTATATATGATTTTGTATCATGTGGCAACTACTTGTTTAATGAGGGTTATGTTTGTAGAGATCGACTTGCTGCCATGAGTTATAGTGCAGGGTGTCTTGTTGTGGGGGCAGCTATTAATATGTATCCGCAACTGTTTCGTGCAGCCATTTTGAAGGTTAGATCTTACTGCATACTATTGACCATTCTTTACTATTATTTTGACCCTCTGTAGATTGAATTAGCTTTGCCTATTAGGTTTTTTTCATTTAGATCTTCAAGCTCAACGGAATTGGGAAAAGAACAGCTTTAAAATTTATAATGTTTGTTCAAATGTGATACATCAAAGGCATTGATAACCAATTTTCATTGGTCATCACCATATTTATTTTCATTGTCCATGTTTAACAAACTTCCATGCATCATCATATCATATTTCTCTAATCTGGTGTATTTTTGTTGCATTGGTTTTTGTTCTACTTTGTCCTTGAAAAAAGAAGATAGAGAAAAAATATATGAATTCTGTTCTTATTCCCAATAATTACAGAAACAAAGTAAATACAACTGTTGCTGATGTCAGATATTAGTGATATTGTTAAAATGTTGGCTCTGATATTTTGTAGTATTTATATCAGGTACCATTTCTTGATATATGCAACACATTGTTGGATCCCAGTTTGCCTCTCACCACCCTGGACTACGAAGAATTTGGCAATCCTCAGATACAGTCACAGTTTGAGTCGATTCAAAGTTATTCTCCTTATGATAACATTCCTTGTGGTGTTTGCTATCCTTCGGTTCTTGTTACAGCGTCTTTTAATGACTCAAGGCAAACTCATATCTTGTGTTTTAGGTCATTAGTAATTACATGTGCATGTGTATCTTACCTTGCCTTTATTTATTCATATTAGACTTACATGCATTGTATTCACTAGCTTATATATTAGAATTTAATAATTTAATTTTCATCCTCAGAGTTGGAGTTTGGGAAGCTGCCAAATGGGTGGCCAAAGTACGAGATAATACCTGTTCTAGTTGTTCTCTTTCAGTCATTCTGAAGACAAATATGACTGGAGGACATTTTGGTGAAGGTGGCCGCTATAGTCAGTGCGAAGAAATGGCATATGACTATTCATTTCTTATGAAAGTTTGTGAATGTTAACATCAATATCAAGCTGGTGGTGGTATGGCTGTTTTGACAGCAAAGCTGAAAGTTAAAAGACTTCACGATCACGCTGCCTGTGCCTGGGTGTATATATACTGAAAATTCCTTGCACTTGTAATTTTGCCTTGCAAAATCACAATCTCTTTTAGCATTATTGGAGGGGTGTTAACGCATGGGAGGTGTAGTTTGAAATGCTAGTTGCTCCTTGCCTCTTTGCCGATGGGTGGTGTGGAAGATCTGTTGCTCCTCTTTGCAACATCCGCAAGAGAAAGTCACCGGTTTCTTAGGAATGAAAGATGAATCAATCTTGACTGCAAGAAAGTATAAAACTCATCCATGATAGATAGCTATCTGAGTATGCAACTGATGTAGTAAGAAGATGAAATTTGGGATCGTGAAAGAATGATCTCTTACTGCCTATTGGCTATTGCCCTGGTGAGTTCATGTGTTCTTGATCCCCATGTGTCTTCATAGATTCATTTCAAATGTTTAAAGACCAAAATTAACATCCCTTTGGTACTTTGGTTCTACAATGCCATAACCATGCAACTAATTTTCTGTACAACATCCATTTGATCTTGTTCTTAACATCCTGAAATTAATTAATAAGTGTACATCACAAAACTATTTGAAAATTAAACAAAATTATATATGCCAAACAGTAGCTAAAATGAACGTGTTTCATGTACATAATTACAATTTTTACACATTCTGGATTTTGCCGGTGTGGGTAAATTAATTGATTTTGAGAACACAAATGACACAAATTAATAATAACAACCAATCTCTATCTCCATCTCCATCTCCATCTCCGTCGAAGATGAAAATTATTTCCATTTTGTGGCAAAAAAGCGTGTGGTGCTACTTAATTATGGTTGATTGTGTTGTGGCAGACATTCTTGAGGATTTGTGTAGAAGTAATCTTCTTCCTTTGGTTTACCAGCAACTTGGAGTCTTTTTGTTGGACCTCCCCAGCGATCTTCATGAGTTTCCTTCACCGATCGCACAAATTCATCCCAGTTTATTTTTCCATAATTGTATGCATCTATCAATTCCACTGCCACCTTTCTGTCTAAAATAACTGATCTCTTATACCCCAAGTATCTGCATAACAAATTTACCAAAAATTTCTTGCCTCAGAAGAGTTTTTTTTTATATCATTTGCATAGATTTTGAAGAGTTATTCGTATTAACCAAACGGGGAATGTAATTTTAAAAAGTCCGTACCGTCGATGACCTTCAACAACTTTTGCCATGTTTCCTCCATTTGTAGGTACAAAAATATCAGATTGTACTGCCACATAATAATCCAATGCTGCCATCTGATTCGAGTGATTCTGAAAGGGACTAAGATCTTCAGGTGGTAACAATGTCTCTTTCTTGACCTGGAAGCCAGCCGCAGAACACTCATAAAACAATTACTCATCTAAATTTATATATTATTACAAGTTAAATGTTAACCAAGGATTAATTAAACAAATATTACCAAATTTGGGTAAGCTAGTCTGAGAGTAGACAGTCTCTTTTCTCCTCCATAAATGTCTCCAGCAGCTATATAAACTTGCATATTGTGATCCATACCCAATGCAGTCAATATGAGTGCAGTTTCCTCAGGAGTTAAAAGGACATAAACCGCCTTTTCTTTTCGCCACACCATCTATCTCCTTCTCTTTCCACCATGGATAAGCATATCTATTCAACACGAGTGTTAATAACATTAGTTATCCTTAGACAATAAGTAGTTATTGTTAGACCTGGAAACTTAAAAACACGAATGCATATATATATATATATATATATATATATGTATATAGGTTCCTCATCACCTCATTTTGGTTAAATCATCGACTTCTTGATTATCGCAACCTTCATTACAACCAGAGAATGCTATCATGTCCATTTCATATCTGAGATGGAGGACCAGGAAAGGACCCTTTTCTCTCAGAATTCTAACAATCTTCTTGGCCAACTCTTCAATGGCGGGAGTGAATCTGAGAGCTTGATAGTTGACTCGACAACGAAGCTTTTGAAAGTCTTCAGGTATCCCATTATTAGCAAGCCTAGCATCAGTCTTTTGGAAATGCACCACCCCGAATGTTTGGAACCGAGGAAGAATCTGAAAAAGCAACTGTTTGATGATCATCAATAGAAAATTCTACCACAATACACTGAAAAGATTTGATATAACTTGAAATGATAAATAAAATAAACTTACAACGTCATAGTAATATGTCATGTTAGACCAACTAATAGGAGGCATGGAATAGAGATTTTCGGCCTCCACTTTTCTCTTTAGAGCCAGAGGTCGTAGATCTTTCAGAATCCGAACCTCATCTCTCAACGACTTAATAAAGTAATCGACGTCGAATATGCCAGAGAACTGGCTGTAATCATTCCAGAAGGAGTTGTTGTCCAATTGAGGAACTATTAGGGTAACATTCAGGAATCTTGCAATGGTAACCATGTCACAAATCTGCCGAGACAAACCATATATAAATATATTAATTAACAGAAAGTAATTAATGAATTGGCATATACAATAGAAAGTGTTAGAAAGCAAAAAATTACTGACGCCAGATCGCATTTGATTAAGTCCTCCATTTGATGAAACTAGCAAATATCCATTGTTGTGATAAAATCCTGAAGACAATGGTGGCAAAGATTAATTTCAAATGATTTACAAGTTATACCAGAGTTTAATAGTGTGTGTATATATATATTTAGAACTAAATTTTATCTTATATTAGATGAAATGTAGTTAGAAATTAGAATTAGTTCATTCTTAAGAATTCTCCATATATACACGAGTGTTTCAGTTTGCATACATGAAAATACATACTCTATATGTATAGATAGATATTAGACAGTCATGCATATAATTATATAATACAAATTATATATGTTTATATACTGTATAAGTAACATATAGGCTTCTGTAGTTTTAGAACTAAAAGAATGTAACTACATTGAAAAAGAATTGAGTTGATTATTATTAAAAAAAAAAAAACGTAACATATAGACTTACTTGGAGGAGGAAGAGGTGGAAAGTTTGGTGTAGGAGCTAAGGTATTTCCAAGTGCTCTCAACTGCAGTGCAATAGCCCACAGCATCACCATACTTGTGACTCGAACCAACCATAGCTGAATTCGAGCCATTCGAATTCGTGCAACAAGAATATTCTTCAATTTTTCGGCTTTGATCATATTAATATACCTCAATTTAATCTTACTATATGGTTTCTCCTCCTCCTCCTCATCCTCATGATTTTATTCAGTCTCTTCAATACTCACCAGCTTGGAGTAGTAACCCATTGATATGATGATCTGTTTTATCTTTCTTTCTTTATGATATGATAAAAAGATATAATTAATTAATTTGAGAGAAAAAAGTTGTATCAAACGATTTTCAAGATTTCTATATGAGATTCGGATAATCAAAACAAGCTTGGTATTTTTATTTTTGTTTTTCCAACCAGCAGATTTAACCTTTTAACATCACTATGATTAATTCCTACATTTACTATCTTGATAGGACAAGGTTACACAGATTAATTACGAGAGAGAAGTAGGGTTTAATTATAAGGTCGGATTTTTTTTTTCTTTTGCATTTAACAAATGACTTTGGACTGCTACCACATTCTGATTTCTGATCATTAATGGATTTATAATTTATGATTATAGATCGTCATGGAGAGAACTTAAAAATAAAACGAAATTAAAGATGTTTTTATGGAGCAACAATGATAATTGCGTGACAACAAAATTCAAAGATTATTTATTAGGAAAGGAAAAAGACATGAAAAATAAAGAAAAGAAAAGAGTTAATTCACACAAAGAGAAACGCATATAAAATGTTTCATGTTGAGATATAAATTGTGACAATTACAACTAATTAAATCCATCTTTTTTACTCAGTTAATTAGACAGAATAAGAAAGAATTGGCCTGCTTTGCGTGTCATTCCAATTGCATAAAAACTAGAATCCATAATTGCTGGCACTTGAGATATTTCAGACTCACAAAATGAAGAGTTTAATTTGTTACCAATCTAGTAAAGAAAAATATCAATTCATTTCATATGTTGCCAACAAAGTATATGGTGTCAAAATTATCGAATAAAAGAAAAAAGTTTCCCCACTAACAATCATTTACAGTGTAGATACGCACTTATTCTTTTTCAAGACAAGTACAAATAGCTAGGATCACCTTCAACTTCCCAAACAAATTCCAGATCACCCACCGAAATTCACTCATAAAAATGGAAACCGAACCAAACTGAACCGGACGAAAAATTTGGTGTTCAATTCGGTTCAACTGTAATGTGGTTCAAACCAATTCATTAAATGATCAGCTTAATTACCGCATCATTATTAAGCTAATCATTTGTAGCAATCATTGTAATATTTCAAAAAACAATTACCACACTATTTGAACAATAAATTTAGATAAATTTAATCATCATTACATTTTACAAGATTTTGTTACTTATATAAAATGATTATTACATGCATCATCCATACTACTTATAACTTTTGACACCGAATGTTCGGGTCAGTGGTATATCAGGATCTGTTGATATCAAACAATACATATGCGGTTCAAATATATACTTCCACAATACCGAAAAGCCTACACACATACTTGTAAAATGCGAATAATGATGAAACTCAAACCCCTCATCACTATATGGAAGGAGAGGTGCAGTACTACCACAAATGCTAAGAGGTTATGTGCCTAAAACTTAATTTGTTTGTTAACAATGAAATAACCAATCATATAAAATAGCAATCACATAAGACTGACCTTTTTTTTCAATAGAAGTTAGAACATAAGACTGATTTAATTTCATTAAATCATGCAAATTCACAAAATCTCTGTTAAGTATTAATTGTAAAACAGAAAGTGTTTGACAAAATGTCTAAATTAATATCAAAAACAGAGTATAAGAAGAAGCTGAAGCCATTGATGCTTCAGAGAAAACTTAAAAGGAATTCTATTGATATTTTGTTGAATGAATAATACAGATAGAGCTCTTGCTCGTTTTATATAGTCATGCAAGTTGCATGCCACATATGATTATTAGAGATAAGGTTGTTGATAAGATTGCCACGTGTACATTCTGTTACAATTCTGTTATTCATTTTTCCAGCCAAAAGCTGTTGATTAGCTGATGAAGATTGATCATGATGATCACGCTAGTTCATCATGATATAGCTGCTTTATAATTCATGCTTACCGAGTAGGCCAACATTGTAGAGCAACCTCCTGATGAATTGATTGGATGCTGCATTGTAGAGTTAGCTAGTGAGTGAGCAGATGTCTTGTGAGCTGGTGACTGACTATTTGATTGCTCAGTACAATCAATTAGTTTATTAACTCTAACATCCTCCTTTAAGCTGAACATGGGTGAGACAGCAAGGTTCAGCTTAGTTCTGAGACAATCAAAACGAGAGAAAGTCAGAGCTTTAGTGAAGATATCTGCACATTGATGTTCAGTGGGCACATATTGAAGCCTGAGAGCTCCAGACGAGATCTTTTCACGAATAAAATGCACATCAATTTCGATGTGCTTGGTACGAGCGTGATAGATAGGGCTTCGAGCAAGTGAACCAGCCCCCTGATTATCACACCAAAGAACATGACTATGAGTTAAAGGAAACACAAGCTTAAAGAACAAAAAAGTGAGCCACAAAGCTTCTATGACAGATTGTGAGAGTGCCCTGTATTCAGCCTCACAGTTGGATCGGGCAACTACATTTTGCTTTTTGGAACTCTAAGCAATAAGATTCCCCCCTAGATAAACACAACATCCACTAGTTGATCTTCAATCATCAACACATGATGCCCAATCAGCATTACTGAAAACAACAATGGACAGTGAAGTAACTGGTTTAAAATGAAGACCCATATTCACGGTTCCTTTTAGATATCGTAGTAGCCGTTTGCATGCCTGCCAATGATCATCCGTGGGTGAAGATAAGTACTGACTGAGTTTGTTAACACTAAAAGAGATATCAGGTCTCGTGTACGTCAAGTATTGAAGAGCACCAACCGTGCTTCTGTAAGCTGAAGGTTCTAAAAAAGCCTTGCCAATCTTGGTGAGCTTAGTTCCAGCTGACAATGGAGTTGCGCAAGGTTTGCAGTTAGACATGTTTGTCTTTTTCAATAGATCAAGCACATATTTGGATTGTGCTAAGAATAACCCAGCTGAAAACCTATAAGCCTTAAAGCCTAGGAAATAGCTAACAAACCCCAAAGACTTCAATGCAAAGGTTGTATTGAGTGTAGAAATGGTCTGACTGATGAGAGTATGATCATTGCTTGTAAGGAGTATGTCATCGACATCGACTAACCGAAATATAAGTCTTTCATTGTGCCTCTTGATGAACAAATATACATCAGCTAGTGAAGTTATAAAGCCCCAACTTAGTAGAGCAGACTTCAACTTGGAAAACGATACTCGTGGTGCTTGCTTCAGGTCATAAAGTGCCTTATTAAGCTTGCATACAAAGGATGGTCGATGAATGTCAATGAAGCCTGAAGGTTGTTCCATATAAACACTCTCTTTAAGATCACTCTTGAGAAATGTATTGTTGATATCAACTTGTTGTATGTCCCAGCCGAAAGTGACAGCTAAAGCAAAATGATGCGAATTGTGGCAACCTTTATAACGGGACTGAAAGTATCATGAAAATCTATCCCCAGGAGTTTAGTGAAAGCCTTTCGCAACCAACGTAGCTTTATGTTTAAGAATCGAACCATCTGGTCTGTATTTAGTTCGAAAAACCCACTTGCAGCCTACTAAATTGCCTGCTTCAATGGATGGCACAAGAGAACACGTGTTATTTCTCATTAATGCTAAATACTCATCCAACATGGCCTTATGCCACTGAGGTTTGGTGAGTGCCTCTGCTACATTTCGAGGCTCTATTTCATCATTAAACACATCTAATGATTTGCAAATTGAAGAGTAGGCTCTGCGCTGTATAACACATGATTTGAGTCTGGTTGTCATAGGATGCAAAGACACTGATGTAGGAGCAGGTTGGGAGAGATCAATGTGAAAGGGAATAACTGAGGCATCTATGCCTAATGGAACTCGTGAAGAAGAGGGAGAACACACATCTGCAGAAGATGAATTCTGAGGAAAAACTCTAGAAGTGGCTGGAGGTGAGAGTGGTAATGTATCTGTCAAAAATGATATTGGTAATCTCTCGGATTGAGCTGCAGCAGTTGAATCCTTTGGAGGAAAAAGAATTCTATAGGGAAATTCAAACTTGTTGAACACAACATTTCGAGATACATAAATCCTACCATAAAAATCCAAGAATTTGTATCCTTTCTGAGTTAGACTATATCCAATGAACACACACTTGGAGGTGTGGAAATTGAACTTCTGATGTGAATATGGTCTAAGATACGGAAATGATGTGCATCCAAAAACTTTAAAGTAATTATAGTTTGGCAATCTTTTGAACAAGACTTCATAAGGAGATTTCAATTTGAGAACAAGAGTTGGTAAGTTGTTTATCAGCAGAACATCAGTTTGGAAGGCTTCAACCCATAATGACGGAGGCATGTTTGCCTGAGCTATAAGAGTGAGTCCAGACTCTACCACATGTCTATGCTTTCTCTCGAGTACTCCGTTTTGCTGATGCGTATACGCACACGAAGTTCGGAAGTGTACACCAAGCTTGTTGAGAAAAGGAATTAGTGGTTTATATTCAGCTCACATGTCAGCCTGTAAACACTTCAATTTATTGTTAAACTGAAGTTCTGTATGCTTCTTGAACTGGTGAAAAACACCTGAAACTTCTGATTTGAGCTTTAGAAGGTATAACCAACTGTATCTCGAAAAAGAGTCCACTAATAAGACGTAGTAACGATGTCCCTCCAAAGATGGCATTGGGGAAGGACCCCAAACGTCTGTATGGACTAATTCTAGAGGACTATTAGCTTTGTAACCAGAAGATTGAAAGGGCAGTTGATGTAATTTCCCCAATTTGCATGCATCACAGAATTTAAGATAAGCATTGTTATATTTTAAATCCAAGCTAGCTAATACTTTTTTCAAGATTAGAGGAGCTGGATGGCCTAACTTCAAATGCCACATATTTTCATTCAAATGAACTTGATTACATGTAATGTCAGCCTTCTGTAAGTTCCTCATATTTTGATTGGCTTATTTCGTTGACAAACCACATTGGGGATTAATTTTTGTAAGGGTATATTAGGCTTCATTGGGTGTGATCAAGCTTCAAGGACATCATCTCTCTCAAGAGCACTTCAAAGGTATATCACTTGCTTAATTCTCTTTGAAGAGGTTTTAGTTGCACACACTCACATTCTATGCATTTGTATTGACATGCATGAATGGTTGCACACACACACTTCTTGCATTTTGGAGTTGATGGGCTGCACAGTAGGTTAGGCGACATGCAAGGCCACTTGTGCATGTCGCCTCCAATGTCGCCTTAGTCATGTTCTTTTTTCTCCAGTGTGTAAGGCGACTTCATAGGCGACTTGAGGATGTCGCCTTACATGTCACCTCTGACATCTTATTTTTTCCACAGTGTATAAGGCAACTTCATAGGCGACTTCATAGGCGACTTGGGGATGTTGCCTTACATGTCGCCTCAGGCAACGTGGTTTTTTTACAGTGTGTTAGGCGACTTCCAAGGAGACTTGCTCATGTCGCCTTGCATGTCGCCTTTTTCACCCGAACTGGGCATTTCAGGTATTTCACACCAGCTCGTTTTTGGGTCTCTATAAATACATCTTCTTCTCCACCATTTAGACCTAGAGCTCTGAAAATAGATCCCTAAGAGAGAGAAAGTAAATCTAAGAGAGAGAGAGCTCCAAGAAATCCTTTTTACTCAACCAAACTCATACCCATGTGCATCTAAGCTTCATTCTTGCATCTATTCTTCATGGGTCTTCATGCTCTTCTTGATTGGGTAATCAAACAAGTCTTAGAACTTTCTTTTCATCTCTATGTTCTTGTTTACCTAGGGTTAGCAATTATTTGTTAATTAATTGCATGTTTATTTGGTTTAGCATGATTTGAGTATGTTTGTGATTATGTTTGTTGGTTGAGGTTGTATGTTCATTGATAGCTAGCATTTAGGACGTTTTTACCCTTCTAGCTAAATCTTCATGCATTTGCATTTAGATATTGATATCTAGGATTTGCACTCATTGACATCTTTAAATCCTTAGATAAGCATTTAGTGTTGTCTAGCATTAATTGCATGTTAGAATATTTTTACATATTCACATAGGTTGTTTAACCTCTTCATTGATTGTTAAGCCTTGTGACTAAGTGGATTCGTGCACTTGCTTATGGTCTAGAATCACTATTAAAGGCCTGTTGGGTAGAGTGAAAGGGTTAGTGGCCAAATATGTGTGACTTGAGGTCAACCTAGGTTGTAAACTTTCATTTAAATAGTGGATTTGAGGACCTAATGTGGCTAGAAGGATAGCCCGTGAGTTTTGCCCAGTTAGAGGGTTTCTCACGTAAATCAATCCTTGTGTTTTTATTGTTTTCCGCATGTTTATATTATAATTGGTTGATTGCTAATATGGGGTAGGACTATTAATATTGATTAAGTCGAAAAGTTGGTAATAAATCAACTAAAACCTATTCACCCCCCGTCTAGGTTAATAGACACACGCTAAATAGTATTTTCTGTTGGGGTTTTTGCTCTAAAGCTTGTAATATGTAAATATAATTTGAACATAAATAAAAGAAGTAGTATATTCATTCATTTTGTGTCATACTTTATATAACATGTGCACTTAACATCCAAAATTGCCAATGTAATTTCGAACTGAGTATTTGAGTGCCATATATAGATGGATTCAGTTTGAAACGAGCAATCTAAAGAGTCCTGTTGATGGTGATTTTTCGTCGTCACTATCAACGAACTTGTACCAAGCGAAAATAAGAACAGATAAGTATAATACCGCAAGAAAATAATAAATCAAGAGACACAAATACGTGGTAAAAACTCCTTTTAACTGGAGAAAAATCTACGGGTTGTTGCTTGAGCAACAAAGTCAAATCCACTATGAAAAACTCAATTACAAAGTATTTCTCTCTGATTTCTCCTGCTAATTCTCCCGTCCCCCCATTACGTTTCTTACAGGGGTATTTATACATGTTATTGCTAGGGTTTATGGTACTGCTAGGGTTTGGTGTTGTGATACTCGTATTTTGTGTGATTTCCTAGTTCTAATTGAAGTCTGTCTCTTTCTGGAGTTTATCCTGTTTCCTGTTTTGACTGAGTCCGAATCTGCGTCGGATTCCTTGCCCTTTATTTACGGGAAATCTGTTTGCCTTTCAGTTGAACTCTGATAGTCGTATCGTTGCTTATTGTGGAGTTGCTTGCTGCTGATTCTGTCCATATGTTTGTGAAGTACTCGTCTTCATTATCTGATCCGGAGCATGACCGAGTATGCCCGAGCCGATTTCTTCGTCTGTGGTCGGGTTCCTTTGCTCTTTGCCGAGTAAATTCCCTTGGGGAATTTCTGCCCTTTTACGCTTGACTTTTCTTGACTTTGCTTACGTGGCCCCTTACTGTAATGACGTGTCCTTAATGATGATTTTTACCTATAACAATACCCCCTTAAATATTTGAACCGAACGAATTCTGCTTACTCGGGATAAATATTTAACTCTTTCATGACTTGTTCTCGTTTATCGTCTTCTTCATCAATGTCGGATTTCAAATTCCTCGTTCGTTTCGAAACATTAAATGCGTGTCTTAATTACGCCCGCACGCGTTTGATTCTTTTCTTATTCGAAGATCTTTTGATGGTGACTGACTGTCTTTTCGACGGCTCGGTGCCTCTCTTTACTGCCACCTGTCTTCTTTTGTTTGGCCGTGGTACGTGGCATTTATGAGACGCGACCCTTCTGTTCGTGCCCGTTCAGCTTACGTCATGATTCTTATCCCAATCTTTCCCGCTTCTCCTCACCTACCCTCTCTAGGGTTTCGTGTCTTGGGACCGGTTGCATACTTATATATAGAAGTATTGCTTCAAAGGGAAAACCCCTATTCTCTTTCAAGTTTTTACCATTACTTCCCAGATTTCTGCCATCGCTTCCCTGCCTGTAATCTCGTCCTGCGAAGATTTATTTCTTTCGGTTTCCAAACCTTTTCTCGACCTTCTCGAAGATCTTGCCGTGGCTCACGTCTCTTCAATCCTTTAAGGTTAGTTCTCATGGATCCCTCTGCTAGACATCGTCTTTTTACTGTTGCTATAATTGCCATTGAGCAAGGTGATACTTGTACTGCTACGGCTGTCCACTGGTTGCTTGGTGATCCAATTCCCGATCAGCCCCGATTTACAGACGCTGACGTCTCCGGACTCAACTTGTCTGGACTGCGTCGTGAAGTTCCACCAGCTTCTTCCAGTTCGTCACAGCCTGAATCCTATCAGCCTGAGACCGATTCCAGTTCTGCTTCTGCTGCTTGTGATAGTTCTCGGCCGTGGAAAAGAATGGGGAAGAAACAAAGCAATCGTGACATCAACAAAGGTTCCTTTGTTCGGGAAAGCCGAGTCGGGCCCCAGAGGGTAGTCGAAGAAGACATTGGGGTCGAGCATAGGGAGGCTCGTATCGTTTTCTCTCCCGAGAGAGTTTGCGCTTACGACGTTGAGCCAAATGTGGTCGGCCCCGAAGAAGTCACTAAATACGAGAACCGTTTTGACCTAGACAGCAACACTATCTCATTAAACCCTGCTAATAGTCGGGCTGCGTGGAACCCTCCGCTCGGTCAAGTGGCGATTTACGGGGTGATGCTTTCTTACGGGGTGACGCTTCCGCTTCAGTCCTTCATTACGTGGTTTTTGGCTGAAGCTCAGCTCGCCCCTGCTCAACTAACTCCGAACAGCTATCGGATCTTGATGTGCATGTGGCACATGTGGCATAGGATGGGACGACCACCCCCGACTCATCTGGAAATTAGGCACTTCTATTCTTTGAGGCCTCTGGGGAAGACCGGGATTTACTTCCTGCTTTCAACTCAGCCCGAGAGTTGGGTCCCCAAAGACGTGAACGTGAAGAACAGGGTGATGCCGACAGCTGATGAGAAGATGAAAGGATTTGTTTGGGGCTTCCCCACCTCAAACAAGTTCTGGAAGAATAGTTGGTTCTTTGTGGGTGGAGACTGAGGACGGTCAATTTCTTTTGACATTGAGGGCGCTCAGATGACTCGCCGGGTGCCTCGGTACTTCTCCGCACCCAGTGGAACCACATGACTTCGTCTTTTACGGATGAAGAACTCAAAACCATGGCTCGGGCGGCCTTCCGTCCCGTGGAAAAGAGGGGCAGACCTTACCTCTTCAATGAGAAGAAGATGATAACAGCTCGCCTCTTCCCTCAACTTTCCGCACACCGGCGTCGCTGTAAGTTCTCTATTTCTGCCTTGCTATTTACCTGCTTTATCTATCTGGCTTTCAGCTTCCTAAAATTTTTTTTTTTAAGTATACGACATAGATGTAGTGTGCGATGCCCAAGCCCGCCGGATGAAAGGCATTGTGGAGGCGAGCCAGAGGGAAGTTAAACGTCAACGGGATGCGGGGATAGCCCCTCCTCAAGGTGACTCAGATGGGAGTTCTTCCGAGGACATTCCCGAGGGGGGTGCTGGCAACGTGCCGGATTATATGCTTGAGGAAACTTAGAATCAAGAGTTGGCCGCCCATGCAGCTGATGAAGGCAATCAAGCAGGTCCATCGACAAAGGGGAAGGAGAAGGTTGGGGAGTCTTCCGAACCAGCTACCTTCTCCTGCGGAACTAGATCTCATCGGCCTGCTGTAGTTGAGTCGAGTACCACTTCCCCGGATGTGGAAATTGCCAGGGAGCATCCGGACGTGACAGTTCCAGAGATTCTGATTTCTACCTAACTGAACACTGCGCCGTCTGAAAGTGGTGCTGAAATGGGGCGTTCCGATCCGGATTTTGAGGACCCTACAGCAGACCTGAATACCCGTGGGAGGCAACCAGAAAAAGAAAAGCCTCGTTCTCACCTGGCCATCCAGCCCCCAAGATTCCTCGAGTAGTTGCTTTCGTCGAGTCATCCTCAGATGAGGAGGGGGTAGCGGAGGCTGCTGAGAATGAGAGAACAATAGAGAACTCTCCTCCACGGGATTAGATGAGGGACGAACCTGGCATCCCCCTTAGTTCCCCTCAGGCAATACCTACTGCTGGGTTCCCCGAAGCTAATCTTGGCGATCCTGACCCTTCAACCCAGTCTAGCGTACCTACCCCCGAGACCATGTTGAAGGCTATGGCTTCGGGCCAAGCATATATAGGGGAGGATCGTTGGAGCGATCTCAGGGTCGGTTCGTTATCTGATCGGCTCTGCCATTTCTTCAACAGCGCTTCTTATGTGAGTAACTCTTAGACTTTCATATTTATCTCTTTTATTGCTACTTCATTTTTGTCACTTGTTATTGGCTCGTTGCAGATGGTAGCCGAGATGACTGAAGTCTGCTAGACTAGTGATGGTCAGACGGAGAAAATAAGAAGGCTTGAAGCCCAGTTGAAGGAGAGTGAAGATCGCCGTGCTCGGGCCGAACTGGCTTGTCAGGAAGGGACCAGGTCGGGTCAGGTGCTTCTGGACCAGTGCTTAGCGCGTCAACTAGAGGCTGAACAGAAAGCATCTTTCGCTTCTGAAGAGGCCCAAACCTTAAAAGACCAGTTGTTATCTACTCAGGAGGCTCTACTCCAGGCCAAGCAGACAGCTGAAGATGCAAAATCCTCCTACTGAGCGTCGGATTCAGGACTTGGAACGTCAAGCCTTGACGGTCAAGTTCCTGTCGAAGGAAGCTAGGCTAGAGTTGGAGATTCAGGGGGTCGATCGCTTCAAAAGATCTCCAGCCTATGATGCTTTACTTCTCCGGGAATTTCAGAGGGGAATGGTCTCGGCCGGAGAATTTTTCAAGAAGAAGAACAGAGCAACTGATCGGGCCAGGGCCAACTGGAACCTATCGGTCAAAAAGCATGTGGATGCTTCTCTGGAATTAATGGTGTAAAAGGGCGCCGGCCCGGCCCACATCGGCACGGCCCCCCGGCCCGTTTAGGAAAACGGGCCGTGCCAGGCACGGCCCGTTTTCCTAAATGGGGGCCCGGCACGGCCCTTCCGTTCTGTGCCGCGTGCCGTGCCGTGCCGGCACGTGGGCCAATTTGGCGGGCCAAATGGGCCGGCCCATATTTTTTTTTTAATTTTTTATATATTATTATTTTTGTATAATAAAAAAAATGTTTATAATAAATTAATAATAGATTATAGATACATTTTTTATTTTATTTAATGAATTAATTCAAAAAATAAATAAAGATAAAACATGAAAGAAAAAAAAAGTAGATAAAAATATGAAATGAAGAATTCTTATTATTTTATTATTCGGACTTTCAGTATTACATATTTACATGATTGCCTCATTAAAAACCTTACCAAGAAAACCCAGTGGGATAAAAACTTGGTAAGGGAAAAAGAGTGCAATCGTATTACAAGTAAATGTACATGTACAACCTAGTTCTGGACCTGGTTACTGCCGGAACCTTCATCGACATATAAATTGGAGAAATTTTGAATAAATTGTTCATCTACCGTTTCATTTTGCATCCTCTTTCGAGCATGCTCCCAATCCCGAATGCATATTAATACCTCCACCATCTCTGGAGTCAAACAATTTCTTCTTGGTTCAATAATTCGTCCACTCGTGCTGAATGCCTGTTCTGAAGACACAGTGGACACGGGGATAACCAGTATGTCACGTGCTAAGTGTGACAAGACCGGATACCTGTAGCTATAGGTCTTCCACCATAACAACAGATCAAAATTCTCCGTGTTTTCGTCGGCATCAAACTGTGCTTCAAGGAACCTATTCAGTTCGGCACCAGAAGATGCAGCAGATCGTGTAGTTGAAGAAGAAGAACTTGCTGATTTGTCTTTTTTCCGGCGTTTGAGAATGCTCCAACTTGTCGGCAACGGTTGTCTGTCAGGTTCTGGTGATGGTTCCGTGTGAATGCCGCCAAACCTGCGCTCATAAATACTAAAAACTTCGAACAACTTGTTTCGAATGTCAGTAATCTGTTCGGAATAATCTATTGACAATTTATTACCAGTAAACTCAAGCAAATATTCTAAACCAGCTAATTTAATTCTAGGATCTACTATAACACCTAAGGCATAAAGGAAAGGCATTTCAGACCAGTATTTTTTAAACTTGGTCTCCATGGCAACAACTGCATCGCCAAGCAAGTCATCTTCCCTATAAGTGTTTAACATGTCAGACATTTCCACAATCTGATGGATTGCCTGGGAAGATGTGGGGTAGTAGACCCCAGAAAGGGTTACAGTGGCATTGTAAAAAACCTGTAAAAATTCAACAAAAATCTTTGCCACATACCAATCGTCTGGTGTCAGTGATTGAGCAGGTGGACAGCCACTTTCGGCCAATTTCATGTTATAAAAACCTGAAATAGTTGTATCATATTCCAAACAATTTTTCAGCATTAAGTAAGTAGAGTTCCACCTTACCGGCATATCAGTTTGGAATCGTCGGGGTCGTAGACCGTTTAATGTACAGTGTCTGCCAAATTCTTGAAATCTTGGATTAGAGCTACCGATCCAAGAAATGGCATCTCTGATGCGTTCTATACGATTGCTTACTTTCTTCAAACCAGACTGTACAACTAAATTTATGATATGACATGCACAACGCTGGTGGAAGAAATAACCCCCAGCTTGCGGGATGTTTCTTTCAGTAAACAATGCAATAGACTTAGTATTTGCCGATGCATTATCTAATGTGATAGAAAGGATGCGATGAGTTATGTCATAAGTTTCTAAAACAGAAAGAATGACAGCAAAAATATTGTCTGCGGTATGTGCAAAATCCATAGGACGAAAACCAAGAATTTTTTTTTGTATCCTACATTCAGAGTCTAAATAGTGTCCTATGACACATAAATAGTCCTGTTTGGAACATGCGTTCCAAATATCGGAAGTTAATGCAATTGAGACAGTTAGATGCTGTAATTCAGCCGTCAAGTCATCTCGTTGAGTTTTAAACATTTTTATCAAATCGTTCCTAGTGGTGGTTCTAGAAACAATTTGCATTTGGGGGCAAAATGCAGATGTGATAAATTCTTGAAAAAAAACACAGTCACCGAAATTAATAGGTTGATCAGTTTGTGCAATGTACCGTGCCAAACATTCTCTAGCATGTGCGGCGTCGTAATGCCACGTTGTAACCGACCCGTCTGGGTGCCGTTGCAGTTGTGTCTGGGTTGTATTGGGTACATGTATGTGTTTGGGCATGCATTTTTGCATATGTCTTCTCAAATGACCGGTTCCACCCTTAGTAGTGGTATAGTTCTTAAGACAAAACTTACATTTGGCTCTGGGGCCGACCGTACCGTCTGGAAGTGTCATTTCTACTACGTCAAAACACTGCCATACGTCTGATGTTAACCTCTTAGATTTGGTACGTGATGTCGGTGTGGCGCCGGAACCAGAAGGTCCCGCTCCGGTTTCTGCCGGTCCGGAGAGATCAAAATCATCGTTCAGCATGTTTAGACCGTTTGGAAAATAAGGATGGGTGGGATCCATTTCCTAAAAAAAAAAAGTTTAGGTCATTAAAATTAACTCCTATACATACAATGATTATTTTACTAAAAATATATATTAAAATTAACTCCTACACATAAAATGATTAATTTACTAAAACAATATATTAAAATTAACTCCTACACATAAAATGATTAATTTACTAAAACAATATATTAAAATTAACTCCTACACATAAAAATGATTTTTTTTTACTAAAACAATATATTAAAATTAACTCCTACACATAAAATGATTAATTTACTAAAAATATATATTAAAATTAACTCCTACACATAAAAATGATTTTTTTTACTAAAACAATATATTAAAATTAACTCCTACACATAAAATGATTATTTTACTAAAATAATATATTAAAATTAACTCCTACACATAAAATGATTAATTTACTAAAAAAATATATTAAAATTAACTCCTACACATAAAAATGATTTTTTTTTACTAAAACAATATATTAAAATTAACTCCTACACATAAAATGATTATTTTACTAAAACAATATATTAAAATTAACTCCTACACATAAAATGATTATTTTACTAAAAAAATATATTAAAATTAACTCTTACACATAAAAATGATTTTTTTTTACTAAAACAATATATTAAAATTAACTCCTACACATAAAATGATTATTTTACTAAAAAAATATATTAAAATTAACTCCTACACATAAAAATGATTTTTTTTTTACTAAAACAATATATTAAAATTAACTCCTACACATAAAATGATTATTTTACTAAAAACATATATTAAAATTAACTCTTACACATAAAAATGATTTTTTTTACTAAAACAATATATTAAAATTAACTCCTACACATAAAATGATTATTTTACTAAAACAATATATTAAAATTAACTCCTACACATAAAATGATTAATTTACTAAAAAAATATATTAAAATTAACTCCTACACATAAAAATGATTTTTTTTATTAAAACAATATATTAAAATTAACTCCTACACATAAAATGATTATTTTACTAAAACAATATATTAAAATTAACTCCTACACATAAAATGATTAATTTACTAAAAAAATATATTAAAATTAACTCCTACACATAAAAATGATTTTTTTTTACTAAAACAATATATTAAAATTAACTCCTACACATAAAATGATTATTTTACTAAAACAATATATTAAAATTAACTCCTACACATAAAAATTATTAATTTACTAAAACAATATATTAAAATTAACTCCTACCCATAAAATGATTATTTTACTAAAACAATATATTAAAATTAACTCCTACACATAAAAATTATTAATTTACTAAACAAAATATATTAAAATTAACTCCTACACATAAAATGATTTTTTTAAACTAAAACAATATATTAAAATGAACTCCTACACATAAAATGATTATTTTACAAAAAAAATATATTAAAATTAACTACTACAAATAAAATGATTTTTTTACTAAAAAAATATATTAAAATTAACCCCTACACATAAAAATGATTTTTTTACTAAAACAATATATTAAAATTAACTCCTACACATAAAATGATTATTTTACTAAAACAATATATTAAAATTAACTCCTACATATAAAATGATTAATTTACTAAAAATAAAAATAAAAATTAACCCCTACACATAAAAATGATAAATTTACTAAATAAATAAAATTAATAACTGATATAAACGTAAAATGATAAATTTACTAACTAAACAAACATATTAAATTTAAAATATAACACTTAAATAAAAATGTACCTTTGAAGTTTGAACTTTGGTGTCTTGGTGGAGAGATTAGAGAATAATAGTAAATTACTAATAAAATATTATAATAGTATATTAGTAGTGTAGAATAGTAGAGAGAGAGTAAGAATGAAATTAAGAATAATTGAAATTGTATAGAGAGTTTGAGAATGGAGAGATTGAGAGAATTAGAGAAAGTGAATGAAAAGTGGAATGTGTGGGAGTATTTATAGAAAAATTAGAAAAGTGGGTAAAAATATAAAACACAAGAGTTGAGGGGGCAAATTGTAATTTTTATTGTTTTTTTTAAAAAAATACCGTTATATACTTAAATTTTTTTTTTTTTTTTAAAAAAAAAAACAAATTCTGCGGGCCCAACGGTCGGCACGCGTGCCGACCGTTGGGCTTGGCACGCCATGCTTGCGTGCCGTGCCGGGCCGGCACGCCGTGCCTGGAACCCTGACCCGGCACGTGCCAAGAATGGGGGCCGTGCCTGGCACGACCCGCTACAGTAGCGGGCCGTGCCAGGCACGGCCCGCCATCCTTGGCAGGCAGGCCGGACCGGGCCCTCCAGGCCCGACCCATATTTACAGCACTATCTGGAATCTCTTCGGCTCCAGATGAAGACGTGGCGAGCATATTGCAGAAGTAAGGGAAAAGAGCCACATCCCATGCACCTGGAAGTTCCCACTGCTGATTCCTTCTCAACTTTCCATGCTTGTGAGAAAGTGGGGATCGACGGTGAGGCTTCTGACGTTGGGCCCGTTCCCGGGGTAGATTATAGCGCTTGGATAGATGACGACGCCCCGGAAGATGTGATTGTCTGGCCTTCTGATGACAGCCTCCTGAGTGAGTACGTGATGGAACCGGATCCGAGCATTGGTGGAAGTAGTTCTCAACCGCCGGCATCTTCTTGATTAATTTTCTTTCTTTTTCTTTTTTGTAACAATTGTTTTTTGTAACAACCATTGTATATTCTTTCGCTCATATATAAGAAATCGATTCACTATTCTGCCTATCCAGTTCCCTGCATGATAAATGTATAAACAAAAAAACAAATGAAGCATAATTTGTTCGGTCACCTATACTCGGCTCATAGATCTTAAGAATTTTTGGAACTCTTAATTTCAACCAAGTACTTGGCGACTGCCAAAGTTAACCGAGTATCTTATTCAACTGGCAACTCATTTATTAAGCCGAGTATCTCATTAAACTGGCCGTTGATTTATTGGACCAAGTATCTTATTCAACTGGCAATTTTTCTTTTAAAACCTAGTATCTTATTTAACTGGCAACTTTTTTAAGCCGAGTATCTTATTTAACTGGCAATTAATTTCTCCGATCTTGTGAAGATCGTTTTACCCTAACGTTTCAGTCGAGGCTCACCACAACCATACGTCAAGGTCCTTACACAAGTCACCTAGGACGTCTCCCGATTTTGTCTGTGCAAGGTTTCGTCGAATCGTTGGCGGTTATGTTGACCAGCCAACACGACTGCGTATCTCACCACTCTTCCTGGCGGCGCTCCGAGCAGTTTTCCAGTTATCCTGGTGCCTCGGTTTTGCCTTTTGGTCAAGAAGTGCGTTTGCACTGCTTAAACCAGGCGGGCGTGCTATTCTAACTTCTCAGCCCTTCAAGAACTACTTGTCCGCTCTCCCGCGGCCTCGTAGCGCATGATTATTTTTGAACGAGATTTACTCGGATCGGTTTGTTTTAGGTGACTAAATTTAGTCTGCTTGTTTTCGGACGAGGTGGCCACTGTTGTTTTTGCCTTATTTGAACATTCTTTATCGTGGATTTCATCGTCTTCAATGAATAACCTCTTTATTAGCAAACGAACTTTATTAGATAACAATAAGAATTAGAAACCTCTTAACATGACTATAATTTAGTTAAAGCAAAGCTAAAATAACATTAAACATGAATGAGCTTGTCAGGGGTAGAAAATCTTGAGATACTGAGCGTTGCATGGTCGGGGTACTAAGCTGCCTTCTGGGTGAGCTATCAGGTAGGCTCCGTGCCCTGCAACTCCCTTGATGATTTACGGGCCTTCCCATTTGTCAGTGAGAGATCCTGCCGACTTGTCCTTAGTGTTCGGGGACACCCTTCTTAGCACTAAATCTCATAGCTGGAATCTACGCACACGAACATGGGAATTATAGTACCTTGCAGCCCTCTGCTGATACGCTGCATTTCTCACTTGAGCTGCGTCCCTGATTTCTTCAAGCTCATCTAAGTTCCGCTACAACATGTTGACGTTGTGCTCGGGGCTGTATAGTTGCACCCTGGGTGACGTAAAGGTTGTTTCCGCTGGGATTACAGCCTCTGTTCCGAATGCTAGTGCAAAAGGGGTCTCCCCTGTGGATGACCTGATAGTCGTTCGGTATGCCCATAGCACCTCTGGTAGTTTGTCTGCCCAACTGCCTTTCTTTGCTTCCAACTTTGCTTTCAGTGTGTGCTTGATCACTTTGTTCACAGCTTCAGTTTGGCCATTGGTTTGAGGATGTGCAGGTGACCCATAGTAGTTTGCAATCTTGTACTCCTCGCACATTTCCCTGAACTTGCTGTTGTCCAACTGAGTTCCGTTATCCATTATAATGATGCTCGGGATTCCGAACCTATATATGATGTTCTTCCTGACAAAGCTAGTGGTGTACGCCTCCGTGATGTGCACCAATGCCTCTGCTTCTGCCCACTTGGTAAAGTAGTCTACTGCCACAATTGCGTACTTTGCTCTTCCCCTTGTTCCTGTGGGCATTGGACCAATCAGGTCGAGGCCCCACATGGCAAAAGGCCAAGGGGAAGTTAAGCTTCTGAGTAACTCTAGGGGTTGCCGAATGTCGTTTGCTATTCTTTGACATGTCTTGCAACATTCCACGAATCGCTGTGCTTCAGCAAATAAAGTCGGCCAATAAAAACCTTGCCGAAGTACCTTGTGTGCTAGACTCTTACCCCCAGTATGGTTTCCACACACCCCACTGTGAACATCTTTCAGAATCTTGTAGGTTTCTTCTCCGGCAACACATCTTTGTAACACCTTTGAGAACCCTCTTCTGTATAGTTCTCCCCTTAGAATTGTGTACCGAGTTGACCTGTACCTGATGCGTTTTGCCTCTACAGCATCCTCCGGTAATATGTTTCTCTCCAAATACTCTCTAAGCTGGGTCGTCCAATCACTTGGACTTTACCGGATTTCTGACACCATGACCTCTTCAGATTCTGCCGTACTTGGTTTGGTCAGGTGCGCCACTGGTATTGCTTTCGACCTAATACTCGTGGTGGCTGAGGCTAATTTAGACAAAGCATCTGCTTTTTCGTTCTCCTCCCGAGGGATTTGAAGGATCCTGTAAGCCTTAAACTTTTTAAGCAAGCTCTTTGGAATGTCTAAGTAAGCTATCATATGCTCCTCCCTCGCCTGGTATTCATCCAGCACCTGGTTAACCACAACCTGGGAATCGCTGTATACCGCTAACTCATCTGCCCCCAATGCTATGCAAACTCTCAAACCAGCCAACAAAGCTTCATACTCTTCTTGGTTATTAGTTGCTTTGAAGTCGAACCTCATAGCGCATTCCACAACATCCCCTTCTAGTGTTGTTATAACTATTCCGACCCCACTGCCATGGGTGTTCGACGATCCATCCACATGCAACTTCCATTGGAACTTACTCACTTGTTCGCCTTCTATCATCCTTTGTACTTCCATATCTGGCTCGGTGAACTCTGCTATGAAATCGGACACGGCTTGTCCCTTAACTGCAGCTTTTGGGGTATATTTGATGTCAAATTCACTTAACTCAACTGCCCACTTAGTCAATCTTCCCGACAGTTCTGGCTTTTACAGGATGAGTTTCAGCGGGCAGTCGGTGTACACCTCTATTGCATGCGCTTGGAAGTACGGCCTTAGTTTTCTGGCTGCCGTGACCAAGGCGAGTGCAACCTTTTCGGCCGGTGAGTATCTAGTTTCTGCTGGCAGCAACGCCTTGCTGGTATAATATACCGGTTTTTGCACTCCTTCCTCCATCCGAATTAACACCGAACTTGTCGCTACCTCTGTGACTGAGAGGTACAAGTACAACGTCTCCCCGACCACCGGCTTTGAGAGGATGGGTGCTCACCCTAAATACTCTTTCAATTTCTGAAAGGCAGCTTCGCATTCTTCACTCCATTCAAGGTCTTTTCCTTTCTTTATTGCTCTGAAGAATGAGACGCATTTGTCTGTCGACTTTGCTATGAATCGGTTAAGTGACGCAAGACATCCCGTTAGCCTCTGTACATCCCTCAGCGTCCTCGGCGAAGCCATATCTTCCAACGCTTTGATCTTCTCGGGGTTCACCTCAATCCCTCTTTGATGTACCTGAAAACCAAGAAATCTCCCTGATGGCACTCCGAACACACATTTGCTCGGGTTAAGCTTCATTTTATATCTCCTCAGCACTTCGAAGGTCTCCCTTAAGTCTTCTGAATGCCTTTCCGCTGTGACACTCTTGGTCAACATATCATCCACATAAACTTCCATGTTCCTCCGAATTTACCGGGCAAAAATCCTGTTGACCAGTCTCTGGTAGGTTGCCCCAGTGTTCTTCAGCCCGAAAGGCATCACCTTATAGCAGTACAAACCCTGATCTGTGGTGAAGGCCGTATTTTCTTCATCTGCTTTATTCATTCTGATCTGATTGTATCCTGAATAAGCATCCATGAAGCTCAACAATTCGTGCCCAGCTGTTGCATCCACCAGTTGGTCTATTCTCGACAATGGGAAGCTATCTTTCGGGTAGGCTTTATTTAAATCGGTGAAGTCTACACACATTCTCCACTGATTATTCTTCTTCTTGACCAGCACCACATTGGCCACCCATTCTGGGTATTTGACCTCCTTATCGATCCTGCAGAAAGCAACTTGCCTACTTCATTCTTAATGGCCATACTCCTCTCTGGATTGAACAGCCGTCTTTTTTACACTGCAGGGCGGAACTCTGGATTGATGGAGAGGCAATGTGATATCACTTTTGGATCTATCCCGGGCATATCTTCGTGGCTCCAAGCAAAAACATCCTTGTAATCCCTTGGTAGTGAGACAAGTTGGGCTTTTATACATTCACTCAAATTTGCCCCGACTTTCACAGTCCTGCCTGGATCTTCTAGGTCCAATGCTACCTCTTCGGTCGGCTCATCTTTCTTAGCTTCGGGCTCCTCTCTGGGATCCAACTCAAAATCCTTCGGTACTTCTGACTCTTCAGTCTCATCAGTTATCAGCTTGGTTGTCACATTGTATACCTGGTTTACTTCCCTGTCCTTATATACTGACAAATTTGCCCTTCGAGCCATTTCTTGTGATCCTTTGACCACTCCAACCCCAAACTCCGTTGGGAACTTCATCATTAAGACATAAGTCGCTGTCACCGCCTTAGCTTTATTCAAGAACGGTCGGCCCAATAGGGCGTTGTATGGCCAATTTTCTGTGTCGACGACTACAAAGTCGAGTAACACTGTCTTTTGGCAAAGAGCCTTCCCAATCTTCACCGGTAATTTCACTGTGCCGAGCGACCTTACCTCCACCCCGCCAAATCCTCTAAGAGGTGTAGGAAAAGGCTGCAGGTCTTTCCTGTCCAGCCTTAGCTGGTCATAAACTTCTGCACTCAAAATATCCGCTGAGCTTCCATTGTCGATCAAAATCCGATGGACCTCCTTATGGCCAATATGTGCGCTGATTACCAGTGCATCGTTCGGTCTTACATCTGCCCCATGTGAGTCAGCCTCTGTGAATATGATAGGATCCCAGCCTCCCTTGATCCTTTTTGGGTCGGGTTCAGTAGAGTTGACACCTAGATCTCTTCTAGCCTCCATGGCTTCCTGAATTTCCTGGGTCCTCTCCCTATTACTTTTGCCCGTTGATGGTCCACCAAAAATCGTGTTGATCGCTCCTTCATCCTCAGCTTTCTTGGGGCTAGGTTTTCTTGCCCGACCATCCTGTCGGTTATCTCTCTGTCCGTCTACCTTGTCGGTTTTCCTCAGGACGATATCATCTTTCAAGTGTCCTTTCCTGATGAGGGTCTCGATGTGATCCCTAAGTTGAAAACACTTGAAAGTTTCATGGCCATTCTCCTTATGGAACCTGCAATACTTGGTGGTGTCCCTCCGGGCATAGGATGACTGCCTAGGAGGTTCTTTAGACATGTTCTTCTCCTCCAGAATTGCCAGAATTTCCTCTTGATCCTTCCTCAGTGGGGTATAGTTTGTATATCTGCCTTGGAACTTCTGCCGCGACTGATATGTCTTCGGATCATATGCCCGACGACCATCCCGACTATCCCCTGTCTTATTCTTTTGTTTATCACCTTTCGCATCGGGCGTCTTCGCTTGGTCCTTGGCTTTAGACCCTTCCGGGCGTCCGCCATGCACGAAGTATCCTCCCGTGGCAATTTCTTCTTCCTCCGCCAAGGCATAGCCCCCAGCCATATCCATCATGTCAGCGTAACTGGTTAGACGGGCTCTTCTCAGGTCAAATGAAAGCTGACCATTCTGGAGGTTATTGATGAATGCTGCAATTATAGCCTCGTCGTTTGCACTTCCAATCTTAGACACTTCTTGACCGAATCTTCCCAAATACTTCTTAAGTGACTCATCATTTCCTTGCTTAAGTTAAGACAAGTGGGCCACCGACTTCTTTCTGTGCACATTCCCGAGGAACTGCCTTGAGAAAGCCTTACTCAGCTCGCTGAAGTTACTTATGCTGGCCGTTGGTAACCTGCCGAACCACCTAGAGCCCAGATCCCCAAGAGTTTGAGGGAAATTTAAGCATAGTAGGGCATCATTGTAAACATACTGGGCCATGGCACTCTTGTATCTTCTGACATGTTCCTTAGGGTCCGTGTCCTTTTTGAATTGCTCTACATGTGGCATTCTAAACCTCTCCGGGAATGGCGTCCTCAGGATCATATTGGTGAAAGGGCTCCCGGACTCATCATCTGACAACTCGTTACGCCCATATCGCCTGACTAACGCATCCATTTGTCAGCGGTTATTCTCCACTTCCCGGGTCAAACTCTGTATGAGTATATCTCTGTCTCCCTCCGGCTCCCCCACAGTATTGAAATTCTGACTTATAGTCAATTTTTGGCCTCTTTCTTCCGGATTCGATTCTCTTTGATCCCGATTTAAACCGTGCAGCCGAACCGTGCCCCTTTGGCGCTTGTGATGATAATTCTGCTCACTCTCTCCCGAGGACGACGATCGATCTCTCCGATGAGTATGCCTCCTTGGACGGTCTCTATCCCTAGCCGTCTGGTCATGACCATACCTTCTGTCTGAGTCATTCTCCTCTCTACGTTCTCCGCTTCCCCTGGTTGGCCTTTCGGAAAAAATCACCGGCCTGTCAATCGGATCGCGGCTTGCCTTTATGGGTGCATCAGGCGTTGGTATCACCACTGTGGAGCGCAACCTCGTTGCTTGCTGATTTGGAGCAGAAAGATTGTGAGGTGACATCAAACCTTCCGTGGTGGAGAGATCAACCCCTTGCCTTGCGGCGTCTGATATAAGTTGCTGCAAGGAAGTGCGGAATCGTAGCGTAATCTCTTCGTTAGTTGGAGGAAAACGCTGAATGCCAGGCAGGGCAGTTGACTGACCTGCCGTTGCCAAGGTTACCTCTGCAGTGTTAAGGGTGGCATCATCCTCCAATTCATTGATTGGCAATCCTTGACTATACCTGGAATTGCTACCATCTCCTTCGCCAGCCATTGTCACAAGTTTTGCTTGATTTCCCATTCTTCTAGCGCCAATTGTTGATGGTGATTTTTCGTCGTCACTATCAACGAACTTGTACCAAGCGAAAATAAGAACAGATAAATATAATACCGCAAGAAAATAATAAATCAAGAGACACAAATACGTGGTAAAAACTCCTTTTAACTGGAGAAAAATCCACGGGTTGTTGCTTGAGCAACAAAGTCAAATCCACTATGAAAAACTCAATTACAAAGTATTTCTCTCTGATTTCTCCTGCTAATTCTCCCGTCCCCCCATTACGTTTCTTACAGGGGTATTTATACATGTTATTGCTAGGGTTTATGGTACTGCTAGGGTTTGGTGTTGTGATACCCGTATTTTGTGTGATTTCCTAGTTCTAATTGAAGTCTGTCTCTTTCTGGAGTTTATCCTGTTTCCTGTTTTGACTGAGTCTGAATCTGCGTCGGATTCCTTGCCCTTTATTTGCGGGAAATCTGTTTGCCTTTCAGTTGAACTCTGATAGTCGTATCGTTGCTTATTGTGGAGTTGCTTGCTGCTGATTCTGTCCATATGTTTGTGAAGTACTTGTCTTCATTATCTAATCCGGAGCATGACCGAGTATGCCCGAGCCGATTTCTTCGTCTGTGGTCGGGTTGCTTTGCTCTTTGCCGAGTAAATTCCCTTGGGGAATTTCTGACCTTTTACGCTTGACTTTTCTTGACTTTGCTTACGTGGCCCCTTACTGTAATGACGTGTCCTTAATGATGATTTTTACCTATAACAAGTCTGTAGATAGCAAATAAAGCTGGGTACTTTATTTGTGGTTAATCTACAACTGCGGTCCATTTCGTAGTGTACGGTGATCCTATCCTAGATCATTCATATGAAGATATGAGAATGGAGGCACATTGTATGATGTGATCATATAGGACTGGGCCATGATCTATATGAATCTCTCACTAAGATCCGTTTAACGATGAGATTTATATACATAAACTAATGATGGTTATATGTGGGTGATCTTAATCCTGAGTGTCTTATCGACTCCTTCAGGTTAGATCGTGGTCTTTGATATACCATGGGTGAGGTCGGAGTTGCATTCCCAATCAATATACTCCGTATGTTGGGATCGCGGTTTGGCTTGTGGCTGGGAAGGTTTGTACACAATAGTGGAATCCACTCCTTCTTGTGAGATGTAGATGGTAGTTCCCTTAAGGGTTGATTCGGGGATTGAACAATATGAGCACTCTCCTAATTCCGTAAGGAATGTAGGATTTATTGTTCATTAGAGAATCAATGGTACTTAATGGAAAGATATGATTAGAGGGGTATAACGGACATTATGACCCAGCTCTAATTATGAACTACTTGTGGAGGATTATACCATATGTAATAGCTATATCGATGGACACCGAGAGTTATTGGTTTGTGTAAAAACGTCTACAGTTGAGAGAGTACAGCTTCGGGTTTTTAGTGGAATAACACCGAAGTTAATAATCATGAAATATTAATTAAAGAGTTTAATTAACAATTTCTAAGGATTATTGGAGCTCAAAATACTGTGGGTCCATTAGGTCCCCTTGCTAGCCCGATCGATTTAGGTAACAAGGGTCACGGTTAATTAATTGGATTGTCCAATTAATTGTGTTACGAAAGTGACACGTATTTATTCGGGAATTAATTGAATAATAAGATTATTTAATTAATGAATAATGGTGATTAAATAAATTAAATAATAAGATTATTTAATTATGTTGTTAATCACTAAATGAAGGGTGTTAGTTGATATTTGATTTTGAATAAAATAAGATAATATGATTATTTTATTTTAAATTAAATATTGAAATTGAATTTAAAATGTTTGAATTCAAAAATAAATATTTAATTATTTTAAAAAAAAGATATGAGATATCTTTTAAATTTTTTTAAAATCAAATATAGATTTTCGGTTTTGAATATATATGAGATATATATTTTTAAAAAAAAAGGATAACCAAATGTCGGTTTTGTTTTTAATATATATGAGATATATATTTTTTAAACAAAAAAGTTGAACCGAAATAGAAGACATACATAACAAAGAAAAAAAGAGAAAAGAGTGATCGTGAACAGCAAACAAAAAACAAAAAAAAAGTAAAAAAAAAAGTTAGGGTGTGGTGAGACCACAAATGCTGCACTTTTAGAGTTTGTTTTTTTGTGTGTGTGTTCTTCTCTTCTTCCTCCATACAGGTCCTGAATATCGTGACGCTCCCACACGCTGTTACCAGTTCCGGGAGATAGCGAGGAAGATCATGTGGTTCAAATCAGGAGCAGTTCGTATCAAAGTGAAGGAGCCTCCTACGTAGGTATGATAAATTCCTTCATTTTATTATTGCAATTGATTATTACTGTACAAATGGGTTAGTTTAATGATTGCATAAAAATTTTAAAACCTTCCGCTGCGCAATCTGTAACCCTAGGTTCCAACAATTGGTATCAGAGCCAATTTTTGTACAGTATAATCGAATTCGATTACTCTTGATATGTATGAATGTGTAGGCACATATTTTTTTTGATGAGTGTATGATGTTTTTTTTTAATTAAATTGTTTAATTTAAAAAAAACATGGTTGATCGTAATTTTTTATGGTGTTGTGGATTTAGAGTGTTTCTGGGTTGTATAATGTTGTTATATTTTTTTTTATTTTACTGTTGTATTATTAAAAAAAAAATGTGTGTAATCGCACCTGGTAGTTCAACATGCCTGCGCGCATGCACACCAGAGCATGCCACCAGCGATGCCTGCCACCAGCGAATGCATGACTAGCGCTCTACGTGACCCCAGGCAGCGCCTACCAGCGCGCAACAGCGCGCAACCTACCCCACGCATGTAGACCAGCGCATGCCTACCACCAGCACACAACCCACCTGTGCGCATGCAGTCAAGCGACGCCTACCAGCGCTCAATGTCCAGTGCATGCTACCAGCGCACATGACCTGAAGAGATTGGAAATCTTGGAAATTACAAGAAGACCAAGGGATGCCTTGGGAATATTTTTTGTAATTAGATTCCAATTTTTAGGTTAAATAATCCACAACACTCGGTCAACTAATGTGCGTTTTAATTATTTGATGATTAAGCATTGCCATGCATATAGATGTCATTTAAATTAGTTGTGCCTACACACATATATATATATATATATATATATATGTTGATATATCATACATGCATTATAGCCATCTATATTATGTGTTTAATTTTTTTTAATTTGATTAAAATGGGTTATTCACATAATTGGCTATTTTTTAATGGGATTAGTTTTTAGGAGTAAAAACTTGTTAAATCTCATTAATTACTAATCTTTTTATTAAAGAGTTTAAATACTTAGATTAGTAGGGTCCTTAATATATATTAGGATTAATTTGATTAAGCTCCTAATAATAATTGGACCTAAATAATGTGTTTAGTTTTAATAGTTAAAACTTGGTAAATACACATTTAATAATAATTCTAGTCTTAGTAAACAGTTTACATAGATTTGAATTATCACTAATGAACTAGATTTTTTAAGTGTTAAAAATCAATTTAGTTTATTAGTTATTGGAATAGGATTCTAATAATTTGTGATTAATGCACTTGACCCTTAGATTAAAATTAGCCGTTTAATCTAGTTTAATCTAGGTGCATTAATATTAATAGAAAACCCTTAATATAAAATAGTGAGTGGGAGAGGGATATATGACATTATATCCCGCGGTCTCTATCATTAGTTCAACACCGTGAGATTCGAGTAGGGCCTCGTGACGGCTTTGTTTTCGTCCTCCCTAAGGAGGATTTCCATAAGAATCAATACCAAGGTTGACTTCCTAACAGATAGGATTTCGGAGGGGATTTCGGGATTGACCGACCCTAAGGCGGCAATTCTCGAGTTAAGCTCTTGAGATCTGAAATGATGGGTTACACTCACAAGGTTTTAATTAAATTGGTTAATTAAAAACCTGACCTAATAAACGATGGTTGAATGATATTGGCATAAGAGTTATTCTGGTATATCCTTTGACTGAGAAGGTCTCGATCCAACATGCAAGAATTTGACCGACCCTAAGGCGGCACTTGCTTGTGGTATGTTGGATTGTCATGGCATAGTAACATTGTTTTTAGGGTTGTTCTTGTTCATTAAACATTTTCATGCATTATGTTTAATTTTATGCTGAACATTAGCACATGTTTAGAATGTATGACTGAATGAATCTTTAATTTATGTTTTTTCAGCCATGTCATCTGCACTATTACAAATACTTGCAAACGATAAATTAACTGGTGATAACTATACAAAATGGAAACTTAACATTAATGCAATACTGGTCACCAAAGACCTCAAGTTTGTGCTTACGGAGGAATGTCCTCCAGTGCCTACTGCCAATGCCACACGAACTGTTCGTGAGGCATACCAGCGATGGATCTCATCTGATGAGAAGGCCCGAACATATCTGTTAGCTTCTATGACAGACGTGCTTGTCACAAAGCACGAAGCAATGACTACAGCATTCGAAATTATGGAGTCATTGCAAGCTATGTTCGGGCAGCCCTCCGAGCAAAAGCGACACGAAGCTGTTCGTTCCGCTATGCTAGCTCGCATGAAGGAAGGTACATCAGTTCGGGAACATGTCCTGAGCATGATGTCCTACTTCAACACGGTAGAAGTCAATGGCGGGGCCATTGATGAACCCAGTCAAGTGAGCATCATACTGACGACTCTTCCGAAGAGTTTCGATCAGTTTAAGAACAACTACGGGATGAACAAGTTAAGGTTTAGTCTCACACAGTTGCTTAATGAGCTCGCTACTTTTGAGTCCATGACCAAGGACAGCAAAAGTAAGACCGGTGAGGTAAATGTTGCCGAACCATCTTCCTCCAATAATAACAAGAGGAAGAGGTCTGCTGGGAAGGCGAAGGGTAAGCTCAAACCCAAGAAAGCCCAAAGCAAAAAGAAAGGCGCCTCCATCGACAAGAGCAAAGGAAAATGTTTCCATTGCGACAAGGTCGGACACTGGAAGAGGAATTGTCCTCAGTATCTGGAAGAGGTAGCCAAGAAGAAGAAAGCGAAAGGTAAATATGATTTACTTGTTCTTGAGTCATGTTTAGTTGAAGATGATTCTTCACCCTGGATAGTTGATTCAGGGGCCACTAACCATGTTTGTTCTTCTTTGCAATGGACTGATTCTTGGACACAGCTTGAGGAGGGAGCCTTCTCGATGCGAGTGGGGTCAGGGGATGTCGTGTCGGCACGAGCAGTGGGCGTAATTAGATTGCGTTTTTGTAATAATAATTTTATTTTGTTGGACAATGTATTTTTTATTCCTGGATTTACACGGAATTTAATTTCCGTTTCTAAGTTGTTAGAACAATTATATTCTGTTTCTTTTGATAATAAATCAGTTATTATTACAAAGAATGGTCTGAATATTTGTTCAGGAATTAATGAAAACAATTTGTATGTGTTAAGACCGTTAATGCATACAACACTGCTCAACACCGAAATGTTTAAAGTTGAAAAACCAAAAACTAAACGACATAAGATTTCTCCAGAAAACGAAACGTATCTCTGGCATCTAAGGCTTGGACATATTAACCTTGACCGGATAAACAGAATAGTAAAAAGCAGATCTTTAAATGAGTTAAAGGTTGACACCTTACCTGTCTGTGAATCTTGTTTGGAAGGTAAGATGACTAAGAGACCTTTTACTAGTAAAGGGCTTAGAGCTAAACAACCACTAAAGCTTATACATTCAGACGTCTGTGGACCAATGAATGTTAAAGCAATGGGTGGTTATGAGTATTATGTCACCTTTATAGATGACTACTCGAGATACGGATATGTCTACCTAATGCAATGGAAGTCGAAAACATTTGAAAAGTTCAAAGAATTCCGAGCTGAAGTTGAGAACCAGTTAGGAAAGATTATCAAGTCTCTACGATCAGATCGTGGAGGTGAGTACCTTGACCAAGAGTTTGAAGAATTTATGGTCGAGTATGAGATAGTGTCCCAACTCACAGCTCCTGGTACACCTCAGCAGAATGGTGTCGCGGAGAGGAGAAATAGAACCCTAATGGAAATGGTGAGATCTATGATTAGTTTCTCATCATTACCAAATTTCTTTTGGGGATATGCGTTACAAACAGCGGCATACATTTTGAATGTAGTGCCATCCAAATCTGTTCCTGAAACTCCCCTAGAGTTGTGGAATGGTCGTAAAGCTAGTTTACGACATTTTCACGTATGGAGGTGTCCAGCACACGTGCTGAAGAACAGAACTGGAAAGCTAGATCCCAAGTCTGTGGTCTGCTTGTTTGTAGGATACTCCAAGGAGACCAGATGTGGATACTTCTATAGTCCTGAAGATAGCAAAGTATTTGTATCGACAAATGCAACGTTTCTTGAGGATAACTATATAAGTGATCATAAACCTCATTCTAAAATTGTATTAAATGAGTTGGAGCTTGGTTAAACCAGTACTCAGTCAACTAGAGTTGTTAATCCATTAACATCTGAAAGTCAGATAATTCCTAGTCAGGATACACTACCACCTAGACGTAGTGAGAGGGTTGTGAGACAGCCTGAACGCTATTTGGGTGTAAGTGAGGGACAAGATCTTGTCTCTGCTGATAATGTGGATGATCCATTGACATTTAAGAATGCAATGGAAGATCCTGATAAAGAGGAATGGCTTAACGCCATGAATCTCGAGATGGAGTCTATGTACTCTAACTCAGTCTGGGAACTTGTAGACTTACCGAATGGGGTAAACCCCATAGGATGTAAGTGGATCTACAAGAGGAAGAGAGGAGTGTACGGAAAGGTAGAGATCTTCAAGGCAAGGCTAGTGGCCAAGGGTTATACCCAGAAAGAGGGGGTCGATTATGAAGAGACCTTCTCGCCAGTAGCCATGTTTAAGTCTATTCGGATTCTCTTATCCATTGCTGCCTATTTAGATTATGAAATTTAGCAAATGGACGTCAAGACTTGCATTCTTGAATGGCAATCTTGATGAAAGCATATACATGATGCAACCAGAGGGATTTGTGTCTCCAGATCAAGAGCAAAAGGTTTGCAAGTTGCAAAGGTCCATTTATGGACTTAAGCAAGCATCTAGATCTTGGAACATAAGGTTTGTTGATGTGATCAAAACCTATGGCTTCGAGCAAAACGTTGATGAGCCTTGTGTCTACAAGCGCATCATTGACAAAAAAGTAGTTTTCATGGTCCTATTCATAGATGACATCCTACTCATTGGGAATAATGTAGAAGTGTTTTCTGATGTAAAGGGCTGGCTGGCTAGCCAATTCCAAATGAAAGATTTGGGAGAGGCAAGTTAAGTTCTAGGGATCCAACTTATAAGGGATCGTAAGAACAAACTCATAGCATTGTCTCAGGCATTATATATCGACAAGATTCTTATGCGATTTTCGATGCAGAACTCCAAGAAAGGTAATCTACCTTCTAGACATAGGGTTTACTTGTCTAAGGAACAGTGTCCTAAGACACCTCAAGAAGTTGAGGATATGAGACGTGTGCCATATGCATCAACAGTAGGTAGTCTCATGTATGTTATGTTATGCACGAGACCGGACATCTGCTATGCAGTGGGAGTAGTCAGCAGGTACCAGTCCAACCCAGGATTAGATCATTGGGTTGCTGTCAAGACTATTCTCAAGTATCTTCGGAGAACAAGAAACTATATGTTAGTGTATTCTGGACAGGATTTGATCCCGTTAGGATACACAGATTCTGATTTTCATTCAGACAAGGATTCTAGAAAATCCACGTCTGGATCAGTATTCACCCTAGGTGGTGGAGCCATTGTGTGGAGAATTATAAAGCAATCTTGCATTGCTGACTCCACCATAGAAGCCGAATATGTAGCCGTTTGTGAAGCTGCTAAAGAGGCTGTTTGGCTCCGTAAGTTCTTGAGTGATCTGGAAGTTGTTCTAGATCTGGATAAGCTCATCACACTTTATTGTGATAACAGTGGTGCTGTGGCTAATTCCAAAGAATCAAGAAGCCACAAGAGAGGGAAGCATATAGAGAGAAAGTATCATCTCATTAGAGAGATAGTGCAGAGAGGAGATGTGATCGTCACCAAGATAGCCTCACAAGACAATCATGCTGATCCATTTACGAAGACCTTACCGGCTAAAGTGTTTGAAGGTCACCTAGAAGGTCTAGGGTTACGAGACATGACTCACATGCTTTAGTGCAAGTGGGAGATTGTTGGGGTTTTTGCCCTAAAGCTTGTAATATGTAAATATAATTTGAACATAAATAAAAGAAGTAGTATATTCATTCATTTTGTGTCATACTTTATATAACATGTGCACTTAACATCCAAAATTGCCAATGTAATTTCGAACTGAGTATATGAGTGTCATATATAGATGGATTCAGTTTGAAACGAGCAATCTAAAGAGTCCGTAGATAGCAAATAAAGCTGGGTACTTTATTTGTGGTTAATCTACAACTGCGGTCCATTTCGTAGTGTACGGTGATCCTATCCTGGATCATTCATATGAAGATATGAGAATGGAGGCACCTTGTATGATGTGATCATATAGGACTGGGCCATGATCTATATGAATCTCTCACTAAGATCCGTTTAACGATGAGATTTATATATATCAACTAATGATGGTTATATGTGGGTGATCTTAATCCTGAGTGTCTTATCGACTCCTTCAGGTTAGATCGTGGTCTTTGATATACCATGGGTGAGGTCGGAGTTGCATTCCCGATCAATATACTCCGGATGTTGGGATCGCGGTTTGGCTTGTGGCTGGGAAGGTTTGTACACAATAGTGGAATCCACTCCTTCTTGTGAGAAGTAGATGGTAGTTCCCTTAAGGGTTGATTCGGGGATTGAACAATATGAGCGCTCTCCTAATTCCGTAAGGAATGTAGGATTTATTGTTCATTAGAGAATCAATGGTACTTAATGGAAAGATATGATTAGAGGGGTATAACGGACATTATGACCCAGCTCTAATTATGAACTACTTGTGGAGGATTATACCATATGTAATAGCTATATCGATGGACACCGAGAGTTATTGGTTTGTGTAAAAACGTCTACAGTTGAGAGAGTGCAGCTTCGGGTTTTTAGTGGAATAACACCGAAGTTAATAATCATGAAATATTAATTAAAGAGTTTAATTAATAATTTCTAAGGATTATTGGAGCTCAAAATACTGTGGGTCCATTAGGTCCCCTTGCTAGCCCGATCGATTTAGGTAACAATGGTCACGGTTAATTAATTGGATTGTCCAATTAATTGTGTTACGAAAGTGACACGTATTTATTCGGGAATTAATTGAATAATGGGATTATTTAATTAATGAATAATGGTGATTAAATAAATTAAATAATAATATTATTTAATTATGTTGTTAATCACTAAATGAAGGGTGTTAGTTGATATTTGATTTTGAATAAAATAAGATAATATGATTATTTTATTTTAAATTAAATATTTGGAATTGAATTTAAAATTGAATTTAAAATGTTTGAATTCAAAAATAAATATTTAATTATTTTAAAAAAAGATATGAGATATCTTTTAAATTTTTTTAAAATCAAATATAGATTTTCGGTTTTGAATATATATGAGATATATATTTTAAAAAAAAAAGGATAACCAAATGTCGGTTTTGTTTTTAATATATATGAGATATATATTTTTTAAACAAAAAAGTTGAACCGAAATAGAAGACATACATAACAAAGAAAAGAAGAGAAAAGAGTGATCGTGAACAGCAAACAAAAAACAAAAAAAAGAAAAAAAAAGTTAGGGTGTGGTGAGACCACAAATGCTGCACTTTTAGAGTTTGTTTTTTTGTGTGTGTGTTCTTCTCTTCTTCCTCCATACAGGTCCTGAATATCGTGACGCCCCCACACGCTGTTACCAGTTCCGGGAGATAGCGAGGAAGATCATGTGGTTCAAATTAGGAGCAGTTCGTATCAAAGTGAAGGAGCCTCCTACGTAGGTATGATAAATTCCTTCATTTTATTATTGCATTTGATTATTACTGTACAAATGGGTTAGTTTAATGATTGCATAAAAATTTTAAAACCTTCCGCTGCGCAATCTGTAACCCTAGGTTCCAACATTTTCACCTTCAAATCATATGTACAAGATTTGCTAACTGTTTTATTTTTTGAAATTGAAAAAGCAATAAAAGATTTGTTTCTCGAGCATTGGTCATTTGATCTCTGTAAAGCTCCACTCAAGTTAAGCTTGTAGAGTCCATTCTCAAGCTTGCCTTGAAGCAATATTTCCTTGGTATTCTTGTACTTTAGTGTGCAAGAATCACAATAAAACTCAGCATAACAGTTGTTATCTTGTGTAAATTTGAATATGCTAAGTAAATTTTTAGCAATAGATGGCACACATAGTATATGATCTAACATCAGCAACTTAGATGATTTGTTATGTGATGGAAGAAATGTTTTACCAATATGAGATATCTGAAGTTGTTGTCCATTTCCAACGGCAAGTCAGTCACTACCTTGATATTCAGAGTGTAAAGAGAGATTGGAAAGGTCAGAAGTTATGTGATTTGTGGCACCGATATTGGTGTACCAAGCTGGGTAGCCAACGGTTTCAGGTGTTGCATAGTAGGGAGTTGACTGGTGGAAGTTGGCTTGATGTGGAGAATTAGTCAAAGCAGCTATATTGTTACCGCTAAACTGAGTGTTGTTACCATTGAACTGAGTATTCTAGTTTTGATTATTGCTCTGAAAATTCCTATTAAAACGATGATAGCAATTCATAGCAACGTGTCCTGTTTTTCCACACACCTGGCAAATAGGCTTATTATTATTGTTCCATCTTCCACCACCTCTTCTTCGGTTTCTTCCTCTGTAGCCTCCCGATCTTCCTCCATTGTTATAGTTGACAGAACCATTGACAGATCCTCTTTGATTCCTTTTATCACTTTGATTTCCAGTGGCAAAGTTTGCACTTGCAACTGAAATGTTAAGAGTTGAATCAGAATTGAACTGAGCAATTCTTTGTCCATGATTTAGCAACATATATTGTACTTCTTGAGAGGAGATACTACTTCTTTGAGAAGTGACAACAGAAACAACAGAATCATAGTCTCGTTCGACTCCATGCAACATACACAAAATGAGATCATTTTCACTAACAATTTGACCTGCAGCCTCTAAACTATCACTGATAGTTTTAACTTTAAGCACAAAATCTAATACTGAGCCAACACCTTTCTTGATGTTCTGCAATTGATGTTTCAACTGAAGAACTTTTGCTAATGATTTTTGTGAGAACAATTGTTCAAGAGTACTCCATACATCTCGTGAACTTATGCAATCTGTGACCTGACCTATGACACTTTGACCAATTGTTGAGAAAAGCCAGCTCAATAACAATTGATCTGATCTGATCCAAGTAACATATTCCTTATTCAACACAAGTTGCCTATCTCCTTCACTAGTTGAATCAACTTCGAAGTGTTTAGGTGGTATAGGCTTCACATTTAAGACATAATCTTCTAATTGAAAAACTTTGATGACTGTAAATACATGTGCTTTCCACTGTATGTAGTTGTTGTTATCTAGCTTGACTTGTAGGTTGAAATGCATCGATTTCGCCAGAGAAGTGAAATCTCCTGCCGTGGAGATCGATGACGAATCATCGTCATGCTCTATGGAAGCACGGGAAAGAGAAGCCAGGATGATCAGTCCTTAAATGGCTCTGATACCATGTAAAACGGAAAGTGTTTGACAAAATGTCTAAACTAATATCAAAAACAGAGTATAAGAAGAAGCTGAAGCCATTGATGCTTCGGAGAAAACTTGAAAGGAATTCTATTGATATTTTGTTGAATGAATAATACAGATAGAGCTCATGCTCGTTTTTATATAGTCATGCAAGTTGCATGCCACATATGATTCTTAGAGATAAGGTTGTTGATAAGATTGCCACGTGTACATTCAGTTATAATTCTGTTATTCATTTTTCCCGCCAAAAGCTGTTGATTAGCTGATGAAGATCGATCATAATGATCACAGCAGATCATCATGATAGAACTGCTTTATAATTCATGCTTACTGAGTATGCCATCATTGTAGAGCAACCTCTTGATGAATTGATTGGATGTTGCAATGTAGAGTTAGCTGGTGGGTGAGCAAATGTCTTGTGAGCTGGTGACCGACTATTTGATTGCTCAGTACAATCACTTAGTTTATTAACTCTAACATTAATTTCTCCGACTATATAAGTATTCCTCATAAATGATCTCTTTTAACAGCCATTGATATGGTATTAATATCATACGTTGACTGCTCAAAATTGTATTAATTTCTCTTTACCCATCTAATTCTGCAGTTATGGATTAGACGTATGTCTATCAGCAGGTTCCCGGAACATTTTCTTTGGCCTTAAATGATATTTAATTTGATAGGAAAACCCAATAATTATTTTAATTGTGAAAATAATTTTGACGTTATATTTCTCTATTTCTGATTTCATATATTGAATAATTTGAATTAAACTATTTTAAAATCAATAATACTACAGTATTCTCAGTTCCTATTCCAAGTTTTTCATCCAAACTTCTCACACTATCTTCTTTTTTTTAATATATACTAAATGAAAATAATTAAACATATAAGTGAAATTGAAAAATTGTGATCAGTGGTGGAAAATATGTAATGTTATCTTTTAATCAATAGAAATAGTCTAATATATTAAAAAGTAATTAAGTGATTCTTTTTTTCTCTTTATTTAAAAAAAAAACTGTTTTCTTTGTCAGCAACCAAACAATGTCTATTTCTTTCCTTAATTATTAGTTCTATTCTCAGGAAAAAAAAACACAAAGAAAATTGAAATCCAAATATTCATGTGATAGAGATCTCTGATGCTATTATGTATTTGGAGAAAATTTAGTGTCACATAGAATAGATAGATAATGATATAGAAAAATCATATTCAATTCAATTATCTAACTTTAATATGAAGATGATGTGGCAAAATTTTTTTTAAGAGAATATGAAAGCTTTATAAACTCTTTTAGAAATGCTGACTAGAATTTCGAACTATTTCCATCCATAATATTACAACACATTTAAGGATTCAAATCATCTGTCAAAAAATAGTGTCACAATTTATATCTAACAAACCAAATTGGGCCATGTATACACAATCATTTACATTTAATTATTATTTTTTTAAACGTGTACACATGACTCAATTTAGTTGGTTAGATACAAATTGGAACACCATTTTTAATGATTGATTTGAATCCCACATTTAATTGTAAAATAAAAGAGGTGAGTGAGTGAGATAAATGTTTTATGATGATTAATTATAAAATGGATGCATATTTGATTTTAGATAATTGCATGGAATATGCGAATATACATTTCTTTAAATTTTTTTTTATCAAAATGAATCCATATGCGATATATATATTGATGTGTCATTGATTAGATCAAACCAAAATAAATGTATATTTGCATTAGAGATAGATGCTCATAGATATGTAGAGTAAATAATTAATTGGTGAGTCCTACCCTTATAATTGTAAAAATAATAATTTTAAAGAAAATGAAATGAAGCCACGTGGCTCTAATTAATCAAGATTTATGTCTGATGTGTGACATTAAAATTTTGGTTGAGCTTATAAAAAGGACTAATATGCATGCATGGCTATTTGTGAGTCCGAGTCCCAACTCTCCTACGCCCAGCAGCTTGCTCCCCGGTTTCATTGGGCATGGAAAACACCAAGGTTGACGTTGGTGGCGAAGAGTCTCAATATAAAGATAGAGAGCTTAAGAGAAATGCATCCAATAATAATAACATCAAGTATATACTAGTCACCGGGATCAAAGGTGAAAAGTTGAAGAAGCTCATCTTTGAGAGGACCAAATTGGACACCAAGTCTCCTCCGTTGGCTCAATACAAATTGGCACTAATAGTCGGCGCTATTATGCTTTTGTTGTGGGCTTGTGCAGTGCAGTTGACAAGCTTTCAAGCAGATCAAGCCATAGCCTCAATAGCAAGAAAGTTTCAGCCTACTACTACTTCTCTAATTTCATTTCCCATAGAGAGTAAGTTGCATGCATGTGTGTACTGCTTTTTCTATTTGATCCATTTCTGTCTTCTTAATTATATTACATTTAACAATTGGAAATAATTTCAGGAGTTTATACCAGCAAAGGATACTTGATGGTGTCATCCAATGGAGGATTGAATCAAATGCGAACCGGTGTAAGTAGTTTAATTGATACAGTTTTTATACATTCTTTAATTTCGTTTCATGAATTTGGTTTATATATATATATATAATTAATTAGCAACTTTTGTAACGGTGTACAGATATATGACATGGTTGCCATTGCAAGATATATGAATGTCACACTTATAGTTCCTGAATTGGATTACAAATCCTTTTGGCATGACCAAAGGCAAGAATCATTAATTTTATGTGATTATTCCATGGATATTCAAAAGTTTCAAACTACTTTAATTTTAAGTATATATAATTATGTTCTTCATTAATCTTGACATATTTCCATTAATTCATTATTGGAATGCAGTCAGTTCGAAGACATATTTGATGTGGAATATTTCATGAAATCATTGAGAGATGAGGTTCGGATATTGAAAGAGCTTCCTGCTGAGGAGAAAGATCAATTACTCACAAATTCACTCTATTCCATGCCCCCCGTTAGTTGGTCGAACATGTCTTATTACTATGCCAAGGTTGGTTTCCCATTTTCATCCATTATTACTTGCGAAAAATCTTGGATGCATCTGATGCATCGTTTCTATTATATATGTGATTACATATAATAAAATAAAATATTGATCATGACACACAGGTAGTTCCTAGTTTCAAAAAGTATAAGGTGATGCATTTCACAAAAACTGATGCTAGACTTGCCAACAACGGGCTTTCTCCAAGGGTTCAAAAGCTGCGATGTCGAGCAATGTACGATGCTCTGAGATTCACTGCACCAATTGAGGAGTTGGGCAACAAGATTGTTACTATATTAAAAGGAAAAGGCCCTTTCTTAGCTCTTCATCTCAGATATGAAATGGACATGTTAGCATTTTCTGGTTGTACGGAAGGTTGCACTCCCCAAGAGACCGAAAATTTGACTGAAATGAGGTAATTAATGATCGTTCTTCATACAAAATAGATTAATTTCACCTTCAGTTCACAACTCTTGCATATAGGGACGATCCCTTAATTAACAGAACCATAGCAAAGGCCAAAAACTAGTAATTAGAGTATGAATAAGAATCAAATCTTTTTCTTTTTGACAAGCAACTCGAAACTAAAATATTGTCAAACTGAATAAGTGTTCTTACTACTAAGCCACATTAGATATATAGCTATATATATATATATAATGAATGATTTTAATTAATTATATGATGAAATATAAATTACTGGCTGCAGATATGCATACCCTTGGTGGAAAGAAAAGGTGATAGATCCAGAGAAAAAAAGACAAGCTGGTTTATGCCCTTCGACTCCAGAGGAAACAGCTCGTCTTGCGAGCATTGGAGATTGATTCGAATATACAAATTTATATTGCTGCTGGAGATATTTATGGAGGAGAAAGGAGAATGGCAGCCCTCAGAGAATCTTACCCTAATTTGGTCAGTTGACACAACAACAATTTATATATATATATATATATATATATATATATACACAGTTGTATGCATACATATATAGAAGAACTAATCACATTTACAATTACAATTATTATTATTATATAAATATTGATTATTGAGCATGCATGTGTGAACGTGTGATACGTACGTGACAGGTGAAAAAGGAGACATTACTAGCAGCCTCAGACCTTGAACCATTTCAAAACCATTCGAACCAGATGGCTGCATTGGACTATATTGTATCATTGGAAAGTGATATTTTCATTCCAACCATTGGAGGACACATGGCTCACGTTGTTGAAGGTCATCGGAGGTATATCAATATTCCTTTCCTGTCATACAATTATAACCTAGTTTTTTTTATGAATTATGTTAATGCATCTCAGAGTAGATGATGATCATATGGTTAAAATATTAATGCAGATACTTGGGTTACAAGGTGACAATAAATTTAGACAAATTGGCAGTAGTGAGTTTGATAGACAAGTACAGAAATGGAACACTGAGCCGGGACATATTCTCAGAGTCGATGAAGGCAGCTCATGCAAATAGAATGGGAGGACCAACTAAAAGACTGAAAATTCCAGGCTAACCCAAGGAAGAGGATTACTTCTATACAAATCCACAGGAATGTTTGCCACCATTTGCACCATCATCAAACACTACTACTACTTAAAAGACGTCTGATAATACAACAAATTCAAAGGGACAAGTTGTTTCATGATATGATGCATTAATTCATGCTTTTCCATAGTTTTTCTTTTGATTGGGGTTGGCTGATCAGGCTTGGCGATTGTTAAATTCGCCGGTGAATATCAAAATATTTGTCATTTGATGTATACTTGTATGAAATTTAATACATACTATATAATATTCTTTTGCGATTCCATATTCACAGAAATCATACAAGTAACATAATTTTCTTTTGCTGTTCACATTTTAAAAACTATGGACCAATTAACATGTACTATGAGTTGACAAGATGTCGTTGTCTCAATGTTTAGCCCTTACACTTGCATTCAAAAGGTTACGTGTTCGATTCATACGTATCCTCTCTCCCAAAATCTCAGAACATTGTAATTGTTCACAAAAAAAAAACATGTACTTAATTGGAGTTGGAGAATATATTTTAAGAAAAAATATCTATGGATAATTAACTAATAAAATTGAAACCTATTTATTGAGTCCTGCATCATATATATTTACTAAAATAAAAATATAAGTATATATATGTATATATATATATATATAAGTTTGTAGGAGTCTATATAATTTGATTTTCAACACTTATTATTGTCTTTTTAATAAACACTTTAATCACTAATTAGAAATTAAGTTTCATTTTCATCTTAGAATTTTTAATTAGTAAACGTAACCTAAAAGTAATATAGATTCTAATTAATTTTTTACTGATGTCTTGTTGGTAAATATTAATTTCCTCTGCACAAATTAACATTAGTCAATGTTTTATTGCACCAGTTTCTCTCGATAGGTCTTTCTGTTAGGGATTTGAACCGATGATCGCGGAAGCGTCATGCCTAATATATGCCCATAACTCATAGCAACTAATAACGTCAATAGCAGAAAAAATAAGATGAGAGAAAATAAACCAATCACAACACAAGATATACGTGGAAAACCCAAATCGGGTAAAAAACCACGGGCCGTCAGGACGACAGAGAAAGTTCCACTACATGATAAATCGTTACAACCATATACTCCAGGATTCTCTCTCACACCTTAACCCCAAACCACGCTCACAAGATCCTCACCAAGAACCCCCCAATATCCCCTAGGTCTCCCCTGAATATCACCCACGGATCTCTAACTTGATCCACTGATATTCCCTTGGATTCCTCCCCGGATATTCCCTTGGGTCTCTCTCCCTGATCTCTCCACTCTCTGATGTTACATGGTGTTTCTTGACTCTATTCCCAATAACCTAATTACAAGGTCTATTTATACTAGCTATAGGGAGTTTAAGATCAAAGGAAATCCTACTCCTAAACATACAAGAATTACTTGTTCCACATAAATACTATTTCCTATTTATGACAAGTCTTCTTGTAAGTAGAAATCTTTTCCTTCAAGCATAAGACTTTCCTATTCTTCATGAAGACAAACTCTTTTTCCTTTTCCAATAAGCACAAGAACTTTCCAGAAGAAAACCTTTCCTTTTTCGCGCAACATTCCCGATTTAGGCAAAATCCGCTATTACCGCGGTCTAGGTCGCGGTGTGCACCCCGCTCCCTACACCGCGGAAAAGCCACTGAAGTCCACCGTTCAGAATACCGCTGTTGGTGCCTTTGCCTCCGCCGCGGTCTATACCGCGCTATACATACTGGAATTGACCGCTTCCTGTGCCGCGATCCATGCGCTTGTCCGCATCGCGGTCCACGTCGCGGTTTCTTCCAGAATCCGTTTCTTCAGTTCTTCTTTGGTCTTCAAGCTCCCTCAAACACCAACTCTAACTTCCAAACGCATCCCACGTCTCCAGGAAGTTCCAACATCAGTTGAGTCTCGTTTGGTTCACATTGGGTTTACTTGAGAATACGAGCCAAAACCTAACAATTCTCCCCTTTGGCTTGAATTCTCAAGACCTTTGTCCACAACCACGACTCTCATCACCGAGAATCAACATACCCCACCACAAGGTATAACCACTTAGGAACGAACCATCCTAAGATTTTTTTTTCTTTCTATTTTTTGTGTTCGTTGTTCCGGCACCATGTCGAAAAATAACCTGCTGAAATTGTGGTGCAACTCCTCACGTCAGATTACCAGGGAGTTCGTCAGCCATCGACATCTTTGTCCACCATACACCTTGCATCACCTTCTGACCAATGCCTTGTGCACAATTATGGACCACTAGCAGCAACATATCCTCTTCCATGGCCAGTGGGGAAAACTGCCAAAAGGATAACCATGTCCTTACATCACTCAACCCTGTGAAAGACCTTTTGTCCTTGCATCACATACCTGGTGAAAGACTTGCTACTAGAACCGGGAGTGCTTTGCCGGATAAGCCCCACACCACACCAGAGACTTCGAGCGTTCCTCCTCCTTCCTTTTTTTTTATTATCGCATTCAGGAGTTTTTTTTTTTTTTTTAATCGCCTTGTGTAACCCAGATTGGACCTCCATGACTTGTAACTGCCACCACAAGCCAAAATTCTCCTCCATCTATATTCTCCTTTTCATCAAACCCTACCGAGTTCGAAACCGCTTTCAAGACGTATCTCCATTGCTAAACCAAAATTAGGCAACCATCATCATCTCAATACCACTAAGTCCTCCATACGATCTCCCGTAAAGACTTGAAAAAAAAAACGTCATCGCCAAACCATGAGGCTCTGATACCAATTGTTAGGGATTTGAACCGATGATCGCGGAAGCGTCATGCCTAATATACGCCCATAACTCATAGCAACTAATAACGTCAATAGCAGAAAAAATAAGATGAGAGAAAATAAACCAATCACAACACAAGATATACGTGGAAAACCCAAATCGGGTAAAAAACCACAGGCCGTCAGGACGACAGAGAAAGTTCCACTATATGATAAATCGTTACAACCATATACTCCAGGATTCTCTCTCACACCTTATCCCCAAACCACGCTCACAAGATCCTCACCAAGAACCCCCCAATATCCCCTAGGTCTCCCCTGAATATCACCCACGGATCTCTAACTTGATCCACTGATATTCTCTTGGATTCCTCCCCGGATATTCCCTTGGGTCTCTCTCCCTGATCTCTTCACTCTCTGATGTTACATGGTGTTTCTTGACTCTATTCCCAATAACCTAATTACAAGGTCTATTTATACTAGCTATAGGGAGTTTAAGATCAAAGGAAATCCTACTCCTAAACATACAAGAATTACTTGTTCCACATAAATACTATTTCCTATTTATGACAAGTCTTCTTGTAAGTAGAAATCTTTTCCTTCAAGCATAAGACTTTCCTATTCTTCATGAAGACAAACTCTTTTTCCTTTTCCAATAAGCACAAGAACTTTCCAGAAGAAAACCTTTCCTTTTTTGCGCAACATTCCCGATTTAGGCAAAATCCGCTATTACCGCGGTCTAGGTCGCGGTGTGCACCCCGCTCCCTACACCGCGGAAAAGCCACTGAAGTCCACCGCTCAGAATACCGCGGTTGGTGCCTTTGCCTCCGCCGCGGTCTACACCGCGCTATACATACTGGAATTGACCGCTCCCTGTGCCGCGATCCATGCGCTTGTCCGCATCGTGGTCCACGCCGCGGCTTCTTCCAGAATCTGTTTCTTCAGTTCTTCTTTGGTCTTCAAGCTCCCTCAAACACCAACTCTAACTTCCAAACGCATCCCACGTCTCCAGGAAGTTCCAACATCAGTTGAGTCTCGTTTGGTTCACATTGGGTTTACTTGAGAATACGAGCCAAAACCTAACACTTTCTACTAGGAGGCATAACTCTTTGCTCAGATGGTTGCTGAATTTTATAATATTAAATTAATAATTATATATGCAAACCCTACATATTAAATTATCAAATCGTTTGTTTTTATGTATTTCTTCAATAAGGGCTCGAGATTGGTATAATATACATTCTTATGCATTTCATTCGAATTACACGTTTTAGCTAGGTGCAACACAATTATTCCTGAAAATATTCAAATTAATTATAATAACAATTTAATGGTGACAACGATCACGATGATGACTGCAAAGAAAATGATAATACAAGATGAAAATTGTAATGACAAACACATTATTTATCCATCGATTCCAAAATTAAGGACATTCCAATCACGTTTTAATGGTGGTCACTTCGGCTTGTCTTTCCATTCTCAATGGTGGTGATTCTAACCAATCTTTAAAGACATGTATATTAATCAAGAATACTGATTTTTTTTTTTTGAAGTATTACATTTGCAATTATTATAATAGGGTTGTCGGGATCTGTCGGGATCTATCAAGATCAGACAATATATATGCGGTCCGGATAACTACTTTCACCAATCTGAAGAAAACTCCTCACACATACTCGTAAAATGTACATTGTGGGACTCGAACCCCTGATCACTAAGTGTGGAAGGGAGATGCACTATCATATCCATACTAAATGGTGATGTGCATTAACCAAGAATACTAATGAGAGACTTATTATTGACTTGTTCTTTTATAGAATTAATTACTGGTTTGTGATTACTTGTGTTTTGGAATTGAATTGTATGGATCTCTCACACAAATCAGGAATTAAGTTCTTGAATCAAATTATCTTTCCTATAAAACTTGATTCTAGAGATTACAACACTCCAATATTCCAGAAGTTATGAAACCTAATAGGCTATCCCCATATATATATATATATATATATATATATATAGTTGTTCTCTCATGAGGGATCATTTATTTTAATTTCGGTAAGGACCTTGATGAAATCACATCGATTTCTATGAATTTTAATCTGAATTTTTTTTATGGATGATAAGTTCAATGAAATCTACTTATCAATAAAATTTAAGAATTTGTCAAGCACTACAATTATTTATCCCGATTTTGTTAAATATGAAGGCATCGGAAAATTGACGAAATATAGGAAAATTCAAGAAAAATAGTTGTATTGCTTAAAACATTAGCAAATTTTATTCATATGTAGATTTCATTGAACATATCATCTACAAAAAAATTAATTATGATCAAAATTCATAAAAATGGATGTGATTTCATCAAAGTCCTTACCGAAATTAAAATAAATGATCCCTTATGAGAGAACTACTAATATATATATATATATATATATATATATATATATATATTAATGAGTCTCTCATAAAGGATCTCTTATTTTAATTTCAACAAGGATCTTGATGAAATCACATCAAGTTTATGAATTTTGATGTGAATTTTTGTGTACATGATAAGTTCATTGAAATCCACCTACGAAAAAAAATTGAGATTTTTTCAAGCATTAAAAATATTTTTCCTGATTTTTTTAATATGAAGGCATCGGAAAAACTGGCGAAATATATGAATTTCAAGAAAAATAGTTCTAGTGCTTGAAAAAATCTCAAAACAATTTCGTAGGTAGATTTCAATGAAATTATCATGCGTAAAAAAATTCATAAAGCTCGATGTGATTTCATCAAAGTCCTTACCGAAATTAAAATAAGGGATCCCTAATAAGAGACTCGCTCATATATATATATATATATATATATATATATATATATGAATTTAATTTCTGTAAAGACCACCATGAAATCACATCAATTTAAATTAATTTAATCTGAATTTTTTTGTGGATGATAAGTTCATCAAAATCTACTTATGAATAAAATTTGAGAACTTTTCAAGCACTAGAACTATTTTTCTTGAATTTTCCTATATTTCACTCATTTTTCGATGCTTTCTTATTTAAACAAATCGAAATAAATAGTTCTGAATTTTTTTAAATTTTATTCATTGGTAGGTTTCAATAAACTTATCATGCACACAAAAATTCAGATCATAATTCATTCAAATTGATGTAATTTCATACTGGTTCTTACCGAAATTAAAATAAAGAATCATTTATAAGAGATACACACTCTATATATATATATATATATATATATATATATATATATATATATACACTCGCCCCATTATATAAGTCCCAAAACATAAAACACCCTAATACTATTGAATTTAGGTACATCAAAATGGTTCATAAACAAAAGTGAACCAAATACACGTACCTACATAAAGTACTCAAAAATATTTAACATTAACCATACATACTAACCGGATCCACAAAAATTGAAATGGTTAGGCTAGTCCACACGATACGTAGGAAATAAATACAACTTACGGCATTTAAAAATTAAATTTGAGCATCATGTTGTTCTTATGTTTCCCGGTCTACAAGTTTCTCCAATCCAATTGCTAGACAACATGGGGAAATATAGAATATTGCCTCTTATTTCACTCCACTGTCATGAACTGAACTACTTAGAGGATGGATTTCATATTAACCATGGAATTCATATACGAGGCAGTGTTGTTATATATGCAAGCTCCATGCAAGAGTGTACAGTGTACTATTAAATTGACCTTTTTTTCTTTCTAAGATTACTCATTCGAGGGTTTGCAGATTTACAATGACTTCACAACAATTGAAATCATGAGTACTTTAATTTATATAATGCAACCAGAAATTTCGCTACTTTTTCTCCGATCTTGATGGAACTGGAGAGAGAGAGAGATTGTTTCACATGTGATAAGAGTCACACCTTTGTTTTAACATATGATAGCACAGTCACAGTATTGTTAAATGCACCAAATAAAACCTATAAGTTTATATTGTCTCTCAATTTTGATCATAAATTATGGTGTATACATGTACCCAAATTGTCTAATGAGTTGTCCACAAATAATTTTAGACAAGGATTATGGTCACAATATATCAAGAATCAAGGTTACTGGTAGATCATTCTATTAAAGAACATTTATCAAACAGTCTCACCCTATACCATGTCAGGTAAGTCCTAAACCCAGTATCCGGATCCGGAATCTGATCAAGAGAGAAACAAACATATCAGTGGTCAGGGACGTACCTATGTGGGGGCTAGGGTGGGCTCAAGCCCACCCTAACCCCCTTAAAAAAATTAAAATGGTATTAAAAAATTAATTAAAGAATTTTTTTAAAGAAAAATTAATTAAAGAATTAATGTTATTTTCTATTTAAAGTAGAGTAAATAATTTTTCTTTTCTTTTTCTTATTTTTTATAATAACAATCATTTCTCATCACTCTTCAAATTTACTAAAATTTGACTCAATCTTTTTATCAACATCCAACAATCTTTTCAAATTATATATGTTTGGATGAATATTTAGCTTTAAATATTTATTTTGTTTTAAAATTTTAGGGTTGCTATCATTTTTAGTTAATGAGATTTTAGGAGTAATTCAATTTTAAATTTACAAAGTAATGACATTATTAATGAATTTCATTAAAAATTTTAGAACATTATATTAGTATATTTGGAATGAATCAAACTAATATAATAATATTAGAACATTGTATATTTAAATTTATTTATTTTTCAACAATGAAAATTATCAGAACATCATTTCGCTTTAAGATGGAAAATGAATTTTTAACAAATTTCATGCATGTCTACATTGAAAGAGAGATTATCGTTGCCATTAATAAAAAAATCGTAGGATACAATTTCATTAGTGTTCGTTTTTGCATTTTTTTTATTTCTCTTATAATTTGTTTTGGCTTTTTAAAAATAAAATAAAATTCGATAACATATTTATTCAGAATGTGTATTTTACGGAACCTCTAATTATGTTCTTCTAACCAAGTGATGTAAATGTTTATTAAAAAAAAAATTCTAGCCTACCCTGGTTACGTCCCTGTCAGAGGTTGCATTTGCATGTGGAGATGGATCATGACAACAAAGTTGGTTTCAGAAAAGCAGAATCAGGAGGTTTAAAAGAGAAGGAGAAACCATCTAAGATGGAGGCCAAGTATCCTAATGGAGGGAGCACACCTGAAAAGTTGAAGGGTTTGCTAGTTTCTCCTCCATTACCTTGTGTTAAGTTCTGCGCGGTTGTAGTCACAACCATGATTCTCTCGACGTGGTTTTTCGTTGGGCAGTTGGCAACTACGAATCAAACACACACATTACTATACTATCTGCCTTCTTATTCCCCTTGAAAGTGAGTAGTTCACATGTTTAATTGCTTCGAAACGAGACTACCTCTGCAATCTCTAAAAACTTTTCTGATGTTTTGGACAGGAGTTTATGAAAACAATGGATATCTAATAATTTCATGCAATGGAGGATTAAACCAGATGAGAACTGGTGTAAGCAATTCTAGTTGCACAATCTCTAAATGTTTCTACCTTTTATTTGAACATCTGCTAATTACTGTGATTTCTCCACAGATTTGCGACATGGTTTCCGTTGCAAGATACTTGAACCTCACGCTTTTGGAGTGACAACAGGTTTGATATCCATTTTCACTATACCTCATTCCATCCTCAACTTCTGATTAATTTGCATACTCTTTTACAAGTTCTGAACCAGTCCATTACTTGACATGGCAGTCAATTCGCAGATATATCTCTGAGAGATGAGGTTCGTATAGTGAAGGAGCTTCCATCAGAACAGAAGAAAAACACTGGAATCAGAATCTGTCTATTCAATGTACCCTTTTTCCTGGTCTAGCCTGAGATATTACTTGAACAGGGTTTGTTCTAATTTCTTGAACCTCTGTTTGCTTAAGATTCTATGTACAGTATTTTCATGACTAACATTCATGTATGTGAAAATGAAAATTGCCACTTTAGATTCTTCCTCGCATACAAAGGCATGAAGTGGTGCATTTCACCCTGACTGACTTCAGGCTTGCTAATAATGGGCTGCCGGAAGAGATTCAAAAGCTGCGGTGTCGAGTGAATTTCAGGGCTCTGAAATTTACTGCACCATTTCAGGAAACCGGAACAGAGATTGTGAGGCTTCTCCGGCAGAGAGGTCGTTTCTTAGTTCTTCATCTCAGATATGAGAAGGACATGTTGGCGTTCACCGGTTGTACTGAAGGTTGCTCTAAGGAAGAGATCAACGAGTTGACACAGATGAGGTGATCACCAATCTTCCAATATTTTACCTGTAATTAGTAAGAAATCACAGGAATTCTAAGATTGGAGTTCTATAAATGAATAATTAATGAAACGATTTCTTAACAAGTTAACAGATATTCTCATCCCCACTGGAAACATATGGGAATCAATCCGAAAAAGAGTAGACGATTAGGTTTTTGCCCGTTAACTCCAGAGGAAACTGCTCTGGTATTGCAGGCGTTGGGCATTGATCGGAACATCCAAATCTATACAGCGGCAGGAGAAATATATGGGGATAAAAGAAGAATGTCAAGACTGGAAGCAGCTTATCCGAATCTGGTTAGTAGAATGAATGTGGAGGAACAAGATATAAACAGAGATGAGTATATGCATATTTATTGATTTGTGTTGGGGTTTTGTTTTGTATACAGGTTAGGAAGGACACAATACTGGAAGCATCAGATCTTGAGGCATTTGAGAAACATTCAAATCAGCTGGCAGCATTGGACTTCATTGTTGCAGCAGAAAGTGATATTTTCTTGGCTACTTATGGAGGCAACATGGCAAAAGTTGTCGAAGGCCATCGAAGGTAACTTAGAATTCAAGACAACAATTCTTCCAAACACAAGGCTTCTAGTGAGTTTGATCGATCAGTACAAAACTGGAAAACTGAACTGGGATGAATTCTCCCTATTAGTGATCGAATGGGAAAACCAACAAGAAGATTGGAGATTCCGGACAGCCCTAAAGACGAGGATTATTTCTACTCTAATCCACAGGAATGTTTACCACCACTTCCTCAACCCTGAACGATTTCATGATACTCAAACATCAGTAATTCAGTAATACATACCTCAGCAATTTTGTATTAAGTACCTTTACAAATGCAGTGAAGTATCAGATTAAACAGAGTAGTTTCGGTATAATGAAAATAATTATTGCATTTCCTTGATTCATTAAGTTGTTTTCAGTACTGTTAGGTTATTTTCCACATGTTTAATCAAAATGATAATGAAGATGAGAGAAACATAATTCTGTAGAAGGAGAACAGTGAGGAATGGTGGTATTCGAAAAGCTTTCGGTATGGACCATGCTAGATCAAGTCTGCATCAACTATTAATTACAGTAGTAAATGTGATAATGACAAAAACAACGATGGCATGTTACTGCTATATGATGATAATGATTATAATATACATAACAATCGTATGATCACATATTAAAAACTTACAAGCGTCTCATACCAATTCTCCAATTTACAAAGAGAAAACAAAGGCACTAATATCACGTTCATAAACAGTTTCAGTAAACTCAACAATAACTTAGCTTTCCTGCTGAAATTGAGACTAAGCAGAACATTTCATTCATTGATGCAAATACCCAATCATTTCAGGTTACAAATTGTATGATAACACAGAAAAGTAAAACAATCAGACAGAATTGATAGGAGGGACAAAATTTGCCAGGCTGCTCAGCAATCCTCGGAATGCTTCGGAGAGAGCCGATCCATAGGCTGCTTTAACCACACATTCGGAGTCTAAGGTGACGGTCAGTAGCTCAAGGTAAAGTTAGTTTACAGTTATAAAAGCACTATGCCAACAAAAAATCAAAACTTAACTTTCAATCTATATAAAGTTGAATGATACCAGTGTGCTACTTTATTAATTTTTGCACATGAGGGGAAAACAACTAATCTATTACCCAGCAATTGGCTCCCAAAAGGCCTCATTTCATATAAATGAAATCATTAAAGATGATACAAACACAGTACAGGAGGTAATGGCATCCCCTTAATATATATCACAAGACAAACTACATAAAAATCATATAATTTATGGGAGCAGATCTTCCATGACTCTCACAAAATACTGTGAGAACCCAAGAAAACCAAATACATAACATGTACAATACTAAAAGGAGAACCCAATGGAAAATGAGAGGTAAGAACAGAAGAAAAGACTGAAAATAGAGACTCGGGAAATGCCATACTAGTCTTATGTCTTCAACCGCTTTAAAGCTTGATCAGATTCATCTCCACTGCTCACATCCCTGAGTTTCGCCATTGCGTGATTGCTAGAGGGGGAATTTTGGGGATCCTGGAAAGCAATTAAAGACTGTTGTCGACTAAATCCACACAAATAGCTGTAAATTGTTGGTCTTAAACTTGTAACATAAACTAGGTTTCCACTCCTCAAGGAGCAAAATCAGTAAAATTTATCCCATCCCAAACCAACACAACCCCAGACCGAAATTGTTATGCTATTTACCCACATTATACCTTCACAGTGGATGTTCCGGATGAGAGCCCTTTGTTAGCCCGCTTCCCAAGATCAATCTGCACTGAGATGTTGGCCTGAGACAGATCTAAACCAGCACTCTGCAATGCTTGTGTCAAAGAGTTTAACAACCTGCTTGGTACCGAATTGAATATATATTAGCAGCTAGCACTATATCACCAATGCTATTCAGCACCACTAATAGAAAATTTTCAAAACAGTATGGTACAAAAAAAAAACAAAAAAAAACAAACACTTTGAATGAATTTGCTAGCCTCCCCTCGAAGATTTGAAAGTTGGGAAAAATAATTTAGCATCCCAAGGATCTTTCAACATAAAAGAACATAATTATGACAAAAGATGAACACGATTAATTAAAAAAAAGATATATAAGAAGAAAAGAAAAATAGAAATGATAACAATGACAAATCTTCAATATGATAAAATAAAAGAATAAAATAATAAATTCAAATGAAAAAGATCAGCCCATAGCCCCATACGTAATTGTAATAATTAAACCACTGAAAACCAACAGATTATATCTCAATATCTCAATAATTAAACCACTTAAACCACAGCTAAGACTGAGAAAAACTAATAGCACTTGCTGATCAAAAATGGGGTGAGACACAAGCAGCATTTCAATAATTAGGGGTTGTATCAAGGTTAAGTCTCAATATTCCTTGCTACCATAGCTGTAGCTAAGTGAAATGAGAAGAAACTACTAAAAATTGTTGATCAAAGATGGGATGACATACAAGCAGCCTTTCAATGTTTCACCAATGAGATTTAGATGAGCCACAGAATTTATAAATATTGGATAATTATGGGCACGACATCTATATATCTAGAAGAGAACTAATGGACTCTGAACTGATATGGCTGCTAATTTGTACATACAGTATAACTTTGGGTAAAATCTCATTAAATCAATTAAATCCAAAATTTCAAGCAAAAGCTTAACATAAGTACACAGCATATAGATAAAAACTCCATATCTACTTTGATACATTTCGATTTTATAGAACAGATCATTAAAACTTCAAGATGAGTGACATGAGCCTTTCAAAAATTCAAGTAAAACAAGCTTCCAGAAATACAAAATTCTTAGTTCCTTTTCTTCTTCTCTGTAAGTTAAAAAAAAAAATAATAAAAAAAACACAAATCCTATGGCACATTATAATGTCTCACAAGAAAAGGCTGTGCTAGCATACAACTGGATTCGCCATAGCTGCTGAAAGACACAAAAGATAAAAATAGCAACCCTCACAACACTCCAGTACTCCACTAACCACACAAAGATAATTTGGTTTATGGAAATAAGTAAGATGGGTATCCATGTTTCATTTCTTCCACACATCTACAAATAAAAGATGTGAGGAATTTTGCTAATGCAGCCAACACAAACAAGCTAACAAATTCTTTGAAGGAAAACAATCAAAAACTTGGCTATAATGATAGATTGCCTAACAATTAAAGTGAAAATTAAAAACAAAAGGAATTCAAAAAATCAAACGAGGGAAACCCGAAAAAAAAAATTATAGGCTATTGTAAATGATATTAATCAAATAAGTAACTGGTGCGCCATACACTTCCAATATGAAGACAATCATGATTCTACTTATAAACCGCACCAAAATATAATCTTAAGTACCCACCCTTGTGAGTAGACACTTGATATACTGATTGTCCCCCCTTCAACTGTCAGATTCTCCTGTTGGTTCATTGTATCGCTACTGATGAGACACTCACTTGACTGTGCATCAGAAACCGGTCTCTGAAGAGGATGCAATAGAACACCGTCACTTTGGACAGGAGCAGACAAGTTTGCCTGCATAGGCATGGTCAGAGCTATTCCCCTAGTTGCTAATTCAGGATGACCATCCATTGCTTTGCATGCAATATCCCTGCTAGGATCAGACTCTACTGGATTCTGAGTGCTTGTTAGCATGGTTGGGGTGATACCGATGCTATTATCATCAAACTTGCCAGGAAATGTTGAACCCGGAACAGAACCATTTTTTATAGCTTGTGGTTGACCAACAAAATTCTGAACACGCCAGTGACTATTTCTCTGTTTGTAGCAGGAGATTAATGAGTTAAACTAACAAGTTTTGCCAAAAATGCACAGTAGTCAAATACATTCCCAACAAATCTTCATCATCAAAATGCTTCTGTTAGAAGGAATTCCCACCATCCTCCCAGTCTCCCACCCCCAAAAATAGAAAATGTAAACCAACTTCAATTACTTTTAAATAGATATAGAGGCAAAGGGCACTGGACTTTCTGAACAAGGAATTCAAAAACAATCCCATCAAATATTATAAGTATATTAATAATGTGTTAGCCTAAAAAAAATAAAGAATTCCTATGGGAAAATGCTGAGCTCCAAATCATCACATTACAATCAGTAATCAACTTTGATGTGCTCAACCCCAGTAGCTTAGTGTAGAAAAATATCAAAGTGAAATTATTTCGCACAGCTTTGATAAAAGTAAAGAATAACTGAGATGATTTTCCCTCTTCCTTTTTCATTTTGTCTTCTTCTTTCATAATTTGGTAAAAAGTAGTATTTAGTTTGTTCAATAACTCATCCCAAATGACCACCACATCACCCTTTGTTCTACATGACAAATTAAAAATCAATCGCCTACTGCATCATTTGGGATAACCTTTGGGCACAATTTTGAACTAAGTAGGATCACTCATTCGTAAAAGTGTCATGTTGCCAAATCCATAAATCAAACCATGGTATTTAAATGTATCAAACAACCTTAGTTGAATCCAAAGTCCCTCAACTAAAATTGTTAAGTTCTTGATTTATAAAAGTTTGTAACATCTAAAATTAACAATTCTTACATGAATTATAATAATCCTACCCTAGAAGATTTTCCTTTCAAAATAATTCTGAAGGAAAAGACTTAGATATATACTACACATATCACACTTATATACAGAAATAAACTATAAAATCCATCATCTGAATGTAAGATTGGATGCTCTACAAGCTTGATCCTCGATTCAAATTATCTTTGAACTCATATACTCCATCTAGCTATACCAGAAGTGTGCATATCAGGTAGTGGATACTGGATAGGCGTCAAGCCAACGAAAAGCATGCAGGTGAAACGTCATACAAAGACAAAAGAAAAATAAGAAGGAATAGCACTATAGCAGTAGTTTACCCAAGGCATCAATTTTGTGGGCTCAGAATTCCAATCCTGGTAAGAACCCTCATATTTTTGAACCCTCTCCTGTAAATACTGGACATACTCAATCACCTACAAAGAAAAGAAAGAAAAAAACATATTCATTCAACAAATATGAAAAGGGCTACTCATTACTGAATAGAATTTGCAATCCACATATAAGAGATACCTCTAACAAGAACGATGCAGTATCTCTCTTTTGATCACTATGAGGTATGAGGTCTCTCAATATCTGAAATCTGAAAGCAAAAGAAATACATAATAATGAATTCATAAAATTTCACATAGAAAATGAAGTACAGATTATTAGATAGTGAATTAAAACCTCTCATTAATCTTGCTGCGTCTACGCTGCTCAGTGACAGAGTGCTTGGATCGTATTGCATTGGCCTTGTCACTGTTCTTCCCATCTATCAAACATCAAAAATTAAAATCAAGTAAGAGAGAAATCAAAACGAGATAAGATGGGATCTGTTACCTTTAGTGGTGGTGGTGTTGGAAGTGGCTTCTTTCTTGGACATGTAATCATCGTCGTCGTACTCTTCCTCTTCTTGATTTCCTTTCGCTGTTCTCATTCTCTTTTCTCCGGCCAACACCTTCTTCACCAAACGCACCCAATTTTCTGTTTTTTTTTTTTTTTTTCAACAACTGGGGAGGGATGACATGTGCGTACGCTCATGTTATTCCCGTGAGGTCATTCTAAATACGACGTCGTACCTTTCACTTTGTCTCTCTTCTCCGTCTAACCAATGAAATTAAAACATCCCAATGTGTAATTATTACATATGATCACTGCCCTATTTCACCCTTTCTCTCTCTTCCTTTTCAAAATTTATATAATCTTTCAACGCACTCTCCCATCTCCTTTGTAAATTTTAGAGAAATTATTAATAAATTGTTTTTATATATTATTATTATTATTAAAAATATTAAAATTATTAAAATATGGGTAGTTTTAACATATGTCTTAAGGGCACATATTAACACCGAGAAAATGGGTAAAAAACAATTATGAGCCACTTTATTTATTACATCTGATTTTATTGTTTTTTGTAAATTGCAAAATGTTAATTTTACCCTGCCTTTAATTTTTAGATAGATAGTGCTTCAGTTCTACACAGCTGTCTTGTCATTAAATTCAAATAATTAAATTTAAAATCTATAAAAATAAATTCAGTTAAAAGTTCAGCAGTTGGGTAAAACTAAGAGGTCGTTTGTTTTTTTTCACTTAAAACTTAATAGGTCTGAATTGAACTCATTAAGTTATTTTGTTTGTTTTTTTAAGTGGTCAAACAACTTAAAAATATCAAAAAACAACTTAAAATAAAAAGTAAGAAATCCTGACTTTTAACTTAATTCCAAATCACTGGATTACAATTAAAATATTCTCTTCCAAGTCTATCTTTAAAAAAAGATATATTTCTAAATTTATCTTAATTTGATATGGTATAAAAAAATTTCTTTTAACATATTTCTTATTTAAACAAGTTTTAGAAAAGAAAAAAAAAACTCAAATTACTTCTCATAATGAAAATTTTCAAAAGATTGAACAATTGAATTTCTCTCTTGCCAAATCCCGGTAAGAACTCTTTATTTTTTTTAGCTAACTATTCGTATAGTGCTCAATAAATTTGTCTATCATATCGAGTAGATTTCGTGGCTTGAAGATGTTATAGAATTATTGTATAAGAAAAATTCAAGAACTTTTTTTATTTGGTTTCCGGTGTATATGATCCAGGAAACTAAAAAAACAAAAAATGGTTTCATGAATTATATTCACCGGAAACGTGGACAACATAAAAATTGAACTTGAACTTGAACTTGAACTTTTTTTTACAATAAATTTAACTTAAACTTTGTTTGTAAAATATGCAAAATTATATTATTTGATTAATTTTTTTATTTTGTTAAATTGAACTTTGTTTGCAAAAAAAAAAAAACACATACAAAATGTTATAAAGAATTGTGCATGTTAAATTACTTCTTTTAATTAGTATAGGTATAAATGTAAAATTACGTATTTTCAGACAATTTTATTTTTAAAAAACAAATATGTTGACAGTACATTCAGATGTGAGAAAAAAAAAACAAACATGTCATTCAGGTTCAGATTTCAGTTCCTATTCAGTCTTCAGAAAAATTCAGGACTGTTCAGTCTTCAGACAAAAAAACAAACGACCCCTAAAACTCAAAAATAATATTCCAAAAAAAAAAACATACATATCTTCTGAAAATGAAACTCAACATCAATTCAAAGATCAAACGAAATAATTTAGAAGTCACAATTAACTAAATGTATTGGTTATAGATATAAAATGTTCGAAAATTTTCATATAAATACGCACTGATAGAATTATATAAGGACATTGAATGTGGGTCATTCGTTTTACATACCTTAACTTGATATGTATGCACTTGTCAAAACTTTTTTTATAAATGAGTGTCTCACATTCAATATTCTTATATAATTACATCAGTACACATTGATGAGAAAAAGACTGATAAAATGTTTTCTCACCAATGTCATTATATGTCTAAAAAGAAAAACAAGCTGAAAAAATGTAACTAATAAACATAAAAGTTCTAACATAAGTACAACAAGTCCAAAACAAAAACCAAAACTGTCTTCTGAATGCTTTATGTTGCCCACCTACTAAGTGATTGAAAATAAATTAAAATATTGTGTCAAACAAGATAAATATAATGATTAAAAAATAATAATAGAAGGTGAAACTACCTAAAATTTTAAAGAAAACACTGGATTGAGGCCATCATCTTCTACTTTCTTTTTTTTCTTTTTCTTCTTTTGAGAATCAACGTCTTCTTTTTCTGTACATGTTGTTATGTTATGCCCGATACGCTTGCAAAGTCCACAAGTCTTGTTTAGCTTCCCTAATTCTTTTCCACCTTTCATCCGCATTTGTTTTGGACGTCCTTCTGTTTTAGTAGTCGAAGGACACCAAATATCATCTTCAATTATATTATTGTTGCCCAATGGTATTTCCTTCACAAGTGAGGTTGTATCATGTTGAGGAACATCAACTACTTCTTTATCTTACTTCAATTCACGATGCCAACGTGAGGGCAAGTATGTAAAAGGAATCTCAAAGCAATCTTTATGAGAGAAAATGCATTGAGCTTGTTCTTCTAACGGTGACATTGTCCTTAATGAGGCATTTTTACATGTTGCCAACATTGTATCACGTGCTTCATTTTGTTCAATAGTTTCTATAGCAAGATCAATCTGAAAAATTATAAGAAAAAACATAAGTTTTATAAATATATATTATACACAACACACATAAAATAAAGATAATAACTAACATGTTTAACAAACTGACATAAACTTATATATGAATTGATAAATTGTTACACAAATGCATTGATACTTTCAGACCGACCGGTTGTTGTCATTCCACCAAAGAAGAAGTCTCGAAGATAAGCAGGTACCCAAATTTTTTGGATTTTATACAAACCATTTACATGTTTATTGCCATGTAAATTATACCTTGACATAACAAGAGGCCACTCATGCTCAAATTCTGTAATTGTTTCCAACCGATATAGCCTATAAAAATCATCACACCAATTGTAATATTTACCACGAAGAATCGCTTGTAAACCAACTACTAAATTTTACAGTAATGTGCCAAATGCAAAAGCCATGTTTTGTTCTTGACAATTCTTTTGCAGTAGCTTCAGTTAACCATGGATCTTGATTAGTCAATATAGTGTTTGGTGGATGCTTCATTAAGCCAAAAAAAATCTGTAAAAAAATAGATAAAATTTAATAAAAAATTATTATTCTAATTGACGATATTATTATAACATAAAAAAAATTAGTATTGTAAACATACCTTCATTAACCATTGAAATGCAATTGTTGTTTCATTTCGAAGTAATGCACATCCAAAGAGGATTGTCTTTCCATGATTATTTACTCATACAAAAATGCCAAAAGGCATATCATATGAATTAACCTTATAGGTTGTATCAAAAACAATTGCATCTCCATTCTTCTGATATTAATCAAAACAAGAAAGAGGACACCAAATGACCAAAATATATGTTCCACCTTATTTTCTTCATCAACTGTATATGTACAATGAAACTTAGGATTGCTTTCTTTAGCACTCCTGCAATAATTCAAAAGTCTCATCGCATCAACTTCGGAATCTGTTTTCTTGACTTTATAAAAAAGATTACGCACGTCTTGCTCAAGAAATGGAAGATATCCATGTTTTACATTTTTCTCAAGCTCCAAAACACATATTGTTTGTCTAATTGAAAGGCCTCATTCTTTCAATAACATTATACGGTCTTGATCCGATTTGGTGATATTTAGATTAATAGGAAGAAATCGAACTTTTGATGGAGATAAGAGAACATGATTATGTTCAGCCATAAATGCAGTCACTTGCCACTCTTGAAGGAAAATATCAAATGATTTGGGTAAAGTTATCCGTAAAGTAGCTTTACACCCACATCGTGCGGATGTTCTATCTCGGTGATGCTTCGACGGATCAACAAATTTTGAATCAGGTTTTCCTTCTCGATGACAAAAAAAATCACATATTCTTACTTCCCCATTATTAGAGATGAATCGGCCTTTACGAATTGAAAATCCATATTGATTTGCATAATTTTTATAAAATGTAAATGCCTCTTCTTCACTCAAAAAACATTGCCCAGCAAATTGTTTCATATCATTCTTCACCAAATCTTGAATGTTCTCATTCAAATCACCACCATTTTCTTCCACATTTGGAATTTTATTCAAATCCCAACAAATTCTTGTATTTGTTTCTCTTCTTTCAGTTATAGTATTATCATCTACTGCCATGCTTTGTTCATATATACCAGCATTAAAAAAAATGTAAGTAAAACAAAAAAAAACAATATTAATAATGGAAATCAAATTAATAATAAGATATCAAATTAAACTGAACAAAAAAAAATCTATCCACCTAATTCCACAAATGAGTAACGCTTGCAGATGTGGATAATTAATTTTCGTGTTTATAGAAAAAACACACATTCTATCCAAACTCCATCAAAATATAAATAAATCAATTAAAATACAATAGAAAAAATTATGTCCATCTACAAATTAAATCTCTCTACAAATAAAAATCTAGTTGGAAAACATAAATAATTAATTTGTTGTGCTTATCTTATCACCAATTGAGGGAATAGATAATTTCACAAGTTTAACAACAGTGGTAGACAAGTATAGACATTTAATCAAAATAAAAATCTAGAAATAAAATTTATATAAAAAAATCAATGCAAAATTATAAATAAAAAGTGAACGTAAAATATAAACCATATATTGCTCTGCCAATTTGTTTCAAGTAAGAATAAATGTAAAAAAGTGAAATAGACATTCAATCAAAATAAAAATCTAAAAATAAAATTTACATAAAAAAAATCAATGCAAAATTATAAATAAAAAGTGAAGGTAAAATATAATCCATATATTGTTCTACCAATTTATTTCAAGTAAAAATAAATATAAAAAAGTGAATCAGACATTCAATCAAAATAAAAATCTAAAAATAAAATTTATATAAAAAAACAATGCAAATGTAAAATATACCAATTTTGTTTTTAGTAAGAACAAATGAAAAAAGTAAAAGAAATTACGTTATTATCTTTCACAAGAACTGCAACCACAGTTAGAGTTAAGATGAACAATGAGAGAGGCCATTCATCTTCTGGGGTTTTGATTCAATTGTTGTTGTAGAATTTTAATTAAAATTGTTTATGTCCAGACTCAAAACAGCTATGTAGAACTAAAGCACCACCTATCTAAAAATTAAAAGCAGAGTAAAATTGACATTTTACAATTTACAAAAAATAATAAAATCAGATGTAATAAATGTAGTGGCTCATAATTGTTTTTTACCCATTTTCTAGTTGTTAACCCGTGATGGCATAGGTTAACACTACCCTTAAAATATAATAAACATTGACATCTTGCTTTTTTTTAGTATATTTGAGATGTGATATTATTAATGAAATTTTAATTTTTTTAGCTATATTTTTCAAATCGTATAAAAATAATTACTTTATAAAATATGATGAACTTATGACAATATAAACAAAAACAATAGTTTTCTAAGTATAAATTGTGTTTGTAATGACATTTTAAAAAATAAAAAAGAGGTATATAAAATAATAATAATATTAATAATTAAGAAAATGAATATCAAAAATAAAAAAGAAGACAAAGAGAGAGAAAGGGGGACGAGAGAGTGAGAGAGAGCCGATCTCCTCTCAATGGAGGAGAAAGACTCACCGGCGGCCAAGAGATTATAGAGATTAGGAGAGAAAATAGAGAGAGCGATGAGAGAGAGAGAGTCTGAGAAAGAAAAGAAATTTGTTTGGGAATAGAGAGAGAGTCTGAGAAAGATAAGGATAAGAAAGAGAGCTTTTATCTAATAAAGATGGTTTAATTTTTTTAATCGATTAAAATGATTTTATTTATTTAATATAATTCAATTATTTTTACCCAACCCCATTACATACCAAACATATGATTGGACTATTTTTAGTCCAATCTCAAGTTGTACTAAATACGGGAAACACTATAATTAATCCAATCCAATCTAATTTCATATCTTAAAAATAGTTCAATCTTATCCCGCGCACCAAATGCACCCTAATAGTCTAATGCGGGTGCTTAATTTTATTGGGATATTTAGAGACGCTAGAACACATTTCATATATAGAGTGGTATATACAGGTCACAGAAATTAACCGTATTCAATTGGAATTGATGACAACATTATTATACATTAACACATACCTAGATCAAATGAAAATGATTGTCATAGTTAGTAATACTTTAATACGATATTCAAATCTTGAATTAATTTTTTTACAAGAAAAATTTATTAATATGAATAAAAACGGTGCACTATTTTTTTTGATAAAATTGGACTTACCTAGAGGGAAAAAGCATCACAAGCGATCATATGCTGAAAAACGCATAAACAGTATCCATCCATATTATAAAAAGAATAAAATGAAAAGTAACAAAAACCAGAAAAGCAAAAAAAACCAAGGGAAACAATCCCAACAAAAACATTGGCACGCAGACCATAAAAAAAAAGAAACAGAAAACATCAAGAAAAACGAAAAGACTCCCGACCCATGCAATCATTGCCAACCAATAAAGAGCAGAAAGACGGGGAGGTTGCCCACCACGAATTGACCTCCAACCCCAAAGCATGATTAGAAAGAGCGTCTGCAATCTGATTCCCCTCCCTAAAGATATGAGAAACCTGAAACTCCATCATCGATATCTGATAGATACAGCGTTGCCAAGCCTGTCGAATCCGCCAAGGAACCTGCTTGGAGCAAGAGGAGAGCAGTTGAACCACATAAGAAGAATCACTCTCAAGCCAGATTTGATGCCACCCATTCTGCCAAGCAAAATTAATGGTCATCGAAGCTGCAAGAAGTTCTGCCTCAAACGCAAACACCTGACCAAGAGGAACAGCAAAACAACCTTTCACAAAAGCTCTGCAATTACGAAAAACACCCCACAACCCCCAACACCTGGAAAACTCAAGGCGGCACCATCAGTATTAACTTTGATCCAACCAGGAGCCGGAGGCTACCAAACCACACTCTTGATAACTGGGGCACTAGCAGGACGACCACAGAGATCAAACCGACGAAGAATCAAAAGATCATCTACACAATTACGCATACACCGAATCCCTAACCAGTTAGCGTCAGACACCGCACGCCATACCAAAGACAAAGCAGATCTGAAATCCATAGCCTTACCCTCAAAAATCCACTGGTTACGGGCAAGCCACACACTCCAAACCACGGTAGAAACGGTGCACTAAATTAGGGAGGACATAATAGCCTTACCCTTTAAATATGGCAAAAACTATTACAAAATCTCAGGAGATAAGATACAAAAATGAGAAATGCATGGAAAAATATGCAATACAAATTGCATCAACTTGGAAGAAAAACTAATTGCAATTGGTCTATATGCCCCCTCCGTTTCTTCACCTGTATCAGTTGCCTCCCAAAAATTGTTGGAAACCATTCTGTTAACTTTAGATAGATATCAGTCAAGAGGGAAAAATATCAATGGTTTGGTTATATCCAAGATTTAGAAATTCTAAAGATGTACAACACCAGTTAGGTTATTGTAAGACAAGTCAAGAGCTTCAATCAAGTTGAGTAAGTTGCATATCCATGGTGGAATTCCCCTTGTTAGTTTATTGTTTGAAGCCATATAGATTTTGGTGTAAGATACTGGAAGTGGGAGTGATCCTTGCAACTTATTAAACCTAAGATCTAAAGTATCTAGTTGACTCCATGGAAAAACAACAGGATATGATATTGTTCAAATCTTGTTCACACTTGAATACTGTTTAATGAAAGTATCTGTACTTGTAAACTTTGGAATTTAAAAAAGATACATATCTAGATCCACTTGTGCCACTCAAATTATTTGAATATAAGTTCAGAATTAATATCAAGATATTTCAGTTAGATCAACGATGGATTTCGGTATGAAAGATCTAGAGATTCTAACAAGGTTAGATTTCCAATTTGACATGTGAGTTGATTAGAGGCAAAATTTAGATATGACAGCTGGTTCAAATTTATGAGCCAATACGGGAGTGGACTGGTTAATCAGTTTAGATACATATATAAATTAAAGTTGAAAGTTGTGTTAGGTTCATGGTACATAAAGGAATTTCACCACCAACTAAATTGAGATCATTAAAGTTGTGAGTTTAGGTAGCTTAGTCATCTATAGAGCTGGTCCTGAGGTTCTTGAGATCCGGGGCGAAAAAGTAAAAAATATACTCCATGTGTATATTTATATGCTATATATATACACTATATATAACATGTTTTCAAATATTTAACCTGAAAATGAAAATTTCTTTAAAGATACAATAAAATCACAAGAAGTTAAAGAGTATCAAAACATCATTGAAAATGTCTTCTTCTAGTATTTTGAGAAGCAAATTCATTAATAACATTTTCAAATTCAATATTTTCCAACATTTCCTTTTCAATACATAAGATTGCCAACCAATTTAACCTTTCTTGTGACACAGCTGACTGTAAATAAGATTTCAACATTTTTAATTTTGAAAAACTTCTTTCTACGGATGCCCAGTTACATGTATAGTCAACAATATTCTATAATCAATTGATACGTTCAGATAACAATTTGAAGCTTTTACAAACTCTAGTATTTCAATTGCAGTCTTTTTTTTCTTTTGGTAAAACAACTTGTAACACTTTCAATACAGAAAATAAATCATTTGAATGAACATCCAAAAATTTATCATGTTTTAGAGCATTTTCAAGATTTACACAACATTCTTTCAATTTACTATCATCTAACGAAAGTAACTTCTTAGAATCATATAAGAAACCAAAAATATTTTCAAATATTTGTAATTGTTCAAATCTACTCTTTAAGGAAGCAATAGCAATATCAACTACAACAAGAAAATAATTCATTCTAAAAGATTCTTCAGCAGATTGCGTTGTATCCTCATGTGCATTCTCATCAAACTGTTTCTTTCTACGAATTTGGCGTTTATTTTAACAAAAATTGGTTCAATTTCCATATCAGATGCAATACTCTTGGCAGAAATCATAGCAAATGTAAACCCATTTTCTCTATAATTTTCAAAAAAAAATGACCCCTTTCAAATGTTCTATAGCAACATCAATACATATATCTTTAGATTGCGACATTTTGCTAACCACATTAATATTAAACAATATATCATGCCAAATATGCATGCCTACTAAAAACCCAAAATTTTCAAGTTCATTTGCTAAACTTTCAGCTTCACTTTTTGTTTTGGCATCATCGCTATTTACAAATAAAACTAACAAAGCCTTTTTTTATCTTGGGAGCTTGATATTTTATGGCTTTAACACTATTAATATGACTTTCCCAACGTGTTGTGGACAATGTTTTGAGAGTTAAGCCATCGATATAATCTTGAAAAAATGTCCACATTTTTGCAGAACTAGAAAACAATGAATAAATCTATTGAACAACTTCGAAAAAAGATACCGCTTTAACACAAAAGTTAGCCGTGTCACACACAATCAGATTAAGACTATGAGAAGCACATGGCATGCACAACTCTCTAGGATTTATTTCAAGTAATCTTTTTTGCACACCTTGATGTTTCCCTTTCATGTTAAATCCATTATCATAACCTTATCCTCTCACATCATTAATATCAAGATAAAGTTAGTTTAGTACAACTTGTAATTCATTAAAAAGCCACATCCCAGATGTATCATCCACTTTTAAAAACCGTAGAAAGTACTCTTCTACTTTTCTGGTACTAGTGGACATATCTACACATCAAATTATCAAAGTCATTTGCTCTTGGTGACTTATATCGGGAGTACAATCAAGTATCACTGAAAAATATTTTGCCTCCTTGATTTTATTGATGATTGCACTTTTGATGTTAGAGACTAATCTAGAAATCAAATCATTTTAAATTTTATGACCAAGATAGTGATAATGAATCTCACAATGATTAATGCGCCGAATATGCTATTGCATCACTAGATCAAACTCCGCTAACATTTCAATTAAACCCAAAAAGTTACCATTATTATCTTCGTAAATTCTTTCATTGGTTCCATGAAAAGCCAAATTATGCTTAGCAAGATATTTCACAACAACAATGATTCTTACTAGAACATCTTTCCAACGATTTTTCTCTTTTGTAATTTGCTCTTGTACATTTTTATCAATTGTTTCATTCTTTTTTATTCTTATTTGTAAATCAATCTAAGTGCTCATATTAGTGATATGCTCAATATTGTTCTCATGTTCTCTAAGCCTCTCACTAACATGCTTCCAATCATTAAGTCTTTCATGTGCTAAAAGGCCATTCATATACATTGACTTAAATAATTTACAACAAAAACAATATACTTTGTCTACATGCTTTGAATACACTAACCATTTCCTGTCTTGAATCTCTTCATTCGATAATTTTCTAGTATAATATGAATATGAAAAATGTCTAGCTTTACCATATAAAGGAAAGATGAGATTGAATTCTCTAATGGGACCATTTTCAACTAATATATCAATCATTTTATTATCAAGGTTTTCCCAAATTCTAGGATCATAAATATCCAAATGATGAGTTGGTTGTTCTATTTCATTGCCTAAATTATCATTATCATTAATGTCAAACACATTATGATCATTGAGTTGATTTTCATCATTTTCAATTTCATTGCCCAAAATTTTATTATCATTAATATCATTCACATCATGATCATTGATTTGACATGTCAAATGAGGAGTAGGGTTTTGTGATTCAAGTGAACAACTTGACTCTAAATTTTTAGTAAGGAATTTTTCAAAAGCTCAATTCTAAGACTGAGTCAATTGTTCTAATCTTTGTCTTTCTTTTTCTCTTTTCATTTCCAGATGGTTGTTTTTTAAGAAACATATTACTGATACTAAAATAAGTAAATAACAAACAAATAACAAATCAACAATAGTCAATAAAACACTAATAACTAAAAGTCTAAAATAACAAACTAACTAACAAATTAACAATCACAGTGAAACATTGAAAAAAAACAATAAAATCCGTCAAGTATTCAAGCAGCTGGATTCAGCAAGTCCTCCAGTCTGGTAGAGTGGCAGTCCTGCTATGCCTAATTGCCTAGGGGTGGGCGCGGTTCGGTTTGGTTTACCTAAAATTGAACCGGTTTAAACTGAATAAGAAATGGTAACCGAACTGAACAAGAAATGGTAACCGAACTGAACTGAATTGATTTTAATCGGTTCGGCTCGGTTCGGTTCGGTTCATTTTGGTTTTGGGTCTAATGGGTCTTATGAGCTTGATGAGCTTAATGAGCCTTTTAAATATGTTTTTAATTTGATGGGTTGTTGGATTCTAATTTTGGGCCAAAGTTTCTTAAATTTTAATAGTTCAAGCCCAAAAAAACCAAAATCAAACCTAACTAATAAATACTAATATTTAATGAAAGAGAAGAAGTAGGTTAGGATTTTTTTTTTTTTTTACTTATATAGGCGGTTTAATCGGTTCAAACCGGTTTTGGGAAACCAAACCGGTTTGAACCGAAAACTTTTCGGTTTTCAACATTTTAAACCGGTTTAAACCGAATTCATTCTATGAACCGAACCTAACACCCTTTTCTTGGTTCAGTTCGGTTCGGTTCAGAACTTAGTGCCCACTCTTATAATTGCATATCCCGCAATAGGCCGTAAAATTGATTTTTTTTTCTAGAAAATACAATATAAAACAATAGTTAACAAGCAACTAAATAAAAAGTGAATCTGTCACTCGGATTTGAAAATAAAAACAGAAAAAGAAGAATGTGAAAATTACATTCTGTCATTGACATCGAATCTGTCACTAGTATATATCATAAAATAAGCAGGAATTTCAAAATAAAAACAGAAAAAGAAGAATTAGAATGTCAAGATTAATTTATAAATAGAATAATAGAACATTAAAATAAAAATTACAAACAAAAATGAAATTAGAAATTACCTGGAGGCTGGAGTTGGAGGAGTGAGACTGTGACTCTGTGAGAGACTTAGAGTTTGAGATCTGAGAGATTGAGATGAGAGATCGAGAGAATTAGAGAAAAAAACGAAGGAGTGAGATTGTCTGTGTGAGAGAGAGATATGTTAGATGTGAGAAAATAAAGATGATTAAATAGTAATAAGATGAAAAGTAATGATTAAACAAAATTAATAAAATATAAAGCTAGTTGTTTTTTTGTCTTATAGTGTAAAAGGCAGTGTTCTAGTAAACGCTAGGCGCTAGTCGGGCGGTAGCCCAGCGCCTAGCGCCTAGGCGGACTAGGCGCCCTCCTAGGCGATATTTTTTTTTTAATTTCATTTTTATTTTACAATTTTACATCATGTACCATCAACTCATCATCACTAATGATAGTTGGACTCAACATTACTTAGTGTGTGTCATTAGTATGGGATCATTTCCCTATTTATTTATTTTTTTCATTTTTACTGCTACTTCTCTAGTTCCCAGCTGGACTCCACAGTCCACATTATTATTTTGTCTTTTATTATAAAATATGTATTGATTAAATTAAAAAATTTCTCTTCTCTCTCTCTCTCATAATCTAATCCTCTCTCTCTCACTTTTATTTCTCTCTTTTCTTTCTCTGTTCTTCAACTTTTTCCAGACTTCATTTGACCTAGATTTCGTCTTTTTCACTTAATTCCTTCTTTCTCAATTTACAATTTTCTACCGAATTCTCTCTTCTATCTCTCAATCTGATCCCATCTCTCTCTCACACACACACTTAATTTATTTTTCTTTCTCTATTCTCCAACCCTGTTTACAGACACCGGACACCTGGGCTATGATCTCCAGCGCCTCCTAAAGCTTTCGGTCGGTGTGGTGACAACCTACTCACCAGCGTGGCCAACAACGGTGACGGCGACGTTTGGAACGACTAGGCGGAGTCAACGATTTTGACTCCTCGTAGCCCGATTTTTTGGCTAGATCGATCGATTTTTTCGGTCATATCACCTGATTTTTTTTCTGACAGCTTAATATGGCCGATTTGGCTGAAACGGGACGGGCGGCGTCCGCTAGCATATAACGGTGCCTAGGCGACTGTTTTTTCTGATTTTTCAAACGCTAGTAAAATGTGATGTTCTTTGTCCAGTGGAATAATGTATTTTACGAGATGTATTTTTTTTGTTCGTTGGAATGATGGGTTTTATGCTTTCATTAATATTGGGGTTTTATCCTATGTGTTAGAACTCATCATAGGCCCTTTTTAAGTCATCACATGTACTCATTTCATGTATCCAAAGGCCCTCAAAATGATAGGCCCTAGGTCGGCTCCCTGGAGCCCAGGCCCTAGGCCGGCTCCTTGGGACCGGCTCTGGTCTGTAAGTTTCTCGTTGTCAAAACCACATTGGGATTGTTATGTAACGGGTAGCTTAGGTGATCATGATTGGCAAGCTTCCGGACTTCCCAAAGTGCTTCAAGAAGGTATATCACTTGACTTGACTTCTTGAAGAGATTAGTTGCACACACACACACACACTTTCATATGCATTTCCATATCTCTTGCATGTGTGTTTATTTGATTATGTGTATTTATGTTTATCACACACTTCATGTATGTTAATTATTATCGCACTTCTATGATTGCATTTGTGTTTCTTGTTGTGTGCATTATGTTAGATTTGGTTTGGTTATTTGGAGTAATGTGTCTAGTTTCAAAAGATTGGTTTTCAATGATTTAAATGTTTTTCAAAACTGACCTTTGTATGGTCTAGTGACCATACCGTTTTATACAAAGATCCAAAATGAGTTTTGAAAATTTCTGGACAAACTAGACACCCATATCGTTCCAACGGTATATTATTCGTAATATTTCATGACCAATTGAATTAGTTTTGAAATCTCCAAAGTGACCACTAAAACAGGGCAACTCTATTTTTATCAAAATCTGACATTTGGTCACTCAAATGGCTATAACATTTTATACAGACATCAAAACCTTATTCTGTAAATTTGGTTGGAAATAAGACTTCCATACCTTTCCAACGGTATATTATACGACGTTTTTCAATGTCGTTTGGTCATGTTTTGAAGCGTTTGAATATCAAGCTGCAGTGCTGTGATTGGTTTCCTCCGGTTAGCTCGGTTTTTTCATTAAGGACAGTTTTATCTTTTCTCTTCAGCTCATTTTTTTTCTCCAGTATAAATATACCATCTTCTTCACCATTTCAGACTAGTAACTCAGAAATTAAACCCTAGAGAGAGAGCTCGTTTAAGAGAGAGAAAGTGTAAGACCCGAATTAATTCACCTTTTATTAATGATAATAATAATAATATATAAATAGAAATATATATATTTATATATATAATATTCAACTCCCAGTTTCTTTTATTAAGGCAACTAATTACTTGTGATTGATTCTCTATCATTATTCAAGGACAATCACAAGGCAAGTCAACTCCATAATTAGAGGGATTTGAATATATTAGCTAAATTAGTAGGATTTGTATATCTCCAATATTTTATACTTATTCATATAAGTGTATATTTTACAAAAGAATATCAAAGAAAAGTATTGTTGCTATTCTACTCTGAAACTCTTTGAAGGTACGATTTTCTTAAATCTTATTTCATATTTTTTTTGAAATTTTGATTAAAGCTTTGTAGTCTTTTTTTTTTTAAACCCTTTTTGGTTTTGACACAAAATATCTCTTTAACAAATTAAGGCCTCTAACAATTGTTTAATTTTAGTTATGGAGATGTTTTATGCATGGATTATAGAGTGAATGAAATATATATATATATATATATATATATATACATGAAGCTCTATTATAAATTGCTGGAATTTTTGAAGTCCATTAAAGAGTTCCAATTTGAGTGTTCGTATAGGTTGGAATTTTTGGATTTGTTTTAATACCGGTGAAGCAACATACTGTTTTGTTTATTTTAATTATACTTGTAGGTTGTGATTGATAGTGAATTTGGGTATGAGGATAGTAGACATATATATCAATTTGTGTTATAATCTTCGGAATTTTTGGTGGTGTTTGGCTTAGAGAGATTTTATTTCTAAATCAGTTGTGGATGCGGAATTTTCTGAATCATCAAACTGACCCTATTGTATTGGAGTAATTTTAAATTAAAATTGAGGAGGTATTTAAGTTTGATTTTTGGTATTATGGTTTTAGAGGAATAATCGAATTAGGATTTAAAGTTTCATGAATTTTGATGTCATATAAGTATTTTAATTCTTTGAGTATATTTGATATTTACACCATGAAATTTATGCTGACAGTCATGAGCTCTTGGAGTTGTAGGAATTTTAATTCTCAAAAGAAGATAGGTTAAATTCTGATTTTTGGTACAGAGATAAACTACTGATATATTAATCCATAAATAAAGTTTTGAAATATTTCGTAGTCTGTAGGATTGTTAAACTTCTATACGAAGTCTGATCAGAGGATCAAAAGTTTGCGCTGTCAGGATTGACCTTTGTGTGTTTAGAAAATTGTAGGAATTTCTAGGTGTTTGATAAAATTATGATATTTTGATGGGAGATAGTAATCTGATGTTTGGATTTATTTACTAAGTTTTACAATTTTTTGAGGCCTTTAAGATTTTCGAATCAATAATGTTTGAGCACTAAAACCTGTTTGTCTGGAATTTTAATTTCTTCTTAGATGAATAAAAAAAAACGTATTTATAAAGAACAGGAGTTAGATTTCTTCTATTTTGTATAGTTTGATTGAAGGATTATTGTTATATATGTTTAGGTTACTCTTGTGACTTCCAAGTATCGTTAGTGAAGCCTTAAACTTGGTATCATCAGAGGTAAGTATGTTTTTGCATAATATGTAATTGCATAAATGTTTTTCTTAGGAAACAAATTTATTTACCTTATTATTATGTTCTGAAATATTATAATTTATGTATATATAAAAAATTGTTTCCTACGTATGTAATCGATCTTTACTTAACATATTTTTACCTAATTCTTATTAAATGAGTTTTGTCTTTACTAGAACTTTACGTTTAAAAGCTTATATAAATTAGGCATTTTTATGCTTTTGTAATGCAAATGTATTATTATATATATATATATATATATATATATATTGAAAGTAATGTTTTGGCTCAACGTCAGTAGTAAATGAAATGTGAAATGAAATGTTGATCACCGGTGATAATGTAAATGCAGCGCGCGCGACAAATGAAATGTTATGATTTTGGTCTTGTACCAATTTCTGAAATGTAAATGGCCGGGTCACCGGGGGTATTGGTGACACTACTTGACTTGACCTTATTTTTATGAAATGTTATTAATCGTTATCGTATGCTAAAAATGTTATTTTTACAAGTTTAATTGTATCTGATTGTTTGAAAATCTACGTACTCTTTAAATGTTATTATAAATTTCATAAATGTTTTCGATTACGTATTATGCAATACTTATTGAGTTGACAGCTCACCTCTTGTCATTTAACATTTTGCAGACTGAGTTTTCTTAGGAGCCGACCGCTAGAGCGATAGACTTTCAGGAGTTTTGATATGGATTAATATTATGTGTAATTTTTCTTCGTATTATTCCTTAGACTTTGAGTTTTTGATACTCGGTTTTGTCTCGAGTTCCTTTAGAGCGAAGTGTATCTTTTGTTGGAGTACTTGGAGATATTTTTGTCATTGGATAATGGTTTATTTGGAGTTATTCTATTTATTAGTTATGTTTGGGTGATGTAATTAACGATTTATGATATAACATTCCAAATCAAAGTGCTCTATTATTCTTTGAGTTTTGGGGTGTTACAGAAAGCTTCAATCTATTGATTTCTAACTCTCCAATCAACTTCAATCAACTCCAATCTTTCATCATCTTCATCATTCATCATCATATTGACATGGGTCTTCAAGTTCTTGACTAGGTAACATCATTTTCATCTCTATTTTATATATTGATGTTCTTGACCTAGGTTTAGCATTTATTACATGATTAAATGCTTGATTATTATCTTTTGATGAATGTATTGTTGAATGTATGTTGATTATATGATAAATATATTGTTGGGTATTTTTATTGAATATATGTGAAGGAATTTCGTGGGTCTCTCTTTGATTGAGTTTATTTATGATTGCTAGCATCTTAAGTTTATATAACATCTAGCAAAATCATTTTATCAATTGATTGGGTTTGTTTGTGATAGATTGACTCTAGAGTTGCATTTATTATATGACTAAATGCTTGTCTCAACAAAATTATATATGTTGAATATCTGTTGAATTATTTGTGAGACTTTATATTGATTAATTTGGGTTTATTGTGATTGATTTTGATAGCTAGCATTCTAAGTGTTTTATGACATCTAGCTAAGTTTATCTCATTGATTAATTGAGATTGTTTATGATAGACATTGTTCTAGGATTTGCATTTATTTGATGATTAAATGCATTGTCTCTACCACATGAATATATGTTGAATATATTGTGAGTGATTATATTGATTGAATGTGGTAGTTTATGATAGCTAGAAATTCCATGTCATTTATGTCATCTAGCTAAGTCTTTATGAGTATTCATTTAGACATTGATAATTGGAGTTTATTGACTTGTCATTAAATCTCTAGTTAAGCATATAGTGTTGTCAAGCATTGTATAGCATTTTGAATATCATTTCATATTCACTTAGACTTGTATTGATCTCTTCATTGAGTTAAGTCTTGTGACTACAAGATGTAGTGCACAAGCAAGTGAAGTCTTGCAACCAAAAGGTTGGTTGGCAAGCATTGGTCTAGGATCACTATTAAAGGCACGGGGGGTAGAATAAATTGGGTTAAAAACCTTGAAGTGTTACTAGGTGGTCAACTTAGGTTGTAAACAATTATTCAAATAGTGGATTTAAGGACCGAAGTGGCTAAGTGGTTAGCCCATAAGTTTTGCCCAGTTGGAGGGTTTCTCACGTAAATCAACCAAACGTGTTTTTATTGTTTTCCGCATTTATTATTGTTGTTGTATGTTTGGTTGATTTGGTTATGCTTTGTGGATTAATATTGACTAATCGAAAAACTCTATGTTGTATTAGACACACTTTGTGTAATTTCATGGTCATCTAATATAACAACGAAGCTTAATTATAGTTAGACATGGACATAGTTTGCAATTAACAGTCAAAATTAGTCGACGGTTAAGTTTGACCAAATTTGACTAAATTTGACTAACGGCAGGGAAGGTGAGTATCAATTAATAATAAAGGGCAAACTCAGGGGAGTTTGGTGCAATTTGCTCAAAAAAAACACTATAATGGCAGTGCAAGTCTGTGTGCAACTTTGAAAGAGAAAACTTTAACAAAAATACAAAATGGAAGGCACAAATCAACTACTTACAATTCACACCATTTCAGAATTCAGATCCAAAACTTCAAACCCATCAAAACCCAACTCAAACAATACCAAAATACAACTCAAACTACCAAAACACCTTTGAGAGAGAGAAATAGACATTTGAGAGTTAAAACCAAAATATTTGTAAATTGTTTTTTTATTAATAAACTGTTTTATATTTTAATTAAAAAATTTGGTAAATTTTAAGAAGACCAAAATAGCCCTCAAGTGTTTCTCAAGACCGAACCTCAAGGGTTTTAGTGCAATTTCCCCTTACAACCAATATTAATTACAATAAATTAATTTAGGCATTTAGCTACTACAAGTTAATTGATGGTGCTCGGTTTATTGAATAGGAACTCAACGTCAAATAGTAGAAATATAGGGAAATATCACTCTTTTATGTTGAATTTTGAGAGTACCACCTAATTAATAAGATAAGTTTAAATTGCACCAATAAACTAAATACATGCATCTCCTTCTTTTATTACGTTTTTACCATTTTAAGTTTTTTTTTTCAAAAACCTTCATCGATGCAGGACCAATGGAGGTCCTCCATCAATGGAGATGGAACAAACCTAAAATGGAGGTCAAATACCTCCATTATAGGTCTGTTCGACCTCCATTGTGTTGAAATGAACAAATTTTTGATATTGAAGAAAGAATGAAGAAGATGTTTGATATAGTAAGAAAGTGTTCGATAGAATGCTTGAGAAAATTTTATGAAGCAGAGCTTCAAGAATAGTAAAACGGCATTGTTAACTCTTTTGAGCTCATGAGCTTTGTATTCTATATTGAATTTTTACAGATAAGGATCATACAATTTGTGCGAGAAGAATGATCTATTTATTCAACAATCTACTAGATAACTAACTCTAACAAACTTTGATTATCAAAGTTCATAATTAATGCATGTTGCCACATCAGCATTATCTTAACTAACTGTTGCCACGCCAACATTTCTTTGATGACTCTGATCAAGGTAGTTATTAGAATTCTTTCCAGTGTGAGCTTGTCTACTACTAATGTTGTGTACATGCATTGCAAGTCCAGAGTAATACTCTGCTAGTTCTATAGCAGAGTGAGTGAAGTGAGGTTTTGCATCTTGATTTTGCATCTTGATTTTGTTTGATATCTTTAACAACCTCCCTCAAGCTGAACTGTGGTGAAATAAAAAGGTTCAACAAGGAACAAATAAAGTGAAATTTCTCTTATGGTAAGGCTTTGGTTAGAATATCTACAGGTTGAAACTCAGTAGGTATGTATCTAGGCTTAATAACACCAGCGCTAACCTTCTCACGAATAAAGTGAGTATCAATGACAATGTGTTTGGTTTTCGCATGAAATACCAGATTTACAGCTAGGGAGTTTGCTCAAACATTGTCACATCAAAATATAGCTGGGCTTGGGACTAATATGTTTAGCTCATGATGTAACCAAATAACCTCTGTTGCGACTTGTGCCATAGACTTATATTCTGACTCAGTGTTTGATCTTGCAACAACCTGTTACTTCCTAGAGCTCCAAGAAATCAAATTTCCTCCAAGAAGCACACAGTTCCCACTAGTGAATTTTCTGTCATCCAAGCAACTTGCTCAGTCTGCATCAGCAAATGCCTCTAGTTTCAGAGCTACTGCAAGCTTGAAGTGAAGTCCTTTGTGAAGCGTTCCTTTCAAATAACGAAGAATGATTTTACATGCCTGCTAATGAATATTGGTTGGATTGACAAGAAACTGACTTAGACGATTAACAACAAAAAAGATATCGGGTCTAGTGTAACATAGATAACGTAAGGCACATATTGTACTTCGATAGACCGTTGGATTTTCAAGAGGAACACAACAATCACGCGTGAGCTTGGATTTCGAACTGATAGGAGTTTCACTTGATTTTGTATCAAACATATTGGTTCTTTTCAATAAATCAATAGTGTATTTTTCCCAACTCAAGTACAAACCAGTGGCATCTCTGTGAGCTTCAAAGCCAAGAAAATAGCTGACAAAACCTAGAGTTTTCAATGCAAATGTTTTGTTCAATTGGTAAGTAGCTTGTTGAATCATTTCAGACTTGGTACCTATAATTAATATGTCATCAACATACATAAGAAGAAAAATAACATCAGTACCAGATCTCTTTATGAACAAGGAAGAATTTGATATGGAATTTACAAAATTCTGGGACAGCATGGCTGATTTCAACTTATGAAACCATTATCTAGGAGCCTACTTTAATCCATATAAAGTTTTGTTAAGGTGGCACTCAAATGTTGGATGACACTGATCTAAAAACCCTTCTGGTTGTCTCATGAGGTCTAGTTCTTTAAGGTCACATTAAGAAACGCATTAGTTATGACAACTTGTTGAATGTCCCAATTGTAGAACACGGCTAGAGCAAAATCACTTTTATAGTGGAAGGCTTAACTACCGGACTGAAGGTATCAAAGTAATCAATTACAACTGTTTAGTGAAAGCATTTTGCTAACAGCCTTGCCGTGTGCTTAAGGATAGTACCATCAAGATTAAACTTTGTTCTAAAAACCCACTTACTACCAGCTATATTCATGTCAGCAGTAGCTGGAACAAGTGTTCATGTATTGTTTTTCATTAAGGCCTGAAATTCATCTTCCATGACAGTAAGCCATTTGGGATCAGACATTGCTACTTTTACACTCTTCGGTTCCAATTCAGTCACAAACCTTGAAGGTATTGTACACTCACTCAAGAACACTTTAGGCTTATAAATGCCATTCCTACTCCTGGTGACCATTGGATGCCTTGAACAAGTAGGAACTAATTGGTTTGCTCGTGAAGAATCTGATTGGTTAGCTGGTGAAGAGTCCCTTATATTGGTCTGTGAAGACTGCTGAGCTGATCCATTGTGTTTATTATGAGAACTTGATGCAAATGAACCATGGCCAAGGTGTAAGAACCTGGATTTAAGCTACGCAGCGAAAACAGGGTTTAAAATTTTTTATGCAACATGTAAACCGTATACTATATATAAGAAATATATATATATATATATATATAAAGAATTAGGCCATACCCTTGAAGACCTACTCCTTCGTTTCTTTAAGCTTTATTCCGATTTCAAACCACCAAGTCTTCCTCGCTATGTCTCATGATCAGGTAACTGCATGTGAGCGCATCACGATCTTCAAAGAACGTCCAGGAGGATACAAAAGGCTAGAAGACAAAACTCTATTTCTCTTCTTGGTATTTTCGGCCACACAAGAGGAAAAAAAAGTATTTTTATTTTTATTTTTACTTGGCCGAATTCTCTCCTAGACTTTCTAGGTTTTTGCTTTTTGTTTTTGGTTCAATGAAATCACGTTTGCATGTCTCCTAGTTGTGTAAATATATCTTTATATATTTAAAACTAGATACATATCCTTTTCCAAATATATCTCCATATATTTAAAAGGATAATTAGTATTTAAGTGTCCTAGGCAAAATATGATTTAAACTCCCACATAACCTTAGTTAACTTAGACTTAAATACTAGACTTTGTAAAGAAGAAAATAATCTAATTATTTTATCTTTGTCTCAGTGTTTGAGTTTCGAACCCAAAACATTGAAGTTTTTTTGAGTTGAAATTGATTTTAGGGTTTTCAATTTTTCAAGTCTATAGTGAAATTCTGATTCATGTACTTGCAAATCTATTAAGTCTATTGTGAAATTTTGAGTTGAAATTTTCAATTTATGCAGCAGTTGATTATGATCTTAGGCCTAGGGTTGCACGTTTATTTGTGGAAAGGTTTTAGTTTGTGTGTTTTAAAGGAATTTTGGGACTGTGGTCAAGTGTTTGTTGGTTGGTTTTTGTGATTTGGAGGATTGGAATTCTGTTGAATTGGGCTTCTAGACCTTGCTTAAGTTCTCGGTCGATAAGCGTCCCAAGGTAGTTAATTAATTTTCATAACTATCTATGTATGAAAGTGTGTTTCACCATTTATTTGCTTTTACCAAATTTGTAGGTTATGCAGCATCATTTTTCTATTATTGTTTAATATGCATTTGGAATGTATCATTCTTGCTTGATATATTCTCCAATTTACATAGAGAAAGTTTTAGTTTAAGGTAGCTTATTAGTCTTCTATGGTGTAGTTTTAGTGGTTGATCTTATATGTTGGCTGATCCTGAAATTTAACCCTTATTTATATGATTTTGTATGTAGTCCATATATATCACTCTTTATTGTATTACTTTTACTTTCTATTCAACTGTTTGTATACTTTAGTTCATATCTGAATATAATATGGAATGTCTTTAGGTTGATAATCATGGGTGGAAACAAATTACTTGAATCACTCAAGATTAAGGAATGTGATCGTTTTCCTTCTCGAGTTATTGGCTATTGTAATTGGAAGAGTATAAGGCTTATTAAGTCGCATCTCACAGAAAAACAACTTAAGTTGTTTAAAGCGACATGTTTCGGTCATTTTTTAGATGTGAGCGATATGATGTTGCCTGGGCATTTTTGCCCCCACATCTTGTGACGTGTATCTTTTTTGTAGTACCATGTTGGTAACGAGTTGATCGGTTTTTCCCATTGGAGTTTTGTTTGGTTAGTGGGCTAGCCTTTGGAAAATACTCTAAATCGACTCCGGAACTTTTCAAACGAAAGAAATATTCCAAAATTCAAAAGAAGTACCTTATGTAAATGATGAACCTTTATGTGTAAATAATGCAACTTGATGTGTAAATTTTCATAAGCAACTTTTGTGCAACTTATATCTTGTGATTGTGATTTGTGTGAATGGTGTAGAGATTGTTGTGTGGCAATTAGAAGTGTTATATTTGCAGGGACCGTACAAAAGATATGGAATTGTTGAAATTTTAAATGAAACTCTGTCAAATTTCGTAAATAATGTACAAAGGCCAAATTCCCATTTTTACCATTATTATCTCATTGAACTTGATAGTATCAAGTTGCAACAATATTTTTTTAGAATACCAATATATTAATTACTGGCTGTTACTAACCAGAATATAGTACAATAAGTTCATAATACATGTTCATAACACATGTTCAAATAAAATAAAATTTAAGTACATTACTTATGCAACAATATCATGCGATCCGCTTGCCTCACCAATTTCACTAGTACTTCTCATACCACTTTATGGTCTACGTGCCTTCGGGTAGGTGCATGTATGGCTATTGTGACTAACACGATGACAAGTGGTGCAACTCCTTTGACTTACTTTCTCTCCAAATGACGAGTGTGATTCTCTTTAGGTCTTCTAGGACCACGACGACCTACTGGTGGATGAACAATTTTTGTTGCAATATACTCAGGAACCAACCATTCACTGGGTTGTTAATGGGATGTATTTCCCCACTGTATGCTGCAACCCGGAATGCACTAGAATAATAAGGAGAACAATAATCAACAAATGAAAATCCTCGTAACCTAATGCAACTTAATGCATGTGCACATGGAATTTGGTCGACATCAAATTCTTTACATGTATAAGTTTTTACTGTCAAATCTACATGTCCATCTAAACCCTCATCCTTAAAAAATGTGATCGGGTAGATCCGCATATATAGGGCTTCGTCATCCTTGACACCAATGGCTACATCTGCGGCTGTTGTCAATTGAGTTGTAAGTTTTAGTGCAACTGTCCGTCGATCATGGACCAACTCTGCAGAACCCCTCTGATGTAATCAATCACTCCAGTAATAGGCAATTCCTTGCATTCTCTAATTGCATTATCCATGGCCTCTGCAATGTTGGTTGACATTATGTTGTACCTTTTTCTTGGACTGTATGCTTACGCCCAACTCTCAATCCCAGCATCCGTGACGTACTGAGCTGCTTCGAGATTAATATTAGCTAGTTGTTCCATACACTGTATGAATTGACTTTCTCGATACACCCTAGATGCCCGTCGAAAGTACAGTTTAAGTGTCTTATTCCTACCACAGTGACCAACCATGTTCGTTCTAAATGTACCGCACATGCATCGTAGAAGGATTTGGGGAACACTTTTCTACACCAGTTGTGATACTGCCTTTTCTGTCGAAAATAATAACCAAACCATCGACTTCGCCAACGGCTTTATGCAACCTAGTTAAAAACCATTCCCAAGCTTCATTTGTCTCCAAATCACCAACACCAAAAGCGAGAGGAAATATTTGATCATTGTCATCCATACACACAGCAACAAATAAGACCCCTCTATGAGGACTTTTCAAAATCGTCCCGTCAATAGCAATGACCGGTCTAGTCGAAGACAAAAAACCATATATACAAGCTTTTAAGCAAAAGAACAGATACATGAACCTATTAGACGAATCAGTGTGGAGGTCTGTAACAATCCCGAGATTTGCTTGCTCCAACATGTATATGTATGATGGTAAAATACTGTATAACTCAACTGGTGTTCCTTGAACCTCTTCTAAGGCAATATGTCTAACTCTGTACCCTTTGTGGTAGTTACAAGAGATGTCAAACTCCTTTTACATGTCGTGTATAATTTTTGTGGGCTTGTATAAACGATAATCACGAAATTTCTCATGTATGTGTTCCCCTATAACCTGTGCGCTTGCTTGCCTCTGATGCGGAAATCGTGCTTATGTGAAGCATGTGTGCTAGTTGTCAAACTTTCTAATCTAAAAATAATCTGAATTGTGAACCTTAGCAGCACGCAATCGCCAATTGCAATCCTCAATAATGCACCGAACTTGATACCATGTTGTATCGGACTTGAACACCCTAACCTGGAACCGATTGGCAAGGGCATAACTACCTATTGCAATTTTAGATGTTTCTTTCTTGGAAACAATTCACCCACTTCAAGATGCATAGTAACATGTCTGGGTGCAACTTCACCCGAATTAATAGAATAAAATACACATTAAGGTGGAACAAGCCTCTGGACATAGGCAAAATGCTCGTCATACGGATTGGGAACTCGCTCACGATTGAAATTAAACTGTGGTTCTGTTTCATCATGCTTAGGAATGTGTTGGTTACCCGTCATATCTTGAAAACTAAAATGACGAGGATGAGATTGTAATCCCTCTCGAATATCATCCAAATGGGCAACCATGTTAGGTACATCTGACCTTTGAAACTCATCCATAATACTAACATGTATATTGCTTTTGTGTGTATGATGAAACTCATGACGAGAAGTTACATGACTTAGGTTGTGAGAGGACTCGGTGGGTTATGTTTCATTTCTGGAGATTGATAGGCGATTTCCTCAACATTGATGCAAACTAATGGGTCAACATTCTCTCGACGAAGCAACAATTGAACGTCTTCATCATCAACAATCTCAATTGGCATGCTAGGATGAAAAGTTTATGGAAGAGTCGTCATACTAACCCGATAATAATCTCTATCAATTCCGGTGAGGTTGTATACCTTATCTAACAATTGATCATAGTTTGAATCCCTTGAAAAAGCAAACGTCCTTTGCTCTTCGACCTTCATACCAATACTCACCATGATGATTTTTCCATTCTACATCCCAATTCAAAACCAAATGCACACTTTTCATGGTCAATCTTGAAAAAATAATTCAACAAATATTATCCAACATTAAAATATTCATTATTTCAAAGAACATAAATAGAAAAAAAAATCCACTAAAAAAAAAATTTGGAGCCATATTCTATCATGCAAAATTAGGGGTGTGCAAAAAACCGCCAAACCGAACCAACCTACCTAAACCAACCCAAACTTCATGGGTTGGTTTGGTTTCACATATAAAAAAATTAATAAATCGGTTTGTCATTTAACAAACCGATCAAAGATTGGGTCGGTTTGGGTTGCTAAAAATAAAAACAATATAACCCAAACCAACCCATATATTTAATAAAAGTCAAATTCATATTTCCCGGAGTTTTGTAACTTTTATTTATACTTATTTGTCTCTCATATAAATAAGTTTTTTTTTCTTTCTCATTCATTGTCTTCAACCATTTGGTATTGTACCACTCAACTTTCTTTTATATATTCTATTTTTTTAATAAATAAAATATAATTACTCCTCCCTTCCGATGCATGTTAGAGTATGAGTTTTATTATGTTTTAATTTTTATTTTTCTACTATTTTATATGTTATTGTTAATATTAATTATATACTATTTTTAATTTTTAAAATAATTAAATAACACCTATATTTAATATTTTTATATTTAAATATATTTTTTATAATAATACAAAAAAAAAAAATTTGGGCTTAAACCTAAACCGATAAATCAACCCGACTTTTTTTGGTTTGGTTTGAATCGGTTTGATAAATCGCATTGGCTTGGTTTGGGTTGAAATATAGTCAAACTGAAACATATTGGTTTGGTTTGACATTGAGTTTCAACCCAAACCAAACCGATAATGCACACCCCTATGCAAAATTCCATCGGGTCACCCTGACCAGATGGAATTTTGCATGATAGAAAACCATGCAAAATTCCATTAGGCTAGAGTGACCAGACGTCGGGTCAGCCTAACCTGATGAAAAAAAGTGTCGGGTTGGCTAACCCGATGTCTGGTCACCCCGACCCGACGTCGGGTCACCCCTACCCGATGATTTTTTTTTCATCGGTTTAGGCTAACCCGTGTCGGGTCACCCTGACCCGATGGAATTATTTTATATTTAAAAAAATAAAAGTAAGGATTATGAGGTGAATACCAGATTAGGAGGTTTGATGTTGCTCAGTTGATGGTTGTATGAGGTTGTTGGTAAACTGTTTGTTAATGGTTGGTAAATATAATAGATACGGTTAATAAATGGGGTGAAGTTATGAGTGAGGCTATATTGGGAATTTTAGGGCACTTTTGCAATTGTTTGGGTTGTAGGGTAGTTTTGTAATTGGGTCCCTAAAATAGGGTAGTTTTGCTATAAAAACCCTTATTTAATTAATTTAATTATTAATATATTAATTAAATAATCTCATTATTCTGTTAATCCTTGAATAAATATGTGTTACTTGTATAACACAATTAATTGGACAATCCAATTAATTAACAGTGACCCTTGTTACATTTAATCAATCGGGCTAGTAAGGGGACCTAATGAACCCACAATTTTGAGCTCCAATACTACTTAGAAATAATTAATTAAACTCTTTAATTAATATTTCATTATTATTAACCTCAGAGTTATTCCAATAAAAACCCGATGTTGCACTCTCGCAACTGTAGATGTATTACACAAACCGAAATTATAGTTGTCCGTCGATATAGCTATTGCATACGGTATGATCCTCCACAAGTAGTTCATAGGCCATAAAGTATGTTATACCCCTCTAATTATATCCCTCTAATTATATCTTTTCCATTAAGTATCATTGATTCTCTAATGAACAATAAATCCTAACTTTCTTTACGGAAGAAGGAGAGTGCTCATATCTTTCAAGTCCCGAATCAATCCTTAAGGGAACTACTATCCATTTCTTGCAAGAAGGAGTGGATTCCAATATTGTGTGCAGACCTTCCCAGCCACATGCCAAACCGTGATTCCAACATACGAAGTTATTGGCCGGGAATGCAACTCCGATCTCACACATGATATATCAAAAACCGCGATCTAACCTAAAGGAGTCGATAAAACACTCAAGATTAAGATCATCCATATATAGCCATCATTTGTTGATATATATGAATCTCATCATGCAACGGATCTTGGTGAGAGATTCATATAGATCATGGCTCAGTCCTATATGATCACATAATATAAGTTGCATCCATTCTCATATCAACATATGAATAGTCTAGGATAAGACCACCGTACATTACGGAATGGACCGCAGCTATAGATTGACCACAAATAAAGTACCCAAATCTATTCGTTATCTACGGACTCTTTATATTTCACATCTCAAACTGAATTTCTCTGTATGACACTCATATACTCAGTTAGAGATTACATCCTACAATCTTGGATGTTAAGTACACATGATATAAATGTATGAGACATATTGCACATCTCAAACTAAATTCCTCTGTATATGACACTTATATACTCAGTTAGAGATTACTTCCGGTAATCTTGAATGTTAAGTACACATGATATAAATGTATGAGACAGATACATAGAATGAATAAACTACTACTTTTATTATGTTTCATTTACATTTACAAATTACAAGTTTTAGGGCATAAACCCCAACACAAGGTCCATGTTTGAATTAGAAGAACACTCAGGACTGGGATGTTTCTTATTTGAAGTGAAGATGTCAAATAATCTTGACATGTGTGTTGGTTGACAAGCTACTGATTTGGATAAGCGTGTTTGAGAACCAAAAATTCGCTTGTAGGGAAAGTTCATTTCGTTGAAGACTACATTTCTAGAAATGAAGATTTTGCTTGATGAATGCAAGCATCTATAACCCTTAAGTGTCATGCTGTATCCAATGAACACACATTTACTTGAGTGGAAATCAATCTTATGCTTGTTGTAGTCCCTTAGATAGGGAAAGCAAGAGTACCCAAAGACCTTGAAGAAATTGTAATTTGGCATTTTACAAACTAACTTCTCAAATGGAGAAAGGAAGCCTAAAAGTGGAGTTGGTAGATTGTTGATGAGCAGTATAGCTATTGAGAAGGCTTCAAACCAAAACTTAAATGGAAGATCTGCATGGGCTAGTAAGGTTAGTCCCATTTCCACTACATTTCGCTATTTTCTCTCTGGAACACCATTATGCTAGTGTGTATGGACATGAAAACCTCACATGCACTCCAATGTTAGACAAATATGGAACAAAAGACATATACTCTGCACCCATATCTGCTTGGAAAACTTTGATCTTCATTTTAAACTAAAGCTCAACAAGCTTTTTGAACTTGATAAACACTAATAAGGCTTCAAATTTCAGATGCAAGGGATAGATCCAAGAATATCTTGTGAAAGGATCAACAAATATAATGTAATATCTATAACCATCATTAGACAAAAAAAGGAGTTGGTCCCTAAATGTCACTATGTATGATTTCAAGTAGGACTTTGGCTGTGATTTCATTCCTTTTGCATGGTAAACGACGGAGCTTGCCAACTTTACATGAATCACAAAAATGAGGATTGTTGACATTAAAAGGAAATCGTAACGTATGCAAAACTTTCTTAAGAATTAAAGGTGTTGGGTGGCCTAATTTGGCATGCCATATAACTGAATTTGTTCTAACAGCCACTAATAAATTGTATTTATTAGACTCACCATTGCTAGACAAAACTGATGCACTAGCATTATTAAAAAGACTATTACACTTATTCTTATTTACATCAGTACAGACTAATGACACAGACTTCAAAAGCTTTATGCTTTGTGAAGTGGCTTCTACCAACTTAGCTCATAAAGACCTTGCTTAAGAGTACCTCTGAGCAAGATTCTCTTGGTTCTCTGATCCTTCATCACACAACCATATGAAGAAAACTCAGCAATAGCATTATTGTCTCTTGCAAAACTTGAAATGCTAAGCAAATATTTTGTACTAGCAGGAACACATAACACATTTCTCATGCTTAAATCAAGGAGTGGTGTGCAATGTGATTTCACTTTAGTATCACCAATATGTGAATTAACAAGCTTATCACCATTACCTACTAAGAGTTGATTGTTACCTCTATACTCCAATTTGATTGAGAGATTGTTGAGATTGAATATGACATGGTTGGTAGCACCAGTGTCTACATACCATGCTTGATCTGCTACGGACTCTGGCGTGGCAAAATATGTTGAGATTACTGTTCCATTGTTGACATTAGAATGAACATTCTCTGGATAATAGTTGTGTGAAGAAGATCCTCCTCCTTGATCATTAATACTGACTTGATTTTGCTGACTATACAAAGCTTGATTGGCTTGATTGGCTTGATTTGCATAGAAAGCCTGACTTGCTTGATTCTGTTGATGTCCTCATTGATTGTATTGACTTCCTTGAGTATTTTGGCCTCCTTGATTGGGACCTAGAAACTGCTGATCAAACCTCCAATAACATTGCAATGCACCATGGCCTGGCTTTCTACAAACTTGACATTGAAGCCTTTGACCAGACCTGTTACCAAACTTGCCTTCACCTCTGTTGCCTCCTCTGAAATTATTATTGAATCTGTTTCTATTTCCATTACCTCTATTGTTGAAATGTGAATTATTGTTAGAAGCAAAATTAGCATAAGGAAAAATACTCAGATGAGCTAAGCTATTCAGTTGCTCAATCCTCTGTTCATGCATCAAGAATAGAAACTGTGCATCTTCGAGTGACATTGTATTTTGTTGAGAAGAGATCAAAGTTACAACAAAGTCATATTCATGACCTACACCATTTAACATGCTCATGATCATGTCCATATCACTCACTACTTCTCCGGTAGCAACCACTGCATCGCTAACAATTTTAAGCTTCATAACAAACTCAATAATAGAATCAGTACCTTTCTTGATCGATTGCATTTGTTGCTTAAGTTGCATGATTTTAGCCATGGTTCTTTAAAAGTAAGTGCGTTCTAGTTAAGACCAGACTTTGAAGGATGATTTTGAGTTGGTTACCTGACCAAGAACACTTGGAGTTAGTGTTGAGAAGATCCAACCCATCAAGAGTTTGTAAAACTTTTTCCAGCTGAGAAAATATGGATTCTCGTGCTGTTCTATCGAATCTCCAAATAATGTTGTGACGAACTTTGGAGGAGACGTCTTCTCACCATTGATGAAACCTTCAAGATCCAGAGCCTCTATAGCTGTCAGTACTTGTGCCTTCCAATAGATGTAGTTTGAATGATCTAGTTTAAGAGTGAGATTGAAACTTAGAGTTTTTGCTAGAGAAGAAAAATCCATAGTATTGTTAGCTGCTGATGAAACGTTGTGAGTTTCAGTTGAATGAGAAGTGTTGGATCAAGAATCAACCATTAACGCAAGTCAAAAGCTCTGATACCATGTTCAAATGAACAAAGTTTTCATGTTCAAACGAACAAAGTTTTTATATTGAAGAAAGAATGAAGAAGATGTTTGATATATGTAAGAAAGTGTTCGATAGAATGCTTGAGAAAATTTTATGAAGTAGAGTTTCAAGAATAGTAAAACGCCATTGTTAACTCTTTTGAGCTCATGAGCTATGTATTCTATATTGAATTTTTACAGATAAGGATCATACAATTTGTGTGAGAAGGATGATCTATGTATACAACAATCTATTAGATAACTAACTCTAACAAACTTTGATTAACATAGTTAATAATTAATACATGCTGCCACATCAACATAATCTTAACTAGTTGTTGCCATGCCAATATTTCTTTAATGACTCTAATCAATGTAGTTATTAGAATTCTTTCCTGTGTGAGCTTGTCTACTGCTAATGATGTGTACATACATTACAAGTCCAGAGTAATACTCTGCTGATTCTATAGCAGAGTGAGTAGAGTGAGGTTTTGCATCTTGATTTTGTTTGATATCTTTAACACATTGGAGGTTGAAATCAACCTCCAATGGAAGTCGAAATTGGCCTTCAATTGGAGGTCGAAATTGGCCTCTAATTGGAGGTCGAAATTGGCCTCTAATTGGAGGTCGAAATAAACCTCCAATAGAGGTCTCGATGAAAAAGATAAACAAAAAAATGGAAAATTTCATTTTTGTCTAATAAGTCTCGAAAATTGTAAATATACATAATAAGTCTCGAAAATACAAAATAAGTCTCGAAAACAAAATAAGTCTCGAAAATACAAAATAAGTCTCGAAAACACGAAATGAAGTCTCGGGAAAAAAACGCGAAACTTATTTTGGTGAGTGTGTTTTAAGGGTATTTTTGTCAAATCTACACTTTATGTGCTATTAAAACTTAAGTTATTAAGTTGGTGATAATCTTTTTTTTAAAAGTATTACAAAAACTATTACAATAGGAATGTTGAGACCTGCCAAGATATAACAATACATGTGCGGCATAAATATCTACCCTCATAACAGGAGATAACTACTCCGACAATCCGAGGAGAAAACTTCTCCACACATACTAGTAAAATGTGCATGTTGGGATTTGAATCCATCACTACATATGTGGAAGGGAGGTGCATTACCAGCTCTGCTAAGAGGTGATGTCCAAGTTGTTGATAGTCTTAAAACTCACTCTTTAAAGAGTGCTATTAAATTTTCGAATCCACGTCAAATATACGTTTGTGATATCGCAAATCTTTAAAGTTATGAGAGTAATAGCATGCTCTGTCCTAATTATTTGGGAGGTTTTTTTCTTAAGGTTATTGGTGATGGAATCATTAGGTACATCGTGACATCCCATTTAAGTTGGCACCTCGTTAACATTCTCATCATCTATCCATCCCAACATATTATTAATTTAAATAAAAAAGAGTCTACACAAATAAAAACAATTTACTACTTGAAAAAACACTTCTACAGTTCTACCCCATCTACACCGATTCATCATCTATCCCATCTACCCTATTCATCATGTAATGCAAATAGGAAGAAGATTAATAATTGAAAAAATATTTCTCCTTCAATTAATGAATGTGATTGTACAATAACCCCACTTTAATTTGTTTTCCATTTCTGATGATGGTCATGTGAAGTAAGTCAACATCTAGCATCTCACTTTAATTTGTCCTACATATGAAATTTACAAAGCAAACCAAATGGAAATTGAATGTAGACAAAATTAACGTCTTTCAAATTCGGAAAAAAATATGCATGTGAGCTAAATTGCAAGATTGAGTGGATTTCATTAAATAAAGCAAAACATTCTTAATTTCCAGAAAATGACAAAAATTATTTGTTCTTTCACCGTAATGATATTTCTCCAAAAAGTTAAAAGAAAGAGAGGGTCTTGTTTTCTTTGCAAAACAAATTAAGAAGTTGCTCTTCAAAGCAAATTAAAGAGAGGTACAAATGGGACCACATAATAAATATGCATTAATTGTTTAAAAATTTCCAATATTCAAGATTCTTTTTTTTAATATTATAATAACTCGGGATTTGGGGGTGGGAAACAGACTTAAACCCATGACCTTATAGTGTAAGTATGAGAGACAAACCATTGGATCAACATCATCTAATCTTTATTTTGTTAAGATTTATAAAATATAAATGTTGTATATATATATATATATATATATATATATAGAAAATTTAGATACAGACATTATTTTTTTAACATAATATTTTTTTGGATTGATATTAAAACCTCTCATCACATTTGAAATATTATTGAATGTATAGTTACAAATGTTTTTATTTTAAAAACATCCCCTATGAAATGACACCGTTAGCATTCGATTTGTATTGATCGAGTTTGACTATTAAAAAATCTAAAATATCCATATTTAAGCTTCAATTGTATGAAGAGTGGTGCTATTGGCACACCCCCATCTATTCATACCTCACTTTTTAAAATTCTGATTTAATTAAATAAAATTAAATGTTTTTATTAAATTTTTTGGTTTATTTCCAAAACTATCCATTTTACTTATTTGTCAAACTTAACACATACCATATATTATATCTCTATCTCTGATCTCTGTATCTGTATACATCTCTCTCACCTCCATTGATTGATTTATTTTTTTCTTCTTATTTCTTTTTTTTTTAATTTCTTCTTATTTCGTGGTGGAAAAGAAAAAAATAAAAAATAACATGGTACTTCAACACGACATCTTGATATCATTCTAAAGAAAAATTAAACTTCAAACTTATTTCCAGAGAATGAATTGTTTCCAGATGCTTACTATCATTGTCAGTCAAGTCTTGCTTTATGTCATTCTCAAACAAGTCTTGCTTTATGTCATTCTCAGACAATTCTTTCAGATGTTTGATATCGTTTTTAGACAATTTTTCCATATTCTTGATATCGTTCTCAAAATTTTCCATATATTCTATATGTGTGTAAGAAACAGATTTTAGGGTTTAAGAGTTAAATTTTTTTTTTTTGAAGAAACATATTAATAGGTTTTTTTTTTTTGAAAAAAAGAATGTGAGATTTTAATAGATTTACTTTGTAGAAGATATCTTTTCTTAAATTGTATGTCTCTTTAAGTAATTTTGATAAAAGAAAAAAAATATTATATAATTAAAAAAGTGGGGCATAAATAGATCAGTAGTGGGTGTGCCAATAACACCACTCTTGTATGAATTAACCATTATACGCTCTTACTTTTACCAAATAAATTAATAAAATGATACAAAATTTGATAATGTTAGTTTGCAAAGAAGAAGCTATTTTGTGGACAATTTTATCCCTAAAAATAACAAAATTACAAATGAATTATTTGCTTGGATTTATAAAAAAAATACAAATAAATACATATTTTGGTTTATTTTCAATGCTTTTGGTTCATTTGTAATTTTGTTATTTGTAGGGATAAAATTTTCCACAAAATAACTTCTTCTTCACAAGTTCACATTCCCGCCTTTTGTATCATTTTATTAATTTTTATCAGGTAAACGTATGAGAGTATAATGGTCAATTCAAACAATTGAAACTTAAATATAGATATGTAAGACTTTTTAACTGTCACACTCAGTTAACACAAACGGAATGCTAACGATGTTAGTCTATAGAGGAGGTTTCTAAAATAAAAGTATTTGTAACTATACATCCAATAATAGTTCAAAGGTGGGTGGATGTTTTTAATATTAATCCTATTTTTTCCCTCATTCTGTTCATTTCCAGAGCGGCAATAAGTTAAGAGTAATATTATACAACTCAAAATTCAATCCAAATGATGTGGTAAATGAGTTGTCATTACCACACAAATGGTGATGTGATAAATAATATAGTAAGGACAAATCACTTACCATATCATTTGGTTTGGTTTTTGGACTCAATTTTTTGGGTTGACTGGCATTAGTGATAAATGAAATAATTGTTTATATATTCCAAGTCAAAAAGCATGTTAATAATCTGACCGGACTTGTACCATAAGGGTCCGTTTGGCAGATGGGATGGGATATGTTTGAGTTTATTTTTAACCCATGTTTGGCTAGGCAGTGGGATGCGTTCAATTAATCTCATCAAAAAAAATTATTTCATTGATGTGGGATAAAATTGTACCAACCAAAATGATGGGATTCAAAATAATCCCATCTCCTTTCATCTTTCACCAACATCTATCTATCTTTTCTCTCCACTCTAGTTCCTACTTCTCTCCACTCCGCTCGTCCACACACTGTCGTTGTACTTTCCCCTCCATGGCTTGATCTTCAATTTTCTAAAATAATACTTTTTTGTAGTCTATGGAGGTGACCCAACCAAGAAATCTGGCTCAATCTCTCTTCAAATTTCTAAAAAGAATACTTTTTTATGTGTTTCTTTATATATAAAAGAAGATATTGTGTTGGTGAAATTTTTGGATTGGTTTGAGATTTTTTTTTTTTTGTTAGGTGTGATCTGTATTTTTTGTGTTGGACTCCGGCAGTTTTTCTGTTTTTAATATAAAAAAAATATTGTAGAAAATTGAAGATCTCCAATGTAGGAAGAAATCTGTTTAATCTCTAATGGAGTAAATCAAACAAATTAGAAAGATATTGTTTTTTTATAAATATAAAAGAAGAGATGTGGTGTTGAATATTTTGGATTGGTTTGAGATTTTTTGTTATTTTTTTTTTTTGGGTGTGTGTAGGACTCCGGTAGTTTTTTTTTAATTTAAAAAATTCTTATTTTTTTAATTAATCTTATTTTTTAAACATATAATTACTTTGTTTTTAATCCTATTTGATGTTGCACCAAATACGACATTACTCTATTTTTAATCATATTCTATATTGCACTAAACACAAATAACATTAAAATTAATTCAATCATCTCATATCCAATCGCATCACATCCTATCTCATAAAAATAATCGTATCATATCCCACGTATCAAACGGGACCTAAAGGTTCTAATTTGATATGTGGAAAACTCTAAGGGTCTGTCCTGTAAGCGTTTTTCAGTAACTGTTTTTCGAAAATAAAAATGAAAATGAAAACAGTGTTTTTTTTCGAATTTTGAAAACGCGTCTGGTAGCATATACGGGAAACTGTATCCTGAAATTGAAAACAGTAAAAACGCGTCTGGTAGCTTCACTGAAAGCTGAATTCTGAAAATGAAAACAGTAAAAACACGTCTGGTAGAATAACTGAAAAATATCAAAAATTATATTTTTTTCTTATATTTTTTCTATTGCAATTTTTAATTTGAATAAAAGGGAGTCAATAATTCATCCTAAATAATTATCAAATAACTCATAATTTAAAAATTGTTGTAAAAATAAAGAGAAAAATATAATAATGAATCAGAGAAGAAAATTGATTCACCGAATACATACATATATACATATACATATATATATATATATAATTTGAATAAAAGTGAGTCACCAGAACATTACACATGAAATTCAGTAAACTGGAGTTAAGTTAACAAAATCTGGAGTTAAACGTGCTACCAGTAAACTCATATCTCCACATTTAGCAAACATACCAACAAGACTAGTTCCTACAATCTGATTGACACTAACTTCACTCTTTATAATCAATGCATGGTATCTTCTTCCCAGTTCAAGACATCTTTCATTGCTAAAAAATTTTAAAACACCAATCACAAAACGTCTATCTAGTAAACTCCCTGAAGAAGAACATGTAGGGGCATCATTAGTACACACATCGTCACTACAATCATCATGAGAAGTACCATTATCTGTAAAATAACAATTTTTAACCACACCATTTTCAACATCAATCACATATCCAGCGTAGTTAATTGGGATCAATTGTTGAAACACCAATTCGTTTAGGACTTCTATCGAACAGTGTATATACAACTTTTGAAGGAATAGGTTCACTAGCCATAGATGTCATTGGGAGGCTGAAATTTTTAAACTTGAATGGGTCTTTTACACTGGAAGTGGAAGGAAAGGAAATTGAAAAGCTGGTATTCAAACAAAGTTCAGTAAAATTTCAAGGAAAGGAAATTTTTAACTTCGCTGGATGACTAATAAGTGGACTCGGTGAAGAAGAAGAAGAAGAAGAAACAGCGGATCGGCAAAGAAGAAGAAGAAGCCGATCGGCGGTGAAGAAGAAGAAGCCGATCGGCGGTGAAGAGGCGAAGAAGAAGAAGAAAAAGAAGAAGAAGAAGAAGCAACGGATCGGTGAAGAAGAAGAAGAAGCTGATCGGCGGTGAAGAAGAAGAAGCAGATCGGCGGTGAAGAAGAAGAAGCCGATCGGCGGTGAAGAAGAAGAAGAAAATGAGTCTGGAAGAAGATGAAGAAGAATAGTGACGGGAAGATGGAGAAAAGTAAGAAAAAAAATGATTTTTTTTTATAAAAAAAAAGTGAAAAAACAAAAAAAAACGAAAAACAACTTTCAATTTTTTTTCAAAATTTTCACTTTTAACACTAATTGTGTTTTTCAATTTTTTTTTTGTTTTTCGAAAATAAAATGAAAAACGGTTAAACGAAAGCGAATTCGAAATCGTTTTTGGAAAACAAAAACGAAAACAAAAAAAAAACAGCTACAAGACGAGGCCTAAATTGTGTGAAAAACCTTTTATCAAGAAACACGTGAACATTAGTTATTGTCAAAAAAATAAAATAAAAAATAAAGCGAACATGACGGAGTTTCACCGAAAGAGAATCGAGGCTCCAAGTCTACATTTGCAATAATTGATTGGAAAATAGTTTTGATTGGGTTTGCGAAGTGACTGATTGTTGGTGTGGTTTGCGACAGGGATGGCAAATTGGCAACCTATAGAATTGGGGCCAGAACAACATGCCATATACTCCAAATATGGTTGAAACAAGGTGCCCTATACTCAAATGTGTTTCAAATGGGTTTTTGATTTCTGCCCCATAGCCGAACCTGTTAGGGGCAAGGTAATTCATACCGAACCATTTCATTTAATAATAAAAAATTCGAACCATTAAATGTATAAATTTTACGATATAATTGAATTTATTACAAAAATTTAAATTTTAACATTCAATCAAATTTTAAAATACATTAGATTGAAAAATGTATTTAAATTTTAAACATAAAATATAAATAAATATTAAAACTTTTTTTGCGCTGAGGGTGGGGGGCGTAAATTTAAAATCATTTATAAACTTATATTTAATAGAATATAACATCTAAATTATATAAAATTTAAATTCAAATATAAAATACAATTACACAAGTGGAAATGGTGAGAAATGTCACCTTTTTGAACCTTTGTTACACCCAAGTGAATGCTTTAATAAGTTATGTTTAAAAGGCACATATTATGGTGAACTATCAAAATGCCTTTAAATAATCAGTGTTTTATTCTGTTTGTACTTCCATCTCCACACTTCAAACACTGGACTCAGTAAGTCCTCTCTCTCTCTACAATAAACTTGTCTGAAAATTGAAATCCCCTACAGCACAGCCACAATAAATTTTCTATACATGCGTTTCTAAGTCTTGTAACACTTTATCCGTTCATTTTCATTTGTTCTCCGAGTCTTTTATAAACCTGAAGCTGATTTTGTGAATTTTGAATCTCCGAGCATTTCTAAGCTCTGTCTGAGCCTTTATAAACACTTTCCGAGCCTTTTACATAAGGCTCTGAGCTTTTTTCATATGGCTCCGAGCCTTTTTCATATAGCTCCGAGCCTTTTGTAAGAAGTGTCCGAAACTTTTAAATTAGTCTCTGAGCCTTTTACATAAGCCTCCGAGCTTTTTGTAGTATTGTTCATCATCTTCCACACTCGAAAATTCCAACCCTCATCATCTCCGAGCTCGACCCCCGAATGCATCTGCGTAGCGCCACTCCATCACCATTCGAGTGATTGCCTGAGTTTCAACCGGACTTTCTCTCTCTACTTCACAATTTTGTCACTGTAAATTGAATGAAATAAATCTGATGTGGAACAACTATTGGGGGTATTTTTGTCAATTCACTATAATATGTGTCTTTTAAACATAATTTATTAAAGAGTGGTGTTATTGGCACACCCCCTATTGATCTATTCATGCCCCACTTTTTAAATTTTTGATTTAATTAAATAAAATTAAATGTTTTTATTAAATTTTTTGGTTTATTTCCAAAACTACCCATTTTACTTATTTTTCAAACTTAATACATACCATATATGATCTATCTATCTCTTATCTCTGTATCTGTATATATCTCTCTCACCTTCATTGATTGATTTATTTTTTTCTTCTTATTTCTTTTTTTTTTAGTTTTTTTTTTTCTTCTTATTTCATAATGGAAACGAAAAAAATAAAAAATAACATGGTATTTCAACACAACGACAGCTTGATATCATTCTAAAGAAAAAATAAATTTCAAACTTATTTCCAGAGAATGAATTGTTTCCAGATGATTACTATCATTGTCAGACAATTCTCGCTTTATGTCATTCTCAGACAATTCTTCAAGATGTTTGATATCGTTCTTAAACAATTCTTCCATATTCTTGATATCGTTTTCAAACTCTTTCATAATATTTTAGATGTATGTAAGAAGCAGATTTTAGGGTTTAAGAATTAAATTTTTTTTTTGAAGAAGAAACAGAATATTGGGTTTTTTTTTTCGGAAAAGGAATATGAAATTTTAATAGATTTACTTTGTAGAAGATTTCTTTCCTAAATTGTATGTCTCTTTAAGTAATTTTGATAAAGGAAAAAAAGAATATTCTATAATTTAAAAAGTGGGGCATGAATAGATCAGTAGGGGGTGTGCCAATAGCACCACTCGTTATTAAAACAGTGACAGTGTTGAAATGCTACCTCTAAAAAGTGTCATTTAATTTTTAAGCCCATTAGACAAAAACATAAAATATTATAGTTTTGTTTTTTCCTTTTATATTTTTAATGTTTTTAAAACTAATTATATAAATAGCAAGATAACCCCGACGGGTTGTGCCATAATGATTTGCTTTCTTTTCTGATTTTCTCTCCGCTGCCAACATAAAAAATGGCAGTGTCTCCAAGCAAAATCAACATCTGTCTCTTCACTCACTTTTCTCTCCACTTGTTCACCCAAGCAAACGAGCAATACGCATTCTCCACAGTTCAGATTACAGTACCCTCTCTCCATTATCCAAAAAGACGTACTTGGGCATCGGTCAACTCTTCCACCGATCCATGCAATAGCATCAACAAGTCACAAAAAGCACACAAAAAAAAAAAATACTAGAGAAAAGGTAGCTACTTCGATTATAGTACTTGTTGCCGGAGTAGGATCGGGTTATCTATCTAGCTGTACGTGTTATACTGTTATCAGTTTGATAAGAGGTAGGTTGCCTACAGGGCCTGAAGGCTGAGGACTTGACCAAACAGAGGAACATGAAAGACTCAAACACAAAAGTTAAGAGACAAAATATCATGCAAAACCCCATCTTGAATGCCATTGTCTATATCACTCCTAGAATCCTTTTTATAGTCTATTAGTTTATTTATTTAATGAAATATTAAAATAATTAAGGGTTTGAAAAGAGAGAGACTCGAGCCCACTGAGCCAAACCTCATCTTGTAGTCTATTAATTTAATTACATGAGAGTGATTACAGATTGAAAAGATAATGGTAATAAGACTATGCAGACATGCAACTCGACATTCACTAATTATAAAGGTTGGTAACATTTAACACATTATTTGATTATAGGGAGGGGGTGGGTTTCAATTTCAATTACTTTTCTCCGATCCCTTAATTTAGGCCCCTATTAATTCAATAAAAGCCCTAGCCTGTAGTGGGCATGTCTTGGGCTTCCAGAATCGAGAATAGAGCATCCCTTAGGCTACATTTCATAATCTCACACATTCGATGATTTGCATTAGATTTTGTATAATGCACGGCCTCTACTATTGATATAGTTTCATGTTCGTATATTAAATGCTAGTTTTGTTGAGCTTTTTACTACCTAAAAAGGTCTACAAACGTCTATTTGAGTTTTTTAGAGTTGTTTGGTTGGGCTTTTGAGATTGTCTATTTTAAATTGAATAGATGCAAGTAGAATTTAAATATCTACTAGGCAAAAGCTCATGGGAAGGTGCTTCTCTAAATAGAACTTTTTAAATATATATATATATATATATGTATACTGGCCAAACAACTATATTTTTTTTTCAAAAACTCTATTTCTAATAGATCTAATACAAGTAGATCTTTTACCAATAGATGTTTTTCAAAAGCTCAACCAAACAAACTCTAAATCGTAAAATGTAAAGAGTCCATTTTCATATTGTGAGAGTTGCAATTCGGGGAGTAATTGTAGAGTTTAATCTCGTTGGTCCCGGTAAATCCCTAACCTACAATGGTGTAAACTTTCAAAAAAATAAACATCATTTTTAATTTAATCTATTATTTTTTTGAAATATTACAATAATTCGAGATTTTTGAATAAAAAGAGACTCAAACCCACAACTTTTTGATGTAGCCGTGTAAGTGTGAGGGGCATACCAGTAAGATTATTAAAGCTTTATATACATGTAATAATGAATTTGATATGCAACTTCTCACCTTATTAATTTTAATGTGAATTGTGTTAACATGTATGTGACATTAAGGGGGTCATATAAAAATAAAAGTACACAGACTCTCAATTCTTGAGAGTATAATAAATACATATTAGGACAATGTATATGGCCTAACCCTATATGGTCAAAACAGTAAGGCAATAATGTGTAACAAAAGATTGTGTTAATGGCCAAACCTGATAACCTCTCTAAAGAAGTATTTCCTGCTACTAAGGTCTGGAGCGACGGTAGGACCCGGTCCCTAAAAGAACCCCATTCTTCTAAGACTCGGTCTTAATAGGGCATGATCCCGATAGTGTTAGGTCTTCACGGAAACCTGGTCCAAACCAATATCCCGCTCCCAGAAGTACCAGGTCCTCACAATAGGACCTGACCCAGTTAAAGCGCAGTTCCCTTACCAAGCACCGATCGCCATTAGTGCCTTAGCCAAACTCGTGAGCCATCAAAGATGATTCAAGAAGTCCAAGTTCACTCACCAAGCACCGGAACACAGCTAGGGCCGATGCTAGCCCTAAAGCAAAGTCGTTAGAAAGAAGAGGGAAACTAGGGCAGCTTGTAGAGGGTGGTTGGGCAATTAATGTTGAAACAGCAGACACAAGGAAGGAAAGATAAGGAACCAACGGGTGAGATCCCCTTGCAGCCGCGCCTCTCCAACGGTCAGATCTCATCCCAGTTAAGCCCTACCTAATGTCATCTATCTCATTCACGAAGAAGGAAACTGTATTTTTCCAGCAAAAGGGATGCAGAAAGTCTCTAAGCAAAGAAAGGAAAGCTTGGCGAAGACTGCCCGACAGGTGCAGCGCAACAGACGCTGACGTTGTCTCTTGCTATGTGGAACAATGAAATCGACATGCCTCGCCAGCTAGGAAAGTCTCCAGCAAACTAGAGCAATACGAATCGCCACCAAAAGGCCACATCAACACCAATAAAGCACCTGAAACACTATACGGCATAAGTGGAGCAATCTCAGCCCTCCGGTGCGTGTGCCATCTATCGACCTAGTCCATTTGAGCGATGGGGATTCCTTAGCAACCCTTCAACTTAAAAAATGGGACCATCACCTACTCACTAAAGCGTCTAATCATCATGGAGGCACATGTGGAAAAATCACAACCTTTCGAGTCATGCCATTTGTACACCCCGATTTAAAGGAATGGTGAGGATCAGTTCAAGTCTTTCCCGCCTAAAGGGAAACCCTTACCTACCATCACTAGGTCTTCTTATAAATACCCTAACTAAACATGAGCAAGAGGATTCTTGATTTTTTTGAAGAGAACCCTCCTACAACCATATCCATTTTGGTCATGCTACTTAGCTACTACCCTCCTACAACAATCTTCATTTTTGTCATTCTAGTTGGCTACTACCTTACCACAATCATCTCCTACTTGGTCATGCTATTTGACTACTAGTCCCCTCTACTGTCCTTCTATTAGTCATTTTTAGCCAAGTTTCCCTCGAGAATTGTAAGCTCTATGGAGCACCCATTGATGTAACTTGACATGAATAATTAATGAAAACCTATAGCACTTGATTATACTCTTTTGTACATCATTTCAAGACATGTCCTGTTTTATCAGTGTCGGTCCCGGTTGGTCTAACCAGAGAGGTACCCAGTACTGCCATTTCCCCAATTAATCTCTCCAGGTCCTGGTCCTTAATCGGGTTAGGAACCGCACCTCAACCGAGATAGTACCGTGCCAACCCTTTACCTGACCCAAACCAACCGCAGAGCACATGTACTTCGTGATCAACCGGTGTCCCGAAAGTCATACCCGATTTTCCAAATAACAAATTGTAATTAAGGTCCACTTGCTCAAGTAATTAGATAAAAATACAAAATAATAAAATTCGAAAGAAAAGGGTAGGATAGGGTAATTCATGTGAAATTAGGAAGTTAAATTTATAAGTAAATAGGATGTTTATAATTGAAGATACAGGAAAATTTAATAAAAAAAAGAAACTTGGATTATGGGTTTTATATTTTTGAAGGGATATATATATATATATATATATATATAAACAAAAAATTTCAAGTCAGTACGCACTGATATAACTTCATCAGTGCGTTGGATGTGTACCATTAGATTTACATACTTTGACTCAAAGTGTATGCACTTGTCAAAACTTCTCCATAATCAATGATCCACATGCTACGCACTGATATAAGTTATATCAGTACGCACTAAGGAGAAAATGAGTATGTATATATATATATATATATATATATATATATATCCACAAATCTAGACAGTGTATTTTTTAAAAACTTTTTTATCATTAGTAGGATTCGAGCTACTGATTTGAGAGTCATTTACTCAAGCCACAAGCTCATCCATCTACCAACTGAGCTACGCCCCTATAAACAGATTATGGGTTTAATTAATTAGGGTTGCATGTTTGTTGTATCTTAAACGGAGTGAATAAGTGATGATATAATAATGACAGGGGGTATATTAGGCATGACGCTGGTTCGAACCAACAGGGGGTATATTAGGTATGACGCCGGTTCGGTTCGAACATGCGAACCAAACCGGAACCAGCGTCAAAAAACGGGAACTAACTTTTTTTTTCTTTTTCTTTTTCTTTTTCTTTTTCTTTCTATAAATACACCCCCCCCTTCCCCTTCCCCTTCCCATCCCAATTTCATCAATTCTCTCCCAATTTTCAATTCTTCACACTCCTCTCCAACTCTTGGTACCCCTTCCCCTTCCCATCCCAATTTCATCAATTCTCTCCCAATTTTCAATTCTTCACACTCCTCTCCAACTCTCCAAGACCAAGAGTCCAAGTTTCCATTTTATATTATTTGCAATTACTAAGTTTGTAAGTTTCCAATTTATTTTATTTACGATTTATCTTATTTCCAATTTATTTTATTTGCAATTTATCATATTTCCAATTTATTTAATTTACAATTAGTCAATTACTAAGTTCTCAATTTCATTTATTTACAATTTATTTTATTTGCAATTTATCTTATTTCTAATTTATTTTATTTGCAATTTATTTATTTACAAATTGTAATCACTAACTACTAAGTTTCTAATTTTCTTCCAAATTTATTTCCAACTATTTAATCATTTATTTTTGTTCAAGAAATTTTACAATTCAATTTTTAAAATGGCAAGTGGAAGTGGTGACGGTCCCATGCATTCCATTTCTATGAAAGATAAGGGCCGTATGACCGATAATCTTGGTCATGATGACCGTGCCTATCACGAATATTTACAACATCAAGTTTATGTCGAAGATCTAGGCCTAAACTTTTTTCAATCTCATTCTCTTCCTTCTCTAAAAATTTTGAACCCGATCCCAATGTCACCCCCCCCCCCCCCCCCCTCCTTTGACAAGCCAATCAGAAAACATGCCTGATCTTGGTCTTGATGGGCCTGATGATCCCAACGGACTCAACCCCTCTCCAGATTTTGATTTTGATCCAAATTTGGAGGAAAAGTTACCGAAGCAGGTCAAATATGATCTTTTCGTACTCCATATGAAGAAATTTACACAAGAAGATGGAAGCACTATAGTGATTTTCAATTACTGCAAAAAAGTATTTAAATGGTATAAATCTGGAGGATATGGCACCTATCGGAAGTATATAACGAATGCACATTCAGACGCACAGGCCAGATCGAGTTCACAAGCTCAAATTTTCAGGTACGCTACCCCTAACTAACAATTATTTAAATATAGTGATGCAAAAAATAGAGAAGAATTAGCTAAAATGGTTGCAGTAGAACACTTATAATTTAGTTTTTGTGAAAATGTTGGTTTTAATAAATATTGTCAACGAGCATTAAATCCTGCTGCATGTCGTGTTCCTAGAACCACGCTCACAGAAACACTTGAAAAGATTTATGAAAAAGAAAAGGAAATGTTGACAAATTTTTTTGAAAAATATAATTGTCGTGTTTCCGTATGTGCCGACATATGGAGTGACCATTGGCGAATGCATTCATACATAGGTGTCACTTGCCATTATATGCATAATGCATGGACTATCCAAAAAAGAATTCTTGCATTTAGATTTTTTGATGATAAACACACTGCTGCTAATATTTTTAGACAGCTTAGAATAATTTTTGCAGAGTATAAAATTGATAACAAAATTTTTGCAATTGGTTTTGATAATGCTTCTAGTAATACCGTTGTTATTCCTGCTTTAATTGAATTATTCAAACCTTATCTTGGTGGTAAATTTTTTCATCAAAGATGTGTATGCCATGTTTTCAATTTATGTGTTCAAAAAGGATTAAAAACCCTTGAACAATTTATTCAACCTATTAAAGATACCCTCTATTTTTTTGTGGAAATATTCTACTGTAATGAAAGCATAGGCAGCATATTGTAAACAAATTGGTAGGCGTGTCATTAGATTTCCTCGTGATGTTCCAACACGTTGGAATTTTACTTATAAATTGCTTGATAGAAGTTATGAATATAGGGATTTATTAGTTACTTTTGTTCAATATCATGTTAGTCACATTAATCTCTATCAAAGTCATTGAGATGTTTGTAGTAATGTTTGTGGTTTGTTAAAAAAAATTTATACTGCTACTAACAATTTATCTGGTATTTATTATCCTACAACTAATTTATTTATTATTGAGAGTCTTAATATTGCTGGTGCATTTGCTCATTGTGAATCCGACTTACAATTACATGAATCTGTTACTGCTATGAATGAAAAATGGTTAGAATATTATAAGGAGTTTCCAAATATTTATTTGATTGCCATATGTTTTGATCCACGTTATAGATTAGAAAGTTGGCCTGATTATCTATCTGCTTATTATGAACAAGGTTTAAAAATACATTATGATGTTGATATGTGTTGTGCTAGGGTTAAGAAATTATTGTATGATTTATATGATAAATATCTTAGAGTTTATAGTCCATCACTAAACATAGATGTTCCATAGACTCAAAATGTATCTCGTTCATCATCATCCTCTGGATTTATTAGTTTAGGGTATACTCTTTTATCTAAAAAAATCAAAAAATTACTAGGTTCTTCTTCATCAAGCTCCACCACATATTCCTAAGTTGAATCTCATCTAAGTACCTCTTTTGAGTTCATAGAAGACACTAAAGTTAAAAAATTTGATATCATACACTGGTGAATGAGCATGAAAAGGTACTTTCCAATCTTGGCTATGATAGCCAAATATATCCTTTCAATACAAGTTTCTACAGTGGCGGTGGAACAACAGTTCAGCGCCGGTGGGAATATTTTAAACCCAACACGTTCCCTTATGAGTCCGAAATCACTTCAGATGCAAGCTTGTATCGAAGATTGGACGAAGGCACAATATCGACAACAAGAAATCGTACAAATCGATAAGGAGGAACCGTACGATTTCTTTAAAGATGACAAACCGGCTGAAAGCCGAACTAATGATCAAGGTAATGATTAGTCCACGCCATCTCCAACCTACAATAAAAAGTAAGAGAACTACGTGGCCTTTAATTCCTCTAAACCCTTAACAGGATACGTAGGCAACTTAATTGTGGTAAAAATTAAGTTTAAGGCCAATTTTATATTTTTTTTAGTTTTATTTTAATTTTAATTTTTAATTTGTCATTTATTTATTTTATTTTATTTCACGGGTAAGTGGGTAACCCAATAAAATATATTTACAAATTACAATTTTACACGGCTAAATGGCTAATGTAATAATGTTGTTATGATATTAAAAAAAAACGGAACCGTCGGTTCGGAACCGGCGTCGGGCATAGGGTATATATACTCAAATCTCAATGTTGTGTTGTGTGTTGGAAAGAGTAGAGTTTGGAACATGAATCATAGGCTTGGGATTCTCAGCAAAAGCAAACGGAAACATCTCTCAAAGTCTCGATGTTTGGTTTGGAGCAGTTATATTTGGTTATGGGGAAGCCAACTAAATGACGTGGTCAAGTCTTTTTAAAGTCCACAAGACGAAGATGGTTCAGTATTGAATGACTCGCGACTCACTACTGAGCCCCCTTACACTTACATCAAATAAACCTGGGTTCGAGTCATTCTCTCAATCAGAGTTGATGCATTTACCCTCGTGCGTCCACATGAGATGGTACCAGAGGCGCACCAGCATGTCCATGTGCACAGCCCACCGGAATTATTCTCCCAACTCCCACTTTTAATTTCACCAAAATTTATGTTATTTGGTATGTACTCTGTACAATGTACAAAAACAAAACTGTGCAATTAACCCAACAGAGGCAGAGCAGACAGGATGGGGAACCAACATGGGCCGACATATCTGCTGTTATTACTATTATACCCTTCCTTTCTTTTATAAGACCCTTCCATCCTTTTATAAGGGCATCTCCAACCCCACTCTATCCTTTGCACCATCCTCCATTTTTGGCTCAAAACCCACCTCTCATTTGGGCCAAAAATGGCGTTGGAAATGTTTTTTTTTTGTTCAACCCATTAATTTTATTAAATCATAATTTGATCCTATTTATTAAAATATATTTTGATTATATCATTTTATTTAAAGATTTTATTTAATTACAGTTGTACCCTAATCAATTAAATGTATTTCAATTTGATCCTTTTTATGATTTAATGATTTTGTCTTGATGTAATTATTATTGATATTAATATTTATAATAAATTAAAATGAAATGTATAATTAAAATTTTTGATTGCAATTATAAATCACTTAATTCAAAACAGCGGAAATTAAAGTAAAATACATTAATTAAAAAAAATATTATAAACGACATACAAACTTCAAAGTGATGAAATAAATCACCATTAATTGGAGGACACTAAAATTAAGGGAAAATAAAACATAAATTCAGATAATTAGATGATGAACAATATGTACTTTTATTTTTATGATTTTTCTTTTTTATTTTATAAAATGTAATGTTTAAGTTATTTTAATAATAAATGTAATATTTTACCTAATTAAATTAAATTTCCTTTAATGTATTAAATATCATAATTTCTTATCGTATTGTAATATTATGTTAATTGTGGGGTGAAATGTTAATTGTAGAGAAATATTAAAAAGAAAGAAAAAAAGAGAATATTCAAAGGAATATTCTGTTTAATGTAAAATTTAGTGCAGTGGGTTGGAGATGGAATAGTGAAATAGTGTGAAAGTTGCACTATTTTAATATAAAAATTACACCAAAAACACTATTCGGATTGGAGACGGATGTAATTTGTACATACCGCACCCCACATTATGTTTAATTACCCTCCTTTAGTAATCAGGGAATATTCAATGTAAATATATATTTTTAAAGTTTTTTATAATTCATAACGTGGCAGATGTTTATTGGGTGATTACTTGTACAATGTATTTGGCCTATAAATAGACCAATAGTATGGTATCCATGTTCTCCCATGATCCATTAATCGTTTTGTCTTGGGAACCGATAATATTTTAAAATCATTTTTTAAATAATTTGTTTTATTGAAACTATGCACCATATATTTATGAATTCCAATAATTATAATTATTTTTATTTAATCGATAATGGGTAATTACTGAGTGGGATCATGTGCATGCAATCTGCCTGCAGATTGTCTTAAAAACCATAAATTTAAATTATTTAAAAAATGGTGAAAAAGAACACGTGGCAGGATAATGTCAACAGGTCAGACGAATGCACGAGTCACCATCACGTGTACTGCGTGCGGGGGGCTTATTTGACTGCATCATTACAAGGATACAAGTGGATGAAGATAACACAGTTTTTTAATATTTTAATTTTAATCTTTTTTTATAGGGATGTGTTAAGCTGTATCATAAACAACAGATTAATAAAAAACAATAAATATTATTATAAAAGAAAATAAAAATATATATTTAATCATTGTATATATTAAAATAAAAATAATAATACATTTTTTTTGTTTCTTTTTAGATAATAATATTGATTTAACATGTACGAACAGACCATATGTTAACACTGTCTTTTTTATAATATAAATTAAAATAATAAGTGCTGAGTCAGCTTCTCTCCTTGTTGAGTTGTTGTGTGACCCTGACCCCCAAATATCTAACATTGACCTGACCGCCTATCACGTCCCTTAAACCACCACTTATTTTAATCATCAATTTAATTAATTATTTAATCAACAATTAATTATTATACAAAATCACTTCAATCTTTGTGTTTCATTTTTGACCTTTACATTTTTCTCTTTCATGAGATTTTCTTTTTATTTGTAATTTATATTACATTCTCAATATCTTGTTTTTAGTTTATGGATTAATAGAAAGAGTCAAAGAGAGTATCAATAATTATCTTGATCTACTGGGTTCTTGTGTAACTCAAATAATCTATACGAAATTAATATTTGTTTAAATGAAGGCTTAATTGCACAAACATCCCCTAAGTTTAGATGAAATTGCACTCATATGCAACTTTTCCATTTATTGCACAAACATCCCCTGTAAGATGTTGACTTTTTGTTGACCAAAAGAGAATGACGAAAATACCCTTATATAAAATTATCAATTACCCCCTGAGCTTTGCCTATAAATAAACTAGTCTCTCTATTCTCTATAATAGCAAATCAACCCCTGAAAACATTTAACCTCTAATTAAAAAATTAAATGCTTTTAATAGGGATTGAACCAACAATCTAAACCAAGAGCTCAAGCTAGCTGAGCTACACAAGCTTAGTGATATAGAATTGTTGATTTAAATATATATATATATAGTTATATAATTATATTTTAAGGCTTAATTACACAAAATAATTTAAATATATTTCTTTCCATAATTTTAACAGATTTAAAATAATTATTTTCCTTTTGTTTTCTTATTTTCTTTTTCTTTTTCATAAATCAGTTTTTATATATTATTATTATTATTAAATATGAATCTATTTAAAACATTATATATATAAGTTCATTTTAAATTATATCAATAGATTTAAATTATTTTTAAGACCTAATAGTACAAAATAATTTAAATCTGTTTCTTTTCATAATTTTAACAGATTTAAAATGATTTTTTTCCTTTTGTTTTCTTATTTTCTTTTTCTTTTTCATAAATCAGTTTTTATATATTATTATTATTATTAAATATGAATCTATTTAAAACATTATATATATATATATATGAGTTCATTTTAAATTATATAAATAGATTTAAATTATTTTTAAGACCTAATAGCATAAAATAATTTAAATCTGTTTCTTTTCATAATTTTAACATATTTAAAATGATTTTTTCCTTTTGTTTTCTTATTTTCTTTTTCATTTTCATTAATCTGTTTTTATATATTATTATTATTAAATATGAATTTATTTAAAATATTATATATATATATGATTTCATTTTAAATTATATAAATAGATTTAAATTATTTTGTGTTATTTCTTTTCATAATTTTAACAGATTTAAAATGATTTTTTTTCCTTTTTTTTTTCTTTTTCATTTTCATTAATCTGTTTTTATATATTATTATTAAATGTGAGTTTATAAATTATGGAAAGAAACATTTAAATTATTTTGTACAATTAAGACTTAAAATAGTTATATATATAGTTATAGATATATACATTATATAACTAGATATATATATATATATATATATATATTTAAATCAACAATTCTATATCAATAAGCTTGAGTAGCTCAGTTGATTAGAGCTCTTGACTAAGGTTGTTGGTTCAATTCCTAATAAATGCATTTAATTTTTTAATTAAAGATCAAAGGTTTTCAGGGGTTGACATACTATTATAAAGAATAGAGGGACCAGTTTATTTAAAGGCAAATCTTAGGGGGTAATTGATAATTTCATATAAGGGCATTTTCATCATTCTTTTTTAGTCAACAAAAAGTCAACGTCTTACAGGGGATGTTTATACAATAAATAAAAAGGTTGCATATGAGTACAATTTTATCAAAACTTAGGAGATGTTTGTACAATTAAGCCTTAAATGAATTATATTATTCTCTAGGAAGCCGAATCTAAGTTGTGTTGTAAGTTGATTGTCCACAATAATCTCACATCGAAAATTTCGAAGTAAATATATAAAAATCCTCTATTGCCACCGATATATACATTATATATATACTCTACATATTAATAATCTATTTTATGTGAACGTCACCTCATAGTAAATGAGGAATTTAAGTCTCATTATATATATTTTAGAAACATGTATGAAGATTGAGGAATAAATATGTTCCGACAATTTTATTGTACTGATTGTAATACTTTAAAAAAGAAATAGTATATTTTATATATAAAATTTTGACATAACCAACTTAGACCAATGAGATAAATTGATAATTTTGATTAAATTATACAACAATACCAATATGAATTTTTTTTATGAAAGTGCATAGTTCCACACTTCTTCTAGTCATTTGAAAATTAATAATTTATTAATATATATATATATTTTTTTGAAATATGAATTTATTGTTTTTTTCCCTTAAAATTCAAGTCTAGCTCGATTTCATTTCCGATTTCTCTTAATCAAGGGTGGATTTGGATCTTGCTCGGCTATAGCCCAGGCAAGCTTTAATATATATATATATATATATATATATATATATATATATATATATAGTCCAAAATATTGTAATAAAAACAGACCCATTCTACTTGACTCTTTAATAGACCCATTAAACACATATTCATCTTTGTAAGAATAACAAATTTAAAATGCCTATTTTTTATGTAATTTCTTTTTGATTATTGGATATTTGGATCCATATAAGGATTAAAAATTCTATAAGGTCTCATTTAGTCTTTAATGATATTTAAATAGTGAGATGAGAAGATTGTGATGATATGCTCTTGAATTTGTATTATAAGGTTCAATTTGTCAATTTTTTTTAACTACACATGCATTTTATTTTAATTAATAAAAAAAATTTCGTACCATCAAAATTCAACGATAAAATGATAAATATTATTTAATTTTAAATAGTATGGCATTTGCCAACAAAATTATTCTATAGTAGTCCATTAAAAAAAATGCATGATTTCGCACATACTCTTAATGCACCTAAAAGTCATGAAATTGTATTTTAGTATTGCAACAATAAAGTATTTAGTGTTGTGATGGTATGAGTGTTTACTTGTATGTAATGGACTCCAAAGTTTGTTGTATTATCATCAACTTCGTCATCGAAAATATTTTCGGTCTTATGAACAATTACTGGTTGTCAATATCTTCATGAATTAATATCTCTATTAATTATAGATTTTATATGGTTTAAAGGTTATACTATATATATATATATAATATGAATTCAATATTATAGTAATTTTCCTATCAGTGCGCTCCGATAGAATTATATAAGGACATGGAATGTGAGCCACTCATTTATAAAAGAGTTTTGACAAGTGTATACATACCAAGTCAAAATATGTAAAATGAGTGACTCACATTCAATGTTCTTATATAATTCTGTCGGTGTGTATTTATGTGAAAATTATTGTTCAATATTAATCATATAAAATTATATGAGTTGAAAAAGAAGAGAAGAATTGAATTCGTACAAGGGAAAGGAATATTTAGATGTCACATAAGCAAAGTCTTAAAATGTAGTTTGCATAATATGCAGTCTTGGATTAAAGGTGAAGCTTTTTTTGGATTGTAATTTGTAAGCTTGTCAGTTGTATGATATAATTACTTGGGACCAAATATAATTAGTGACTAACAAAACTTTATCTTTTTAGATTACAAAATTATACTAATAATGATAAATAGTCAAACACAGGAACAACATTTGATTTTGTTAGGACAAGTTGTGGGGTTAGTGGGGGGTAAAAATCATGAACCCCACAACAATCTTAATGATCTCTTCCATGTGATAAGAACAAACACTGTTGTAACCTAATAATATATCATCAAATCTATCAATTTCAAGTTACAATTCAAACTAATTATGACTATATGTTTTTTTTATTAGGCCAAAAACCAACCACAAACCCTATTAAATTAGTATTTTCACTATTTTGTAGTAGTAGTAGTAGTACTAGTAGTAGTGTGTAATATAGTAATCAGTTGCAGGTCCCTTTCAGTCTTTCTTGGCACGGTGATAAGTTTGCCTACTTTCTAGGAGAAAATATAATTCATTACACCTTTTTCAAATAATCAATATATTCTTACATAACTATTTTGTAGTTAAAATCGAGAATGAAAATCAAAGAGAATCCGGGAATCAGAAAAGAGTACAAACTTAGTTTTTGAATTGTGTATGAGATTCATATAATTTGATTTGTAATTGATTTGAATAAAAACTATAATGACAAATAATGAATTAAGTTTCATTTTCTTCGTTAGATCGAAGAATTAGTAAATGCAAATGATGTATTCTCATGACATGAATAATAAGGATAGTAGCACATCATCCCTTATTTGTCAATATCCTTACAACCTAATATCTGTCACCATTTACTATGGAAATTAATTGTAGGTTTTGTATTTGAATCTCACAATTTACGTAACAAAACTTAGTTACTTGTTAATGCGAATGTCTAATTGTTATTAGTCTGAAATATTACTTTTGTGACTTTTTAAGAGTAAATCGGTTTTTACGTTTTAGTACGATTTATTTTCAATGTTGTGGATTAGAGTCATATCCCATCTTTAAACTCTGAATTATTGAAATATTCAAATGAAAAAAAATTATATTATGATTACTTTAGTCTTATTATTTCAAATTATTATTTGGAACAATTATTTGTTGTAGATTTGACATCTCTTTGAGGATTTAAGAGCAATATTCTTCTAATGGTGATTAGGGAACGATAACCCTACATGATCATGGCGGAGGAAGGAAGGGCTAGTGGGGGACATGGCCCCACCCACCCTCAATTTTTTTTTTTTTTTGTAAATTCATTTAAAAAATTTATATTCCTGTCAATAAATCTTAAGGCCTTAACATTTTACCCCATATTTTTTTTTTGCTTTTGTATAATGGCCCCCAAAATTTGAATTTCTGGCTCCACTCCTGAGTATTACGGTCTATGTATGTGTATCTACCGACTGCTACGTCGATATTCTTCTAAATGTGCCGCAGTTTTGACGGAGTGATTTTACTTGTGTTCGTTATATCTTGCTGGCTGCTGCATAAATTATTAACGGATCAAAGTTCCAACAAGTCAACAAGCCTTTTTGATGGCACGTAGTGAGACTATGGGCAACCATTCTTCCGACGACAAAAAGTGAGGGCAATAACAACTAGAGTTGTTAGTGCCACCATATGCGACATTTGTCCACAATTGAATAGAGTATAGACATCACAGATACAAGTAGCGGAAATATCGTGATTGGGGGTGTTGTCGGTTAATGGCAATAAGGTAGCTGATTAAGGGTGTAAAAAGGTAGATGAAATTACTCATGGTCTAACGCTAGTGATTCATGATCCTGAACCAGCGCTTCAAGTGGAAAATCTACCAAAGGTAGATGACAAAGCTCTGAGCAGACAACAGAGAAACAAAGATTACAAGAATTCTAGGCACCATTGAATGTGGATATATCCACAATATTCTTGCAATATTTGTCTCTTTTTGGTCTCCTTAGACTTTTATCATCTACGTAGATTTTACACTTGAAGTGCTGGTTTAGGATCATGTACTATTTACACCTTTGATTAGATACCCTTGTTTCCATTAGCCGACATCACCTCCAATCGTCGGAGAATTTTCGTTAGTTATATCTGCAACATCAGTACGCTATTCAATTTAGGGCGAATCTAGTCCATGGCATGGCATCAATGCACAACCCCGACTACTATTACCTTCACTCTTTGATCTTCGTCGAAAGAATGGTTGACCCATTCTCGTCCCATGCCATCAAAAGGCTTGTTGTAACCTTTAAGTTACGAAAATTTGAAATAATAACTCTATTTATAATCATTTAGCCCTAAGACGACTCGAATACGAGTTTATTAAAAATAAAACAAACTAAACCATCTTTTTAAAAGGTAGAAACAATCTAAATAAGACAAAATAAAAATAAAATAGGAATCAAATCCCAAAACAAAAAAATAGAAAATAAATCATACTAAAAAAGAAAATTTCCTACATTGTCAAGGTCAAAATCTAATTACACTAATAATTAAAATACTATAGGTGAAAGTTTTTATTATAAAAAGAAGTACAAAAGTAAAAAAAAAAAAAAAAAAAACAAACCTGTCTCTATCATTATTTGCTTCCATTTAAAAAATCTTTCAAAGGCATTGGCGATGGCAACAATCAACATGGAGAACAAATCTTCCAAGAATAAGTCTTAGTAGATTATATGCTTAAACTAATTAAACAGTAAACACTCACATGGAGTGGGGTTTATATAACACTTTCCCAAAACCCTATACATAAAACAATTCACTTTACTCCTACTTTAATCAATTGGATTGATATTTGATAGATGGATACTGGTTTAATATTTCTTTTCTTTATCCACTTTAAATAATTTTATCATGGGATAGTATCATTACCCCCCTACATTATCATCTATTAATAAGTTTGCCTCCCTATATTTTCACTAATGTCTGTTTTCCCCTCTGAATCTAAGCGTATTCGTCATATTCCCCCAATCGTTAGTTTTTCTGTTAAAAAGCTCAGTTGACTGTTATCTTAATTTTTACTCAAACGGTAATATGGTAACTTAATACCTGAACATGAATTAGAATTAAAAGATGAGAAAGTCTTGGATGCATCCGATGCACCATACATCTCCCACCCTGATGCTGCCATGTCAGTAACTTTACTAATGTGGTAGCATCAGGGTAGGAGATGCTTGGTGCATCATGCTGCACCTAAGTTTTAGTCTTAAAAAGATTGTAAAAAATGTAATTTTTTTTTATAAAAAACTAAAAACTAAAAAAAAAATGATGGATCTGGTGGAGTGATCCATGGACATCACCATCTTTAAAACAATACTCAACCCAAACCAAGACCAAACCTTCATTCCCTCTCCTATCGTCGAAACCAAGATCAAACACAGACCAAACCCTCCCTATCCCACGACCGATACCAAGACCGAACCCTGATTCCTCCACCGCCGAACCCTAGCAAACACTAAACCGCCCAGAAAACCCAAACACAACCTTAACTCCAAGATATTCATCACCATTTTTAATTTTGTTTTTGTAACATCTTTAACATCTTCATCACCATCATCGTCCAAGATTCCAAACCTAGAAAACAAAAATCATCAACACACCAGCAGAACCCATAACCTGACCTTCATCATCACCATCGCCAAAACTGAAACCCAGGAAAAAAAATTCAAAACCGCCACCACCTCCATTAACCCCATATCTCCGGCCACCACCCCGTCAACGATAACCCGCCACCTCCTCCATCTCCAACACCACCAGCTGCCCAAATATCACCCGCCGCCAGCCCCAAAATCAACAATCTCAAACCCTAAATCGGAATGAGAGAGATATTAGAGAAAGAGAGTACCAAAATCGAAATCCCTAAATCGAAATCAACCAACCACAACCCTCACCCTAAATCGAAATCGACAACAGCCACCACTCCCAACCCAATCCCAGAAACCAAACCCCTCACCAATCGCCCATACCCATCACTGAACCTAGAAACCAAACCACCGAACACATATCCCAAAACCCAAACCCAGAGAAAGAGATGAATAGAGCGGCGAGGGGAGAGAATGAGAAGAATAGAGAGACGAAAGAGAATTAGGTAGAGAGAAAGAGAAGAATAGAGCAGTGGAAGATGAGGAGATAGAAGAGAATCAGGGAGAGAGAGACGTCGAAGAGAGAGAAGCCAGAAGATAATTAGGAGAGAAAATTTTGGGATTAAATTGAATTTTTTTATTTTTAATATTATTTTTAATAATTAGTAATTATATATAAGGGTAAAACGGTCATTTAACATGAGAATTAACTTCTCTATCAGAAAAACTAACAGTAGGGGAGAATTCTACGAATACATTTAGATTCAGAGGGGAAAATGAACATTCGTAAAAATACAGGGGGTCAATTTACTAATAGGTTATAATAAAGGGGAAAAATGATACTTTCTCTTTTATCAGCAAACTATTAAATTTAATTCAAAAACGTCCAAATATGTCATAAGCAAAATCAATCACTAGGAGATTCAATCTCCACCGTGATATCCTTCCTGAAAAAAAGATCAAACCAATCAGTCAATTTCACCTGGTCCCACCGAACCGAAAACGTAGTAATTGAAATCCACATTCCTCTCGGTCACACCACTACAATTTTGCAGTACAGAACACAGTACAAATTCTTTTTTCTTTTCTTTTAGTATTATAAAAAAGTTAAAATTGAACTGCCGACATGTCGAGATCAAATAACATAAGTGTGATCCGAATATCTATTTATATACGGAAGATAACTATTTATGTAATTTAAAAAGAAAACTTCTCACGTACGTTTATAAAAGACGAGATTATAACTCCTTACTATTTTTATGAAAGAGAGGTGCAGCAGTAACTTTGCTATTGGGTGATATGCAACATGGTATAAATTCATTCACAAAAAGAGAGAAGAAATTCCTCAAAGGAAGGGCATTTTCGTAAATAATAGTTAGGGTAGTTTAGGTATTTGAAGAGGAAAGCAAAAACCTCCCATTCGCTGACACAACCTGAAGAACAGGTGAGTCCGCCACGTCTTGATCCAATCTCTTATCTCCACGTCACCGTCGTAATCAGAAGGCCCAGACTCCCTCACCGCTCCCTAAATCCAGCGGCTAGTGTGTCGTATTCTAGAGTCTTCGATTACAAAAAATTCACAAGAGAAATAGAGAAATAGAGAAATAGGGAATTGAGTTTTTGGTGTAACCAGGGTTACTTCTTAACCCGACTTCACGCGCTAAGTTAAAGTTCTTCTTGCGACTTGCGAGAGAGATAAAGATAGAGAGAGAGAGAGAGAGAGAGGGGGAGACTGAGAAACAGAGAACGAAGAAGGTTTTTATGTACACGAGTAGCTAGCGACAAGAAATCACTGAGTCGAATCGTAACGATTCCTTGCTGCTTATTATGAACCTTCTCTGATTCGTTTTCTTAGTGTGAGTCGGCTCGGTTTTGGAACGGCGGGGCACGTGTTTTGGTGGAGCTGGAGATTATCTGGTCCGTTCAGATCTCGTGAACTGGTGAGTTTGGTTGATGTTCAATGTCGATTTTAAGTTGGATTCGATTAAGATTGTTGGAATTTAGAGTGTTTTAGGTTCAGTGTAGAGATTTATTGTGAAATTAATTTAGTGATGATTATTCAGCTTTTTTTTTTTTTTTTTTTTACTTTGATTGTAGTTAAAAGCTTAGGTGGAAGTTTTTTGAATTAGTTGTTAATAATGCATTAATGCTGAAAAATGTTCATTAGATGGGTTTTGTGTCTCTTATGTTCTTTGAATATCGATGAAGGCATTAATATTCTCTGCTTTCAGTTAGTCTTTCACGTTTAATTATTATTCACACGGCTATGAGTTTTTCTCATTTTTGTTCCTTTTTGAGTTAAACTTTATTAGGAAAGGAATCAATGGACTTATCATTTATTAATTTTAGCTCACCAATAAGTAACTGCTGTTTTGTTCTATAACCCATTTGGATCGTCTTGTTATTTATATTTCAACATATTAGTTTTAATAGGTTATGTATTAGTTATTCAGTGGTTGTGTCTATTTTTTGATTCAATTGTTTCTCTATTTCAGATTCTGTTCACTCCTGATTGCTTCGAGAATGGTTTGGTTAATGTAGCATCTGCTTTTTTTCAAATCCTGTGGAATTCTTTTGCCTTTTTGAGGTGCGGGTTGATATTCGATTTTCAATTGATGATTGTTTGGGGTTCATTCTTTTCGCTGAATAAATACCTACCCGGTTCGGATTCAGAGCTTGGCGTCATCTTGGGAGGGAAGAATCTCTCTTCCGCTGCCACTGCCACTGCCTTTGTTCTTCTTTCCATTTCATGTCTCGTAAATTAGACAGTCCAGTTCAAACCCAAATGGCAGTGGCAATCTTTAAAACCCCGCTTAGCGGGGAATACCATGGCAACCAGAGAATGGAAGGGAGACAACCTGCTGGCCGAAGAAGGGTCTTTGTTCAAACGGAGAGTGGTTGTGTCTTGGGGATGGAGTTAGATCGCAGTGACAATGCTCACACTGTCAAAAGAAGGTTGCAGCTCGCTCTGAATGTGTCTACTGAGGAGAGCTCACTTACTTTTGGGGATATGGTGTTAAATAATGATCTTAGTGCGGTTAGAAATGATTCCCCACTTCTTTTGACGCGGAACTGTCTGCATAGGAGTTCGTCCACTCCTTGCCTGTCACCTAGGGGGAATGATCTCCAGCAAAGAGATAAGAGTGGTCCTATTGAGATATTGGGGCAGTCTGATTGCTTTGCTAGTACCAGGAAATTGGTGAAGGACATTGTCAAGGCAATTAAGATGGGTATCGATCCAGTCCTTGTTCATGGTGGGCTTGGAGGAGCATACTATTTTAGGAACAGCAGAGGTGAGAATGTTGCAATTGTGAAACCCACAGATGAAGAACCTTTCGCACCAAACAACCCAAAGGGCTTTGTTGGTAAAGCTCTTGGGCAACCAGGGTTGAAGCGTTCTGTGCGGGTTGGGGAAACGGGGATCAGAGAGGTTGCTGCTTATCTTCTCGACTATGATCACTTTGCCAATGTGCCCCCCACTGCCTTGGTGAAGATCACTCACTCAATCTTCAATGTCAATGATGGGGTGAATGGGAACAAGTCTCAGAAGAAGAACCTGGTGAGCAAGATTGCTTCTTTCCAGCAGTTCATAAAGCATAACTTTGATGCAAGTGACCATGGGACTTCAAGCTTCCCTGTTTCTGCCGTGCATCGTATAGGGATATTAGATGTTAGGATTCTTAACACAGATAGACATGCGGGAAACCTTTTGGTAAGGAAGCTTGATGGTGTTGGGAACTTTGGTCAAGTGGAGCTCATTCCTATTGATCATGGCCTATGCCTACCAGAAACTTTGGAGGATCCGTACTTTGAGTGGATTCATTGGCCCCAAGCTTCAATTCCATTTTCAGATGATGAACTGGAGTACATTAGGGAACTCGATCCAATTCGTGACTGTGAGATGCTTCGAAGGGAGCTCCCCATGATTCGAGAGGCTTGTCTCCGTGTCTTGGTTCTCTGCACAATTTTCCTCAAGGAAGCTGCTGCTTCTGGTCTCTGTATTGCTGAAATTGGTGAGATGATGAGTAGGGAATTTCGTGCTGGTGAGGAGGAACCCAGTGAACTTGAGGTTATATGTATTGAAGCGAGGAGGTTGGTAGAAGAGAGGGAGGTGTTTTCACCCAAAGCTGATCTTGTAGATGATTTGTTTCAATTTGATATAGACTGTGAGGATGCAGAATCGTATTTTGCACCAAAGATGGCAGCAGATGATTATGCATTCAAATCCCCGTTTCATTTGGGAATTGGGTTTGGAAATGGTCGTTATCCACTTTCAAAGCTGGAGGAAAGCATTGATGAGTTAGAGGAAAGTGAAGGAGAAGAAGAGCAAGAAGGACCTGCAATTCCACCAGCTCCCGAGAGAATCCCATCCCTTTCAAAGCTTTCAATGTCACTGAAGAACATTAGTTTGGGTGACAAGAATCTGAAAAGTCAGAAATTCCCAGGTACAAAGCCAGATGGCTGTCTTTCTAATACGTCTTCTGGGCATAGGAGTGCAAACGAGCAGCTTCCTGCAAGCGTGAGTTTTGTGGAGCTGTCTGACTTGAGTGAGGAGGAATGGACACTGTTTTTGGAGAAGTTCCAGGACCTACTTTACCCAGCATTTGCGAAACGGAAGTCAGTGACCGTAGGTCAGAGGCAGAGACAGAGGCTTGGCACTTCGTGCCAGTTTTGAGGTTCTTCGAGATACTCGCAGCAGCGGGTATCGGAGAGAGTGAGAGTACTTACTACTTAGTATGAAGAATAAAACGTGTAGGTTTGTGGGAGTCGAAAGGATTGTTAGGATAGGTTTGGTGAATGGGTTTTCTCCCCTGAAGGTGTTTGTAGTTGGCAGTAACAGTAGGAGTTAACTGCTGTAAATATTCTTGGCAGCAGGCCATCAGCTAAGCAAGTACAGAGCTGAGTAGAATTGTTTGTATTTTTTGTTTTTGATTTTTTTTTCTTTGGTTAACTTGATATGAGCACGAGCTTGTTTGATAAATAATATGTAGATTGTCATCCACAATAACAATGATATGTAAATATTGATCCTTTGTGTGTGTGTTTTTTTTTTCTTTATTTGCTACTGAGTTGTTGATTGATGATACTTATTAGTAAGACTGTTTATGTCAGCAACAAACTAGAGCATTTTTGCTTTGAGTTGTATGTATTCATCTTTTAGTTGATGTGTTGTGCCACCTATTTCTTTTGATTTTGATTTTGATTACTTTGTGTTGAAGATATGAGATGGGCAAGTCTGTCCAAATCAATGTGCTTGCTCTGATGCAATTTTTAACTACCGATGTCTGCTGAAGAATCAGAGCCCACGGGAAATAAAATTTGCAAAAGATGGATTTCTTTCTTGTAAAGTGTAAACTAGTTGAATGCAATAAAAAGAGTATCGTTTGCTTTCGGCTCTTATGGCGTATTTGTAATGTTTGAAAAATGAAAACATCTGGTTGCCACTTGCCATCCATAGATTTATTTGGTTAACTAAACTAAATTGTTATTTATATTTTATGCTGCCGCCGTCTCACGTCTCAATTATTTTACAACCTTTATTGAAGTTGAAAAAGACACAAGTCTTTTTTTATGTCAAGAGTTGTTCAAATTCACTGTTCGGAGGAAGAAAAGAATAACAAAGAAATATAAGTCTCCTTTGCTGACATAGAAAACAAGAAAAGATATTAGGAAACTACAAATGAACATCACATATGTTAGGGTCCCATTAACTGTTGGATCTGGTCAGCCTCTCTATAGTTTCTGCATAACATCATGGTTTTTGCTGTATTAAGAAACTGCATTGGCATTTGGAGTCTTCTTCTTCTCCTTGTTCCCTATTCAAAGTAAAATTTCAAAGGGGGTAAATTTATTATTTTATTATGACTAAAGCCATATTTGGGAGAAGGAAGAGAAAGTAAGAGGGATGTATGAATTAAGAAGGATAAAGAGGATAACATCTATCATTTATATTGTTCGATATTGAAAAGAAAGTTGAATGGATAGATTGATATATAATTATAAATTTACTATATTACCCTTTTATAAATTGGAGAGTGATAAAAATATAAAGGTAACGTTATCATTTCCCACCTATAAGATCCTACCTCTTCACATCCGTTCAATGATGGAATGATTGATTTTAATGGGCCCAAAGGAGTTAAGATCCCTCTTCTCCTCTCCTCTCCTCTCTCTCCAACCAAACAATAGATCAGAGTTCTCCTTCCCATCCCTCCCTCCAACCCCCTCCCTCCCTATTACTAAACATAGCCTAAGATTAGAGGTTCAGAGCAGCTGCTTACTATTGTAATACTGTCTGGACATTTCATTGGAGATAGGCCATCCATGGAGTTTGTCATCTGTCAATGTCAAGTCACATTCACGTGTATTATCCAAAGTTATCTTGAAAGATGAGGATAAACACTCATGTTTGGTGCAAGTCTTCATCTACAAGTCATTATTATTTTTGATTAGCAATATAACATATAAATATAATGTTTTAAGAAATTAACCACACTGTCATCAGTACGTGGCACTTGAATCTCTCTGCTTTGTGCAAGCACTTTAAACTTTTTGTAGCCACTTGTCTTGAAAGTGGGGCTCAAGTGGGATTGCAGTTGAAGATAAAATGATGGAACAAAGCAAAAAGTTGAGGTACTGGGGTTTGTCTCATTGTCTTCTTGGAGGCTTGAAGCAAAACAAAACAATTATGACATTTTTGATCTTCAAAGGCTTATAAAGACATCTGACCCATGTGGAAAATTAAGCTTTGTTTGCTCACCAGTCGCTCTTTAATTTCATATCAAGGAACTCCACTGTTTTGCGTTTGTGAGATTGAGTATATGGAGAGGAAATTAAAGGCTGCAACTGCGAGCATGTGCATGGGAAGCATATTTATTAAAATATAACGAGAACAGCAAAGGAGTTTAAGAACAAGCATAGACAGGCTTTTAAATCATTTAAACATGTTATAGTATCGTTTTTAATGTTTTTATAATTCACATCAAGATGTTGTTTATGGATCAAAAACACTTTGTTCTGTCATCTGAAGACTAATCTTTATCTTATATATGAGTTATGAGATACAATTTTCAGTTTTGAAAAATCGTTTACATTAAACCCCTATAAAAAGAAAGGAAACATTTCGTATTTGTTTTTAGGTTTTGAAAATATTGTATATTTTGTTCATGTTGAGAATTATCAAGCTATATATGTATAATTCATCTATCAATAACTCATAATAAACATCCCCAAATAGGACTCCTACAATAAAAATGAATATTCATGGACAAAGCACGGTTAGAGACATTGAATATTGATGGGAACAATTTGAAGCCCGCAGCTTAATTAAGGAAAGAGTTGCATTTTAACGGTTTCAAGAGATCCCTTAATGACTCTTAATTATGCTAAGGTTTCATACCCTATCTAGTTCATCATCATCATCATCTTTTTTCTGTTGTTTCCTTGAAGGATTTATGGTCATTAATGGTGCTTTTACTATACATTGATCACCAAACACACTTTTATTCCGTTAATTCAACGTCATAAGCTTGGAGATGAAGTCACAGTGAGCTTGAAAGATATTCAATGGTGTCTGATTTTTTGGCACTGGTTCTCTACTCAAAAAAATCTGGAAATTTTATACAATGGGTGTGCCTTTTCTATACTTTTTAAATTTGGGAAGAGCCACACTCCTCCCAAAGCCTCCGCTTTTTTTTTTTTGAACACTACTGGGTTCCGCTTATTATTTGGGGTTTTGTTTTTAATTTAATTTTTTCTAGTTAAAACTTAAAAATCGGAAAAAGTAAAATAGTTATAAGAAATTATTGTATTTTTGAATTAAAATATTATTAATTAATTTTAAGAGTAATGATGTTATTATTAATTAATTGTGGAAAATTTTTGGAACAACTAACATTACTCATTATGAAAATACTTATTGTTTTAGAGGGGTATAAATATCGTTCTTCTTCGTATTTCATTCAAAGAGCAAGAAGCTATATAGCCAAGTGCCACCCTTCTTCTGTTTTCAAATAGAGGTTAGTTTAGTCTTGATGAAAAGCTAAAGAAAGAGTCCACTTTTGCACCTATTTTTATGTAAACGCAAGCCCAAGGGCCAAGGCCATGCAAGGCCATGCTTTATATAGTTGTTTTTCTTGTTTACAAATTATCTAATCATCAATTATCCCTAATTCAGTCACACTTGCACAATTGAGGTTATTGGGTTGGAGTTTTATCCTATAGATATTTTTGAAGAAGGCTCGCTGCTCTTAAACTTAATCAAGTTACATTATTGAAATTCTGTCAAAATCATCATCAGTTTATTAAGATTCAAGGCCAAGTTTAGATTTAATTATAAATTATTGTTCTCACAAGTGATTCCTCTGTTTTGTTTAGTTTCAACTTTCAAGGTTCTAATTCATATTTTACATGGTGATTATATACTTGTATATAGCATTGTAGATGACAACAAAGATGATTAATATCAATATAAGTAGAAGAACCTATCAATATCAATATATCATCCATTTGTCTGTTCTTGATAGATGATTCTCTACTCTCTAAAATTGACAATATTTTCTGTTAATAATGTAGCTTCTTGGAGGCAACTGGTTTATAGAATATATATATATATATATATATATATATATATATATATATATAGCCCCACAAAAGGTTCCTTTTGGTCTCTAGCAAGTACCAACAACATAAATTAATCAGATGCCATGAAACTGGACTGAAACCTTATTGTGGTTAATCTTGCATTCTCTCTCTCTCTCTCTCTCTCTGTCTCTTGTCAGTATAGATTCTCATGGATAAGCTTATGCAAAATTTTATATATGTTTTCATGAACAACTATACATAAGAGAAGAATCATTTGAGAGGTATACAAATATAGATAATATTCCCAAAAAGGAAGGCCCAACTACTAAAAAAAAATGTCTTTTAGTATTATTGTTCTGATAATTATCTCATCATTTAATACAATAAAACAAAAGAAGGTAGGTACTAGGTAGTGTACAAATAACAATGATTGCAAGTTCAGGACCATATAACTCACAGAGGCATTTTAGTTTGTTTATTCATTGATGACAACAAAGATCTTCAGTCACCTAATGCAATTGTTGCATAAATTATAATAATAATATAATTAATTACAACAATGGACAAATTAATGCAACAACTGATGCTTTGCCCAGAAAAATAAAATTAAAAAAAAAATCCACAAGCCAAGTTTCTTCCTATCTGATCACTCACTCTCAGTCCAATGCAAGACATATATAGAAAACCATTTACTTACAAAGAGTTAGAGAGCACATATACATAATATTCATTTTTCATATGTGCCTCCAAGGTCTCTCTGCAAGGCTTACACATTCACTGTACCTAAAACAATCGACAAGATGATCGATTGTCAAGCCTGCTGCTTGCATGAATGAATTCACAATCACAGGCCCTACAAACCGGAACCCGCGTCTCAATAACTCCTTGCTAATGATCTCTGCTTTTGGGGTTCTCAGAGGAACATTTCTAGGGTATCTGAATTTGTTGATCATTGGCTTGTAATTCACTTGTCCCCACATGTAACTACTGAATGATCCATATTCATCTACAATCTGCATTTTGAATTGATTAAATGAGCAAGAACTAACAACTCTATGATCTATATGTCAAATTATAAACTAACTTCAAAAAACTTGCCTTCATTATGCATTTGGCATTGTCTAATATGCACCTCACTCTGCTCTCTGCTAACATGATTGCTTTGTCGGATGATATCTCGAAGATCTCTTTCTCCCCCATTTTGGCAACAACCTTCGGATCAAATCCCGCGAATGCTTCTCTATATATGTCATTAACCAAAATGTAGGATTTAATACAGTATCTTAGTGATCAAAGTTTCAAAAGAAAATTCTTTCAAGACGATCAACAAATCAAAGTACCTGAATAATTCCCTTCTTTTCACAATTTCTGTCCAATTGTAATCCATCAACATACCAGACATCGCGAGCAGCTCGAACAATTGACTGTCATCATATACTGGAACTCCCCAGCATTCATCATGAAATGCAACATAGACTTTATCTGAACATATATCAAAATTTTGCATGGCTATCAACACTTTTATGTAATAATTATTAATTAATAAAGAGGTTATAGAGATTTTATAACTGAAATTGAAAATAATGTTCATATTTATCAATGTTTAAAATGATCAAACTGTTTCAACAAATCTCAACCACTATCTTTTTAGAGTAATCGAAGCTTGAAAGATTTTTCTTTATTATAAAATAGATGACCTCTAATTTCCACTTTTTTGTTGAGCAGATAAGCATTGCATAGATGATGAAATATATGACAATTAACATGAAAATAGTAATTGATTGCCATGGAAAATCTCAACATTTCAATAGTGTAACATACGTTTTAAAGTGCTTTTATAGAAAGCATTTTCACTAAAAACATCAAAAATATCAAGACTAGAGAGCATACCACTGTTCTTTGTAATCCAGTTGCACCTCCTGAATTCCCCATCACCATTATCAAGACTTTGATGTGGCTGGTGTTGAACATTTTTTGCGGCCACAGAAACTTCTCTTCTTTCAGGATGCTGTGAAATCAAGCGCAGAGCTAAAGAAATCTTCTGCTCCAATGGAGTACTAGAATCTGCAGTAAGAGAAGAGTCATTGGAGTTTTGAGACAAGGACAAGGACAAGGATGAGAAAGATAGTGATGAATTGCTTCTCTGAAGGCCAATTGGATACACTTTTTTGAGGTGTTTAGACAAAATGCTTTGTGCTGGTTTCTCTTTTTCTCTAAAAGGACTACTTCTGTTCTTCTCCAGAATATTTTTTCTTACATTTGCTTTAGACATGTTTGGAGAAGATCACACAAGTACTTTTTTTTTTTTTTTTTTTAATTAGGCCTTAAATTGGGTACATGTAATGGTGGTGGGTTGAGAGATCGATCATCAATCAAAAAGTTGGGGTTTTAAAGTGTAGACTGTAGAGGGATCTTATCTTAACACACACCTAAGTTGGTGAAATGTGAATTTCATTAATTGCCATGTACTCCTTCGTTTTTAAGCAAAATCCATTAATAGATGATTCTATGTTTGGGTTTGAAAGTTTGACTAATTGGAATTAATATAAATAATATTTTCAGGACCCACCCAATTTTTTATATTTTTTTTATACCGTTGTTAATCCTTTTCATTAACGGAACCGTACCGAAAAAAAAAAATAAAAAAAATAAAGTCCAACCTAACTAGAGAATTATTTATAATATCAAATATTCAAAGGAGGCTTATATTTGTTAGCTTGTTTTTGGTCCTAACTTAAAAATTTTACTACTAGAATTTTGATGAAATAGCTCCGGTTTATATGCAGAGATCTTGGTCTTCTTGCTGGTTGCAGAAATGGACCGGGACCACTGTTACAGGTTAAATAATTCATGCCAGTTGCATTAAGGGCATTGACTCCTAATTTTTTTTCATGTATGTCAGCCACAAAACCAATAATTGCTTGTCATATACTGATCAGACAAATACCAAATATCTCCAAAAAAGAAAAGAAAAAAAGACCAAGTTTATAAAATATGACAGTAACACGAATGCTATTTAGGCCTATTTCCACTATGTGATAGTATTTCGAGTAAATTGATAATAAGAAGCCTTGCAACCAAAGATTGCAATTAAATAGGTGATTTAACTCAGAAACTTCTGAGAAACTTATCTGGGAAGAGCACAATATGTTATATTTATTTTATAATATGAATACTTGTATGATACCAATTTCATAAACATTTATTAGTCGAAAGTTACGATGTCACATTACACAAAAATTGAGCAGCAATTAAAGTAAAAGCTTGGTATTTTTATTGATTGAGGTTGCAATTTATTTAGCTGGAGAGGGAAGTCGAGTAGTCGAAATTAAAGAGAAAAAAGTGTGATATAATGAGAAACTTTTAGTTGTAGGGTTAGTCTCAACGGGGTGGAAATAATCTTAACTTGTACTCCTATATTATTTATGCTGTGAGAACTACGAGGATTGAGTTCTGTTGAGGCATACATGTTGTCTGCATAGACAGAGAAATTTCATCCATAATCATTCTACTTGGTCTTTTTTTATGATGATCTTTCAATTTAATTTGTAATTAATTTTGGTTGGGGTTGGTTTGCTGCCTATATCAATGTTCCTCAAAAGGCAATGCAATTAGGCCATCCCACCTTAAATTTAAGTTCTCTGTCCAAAACCTTTCTATATCAGATTTTTTTTTTTTTTTTTTAGCAAATTACACAAGAACTCCATCCTTGACCGAGTTCCTAGGTTCTTACAAAAAAGTTATACCTGATCCATACTTAAGTTTTTGAAGTCTGGGTGTCTATCCTAGGGATGGCAATAAGTCGGGTTCGGATAGATTCTAGTAAATCCAAACCCACATCTGCACAAATTATTGTCACCCTCGTGGATTCCATCCAGAAGAAATCTGAGTGGGTTTTTGAGTATCCAATACCCAAATTTTACCCCCTGTTTTTTAAATTAACTTATTTTTTCTTTCTATTTTTTTTTTACCTTTTTTTGGTTTTTAGTTGATATTAAATATGCATTCAATATATTATGATTATTCTAAGAAAAATATTTCAATTGTAATATTAAATTAAGGGTGTTTTTTTTAAAAGGAATTAATAGTAAATTTTAAAAACATATCAACATAATATATTAACGATAACTTAAAAAAAAATAGTTTTAAATGGAATATTAAAGATAATAGATTAAAAACATAAATTATTGCATTCAATTTAATGTATTAGTTTACTAAATATATGAAATTAACTCTTAATTTCTTTTTATTAATGATAATTAATACATATTTTTAAAAACAATACAAAAATAACTTTGTCCAAGTTAGTTTTTTTTTTTGAAATATTACAACGTGGAGTGCTAGAAGCACTCCCTCAACTAACTCTCTCAACTCACTCTCTCTCTCTCTCTATAATATGACATGTGGACACCATTAATTTCTCTATATCAAATTTGAACCATTACAAATGACCTGGTTTTTCTATTTATTTATAAGTCAAAACAACAACTAATTTTCTAAATTACTCATTGTTTCTTTTACCAAGTTGCCATTTAATATATCGAGTCCCAATATATCCATCCTTGGCCTAGTTCCTAGGTTCTTACAAAAATTTGTACTCTATCCATACATGGGTTTTTGAAGTCCGGGTATTCATCATAGGGATGGACAATGGGTTAGGTTCAAGCAAATTCTAGTGAATCCAAACCCGCACCCACGAAAATTATTGTCACTCATGCGGATTCCATTCCGGAAGAAATCCATGTGGGTTTTTGAGTATCCAAAACCCCGAATTTTATCCGTTTTTTTAAATTAACTTTTTTTCTTTCTATTTTCTTTTTTAATTGTCTTTAGTAGATATTATATGCATTCAATATACTGTATTATGATTATTCTAAGAAAATATTTCAACTGTAATTATTAATTGTAATATCATATTAATTGTGTTTTTAAAAAGAATTAATCGTAAATTTTAAAAACATATCAACATAATATATTAATGATGACGAAATGAGATTTGTCCGGTGGTAAAACTCCTCACAAATGCACCACTATTTTACTAAATATATGAAATTAACTCTTAATTTCCTTTTATTAATGGTGATAAATACATATTTTTAAAAACAATACAAAAATAACTTTGTCCAAGTTAGTTTTTTTTTTACTATTACAATAATTCAGAATTTAGGGGAAATGGACATACTTGAACCCACAACCTTATGATGTAATGTAGGTGTGAGAGGTTAACCATTTGGCCAACCTCATCTTGTCTTATCTAAGGGGAGTGTATTGGTTCAAGATTTTATTAGACAATTTGAGGAAGTAAAAGTCTGGTGGTATTTGATTGAAACTTTTTAACAAGTTAGATAAGTCTAGTGGTATTCGATCAAGACTTCTAAGATTTTTTTAAAAAGTTCATATTGTCTTTTAATATTGGATCTAGACTTTTAAATTTTTTTAAAAAAGTCCATATTGTCTTGTAGTATTTGATCTAGACTTTCAAGGGGCAACAAATTGTCTGGTGGTATTGGATTGAGATCAAGATTTTTAGGATTTCATGACAAAATGGATTTTTCAGACTTTTTAGTGATTTGTATAAATAGCTTGAACCCAAAATTGTCTTGCCCTCTCCCTCAATATTTTCCAGACTTTTCTCTCTCACTCAAAATCATCTTCAGCTTCTCTCTTGCTTCACTCTTTTTGGTTTCTGGGTTGCTGTCAAAACAATTCTAAAGACACTTCTTTTTGTTCCAAAATTATCTTTTTTATCTTTTAGCAATCCTATTCTAAAGACACTCCATTTTTAAAAATAAAATTTCCAAAGACACTCCATTTTATTTTAATATTATCAATTATTATTTTTGAATTTTCATTTTCATTTTAACATATAACAAAAAAAAATAGTTCAAAAAGATATATGCATTATTTAATTTATTTAAGTACATACGACAAAAGTGATAGACTCTTGATGATCAGTTGAAAAGTGTGTTGAGCAGAGCATTCATATACATATATATATATATATATATATATAATAATGATATGGAGAAGATACCAAGTCGACAACATCACGAGCAGCAAGTGCTAATATATCAGCGCAGGAGACGACAACAGGGCACAAGGCTTCTAGTTGTGTTTTAGCATCATCGACACTTCTAAAACTTGGAGAGAAAATTGAATACTACAATCGAATCTTGAAAGTCCGTATTTTTAAAAGTCTAAAAAATCTTAAAATAAAGTCTAGATAATCCTAATAGTCTATAAATAAAGTCTAAAGACTCTTTTAGAATCCTAAAAGTCTAATCTATACAATCCAAATAATCATAAAAATATAATCCTAACAATCTTAATAATCATAATAGTCTTGCAAATCCATAAAATCCTTACATCCTAAAATTGTCTATTAAAATCTCAATCCAATACACCCCCCTAAGTTAATTTAAAAGAGTAAAAAAAATTACATGTATCTCCATCAAAGTCTTAGCCAACCGTTATATTTTTAATTACTTGATGTTAGGTTGTCCAAATTATTTACCTAAAATCATAGCCAATTGATGTGGCATATGAATTGTAACCATTATATAAATCATGAAATAATGTGTTAGTTATAACTCATTTACCATATCATTTGAACATGATTTTGAGTATATAATCTGCACAATCTTGCACTACTCTTTATATTTTTGTTTCTTTTTTCAATCTCTCCTCATTTTATTTTATCACAATCACATGCCACAATTAAATCCTTTTTAACTCCACTAATATTTGTATTATATGATGAAATTGTGATGGAAGAAAACAACGATGACAAGAAACATGATAATTTGCAAATATTTTAGTTCAATTACCGTTGTTTCTAGTAGAGATTCAAGAATATTGTGTTCTAATATTTTTGGAAGAATGGAAAAGAAAGGTTTGTATATTATTTATTTTTTTCTTTTTTAAAATAAACATATTCTATCTATTTCAAAATAAAAAATAGTAAAATCGGGTAACTAGGTATACTCATATCCGTTTTGGAACCCAATCGTGTAAAGATAACTCGTGTATTACCCGAAAAATCTGGACCGGGTAAAGTTGGATACTCAGCCCAGTTGAATATGGTTTCCATCCCTAGAGGGAAAACCCTAAAAGATCAAAAGATGGAAAAGACCTAAAAACACTCATTAAATCTCTCATTTCCAATATGAAGAGGGTTAGTTGTATAAGCCTGTTTTTTTTGTTGGGAAATTTATGCGTTTTTGTTTTAAAAAATCTGTATATCTAAATATGTAATTAACGAGTCTAGGGTTTGTTTATGTAATAAAAACAAAAGGATAATATAGTTATAGACTTATAGTATTGCAAAACATCAGGTAATGTTATTGAAATTAACACTGTAATGTAATTAATTATGACAATTTTTACACAACTCTAAAACCTCTGGCTCTTGCGGACTTTTCAAAATTGCCGGGAAACTAACGGCTAAAACCCTAATCTTTTCTCCCTTTCAATCACGCGCTCTCTTAAAACCCTATTTCCCTCTCTCAAAATAAGAAAAAAAAAAAATTTCCATAAACCCTAAATGCCCCAATTTTGATGCTCAACAAATGGAATTCTCTCTATCTCAGGATCAATCGACAAATCCTCTTCCCTGCCTCTTCCTTAATATTCTCTAATTCCACCGTCTCCGCTGCGAAGCTCGACTGCCACGAACCCACAATCATCCCCACTTCCATTTCCCCTATTGATCCAAACCCTAGCGACCCAGTTCGCCACATTGTAGCAAATTTAAAAAATTTAGGTTTTAGGAGATTTATTGGTGAGAATTACATAAGAAATTTTGATGATTTAAGGCTGAATGAGTCTCAGGTCGATCGGATTATTGATTGTCTGAGGACCGAGAGCCCGGACGTTGCGGTGCAGTTTTTTCACTGGCTGAGGAGTGAGTACGGGTTTAAACATTCAAGGTATTCGAGCTTTGTTGTTTCGTATGTTTTGGCTAGTAAGAAGAGGTTCAAGGAGCTAAGGTTCGTCTTAGAGCATATGCTGCAAGAGGAAGGTACTTCCTTGTCGATGATTTTGTTTGTGTAAATGATGTGTAATCTTTTTGTATTCTGTTGTTTTGTTTCTATTTAAGGAAAAGTTTCTCTGAACAAACTAGTGCAGTTTTTGTATTTGGCTCAGCTGATCAGGATTTTTGTTGTATTGAATGTCAATTAATGAAATTGTTTATTGGCAATCAAACTAGCTATAAACATCATTAGCGGTTGCCAGCTTTTGAATTCGTCCAGTCCAACCACTTCTTTCTGAAATTTTGTTGGATTTAACTAAATTTTATGTGATTCTTCATGATCGTTGATTACGAATAATTTTAGCAACAAGAAAAGAACAATAATTTTTTGCTACTATATTTTGCATCCTTTTTCTTTTTCTCTTAAAAGAAAAGCTGAAATAATGCTCATTTTAATTGTTTATGGGTTTTGTGTGATTTCTGCTAGGCTCTGATTCAGCTCCTTCCCTTTGTGAGTTGCTTTTGAATAGCTTCTGGGACTGGGGGTCAAACAGTGAAGTATGGGATATGCTGGCTTTTGTTTATTCAAGGTCTGAGATGGTTCATGATGCCCTTTTTGTTCTTGCGAAGATGAAAGACTTGAACTTGAAAGTTTCGATACAAACATATAATAGTTTGTTGTACAATTTGAGGTACACTGATATCGTGTGGGATTTATATCATGAAATTAAAGTTAATGCAACTCCTCAGAGTGTGTATACTACTTCCATACTTATAGATGGTCTATGTCAGCAGTCTAGAGTACAAGATGCAGTTTTGTTCCTGCAGGAGACTGCAGGGGAGGAATTTGGGCCTTCTGTTGTTTCGTTCAATACCATCATGTCTAGGTGTTGTAAATTGGGATTTGCTGAAGCTGCAAAGGCTTTGGTTTGTATGATGCTAAAGTATGGCCTACATCCTGATGCATATAGTTATAATATTCTTATTCATGGTTTATGTGTAGCCGGTTCTATGGAAGAAGCGTTAGAATTCACAAATGACATGCAGAAGCACGGGGTGAAACCTGATACATTAACTTACCACATTCTTGCTAAAGGGTTTCATTTGCTTGGTCAGATGACTGGAGCTTGGGAGATCATTCAAAATATGTTAGTTAAAGGTTTGAATCCAGATCTTGTTACCTATACAGCTCTGATATGTGGGCATTGCCAGATAGGCAATATTGAAGAAGGATTAAGGTTGCGGGAAGAGATGCTTTCACAGGGTATTCAGTTGAATGCCATCTCATACAGTGTACTGCTTAGCTGCTTATGTAAAAGCGGACAGGTTGATGAAGCATTGAGACTTTTTTATGAAATGGAAACTGCTGGCTTGAATGCAGATCTTGTCACATACTCTATCCTCATTCATGGCCTCTGCAAGCAAGAAAAAGTCCAGAAGGCTATCCAACTGTATGACGAAATGTGCTTAAAGAAAATCTATCCAAATTCCTTTACACACGGTGCTATACTTCTGGGCCTGTGTGAGAATGAAATGATGTCAGAGGCAAGAATGTACTTTGATACTCTGACAATGGGTGACTTGACACAAGATATTATTTTGTACAATATTATGATTGATGGGTATGTAAAATTTGGTAATATTGGGGAGGCTTTACAGTTATACAACCAACTAATTGAGAAAAGGATCACTCCTAGTATAGTCACGTTTAATTCTCTTATTTATGGGCTCTGCAAAAATGGAAAGGTAGCTGAAGCTAGAAGGTGGTTATTGGAAAACATTATGTTTCATGGACTGGAACCAAGCACTGTAACATATACTATTCTTATGGATGCATACTGTGAAGAAGGAAACATGCACTATTTGTTTGAGTTGTTGGAAGAGATGAGAGCAAAAGCTATAGGACCATCTCATATCACTTACACTGTAGTTATCAAAGGACTCTGTAAACAGTGGAAGCTGCAAGAAGCTATCCGATTACTTGAGGATATGTATGCTGAAGGTCTAACCCCTGATCAAATTACTTATAATACCATCATCCAGTGTTTTTGCAAAGCAAAAGACATAAAAACAGCTTTTCAGTTACATGAAGAGATGCTGCTGCACAAACTTGAGCCTACTCCTGTTACATATAATATTCTCATCAATGGGCTTTGTTTATATGGTGAACTAAATGATGCAGATAATCTACTATTTTCTCTTCAGAAAAGCGATATCAGTTTGGCAAAAGTTGCTTATACCACAATAATCAAAGCACATTGTGTCAAGGGCGATGTCGATAAGGCTGTGGTGTACTTCTGTCATATGGTTGAGAAGGGGTTTGAAATTTCTATTAGAGATTATAGTTCTGTGATCAATAGATTGTGCAAAAGGTGTTTAATTAGTGAAGCAAAATCCTTTTTCCGTATGATGTTGTCGGATGGCTATCGTCCTGATCAACAAATTTGTGAAGTGATCTGTAATGCTTTTCATCAAGGTGGTGATATAAGTTCTATATTTGAATTGGCTGCTGGGATGATCAAATCTTGCCTAGTTCCTGATAAATTTTTGAGAAAGTGATGATTCTTGTGCATATCATCTTCGGGAAGAGCTGTCTGTTGGTTGATATAGATTTTTACTGCATCAGGTATTATATTTCATCACTTCACATGTTTCTGGATATCATTTCTGAACTGCAGAATTAAATTAAACTGGTGCTCATAAAACCTATTAAATGCATTTTCTGCCACATATAAGATGCTATCAAAGTTCAACATTTTGCGGGAAACCAATTTGGAAATCAATTCTTACTTCTTTATGGCCTATTATGCAGGGGAAGAATTTGCATGGAGAAAGAGATCAGTTTGTCAAACACTACACAGGAAAATACTCGGACTGGAACTTAAGTTAAAGAGTTCTCAAGCCACTTGTTGAAGTCCAGTATCTTTATTAGTATTGGCAGTAGAGACAAATTTCAACTTCTTTCTTCAGAATGGTTTTTACAACACTATTGGCTGATAATCATGCTGAAATTTTCGGTAACGTACTCATAAATGGTCTTCTGGACTTGGAAAGCAATTACAAGTACCTAGTTTTCAAGGATTCTTAATAATATATTTTTTCTCTTTTGCAGGATTATTAATATTATGTGCATGGGAACTTCATGTGTTGTGAAAACACATATTTTCAGGAATTGTCCTTTTAGGTGCAGGGAAGGTAGCATTATTTGAAATTTTACCACTTGGTGGTTTGCCACTAGTGCAAGTTGCTCAAAACCAGAGACCAGAGGCTCAGTAGAAAAAGCTTCCTTATATACTAAAACAATAGTCTGTGGTGCTGAAGGTTGTGATTTTTGTCACAAATGATACTTATTGACATGGTGAAAATCCCACTCTATATGGTAAGAAAATTCTTGATCTTAATTTTGATGAAGACTAAATTATGAATTAGCCATAAAAAATTACCTACTGTGGGGAATACCTACTTTTTTCTTCTTTCTTTATAATCATCCATTTTTATGCTTGCAGGAAAGGGAACTCGGCAGCAACTAAGTTTTCAATGAATGTGTTTTGTGTTTTATTTTGTAGGTACATATCTGCAAGACTCATACCTATTTAATAAATGAAACATGATCATATCATGGGTACAATCTATTTTTTCTTTTGTTATTATTATTTTCATTTGGTAATAAAGGCTAGGGTTGAATTGAAGGTTAAAATCATCCACCAAAATAAGTAAATTGTACTTAGTTTATTTTGTCTGGGATCAAAAGGCAGTTGGTTATTTTAGTGGGATAAGGTAGGGAGAATGAGTCATTCCCCGGTCAACCTATGCCAAAAGGTGACTTCTTATAATGGTGTTGATGTTAGGAAGGGTTGTGGACATAACTGTAAATTAATTGAATCTATATATAATTAGGCAGTCAGGCAGTGGAATCCAATCCAATTTTACATAAATGAGTGCTCAGAGAATATGCTTGCCGTTTTAGGTTACTTGTACATTATGACTTCATTGCAAATCTAAATAACTATTTCTTAAAGAAATGAAGATAAGAGAATTCAACTCAAATGAAAACCAAATCTCACCCCTGACTGCCAAATCCTAGTGTAAGTGAAGTTTGATCCCAAGGCCTCATAAGTCATATCTAATAGACTGGGGTGAGCAAAATCACACGCACTGCACTCTCTCCAACCAGATTGAAGTCCAGCAAACCCATATTGATTTCCAACGTACTCAGCTTGCGAAGATCTTCGACTTCTCCGCTGCTACAGCTTCTGCCTCTTCTTCCTCGACCTTGCTCCAATGCTGCAGCTTCATCCAGTTTGAACATTATCATCTTCTTCATCAACTTTTCACTTCTTTGCCTTATTTTGACATTGATGTAAGTTTCAACCTCACTTCTCTCTAATTATTTTCATTTTTGTTTCTTGGTTTATGTGCGTTTCATCCCATAATATTGTTCTCTTATTAGGGTTCATTGGAAAATTTTAAAAGTGTCCTAGCTATTTAGTTCTAAAATATTGAAATTTAAGAAATCTTCGGTATTAGAAGTAGATGGATAATCTTAACCATTTATTTGACCCGATACCTGCATATAATAGTACTGGAAATGTTATGTGGTTGCTTAATGACTTGTTTATACATGTGTATATGATTGATTCAAAATAAGCTAATGACAAAGGATTGCTTTTATGATGCTATTATAGAATTGGAAATTTCAAGACATTGATACAACATCATACACTCATGTGTAATAGCGTCGCACTTTACTAAAATCCTGACAGGTTTATCGATGTACACGCTTTCATCTCGAGACCAGGCGGCTGGTGGCACTATGGCAGAGAAAACTTGAATCTGAATTTTCGGGTATGTTTGGTACAGTTGCCCTGTAATTTATCAATCTTATTGAGTTGTACTATGCTAGAGAGTCTTCAAGTAGATTTGATATTGTGATTGGTTCTCTCTTTGCTCTGTTTGTTGAAAGATTTAGGATAGTACCATGTATGAGAAGTACCAAACAGAGCAAAGGTTTGGTAGTTTATCAATCTTATAATAAACAAAATTGATCTACACATGTTTGCAATATTAACTCTGACCTTATGTTAAACGACGTTCATTTAGTGTTAGTATGACAATGTCTTATAATGGAAGAGTAGTTGATACAGATTCGTACATTTAATAAAATCATAATTCAAAGTATGTAAACAAGCCCACTTAAATTTTATATTGCACTCAAAATAATAATACAAGCATTATTTAATAACAATGTGGGCCTCATTTGAGTTGAAGATTGTTCAAATCCTGCACAAGCCTATACAAATCTGCAATGGAGCTGCCACCACCACTCCTCACACCAGCCAAGGCCTTGTCTCTCAACTCTTTAGCTTTAACTTTGGTTTCTACATACCCATTCAATGACTCAGCAATCACCTTCCCTAACTCGTCCGAGTCCGGCACCGAGTCAGCACCCTCACACACCCTAACAGCTACACCCAAGTCATCAACTAACAGCCTAGCATTGACAAACTGGTCAGCCTCCATGGGCCAACCCATTACCATCACCCCACCCACTATCGCTTCTAGAACCGAATTCCAACCACAGTGACTCACAAACCCACCCACCGCTTTATGATTCAATATCGACACCTGTGGGACCCACCCCTTTACTACCAGTCCCCTCTCCCCCACACGCTCCTCGAACCCTTCCGGTACCGACCCGGACCCGTACCCGTCCGAACCCGTTTTAACCACCCACAAAAACCGGACCTGGCTTTTTTCAAGGCCTAAAGCCAAGGCTTCCATTTGTTCTCTGTTCAACAGCTTTTGACTCCCAAAGCAGACGTAGAGTACGGACCCATCAGGGCATTTGTCGAGCCACTCCAATGTATAGTCTTTGGAACTGGTTGACTCAGGAGGACCCACCAAACTAAGCGGGCCAACTCCATAAACCCGGTTATGACCCATTTTTGTCTTGATATAATCCAAGTATTCAGTTTCCACAGCCTCAAAAGAGTTGACAACGCAACCCCAACTCAAGGAATTGTTGATCATGCCATCTTTCAAAAACTGTGAATCCCCGGGATCGGATCCTTTATAGAGCTTGAACACACTAGGTAGATGCTCTCCCTTGAAAGCAGGAGACCTTGGCAAATCAGGAAGCTCAATAACAGCACCATCGTCGAAAGACTTGATAATATCATCAACATGGTTCCAACAATAATCAAGAACAGAGCACAAAAAGGCTCCGGATGAGCAAAAATTGATTCTGGGTATGCGCAGTTGGTTGGCGAGGCTTAGAGTCCAGCCGAGGAAGAAGTCAGAGATGATGGCGACAGGAGGGTTGTGGTGGGATTGAAACCAGTGGACAATTGGGTCAAAAAGGTTTGCAAGAGCGAGCATGACAGGGAGGTTTCCTCTGTTGCCGAGTTCTCTGACGTTTTCTACACCTGGAGGGATTGAAGGGTGAGAAGGAAAAGGGAAGACTAGGGTTTGGATTGCGGGGTTGGCGTTGAGGAGTGGACTGAGTGTTGGCTTGTTTTTGGGTGTTGTTAAGACGGTGATGGTGATGTTGCGGAGAGACAATTGGTGGGTGAGATCAAGAAGAGAAAGTGTGTGACCTTGAGCTGGGTATGGGAACACCAGAACATGGACGCTTTCGCCGGATCTGGACATTGTTTCAGACAAGAGAATTGAAATGGTGATTGTTCTGTGTTTTTGGACATTAATAGGTCCATTTTACTTTCTCAAATGGGGTAGGGAGTAGGGTATTGATTGTTTATTTGTCAGCGACCGAAATACAGAGCCCACCTAATGAAAGAAAAAATGCGATAGATAATTTACAAATTGAGTTACATGCTATGTTACGCTACGCTTTTATTGGTGGTGGGTCAATATTTTAGATACGAACATTATTCGTATCTAATTATACAAAACCACTGACCTCATCACAATGATGTTTGCGATTGTGAATTGTGATGACGATTTCATAACAAAAATTACTAATCTACTTAAAATTTCTCTAACACGTGATATTCGCTACAAGCCTACAAGTATGTCAATCGTAATGATAAAAGAGTTATTAGACAAATTTATTATTATAAATTTTGATTTTAAATATAATCGTAATGTGAAATTTTCTCTAATAATAATTTTTTTATAAGAAATAAATAAAAAGAATTGCATAAATTATAAATTAAATGTAAACAAGATGAGTTTTGAAGTGAAATATCTGTACACGCTTTTTTAGAGATAAATTACATAAACTTACCATGTTATATGAATAATTACATTGAAAGTTTGAAACCGGTAAAAATCATAATGACACTAAGGGGTCGTTTGTTTTTTTATCTGAAAACTGAATAGTCCTGAATTTTTCTGAAGACTGAATATGGACTGAAATCTGAACTTAAATGGCATGTTTGTTTTTTTTTTCTTCACATCTGAATGTATTGTCAATATGTTTGTTTTTTAAAAGTAAAATTGTCTGAAACCAAGTAATTTTACATTTATAGCCACGTTAAACAATTATACATATAATATAGAATAAAAACAATCCAAAAATAATAATTATATATAAACACATATGATCATGATCTTCTTCTTAAATTACAAATAAATTTTATTTTTATTAATAAAATATATGTTTTTTTTTTCAAAAAATAAAATGGGCAATAGGAAAACTCACACAAAACACTCTAAAAAAATAATATATAAATACGTCACCCTAATATCATAATAAAGTATTGATATTAAATAACAATATGAGAAGTGATTATAGTTCTTTTTTATTTTTAAAGTTATTTAAATTAAGCAATATATTAAAATAAAGATTTTTGTACCATATATAATTATGATGAAATTGGAAATATGTTATATATAGGGGATAATATCGGAAGAAAAGATTTTGAATTGCATTTAATGCAATTCAGTGATTTGCAATTAAGTGAAAAGTCAGGTTTTTTTACTTTTTATTTTAAGTTGTTTTTTGGCATTTTTAAGTTGTTTGACCACTTATAAAAACAAACAAAACAACTTAATAATTATGATTCAGACCCATTAAGTTTTAAGTGGAAAAAACAAACGACTCCTAAATTCCTCTTTATTAACAGTGGTCACCGTTAGTCAATTATAGAGAAAGGACAATGTCCGTTTTGCCTTTGTTCTAGTATTTCGAAATATTATATTAAATAATTAATGAATTAAAAATCAGAAAAACTATATATATATATAATCAAATAACTGTTAAAAGAAATCAATTTATTTTTTGAAAAAAAGAGATATAAAAATCTAATAATTAAAATAATTCGGAAGACTATTACAAAATCTGAAAAAATATATAAAAATAAAAAAATAAAAAAAATAAAATGATCTCTCTAAATCTCGATGGAGATCAAATGGAAGACAACTCAATCTCCATTAATGACGATTTTGGATCCAGATTTTCTCCAAAAATGGAGGAGATCCCGATTTTCCATTAATGAAGATTTTTGTTCCAAATCTCCTACAAAAATGGAAAAGATCTAGAATCATATTTCCTCATTGAAGAATCTCTAATTTTTTAAAAATGATTTTTATTGTTTGTGTTTGTGGATGAGATTGTGATGGTAAAGAAGATAAATTGTAGTGAAGAAAAAAGAAAATTTAGTTTGGGTAGAAAAATTGCTTTGTATTGGGTTGCGATTTGGTTTGTTTAGGGTTGCAATTTGGTTTATGAAAATTGAAGGAGAGGGTGAAGCAGATTTTTTTTATTAATATTATATTTAATTAATAAATTGTTAGGGCTGATGTGGCGATATGTTATTGGACACTTTTTTTTATTATCTTCCCTCTCTCTCTCTCAAATCTCTCACCCTCACCGGAGACAGCTCCGTCAAGCACTAGCGACGCGCTACTTGGGCAACGCGAGCCAAGCGAAGTTGATTGGGCATCCCCCCCCCCCCCCCCCCCCCCCGAACTCTCTTCTCTCTCTCTCTCTCTCTCTCTCTCTCTCTCTCTCTCTCTCTCTCTCAAATCTCTCATCCTCACCGATGACAGCTCCGCCAAGTGCTAGCAATGCGCTACTTGGGCAACACGAGCCCAAGCGAAGTTCACTGGGCATTATGTGTCTAGGCAATGCTACGCCTAGGCGTGGCAATAGCGCCATTGAGGCATGCCCTTCCTACAGTCACTATTCATCTGTAGAAGACGAAGGGGAAATAGCCTAAACGTGAAAGATAATAGGCCCGTAACATTTTTGAATTTTTTGCAAACAATCGTGAAATCTTGAAAAAAAAATTGACATCTTGAGTAAAACCTGAAATCCGGACATTTTTAAGAACATAAAATTATTGAAACATTCTTTTTAGAACCATGTTTTTACTTTTTTTAATGAGAAAATTACCAAAACACCCTATAGTCATTGAGAGTTAAAACTTCGTACGTGATTAAAATTAAAATTTATAATGGTATTTTTGACAATTTTCACTCCATCTTATCCTTTTTATTATTATTCTATATCTTAAAAAAATATATTTATGTTGTTTTTAATATTAATTTGAGAGGTGGAATTGAATTTGGGAAATCAACTTATTGAGAAATGTGGTTATCACCAAGTTATTCTTTGATCAGTACAAAATATTTATGTTAGTTTAGATATCTAATTAAATTTAATGAATTTTTTATGGGTACAGATATTTTTTATAATTATGATTATAATTATAAAAAGTTGGAAATTGCAAAATGTATGTATACTCTAAATTACTGCATCCATGAATACAACAAAAGATAATCATACTTTTTGCAAGTATTTTGCCATGTGGAGCTCTTGGATTACTCAATTGACAACATGTACTTAAGTAAATCCTTCCATTATTATAGCCATGAAACTTAAAAGGAGTAGAATTTAGACTATAGCTATAGTCAAGACTCAACAGTCAAAATGTCCTTGGTTTTTACGGTTTTGAACCTATTGGACCAAATTACTGTTATTATACATTTTCTACATATTTAACCAATTTGGCCCAAATTTGACGAAATTAACTTATGGGCTTAAAGGAAATTTCATTTTGGGCTTGAACAAATTGATTTTATTATGTTAAAATAATATTTACAAAACAAAACAAAACACACTTCCATTATTAATACATTAAAAGTGTAAATGCTTTGAATGCTTAGAACATTAGGTTTTTTTATTTATTTATTATTATTTTTTTATATATTGGATCCCGGTTTGGTGTTTTGGTTCGAGACAGCGAACCGGAACCGAACAGTGAAATTCGGTTTTCATAAAAAAGAACCAAACTGAACCGGTCAACATAAGAAAATCGAAGAAAAAAAAATGATTGGATCGACTCAGTTCGGTTCATTGGTTTTTTGCCCACCCCCATGTGTACCAATTAGTTTTGCATGTGACATTAAAGTCCTGGTAGAATTACACTCAACTTACTTATTCGACCCAAATCCACTCACCAAAAACGGTTATGGGTCTGGCTTTATTGAGTTGGGTCATTAAAATCCAAAACAATAATAGGAAGGGTTTGGGTTTATCTCTCAAAGCCCATTAAAACACATGGCCCATCCATTAAGTTTAATAATATTTTTATAATTGTTTTACATCCAATTTGTACCTCCAAAATAAAACCCTACATTTCCTAAATTGATTAATAAAAAAAGTCTAATTTTTTTTTTGTAACTTGATTAGTAAAAAAGTTTGGAAACCCTAAAATTTTCTAAATTCATTAATAAAAATTTTTGAAAACCCTAAAATTTCCTAAATTCATTAATAATTTTTTTTGAAAAACCTAAAATTCCCTAAATTCACTAATAAAATAGTTTGTAAACCCTAAACAATTAATAACTAACCTACAAACCGATATTTTTTGTTCAATTTTTCACTTTGACATAGTGATAAATATTGAAATTAAAATTGTCTTTGTGTTATGAGTCTTCAAATATTTTTTTTTTCTTATTTTTAGAATTAAAATTATTATTTACTACAAGTAATATAAAAAACGGATTAAATGATAATATTTTTTTCTCTTTTGGATTTTAAGTTGAGTAAAAAAAATCTATCGAGTAAAATAATAATTTTAAATATATATATATATATATATATTTTATAGTCATAGTGATGAATGAATGTGGGTGGTATTTGAGAAAAAAAAACCGATTACAAATTTGATTGAACATGAAAATAGGAAAACTTTTTATATAAAAAAAATGTTTATGATAATGATAGAGAGTTTGACGGTGTGTGAGAAAGAAATTATTTTGAAAAGAGAGAAGAATATATTTTAGAGTTTGGAAAACATTAAAAAAAAACACAAAATTGGGAAAAAAAATAAAGTTGGAAAAAAAATAAACGTGTTTTCTAATAAAAATTGTTTGTGGTGTTTTTAGAAGTTTCCTGTCTTGTTTAATTATTTTAATTCATAATAAAATTGTCATTAAAAAAATAAAGTGTAAACAGGTAATTAATGGATTGTCAATGATATTTATCTTTGCATTAGTTAATTGTGTTTACCTAGGGGTAGGCATTCATTGGATCGGTTCATAATTCAATCAAACAGATAAAGAACCGATACTATTCGGTTTTTGAAAAAATGAACCGATCCAATAAAATTAAAATTTGTCAACCGATCAAAAATAAATTGAACTGGACCGGTTCGGTTCGGTTCGGTTTATACGGTTTTAAGCCTCTATTGGACCAAATTATTGTTATTATACATTTTCTACATATTTAACCAATTTGGCCCGAATTTGACTAAATTAACTCATGGGCTTATAGGAAATTTCATGTTGGGCTTGAACAAATTGATTTTACTATGTTAAAATAATATTTACAAAACAAAACACACTTTCATTATAAATACATTAAAAGTGTAAAGGCTTTGAATGCTTTGAACATTAGGTTTTTTTGTTTTTTTTGTTTTTTTTTTTTATATGTTGGATCTTGCTTCAGTTTTCATAAAAATGAACCAAAATGAACTGGTCAACATAAGAAAATCGAAAAAAAAAAACGATTGGATTGATTCGGTTCGGTTCAGTAATTTTTTGCACACCCCCATATGTACCAATTAGTTTTGCATGTGACATTAAAGTCCTAGTAGAATTGCACTCAACTTACAAATTCGACCTCGCCATAAACCTGTTATGGGTCTGGCTTTTTTGAGTTGAATCATTAATGAATTGGGTCATTAAAATCCAAAACAGTAATAGGAAGGGTTTGGGTTTATCCCTCAAAACCCAATAAAACACATGGCCCATCCATTAGGTTTAATAGTAATATTATAATTGTTTTACATCCAATTTGTACCTACAAAATAAAACTCTACATTTCCTAAATTGATTAATAAAAAAGTCTAATTTTTTTTTTTTGTAAATGGTTTAATTAAAAAGTTTGGAAATCCTAAAATTTCCTAAATTCATTAATAAAATAGTTTGTAAACCCTAAACAATTAATAACTAACCTAGAAACCGATATTTTATGTTCAATTTTTCACTTTGATATAGTGATAAATATTGAAATTAAAATTGTCTTTGTGTTATGAGTATTCAAATATCTTTATATATTTTTTCTTATTTTTAGAATTAAAATTATTATTTACTACAAGTAATAAAAAACATATTAAATAGATCGGTTTTGGATTACCCATTAAATTAGCGAATGAGTTTGGGTTTACATTTTCAAATACAATAAGTTAACGGGTGGGTTTAGGTTGAGTAAAAGTGGGTTCGACCCATTTACCGTTCGACACGTATTCAATTCAACCCATTGTCAGGTGTAGGTGACAATATCGGCAATCTTGCAATATATATACTAATTTAATAGAATAGAGGTACTTGCGTGGATTACATTAACACTCCAAAGTTATAAATCAATAAATTAATTAATATATACCTAATATATTTTACAAAATAATTTTCACTGGTTTTATATATTTTTTTGAAGTATTGCAATAAATTATGAAATGGATAATCGATCGAGGTATGTCGAGACTTGTCAATATCAAACAATATATGTGCTATCCGAATATCTACTCTCATTACACCGGTTAGAGAGAAAAATCTTCACATATGCTTGTAAAATGCGAATTGTGTGGAGAGTTTTTACAATTTTTATCCTTGTACATGTACGGACGTACGATAGTAGGTATGGGTTGAAGGAAACTCGCCCAATCTCTCATTGTTTTAGAATATAATTATTCAAAATCAATATTTTTCAAGACACATAACTATTGTTTCACCATAAATTTTTGTAGATTCAAAAAATAAGAAAAAGTAACAAATCACTTGCCAAAAATGAAGATTTCTTTGAAGACGAGCACAATAAAATAATTAAGAAATATTTGATAACATGGAGACAAGACCAAACCTTTCTTGTTCCTTTACAGTCTCATATAAGACTATAATGAGCTGAGGATAAGAAGAGAGACCAAAGAGAATATCTTAGATGAAAAAGAAGAAACATTGACCACCCATACAAGATTTGAACCTATAAAAAGGAAAAGAAAAGAAAACGTTAACAAAGAATCTGATCGAGATAGGTCGAGAATCAAAGGAGAGAGAGAGAAAAAAAAAAAGAACGAACGATGTTAATGAATATAGTGATCGATTATAATGTATGGTTGTATGTTAATCCATTATTGTTTCTGAGAATACTTGTTATTCATGAAATTGTCTTTTATCTGATTTTATAACTAATGACACTCACATCTGGTTGGAGAGGGGTTTTGCATTTATTATTGTTGATGTTAACAAATTGTAATTACCAAAAGAAATATATAGTATTAACACAATATCAAGCACATGCCTTGCATGCATGTGCCACCAAACTATTATAAAGGTGGATGAAATTGTTTTGACTGATTGATGCACAAATACGAACACTAGCACCGGCAATGGAACTTTTTGTAGGGTTCTCAGATTGGCAATTTAAAAATTTAGCCTTTTTTAAATATTATTATTGAAAAAAAAATAAAAAGACTGACACCTTTATAATGGGTCAACCAAACCAAAGTTTACAAAAGCTGAAAATAAAGAAACAAAAGAAGACCAAAATAGCCCTCTAAAAATAATTAATTAATTACAAATTTGAAGAGTGTTTAATTAAATACCTCCTGTTGGGTTTTTGGGAAAGGTGGTCTATTGATAGTTGATGAGGATGAGGTGGAAATAGTTAACACTATATCTCAAACAAGCATAGGCAAAATCGTAATAACATTTTATCAACTATAAAAAAATTTATTGCTTTTATAACTCATTAAAATTAAAATAACTAATAATAAAACAATTTGTAATATGAATTTCTAAATAAGTGAATGTGAATATGTGATCACGCAGACTATTTCAAAGGAGCTGAGGTTCAAACCTCTTGCATCCGCTGGAATGGAATAATCAGGAGTGGCATGAAAAAAGAATAATAGGTGGTAGAAGAGAAACTGCATTTTTAATGTTTGGGTCCTGAACTATCACCTCCTATGAATATGGTTGTAAAGAATATTGTTCACCAATTCCAAATATATATATATATATATATATATATAAATAAATAATACTGTAGCCAATGCATTGATGGCCAAAGAAATAAAGAATCTACTAAATATAATGCATTTATACCCCCAACTTATTAAGGAATTAATTGAGAAGTGCGCACGTGAAAAAAAAAAAAAGGAACAGTATTATAGACCGACTCCAACTAAATAAGTATGTAATTTATTAGGCGATCGTGCAAACTGTATCTGTTCATAGATGTTGCAAGTAAAACCGCAAGAAAATGTCACATGCAATATTCATAAGTAAATACGGAGAATGTATGTTACAAATGTTTGGAAATGATCGAAGCCAGCAGGCGCACGAGATGCATCAAATTGTGAATATAGAAAGGTTGACTATTGCTGTGATGGAAAACTAATAATTATATACATACTTCGGTGATTAGATATGAATCATATCACATTCGGATATTCATGACTTTAGATTTTGATGCAACTTACAGTGAGTTAAGTAATTTGCTTTAAAATTTGATGTATTTACGTCCCTGCTTAATTCCATGAATAGGTAAAGTACGGACGTAGTATCAAGTTCAGAAATTTACTTTGACTTGAATGTTCTTATGGCAGGCTAAGTAATTGCTTTTAGAATTTGAAATAATTCATATATAGCAGGTTAAGAAAACTGCAAAATGGTCATCAAACTGTAGTTGCGCGTGTACAAAGGCTTAAACAGCAGGCTTATGCAAAAACACATTATCTGCCCAGTTGAACTAGCCCAACATCACAGCCAAGTATTGCAGCTCCAGAATTAGATAATTTGGTATTTAGAAGAGATGGCTTGAAAAACAAATTGAGAAATTCGGCCAGGAACCTTTGCCATTAAATCTTCTAGACTACTTACCCACTTCTACCCTCTATCTCCTCACTGGCCTCTCTGCAGATTGCCTGCTCCAAGAGTGGAGATGCAGCAATATCATCACATAAAATGATTGTATAATTGATTAGTTAATTAATCAAATTTTAATTCTTCATCACAGTAAAGTGAAGTTGTACATGTTTTTTTAGATCTAAATTTGGTTACACATCCACCTCCTGCTTATCTATGAAAACGAGAAGATATATACACAAGTGGTGCTATATAACATATTACTTGAAATAAAAATAACTAAAAGAATTTAAAGACTGCATGTTGCCAATAGAAAATAAAGAAAAAAGAACATAACAATGGAGATATAGCTTCCTGTCGCATGAAATAAAATTAGTCCCAGTTGAGCTTTTTACCGCATTTGAAAAGCAAACAAGTAGTATAAATAGGGGAGGACATGGCGTCTACCATTAAGGGCATGTTCGGTAATGTTTTCGGTTTTCATATTACTTGGAATTTCTTGTTTTCGAATGAAAATTGATAAAACCGAAAAAATTCGGTTCGGCTTTTGCTAATTAGCAAATTGCATGCCGTAGCCGTAGTAATAACACATAACCACAGCCCTATCTACTATCTCACTTTGTTTTATTGGATGGATCTAATGAGTACAAAAATATTAAAATCAAATAAACAATTCAATGGAATTATTTGTGAGGGAGAGTGCTAATAAAAAAAAAAAAATATATATATATATGAATAAAATTTAAGAATTTTTTATACATGTAAACTATTTATTTATATTTTATTAAATATGAAAGCATCCGAAAAGTAAGAGAAATATAGGAAATTTAAAAATAAAAAAATTTAGTAATGACAAATATGATCACAAGAAACGTGAAGAAGTCAAACAGTCAAATTTTTCTCAAAAAGAAAACATTGCAGGACAGAGAGTCTTAGACCACCTAAATTAATACAAGAGAGAAATGCTTGCTTGTTAATTGTTATGTGTTTTTGGACATTAATAGGTCCCCTATGCTTTCTCAAAAGGTATCCAAATATGCAAAACCACAAACGTGATCCTAATGACGTTTGTGAAGGTGAAATGATTATACATACATCCCTGAATGACGTTTGTGAAGGTGAAATGATTATACATACATGATACATCCCTCTGTCATCTTTGACCCCTCTCTCCCTCTCTGTTTCTTGACTTCGTCTTTGACCGCTCTCTTTTTCTTCAACTTGTTCGCTCCCATGGAAGACGGTACTGTTGAACTCCGTCTTCAATTTGAAGACTCTGTGGAAAGTGAGATACGTTCAATGGTCTCACTTTTCAAAACCAATGGCATTTTAAGCCATCTAGCTGATGTCGATTACACCCCGCACATAACTCTGATTCAAAAATCCACAACCATGCAAATGGAGCATTTCAAGCAGGCAATTGATGATTTTCTGTGCACCTGGAAAGAAAAAGAATTGCCGATTGTTTTCAAGAAAACTTCGGTCAGGACTCAGGAGGGTGTCCGATGTGTGCGAGGCATATTTGACTGTCGATTCACTTCAACTTGGAGGGTTTCTTGAGAAACTCAAGAATTCCGGCGTCGGTTTTGATTTCGGCTTAGAATCGCCTCCTCTGGTTTGCGTGATAGGAAAAGATATTCCTTTAACGAAATTCGTTCAAGCTTACAATGAAGCAATCACCGTTTGCGGGTGGAAGCTTCCGCTAAAGGGATTGGCCACCAAGCTCTGTATTGTCAAGATGTTCCAAGGCCAGGAAAGTCTTCTCTCTGTCTATGATCTGGTACGATTTTCTTGTTTGATAGTTTACTTTTTATTTTCTTGAGTTCTAGGATTAGTTGTGAGTCTTGACTGGAATGAAAATCATATTTGCAATTGCAGGGCAAACGTTGAAGCTATTATGCAGTTGGGGTAGGCAATGAATCATGTTGATAGACTAGATGTTTTGGGCAACAGGTTTTACTTTATTATGTTCTTAATTAGTTTTAATGTTTTGCTTTCATGATGTAGAAAGTGGAAACTCAGTATCCTCTTAACATGATTAGCTTTAATCCTATCATAATGTTTTCATGTTTTCATGTTTTGTTGCACAGAATTTCATGTGAATTTTTGGGCTCGTATTTTAGTCTTTAGATAAAGGTGGATGAAATTGTTTTGACTGATTGATGCACAAATATGAACACTAGCAATTGAACTTTTTGTTGGGCTCTCAAATTGCCAACTTTTGTTTACCCATTTGAAGGTTTGATGCTGTTGAAGTAGGCAGCAATGTTGAGATGAAATTTGTGCAATAAGATGAATCATGTTGATAGACCAGCTGTTTTGGGCAACTGGTTTTATGTTGATATGATTTTATTACCTTTATCTTACCACCGAATAAAAAATTAAATGATCATCAAGCATCAAATTGCTCGATTGATGTGAGAAAGCTGGAAATTGCAAAATGTATACTCTAAATTACTGCATCCATGAATACAACAAAAGATAGTCATACTTTTTGCAAGTATTTTGCCATGTGGAGCTCTTGGATTACTCAATTGACAACATGTACTTAAGTAAATCCTTCCATTATTATAGCCATGAAACTTAAAAGGAGTAGAATTTAGACTAGAGCTATAGTCAAGACTCGACGTGAGTGAAAGAAAAGAGATGTGCCGTTGGAATTGGACTAATTTGATCTCTTGTTTTCATTGTTATGAGATATTCTAGTGAAAATAGTTGTAGCCTAGTTTACTGCACATAAACATAGAGAAAAGGCTTTTTCTTTTTTACTCGGTTATTCCATGACGACCTAGTTTTGAAACATATTAAGGTTAAATAACATAGTGTTTGTATAGTGAGAGAAGGTGTGCAACGGATTGATGCCCTATTGAGTATGTCATGTGTGTTTAAAATACTGTTTTTATCTTCTCCGTTTGATCTTATATGGGAGGAAGAACCTGGAGAAGTTGACATTAATTATTATGTTTCGATCTTAATGATTACATGCCATGTAACGTCTCATAGTTGTTTAGGGTGTTTAGGGTGTGCTGACTCTTGTATTGTTCATTTTTTTTTTCGAAAATTAATACAATATTTACAGCTATTCATCTTTCTAAGGTCGAATTTAATGATGGAAGTTGATGTGGTTAAGTGTTAATTCTCTCACAAATTAACGAACCAATATCAATAAAATATTATATAGTCCAATCATATCACCCAACTGCCAACCAGTAACTCCCATATTTATAACTAATTGATAATATTTAAATAAAAATTAATTAATAAGAATTTATGGCAAAGCTTTAAATTGGGCCCTCAAATTGGTAACATAAAAATTGGTGCACTTTAGATCGAGAGCTTCAAATTTCTTTGCAGACAGTTTGACAAAAACTGGCTCGAATAAGGCGGGAGATTTTGTCGAGTGGAGTGTCAAAAGCTGATTTCTGATTCTTGTGTCTTGTTTTTTGGTTTCTGTTCTGTTTCTAGTCCCCTGAATTGGGTAGGTTGGGGTTCACAGCTTGGGTAGCCTTTTTTGGGGTTTGCTTTGATTGTTGGGGTCTTTGCTCTGTTTTTTGATTGGTTTGTCTTTGGTCGTTTGTTGTTCCTGTTGTTGCTGCCCGTTTGTGGCTTTGTTCAATAAATTGATGTTCAAAAAAAAAAAAAAGCTTATTTTTATTTTATCATTATAATATGGGTAAATCGAAGTTTACAAAAGCAGTAAATAAAGAAACAAACGAAAAAAGTCAAAAAAAAAAAAGCAAAACAAAAGCTAAGGCTAAAAATTAGGACTTGAACTTGATTTGATTGGGTGTTGGTAAGAGAGTATCTTCATTCTTGTGAAGTTGGATTTGCTGCAAAATCGGATAAAATATAAGGAAAACTAACAAATTAATTGATTAGAAATTTGAGGAGTGTTTAATTATAATATAATACCTCCCGGTCCTGTTGGGTTAATAGGAAAGCTGCAGGTTGATAGTTGATGACGATGAGGTGAGAATTGCACCAAGCCAATATGTTGTTGTAGTTTCCCGGTAAGAGGTAATTTTAGGTCAGGTATGACTTTGACGGCATCCCCAACTCGATCTGCGGGGGCATATTGGAAAAGGTTGCAGCATGGTTGCCAATTACCTGGACTATATTTTGCATAAATGCGTGTGGAAATCGTAAAGGTTTAATGCTCTAATTGGTTTGTTATCAGACCGAGGCCGAACCGATGCTTTTCATATGGGGGGAGCAGGACGGTCTCGACGAGCGATATTCGAAAATCTTGTAATGTGGGAATACATTGTGGAACAAGTTGTTGAATGCGTTGATCATCGGTCTCAATCAGTGTAATGTAAGGTTCGAAACTGGGATCGATGGGTTCAGAGATGATGTTTAGCTCTTTATAGATGTTCATTGCATCTATGATTTTGCTCTTTTAGACTATCATCGAATCGAAGCTCAACGCCATAGCTTTGCTTGCTTTGGCTTTGGCTTAGGCCCGAAGAGCTTTTCATCGTCATCATCATCTGTTTCTGATGTTGAGTACAAGATAAATCTGACTATATATCCGATGATATTTGTGAAGAAAAACTACAAAGGGCATGGGGGTTTTATAGGATAAAGGAAACCAAATCCTATTCCTAATTCTAAATCAATTGCATTCTCTTACTTGATTTGGTTTTAATTCTACTCTCTTAATTGATTCGGTTTTAATTTCTATATCAAATAAGGAAATCCTTAATTCTAAACCAATTGCGTTCTCTTACTTGATTTGATTATAATTCCACTCTTAATTGATTCGGTTTTAATTTCTTTATCAAATAAGGAAATCCTAATACTAAACCAATTGAGTTGTCTCACTTGATTAGGTTTTAATTTTATTCCCTTAATTGATTCTGGTTTAATTTCCTTTTTGATATATCAAATAAGGTATTTTTAAATTCATAAAATTCTCAACTAATAACTTATAACAAATAAAATAATATCTTAACTTTATAAATATAGGGATATTATCAAAACCCTATTCCCCGTCTTGCCCTTTGGTATTCTTTTGAAAACGATGGTGTAAGAATGAAACATTGCTTGGATTTGGGATCCATTTTTAAGACCCAACAGAGATGCAGAACTTAATCGAATTGGGCCAGTGGCCCACATCTATTTGGGTGTCTGAATTCTGAACTTAGATTGAATTCACATTCCTTAATCATCTTTTTTTAAACATTTATTTTTCTTTTCTCTATTTTGGTTTCTTTCTTTGAAAAAACCTTCTGTTTTTTTTTAACATTTAACATATATATTTTTAATTTTCTGTATTTGTTTTTTATAAATCCATTTGTTGTTTATTTTACAAAGGCAGTGAAAATAAAGAGAGAGAGAGAGAGAGAGTTTTTGTTCGTGAGGATGGTTATGTACTTATATATTTATTTGGTTGATGAGAAAGAGAGAAAATAATGAAAATAGAATGCAGATTCCATGAGGAGAACGGAGAATTAAATACAATCACACAACTTTTATCTAAAGGCCACACACTACATAGATTATGATATTAAAAACTAACTGATCTACCCACACAAGAAAATAAACTAAACTCTTAGCTAGACATAAGAAAGCTCACAAACTCTAAAAATTAAACCCTTAGCTAGACGTTAAGAAAGCACACAAACTCCATGGCTACTCTTCAAAGCACACAAACACCATGCCCGCCCTTCAATTTCACCTGTGAATAATCATAGATCGAGCTATCAATTATTAGAATGCGAAAGAATAAGTAAAAGAAAAATATTCAAGAAAAAAAAAATAGTGTGGTAGTATTCAAATACCTCTTATTCTTGGAAATAATAAGTTAAAATCTTATCACGGGGTGAGAAATTAACTAAGACAATTTTTTCCACGTAACCAGTTAGAGGAAGGTTAAACTTAGGCAGTATGTCAGTCACCTCACCGACCTGATTTGGAGAAACTTGCGGAGCAAGCGTGCATTGTGGAGTCCAATTCTCAGGATTGTACGATTCCTTTATTTAAATACCGCTACCAGGAAGTCGTTTAGTTAGTTCACTGTATAGCTCCGTCTGGAATTGTTTAACATTTGAAATCTGATTAGGGATAAGAGATATGCTATTGTTGTCCAGTATCATTTCTACCATTGAAATTTGGAACTTGGAAAACTTCTTTAGGATATACGGGATACGTTTCGGTAGCTCCTTGAGAATCTCTTTGTCATTGGTTACTAACGGTGTAATGTTCACTCCATCCATCTCTGTAGTTTTGATTTTCTTCTCATTTAAGAGATTCAAGATGTTGGTGAATTTTTCACTCAGAGAATTGTTGAAATGGAGTTCAACTTTATATAGGTTTGACATTCTTTTATTTAGAATTAGGATTGTGGCAAACAAAATGAAATAGGCTTGAATGTAAACTAATTATAAGCCACATATATATATAGAGAGAGAGAGAAAGAGAGAGAATGGTGTGATAGAGAGCCACAAAATTGGCATGCATTGTGTAAAAGTTTAACCTACACATAACATAATATTTGTGGTATGACATCCCACACCTAATACATGTTAATTACCACCTATAGCATATTGAATTTGACTGTATGTGTTGAATTTGATCGATTGTACTATCTTATACAAAGTTATGTTATTTTCCCAAATTCGAAGCACTATCATATGAATCAATAAATAAAAATAAACAACTTATAATCTAATTAATATATATATATATATATAATCATTACCCTATAATTAATACTTAAAAGATCCTAATATTTTGTCAAAGTAAAAAAAAAAAGGAAACATTTTGTTTAAAAAAAAATTTAAAAATGAAAATATTTTAACTGAACCGTACATTTAAATAAACTAATTTATTCCAATAAGGGTACTTTTGGTGTTTATATAGATGCTACAAGTATAACTAAAATTTTTAAAGAGTTTTTCAAAAATAAAAAGTTTTAAAAAGAGTTTCTTCTTACAATCCATTGTTTTTATACTAAATATCTAAGGGGGTCAAAAAATAAATAGCACTATTTGGGGTGAGTATTGTGCAAATATCACCACATTACTAATTCATGTTTAAAAGGCACCAATATAGGTGTCCAGACAAAAATACCCCTTCCAAGTGAGTTTTTGTCGTTTTCAAACTTAGTGAGAAAAACGAGTACGACAAAAACGAGAGAGAGAGAAAACATCGGCTAAAAAAAAGAACCGGCGTTGGAATATTAGTGGTTTTCCGGCTGAAAAAGACGTCGAAGTAACCGGCGGTAGGACAACTGTGTTTTTTCGAGTGTTCAGTCGAGAGCATCTTCAATTGACTGTGGTAAGTTGAGTCAGATTATGTTGTGGATTTTGTTTTTGATAAGTTCATGCTTGATGTTGGGTGTTGATTAAACTTGTAGATTAGGTTTATTTGTTGATCTGAGAATGGTTGTGGGTTAGGTTAGGGTTTGTAAATCTGTTGAAGATCTGGGTTCCTGAGCTTTTTCAAGATGTTTCCGAACTTTTTCCGAGCTTTTTAAAACATTTTCTGAGCTTTTTCTGGGTTTCCAAGCTTTTTAAAATATTTTCCGAGCTATTTCAAACTGTTCCCGAGCTTTTTCAACCTGGTCCCGAGCGTTTTCTGGGTTTCCGAGCTTTTTAAAACTGTATCCGAGCTTTTTTAAAATTCCCGAGCTTTTTGAAACTGTTCCCGAGCTTTTTTAAAATGTGGTCGAGCTTTTTTAAAATGCCTGAGCTTTTTCAAAATGTTTCCAAGTTTTTTCCCACTGTGTCCAAGCTTTTTAAAACTGTCCGAGCTTTTTCAAACAGTGTCCGAGCTTTTTTAAACTGTCCGAGCTTCTTAAAACTGTTTATGAGCTTTTTAAAAATATTTCCGAGCTTTTTGAAACTGTTTTCGAGCTTTTTCTGGGTCTCCGAGCTTTTTAAAACTGTGTCCGAGCTTTTTGAAAATGAGTTCGAGCTTTTTCAAACAGTGTCCGAGCTTTTTTAAACAGTCCGAGCTTTTTCAAACAGTGTCCGAGCTTTTTTAAAATTTGTCCGAGCTTTTTTAAAATGCCCGAGCTTTTTTAAAATGCCTGAGCTTTTTTCAAAATGAGTCCGAGCTTTTTCAAACTGTGTCCGAGCTTTTTCAAACTGCTTCCTTGCTATTTTATATTATTATGTCCGAGAGTGGGAATAGTACGATGGAAAAATCACTCAGTATGACTATTTCAGCGACCTTCGAGATATCGACATCGCATTGGACAGTGTACCAGAACAATTCAGGGTCGAAGATCGACGTCGGTATACAGAGTCTTGTTTTGGTCATTTCCTTCAGATGGATCGGGGGATGAAGTTTTCTGGTAGCATTGTCCATCTACTGCTATTGTGCGAGCTATATCACGATGGGCCGGAGGATGAGATGCGATTTATGTTAAGTCCTCATTCGGTCCGGTTCTCCAAAGTTGAATTCTGTCTGATCACCGGATTGAAGTTTGGAGTGATTCCCGACACAACGAGGTATGAGATGGTTCAAAACGGGATTCATCAAGGGTATTTCGGTGGTGTAACTGAGGTGGATTATGAACAGCTGAGAGCTGTTCTACGAATCGGTATATTTGAGGAGCAGTACGATGCTGTGAAGCTGTGCCTCCTTTATATGCTAAACTGGATATTGATGGGGTTGGGCGAGAGAGAGAAAGTTCAATTATGGCAGATCCGGCTAGTCGAGGACTTGGACGCTTTTGATGCGTTCCCGTGGGGTGCCCACGTGTATAGGCAGTCCATTTTTGGATTCAAGCATGCCTTGGACGGTCGACGTGAGCGGTATGAGAGACGACAGCAGGAAAAGGGCGCCGACGTTCACACGGTGGAGACGTACAACATTTACGGTCTAGCTCACGCACTGTTGGTGAGAATTTAGAATTTGTATCGGTTTGAAAACCTGAATTTTATTTTACATGAGTTATGGAATAAATGATTGGATTCTGAATAATTTGTTTTTTACATAGGTATTTGCGTATGAGGTTATCCCCGAGCTTGGGACCCGGTTTGGGACTCGTAGGGAGATTGACTTGTCCCCCAGTATGCTGAAATGAGAGTTGAATAAGCAACCAAGGTCAGGACATGCTGGACAAGATTTTCATAGCCAGGGTAATGATCTATTGTGTTAAAGTGTTTACTTACATATTAGGACGTATATAAATACAATGGTCTAACTACGATTTCAGATGTTTGCGAGGACTGCACTGGTGCTGACGGCACCTGAGAGGGTTGCACGGTACTACGAGAGCATATAGGAGGGAGGCAGTCTATATACGGCCGCCGATAGACACGACGGCTCTGTACCGGATCCCTTACATCATACGACTGTCGGACCCAGTCATACGGAGGGTTCCGACCCAGAGTTTGGCGGTGGGAGTCCCCTCAGGCACAGGCCAGATACGGAGGGTTCGGACCCGAGTTTGTCACTGGGAGTCCTCTCAGGCGCAGACAGGTTCGATTTGCGATGCCCGGTGGAGTACATTCACGAGAAGACGTTGGAGGGCATCACCAGGTATGTCAAAAATGGTGTAATGCATTATTTATGTTGAAACAAGTGTTTAGTTTTAGTACTGACAATAATGATTTTGTTTCAGGACTGTTTGAATCATAAAATCCAAGATGTGATGGATGCAGTCGCTGCGTTACAGGAGGATCTTCGGAAGAGTGATCAGGAACGGGATAAGCAGCATATGGAGGTGATGGACTTTCTTCTGGGGCGGCGAGGTTTGACATCACAGTCAGACAGGGATGGTCCACCGTCCCATGATCGAGACTCTCCATGTAGAGACAGAGTCGATTGGTGTAGTCATGATGGAGGGATAGACCCAGCCACCGGACCTACGACGGAGGGTGATGGACCTTAGACGCAGGGCCCAAGAGCTAGAGATACAGTACGAGACCAGCAGGTGCAAGTCCCTAGTGGTACGGATACATGAGTATTTGGGGAGACAGTTACCCAGGCGTTATTAGAGTTTCCGCTGCTTATGGAGGTATAGCATGTGGATCGTCCTGTTTATATCCAGGACCACACAGTGGACCCGTCCTAGTCCACTGGGTCAGAGTCCATCCTCCCGTACAGTCCACACTTCTGACCTGACCAGGCGATCCATACAGTGCACCCCTGCGGTCTATGTGACACAGCTCTCCTCTACTCGATCCCGTTGCATATCACCCCTCAGTGACACTGCCGGTCCATCCCGACACATCCCACCCTACAATTCTATCTCATCCCATCGCAGCCCTCGACGTGATCCACATGGACATAGTTCCTCCTCCCAACACCCCCCAGTGGTCCACTGTCAGCATAGGCACATCGGATTCGCAAGCGAGGCGGGCAGTTGGTGAGCCCATATATTGACCCATGTCATCAGCACATACATTCAGGCCTAATAATTTGGTAGACGCTGATCAGCTTGCGGCTTACCAAGCCTACAAGAGGAATGTGACGGGGGAATTATAAGTATTTTAATATTGAGTATTTTTTTCTTGAAACACCTCAGTTAAATACAGCGTGTTTTCTAAATAATTGAAAATTACGCAGACGTGATGTGGATCTGATGACCCCCGTGCCTGTGCCTGTGCCTTGGTTCCACCAGTTGCAAACCAACTTCATAGAGTTGGATGACACAGTACATTCCTAACTTCGATTGTTTTTTAAGTTTGTTTAAGTTATTGAAGAATACTAACAATGTATAATGTTTATATTGTCAGCATATGGACGCATACCTACATATTTTACGGAAGCGTCAGCGAGCATTCCCCACTGTCTACATTCAGATGATGAACCTACTAGATTCTCAGTTATATGTAAGTGTTTCAAATGTACTGTTTACGCAGTTGCGTTGTTGTGTTTCATCATGTTTCTAACGTTTCGGTTCGTTATCTATTTTCAGTCAATGTTGGAGTTTCAGTGGCTGAGAATCATGCCTCGCGATGCTATGGGCAAAGCGCCAAAAAACTAGTCTGTGTTGAAGTACATGTGATCCCTTGAAGATCTGCTGACGGTACGTGGATTGCTCCTGGTAGGGAACCGACCATGGCACGAGGTTGACGCGGTGAGCGTAATACAGTTATGGTTTAAATGTTTTTAATTAATAATTCTTATTTTGACCATAAATTTTTCTTGAACACTTGGTACAGGTTCTTATTTCGTGCAACATTGGCGGCCAGCATTGGCTCGTGGCCAGCGTCGACCTTACTGTCGGGAAGATTCCATCTGCTAGACCCGTTCAGACAGGAAGTTCCCCTACAGATCAGGAAAGAGCAGGTCGCTCCATTGCGGTGGTTTCTACCCTCGATGTTGCATCAGGTGGGGTTTCACAATGCCAGACCAATGGACGAGGCGAAGTACGAGAAGCGGAATATGCCCTTTGGGGTAAGCATGGTATCTACAACACATGTGCCACAACAGACTAGAGGGTATGACTGTATGAACATCATTTAAACTTTAAGTTTATTTTATTAAACTTCAATTGTAACTGTTGTTCATGTGCTGAGTCGCAGGGATAACTGTAGTGCTCATACCTTGCGATTGATGGAGTACGTACTGGCGAACAGGGAGACGTTCGACTGGTCAGAAGACGATATCTGCACCATACGGGAGAAGATGGCTGTGGAGATTTTTTGTAACTCCAAGCCCCATTATATGTTGTAGTTTTCGATGTACAAACAATTATAGTATTGAAATTTCAAATTTAAAATTTTTTGTTTAAATTTCAAGTGTTTGTATTTACAAGTACAACACACGCATTTCATACAATAACAAAAGTAATAATTAACACCCAAATTTAATTAAACAATAAGTATGAACGGCTCGATTCACTCCACGGAAGATTCCTTGTGTGGGCACTTCTGTTTGTTATGTCCAACTTCATGACATCCGCTACACTTGCGACGGTATTCCTCGAGAATAATTCTACTCGGACCTTTATTAATCAAGGGCTGATTAGAACACCACCTGCTATTATGACCTGATTGTCCACATCTTCTACACGATTGGATGGTTGTCCTCTCGGAAGATGAGGCATGTCGCTCATTCTCTTGGTCTTTGGATTTAAAACCACCCGCTCAGCGATGTCGGATGGCACTACCCATGAAGAAGGATGGCCAACAGGCATAATAGGAACTGAGTATGCATCAATAAGTGTCTCTCTCTTGTAGTAGTTCGAACACAGCGACGTGAAATCCAATGAAAACATTGACAATCACGTTTGCTAAATATAGCGTATAATTGTATACTGTTAATATACCTTGCCGCTGCGAGTGCATGAGAACATGGAAAATGGTCCATTTGGAATTTTTTGTATGTGCAAGTCTTCCGGGCTAAGTCAACAGTTCACTGCTTTCCAGACCCTTTGACAGAGAATATGTTCCAGTCCACTGGATTGACGGTCATATAACAGCATTTCTCAACCCGTTGCAGCATCACAAGATGTGCTGCGTCAGTCAACTGATGATGCATAGACTGTGTAGCTCGATGTCGATCGTGAAACCAGCGCTGTAACATATTCCTAATGAACTCTGCCAATATCAACATAAGGAGTTGTCGTGCGAATTTAAGGCATGAGTTTATGCACTCTGCAAAATTTGTTGTCATCACCCTGTACCTTCGTTAGGGACAATGTACACGAGACCATTTGTGTGGACCGGCAGCTTCAACATAATCGAATGCATTCTTGTGCAGGTTACGTAACTCACCCATGTACTGGTTATATTTGAATTCAGTGTACGCTCTAGCTGCTTTGTTCATTATGGCGGTAACATCTTTTCTGTGAAATCGCTTCTTCACATTTTCACCAAAGTGCCAACAACATATGGTATGGGTTGCATAAAGGAACACTTTAGAAATCATTGCTTCAATGCTTGCATGTCGATAGGAAATAAAAACCAGATCATCTATATGACTAAGGGCACCCTTTAAGCAATCCAAAAACCATTCCCATGAAAGGTTATTTTCGGAGTCGCCGTACCCAAAATCAATTGGATACACCTGTTTGTTTCCATCTTGTGCAGTTGCAACAAACATTGTACCCCCGAATATTCCCTTCAAATGGGTACCATGAACTGCAATAACAGGACGCATGCACCTCCGGAAACCTCTAACTGATGCCCCTAACGAAATGAAAAAGTAAAGGAATTTACCGTCGTCAGCACACTGTAAGTCAGTGATTGTGTCGAGATTTTGTTGTTCCAGCATGTAACCAAAAGACGGCAGTAGTTGGAAGGTTTCTTCATGTGTCCCATAGGTCAGTGACAATGCATAATGCAAGGCTTGATGTGCCTTACTGTACATGATTTGGATGCCATACATTATTTTCATATCGGCGATTATATCCTTGGGACGCATGAGATGACCATCTTATTGTTGAAGTCTAGGTGTAACCACTTCTCCAATTATAACTGCACTAGCTTATCGGTGGCGACGGTGAATCTCCTCCAAGGGACAACTGTGTTCATTGACAAAACTTCTTACTTGGAAGTACGTTCTTTCATCTCTTTTCACCGCTCTTAATTTCCATGTACACTTGTCAATCAGACAAACAAGATGTAACGTTGTCTTATTGGACCTTTTCACCTTCCATTCGAAGTTTCACTGCATTGCAAAAAGGCCAACTAGTCTATTCAAATCCTTTTTAGTCGGAAAGAACTGACCTTTATAAATCATGCTTGTAGGTTCTTCTGCTACCAAGGTTGTGCTTCTACCAATCCCAAACGAGTATGAATCTGCTCTGGGAATAACTCATATTGTGGTATTATCAGAATCATCTGCAGATACATTATGCCAGACCTCGGAAGTACCAGGCATATCTGCTCCAGTGCACCTAACTCCTTCCACACGTCTTCCACGTCTTTGAATTTGGAAATGATCTTCATCAGTGTTCTCTGCATGATCTACCAAATCAATATTTGCCTCATTATCCACCTCCTGGTTCGGCCCAAGGTTCGGTTCAATGTTTTGCTCATTGTACATCTCATTGTACCGCCCATCATTCATCTCAAATCGACAACCAAACACATCGTCGATTTGAGGTTCACCAACATCTGCATGGTCGACCACTACCGGTTGGACATCGTCGACCACTACCGGTTGGACAACACATATGTTTTCCCCACCTTCAGTGGCACTCCTTTGTGTGAACACTTGGTTGCTACCGCTAGCGGATCCAAATTGTTGGGTATTTTCGGGAGTAGGAATATCATTCCGTATCACATCTCCAGTTGCCCTCTCAATTAGACTAACACATACTTGAGGGATCACCGGATCTTCCCCTAGCATAAACTGAACATCATCGTCATTTCTTACAAATGTGCGACATGTAGCGCCAGGAACGATTGATATTGACTCTAGATCAACATTGTATTTGTTTACATCATACTTCACAACGGTATGCACGATCGACACCAGTTCTTCGTAACTCATATTCTTTGACACATACATTCCTTGGTTATCGGATCCAACAAACCTCTGACTTTCGTCGGGTAACCGCTCCCATCGACCGATGTAAGATATTACTATTCTCACCTGATTCATTCTCCTGTAACATTCATCACCACAAACCATTATGACAAACATAAAAGCTATGGAAAAGGCTCAGAGCCTTTTAAAATAGTTTCCGAGGTTTTTACTATGATCTCCGAGCTTTTAGTAAATGCTCCGAGCTGTTTTCCAAAGGCTCGAGCATTTTTCCAAAGGCTTCGAGCATTTTTCCAAAGGCTCCGAGCTTTTTTTCCAAAGGCTCGAGCTTTTTTTCCACAGGCTCGAGCTTTTTTCCAAAGGCTTCGGCTCGAGCTTTTTCCAAAGGCTCCGAGCCTTTTTCCAAAGTCTCCGAGCTTTTTTCCAAAGGGTCTGAGCATATTAGTAAAGGGTCCGAGCAATTTAATAAGGGCTCCGATCTATTTACCAATGGCTCCGACCTTTTTATTAACAGGATCGGAGATTTAAATTTCACAGTTTCAAACTTCACAAAACCAGCTTCATGTTTACAAAAGGAATGTTTTTTAGAAATGAAGCATAAAAAAAGTATTTCAAATATATATTACCTTGTTGTGCTGAAGAACGTCGAGTAGTTTTGAAATTTATTGTAGAGAGAGAAAGAGAGGAGTTACTTTGTTCAGTGTTCCAAGTATGGAGATGGAAGTACAAAGACAATCAAAAATTGATTATTTAAGGGCAATTTTGGTAGTTCACCATAATATGTGCCTTTTAAACATAACTTATTAAATGGGTGACGTTGGTACAACAAGGAGACAAAAATATGACATTTCTCACCATTTCCACTATATCTAAGGACACTCCATTCTAAAAATTTAAATTACAAAAAATTCTAAAGACACTCCCTTTTTGTTTTCAAAATTATCCTTTTTATCTTTTGTCACTCGTATTCTAAAGACACTCTATTTAAAAAAAAAAAAATTCTAAAGACACTCCATTTCAATTTAATATTTGCTATTTTGAATACCTCTCTTTAGAAAATTTAAAATAGGAAATGGAAAAAAGACATGAATTAATCAAATACAAATGAAACTGAATAAAAGTGAGGAGATCGAAAAAAAGTTAGGAAAGTTGTTTTGAAGATCAAACTGTGAAAATAGGAAAACAATATTTTTTTTCTCTTTTGGATTTTTAGTTGAGTAAAAAAATTCTATTGAGTAAAATAATAATTTAATATATATATATATATATTCTAGTTACAGCGATGAATGAACGTGGGTGGTATTTGAGAAAAAAAAACCGATTTCAAATTTGATTGAACATGAAAATAAGAAAACTTTTTATGTACAAAAAATGTTTATGATAATTATAGAGAGTTTGATGGTGTGTGAGAAAGAAATTATTTTGAAAAGAGAGAAGAAAATATTTTAGAGTTTGTTAAACATAAAAAAAACACACAAAATTGGGAAAAAAAAATAAAATGGTAAAAAAAACGTGTTTTCTAATAAAAATTGTTTGTGGTGTTTTTAGAAGTTTCCTGTCTTGTTTAGTTATTTTAATTCATATTAAAATTGTCATTAAAAAAATGTAGTGTAAACAGGTAACTAATGGATTGTCAACGGTATTTATCTTTTTAAATTGCAACTGCATTAGTTAATTGTGTGTACCTAGGGGTAGGCATTCATTGGATCGGTTCATATTTCAATCAAACCGATAAAGAACCGAAACTATTCGGTTTTTAAAAAAATGAATCGATCCAATAAAATTAAGATTTGTCAACCGATCAAAAACAAACTAAATTGGACCGGTTCGGTTCGGTTTAGTTTTTACGGTTTTAGGCCTATTGGACCAAATTACTGTTATTATACATTTTCTACATATTTAACCAATTTAACCCGAATTTGACTAAATTAACTTATGGGCTTAAAGGAAATTTCATTTTGGGCTTGAAAAAAATTGATTTTACTATGCTAAAATAATATTTACAAAACAAAACACACTTCCATTATTAATACATTAAAAGTATAAAGGCTTTGAATGCATAGAACATTAGGTTTATATATATATGTGTGTGTGTGTGTGTGTGTGTGTGTGTATGTGTGTGTGTGTGTGTGTGTGTGTGTGTGTGTGTGTGTGTGTGTGTGTTGTAGTAATGACAAGTCACAGAAAATACACCGTGCACCTAGAATCGTCTCTGCAAACCTAAAAAGGATGGGGGCCTCGGATTCAAAGATCTTGCAACTTTTAACAAAGCCCTCTTAGCAAAACAATGCTGGAGGATTCTGAGCAATCCGACTTCTTTTGCAGCAAGGGTGCATTGCAAGTATTTCAAAGGATTTGACTTTATGGATGCGGTTGCTAAGTCTTCAGGGTCTTTTATATGGAAAAGCTTGGTGTAGGGGAAGGGGCTGCTGGAAAAGGGTGTCCGTTGGCGGGTTGGGGATGGGTTGAAAGTCTGTATATATAATTGCAGTTGGATCCCAAGACCTACTACTTTCACAATCTAGTCGATACCAATTTTAGGGGAGATGGCCATGGTTAGTAATATGAAAAATCCGTCTGGTGGGTAGAATGTGGAGTTGATAAAAGCTTGCTTCCGTGACAATGATGATGCTGCCATTTTGAGTATTCCTTGTGCTCTTACTCAAAATCCAGATTCAAGGTTATGGCACTATGAGACAAATGGGTACTACAATGTTAATAGCGGTTATCGGGTGGGCAGTGCGATGAATGAAGGTGCTACCACTTCAGGTCTGAATGAGACAAATTCATGGTGGAAATTCCTTTGGAGTTGGGATTCCCGCAAAGGTTAAAGTTTTTATTTGGAAAGTTTGTCATGATTGGATCCTTTTGATGGCTAATCTTGCTCGTCGTGGAATGGCGGTGTGACCGCTATGTCCAATTTGCAACAGGAAGGAAGAAACTACAATGCATGCAATATGGGGTTGTCGTAATCTACAACCTGTTCGCAATGTTTGGCCGGCTATTCAGGGAGCTCATTCTCTGTTCTTTGACTTCATGTTGGATAACTTCACACGCTTGAGTGGTGATGATTTGAGTCTTTTGTGTGTGGTAGTTTGGCGGATTTGGCATCATAGAAACCAAAGGGTGCATGGCTCACAGGATATTAATATTGGTGATATCAATGAGTGGTGTTAGAGCTATGTCAATGAATTTTGGGATGGTGGGATGCCAAAAGATAAAAGACCTCCCCAAGTGGCTCGATCTGCAATCACTTGGACACCTCCAAAACCAGGTTTTTATAAATTTAATACGGATGCTACGATAAATAAATATGGGGAATGTGTTGGTTTGGGTATTGTTATTCGTGACTCGCCTGGCTTTGTTATGGCTGCGAGTTCTCAAAGAATTGTTGTGAATTACAGTCCCCAAGTGGCTGAGGCGCTTGTAATCAAACAAGAGCTACTTTTTGCTCGAGATTGTGGTTTGTTTCCTGTGGAAATTGAGTCTAATGCAGCAGTTGTAGTTGGTTGGATTAAGGATGGAAGCCAAGCTTGCTCGGATATATGTCTCATTATTACTGATATTTGTGCTCAGCTTCCTTACTTGTGTTGTACTGCTGTTGAATATGTGTCTAGGAAGGCCAATCAAGTGGCTCACTTTTTAGTAAAATATGCATTGTCTATTGATAATAATTGCTTTTGGTTGGAGGAGTATCCTTTGTATATTAGGCATTATGTTATGGCCGATTGCCGGACACCCTTGTAATGTTTGTTTTGGTATGAATCTTAGCTTCAAAAAAAAAAGTTTTGCCCAACTAAACAAATTCAATAAGAAAATCTATGTCGAAACTTAGGTGGTGTTTGGATCCCTTTTCAAAAGCTGTTTTTCATTTTTAAAAACAAAAAATGATTGTAAAGTGTTTGGCAATTTGTTTTACAGAATACGTTTTACAAAACAAAAAACAGATTCTCTCCAATTATAATATTAATATTAAAAACAACTTTTTTTTTGTTTTTTTTTTTTTTTTTTAAAACAGTCTGACCGATACAAGACAAAAGAAAAAACTCTCTTTCTCGGTTCATCGTGGACATTGCTTTCTCTGCTCAATTCAACACTCTACAGGAGAGATTCTCTCAAATTTTCTTCTCGTCGATTCACGTCTTCTACATAAGAGATTCTCTCCAATTTCTATCAGACTTGCAGGTCTTTATAAAATCAACTCACACAGTGAAGATTCTCTGCAAAAGTCTGAAAAAATCTCTCAAAAATCAATCTCGTGATCACTATGACTGGATTTTCTCTCAGAAATTGTGTTGGGTCTTCTAACAATCTCTATAAGAAGATGGGTTAGGGAGATTGTAACAAGTATTCTCTCATCTCTTGCTATTTCTCCAGGTTAGTAAATTGACTTTTCTTTTGTTATTTTTTGAGTTCTTATTTGTTTTTATGATTTGGGTATGAATTTTGTATATGTTTTATTATTTTATTTATGGAGTTGCTACAAATTTTGATTTAGATTTATTTGGGTATGAATTTTGTTTTTATATAGATTTATTTGACAAAAGATTCTAGGTTATTTTTCATTGTCAAAGGTGTTTGACAAGTAAATTAGGAATCTTTGAGGGGCTAATGTACAGATTTATATATATTTTTGTAAACATAATCTGGTGTTGTGATTTTATTTCTGTTTTTGCGTTTTCTCTTGGTTTGGGCTGGACATTTTATGCTTTGGTTTCTACTCTTTTTGTGTATTTCTCAACCTTGACATTGTATTGATGTTGTTCTCGGTGTGTTGGGGGCTACCCCTTTTATTAATAAAGTTGACATGTTCACTCCCTTGTTCTCTTTTGCTCTACCTAACCATATCAGTAAGGTGTCACAAATTTCAATTTTAAATACAGGATTTATGTAACTTAAAGGATATTTGATAAAAGGGCTCATGGTTTTCTGAATTATTTTTGTTACTTTGGCTATAGGACAGTTAACAAGGGCTTGGCTTTTTAATCACTCCTACTACCATTATTTTAAAAGATCACATTTTTAATAATTATTAAGAAGAAAAAGACTACGATGAAGAAACCCATCAATTTTGTTTCCTGTTTCTTCTAAAAGTTACATGTTGATAGTTTTACGTTTTGTATGGGTAAAATACTAAGTTGGTTTGTGATTCATTGTTGTGATTCATTGTTTTATGTTACTAGTTTTGTTTTTTTATAATGTTGTATAGTTGTATTTGTTTTCCTAAATTTTTGTAGTTGTGGTTTTTAATCTTATGATGGGTATTAAGTTGACCCACTTGGGAGTTTTTCTTTTATTCTTGGAAAGGAAATGGCCTTCCATGGTGGTGATGGTGATGACAAAATGTGGACCGCAAATAATGAGGCAGTTTTTATTCGGATAATGCATGAACATGTGAAAAAAGGCAATTTGCAGACATCGACTTTTACTAAGAAGGTTTGGGGTGTTATTGATGATGAAGTGCTTGCTGAAATTGGGAAGAGATATACAATTCCAAAACTGAAAGCAAAGTTCAATCGCTTTCGAAGGAAGCATCATGAGTTCTCAGATTTACTTAATCATACTGGTTTTGGATGGGACCCAATTTCAAACACCGTGACGGCTGCTGATGATGTTTGGAATGAGTACCTTAAGGTGAGTATCTCTATTATCACAATTTGTTATAAAATAAAGTACAATATCAAGACATAGGTTAATTTGACTTCTTCTTTTTCTCTAGAGGGTTCCAAGTGCAAAGCCATATAGAAAGAAATGATTTCTTGGAGAGATTTTTAATACCACCACTGCTACAGGTCAGATGCATTTTTCATCAAACCAAATTCCTCCTAGCTCAGATGAAGAACGTGAATTGGAGGAAAATTTCATAAATATTGGAGTGCATGTTAATAATATTGAGGATATTGATGAATCAGAACATCCAAGTGGGGTTAGCAAAGGCAAAAGGGTTCGACAATCCGGAGATCAATACTATAGCAGTCGTGGTAACAAACGTTGAGAGAAAATGGAGAATTATATGGAAATCTGTAGTTCAATTATGTCGCAAAAGTTTAAACTTCAAAAGTGTAAATCATATAAGTCAACATGTTCAGCTCCTGAGAAGTATTCAACAACAGAGTGTTTACATATCATAGAGGAGATAGGGGTTGATCATGACACCTACATGAAATTTGTTCAAAAGGTGGTGGATATTGAGTGGAGAAAAGTTTTTCTTAGTATGACTGATGAGAGGAGAAGGATGTGGTTATCTCGTCTTTAGAAAGATGTTCTGTTTTATTTTCTAATTATGTTTTAGTTTTAGGAGATGTATTTGCTTAGGTATGGTTTTTTTTTTGTTCTAAGGTTTGCTGTGATGTTTGTTAGGTGATGTATTGTATGACTTTTTGTGGTTTCATGTGTTGTGTATGTTAATTTATCATGTTATCTTTATTCTGGATTATTGTGAAGAAAAAAAGTTCTGGATGTTCTTATTATATTTTTATTATTGTTTGTGTTTTTATTAAATTTTACTTATATTTAATTGATGTAGGTACTAGCAAATGGCTACAAATTCCGGTAATGATTCTGATGATTCAATTGAAGATCTAGCGGTACACATGCTACACCTAGTTAACATATATGAGTATTGGAGCACATATATAGAAAAAACTCCATACCATAACTCTAGATTAAGTGGGTTTGAATATTTGCAAGAATTATTGAATGGGCATCCTAGTAGGATATATAATTCATTGCGTATGGACAAACATGTATTTATTTCTTTATGTGCCACTCTAGAAAATCACCAATTGATACAGAATGATGGACACGTTTGTGTACAAGACGCTGTTGCAATGTTCTTATTTATAGTGGCACATAGTGTCACCTCACGTATTGTTGCAGAACGTTTTCAGTATAGTACAGAAACAGTTCACAGACAATTCAAGCGTGTTTTGAAGGCTATATGTGGATTAGCGCCTCACATAATTCGTCCATGGACTCAACGGGAGACACCACCCAAGATAAGGGAGAACCCAAAATACTATCCATATTTTCAAGTAAGTAACAAATATATTGCATTTGCAATAGATATCACATAAATTATATATTTTTTTATTAATAAATATATTTAATGTAGAATTGTATTGGGGCTATTGATGGAACTCATGTTGCTGCATGGGCGCCTGTAAACAAACAAACATCATTTCGTGGTAGGAAGGTTCAGGTGACTCAAAATGTCATGTGTTCTTGTTCTTTTAATATGATGTTTACATTTGTATACACGGGTTGGGAAATGATAGCAAATGATTTGAGAGTGTTCCTAGAGGCAATAATGAGGGAGGAAAATAATTTCCCTTTTCCTAATGAAGGTATAACTAGCTTATAGTTTACAATCATATTTTTAATTCATTAATGTATTGTAATTAATAAAGAAAAAAACTTATATGTGTTCTTACAAGATTTTATTATGTTGTTGATGATGGGTATACAAACATGCCAGGATTCTTAGCTCCTTATAGATGTGAGAGGTATCATTTACATGACTATTGTGCACCTCATAGATCACCAAGGGGGCCAAGTGAATTGTTTAATTATAGGCATTCATCATTAAGGAACGTGATTGAACGATGTTTTGAAGGCTAGATTTGCAATTCTAAAAACCGTGTCAAATTATCGAATTAGTAGACAACGATTAATTCCTATTGCATGTTGTGTATTGCATAATTATATTAGACAAACATCTCATTCTGATAGGATGTTCGAAGAATTTCAAGTAAAAGACATGATAATAGAGGAAGAAAATGAAGAAAGGGCAACAGTTGATATCGATCTTTCTCCATGACACATTTCACAAATGAATGGTACAAGGGATGCGATTGCAACAACATTATGGAATGATTATACAAGACTTATGCAATGAATTGTATTCTAGTATTATATAATATTATGCTCATCAGTCAATTTCACTTGTTTAATTATATAAATATTATCATGTTTTCTTAATTGTTTTATTTATTTATTTTGAATGGCAAAACAAAAATTATCTCATTACTATTTTATTACTCTTACCATGACTCTAAGATAGAATATTTATAAGTATAAGCTATCTCAGAAAATATTTACATTAAATGAATGCTTCATGATTTTTTTTCATTATATATATATATATATATATATATATATATATAAACATACGTGAGAGAGCGAGAGAGATATATGGTTCATTAATATTTTATTTATCTATTTTAGAATCAATTAATATAATTTAAAAAAAAATTATATTCATCCACACATGACCAACTCAATATTGGTAGTTTTTTTTAGTTTATTTTCAAAAACAGTTAATCCAAACACGTTTTCAGTTTTCTATTTATTTTTTAAAATGATGCCAAACAGTTTTTATTGTTTTTCGTTTTCAAAACTTATTTTCAAAAATACTACCAAACGTATTACGTTTTTTTTTAAATGATATTTTTAAAACACATTTTTTATTTTTAAAGACCGTTCTCAAAAACATCATTTTAAAAACAACACCAAACGCGTTTTTATATAAAATACAGTTTTGTAATTAACCTAGAACGACACAACAAAATTGAAACTTCAACTCAAACACTGTTGGAATGACAACTCGATCGATCTAAGTGAAAACAAGTCTCAAAGTCAAGGAGAGAGTTACGTTTTGGCTGGACAAAAGAGGGAAATCTTTATATATAATTGAAAGAAAAACAATAATTACAAACAGAAACTTAATTGACTCTTCACACGTGCATGCTTGCATGGCACAATAGTCTATTGCCTTTCTCGGCAATGTGATACAAACAAAACACTAGCAATTGAACTTTTTGTTGGGTTTTCAAATTAGTAACTTCATTTCCAGCACTTCAACTTACCCAAATCATGTTAGTGGGTCATGTAGAACAAGACCATTGAAATTCATTACACAACCAAAAATGTCCTTGACGAGACTAGACATGATCAAAAATTCAACAACACAAGATTACTAGTTATAACATTTTGAAAAACTAACAAACTGCGAGAAAATTAATTAAAGAAACAAATAATTATCAAAACTTGAACCTAATACATGTAATAATCGTAATTGCATTATTCCCATGCTCAACTTTCTTTGAAAAGTTGATTATAATAGCAGAGAGCAAATAAGTACTAAACATTAGCATATGACTTGTGAAATGAACATAATTAAACCCAAAAATATAAAAAAGAAAAACAGACAAAATAGAAATTTATATGGGTTTTATTGATCAATTATTCTTAGGTGGGTGGTGCCTAGGAGCATGATAATCGGCACTGAAAGCTACAAATCCCTTATCATCCACATCTTCATGAGAAATATGACTATGGCTCACAGTTTTCTTACAGTAGATTGCATTTTCCTTCACTTTCCCATCACATTTTCCAGCAAAACTATGACTTGAAGTACTTGAGATTGAGGTACGTTCAATAGCTGCACTAGAACTCTCCTTCACATTCTCCGGGTTCCTTTCTTTGACAACCAGTGACATTTTCCTTCCTCCTACTATCCGTTTTGTTGAAATAGTTGCAGCCTCCTCATACACCACTCCCTGTTAACATTAAAACTGTCAAAAGTCATTCTAATTAATGATACTAATATGAGCCAAGGAACTAATTAATAAACAGATAATTTACCTTTCCCTTTGAAAAAGTAGTAGCAACTTCAGCATCATCTCCATCCCCATCTGAGAAAAATGTTTCAAATACTAATAGGAAATTAATTAAAACTGATGAATAAATGTATGAAAAATAAGAAAAAACTGTGAGGACACATATATAGATATGTACCTTGATGTGCATGAGCAATGGAGAAGCAAACAGTAAACATAAGTAAAACAAGGAAGCATGTAATAAACTTCATCTGAGCCATCGATCTCAGCCTGGCAGGAGTATGTCTGTTGTTCAATATCTGGCAGCAGAGAAGAGAAGTAAATGAAGCAGCGGCTTTATAGAGAGAGAGTGAGAGTGAGAATTCAAACACACAAAGTCAAAAAAAGATTTTAGCACCTACCTTTGTATATATAATATATGTGTAGGGACATGAACATCCCTCTAAGTTAATTAATTAAAATGGTGGCTATTAATGTAAATATAATCAGTTAATTAATTAATAACTAGTACTGCATGAACCCTCGAGTCAGCCCATGTGTTGATTGCACCGATCGAAATGAAAATCTCGAAGCATTTTAATCACATTATTATAAATATTTGATAAAACCTCGTTCTTCGCTTGGTGGTCCCAACAAAGACTACTAAAATGGCATAGGAAACACCAAATTAGGCAACGATACCAAAATGGTTTATTATAATAAACACAAGTCACAGGTTGGAGTTAGGACCATCAAAATTTTTAGTGTTATTGTTGGTGCATACGATAGCGTACGTGAAAGTGAAGGAACGTGTGTTTTGCTCCTGTCTGCCGCCATGCAATCTACGCGAAAGAGCTGCTTTTTTGCTTTGTTTGAAGAGAACGGGAATGAAATTGGTCAGGGTTAGTGCTAGGTTTTCTAATTCATTTCCTGCTACAAAATTCTTACTTTTGTTAATTAATTCAAACTGATCAGGAGCCAAATCACTACTTCTTCCTCTAAATTGGGATTTGTAATAACAAACTAAAAAAATATAGTAAAAAGCTGAGACATACATTGAAAAGTTAACAAATATATAATTGGAAGATCGAAGCGCGCAGTTGCAAATATATTCAGTGGGTGTCCCTAGAGGACTGTGCTTGTGTAAGTTTCGTTACACAAGTAAACAAGTAGTTAATTGCATGCAAATATCTTCAATGGTAGGAAATTGTGCTACATTAGCTTCACATGACCACCACTATATGCAAATGCAATGCAAGCATGCATATACAAAAATCATTAATATAAGGTTTAATATTATAAACCTCCTCTTACTTGTCAACTATTATTGAATATATAGAGAAATAAGCTTTTATTTTATAAACCTCCCATGAGCTTTAACAGCGTTAATGATTCCGTTAGCTTGACTTGCGTTGACCATATGAAAATATTATTATGCCCTTATCAGTTAAAAAAAACATGATATATGCCTAAAATTAAAGGAACGTATTTTGAATAAGTTACAAATAAAATAATATATGTTAGAAATAAAAAATAAAATATTTTAACAATTATTTTAATATTATTATTTTTAAATAATTGATAAAATAATAAAAATTTAAGGAAAGAAAGCAAAAAAGTAACGATAACAAGTTAGGAAACAATAATTTCTTTTTCGGAAATAGCAATAAAAATGTTAATAACAGAAATAACAAAAAAAAAATTCAACAAAAGATTAAAAGAAAAATAAAACCAGAGATAGAGATCTGGTAACAAAAAATGAAACCATAGATCTGGTAACAACAGTCCACCCACCCAACTTCAACCTCTCCAAATCTACAACACCCAATATTCACAGATTCTCACAAAATCAGCAACACCTCATGACCCATCATCACAGACTCACCATCTCTAACCAACTTTGAGAGGAAACCATTTGTTTAGAAAATATATTGTTACTATCAGTTAACAGTTTCCATTATAACAGTTTCTCAATTAACTCATGTAAGAATTGTATAAAAAGATCAATGCCTGATGGTTTAGGGCATTGAAGAAATAAAAACAGATTCTTGTTTTTCTTTTGTGATATTGTCATTATATTAAGGTTGAAAGGAAGAGGATCTATCAATTTGGTATCAGAGCCCAAAATATCCTTTAAATTGTTCTTATAGTTTATGACCCGCACTCGAGTTTGAACTCGTTCCACTGCCATGGAAGTTCGTGTGACAAATCTGGAATCTTCTTACTCTGATCTTGCGGAAACGATTGCAGCACTTCGTCGAATCGAATCTCGCCTAACTCGAACGGTGGAACGATTAGGGTTAACAACGAATAGAAGCTTTAGAAGTACGTCATGGAAGATCCGACCTGACTCCTTCAACAGAGATTCAACAAGAAACTAGTGAGAATAATTCACAACCGAGGATGGAGATTCGCAAGGAGTTGGAACCTTGTGTCCCAATTATTCGCATGGATTTTCCAAACTATGCTAAAGGAGATTGTTGACTGTGATTTTTGGTATCAAGTAGAACTGATCACGCGTCCAACAGAGTACTATGATTGTTAATGATTTTATGTAGTCAATAAAGAAGAGGCAAAGCATGCAAACACAATTTTACGTGATAAAACCCCAAGTTGGGAAAACGTCCACAGTTGCCGGTGACAGCAAGAAAAAAGATCCACTATGATGAAATAATTACACACTCTTTGCTCTCTTTTACGTACTGCTTTCTTCTAACTCCTATAATGATGTTTTTAGGGTTTATTTATACATGCATAGAACCTTAATTCTTAATGTACAAGTAAGAAAAGATGACGTTATTCAATGGAACTCTAACTTATGGGAGTCGTGATTATCTTCTTTCCCGTTCTATGTTTCTAGTGTATTAAACACAGTAGATCTCTTGTCTAATCTGGACTCTAACATCTTTAAGGAAGTTTGTTTCCTTATTAGATTGTGCTTTTAGACATCTTGTTCAAGCAAGACTCTTTCTCTGCATATCTGAGTTGTGGTTGCATTGAATTCATCGTTGTCCATGTGTCGCTTATCCGACCATCTACCAAACCAGACCAAACCTCATTCTCCCTAACCAGTTACTTGATCTTGACCGGAGGCATTGACCAGACAATCTCAATAATCCCAACCGGGTCATCTTCACTTGGTCAATCTAATTACCTTAGTTGGGTTATTTCCATCCGACCATCTAGGTAATCCTGACCAGGTATTGTGAAGTTATCTTCGGTCAACTTAGGTTGGTTTAGTCTAGTTAACTTTTGATGACATGTCATCTCTAATCTCCGCGAATCCCGGTCGATCATGTTAATTTGTCATCCTTCCAGATTTTACCAATAACAGAGATGATCTAATGGATTAGGTTTATCGAGCATAACAATATTTCGATTATTTTTTCTGTTCCAGCAGAGAAGAAGGTTAAGACTCTATCATTTCATTTGGATCGACAAGCTCTCCAGTGGTTTCAATGGGTGCACGAAAACACTTTCCAATTGTGAAGATTTTAAAAAGGCCTTTGTAGAGAGTTTGGTCCTCACAGATTTAAGGATCTTGTTAAATCCTTGTTCAAACTTCGCCAAAATGGAGCCTCAAAAGATTATATATCAGAGTTTAGAAGGCTAGCTACCAAAATCAGAGATCTTAGCCCAGTATTTCGCCTCAGTTGTTTCATTGGTAGATTGAAAGAGGAATAAAAATATGAAGTGAAGCAGTTGAGACCAACTACAATTCAAGAGGCAATGATTTTTGTTATTGATGTAGACTTGAAACCCCAGAATTGTAGGTCTCTTAGTAGTGCAAAATCAAAATTTCTTTTACAACCAATTAAAATTGAAAACATTCCTAAAACTGAAAGTGCAGCCAAAGACAATTTGACAGTTACTAAATTGACACCTAAAGAAATTCAGTATAAAAGGCAAAACAATGTGTTTCTATTGTAATGAAAAGTTTGTCATGGGTCCCAAATGTGTAGGAAACAGATCCTGTTATTAGACTTAGGGTATATTAGTTCTGAAGAAGAGGAAATTACGCAAGACTTACATGAACAAGAACCAAAATAGATCACTGCTTGTTGTATTACTACATGTTCCTTGTTTGGCACCCTTACACCTCAAGCCATTAAAACCGTGAAGGTTAGGGCCTGTGATAGTACCCATTCCACAAGTAATGTAGCCCCCCTTATTTACATCTTTTATGCTGATTTCTTGAGTAAAACCATGCTTTGAATGTTTCAAATAAGTGTTTTAGTCTCATTTCCATCAAAGGGACTTAAGTGCACAAATGTAGAAATTATGGAGCAAATTCACAATTTTAGAAAGTTGGTTTTTGTTGGGGATGTCCCGCGAAGAGCATAACGAAGTTCGATCCAGTAGGTTTCACGGGACAAGTTTCGTCCAATGGTCCCGCCAACTGTCTCTCGAAGAAGCTTCAATCAGTGCAAAAACAGAGGTTTCACGGGAAACTTCGTCCATATGTCCCGCGAAACCTCCTGCAAAAATGTCACTGTTAGCTTTTGACCTCGGTTTTCATGACCTTTAAATCCTGGTTGGAAGATTTGGTTTTTGTCTCTTGCTCTAGGGAGAGGAGCATGTCCCTTTCTCTCATGTCTCATTTGTGTCTTTTTATTCACCATGCATAAGACTTATTATGAAAGCACTACCGATGGATGATAGAATTCATTCTATCATAGAAAATTCTCACTACTATCTATATATCACGGAATATAAAAACATTCTCCCAGCACAAAACTTTGCTCTCTTTACCTTGGTGGATCATTAAGCCTTATTTGGAATAGCTAGGACTTGGAGTCTTGGAGAGAAACCATTGAAGCCAAGCTTTTGCAAGAAGAAGATCTTCAATTTAGTTTATTTCATCAAACTCTATCTCTTATCTTCTTTTATTTGCTATGGCATGTACTTATTTGATATTTTGTATGGCTTTGATGTGTAATATGAGCTAAACACTTTCATTCTAGAACTATGAAGAAACCGAACCCTTAATCTATTCATAAAGACTAGTTGATTTCTCTACATGTGCTTGTGTAGTTATATGAATATTTTTTATGCTTAAAGCTTTTACTTGATTGGACATCTTGTGAATGATCTCTTGATAGTCAAAATATTCACTATAAATGAGTAGTAAGGTAGAGATACCTGAGGCTAGTGTATAAGGCTCTTGTATGTGTGCCAAAGCACTTAATGAATTCATGTGTATTTTGTATGTATGGATGTGATTTATATTACTTGAGAGAATGTAGTGATTAGTTGAGGAGACACAAGCTTATAACATATACTTGCACAATTGAGAGATTAAGTGAGTCTAGATTTTAATTAGAAGGGTGAGGTGGGTTCTTGTTTTATCATCTTTCATCATATTATCACATTAGCTCTTTTTGTGATTGGTTTATTTAATTGTTTTAAGATTAGTTGCTTTATTTGCAAATTTGGATAAGTTTAGTGTTAAAATATGGAAATCCTTTTAATCGATTGTTCAAATAGTAAGCTCACTGATAAAAGCCAATAATCAATAAAACTTGAGTCCTCGTGGACAATTCCCTACGTTATCATTGTACTACACTCTGGCCTCGTACGATTGTGAGCGTCACACTCATGAGAGGTCAATTTTTGGCGCCGCTGCCGGGGAATAAGGGGATAATTGATATTGGAAATAGTTGGTTTTTACTAATTTGAACATGTTACTTTCATTTTCTTTTCTTTTTCTTTTCAAGAAAATTACTCTTAAGAACTACCATGTGATAATTTTGTTTGACTCTGGTAGTTCTCATAACTTTCGAGCTGATGGCTTAGTCGGGAAATTGAGTTTGGAAGTAGACACTTAAGAAATATTTGATGTGATGATTGGGGATAGGGGTCAGGTTAAGAGTAAAGGAGCTTGCACTGCAGTTACTTTTAAGATAAACCAATATAACTACACCTCTGACATGTTAGTACTACCTCTAGGTGGATGTGATATTGTATTGGGAATTCTGTGTCTAAGAACTTTTGGCCCAATTTTGTGGGACTTTGAGAAGCTTACTATGGAATTTTGGCATCAAGGAACCAAAGTGGTGCAATCTAGCTCTAAGCATCAGCTCATTCAACTTGTTTCTACTCAACAAATGGATAAGAAATTTTATTCAGAATCTTGTTATTGGGTATTGTTATGTGCTATTGATGGTGTGATGGCCAAGGAAGAATCCATATACATGTCTTCACAGCAGTAAAAAGAGTTTCAAGATTTCAAGACTCATTTTCAACAATTTTTTCCACACCAACAACTCTTCCACTAGAAAGAGACCATGATCACACAATACCCTTAGTGCCTAATTGCAAGCCACCAAACATTAGGCCATATGCTTATGGTCCTTCACAAAAGTTAGAAATTTATTTATTAGAAATAGCCATATTCAATTTTCTTCTCCAGTATTGTTAGTAAAAAAGAAGGATGGCAAATGGAGGATCTGAATGGATTACAGGCAGTTAAATGAGTCAACAATCAATGATAAGTATCGTATTCCTCTTATAGATGACTTGTTGGATGAACTACATGACACACAGTATATTTCCAAGCTTGATCTGAGGAGCGGTGATCATCAAATCAGGGTTCATCCATCAGATGTGGAGAAGACAACCTTTAGAACTCATGAAGGCTATTATGAGTTCTTAGTCATGTCTTTTGGCTTGACCAATGCTCATATTACCTTCCAAGGATTGATGAATGATGTTTTCAGGAATTACTTGAGGAAGTTTGTACTGGTATTTTTTAACGATATCCTTATTTATAGTACTACATTGTCCTGCCATTTGACACATTTAAAACAAGTTTTCAATGTTGTCTTGAAGCAACACCAATTGTTTGTCAAGTTGTCTAATTGTGCTTTTGGGGCTTCATCAATTGAGTATTAGGGACACATTGTATCTAAGAGTGGAGTTTCTACTGATCCTACAAAACTTAGAGCAATTTCTGAATGACCAATTCCAACAGATGTCAAAGCACTCAGGGGTTTCATAGGGCTCACTGGCTACTATAGAAAATTTATTCATGATTATGGAAAGCTAAGTCACCATTTAATTCAATTGACTAGGAATGGTTGTTTCAATAGGAGCAGTGTTGCTGAGGCAACATTTTGCAAGTTAAAGGAAGCAATGTTATCCTAAAGGTACTAGTTTTGCTAGATTTTTCTAAGACTTTCATCATAGAAAATGATGCAATTGGCATAGGAATAGGGCCAGTGTTGCAACAAGATAACATACCTATAGCTTTCACCAACAAGGTCTTAGGGCAAGAAATCATGCATTATCTACTTATGAAAGCGATTTGATTGCAATTGTTCATGCCATAAAGAAATGGCATCATTACTTGCTAGGGAGACATTTTGTGATCCACAGCCTCAAATATTTCTTGAACCAGAAAGCCAACACTCTCTTTCAATAGAAGTGGGTCACACAATTGCTAGGGTATGATTATGAGATACTGTACAGGTAAGGGGTGGACAACAAAGTTGCAGATGAACTTTCTAGGTTCCTTATGGACAATTGCCAACACATTACAGCTATTGAAATGACGATATAGCAGATCCCTTTTGAGCCCTTACCAGTTGATCATGATCATTGTCCAATCAACATGGCCATCTCGTATCCTTATCATATATGGATGGATGATCTTAGAATGTTTAATGAGACTGATCCTTGGATACAAAAGAAAATTCAGGAACTGACTACTCAAGTTAGAGAGGCCAGTGTCACTAGTCAGTCTGTTTCACATGCAAATCATATTAAAAAGTTTCTAGTGGATAATGGGTTACTCAAGTTCAAATCTAGGATTGTGTTTAGCCCTAGTTCTGAATGAATACCTAAGGTTTTTCAAGCTCACCATTTTGTTCCAACAGCAGGTCATTCAGGGTTTTTAAAAACTTATCATAGGCTCAAAAGGAATTTTTATTGGCCTGACATGAAAACTTGTATTCGAAAATTAGTTGCAGAATGTCAGGTCCGTCAACAACACAAGTATGAAACACTTTCTCCTGCCGATTTGTTACAGCCTTTACCTATTCTTAAGAGAGTTTGGTCTGACATCTCTATGGATTTTATCACTGGCCTTCCTAATTGTCAAGGTAAGTCTGTGATACTGGTGGTGGTGGATAGACTAAGTAAATATGCTCACTTTATGGCACTTAGCCATCCCTATAGTGCAGCATATGTGGAACAATTGTTTATAGAAAATGTCTTCAAATTACATGGTATGTCTACATCAATTGTATGTGACAGAGATCTTATTTTCATTATTGATTTCTGGAAAGAGTACTTCAAAATGCATGAAGTGTCTTAAAAAATGAGCTCGGGCTACCATCCTCAAATCGATGGTCAAACTGAAGTCAGAGCCGGCCCATGGGGGCAGCAAACCTAGCATTTTGCTGGGGCCCTTAAATGGTCCAATCCGTTTCTTCTTCTTTTGGGGTCTCATGTCCAATTTATTTTAGCATAAGAAGAGCTCAATTTCAAACATTGCTTTGCTTTTTTTAATAAGACCCAATTATCCATATCTATTTCAATTTAATAGAAATAAACATCAAAGCTCAATTGATTCTAACATATCATACTTAACTTTACATCATCATTTGAGAGTCCAATTAATTTTTTTTTCTTCTGAAAGAGAGTCCAATTGAATTGCTAACATTTCTTTGCTAACCTAGTCAAAATCACCACCCACTCTATCCGTGACTCTGTCGGAGTCCACTTTATTTTCTAACCTAGTTTAATTGAATTGCTGACCTTTATTTGCTAACCTTTCTTTAATGATAATCATTTTTAGAATAATACTATCAGTACTCAAAATACTGACTCTATCAATGAGAGTGTAGCGCGTGGCCCAACTTGTGAGATAAATGTAAAAAAGTGAAAGAAAAAAAGCCACATGCTACACTCCCATTGGTGGGATCAGTATTTTTGATACTGACTGGTCAGTACTCAAACACTGTTCTAATTTTATATGAGGCCCCGATTTCTGTTAATATCATTAAATGGCTTAGGCCCTAAAATGTCTGGAGACTGCCCTGACTGAAGTAATGAATAGGTGCCTAGAGACTTAATTGCGTTACTTTGTTACAGCTCAACCTAAGAAGGGGTTACACTGGTTGCCTTGGGCAGAATTTAGTTATAATATAGCCTTTCACCCACCCACCAAACTTACTCCCTTTGAAGTAATGTATGGACAACCACTTCCACTACTCATTTCTTATGAGTCTGGTTCAACTAAATTTGCTAGTGTGGATAGAAGTCTAGCTGCAAGGGATATGCTTCTTGGGTTGCTAAAGCAGAACTTGTTGTTGGCTCAGCATAGAATGAAAATGCAAGCAGATACGCATAGAAGGGAGAAGGAATTCTAGGTTGGTGATATGATCTACTTAAAGTTAATTCCTAATAGGCTGCATTTTTTAGCTTATTACTCTTACCATAAGCTGCTACCAAAGTATTATGGGCCATATAAAATTTTGGAAAGGTTGGGACCAGTTGCTTACAAGCTTCAATTGCCAACATCAACTAAAATTCATCTCGTCTTTAATGTTTCCTGCTTAAAGCAACATTTAGGTGTAAATGTCTCACCTACTTTGGACTTACCCCTTATCACTGATGATGGAATTGTTCAAGATGAACCAGTGACAATTCCAGAAAGGAAAATTGTGAAAAGACACAATACAGCTGATGTTGATGTTTTAGTGCATTGGAAGCACCATTCAGCTTAAGATGCTACTTGGGAGGATCTCTATAATCTTAAAGTCAGGTTCCCTTATTTTGTGGAAAAATATACATCATTTTATAATGCTTCAGTTAGGGACTGATCAGTGTTGTTGCAGATCCCATTGATGCTATATTGGTTTCACAATTGCAGGAAGAAGTAGTAGAAATTATTTTAAGTTTCCAGTAGTGTGTAAAAACTTGATAGTTGGGTGGGGGGGTGGGGGTGGGTGATTAATTGATAGGAAACCATGCCTAATGGTTTAGGGCATTGAAGATGATCTATCAAACTCTATCACAAACCACAAAAGGGTTCTGCCGCATGCCGCCGTCCGTGGAGATGTTATGTGATCTCCTCGCACCATAAGAGATCTGGACTGAGATTGGTAGAGATGATCCAAGACCCTTTGTCCTCCAACATATTTAAAAAAAAAATCTACCACTATTATAGAGAAGTTTTAACAAGTACATACACTTTGAGTTAAAGTATGTAAATATAATGGTCTACATTCTTCGTCTTGATATATTTTACATTGGAATGAATTAACAATAAAAAAATTATATATATTGAGGGCAGCTACATCTGAGCCGATGTTTGGCATGGAAATTAACAAATTCTTTGAATCCTCTTAATTGTTCGTCTACCAAAACCCTTGATATCTTGCCAATTTAAGTCCACATTGACCAATTTGACAACTTTAATTTTAAAGACCTCTCAACTTCTTCACACATGCGTCTTAATTCCATAAATTTTCTTGATGGGCATAGGAAATGAAACACTAGTATTTACTATTTACTATTATTAGGCAAATCAGCTTCAGTCAACATCGGGATAAGCTTCAATGAGAATACTAGAATGCATTGTATACCTTTCATACAAGAAAATCTTCAATTCACTGATTCACTACCCATAAAGATATATAGTTGATCACATATAATTTAAATAAATACTGTCTCTAAAGGAGAGGAGGACCAATGAATTGAGTGTGATTGTGATTGTGATTGTGATTTGTGTCAATGAAGTTAGTGTTAGTTGTTGGGATGAAACCGGTAGTAGATAGTTAGTGCCTTTAACTGTCAGTGGATAATTAGTGTCTTTATTTTAATTTCCATCATTCAACATTTTCCTATTTTTATACATTGTTGTTTCTATTTTAATTGTCGTAATCAGTGGAGTGAAAGGATATGGAATTTTACACCAATTAATATCTCACTAAATTCTGTTTCTCATTCACTATAGTCTAATTCACCTGGTACATTTCAGATTGTGTGAAGCAATGTGCAAAAGGCATCTGACAGGGATGGGATATGGGCCTTGTGAGTATTGGTTTGGGCTATTAATTTGGTATAGAGTGTTGTAAACTTATTAAGTTTCCAATGGGTAGCGGTAGGTAAATGGGAATGGGGTTGTGAAGCTAAGCTGCTTTGAAATGTGACATTACATTTATGCTTCAGAAATTGATGAATTATGTTCTATACTTCTATGTATGTTGATTGAATGTGATTGATTGTATGCTCCCCATTCTATTGCACATGTGGGACCCATCATGTGGGGCCCAATCCATCTCTTGGAGTTGGAAGACACTTTTTTTTCTTTTTAAAAATATTACGTGGAAAAAACCATTATTTTTTGGTATAGGTATGAGAGGTTTACTGCCGGACAGATAGTTGGAAAACCCATGAATCATGTGATTCATGTATTCATGTGATTCATGTGTTATCTATTCTTTGTACATTGCTTCTTGGTTCCAAAGCTCTTCCGAACTACACTTGGCCAAATTTCAACAACTTCATCACAAATATATATTAATTATTAAATAATCTCTCTCTCTCTCTCTCTCTCTCTCTCTCTCTCTCTCTCCATTCCAACTGTCCTTATGAATCATTAAATTGATAGGCTTTAATGATGAGATTATATTTTATTCTCTTATTCCCTTCATTGTTCTTCGATAATATTATGGAGAATGATCACTTTAATTTAATATTCGATCAAAGTAATTAATTTATAATATTATATTTTTGATATTTCTTTGAAAAAATTTGTGATCACAATCATTCTATAAATTAATAATTTATTATTATATTTTTTTGACTGGATAATTTATTATATACTAATACATATATGATTTACTATATGATGTTGTTTTGAAATATGAATCTACTGTTACATTTTTTTTTAAATTCAAATCTAATTGAATCTCAAATCTATTTTTTATAATGTACTTAAAAGTTTTGGGACTGAATTCTTATACTGCAATAAAATATTATTTAGTATCATTGATACTTTGAATGTTTTCTTACATATAATATGCTCTGAAGTTAATATGAGATTTTGAATTTCAATCAATAAAATGATTAAAATGTATGTTTACAATTAAATAACACAATACACGCACGATATCTTCACAATAATTACAACTATTAATTTATCAAGTAATTATTATTTCGTTTAATTAATATATTTAAATTATATAGTTCCAAAGTTAATATAATTTATAGAAGTTATGTTGTATAGTCTGTAATAACTTGAAATTTTTGGTTGATTGATAACTAAAGTTTTTAGAAGCGTATCTGGGTTAAAATTCTGCTCATATATGATTAAATTTGTATATCGACGTCGTACAACAAGTGTAAACATGTTTTATTATGAAATGTTAATTGTTGTAGTGGAGTGGAGCTTAGCTGTGAGGAGAAACAACGAGAAGTAATAAATAGTTGAAAGTCAAAAAAAATAAAAATAAAGATGTAGTTGTACAACATAATTGAGATGTTCCCTCTCCTCTACAAAATCAGTCCCACATATACATTTTTTTTTTCTCAATTTTTTAGTCATTAGTCCCACCTATTCATCATTCATTCACTTTTGTTTCCATAAAATTAATTTATATTAGGGACCAACAGTAGTCATAAAACCAACTTTCTGTATTAATTATTTCTAAATTGAAAATCCATGCCAATTAAACAGAGACTCGTTGTAATGAGTCACTACCTAATCATAATTCATATATAACCAATCAAATTACGCTATAGTGTTGATTATCAATCAATTTAACATTCAAAATCAAATATTAACACAAATATTTTATTTTAAAAAATAAATTAATTGATAATTGATATCAAAATCTTATTTGTTCAGTAGAAAGATGAGGTTGACTCGATGGTTAAGTCTCCCACACTTAAAACACAAGGTTGTGGGTTCGAATCCATCCCCACCCTTAAAAACCCAAATTATTATAATATTTATAAAATAAAAATTTTATTTGTTCATATATATCTTATCCACACTAAATAGTAATACTGCTTAGTTCACATGGTATATCCTTTTCATTCCATATTACTATTGAAATATTTAAATCGAATTATATATATATTTTTCAAGTATGTTCGGAGAGTATTGTTGGACTAATAAATATGTAGATACAGGAGGATAGACATTATCTTAACTTAACTTGTTGGGGCAAAATTGTTTTGATGGAGATGTCCAAGAAAGGTTAAAAATAGAGATTGAAAAGAAAGGTTATCTTAATTTCATTTCTACTTATAAATGTCTTATAATGATGAAAAAGAAAAGTGTGAAGTTTGTCATGTAGTCTGGCAACAAATTGAGGAATAGAATGGCCCACTAAATAATGAGGTCCAAATTGAAATTCAAAACATTAGAAATTAGAAATTAGAATGGTAAGAAATCACAAGTGTTAATATTGGAAGGAAGAGATTGGTAATTAATTTTATGATCACCAATTAATCCATTATATCTTGTTCTAATCTTCTTTACCCTTTAATTTGCCTCTAATCACTCTTTTACTAATTAACAGACCAAAATTCCATCCACAAACTTTGTCTTGCTTTCCATCTTCTCACAATTTTCCCAAGAACCAAAAAAGCTTAACATGAACTAACTAGCTATCAACTCATTTTTTGTAGTTTTGGTGTTCTATCTTCTTCAGATATATATATTTATATATATGGGGACAGCGACGTCGTCCATGGCGGCCAAGTTCGCCTTCTACCCTCCGAACCCTCCGTCGTATAACATATTAGTCGATGAAGAAAGTGGGAAGATGAGAATCTCGGACGTTCATCAGAGAGATGACGTGGACGTGGACGTTTTGAAGCTGACCACGAAAAAAGGTAACGAGATTGTGGCTATGTACATGAAGAACGCGTCGGCTTCCTTGACTGTCTTGTATTCTCATGGAAACGCTGCTGATCTCGGCCTCATGTTTCACATTTTCTCCGAGCTTAGCCTTCATCTTAACGTTAATCTTATGGGGTCAGTCATCTAACTTCAGTAGATCCATTTGTTTTAATTTCTTTGTTTCTCCGCATTGCATTGTGTTGTATTGGAGAGTTAAAATGAATTAAGTAATACGTTTGGCGAGCAACTTGGTATATTGCATTGATTAATGCAAACTACAGCCGCTGCTGTATTATGTATAATACAAAGCCATCAGGTGGCTGATATCTTCTTCTTTTTCAAATCCAACTTTTGTTTCTTAAAATTCTAATCACAAAAAAAAAAAAATTTATAATAATAAAACGAAGAATTAGAAAAATAGAACATTGATGGAGTTTGATGGAGATCCCAGATTTTTTTTTTTTTAAAAAAGTAGATCAATCTTCAATCAATCACCATTTTTCTGCAATCTAGTAAAAAAAATCATCCTCAATCAATCACCATACATTTTCTTGGCCCCCAAACACCACAATCCAAGAACAAAATCCCAGAAAACTCATGCTCCATTTGATTTCTTTATCGATAATTCCAGATCGATTTCAAGATTGGTTCGTGGTAGAGGAAGGTTGTTGGTAGAGAGAGATTAGGGAGAGATTGAAGAGAGAAGAGATTGAGTTCTTTGTAATTGAAGAGGGAGAAGAGAGATTAGAGAGAGATTGAAGAGAGAAGAGATTGATGTTCGTGGAAGAGGAAGGTTGTTGGTAGAGAGAGATTGAAGAGATTAGGTTTACTGTTTCATTTAGGTTGTTTTTTTTTTACTAAATATTCTGTTAACTGTGTGGTGATTATATATATATATATATATATATATATATATATATAGTTATATACATAATAACTGAAATTTATTAAAAAAAAAATTTGATAAAAGAAAATGGATATATTAAAACACGAATTTTTATATATGATCTTTTTTCATGACTTAATTAATTTTAATTTTAATAATAGAATTTTCAATAATTTAAATTTTCAAATTCTTAATATATCATCATTATTATTTTTATTATTTATTAAATACAATAAATAACATATCAAACATTTGTATTATTTAATACAGTCTAATACAATACATCATTAAACATATGATTATATTAACAATAATACAATTCAGTCCAGTACAATTCAACACTATACAATACAATATGATGTACCAAACAATGAACCCAAATTATATTATGTGATATGAATAATTAATCATATTTTTTCTGATTATACAATATTGTTTGTGTTATTTCAGGTACGATTACTCTGGGTATGGACGGTCTTCTGGGAAGGTATATTCCTGTCTTTTTTGTCTACAAAACTTTGACTTCTAATGTAAAAGTCAATGGAGTTAGCCAATTATAAATTTGGACTACTCATGTCTTGAATATGAGTATAATTCCTACCCGAGAATGTTTTTTATTTTTTATTTTTTATTTTTTTATATACTGAATATGTCTGAATTGAAATTTAATGTCAAGTATAACAAGATTGAAGCTGTGATTTCAAAAAAAAAATCTGAGTGTTAATTTGGTTCAAGAGAAAAGAAAAAAAAGCATCAAATTACATTATTAGATGACATGATTATTGTGTGTTTTAAGAGCAAATTTCAAAGAAAAACTCTTAACTGTTAATTGAAAAAAGTTATGCTGTTTATCTTAACTAAATACATAAATCCTTAATTGTTGGTTGAAACCTGAAATGTGTATGCTTCACAGGCAAGTGAGCAGGACACATATGCAGACATAGAGGCTGCTTATAAATGCCTGGAAGAGACTTATGGAGTGAAGGAGGAAGACATTATATTGTATGGACAGTCAGTTGGGAGTGGACCTACTCTCGAATTGGCTGTTCGTTTGCCTCAATTGAGAGCTGTCATTCTCCACAGTCCAATCCTATCCGGCCTTCGCGTCATGTATCCTGTCAAGCGAACTTTCTGGTTCGACATTTACAAGGTTCTCAACTATCCTGCATTATGTAATATGAAATTTATTAAAATGGTATTGAGTCATTGACCCTTTTGTTATTATGCAGAACATTGATAAAATTCCACTTGTCCAGTGCCCGGTTCTGGTAATTCATGTAAGTAACTAGATATGTGATATGTCCTTCTTTAATGTTTTCATGTTTGAATGAAAATGAGAGAGCATTGTTGGGTGGTTGCAGGGGACTGATGATGATGTAGTTGATTTTTCGCATGGTAAGCAGCTATGGGAGCTTTGTAAAGACAAGTATGAACCATTGTGGCTTAAAGGAGGAAACCATTGCAATTTGGAACTCTACCCAGAATACTTGAGACATCTGAGGAAGTTCATATCAGCTATTGAGAAGTTACCGCGTCTTCGAAACGTATCAGAACGGAAAACAACAGATGAAGTAGTAGTAGCAGAGAGTTCAAGTTCAGGGAACAACACCACAGAGCAAGTAATAATATTGGACAAGTCGAGACCAAGCACAGACCTTAGAGAGAAAGACAAGGGCAGGCCTAGTATTGGACAGAGATCGGAAAAATCTAGGCTGAGCACAGATAGTAGTAGTAGAGAGAAATCAAGAAGCAGCACCGACAAGAGAGACAAGTCAAGAAAGAGTGTTGATCGATCGGGGAAGGCGAGGAACAGCGTTGATCAACCAGAAAGAGCAAGGAACAGCTTCGACCGGTCAGTTGAAACCATTAAAATGTTTTATTTTCATCACCATTTTTATTCTTCCTTTTCATGCTATGGAAATTTGCAGGTTTGGAGATATGGTGAGGTCAGTTGGATTGTGTAATGTTGATTGTTTAAAGCAGACAGCTGCTGAGGCTTGAGGTATATTAATTAGCAGCAGCATTGGAGGAGGTTAAAGGGAAAATGTTTTGCACATCTGCTTCAGATTTCATGAACCCATTTACAATTCATCTATTTTATTCTGGCAGAACTAGTAGATTAGTTGGTAACAAGTTCTTCTAGCTTTTCTTGTCTGTTTAATGGGGTAATTGTTAAATATGTGTCGGTCTTTTTATCATCTTCCTTGTGTTGTTCTGATATTTTTTTTGTCAAGCAGTTGTGCACTTTCCGTTCACATCCGTAGCAGAAATTATTCGAGTCTCGTCTTTTATTTTATTTTTATCGGTTTAAAAATTCTACTGAGCAGCTTTGTTCAAATCAGCCCCCAGAATAATAAAATAGAATATCAACTTATCATAAGAATGAAGACTTTATGTAATTTGTAATGGACTGGATGTCTGGATTCAAAAAGGTATAATGAAATAATACGTGATATACACGATACAAACTTAGGAACATGTTGAATTCAATACACAATTCTGAAAAATCCCTGACAATGAATATAGTTTCCGACTAGAGTACGACCAAATAAACAAAATCTAAAGATTAAATAGACATGTTGCAGCCAAAAATGGTATAAAACTACAATATTTTGTATTAATATACTAGTTATATACATTATAAATTTCATCTTATAAATAATTTATAATTCATCACATCAGTTATAGTATAATTCCAAGATATCAAAGGTTACAATTACAACAACTATCTATGTACATCATATTAAAATTAAGTACGGCCAATCACGTCTCGATTGGTGTCAAGGCTCTACCATCATTTACTCGCCTCAATCATCATTTGTCATGACTATTTGGAGCAAGTTACTAGCTTCCTTGGCTTAGAGAATACATTCGGTCCGAATCACTATTTTGTTCTATAGAATAATTTCTTAGATATATTACACATTTTTAAGGATTATATCCCTTTTTTTAGTGTGTTAAATCTTATGCTCAAAATCCCTATCCAAGTAGTCATTCTTTTGGTACCTTCCAAGATTCAGGAACTGCCCCATCAACAACCTCAAAGTTTATGGCCAATTGATATTATTCATTATCAATTTATCAATGAGTGAATTGAGTCATCTACTCCCATATAATGGATAAAAAACTCTTCACACGTACCGTAAATCCTCTCCACTGTAAATGTGAGAGGTCCTAACATTTGAGAAAAGAAGTCACACTTGAATTATAAAATATTTCATTTACCAAATGAGAATAGAAAAGAAAAAAAGAGAGGATATTATAAGTTGATGAAATGGAAGAATCTAGGCCTTACAAATTCGGGAGAGATAGCTCCAAAACCAGCGACATTGTTGCGGTGTTTCTAGAACTCTCCACTCTCCCTCTAAAACCCTTTAGTAGGTTATAGGGCTTTTGATAAGCTCTCTCTTTAGCTTCAAAATACAAAAATATTTCTCTTTGTCTTTCTCTCTATCTATGGCTCCAGTCATGAGCAGATCCTTAGCTGCTGCCTCTTTAGTTTCTCTGCCATCTTCAACACCCTTTTCGTTTAAACACGCTAATAACAAGGCCTTGAGTCTGAGAACCGCTTTTCTTCCCCAGCAAAATGTTCTCAGAAAGGGCTTTTCTTTTGCTGGCTTGAACTGGAATCTTCAGAAGAGTAACAACCGTATAGTCGTCCGCTGCGAGGCTGCCGTTGCCGAGAAGGAGGCCTCTGACACTTCTGGTGAGAAGTATGAATACCAAGCCGAGGTGGGTATCCCTTCTCTTTCCTGATAAGTTTTTTTTTTTTTTTTTATAATTTGGGGATTTTGAATATATTGATTCTGGGTTATGATTAGGGTCTGTTTAGTTTATGAGAATCCATTGCAAGGTTAGGTCTTTATGTTTCTATTTATATGTTAGATATGAAATGAATCTATTCAGGCCAAATTCTGACGAGTTAAGTTAAAAGAAATATTATTTTAGGTTTGAACATGAAATAAAATCAGAGGCTTGCTGAGTTTTTTTTATATACTAGGTCCTTTTTTTAGTAATTGATTTTGTATTGTACTGTTTTTCACTCTGGTTTTCTGGAGAATTGAAATTTACGATGGTTGCAGGTCAGTCGTCTGATGGATTTGATAGTTCATAGTCTATACAGCCACAAGGAAGTATTTCTTAGAGAGCTTGTGAGGTGAGTACATGCACTTCTATTGAAGAACTATTCTTACTGTTCAATTTTGTATTCATACCATAACATCTTAAATGTATAATTTGTTTGGATTCTGGTAAAATGTGCGACGTTCTTCTCATTTAACATTTAGTCCTTTTAAGTTTATGGGTTATTGGCAACATGGAACAAGTATCTTAACCCAAGAGGCCTAAGCTCTTGTTTATCTTCCTGTCATTATTTTACTTGTTTCATCTTATGAATATTGTGTGTATGTTGCTGCGAAAGCTTTCCTTCTGAGAGTGGTTGTGCTTCGTATTTGATCTGACTTGTCATCCTGTATTGCAGCAATGCGAGTGATGCTTTAGATAAGTTGAGATTCTCAAGTGTGACCGAGCCCTCCCTACTTGGAGATGCTGGTGAGCTTGAGATACGCATCAAATCCGACCAAGAAAATGGGACGATCACCATAACGTAAGCCTTTACTATGCTTATTTGCGCTTCTTTTCTTGATTAGTGGGGTAATAAAAAATGGTTAATCTGAATTTGCAGAGATACTGGTATTGGGATGACAAAAGAAGAGCTCATTGACTGTCTTGGAACTATTGCGCAGAGTGGTACTTCAAAGTTCCTTAAAGCCCTTAAGGTATTTGTTTATATTTCTATCTGCAATTGCATAATCTAACATTTCTCAATCTCTGTCTGAATCTCATTAAGATTTTTGTGATCTGCAGGAAAATAAGGACCTTGGGGCAGACAATGGTTTGATTGGTCAGTTTGGTGTTGGGTTCTATTCTGCTTTTCTTGTTGCTCAGAAGGTGCAGCATAATTTTTTCATTTCTGATAATGATCGTAACTTTCCTTTTCAGTTTCATTGCTTTTCTTTTTACGATTTTTTTGTGTGGCAATATGCTTATTGATATTGGTTTTATATATAGGTTGTTGTGTCTACAAAGAGCCCAAGGTCAGATAAGCAATATGTTTGGGAAGCTGAAGCTGACAATAGCTCTTATGTGATCAAGGAAGAAACTGATTCTGAGAATCTCCTACGTCGTGGAACTCAAATCACACTTTATTTAAGGGTATTAGCTCATCTTAGTTTTCCCTAAGATAATAATTGGACTGGCCTAGCCGATTCTGTTTTCAAGACTACATAAGGAATTTGCCAACATGTTTGATCTGTGCTTGTAACTAGGATTGCCATGTTTGCATATATTTACTGCTACTCAAATGTATGCATAATATGGAAAAATGAAAAAGTTATAGTTAGCTTATTCCATTTAGGCTGTAATTTTTTGTTATTTTGGATTTGAGGAAGCCTTGAATGTACCATTTTAGAAACCCCAAAGACAGACTGCTGAAAATAACATTGTTTTCCTGCAGGATGATGATAAGTACGAATTCTCAGATCCTACAAGAATTCAGGGTTTGGTGAAGAATTATTCACAGTTTGTTTCTTTCCCGATCTATACATGGCAAGAGAAATCAAGGACCATTGAGGTGATGACATTTATACCATTTGTAGTAATATATCATATCCTTCTCTTGCAGGCTGATTTTTAAAAGAATTTGATTTAACACATAAATGCAAACTCATGTTTTTATGTACATGTATAGTACGCTGTTAATGATAATGACAAAATGGTTGTTTCCCTCTGTTAAAGTTTTCTTCAAAGTGGTTGTTGCTGCGGCCTGGGATACAATGAAGGTGTTAATTATAGTTTGTCTTCACGTTTATACTGAATTGTACTGTCTACAAGACAAACAGAGTCTCACCAAGGGCATTGGAACAACCGAACAAAAATATAAGATTTTTTGCTTCAATACTGCTACACTTCCCACCCAGTATCCCACTTTTCCCATCCCACTACAAGTGTCATCTTATGAAAATTGAATATGCATTAAGTGAATATGAGTTGTCAGTTGATTGAGTAATGCCACATATGCCACATAGGATGACACATGTAGTGGGAAGAGAAAAGTGGAATACTGGGTGGGAAGTGTAGCATTATTGTTTTTGCTTTAACATGTTGTCATTGTACTTATGTCCTTACAGTTTCTGTAATAGTACTTCGTTTTTTGATGAGTCAATATAGTAAAGACCTAGGATTATGACTTTAATTCTATTCAGTCTCTTCTTTAGTTTCAAAACCTTTTTTCTTAGTATTGATAAACAAGTTTTCTAATCTTTCTTTGCCAAATTGAAACTTTGAGTAGGTAGAAGAGGAGGAAGAACCAAAAGAAGGAGAAGAACGGCCAGAGGTAATCATAATATCTGTCCTGATTTTGGCTGTTGTAGTTGCATTTTCTTAGTAAGTATAGTGTTTTAGTGACTTTCTGTCTGTTTCTCTCCAGGGTGAAAAGAAAAAGAAGAAAACAACTAAAACCGAGAAGTATTGGGACTGGGAACTAGCCAACGAAACAAAACCCATATGGGTGAGTGTGATCTGTTATTGTTGGTGAAATTATAATATATGTTCTAACATGTATTCGTTTCGTATCAATAACTGTTTTCTTTTTAATGCATTCTTGGTCTTATATCATTATATATCATGTCTTATGCATGTTCCTCACCTCTCTGTTGTAGATGAGGAATTCAAAGGAAGTTGAAAAGGAGGAGTACCAAGAATTCTACAAAAAGACTTTTAATGAATTTTTGGATCCACTGTCATACACTCACTTCACCACTGAGGTACTGAGATCTTTCATAGTGTTTAAGCTGGAGATATGTTTGGTGAGTTGATTAACAACTATTCTTTGAAAATTGTGCAGGGTGAGGTAGAGTTCAGGAGTGTTCTTTACATTCCTGGAATGGGGCCTCTAAACAATGAGGATGTAATGAATCCAAAAACTAAAAATATTAGATTGTATGTCAAGCGTGTATTTATCTCAGATGATTTTGATGGAGAGCTGGTAAGTATTGTCATATAGACTGAGATCCTATGATCTTATGATTTGTGGTTAATGAGTGATCCATTATTTCTTATTTTTGGTTTTTTATAAGATAGTGAAATGATAATATCTTGATAGAAAAGACTGGTAAGATATAGCATAATCATGATTAACTTTGGCATTCTTATCAATTGATGTTTCTTAGCCTGAGTATACACCTTTTCCATTTTTAGATTATGTAATTAAGCAAAGCATATGATTGCGTCCTTGCACTATATTATTCCTTCCTAATAGGAATGACTTATTTTAATCCTTGCTTGTAGTTTCCACGATATTTGAGCTTTGTGAAGGGTGTGGTGGACTCAAATGATCTTCCTCTTAATGTCTCTAGGGAGATCCTTCAAGAAAGCCGAATTGTAAGACGTAATTTCCTTCATGTTTCTAGTATCATAATGCACAATTTTTGTTATTGTTTCCATGCATGAATGGCGTTTTTCTTTTCTGTGCAGAGTTTCTTAGCATTTCTGTCACAGTTATGTATGAATAAGTATATCTTCTTGTTTAATCAATTCCTTGTCTGTGATATCCAGGTAAGAATTATGAGAAAGAGACTTGTTAGGAAAACATTTGACATGATTCAGGACATCTCTGAAAGTGACGACAAAGAGGTTGGTAGCAACTAAACACTTCAATTGCTACTTTTTCCACCTCACTTGTGTTAGTGACACAGAATTTTGCCTATTTGATTCCAGGATTACAAAAAGTTCTGGGAGAACTTTGGCAGGTTTATAAAATTAGGATGTGTCGAAGACACTGGGAATCACAAGCGCATAGCACCTTTGCTGCGGTTCCATACTTCAAAGAGTGAAGAGGAACTGACAAGCTTGGATGATTATGTTGAGAACATGGGTGAGAAACAAAATGCTATCTATTACTTGGCGACAGACAGCTTAAAAAGTGCAAAAAGTGCTCCATTCTTGGAAAAGTTGGTGCAGAAAGATATTGAGGTATGCATGTTTTAGTTTTGCTGATGCTATATTAGGCTATTAGCATAACAATTTTCATTGTAAACCAGGCCAGTATCGCAGAGGTGTTGGTTAATTTAGCTAGCTGAAAAAGGCTGGTGAGATTGAATGCTTGTAGACATAATGGGAGATGTTTCATACTTTCATCTCTTCAGAAACTTGATTTTGCATCTATATTATATACAAAAGTTTTTACACCAATTTTCCTTTTGTCTGGATTGTTGAGGTGACAAGGTGTGCTTGATTTCGTTTTAGGTTCTCTATTTAGTTGAGCCTATTGATGAAGTTGCCATCCAGAACCTGCAAACCTATAAGGAAAAGAAATTTGTTGACATCAGCAAGGAAGATTTAGAGCTTGGTTAGTTATATTTTCCCTTTGTGCTCATTATTGTAGTAATATAATCTTTCCTATGTTTTCTTTTTTCTTTTTAAATTGTCATCTCTGTCATCTATATGGGGCATCTATTTGCATTTCCTCTGATTAGAAGATTTGGTATACCAGGTGATGAGGACGAGGTCAAAGAAAGAGAGAATAAACAAGAATACAATCTTCTTTGTGATTGGATAAAGCAACAACTTGGTGAGAAGGTGGCCAAGGTCCAAGTTTCGAAGCGTCTAAGTTCGTCTCCCTGTGTGCTTGTTTCAGGCAAGTTTGGATGGTCTGCCAATATGGAAAGGTTAGTAATAGTTTTTTTTTTTGAAAGAAGTAACGGTTTTTTAATACCTGGAATACAAACTTAAAAACAGTAGTAGTTGAGTAGTTGATGTCATCCCCCCCCCCACCCCCCCCCCCCCCCCCCCCCCCCCCCCCCCCTCCCCTCTCTCTCTCTCTCTCTCACACACACACACACACACTTTGTAAGATAGGATGTTCTCTAATTTGTGTTTTTTTTTTTTCCTTTTGAAGGTTGATGAAAGCACAAGCTCTTGGTGACACTTCAAGTTTGGAGTTCATGAGAGGAAGGAGAATACTGGAGATTAATCCAGACCATCCCATTGTTAAAGACTTAAATGTAAGACCATCTTCTTGATTTTTTTTCGATTATATTTCTCACGGCAGTTTGTCCGATGATACTATTTTTTGAAGTTAATGGAGGTCATGAGCTGAGAAAAACAATGTGAAGAGAACCAATGAACCTAGTGTGTGATTTCTCATATAGTTTTTTCCGCTTCGCTTCTGAAATCTTTTTACATTTTAAAGTTACTACTGCAATTGCTAATGAATCATACTATTTATTTTCTTAGCTTTGCTTCTGAAATCTTTCTTTAGAGGGGTTGTTTGCCTTTTTGAACAAAGTCTTTTTACATTTTAAATTAGTTATATAAATAACTTATTTTAAAATGTAATAAATCTTTTTCCCACTACACAAACAACCCCTAGTGTGAGATCTCTCTTGCTAAATTGATCCAAAGAATTAGTATATCTGTTGTCCACTAAATGGTTATGGGTTTTTGGTTTTTCATTGTGCAGGCTGCATGCAAAAATGCTCCTGATAGTGGTGATGCCAAGAGAGCTGTTGACCTCTTGTATGATACAGCACTGATCTCTAGTGGATTCTCTGTAAGGGCACACTATAATTTTTTTTGTTTTTCTTATTATATATTGATTTGATTAGCTGTGTAATTTCATACTTTTCTGTAAATTATGCAGCCTGACAGCCCAGCTGAGTTGGGGAACAAGATCTATGAGATGATGGCAATGGCCCTTGGAGGGAGATGGGGTAGATCAGAAGGGGATGAGGATGAGGCTGAGGCTGAGGCTGAGGTACCTGAAGAGAATCCAGCAGAATCTCACACAAGTGCTGCTGAACCCTCGGAGGCTGAAGTAATTGAGCCATCGGAAGTGAGGGCTGAGAGTGATCCTTGGCAAGATTAAATTTTCCGTTCACACATTAGAACAATTTTGGTGATGTTCCTTTGTTAAACACAGAAATAATACATGCAAGAGGGGTAGAGAAAGGGAAAAAAAATTGGGAGAAGGGGTTGGGGTCTGTGTTGGTTGAAGTGGACGAAAGGGAGGATCCTGAGAAATTTTGGAGAAATGGAATACCACCTTGCTGAAGATTATTGTAGTTTCCAAGGAAAATTATTCTTTACTGTTTTCTAACATTGTTGTATGTTTAGCATGAACTTAGAACTTGAAGCTTTTTTATTATCACTCCATGATAGTTTTGATAGATGCTGATGGTAATATTTATTGCAAATTTACAAACAAATCTCTAATTACCCACTTCTCTATTTTTCTCTCTACTTGACTCCAACGAGTGTAAAATTATCTAATTCAATTTCTGTGGCTTTATTGTTGTGAAAAATATAAAGGGAAAAAAAATTGGAAAATTGATAACAGTATCCTCAAAATTATGGTCATTTTTATTTTTACTCAAAATTTTAATTTTTTTCGAAGTATTACATCTATTATGATAGGTCTGACAATATATGAACCGTTGACAACCTATGGGATAATTAATCGGAATTCTTGTCACCTAAAATTCATTAGGATTAAAACACCATTAATGTGAAAAACATAAAAACTGTTGCTAACCCAATCCAAGTCCTAACCATTCCTATACTATCCTTTGTTTTATTTTTCATTTTACAATGTTTTTGCATTTAAACAATTTAATTTGAGTTAACAGATTGAATGAACGCACTTTATTATCAAATCATGTTAGGTAGTTAGAAATTTTTAGATAAATATTTTTCAAATATACTAATTACACATTTGATAATTTTACTTTGGGTACGGATATTGATACCCATAAAACTTATCAGTACACCCATTTTTATAAGTACACCAATGTCTAAATTTTAAAAAATAAATATTATGATAAGCACCCATCATAATGCCAATAGTACCCTCATTGAAATAAATTTATTCAATTTAATACATATTATTTATAAGCACTCCTAAATTATTATCACTCCCAATTTATTTAAAAAAATCATACTATTTTTGGAATCAAATCCTCTTTTAATGATGATCAAATTTAATTTTGGAAATATCTCGAATGTAGAAGCCTTATAAAAGGGAATATGTGGAACCGAATTGTATATGAGGTTAAGAGATTTTCAATATGGAATTCTCTTATTTATATAACTATCTTAAAAAAAAAACCTTATTGATATCCACGACTATCTTAAAACAATAAAAAAAAAACTTGTTGATATCTATAATTATCTTTATATATATATATATATATATATATATGAGGAAATTGCAAGAAATGATCATAAAATATATGAGTTTATTGTTTTTAGCCAAATATATATTTTTGATTATACTTAACATTTTTATGCTTGAACTTCCAAATATACCCTTATTTTGTCTTTACTTCCTTCAATATTTTCCCCCAAAAATAATTTCTCTTATTTCCAAATCCCTCCAATATGTTTTTCACCCAAAACATACTCTCTCTCTCTCTCACGAAATTTTTCATATCTCTCTCTCTCTCTCTCTCACGAAATCTTCAATCTGGGCAAGACGAAGTCTCAACGAAATATTCTGGGCAAGAAGCTGAAATTTTGTGGGCAAGAAGCTGAAATTTCTGGGCAAAGACACCACCATCCGAAGCTGAAATTGTGTGGGCAAGAATCTGAAATTTTTGGGCAAAGACACCACCATCCGAAGCTGAAATTTCTGGACAAAGACACCACCATCCGAAGCCAAACGATGTTTTTCAACGGTATGTATCTCTTACCCAATTGTTTTTTACAAGGATCATTATTTTTGATATGAAGATAAAGATATCGGTTTTAATTTAGAGTGAAACCAGCTGCTGTGATATTTTGTTTCCAGGTTACATGCTAGTTTATGTTAAAGTTACATGCTAGTGTATTTGTAAGTTACATGATCGTGTATTTGTAAGTTACATACCAATTTATTTTAAAGTTACATGCTAGTGTATTTGTAAGTTTAGAACGAAACCTGCTACTGTGATATTTTGTTCTCAGGTTACATGATAGTGTATTTGTAAGTTACATGCCAGTTTATTTTAAAGTTACATGATAGTGTATTTGTAAGTTACATGCTAGTTTATTTTAAAGTTACATGTCAGTTGTAATTTTTTGTATCCATGTTACATGCCATCAGTTATTGTTTTGTTACATATCAGTTCCCAGCCAGTTTAAATGTTTCATGTAAATACTTGACATGCAGGAACATGGGTGCAAAGAAATTAGTCATCCATCACGGTGGAAGTTGGGCGGCCAATTGTTACGAGGGTGGTATGACAAAATGGGTCCATGTTCCTATCGGTTTGACTTATGATGACTTGGTGAAGTTGGTTCAAGATGTTGCTAAAGTTGAAGCTCATAGGTCTACCTTAGAATTATGCTCGTTGGCGTTTACGACTACTGGTACTGCCCGTCCGAGAATTGAGAATGACAAAGACGTGTCATGTATGATGGATGAAGATAAGCTATTACCCGAGGTTTATGTTACTGTTTCGAAGAAGGTAGCAACACATTGTGTGCAGAATGGTACTATATTGGAGGAAGATGACAACCTAGTACATTCAACATTTCTTCAACAATGTAACCTACATACTCCACAACCCGTGTATGGCGGGTTTCTTAGGCAACTGGCAGTATGTGGGTCCATTCCAATGTTAGACCCAATTGTATGTAATGATGAAACCATTGATGATGAAGAGAACAGTGAGTCATCAGACACCGATAATAGGGATGATAGCTCGATACCCGACATTGACAGAGGTAGTCACGGAGATGAAGATTGCAATCATAGTGTGGGTTCTGGTGCTAGGAGTGTTGGAGGACATGGATGTGTTGGTCCATCGGGTTTTGCTACATTTAGTGGTGATTCCTTTCGAGAGGATGGATTGGGTGACGGTGTTGATCAAAGTTGTGAACATGCTTCCCCACAAACTTGGATTATTCCTGGATCCGAAAGGTATTCATTCGAACCCATTAGCACGGAGGAATCGATTTCAGATGATGGCCGGTTATACAAGGGTAAAATATTTCAATGCAAGAAAGATCTTAAGCGAGCGTTGCATATGTATGCTTTGAAGAAGCAATTTGAAGTCCGGATTAGAAGATCTAGCAAGACACGTTATGAGGCCGGATGTAAGGATGGCAATTGTGAATTCCAATTACGTGCATTTAAGATGCAAAAAGGAGAATATTGGGTGGTTCGAATGTTCCTGAAGGATCATACTTGCAATATCGATGGTTTCCACGCACGTCTTCGACAAGCAAATTCTTGGACTGTCGGTGAACTATTAGCACCAAAGTTGCAAGTACACTACCACTCTCTAAAACCCAAAGACATAATGGTAGAAATGCAAGTGGATCATGGACTTCATTTGTTGTATACAAAGGCTTGGAGGGCAAAGGATCATGCAGAGGCTTCTGTTTTTGGTCATCCCGGAGAATCATTCAAACTGTTGCCTGCTTACTGTCATCGATTAAAAGAAGTAAATCCAGGGACTATTACTGCAATGAAGATAAATGTTACAAATCAGTTTGAATATTTGTTCATTGCCCATGCCGCATCACTTCATGGATTTCGTACCGTGATTCGGCCGGTTATTGCCATTGATGGTACTCATTTGAAGGGTAAATTTTCTGGTATTAAGTTTGTAGCTATATGTTTGGATGCAAACAACCAGGTTTTTCCTTTGACATATGGGTTTGGCGACGTTGAAGATGAAATGTCATGGACTTGGTTCTTAAATGAGCTTAAATATGCTATTGGTAGTCATAAGGATTGCATGATCATTTTCGACCGCCACCTCGGAATCAAGGCTGCAATGGAGAAAGTGTACCCTATTGTACCGCATGGATATTATGTGTTTCACATGGCTCAAAACATCAAAAATGATTACAAAAGGAAAGATGTGAGTCTTCTTTTCAAACAAGCATGGAAGGCTTACCGGAAAGCTGATTTCAAGGAAGTGATGTTGGAGATGATGAAGGTTAATAGGGTAGCATTCGAAGATTTAATGAATGTTGGGCCCGAAAGGTGGTCTCGTGCTTACTCTCCTGTTAGGCGTTATCGGTTGATGAGCTCAAGCATTGCCGAGTCAATGAACTCATGTTTGGTACATGCTCGCCAAATGCCAATAACAACCATGGTTGAGTTTATTAGAGAGATGCTCCAGAAATGGTTTTATAAGCACCATACAAAGGCTGAAAAAACCCGGACACAATTGACTCCATGGGCCACTGAATTAATAAAAGAAAGAAATAAAGATTCAGAAAAGTATACGGTTCGTCCAATTTATTCGGTTAACTTCAATGTGAAGGATGGAAATAAAGATGGTTTGGTGAACCTTTCTGAAAAGACTTGTAGCTGTACGAAATTTCAAGTTGATAAATTGCCATGTCGCCATGCATTAGCCGCAATAAGGTTATTATCCTCTTGTCCCATTGCATCTTGGCATCTTAAGAAATGTGATTCATTTAATTACTCATAATCTCTAATTTTGTAGGTATGCAAAGAAGCCTTTTTCCAGATTTTTGTGGGGATTGCTACAAAACTACTAGTTGGCTTGAAGCATATTCCGGGAACATCTTCCCGGTTGGGCATCCTAGTGAATGGAATATTCCTCAAGATGTGCGATCAAAGGTTGTTCATCCGCCTCCTTTTCGTGCACAAGCTGGAAGGCCAAAAAAGAAAAGATTTAAATCTGCCGGGGAGCATGGAAATAGAAAGACTAGAAATTGTACGATTTGTAAAAAATCTGGTCACAACCGACAGAATTGTAAGAATCCTCAACCATGTCAGGCTCCTCAACCATGTCCATCTACAACATCTACAACATCTTCAACATCGAAGCGACCACGTAGACCGTACAGGTGTAGGAAATGTGGAGAAGAAGGCCACAATTCACAGAAATGTCCATTGACATCCGAAGTTGGTGGTACGACTTAGGTATTAGCAATGATGTTGTAATTCTTATATTTTGTATTTTAGATTTTATTAAGTAAGATTCAAGTATTTTTAAAGACTAAAGTTACATGCCAGTAATTTTAAAGACTGAAAACAAATTCCAGTATTTTTAAAGACTGAAAACAAATTCCAGTATTTTTACATGCTGCAAGTTACATGCTAGTGCATTTTGAAGTTACATGCCAGTGTAATTACAAGTTACATGCCAGTATTTTTAAAGACTGAAAATAAATTCCAGTATTTTTACATGCTGCAAGTTACATGCTAGTGCATTTTGAAGTTACATGCTAGTATAATTACAAGTTACATGCCAGTGTTCAACAGTTTAAAGACTGAAAACAAATTCCAGTATTTTTACATGCTGCAAGTTACATGCTAATGCATTTTGAAGTTACATGCGAGGACAAATTCAAGTTACATGCCAGTATTTTTAAAAACTGAAAACAAATTCCAGTATTTTTACATGTTGCAAGTTACATGCTAGTGCATTTTGAAGTTACATGCTAGTGCATTTTGAAGTTACATACCAGTGTAATTACAAGTTACATGCCAGTGTTCAACAGTTTAAAGACTGAAAACAAATTCCAGTATTTTTACATGCTGCAAGTTACACGCCAATGCATTTTTAAGTTACATGCCAGTATTTTTAAAAACTGAAAATAAATTCCAGTATTTTTACATGCTGCAAGTTACATGCCAATGCATTTTGAAGTTACATGCCAGTATTTTTAAAAACTGAAAACAAATTCCAGTATTTTTACATGCTTCAAGTTACATGCTAGTGCATTTTGAAGTTACATGCCAGTGTAATTACAAGTTACATGCCCGTGTTCAACAGTTTAAAGGCTGAAAACAAACTCCAGTATTTTTACATGCTGCAAGTTACATGCTAGTGCATTTTTAAGTTACATGCCAGTGTTTTTAAGTTACATGCTGCAAGTTACAAGTTACATACCGGTTACTATTGATTTTCACAGTAAACTTCATACATTTCAAGAACTTATGCAATTATCAATGTAAACAACTCCATACATTTCAAGAACTTCAAAAACAATGATGATGTACCAACAAAGTTATCAATCTGACGCTACACTATTTGCAAATATCTCTAGTGCCATTTCCTCCCTAAACCCGGGGACATTCTTGGTTCCCCATCCCCAAAAACATTTATGACGCATCAACATGTCTGTGTATCGACATATGAAAACGCCACAACTATCATTGTCCAGTTGTGTGGGTAACTTTTTCGGAATTGATTGTTGAACAGTAAACATTGTCCCATTGGGTTGTATGCCTTTTTGCTGATAATACCCGGACTCCTGTAGAATGACTGGAATGAAACGCAGAAGTGGGGTGATTTACTTCCTACGAGTGGCAATCTTCTTTTGACGGTGTAATGGATCATAAATGCAAATAGTTCGTTTCTCCAAATCAATTACACATAAGATCCATTGTCCATCTGGATCCCCAACCGCACATGGAACTAACAACTGCAAGAAAGGATTAAAAAATGAGTGGTGTTCAATGTATTTGTTTATATAACATGTGAAACAGTACTTACATATCGAACAGATGACCAACATGTTCCCCATCCAGGCTTTTCACCTGATGCATACAACAACCAATCTGTTGGAAATTTATATGACAGTGCATCGAATTCACCTGTCAATGGTGCATCCTCAGACGGTTGGAATTTCTTCCATTCCTCGCGCAACTTTGCCTACAAAATAAACATATTTGTTACTATATGTATAAATTTCTGTCAACGGAATATAGGAAAAAAATAATTATTATAAAGTCCTTACGAAGAAGTCCGAGCATAGCACCGCAACGTCTGATTTGTAAATATCAGATTTCAACCGTCTTTGCTTACATAACAAGCTCATATACGCGTCGATATGCTACATGAAGATATATATTAATAAAAATTAGTACGTTTCAATAATTTTGTATGGAAGTGAGTTCCATACAAAATTATTCAAAAATGTTACAGAATTATATATCTTGAAATCACTAACCTCATTAGACAACCAACATGTTGGAGATTCCATCTCCACAAAGAATTGTTTTGTTGCATAGTAGTCTGTACCGATGTTCAACCTGTGTTGAACAGTCAACATTTTTAACTTACAAGTTATTATAAACCAAAATGATTGTATGAAAAAGGTTAATGTTTACAGAGACTTACGCTACATCTTTTCTGCTTCTTTTAAAACGTGAATAGTCTGTCTTTAACTTTTGTTTTTCCTTGTCAGGCTCTTGGAAAGGGTCAATGTAGGGTGAATTCATGTAGCGAGATGTAATCTTCAAGCGCTGCTCACGCTCATTCTTTACAGCGATGTACTCTAGCATTGTTGTGTCGTCCTCAGATGGGGGAGGGGTCTGCACCACCATTGTGTCCGGGAGCAAAGAGTTATGGACCACAATCTGAAGCCCCTCACTATGGGAAGCATCAGCCCCAACAATCCCTTCACTGGGGGTAGCATTACCCCCAACAATCCCCTCACTGGGGGTAGCATCTCCCTCACCAACCCCCTTTCCAACGGTACCATCCCCCCCAATATTAGGACTCCCCACATAGTCCCCTTGCACTTCAGGGGTAGTCTGTACTCTATGTGATTCAAAATGTTGATGTACTGGTGTGGAGAATTCATGCACTTCAGGGGTAGTCTGTTTAACAAAAAAAATCCAGGTCATGACGAAGTTACATGCTAATACATAAAGTTACATTACCCTTAAAACAATGTTATAATTAGTTACCTGGCGATGTTGATTTACAAGTTGAGCCAAACTTGCCTCCACGCTGGTAAGCCATGCGTTTATGCGACCCTCCATTGCCGAAATCTCCTTCTTAATCTCCTTCTTCACAATGTCTTCAAATTGATCTGACATTGCACTCATTACTTCCCTCATTAATCGAGAAGAGTCAGTCGAGTCATCACCCACCTAAAGTTTTGAAAGAGAAAAACAATTAATATTGGTAGGTATTTCACTTAGCACAGTTAGTATCGGTTAGATATTGACTTACCGGTGACGTGTCTAGAGATGTACGTTGCCTTTTGGTCCTTACTGCCATTTTTTGTTTATGAGGTGACACATTCCTCTTCACCGGTTTTTGCTTGTTTTGTTGAGGTCGTGACTGACTTCCATGATTACCACTATCATTACCATCTTCATTACCATCATCATCAACATCAACATTAGGCTGTTTCTCACCATCGTCTAATTCAACATTGAGTGCTATAAACTGTGGACCCTCTGCCAAATCTGTGTCAACACCAACCAAATAAGGTTATGTCTTTTCATCGTCGGTTGGATGTAATTCCTCCAACACAACATGCTGTACAATTAACAAAAGTGTCATCATTATTTGAAGTATTGATATAAACAAAAATGAAATTAATTACATGCCAATGCAAATTCAAGTTACATGCCAGTGCAATTTCAAGTTACATGCCAAGCCAAAATCAAGTTACATGACAGGCCAAATTGAAGTTACATGCTAGTGCAATTTCAAGTTACATGCCAGTTAGAACATATTTCACAGTTAACACACAAGTTCCAAAACAAATTCCAGTATTGTTACATGCTACAAGTTACGTGCTAGTTCATTTTGAAGTTACATGCCAGGCCAAAATCAAGTTACATGCCAGTGCAAATTCAAGTTACATGCCAGTTAGAACATATTTCACAGTTGACACACAAGTTCCAAAACAAATTCCAGTATTGTTACATGCCGCAAGTTACATGCTAGTTCATTTTCAAGTTACATGCCAGGCCAAAATCAAGTTACATGCCAGTGCAATTTCAAGTTACATGCCAGTTAGTACATATTTCACAGTTGACACACAAGTTCCAAAACAAATTCCAGTATTGTTACATGCTGCAAGTTACATGCTAGTTCATTTTGAAGTTACATGCCAGGCCAAAATCAAGTTACATGCCAGGCCAAAATCAAGTTACATGCCAATGCAAATTCAAGTTACATGCCAGTTAGAACATATTTCACAGTTGACACACAAGTTCCAAAACAAATTCCAGTATTGTTACATGCTGCAAGTTACATGCTAGTTCATTTTGATGTTACATGCCAGGCCAAAATCAAGTTACATGCCAGGCCAAATTGAAGTTACATGCTAGTGCAATTTCAAGTTACATGCCAGTTAGAACATATTTCACAGTTGACACACAAGTTCCAAAATAAATTCCAGTGATGTTACATGCCAGAAGTTACATGCCAGTGCAAATTCAAGTTACATGCAGTGTAATTTCAAGTTACATGCCAGGCCAAAATCAAGTTACATGCCAGGCCAAATTGAAGTTACATGCCAGTGCAATTTCAAGTTACATGCCAGTTAGTACATATTTCACAGTTGACACACAAGTTCCAAAATAAATTCCAGTGATGTTACATGCCAGTGCAAATTCAAGTTACATGCCAGTGCAATTTCAAGTTACATGCCAGTTAGAACATATTTCACAGTTGACACATAAGTTCCAAAACAAATTCCAGTGATGTTACATGCCAGAAGTTACATGCCAGTGCAAATTCAAGTTACATGCCAGTGCAATTTCAAGTTACATGCCAGTTAAAACATATTTCACAGTTGACACACAAGTTCCAAAACAAATTCCAGTATTGTTACATGCTGCAAGTTACATGCTGCAAGTTACATGCTAGTTTAATTTGAAGTTACATGCCAGGCTAAATTCAAGTTATATGCTAGGACAAAATCAAGTTACATGCCTGGCCAAATTGAAGTTACATGCCAGTTATAACAAAAATTGGGAAACAAAAAACGAACCTTTCCATCTGCCACTTCTTTTTCATACTTTGCAAATTTCCCAAAGAAATCGTGAGGCCTCTTAAATATTCTCCAATTCTTCAAACGAGGATGTCTGTGGCCTAAGTTTTTCCCCACCAAATCAATCAACGATCCGAAAGCTTCCATTGCCCATATCTAAAATTTTAACAAACTTAAAATATTTGTACTTCAAAAATCAAGTTATGGAGAAATGCATTAATATAATATTTGAAATCTCACCTCTAATGCCCAAGGGAAACCGTACAAGTTATAGTGCACGATGTGCTTCAATGGTACATTTGCGGACCGAAATCCTTGTCGTAGGTAGTGGATTATCATCATATACACATAACTCCCCCATGGAAAAGAAATGAAGGCTTCTAAATCCTCCACCATTTGAAAAAGCCATAATGTGGCTTTCCTCCTAAGATCTTGACCTAACAACACGTTGTTCGCAATCAATACTAGGGCCATCTGCAGACCATCCTTTGGTTGATCAAATCCCCCAGCCATAAACCTTGCCCATACGTCTGTAAGTCGTATATTCTCATCATTCTCAAAATACCTAACATGAATCCTATCTTTAGTGGCAGCATACAGTTTCAAGAATATGTCCGACATCACCCCAAATTCTAGCCCCGTAACCAAACAAAACTTCTTTTGTGAGAACTTCGCCAGTTTACCACTAACTAAAAAGTGTAACTCATTTACTCCGGTTACACCAAGTACATGTATCTGCCTCAATAGCAAGTTATGAAGTACGCTGGCAGAAAAAGTCAACTCTTTAGGGAAACCAAGTAGGTGCCCAAAACAGGTCTTCCGCAACTCTTGTAATTCTCCAACTTTTTGGAGAACCTTTACAATATCCGGGAGGCCATTCAAATTGCAGTATAAGTTGGTGGTGTATTTTTTTATCCACAAACTCCTCGGTTTTATGAGAAAATCGGCATAATTTATGTTCTCCATCTACAAAATCAAATAAATAAATGCATTAGTGTGTATTAAAAAAAGTTACATGCCAGTATAAAAAAGTTACATGCCAGTACAAACAAGTTGCATGCCACTACAAACAAGCTACATGCCAGTATAAACAAATTACATGATAGTATAAACAAGTTAATTGAAAACAAGTTACATGCCAGTCCAAACAAGTTACATGCTAGTATAAACAAGTTATATGTCAGTACAAACAAATTACAGGATTAAATTCTGTCAGCTCTCTAAGTTGAAATTTCAAAAAGGGGGAAATTACATTGACACCTATGAGGTTCGGGTGAAAGATAAATAGATGGAAAAATAAATGAGTTTCCACTTTCCAGTGATGAACAAGCAAAGTGACTTTCTGCTTTTTTGAATGCAACCTCTTCAGTCTTCATCACCCACCTCAAGATATTGTTGTCTCAACTCTGTCTTGTTTCCCATTCAATTAACCATTTTCTTCTTCTTTGTCTTCTTTAGGTGATTATTTCTATTTAGAGAATTACAGCTCTGTTTTTGTTTTATTTTTTGTAAACTTAAAATTTAAAATTTATTGACAAGCAATCCAATTAAAAAAAAACCTAAATACAAAACAAACCCAGAAACCATTTGAAGACAGAAAAGATAATCAATAAATTAATAAATAATTATAACCAGAGAAGCAATCAAGTAAGTTAACATAATTTGAATTAAAAAAAAATGTCAGTTAAACAATAAACCTTCAGCAAACGATACCCAAATCTTCAGATTCCAGAGAGAGGCGATCGACGCTGACCGACCGACTGGGAGAGAGGTGCGAATGGTGGCTACCGACGGCGACTGACAGCGACGGTGACGCAACAATCTCTTCTCTTCCTTTCTCTCTCTTTCTGCAGCGACGGCAAGAAATATTCGACGCGACTGCGAGCAGCAGCGACGGCGACAGAGGTGCGAGCGGCAGCGACGACGAGCGGCAGTGACGACTTCTCTTCTCTTCCTTTCTCTCTCTTTCTCGTTTTTTACTGTAACCATAACAAAAATTTGATATGTCGTTTTCACAACAGCTCTTTACCCTTTTTTTTTAATTTCAAACTTAAGGATTTTTTTGTCCAGAAGTGGTAAAAACTGACGAAAACAATAAAAATAAATTTTGTGGCTAAAAACAATAAACTGATAAACTTTTTGGCTCTTTATGAATTCACCCATAATATTTAACATATTATATATTACTATATATATATAATAATAATAAAGTATAATATATTATATTATATATACATGTATTATAATGTATATAATATATTTATATTTATATTACATATATATTTTATATAATATATATATAATATATCATATATATATATATATATATATTATGTATTAATATATATATATATATATATTATATTATACATATCCTATATATATTATATATAATATATATGATATAGTATATATTATTAAATATTATTATTATATATAATAATATATTTAATATATTATGTATAATTTTATAATATATTATATATAATATTATATATGTAATTATAATTTTTATATATGATTAAATATTAAATATGTAATTATAATATATATATATATATATATATTAATAATAGGGGTGGATTCATAAAGAGCCAAAAAATTTATCGGTTTATTATTTTTAGCCACAAATTTATTTTTTATTGCTTTCATCACTTTTGACCATTTTTGGACAAAAATACCAATAAATTTAAAATTTGAAAAAAAAGAAAGGGGTTCAATCGTTCTGTTTTATTTTTATTTGTTAGGGTTTTAGGGTTAAGTTTAATCGTTAAACAAAAGGAAGAGAGAGAAAGGAAGAGAAAAAGAGAAATCAAACATTCAATTCGTCGAACTTCTCACAGTTGCCGCCGCTTGCCGCACCTCTTGCATTCGCTGCACCTCTCGCCGAATCCGCCACTACAAGTCATGGAATCCGCCGCTCAAGGTCGTCATGTTGGATCCTAAGGTTACAGATTGCGCAGCGGAAGGTTTTAAAATTTTTAATGCAATCATTAAATTAACCCATTTGTACAGTAATAATCAAATGCAATATTAAAGTGAAGATTTTTCATACCTCCGTAGGAGGCTCCTTCACTTTGATACGAACTGCTTCTGATTTGAACCACGTGATCTTTCTCACTATCTCCCGGAACTGGTAACAGCGTGTGAGCGCGTCACGATATTCAGGACCTGTATGGAGGAAGAAGAGAAGAACACACACATAAACCAAAACTAGAAGTGCAGCATATGTGGTCTCACCACACCTTAATTTTTTTTCTTCTTTTTGTTTTGCTTTTGTTTACTGTGCACGACCTGTTTTTCTTCTTCTCTCAAGCAATCAAATTGCTTTTCTTTACTGTGTTCTTTTTTCTCATTTGGTTTTTTATTTTTAACAAAACCGACATTCGGTTTTTAAATTTAAAAAAAAATATATATCTCATATATATTAAAAACAAACCAAAAATCTTATATCTGATTTTTAAAATTTTTATAAAGATATCTCATATCTTTTTTAAAATTAATTAAATATTTATTTTGAATTCAAACATTTCAAATTCAATTTCAAATATTTAATTTAAAATAAAATAATCATATTATCTTATTTTATTCAAAATCAAATATCAACTAACACCCTCTATTTAGTGATTAACAACATAATTAAATAATCTTATTATTTAATTTATTTAATCACCATTATTCATTAATTAAATAATCACATTATTCAATTAACTCCCAAATAAATACGTGTCACTTTCGTAACACAATTAATTGGACAATCCAATTAATTAACCGTGACCCTTGTTACCTAAATCGATCGGGCTAGCAAGGGGACTTAATGGACCCACAGTATTTTGAGCTCCAATAATCCTTAGAAATTATTAATTAAACTCTTTAATTAATATTTCATGATTATTAACTTCGGTGTTATTCCACTAAAAACCCGAAGCTGCACTCTCTCAACTGTAGACGTTTTTACACAAACCAATAACTCTCGGTGTCCATCGATATAGGTATTACATATGGTATAATCCTCCACAAGTAGTTCATAATTAGAGCTGGGGTCATAATGTCCGTTATACCGCTCTAATCATATCTTTCCATTAAGTACCATTGATTGTCTAATGAACAATAAATCCTACATTCCTTACGGAATTAGGAGAGCGCTCATATTGTTCAAGCCCCGAATCAACCCTTAAGGGAACTACCATCTACTTCTCACAAGAAGGAGTGGATTCCACTATTGTGTACAAACCTCCCCAGCCACAAGCCAAACCGCGATCCCAACATACGGAGTATATTGATCGGGAATGCAACTCCGACCTCACCCATGGTATATCAAAGACCACGATCTAACCTGAAGGAGTCGATAAGACACTCAGGATTAAGATCACCCACATATAGCCATCATTAGTTGATATATATGAATCTCATTGTTAAACGGATCTTAGTGAGAGATTCATATAGATCATGGCCCAGTCCTATATGATCACATCATACAAGGTGCCTCCATTCTCATATCTACATATGAATGATCCAGGATAGGATCACCGTACATTACGAAATGGACCGCAGCTGTAGATTAACCACAAATAAAGTACCCAACTTTATTTGCTATCTACGGACTCTTTAGATTGCTCGTTTCAAACTGAATCCATCTATATATGACACTCATATACTCAGTTCGAAATTACATCCGGCAATCTTGGATGTTAAGTGCACATGTTATATAAAGTATGACACAAAATGAATGAATATACTACTTCTTTTATTTATGTTCAAATTCTATTTACATATTACAAGCTTTAGGGCAAAAACCCCAACACGACAAATCTGGCGCTTTAGGTCGTCAACTCCGCTGGACCTCTCGCCGAATCTGCTGCTCTTGATCGTCGATGCCGTCACCATCGCCCTCGCTCGTCGATCTTCAAATTTGGTTAGTTTTATGGAATTTTAATCCCTTGCTCTTGGGTGTTTGTTTTGCTCTTGTGGACCCTTGGTTTGTGAAGAAATGTAGATAGAAAAATGAGGAGGTTAAACTGTGTTTTGATCAAAATGAGGGGATTAAACCCTTTCGGTCTCTTTTGTTTCTCAGTTTAGTTGAGTTTTGAGTTTCTGCTCTGCTTTTTTGGCTTCTTGAGCTCTGTTTCTAGTGTTGTTTGGTTCTCTTGTGTTCATTTCGTTTGGTAACAGGAGATGGTGAAGCATATCACAAATATCTCTCCCTATTAAAATTTCAAACTACAAACAGTTGATATCTCTCACTTTGATTTGTGGAGATAGTTTCCAAATCGGTTTGTTAAGAACAGCACAAAACCAACTATCATTGAATAACATTAATCTAGATGGAACAATTTTAAATTAATTATGCTCTCTAACTCTTACCAATTAAGATTTGATTAACTTTTTCTCACAATAATCATTCAACAAAATATTAGAAAATTTGTACTCCAGTTAACACATACCAATATATGACTGATACTCTGATTGTAATCTAGTAAAAGATGACAGAAAAATCTACCATTGGAGGCGTTAACTTCCAATTTTTTTATTATAATGAAATTCTTAACACAACTTAAATCCTAATTACTTGCATTTGCATGAACACATGAAATGCTTCTTTTAGACTCTGTAAATATGTGTTTTCACAAGTTAAACCATGCTCAAATATGTGTTTTCATGCATATTTTCTTTATTTTTCTTGTTTATTTTCTTTATTTTTCCTGTTCAACTGTGACTAACTGACATGTAACTTCGAATTGCACTAGCATGTAACTTGGAATTGCACTAGCATGTAACTTGGAATTGCACTAGCATGTAACTTCTGGCATGTAAAAATACTGGAATTTGTTTCCAGTACAAACATCTTTCAACTGTGACTAACTGGCATGTAACTTTTAATTGTACTGGCATGTAACTTGGAATTGCATTAACATGTAAAAATACTGGAATTTATTTCCAGTACAAGTATCTTTCAACTGTGACTAACTAGCATGTAACTTCTAATTGCATTGGCATGTAACTTCTAATTGCATTGGCATGTAACTTGGAATTGCACTAGCATGTAACTTCTGGCATGTAAAAATACTGGAATTTATTTCCAGTACAAGTGTCTTTCAACAATGACTAAATGACATGTAACTTCTAATTGCACTGCATGTAACTTCTAATTGCACCGCATGTAACTTCTAATTGCACTAGCATGTAACTTTTAATTGCACTAGCATGTAACTTCTGACATGTAAAAATACTGGAATTTGTTTCCAATACAAGTGTCTTTCAACTGTGACTAACTGACATGTAACTTTTAATTGCACTGGCATGTAACTTGGAATTGCACTAACATGTAAAAATACTGGAATTTGTTTCCAGTACAAGTATCTTTCAACTGTGACTAACTAGCATGTAACTTGGAATTGCACTATAACTTGGAATTGCACTAGCATGTAACTTCTGACATGTAAAAATACTGGAATTTGTTTCCAATACAAGTGTCTTTCAACTGTGACTAACTGGCATGTAACTTCTAATTGCACTGACATGTAACTTGGAATTGCACCAGCATGTAACTTATGACATGTAAAAATACTGTCATAGACACTAATGCGTTTTTTTATGTGATTGTGTAGATGGACAATAAAATTTTTGAGGATTTCCTGATAAAACCGATGAATTCATGGAAAAAAAGCCACCATCAATGTATATTGCAATTTGAATGGCTCTCAGATATTGTAAAGGTTTTCTGAAGAGTTGGATAATCAGATGAATTGCGGGAGACATGTTTTAGGCACATACTTTCTATTCCTAAATACAGCGTTGTAGTTGTTTTTCTTTCCTGGAAAAATATTAAGTTCAGTTTTAAGTTTTATCAACATTATAATATTATACTCTCAAATCAGATGAGAAGTTTCTTTATCTATTTGATATATTTTTTTAGAATGAATGTTAATTGCAATTCATCTGGCAAAGAAATTGTAACGACTGTCATGTAAATTGAACTTCACTTGACATGTAAATTGAGAATTAATTGGCATGTAACTTTCAATTTAACTGACATGTAACTTGAAATAAAACCAGCATGCAACTTTGAACCCAATTGATATGTAACTTGAGAATTAATTGGTATGTAACTTTCAATTTAACTGACATGTAACTTGAAATAAAACCAGCATGGAACTTTGAACTCAATTGATATGTAACTTGGGAATTAATTGGTATGTAACTTTCAATTTAACTGACATATAACTTGAAATAAAACCAGCATGCAACTTTGAACCCAATTGACATGTAACTTGAGAATTAATCGGCATGTAACTTTCAATTTAACTGCATGTAACTTGAAAAAAACTAGCATGCAACTTTGAACCCAATTGATATGTAACTTGGGAATTAATTGGCATGTAACATTCATTTTAACAGGCATGTAACTTGAAATAAAACTAGCATGCAACTTTGAACCCAATTGACATGTAACTTGGATATCAGATAAACTACATGTCTTTTGATTCCAAGTTACATATCATGTAAATTGAACTTCACTTGACATGTAACTTGAGAATTAATTGGCATGTAACTTTCAATTTAACTAGCATGTAACTTGAAATAAAACTAGCATGCAACTTTGAACCCAATTGACATGTAATTTGGGAATTAATTGGCATGTAACTTTCAATTTAGCATGCAAATACTAATGAAGCAAAACAACCAAACAATCAAACAGTGAAATTACCTCCACTAGAATCGTATATACCGAACTCTAAATTAGGGAAAGTGAGTCATTCAAATCATATGCAAGAATACATCCACTAAAATATGCATGTATATGAATATAAAAATTACAAGTCACAATAACATAGATGATACAGAGCAGCCCTATAACACAGAAAAAAAACTAATATTTACGTTCTCAACATCAAACACATCAAAGACCATAACTACAAATTCAAACTTAAAAAAAAACTGATATTTACGTTCCCAATAATTGTTTTAGCTGAATATTCTCAAGAAATTTCTTTTGAACAGTAGATACCTTAAGTGAGAGAGATAGAGAGAGCTTAAAAGAAAGGGACACAACAAGCTTTTGAATGAGTTTTGATTTTTTTAATTATTTTTTTTCCAAAGACTTTGAAAAAGTTTTAACTCAGAGGAGATTTCTGCAGCATCTATGTGATGACATATAAACCCTTACCATTTTCCATCTTTGTTTTCTCTCTATTTTTTAATTTCAAAATTTAAAAAGTGAATATCATTGAATTAGATATAGCTGATCCAACAATCCAAAACCCAGATAAAAAAACTGTTCAAATCTAAAGTTACACAAACAGTGTCGAAATAGCTTAAAAAACATCCAATTTTTTTTTTTTTAGGTTTTCAAAATTTCAAAAGCAAATCACATGTGACCTGAAAGGACGCTCTCGCATTTGGAGTTGATTTTGCATCTTCGAAGCTTCTTGACATTCTTAACGAACAGTTGCCCTATCCGTGGCCCCTTTTCGCCGCCGCCACCACCACCTATCTTTCGCTCGGCCGTGGACTAACCATTATCCTCCTCCCATCGTGAAGAAAATGAGTGAGAAAAAGCCATATGTTTTTAGGGTTTCATTTTTAGAGAGAGGAGTTGCTGGGTTTCAGTTGAAGAGACAGAAGGAGATGAAGAAAGAAGGAGATATGAGTTTCTTGAGGAGAGAGACGAAGTTGTGGAGAGAAACGATTTTGAAATGTTGAGAGAGAGAGAATATCTGATTTTGAAATGTTGGGAAGACAAAATGGAGGGTTTTAGGATTCAGGAGAGAAGGAAATTTTGGGTAGGAAATTTTTGGTGAGCAAAAATAAAATGGAGGGCATACTTGTCAGTTCAAGTCAAAGATGATAACTATAATAAAAAATAAACTTTTGGCTAAAAACAATAAACCAATAAACTTTTTGATCATTTCTTGTAATTTCCTCTTATTAATATATATATATATATATAATATAATATATTGGACATGTTTGTAATTGTTTGAAAATTTAAAGGGTAAATTGGTCTTTTTGACACTTGTCTCATGTCATGGGACAAGTTGTCCTAGGGTCTTGGGTGAGACAAATTTTTGTGATTTTTTTCCCATATTGTCCTGTCCTGTCCCATGCTAAGGTCGCGCTAAACATGAGACAAAAAGAAACTGTTACAAGTTGTCATGTCATGTACCATGTACCAAACGCACCCTTAGAGTTTATTAGGGTTTATCATATTTTTTCTTTTTTGAAAGGTAAGCTTATTTTAATAAAAAAATATAGTTGAAGATATGTGTGTAATTAATGAGTATATATAGTATTTGGTTTATTTTTAATTAAAGAAATTTGTTCTTATTGGTAAATTTCTATTCAGATATTTTTGTAATTAATTTTTTTAATAAAATATAGGTGTACTAGTAAGTTTTATGGGTGTCAATATCGGCACCCTTTTTCTTACTATAAAAAGTTAACATGTGTTAGATCTAGAGAATAAAAATAATAATTAAGGTCAAGTTAATTTATGGTCACATACTCACGGTAATGTAATCATAATAGTGAGGAAAGAATAATTCTACAAAACTCAAAATATTAGAAAAAAAATCAACTTAAGTATATAAAAAGTAGGGTTAATAGTACCAATGCCTCCTGAATTATACGCGAAATCGCATGTTGCCCCCTGATTTTTTTTTTCTTGGCATTAAACCCTATAAACGTTCATTTATTAGCAATAGCTGACAGAAGGGAAACGGACGTCAAGGAAAAATTACACTTACACACCATGATTATATGAATAATTGCATTAAAACTGAAAAATATAATAATATCACACAAACACCTTTTGACCTGTTTGACTAATGTTCAAAAAAAATTAAAAATAATAATATTAAAAATAATAATAATAATTTTTTAAAATAAATAATAATAATAAACTTTTAAAAAATAATAATATTAATAATAAACTTTAATAATAATAATAAACTTTTTAAAAAATAATAATACTAATTAGACATGGCGCCGGTTTGGTTCGAACCGGCTAACCGAATCGGAACCGCCCAGGAAAAACTAGAACCAGTAATGAGACTGTTCCGGTTCCTGTTTTAAATTTTACAGAACCGCCTGGTTCGAACCGTACTGGAACCGACAGTTCTGGTTCCGGTTTGAACCGGCAGTTCTAACATATATATATATATATTATTTTTCTTGAAACCCACACCCACTTTCTTTCTCTCTCTCACTTTCTTTATCTCTCACTTTCTTTCTTTCTTTCTCACTTTCTCAGATGAATTTGATCTCTTTCTTTCTTTCTTTCTTTCTTTTTTCTTCTTCCCATCACTGACGGCCGATCTCTTTATCGGTTCGCCGATCCCTTCTCCATCCCATCGCCGATCTCCTCTTCATTATCTTCGATCTCTGATCTCTTCTTTCTTACTCTCTCTCCCTCTCTTCAATCTCTTCCCCTTTGATGCCCTTCAAGGTTTGCAAGCTCAAATATAAATTGTTGGATGCATTTGGAGTTACTGATTTTTTGATTTTGGGTGGAATCTCGATCTTTGATCTCTTTTTTCTTTTTGATTTTTTGATTTTGAGTAACTGGGTTTTGAGTCTCTTGACAGATGAATAGATGATGATACTATAACAGTGAATGGATGATGGATGATGGATGATGATATTGATTTTTTTTAAATACCGATTCCGAACCGCCAGGACCGCTGAACCGGAACCGGAACCGACGTCATGTCTAATACCAATAAACTTTAAAAATAATAAACTTTAAAATATATATATAATAATAAAATAAACAGATCATCATCAATCATCATCATCTTCCACCATCATCTCAAAACCCTAGTCACTGTCACCACCACCACCACCACCACACTAGTTAAACACCGCTGCTGCCACCGCTGCCTAGACACCAAAACCCTAGCCACCCTCCTCTCGCGAATCCATACACCCTCAATCTCTCTATCTTGAATCCACATCTCTCTCTAAAACCTCTCTCGCGAATCCCTCTATGTAAACCTTGGGTTTGATTTGGTGGTGCCGATCTCCTCTCAATTGACGTTACTTTGGTACCGATTTAGGGTTTTTGATTTTTGGGGTTTGGGGTTGGTGGTCGATTTTGGGTCGAACCCAGTATTGGTACAAACCCATATCTGGTTTGATTCCAAATCTAGGATGAACCCAAATTTGGTTCTAACCCAGTTCTAGGTCAAACCCAGTTGTGTTTGTGTGAGAGAGAAATATGGTGGTTTAGTGGTGAAGTGTGCGTGAGAGAGAGAGAGATGGTGGTGGTGGTGGTGTGTGAGAGAGATTACAATTTTTTTTTGTGAATATAGTTTAAAGGTCGTTTAGTGGTTGTGGTGATGATAATGATGATGGTGATTGTTGTTGAGTGTTGATTTTTTTTTTCAATTTTAATTTAAACTTTAAAATTGATTAGGGAGGATTCTGGATTGATATGAATGTGGATGATGTCGTTGAATATGGATGGTTGATGAATCTGGACTGTTGATGTTTATTGATGATGCTACCAAGCTGTGGCTTGAACTTGGGTGGAAGGAATCACATGAACTCATGTCATCGTACCACCAAGACCAACATGAAGCATAATATCTGGATTGTTGATGTTGATGTTGATAGTCAGAATATTGTATTATTGTTAACAACCCTTTTTGGCAGGGGTCCAAAGAAGAATTTTCCATCGAGCTGATACCTAGTAGGACCTTGATGGGGACCATTCCCAGCTCTGAGGTACTCAGAAGCATTAGTACCGCGATCTAGGAAGGTTCGATACCTGGTAGGGCTAGAGTTGCTACTGTCTTGTTAACCCAGTACCGGATGAAGCACCAGAACTACTATCCAAGAAGAACATGTGCCATGCTGCACCACTACTCTTGATACCAAGTGAAGACCGGTACCGCGATACCACGTTCTCAGTACCTGGCATCTACCCGGTACCCGAGTACCGCGATATCAACCCAGAATCCAACCGAGATAGGTATCCTACCTGCCAAGCAAGAAGAATGTTGCCATGAAGATACTAGCAAACAAGAACAAGCGCCACGCCAACAAGAGCAGACCAGTACGTCAGTGTACCGCGCCATTAAAGTATAGAGTCAGAATCTTACTCCAAGCAACACAAAAGGAAGAGTTGACTTCCTCACCATTTAAAGCGCCATAAATGAGACCAAATGGTCAACCAAATCAAAGTTTAAATGCTACAGAAATTGGAGGGATCAAATCCCGTGCCTTAAGCCTCAATCAATGTCTTTCAATGCCTAAATAAGGATTCTAACGATTTTCCATACAGAGGACCTGATTCTCAGGAATGAGGGGGGATGAGTCCATAAATACGGCAAATTGAAGACGATGGATGAGGCTTTTTTCGGTTCCAGAAACAATGAGAGGTTTCAAACCACTATTAAGAGAAAATATCCACTTATCGATACGAACGAGTTCGCTATCGCCATTTTGTGTAAAAAGAGAGAGGAACAATAACTTTGTGATTTTAAGTTTTACCACCATTGTTACTAAGAACCCAGTGATCAATAAAATAGTCTTTTTTCATCGCCTTTATCATATACATGTACTGTTGTCACCTCTCTTCTCTGTTACATTCATTCAATAGATCACTGTACGAGAGAGATATCTCCCCGACCGTAATCTTAGGTTGCGGTCTGAGGGTGTTAACTGAAATTCCTCACCCAGAGCGAATTTTCCGTTAACAATTATTATTATTATTATAAAATAAATTCAAAAAACTTGTACACCAAGACCAAAAAAATTGTATACAATAAATTCAAAAAAAAAAAATAATATTATTAATATTATTATTATTATTTTTTTAATAATATTATTATTATTTTTTTTTGACATTATTCAAACAGGTTAAAGGATGTTTGTGTGATATTATTATATTTTTTCAATTTTAATGCAATTATTCATATAATCAGGATGTGTAAGTGTAATTTTTCCTTGACGTCCGTTTCCCTTCTGTTAGCTATTGCTAATAAATGAAGGTTCAGGGGGCTTAATGCCAAGAAAAAAAATTCGGGGGGCAACATGCGATTTCATGTATAATTCAGAGGCCATATGTGCTATTAACCCTAAAAAGTAATTTGGTATTGACATGTCACCCGCCACATCACATAATTTACAAATTACAAAGTATACCATTGGGTCAGCCCACCCGCAGATCAGTGGGTATAATAAACGGGTCGGTTAAAAATCCCGGAGAGTAAACAACTCTTTTAAGGTTTTTAGAAGGGTTTTAAGGCGGCTGCATTGCAGTGCACATAATCCTCGTCTTCCTCCACAGCTTTCTCTGTTTTTCAATAATTATTTGATTTCCTTCTTCTTCAAATCCAATTCATTTTTTATCAAATCATGTGGAGGAAGTTTGCCAAAGAAGCTTCTTCTAGGAAGATCAAATTTTCCGCTTTTAAATTTTCTCATACCGGTAGTATAACTCCTCCACACACACAAACTCTCTTTAATTCTCCCTACCCACTTATGGATTCTCATCGACTCGGTGTTTTATCTGCTCAAAAACAAAACTTGGGTCGATCCCATTTCGCTCAATCAGCTAGCACTTTGAGTCTTAGAAGTTATGCAAGTGTCGCCGAGGCAATTGCTTCAACAGATGATGGAGATTCAGACTTATCGGGTTCCGAAGAAATCCAAGAATTGATAGACCAAATCAGCAAAGAAAGTGATTGCATTACGGGCTCCTCATTGTCATCGTTTAATAAGCAGCCGAAGAAGATGGTTGCTGGAATGGGTTCGGGCAAGTACTATATGTTGAAACGTAGGCAAATCAAGATGGAGACCGAAGCGTGGGAACAGGCAGCCAAGGAGTACCAAGAGCTTTTAACAGATATGTGTGAGCAAAAGCTTGCTCCCAATTTGCCTTATGTCAAGTCTTTGTTTCTGGGTTGGTTTGAGCCTTTAAGGGATGCAATTACAAAGGACCAAGAAACCTGCAGAGAGAACTATAGGTTGACTCATGCACCTTATATCGATAAGCTTCCCGCGGATATGATGGCTGTTATTACAATGCACAAATTGGTTGGCTTGTTGATGACTAATGCTGGTGAAGTTGGGAGTGTTAGGGTCGTACAAGCAGCTTGCCAGATAGGTGAAGCCATTGAAAATGAGGTTGGTAACCTGATCTCTGTCCATTTTATTGTTAATGTGTTGATAATTGCAATGTTTTTTTTGTTCATTTGGCATGTTTTCTTATCAACTTTGATCAATGTGGTCGGTGGTTAATAAATTATGTTCAGTATCAAGTACCTTGTTTCTGTATTGATGTGAGTCTTCGGGGTTTATTCGTGATTACTGTTTCATTTGTAAGAGGAAGAGGGAAGTAATGGATCACTTGCTTCCACTGTGTTGGGTTGCTGAGAAACTTTAGGATTTGCTTTTTACACTATTTGCTGAACGTATGATCCTACAAAGGAATGTTTGGTTGATTTGGAGCATATTAAGTGCGTTGGAGATAAGAGGTGGTTGGCATGAAGACATCACAGATTGCTCTGATATTCAGCATTTAATATGAATTTAATAGAAGAGTTTTCTAATGGTGTCAAGTGATATTTTTTAAGGAGTTTTTAATTCTTTTCTTTAAGGTAGGATGTGAATATTCCTTGTCTCTACAAAGAACCTGGCTTTGAAAATGAAGTTGAAAGTCAATCTTGTAGACAAAGCACCTTGTGTTATTAAATGATTTATGATTTTCCCAGTTTTAAAATATTTAAGATTGAGTCACTCCTAATAATTAATCCTGCTTCTGCAGAAAATAAGAAGCATATAGTTCCAGAAATATTGAAAATATTATTTGACATGTTATTTTTGTGGGTGCTAGAAAGCTTTCTACTAAGTTATGTTTATTTGTTACATATAATCATCTCATATGTTCAGGCCAGGATACATAGGTTCTTGGAGAGTACAAAGAAGAAGAAGAACTTAACAGATGAGAAATTGGAAGGTGCAACGGACCCCAAAGAACAGGAAAAGTTAAGGAAAAAAGTTACTAATTTAATAAAAAAACAAAAGCTGCAGCAGGTAAGGGGAATATTGAAGGGTCAGGATGATTCAAAGCCATGGGGACAAGAGGCTCATGTTAAGGTTTGTGATTTTTGTAGATGAATTCTGTTGTGCTTGTCATTGTTATTTTTGTTCTTGTTATGATAGATGGTTGTGCTTCCAGGTCGGCTGCCGCTTGATACAGTTGTTGACGGAAACAGCATACATACAACCTCCAGTTGATCAATTAGGCGATAGTCCACTTGATGTTCGACCTGCATTTGTGCACTGCCTCAAAAATATCACAAAGGATGCTCAGTAAGAGATATTCCATCTCTGTTTAATCTATTGTCCACCAAACCAAACCTCCCTTTTCACTTGCACACAATGTAAACGTTTTTGTGGTTGTTTATAACAGGAAGGGCAGGAGATATGGTGTTATTGAATGTGATCCACTAGTCCTCAAAGGCATTGAGAAAACTGTGAGTGGGATACCATCTTTTAGGATGGGTTACATTTTATGATTTTCTGTTTTATATATTCAACTTGCATAAAACTTTCAAAGTGTAATAACTTTTCTCTCTTATGCGATTCGTCTAAACAGGCTAGGCACATGGTCATTCCTTATATGCCAATGTTGGTGCCTCCTTTAAACTGGACAGGGTATGGTTTCATATTTAGCTTTCTAGTTCCAAATAATGGTGTAATTTTATGGTTTGTTGAAGAGTTTGGTTGTATCCTATTTCATGTCGTAGTAAAGAATCACCATAAAATGAAATAGATGTCTTTTATGTTTGTGGACTGGACTAATTATATATTTTGATCATACATTCTCCCCACTAGTTTGGTATTTGAGGTTTGTAGTTGTTTTTACGTTTTCCTGAACAACTATTTTTTTCTACATATCTCTCTTTTAAGCTTGTCTGCTGGGTTTATTTTGTAAATTATGTTTTGGCAGGTATGATCAAGGTGCGTACTTATTTTTACCATCATATGTCATGAGAACACACGGAGCAAGACAACAACGTGAATCAGTTAGAAGAACGCCAAAGAGTCAACTAGAGCCAGTTTTTGAGGTTTGAGATCGCCGGATTTGTAAATTTTAGTTATATTTGTATGTTGTTCAATTTTAATAGAAAATCTTTGTCCCTTTTTTAGTGGACATTTTGTTTTGACGACTAGTTGTCACTTATGATGATTGTTTATATATAAGGATCTCTCTTTTGCTTAGTTGCAATAATTCTGTAATTTTATTGTGAATCAGGCGCTGGATACACTAGGACATACCAAATGGAGGGTAAATAAAAGGCTACTTGGTGTAATTGACCGAATGTGGGCTAGTGGAGGCTGTCTTGCTGGGTTGGTTGACCGTGAAGATGTGCGTACCTTCAATATAAGCTAAATTCTTTTTTCTTCTACATTTGTTCATTATCCCTTTCCCCAATGGAAGGAAACTCATCTTGTATGATATAGACTTTATTGTCCCATTGTCACCTGAATCTACATTTAGCATCTAGATGCTTGTTTTCGGTTATCTTTATTCTTTATTTTCTCTAAAGTATTTTTTTTAACAGGTTCCTCTTCCTGAGGAACTTGACACAGAAGATGAAGCAGAAATTCGGAAACGGAAGTGGAAAGTTAAGGCAGTGAAAAAGGAAAATAGCGAGAGGCATTCGCAGCGATGTGATGTGGAACTCAAACTTGCTGTAAGAAACTTTCAAAATCTCCTTAGCACAGTTGCATGCTCTGATAAGATTCAGTATTGATCTTTTTTAATTGGGGAGCAGGTGGCTCGAAAGATGAAGGATGAGGAGGGATTCTACTACCCGCATAACCTTGATTTCCGAGGTCGTGCATACCCCATGCACCCATATTTAAATCATCTGGGCTCTGATCTGTGTCGAGGGATCCTGGAATTTGCAGAGGGACGCCCACTTGGGAAATCAGGCTTACATTGGCTGAAGATACATCTGGCGAATTTATATGCTGGAGGTGTAGACAAGTTGTCCTACGAGGGTCGGGTAGCATTTACTGAGAATCATTTAGATGATATCTTTGATTCTGCAGACAGACCTCTTGAAGGAAAGCGCTGGTGGTTAGGTGCAGAGGATCCTTTTCAATGCTTGGCAGCGTGTATTAATGTTGCAGAAGCAATGAGAAGCTCCTCTCCAGAAACTACTATTTCACATATTCCCGTTCACATGGTATTTTGATTTTATCCCCTAGCAAGATGTGCATGTATCAGTCTGGAGAATATGCATGCTAATAATTCATCTCATAGATAGGCATGTTGATATATTTTTTATCTAAAAAAAATTGCATTTCTTTGTTGTGTTGGTGGGGTTGATAAATAAGATTCCTGTTTTCCTATTCACACTTTCTTTTATTTAATACGGAATATAGATTCAAACTTTTCTGTCCACAAAGGCGGTGGAAGAAGATTGAAGTTTTACATTCACAAACATATAAAGCGTTGTCATTTCGTCATATTCTGATGGTGCATTTACCCTCAACATTCAATAACCTCAATCAAGGTTGGATTATTGCTATCACCACTGTCAGCACTTGACATGGTCGTTGTAGTTTTCACCCATGTATGGTGTATAGTAATTGATATTATTATATGATAAGGACACATTTCAATGGTTCACTTATTTATTGCCTTGCAATTATGTTGATGCATTCTATGAAGTATAGCTATCATATTTTTCCTCATTCTTAATGCTTTGATACATTATTCTGCTTAAACCTGATCTTAGTTCTTTTATTTTTTATTTAATGTTTTGATGTATTCTTTTGCTAGGATGGTTCATGTAACGGCTTACAGCACTATGCTGCCTTAGGAAGGGATAAGGTAATGAACCTTCTGTTTGTTTTGAGTTAAGAAGGATGCAAATGCAATCATTCAGTACAGACTTTCAAACTATATTTTAATCTCACCGCTGCTTGACAGTAACTTTTTTATACTTTTCCCCCTTTGATGCCAAGTATGTCTCTCTTCTATAAGTCTTATGTTACTCTTTTTTGTTCTTTTCCTGTTATTGATGATAAAATGGTTAAGGTGCGATAAATAATAAATTTGAATCCAATTGGACGATATATGTTTATATGGTCAATTAAGTATTTCACGTACTTCATTGCCAAAAAAACTGAAATTTTTGTAGGAAAAAAGGTTGGAAGTACTTTTTTATACCGGACAAAATTATAATATTTTTTTTCTTATTTAGCTTACAGAATGTTTAAGTTCCCAAGAGGCATAGTATCTTTAATATCTTATTTTCATGTTTAAGCTCACTCTCCTTCTCTCTACTAATTAGAGTAGGAAAATTAATGTCCATCTGGTAAATAATTTTTGATATAATTCTCGCATTGGCTTTATTTCTTAGTTGGGAGCAGCTGCTGTGAATCTTGTTGGTGGAGGTAAACCTGCAGATGTATACTCAGGAATTGCTGCCAGGTGACTCTCTCTCTCTCTCTCTCTCTCTCTCTCTCTCTCTCTTTCGTGTTGATCCATCTATTGGATTTTATGTTGCAATGCAGAGTTCTTGAGATCATGCAGAACGATGCAGAGAAAGATCCTGCAACTAATCCGGCTGCATTGCATGCTAAGATTTTAATCGATCAGGTCTTATCATTATTTCTGCTTGTTGAATTGAAATGCTTTAGTCTTTGTATAAAATGTATAATGATTTAATAAGGGAAAATATCAAAAACCCCTGTAGTTTGCTTTATTCTCGAGAATCCCCCCTCTACTCTCATTTTTGGCCAAAATCCTGTAGTTTACGAAAATCCCCCATGCCATTAACTCCTGTTAACTTAATAAGCAAAAAGACTAATTTACCCTTCAATATATAATGGAAATGACTTTTTTACCATTAACATATTTATAAAATATTAAAATATTAAAAAAAAATTAAAATGAAAAATGAAAAAAAATAAATAAATTTTTTTACTCACATACACCACCCAACACCGCCGCCACCACTCCCAAACACCACCTTCACACACCCAACCACCACCTCCACACACCCAACCACCACCCCCAAACACCCACCCAAAATCTGTCCCCCAAACACCCAAAATCAGCCCCAAAGTGTAGAACAGAGAGAGAAGAGAGATGGGGAGAAAAGAGAGAAGACGGGGATGTGAGGGAGAGGATGGGAAAAGAGAGAGATGGAGAAAAGAGAGACAGGGATGAGAGAGAGAGAGAGGATGGGAAAAGAGAGAAGATGGAGAGGAGGGAAAAGATTTTCTTAATGTTTTAATTTTAATTTTTTGTTAAATAATATTTAATTTTAGATTTTTTGTAATTTTCCTTTTTTAACCTTATGTGTTTTCAAGTCTTTAACAGTTTACTAATGGAACGGCAGGGGGATTTTGGGGATTTCATAAACTAGAGGGGGGATTTTAGTGAATAAGGCAAACTACAGGGGCTTTTGATTATTTCCCGATTTCATTACTAGCGTGATAAAATTGTTTGTTCACCTTTTAATTTGAAGCCTGAGCCAACACATTTAGGTTGTATGGGATCAAGTTGGCTTGCATTTTGATTATTAAAATTTCATTGCCTGGCCTAATATTATTTTACTGTTTTACATTTGGAACCGGACATACTTAGGTTGACCGAAAATTGGTGAAGCAGACAGTGATGACATCAGTGTATGGTGTCACTTACATTGGTGCCCGTGACCAAATCAAAAAGAGGTTAAAAGAACGTGATGCCATTGCAGATGATACAGCACTTTTTGCTGCAGCGTGCTATACGGCGAAAGTAAGAAAACAATCCTTTAATGTGTATGCGTGTCTGACATGGTTTAAACTGATTTTTTTTCTGCATGAGCAGACAACTTTGACTGCCTTGGAAGAGATGTTTGAAGCTGCAAGAAGTATCATGAATTGGCTAGGCGAGTGTGCAAAGGTGTGTCTCATTAGTCTGTTATCTATTTTCTATTTTTCTTAGAATTTTATATGTGAATTCTTTGCTCACCTATAGTTTGAAAACTATGATGAAGGCCAGCTGTGAACCTGATTTCTGCAAATTCGTTTGAGTAGATTTTTCACTGAGAATCCTGATCTGATTAGTTTGTTTAGGTGCTATGCGGTAGTTTTTCTTTTTCTGTCGCAATAAGTGATCTGGTAATATTGTTTGAAAATTCCGAGTAGATCCATGGAATGAATTTGACCTTTTTCTTTGATCATTGCATCCATTAAAGTTGGATCTAATAAATTTATTTGTTTTCTAGGGCGGGTTTGTACCTTGTTTATTTAAATATCTATTTTGACATTGTTATTAACCCACTAAACTTAAAAGTTTAAGCTATAATAGAGAAGGGCTCAACCAGTTGTATTTTAAGCACTCTCTCACATGCAAGACGAACGAGGTATTTGCTGAACAAGTTTAAATTGACATTTGAATGTTGAAATGTTCATTCTCATGTCTTTCTTTCCCCGCTTTGATGTGTTTTGACTTTCTGGACCCATAGATTACATATGTTTCTATCAATATTTTATTTACTACACATGCACTAAGATGCTCCTGGCTTTCTGATATTGTTTATTAAAAAAAGTATGGTCGGTGCTTTACCGAGAGGCTCTTGAAACTCCATGCAGATAGCCTTGAAAACTTCTGGAAGAAAGAATTACATAAAAAAAATCTTAAGTTTTGATTAGTATGGTCAGTGCTTCACCCAGGCCCTTGAAACTCCATTTAGATAGCCTTGAAACATTCTGGAAGAAAGGATTACATAAAAAATCTAAAGTTTCACTCCTACTGCATAGCTTGGTATATGTATTCGTTGTCTCTAATTTTAAAATCTGGACCCTAGTATCTTTTGCTTCCTATCAGGAAAAAAGTTTGGACCCTGGTGTACCAGTGTTTCTGACAGATAATCTTGAAACAACTTAACTAAATGTTTCATTGGAATTTTTGTGTTTAATTTTATCACTTTGTCTTAGCATCATTCCCTTCAAATCCCGCGATCCTCGCCTATTGTTGCTGACAGCTGAATTGAATATAAACAGGTGATAGCAGCAGAGAATCGGCCAGTGCGGTGGACCACTCCTCTTGGACTTCCTGTTGTACAACCTTACCGGATATTAGGGAGGCATCTAGTAATGTTTTACGAAATTTGTTGAACTCTGAATTCACACTGGTTACAAAACTAAACATCAGTTCTCAATTTGTCATCTCATTGGGTGTGTTGAACTGAATGCAGATTAAAACTTCTCTTCAGATATTGGCACTGCAGCGAGAAACTGACAAGGTCTTTTTCAACTTCATGGTTTTACCTGATTTCATTGTCTTAAAAAATTGTAATTGGTAAATAATCAAGTATTAATTTTGGACATCTTTATTCAAGTCTTAGGGCGTTAAAAAGGAAAATCCTTGAGTTGCGTCCAATTGAAACTTATAATTTTCTTCTTTGATGTTTACACAATTTCAGGTTTTATCGAGTGTTTCCTATATAATGTGTGATTCTTCGGTGTTTACCTTATTCTTACAAAACTGATCTAGTCTTTCGTAAATCTAAACATTATGTTATCAATCCCATTGCTTTTTTTTTTATTGTTTTAGGTCATGGCTAAGCGGCAGAGAACAGCTTTCCCTCCTAATTTTGTTCACTCTCTTGATGGTTCCCACATGATGATGACTGCTGTTGCCTGCAAAAAGAAAGGTTTGAACTTTGCAGGTACGTTTTTTTTTTCATTGTCTTGTATAAATGTAATTATGCATACATTTGTTTTCTGTATGTATTGGAACTCTAAACTATTTAATGCTAATGTTTTATTACAGGAGTCCATGATTCATACTGGACGCATGCATGTGATGTTGATGAAATGAATAGAATCCTCAGAGAAAAGTTCGTCGAACTCTACGAGAGGCCGATACTGGAAAATGTAAAGTATCTTTACTTATAGATTGATTGCTTTATAAATGATATAGAAGGCCTGTCAATTAGATTTTTACATCTTAATATATATATATATATATATATATATATATGTATTATATAAGGAGTGTGGGAGGGATACTGTCACTCTGCCAAATTGTGACCAATAACAACAAAAAGAATGAGATATGAACGACACAGTAAAATGTTTAAACCAGTGGATGTTTAAACAGATTTCTTGACCACCATCATGAATAATAATTAAGTGGATGATTTTTGAACATTGGTTAGCATGAATAACCTTTCCATCATATGTACTGTCAAACTTCATGCAGACAAAGAGGTTTGAGAGAGATTTAAGCATTTCGAAACATATAAACATGGAAATAGGACAAATTGCTCTTGCAGAAAGATATAGGCTATGAATACAATTTATTTGAGAATATTGCATAAAGGTCGTTGCCTCCCCATTGGTTATAGAAATGAGATATTTTTCTTGTGAAAAGTTGCATTTTTCTACTGAAGATCTGCAATTTCTAGGTTATGATATTATTTAAATTTATTGATTATTGCTTTTGTGCTTGCAGTTGTTGGAGAGCTTTCAGAAGTCATTCCCCAAATTAAACTTTCCACCCTTACCAGAACGGGGAGACTTTGATCTCAGAGAAGTTCTGGATTCTCCCTATTTCTTCAACTAGTCTAAACAACCACACTCATTCTCTATAGTTCTTAGAAATTGTTATGCACCTTACCTCTGTCACTCAGCCACAAGGGGATGGCAGTTGTGTTTTCTTTCATTCTTGGTTACTTGGTTATGGCACCGTAAAAGACATTGGAACGAAAGCAGAAGCAGAAAAGAAAGGAACTTCGGATGGCTGCAATTGGTGTCTTTGATCACTCTTGTACATATGTCAAAAGCAGATGTCTTTGACTATTAGCAGAAGATATCCCAACGAGTGTCTTCTGAAATATGATTATCTTCTGGATTCACTCTATTATGGTAAAACATGCAGCATTCCTTGAAAGAGCAGCTCAAAAAGTCGTCAGCCAGTTTTGTTGACGTAAAGCTGTAAAAATACAGAAGAAACAAAGGCTTTGGCAGTGCAACTCTGGATTGACGAAGCAATTTTTAAGGTCCAGAGCACACATACAGTTTCTATCATATTGACCTTCTGTTTCTTCTGGGATGATGAGAGTCATGTTTCAGCAGGTTTCTCAATGGTTTATTCGGTCCCAGCAGTAGTAGCTAAGCTTATTCTTTGTGGTTTATTTTGCCACCCTTGTACCATTTTTTTGTATAATGTATACAATTTTGTTATAGGCAATTCCTAATTATAGTAAAGAGAGAATAAGAGTTGAAATATTTCTGAGTCTCATCTCATGCTGTAATTTTGGTCTATCCTGTCTTCTGCTGTAGTTTTTGAGGTGCATTTTAATTGTTAAGCCTTGGTTTATTCAAGTAGGGTTTGTATGAGGTAGTGTTTTCGGATCAGGAACCCGTTTCGTGCAAAGCTTAAGTAAGAGTTCTACAGCTATACTGTATTATCTGCTGAATTTACTATTAGTTACTTTATCAAATTCTGAGCTAAGATCAGGAAGAGGGATTGATGTAGTTTGAATGGCGGGGGGTTGCATTAAAATTTAAATTTGTTAGTGCAAGTATGCAAGTGATATGTAATTAAGGAGTTGAAAATGTCTAAAAATTGTTATAATTTGTATAAGAGCAAATTACTCTGTACCTCATTGAGGTTTGTCTTTTTACGCGTAAAAACAAATTTATTGGAAATCGACATGCATTTCCTCTGCCGATAATAAACGGCTGTTTAAACTAACCGTTGACAATGTCATACCCTCAAAAAGATGAGAATACCACTGATCCCTTAATTAAATAAGAAAATTAATCCTGTCACTTTATTAATATAGCTTGTAAAATAAGTGAGGTGATAATTAAGGTACGTTCAGTAAATGGCATAGCACTAGCAGGAGCACCCATATTATGCTGTGCAGACACTGTAAATATAATATAAAATGAAAATTATATTAGTTGACCAAAAGACTTATTCTTGGATAGGGGTGGGCACGGTTCGGTTCGGTTCGGTTCGGTTCGGTTTTGGACAAAACCGAACTGAACCGAAAATATTTCGGTTTATCTAAAATTGAACCGGTTTAAACCGAATAAAAAATAGTAACCGAACTGAACTAAACTGATTTTAATCGGTTCGGTTCGGTTCATTTTGGTTTTGGACCTTATGGGCTTGATGTGTTTAATGAGTCTTTTTAATATGTTTTTAAATTTGATGGGTTGTTGGATTCTAATTTTGGGCCAAAATTTCATAAATTTTAATAGTCCAAGCCCAAAAAAACCCAAATCAAACCTAACTGGTAAATAATAATATTTAATAAAAGAAAAGAAGTAGGTTAGGGGTTTTTTTTATACTTATATAGGTGGTTTAATCGGTTCAAACCGGTTTTTGGGAAACCAAACCGGTTTGAACCGAAAACATTTCGGTTTACAAATTTTTAAACCGAATTCATTTTATGAACCGATCCGAACACTCTTTTTTTGGTTCGGTTGTTCGGATCGGTTCGGTTCGGTTCTATTCGGTTCGGTATGGTTCCGAACTTAGTGCCCACCCCTATTCTTGGATACTCTAGTAATTGACCCAACTCATCCTTCATAAGAGAATGATCTTTCCTCTGTATGTTAATTGTTAAGTTTACACTGAATTTTCAATGAGAAATTATTATCTTTAGCCATAAAAGGCAACTTAATTACTAATTGTGATTACTGTGTTTATTAAAATCAGTTGGAAATCATTTTTTGTACTCAAATCAGAATTATGTTCTGCTGGAAAGGAAAATTAGGCTTAGTTTGACATTGTTGTGCTATGGGGGGAATTGTTTTTGGTTCTGCTGTTGAGAAAATTGCTTTTGGATTTGCTGTAAGAAAAATCAACCGAGTGTTTTGTAAACTGATTTTTAAAAGTGCTATGAGAACCAAAAACAATTTCATTATTTTGAAAATAAATAATTTGTTTTATTTTTACGTGACCATAACATACTATTACTTTTTTTTTTATCTATTGCCCATATATATTGCGTATATATATTAAGAAAACTCTTTTGATTTCTTCCGTAGTTTTTTTCTAAATAGCAAAATATGTTTCAATGAGTCATGAGATTACAAAATTGAAATAGACAATAAAAGATCCCAAATAAATGATAAGTGCTCCACCTTTTCATTACTGCTTTCTGGGAAGCAGTTTTTTAAAAGCTATAAAAAATAGCTTCTCAAAATTGTTGTTGGAAAAGCCAAAAGTGACCAAAAACACTTCCCTTAAATTTTACTAAACACCCTAGACTTAGTTTGGAATCACTTTTGGCCTCAAAAGCAGTCCAGGAAGCATTCCCAAACTGGACCTTAATTTCCCTACGAAGAATCAAGTTTAATTTCCCGATTTTTCTTCTCATTATTCCCTTTTATTTAATCTTCGACTAGTAGTCGCGAATTATACAAGTAATACTATATAATTTAATATATATATATATATATATATATATTTTATGTTTAAAGAACTTATTTAAAAAAAATGTTCAAAAAGTTCCTATGACTCGAGACAATAATTCTAAAAATAAAAAATCTCAATCTTCATTCATTTCTCAAATAAATAACTTTCGGATTTCTTTATAACAGTAAAATAAAGCTATTTACTATATATATTATATTAAAACTTAACAATTTTATATCTTCTATTCTATCAATATCGCTCAAAGCTCTATCTATACTAAAAATAAATAAATAAAATAATAATTTGAGGTTGTTCTAGATTATATTATGAGTGGTGCTATTGGCACACCCCCTACTGATCTATTCATGCCCCACTTTTTAAATTATAGAATATTCTTTTTTTTTTCCTTTATCAAAATTACTTAAAGAGACATACAGTTTAGGAAAGAAATCTTCTACAAAGTAAATCTATTAAAATTTCATATTCTTTTTCCAAAAAAAAAACCCAATAATATGTTTCTTCAAAAAAAAAATTAATTCTTAAACCCGTAATCTGTTTCTTCTTCTTCAAAAAAAAAATTTAATTCTTAAACCCTAAAATCTGCTTCTTACATACATCTAAAATATTATGAAAGAGTTTGAGAACGATATCAAAAATATGGAAGAATTGTTTAAGAACGATATCAAACATCTTGATGAATTGTTTGAGAATGACATAAAATAAGAATTGTCTGACAATGATAGTAAGCATCTGGAAACAATTCATTATCTGGAAATAAGTTTGAAATTTATTTTTTCTTTAGAATAATATCAAGCCTTCGTTGTGTTGAAGTACCCTGTTATTTTTTATTTTTTTCGTTTCCATCATGAAATAAGAAGAAAAAAAAAACTAAAAAAAAAGAAATAAGAAGAAAAAAATAAATCAATCAATGAAGGTGAGAGAGATGTTTACAGATACAGAGATAAGAGATAGAAAGATTATATGTGGTATGTATTAAGTTTGAAAAATAAGTAAAATGGGTAGTTTTGGAAATAAGCCAAAAATTTAATAAAAACATTTAATTTTATTTAATTAAATCAAAATTTTAAAAAGTGGGGTATGAATAGATCAGTAGGGGGTGTGCCAATAGCACCACTCTTATATTATTCCAATAGCTATTTTTTTTCTAGCTTTAACAAAAGAATGAAAAATCAAGATAGTCAAAGCCCTTTGCCTTGGCAGCTACAAATTTTACGATCTCTATCGACCACCAATATTTAAATATTGATACCTTGCATATATTATCCCATCATTATTGATAAAATTACAATAAATGTGTAGAGATCTCTCTCGGTCACTCGATGTTAGGAGTCGATTTCTTCTGGTTATAGAAGTAGACATCTGAATCGTGTAGTAAATTTTGATCTCGATAAGTTCCGTTAAACATTGCATAAAAAAATGAATCAATATGCAAGAAATTCAATTAAGAAAATAAAAATAAATAAAAACATCAATAGCAAACACACTTCTATTAAATTTGTTACAAATTAGAAATTAAGTTTCTCTCTCCCACCTAAAGAATCAAGGTACCGCATGAGATTGAAATAATTTTTGGTGTGGTATGAGGTTGGATTAAAAATAATTTTTTATATATTTAATACAATGTTAAATTGATTAATATAAAATAAAATAAAAGATTTTTTAAATAAATAAATTATTTTTTAAAATAAAAATATTTAATATTAATATTAAAGAAAATAACATCTTTTTAATTAATATTTAAAAATATTATAATAAGATATATTAAATAAATATAAAATTTATAATTAAATAAAAAATAAAATAAGAATAATTTTTTTGAACATAGGACTAAATAACCTCACCTCACTTTGATAAAATGGTTGTATATAATTGAACAAGTTAAAAAATTTTGAATTTAAAAAAAAAATAAATTGTTTATATAAAAATAACTTAAATATTTAAAACCAATTTTAAATAAAATAATATTATTTTTATTTGTTAATATTGAAAAATATTATTATTAAAATATTTTATTAATTATTAAAAGATACGTATATTTTAATTACATAAAAAGTAAAATAAATTGAAAACAGAAAAAAAGAAGATAAAAAGTATGTGGTGGTACTAATTACACCAATTTAGGATAAATTGTTTGCATGGAATTAAAAAAATCTCATTTCATACAAACAACAAATATAGGAATAGGATTATTTTTAATCGTATTTCAATCCATCTCATATGAAAGTCAAGATCTTAGGATATATGCAGATGAGAGAGAAAGGTTGATGAAATTGGTGACATGTGTCGCCTCCCTAGCTATTTACATTGCTTCCATGACACATTAATTGATGTCTTCTTGAGTTGTTGAACTAAATTCGACTTTGTTTTTTTTGGTGTCACACTTGAACAAGGAATGAGGTTCGTTTCTGGGCATCTGCCAAGATTTTATCTCAAGTTAAGATTTTGATTTTTGAGGAAGATAGATAATAGATACCTCACCAATGTCACCATTCACATTACAAAACAAGCAACTATTACCTTTCAACTTTCAAGTATCTTTGCTTTGCTTGACTGGAATATCACCAACAAACATTATTATAGATCTTCGTTAAACATAGATTATTCTTCAATCTTCACCCTTCAATCTTCACCGTCTTTAATGATTTTTTATGAGTATAACCTTATTTTAAAACCTGTAAAAAAAAAAAAGAAACCCCTTATTTTAAGTACCAAACAACACACGAGCAGTAGTCAATTATTTTATTTTATTTTTATTTATATACAACCGGTGGAAATAGTGATTCGAACAGGGACATTGTCAGATTTAATGAACGTTCCATATCACCGAGTCACATTGAGTGACGGTAAGTATGTCAATTTTATTTAACAATACTGACTTTGAGACATAAATTGATGTAAATTGTGGTTGTATTATTCGAAGGTTATAGAGGGAAATTGTCGATAAGAAGCAAATTTTGCATCATAAACGCATCTTCCAACTTCAATTGCACAAAATCTCTATTACGTAACCATCCAAGTACAAGTTCACACAACTGTTGGAAAAAAAAAAAAACTGATGAGTTTTTATTTAAGGGACTCGAGGCATGATGATTACACTATCCTTATTCCTTATATATATATATATATATATATATATATATATATATATATATATATATATATATAAATCTTTCTATTGTCAGTTCGTCCTGATATAAAATATATCAGGACGAAGAATGTGGACCACATATTATAGAGAAGTTTTGATAAGTGCATACACTTTGAGTCAAAGTATGTAAATCTAAGTGCATACACTTTGAGTCAAAGTATGTAAATCTAATGGTCCACATTCTTCGTCCTGATATATTTTATATCAGGATGAACTGACAATAGAAAAATTATTTATATATATATATATAATAATTTTCAAATAAGTGCGCACTGATAGAATTATATAAGGACATTGAATGTGAGCCACTCATTTTACATATTTTGACTTGGTATGTATGCACTTGTCAAAACTCTTTTATAAATGAGTGGCTCACATTCAATGTCTTTATATAATTCTATCAGTGCGCACTGACAGGAAAAAGACTGTATATATATATATATTTTTTGCACCTTAAGGACAGTGTCTTATAGCCAAGGAACTGAATATCGATAGATATACCGAAATATCCATTGATATATCCGTATTTTGGAGGGACCGATATCGAAACAGACAAATATCCAATATTCTACAGAATATTCGGCCGATTTCGAAATGTCGGTAAAAATTTCCCGATATTCCCAAAATTTCACGACTTTCACCCCGAAAGTCCATGGATATTTTACATATTATTAAAATAATTTTTTTAACCCTAAACAATTAAATTATTGTTAAAATAATTTAGATTGAAAATTATTTTAGAAGAAGCATTACCAAATTTATAAAAATTTCCAACATAATAGTCAATAGTAAAAATTATTGTGGACTTGAAGTAAAAATGGACAAATAACCAAAGAGAGGACGTGTAAAACATGTAAAATTTTACAAACGAGCAGTCATTGCAGCTAGAAGCAAAATGCAACCGAGTATATAACTTTTATTATAAAAATTTACATATTAATAATAAATAGGAGAAACTGCACAAATCTCCCTGATATGGAACTTTTATCTATAATTGCACAAACATCCCATGCCGTTAGTTGACTTCTGTCAACTTTAACATTTGACCACAATTTTAAACAGAAATGACCAAAAAAAGCCCTATTAACTTCTTTTATCTTTTATTTTATTATTTTAAATATATTAAAACATTAAAAAAATCGATGCACTTTATTCTCTTCTAAATTCTTTTTTTTCCTTCCATTTTGTAGGATTTTCTCAATCCCCAAACACCATTTCAGATTTTTTTTTATGGATAACAAACAAAGTAACAAAAAAAAGCAAATTAATCAGGACGATCGTCACACCATTTAAGATTTCAAACACCAATTTCATCACCCATTACACATAAACCCACAAACAGTTTTACTTAATCAACACAATCAAAAATTTATAAACACGAACAATTTTATTAATCAACAAAATCAAAACCCTCAAAATTAAATCAATTAATTATTTCTAATCTCTAACTATGTTCTCTACCAACTCCCAAAAAAGAATGAAATTTTTTCCTTTTTTTCTTGAACAAATCAATAAAACAATCTAAGAACACCTCAAGAAGATCTACTGGAAAAATGGTGACCTGAAACCTTGCTGGTCTTCTTGGTCGACCCGGATCGCCGAGTCACCTATGGATCCGACGATCTGCTCCTCACGTCGCTTGACCTTGAAGATTTGAATCATTGCGACCTCACCAGAGTGATTTGCACTTCGCCTTGACGATCTGGATCTGCATCCATCTGCATTCCAAGTGGAGCGGTTTGGTCCGGGTTGGCCATTCTTCACTTCTACACTTGGTTGGAAGATCGGAAGAAGAAGAAGATTAAAGGGGAAAAAGATAAAGAAGATTGATATCCAGTATTTTTGTTTTGTTTTTTTTATAATTTTGTGTTTGAATGATATGCAGTATTCAAACAAAAATGGAGGATTGTAATTTTCTTGAAATTGACTGAAGATGAAAGTTATGTTAATTGAAAAATAGTTTTGAATTTGGTTTCTGAAGACTTGTTTTGTATTTGGTATCTGGAATTTTGTTTATGATTGAAAATTTGTTTGTGTTTGGTTTCTGGAAAATTGTGTTGAGAGAAAATATATTAAATTTTGGTGTTTTGATAGTGAGAAAAGTTATGAAAAATAAAATATAAGAAATGAAAAATAATTTGGAATAGAGATCTTTTTTTAGATCCTGATCTCCATAAATTATTTTATTTTATTTTTTAATTTTTCCAAATATATTCACAATATCCATTTGGATGGAGGAGATCTAATCTTCTCCATCAATTTATTATATTTTTTTATTGATTTATTATTTAAATAATTATTAACTGAAATAGACAATTTTACCCTTGATCCGTTAACTTATAATGGAGGATAACAAACAACAGGGGACGTTTGTGTAATTATGAAAAAAAGTTCAATATCCGTGTAATTATGCTTAAACTAGAGAGATGTTTGTGCAATTACTCCTAATAAATAATATGGTAGTGTTAACCTGTGCCCTAAGGGCACATGTTAACAACCACTTTTTTTGTTCATAAATAGAAAATAGACACTACATTTATTATGATAAGATAATAAATATATGCATTGATATGTGTGTTTATTTCTATTTATAGATAAAAAGTGGTTGTTAACCTGTGTCCTTAAGGCACATATAACACTACCCTAAATAATAATATTATTGAAATAATATTCATACTTATAACACTTAATAATTTTTATTACAGCTGATTGGTGGATACTGGATGGAATCTTTGTTCCATCGTTACGTGCAATAGCAGTTCGCATACTGTTACAAACATCATAATCTTCTACATATGAAAGAAATTGGTTCACATTTGCTTTAATCCACACAAAACAAAGGAACCGTCTTGCCTATTCTAAGTTTGAACAACTTGTTTATTGTTATTATAATATGAAGTTGAAAACTTAGGGATATGACAGCTGAAAAATATAAAGTAAATGAAACTGATTTTATAGATCTACTTCAAGTAGCTGCTGAAACATGAGACGATAATGAGAATCCTATTTTTGACTGGGTTAGACCTGCCTCCTTGGATGAGGATGAGGGAAATCCTGATCCACAAATTGTTTCTCATGATCGAGACATGGGAATAAATGTTGAATAAAGTTATTAGAGAAGAAGTTGGTGTAGATCGTGGAGTTATTGTTCCTAGCTCTTCCGATGACCGATATACTTCTGATGGAAATAGTGGAGGAAAAGATGATGGGGATGGTAGGGATGAGGCAATAGGTTGAGATTCTGGTGCAGGAGATTGGCATGCCAATGCAACAAGTTGGGATGTTCGTGCCAGAGGTTGGGATGTTGGTGCAACAGGTTGGAATGCTAGCACAGTAGGTTTGGATGCTCATGTAGGTAATTTTGATCAAAATCGTAGAGACAACATGGAAGAACAAGTCAAATTGATGAAGATTCTTTGAATATGACTATATCCACAATTTGTATAAACACAAAAAATAGTTCTTTGGGAGATTCGCAATCAATGTTAGGTTCTAATGTACCATATTATGGTAGTTATGGTGGCTACAATATATTTGATTATCATTCTCCACAAATGCCATATGCAATACCTATGCATTCAGATCAACAATATCTACCAAGTTGGGTAAATCCAAACTATCCAATTCATGGATCAGTTGGAAGAGATCAAGCAACATACATGTGACATATTAATAACTACGTTGAAAATTATACAAGCATGTTTTCCTGGGAAAATTATTGTTCGGATCAAGATAGAAACGTATCTTATGTATTTGAACTAGTAAGGAATTCATTTTGATTTTAAATTTCAGACATGCAATGTATTATTATGTATGAATTATGATTTATGATAGAATCTTGGAAGTATGAAACTATATATTTTAATGATAATTTTGTTTAAAAATATTTAATCTCTTTATATTATATATAATATTGTAAAAGTGAAACAAAATACTATTCTATTAAATACTCAATTTTAGAAATTATATACATACTCTATTTACGTTATAATTTATAATGAACTCATAACTATTCTAATTTATTGTTGAGATATGATTCATTTGATGTATACTTACTTGTTTAAGCTTGTCCTAAAATTCCACAAAAAAATTCTAACTTTAGATGTAAATATCCATCATTTTTTTTGATAGAATATCCATCGATATCGTTAGTATCCTTGATATATCCATAAATTTAGAAGCCCGATATCGATACCGATACCGATATTTTATTCCTTGCTTATAGCAAACATGGTCCATATGAAATGATGTAATGATCAAATTTTTAGTTAATTGAGTAGGTTACGTAGCTTTTCCCTCTATCTTGGGGAGTAGAGTTCGAGTTTCATTTTATTCATAAAAGGACAAAATGTGTGAAAACCTCTCCAATGACATACAAGTAGCTTTTAGACTATACTTGTAGTGTTTGATTTAAATATGTCATAATAAAAGCCTTAAAAGCCTACTTGAATGAACGGTATGAGTTTTCACATCCATATCCACCCACAAACTCATTTAGCAATATCCATTCTTGCACATCGCAGGTGCATGGAATAAAATATCGGTATCGGTATCAGGTTTCTAAATTTATGGATATATTGGGGATATAAATGATATCGGTGGATATTCTATAAAATATTTAAAAAATGATGAATATTTACATCTAAAGTTAGAATTTTTGTGTGGAATTTTAGGATAAGCTTAAACAAGTAATTATACATCAAATGAATCATATTTCAGCAATAAATTAGCATAGTTATGAGTTTATTATAAAACATAACACAGATAGAGTCTGTATATAATTTTTAAAATTGAGTATTTAATAGAATAATACTTTGTTTCACTTTTACAATATTATATACAATATAAAGAGATTATATATTTAATAAACAAATTATCATTATATATATATATATATATATATATATATATATAGTTCCATACTTCCAAGATTCTATCGTAAATCATAATTCATACATAATAATACATTGCATGTCTGAAATTTAAAATCAAAATGAATTCCTTGCTGGTTCAAATATATAATATACATTTCTATCTTGATTCGAACAATAATTTTCCTAGGCAAAACATGCTAGCGTAGTTTTCAAGATAGTTATTAATATATCACACGTATGTTGCTTGATCTTTTCTAACTGATCCATGAATTTGGTAGTTTGGATTTATCTAACTTGGTGAATATTATTGATCTGTATACATAGGTATTGCATATGGCATTTGTGGAGAAGGATACTCAAATATATTGCAGTCACCATAACTACCATAATATGGTACATGAGAACCTGACCTTGTCTGCGAATCACCTAAATAACTATTTTCTGTGTCCATACATATTGAGGAGAGAGTCATATTCAAAGAATCTTCATCAATTTGACATGTTCTTCAATGTTGTCTACCATTTATCAAAATTACCTGCATGAGCATCCCAACCTGCCGCACTAGCATTCCAATCTCAGAATGTGCTATGTATAAAAACTAGTAAGTTGAAATTTGCTATGTATAGTGTAGCCGTGTAGGATGAAAACTTGAAAGAGAAGAGTGAAGATGATATGAAGTGAAAATGATGAACAAATTTGTTCTTCATTCTAATAATTTATATTCTCTACAAAGAATACATCATGATGATTCTTTTTTTCAAATGCATTGTGAAAATAAATAAAGTGTGTCTAAACAACCTAGAATGTGGGTGAATAGGTTTTAATCAAGTTAATTACCAATTTTTCTTGATTAGTCAATATTAAAATTACTCAAATAAAACAAGCAATCAATCGACAATTTAAAGTGCGGATAACAATAAATAATAAGTCGATTGATTTACGTGAGAAACCCTCCAACTGGGTAAAACTCACGAGCTATGATTCTAACCACACACAGTCCTTAAATCCACTATATGTAATGATGTTTACAATCTATGTTGACCTTTAGCCATACTATTCTCGGTTACTAACCCACCACTACTACCCAACTAGCCTTTTATAGTGATTTAAACCAATTTGCTTATGCACTACACACCCGTAGTCACAAGACTTGACTCTCAAGGAAGAGATAAACAACCTTTATATATGTGAATATGTATAAATATTCAAACATGCAAATAATGCTAGGCTACACTAAATGCTTATCTAGAGATTTAATGATGGCTACAAACAACAATCCTAGATATCAATATGTCTATATGAATGCTCATAAAAACCTAACTAGATAAAGATGTGCAAATCTAAAACCTAGTCATCAAACATGGCCAAATCAACATAAGTTGTCTCACAACATGGCAATGATACTAAATATGAAATTAATGAATGCAATCAATGAGTCATAATCAACAATGTCTAAATGCAAGGCATATAGACTTAGTGTAACACCCCAAAACTCAAAGAATAAAAGAGCACTTTGATTTGGAATGTTATATCATAAATCGTTAATTACATCACCCAAACATAACTAATAAATAGAATAACTCCAAATAAACCATTATCCAATGACAAAAATATCTCCAAGTACTCCAACAAAAGATACACTTCGCTCTAAAGGAACTCGAGACAAAACCGAGTATCAAAAACTCAAAGTCTAAGGAATAATACGAAGAAAAATTACACATAATATTAATCCATATCAAAACTCCTGAAAGTCTATCGCTCTAGCGGTCGGCTCCTAAGAAAACTCAGTCTGCAAAATGTTAAATGACAAGAGGTGAGCTGTCAACTCAATAAGTATTGCATAATACGTAATCGAAAACATTTATGAAATTTATAATAACATTTAAAGAGTACGTAGATTTTCAAACAATCAGATACAATTAAACTTGTAAAAATAACATTTTTAGCATACGATAACGATTAATAACATTTCATAAAAATAAGGTCAAGTCAAGTAGTGTCACCAATACCCCCGGTGACCCGGCCATTTACATTTCAGAAATTGGTACAAGACCAAAATCATAACATTTCATTTGTCGCGCGCGCTGCATTTACATTATCACCGGTGATCAACATTTCATTTCACATTTCATTTACTACTGACGTTGAGCCAAAACATTACTTTCAATATATATATATATATATATATATATATATATATATAATAATACATTTGCATTACAAAAGCATAAAAATGCCTAATTTATATAAGCTTTTAAACGTAAAGTTCTAGTAAAGACAAAACTCATTTAATAAGAATTAGGTAAAAATATGTTAAGTAAAGATCGATTACATACGTAGGAAACAATTTTTTATATATACATAAATTATAATATTTCAGAACATAATAATAAGGTAAATAAATTTGTTTCCTAAGAAAAACATTTATGCAATTACATATTATGCAAAAACATACTTACCTCTGATGATACCAAGTTTAAGGCTTCACTAACGATACTTGGAAGTCACAAGAGTAACCTAAACATATATAACAATAATCCTTCAATCAAACTATACAAAATAGAAGAAATCTAACTCCTGTTCTTTATAAATACGTTTTTTTTATTCATCTAAGAAGAAATTAAAATTCCAGACAAACAGGTTTTAGTGCTCAAACATTATTGATTCGAAAATCTTAAAGGCCTCAAAAAATTGTAAAACTTAGTAAATAAATCCAAACATCAGACTACTATCTCCCATCAAAATATCATAATTTTATCAAACACCTAGAAATTCCTACAATTTTCTAAACACACAAAGGTCAATCCTGACAGCGCAAACTTTTGATCCTCTGATCAGACTTCGTATAAAAGTTTAACAATCCTACAGACTACGAAATATTTCAAAACTTTATTTATGGATTAATATATCAGTAGTTTATCTCTGTACCAAAAATCAGAATTTAACCTATCTTCTTTTGAGAATTAAAATTCCTACAACTCCAAGAGCTCATGACTGTCAGCATAAATTTCATGGTGTAAATATCAAATATACTCAAAGAATTAAAATACTTATATGACATCAAAATTCATGAAACTTTAAATCCTAATTCAATTATTCCTCTAAAACCATAATACCAAAAATCAAACTTAAATACCTCCTCAATTTTAATTTAAAATTACTCCAATACAATAGGGTCAGTTTGATGATTCAGAAAATTCCGCATCCACAACTGATTTAGAAATAAAATCTCTCTAAGCCAAACACCACCAAAAATTCCGAAGATTATAACACAAATTGATATATATGTCTACTATCCTCATACCCAAATTCACTATCAATCACAACCTACAAGTATAATTAAAATAAACAAAACAGTATGTTGCTTCACCGGTATTAAAACAAATCCAAAAATTCCAACCTATACGAACACTCAAATTGGAACTCTTTAATGGACTTCAAAAATTCCAGCAATTTATAATAGAGCTTCATGTATATATATATATATATATATATATATATATATATATATATTTCATTCACTCTATAATCCATGCATAAAACATCTCCATAACTAAAATTAAACAATTGTTAGAGGCCTTAATTTGTTAAAGAGATATTTTGTGTCAAAACCAAAAAGGGTTTAAAAAAAAAAGACTACAAAGCTTTAATCAAAATTTCAAAAAAAATATGAAATAAGATTTAAGAAAATCGTACCTTCAAAGAGTTTCAGAGTAGAATAGCAACAATACTTTTCTTTGATATTCTTTTGTAAAATATACACTTATATGAATAAGTATAAAATATTGGAGATATACAAATCCTACTAATTTAGCTAATATATTCAAATCCCTCTAATTATGGAGTTGACTTGCCTTGTGATTGTCCTTGAATAATGATAGAGAATCAATCACAAGTAATTAGTTGCCTTAATAAAAGAAACTGGGAGTTGAATATTATATATATAAATATATATATTTCTATTTATATATTATTATTATTATCATTAATAAAAGGTGAATTAATTCGGGTCTTACACTTAGCTAGAGGGCAATAATGTTCTAAGTGCAAGGTATCAGAATACAAACCCAATCATACAAAGGAACTCATTAAAGAATGCAATAAATAGAGTTATAACATTTAATCAACTAATAAATGCAATAAAAATACAATCTCGGAAAGTATGAACAATTAACAAAGGTGGGTTTTTGTTCAACTTACCAAGTCAACTCAATGATGAAGACTCATGCTAGAACACATCTTAGATGAAGCTAAATGATGTTTGATTCATGAACGAATGATGGATTTTTGGGTTTGGAGAGTTAAAGAACAACTCTTGGAGCTTCTCTCGCTTAGGGAAATTTTCCTCCCTCTAAAAATCAGTTCTAAGGCTCTAAGGAAGAAGTGAGGAAGAAGATAACACACACACACACACACACAGAGTTCTAAGGCTCTAAGGAAGAAGTGAGGAAGAAGATAACACACACACACACACACACACAAATATATATATATATATATATATGAGGTCAAAGTAAAGCTATATCGTTTTGGAAAGTATCAGAAAAAGTAGTTGAAAAGACCGTAGTGCACGGGTAGACTGAGCAGGTAGTCCACCTGCGCAACACCCGCTCACAGAGCTCCCTCTGAAGACTATGTGGGTAGAGACCCGCACAGTAACCGCACACCAGAGACAACCAACTGACCAAGAACCACTGTACTGGTAAGTGCGCAAGTAGGGGCCCCCGCATTGGGAGATGAAAATCCAGTAGGGAACTTTTTTGGTCAGTGCACGGGTAGGGACCCGCGCACTAGGACACTCCCTCATCGCGCTAAGAAAGTCACACCAACGTGCATACACGAACGTTTCCGATCAAGCATCGGGAAACGGCATTTAGAACTAACAACAAGGTGCACGTGTGAGAGGTGTAAAGAAAGCACACATAAAAAAGTTCAAAACACAAATGCAAGATGTGAAGCATGCATGAGTTGTGTGTGTGTGTGCAACTAATCTCTTCAAGAGGTTAAGAACAAGTGAACTACCTCTCTTGAAGCTCTTTATGATCTTGGAAGTTTGTTGATGAAGAATCATAACTGGAGACCTAAGCTACCCATTACAAATAATCCCAATGTGGTTTGTCATGAAACAAGTCAATCATAAATATAGGTTTTTACACATTGATTGCATTTCACTTTTTCAAATGCATTGATTACATTTCACTTTTTCAAACATATGCATTGTATTCTCTGTGAATAATGGATGTACTGTTTGATTTTGTTTTTTTAATTTTTTAATAAAAAGAATTAAGATTCTTTCTCTACACAAAGTTACAAAAAAATATATGGGTTTTACACGTTTTACACAGACAAATCAGATTGTTTTCACAATCTTTACCCAATTCTACTTTAGTAATTCTACTATTGACTATTGTGTTAGAAAATTTTATAAATGTTTTAATGCCTCTTCTAAAATAATTTTCAATTAAGTTATTTGAATAATAATTTAAGTGTTTAGGATTTTTTTTTAAATTTTTTGCAAAATATTCCAAGATTTCGAGATGAAATTCACAATATTTCGGGAATATCGATAACTCTGCAAATAATACACTGTGATGATTTTTTTTTTCAAATGCATTGATTGCATTTTACATTTTCAAACAAATGCATTGAATTCTCTGTGAATAATTGAGGTTTCTGTTTTTTTTTTAATTTTTTAATAAAACTTTTAAGTTTTATACTTTTTACACAAACAAATCAGATTGTTCTCACAATCTTTACCCAATTTTACTTCTGTAATTCTACTATTGACTATTGTGTTGGAAAATTTTATAAATTTATTCATACTTCTTCTAAAATAATTTTCAATACAGATTATTTGAACAATAATTTAAGTGTTTAAGATTAATTTTAATTTTTTTTTGAAATTTTTTTTGTAAAATATCCCTAGATTTCGGAATGAAATTCACAATATTTCAGCAATATCGGGAGATTTTTATGGATATTTCGAAATCGACTGAATATTTGCTAGACATTGGATATTTCCCCTGTTTGGATATCGGTCATTCAAAAATATAGATATATCAATATATATATATCGGTAGATATAACGATTTTAAATTTCTTGGGCATGTGAGGTGGGTAACCGAGGATATCAACATGTGCAGTTAAAATTGACATATTTATTTTGGACAACAGTCATCCACTAAAGATGTAAACTAGGTCTGGCCAGCATGACTCAACATAAATTTTTTTTTCCAACCCACAAAGATCCAATTAGTTGAGTCATGTCATGCGGCTGCCGGCGAGTCGTGTTGGGGTATGGTTCTAAAATCTGTTTTAATTAGCACATTTTCTCATTTCACTGGCTTAATCATATTACATTACAAGTTACTAACTATAGATAAAAGTGAATCATCTGTTCAACCCCAAACAACATTGATCCTTTACAAGTTACAACTTCATAGAGCAAACAATAATAAAAACAAAGAAAAGAAAAAAGAGAGATTGTTTCAGGATTGAAATTAATCCATCAAGGAATTATCGCATACTTTTTCTTAGGCTTCGTCTTTCCCTTTAATTTTCATGCTGATGAAGCACTCGGATTTCCCTCATCTGAATCGCTACATTCCGCATCACTTTTGCTGCCTGATGCCATTCCAGTCTCTGATTCCTTCCCTTCAAGCTTTGAAGGTTGCTGCAAGAATAACTGATTCAAGAGAGGCTCCATGTTGGCTTTCTTGACTGCAACCTCTGGAGAAGTTCTTCAATAGTTGAAACATTGTTCTCCAGTTCCAGCTCACTGTCATTTTTTCATTGAAATTATGTGTTAATAATTTAGTCATAATTGTTCCAAAATAATGCATCAATCATGTAAAACTAATTCAAATTCCCTAAGTAACGTCTTTACGTCACAATGGTGATCTTACAAAAACTGTTGATTTAAGAAGCTACTGTAAAAAAAAAAATGCACAAACCAACAGTATGTTTCGATAAACTGACCTCACATCCAAGACAGCATAAGGTTGCTTCAATTCTTTAAGCATACTGTCTGCTTTGTCCAATTGCCTCTTATCTTCACTGTCAAATGGGTTCGTTTATGTTATAAGTATTCATGTCCTGATCTGCAAGGGAAGCAGAGTCAGATTCTGCAGCTTCAGCGTGACCTTGAAATTCTTCATTTTTTTGGAAACAAGATTCCCAATATGTCCTCCTTGCTTTGGCTAGTCTTCATGTCCACCAAAATAGCATCTGGATTTGTAAAATTTGGACAACCTTTCACTAGACTCACAAACACCAGAGGATTGCCAATCTTTTTAAATGCTTCAGCAAACACATTTACATTCTGGAAATTGTTTTCCCGTCCTCTGCAAATAGCAACATAAAATTCCCTTGGCAGTTGGTTGGTAATATAGCTCCTATCCAGCAAGTTAAAAAGTAGACTTGCACACTTGCCAAAGTTCAAATGTAGCAGACAAACTATGATAAACAATCTCAAAACTACCAGTGAGTAGCCGTTCACATTTGTATGACATTTCCTAATCCATTGCAATTTATCTCCTTTATTATAAAGGAGCAGCTGAACAATATGCGTGACAGACTCAAGCACACGTCCAATGGATTGTTGCCCATTAGCCTGTAAGAAGGAATTTGGTTCAGTTTTTCCATCCAGGTGGACTAGCCAATCAACAAAAGAAGACTTTGTACTTAAGACGCGGCCTTCGAAGCAAGACAACAAAATCACAAGGCGCTCAATAAGATATAGGAAACATTCAGGTGATATATAGTCATGTTCTTCCCTCCAATTGGCTTCATAAGTATCTAGTAATGCTCCATGAAATTTCTGAACAAGAGACACCTTGCTTTGTAGAATATCTCTATTGCATGGTGCAGAACCCTGTTGAGATTCTAATACCATTTTCGCACAGAGACTCTCTAAGAATGCCTTCCATGGTGAATTTCTATCACACTTTTTCACAACTTGTTGATATAATTCATTCTGCATCTTACCAGACCCAAAAATCATAACTGCCACACATCCAATCTGCCCAAAGGATAGCTTCTTCTTCAAGCCAATGCATTGAAAAATAATGTCTTCAAGTATACTCCTATAAACCTCTGTTCCTCTCAGAGAAATCATATTCTCTTTAAGTGATTCTCTCCAGTCTACAGGAAATATGTAGCCAAAAAAGTTCTGGGTTGACAGTTCACGAAACTCCTGTAGTTTCTTAGCATCGCTGACCTGGCGGTACAGAAACTTGGAATCCAAAAGAAATTTAACAACCTCATAGATACAAGTAAGGGACATAATTTGGCAGAACACAGACAGTGAATCCTTCATTGACAGCTTGTAGAGGGCTTCAAGATTGTCCAACACCTTCATACCAACAGAGAGTAATTCTGTGCTCCAGTAACTCCGAGCAGCAGAGACAAGGTGGTGAACATCGATAGAGACCAAATTCCCATTCCTTTTAACATATCCATCGTCCAACTGTCTCACCCAGTTAGCATCACATTTCAGCAAATGATAAAAGGAATCCTGGTTATACTGAGATTTATACTGTTTCAACACCCCCAAGTAATTCAAGCAGAAGTCTCCGTAACAGTCATAATCATACTGGTGAGTTTCAAGATGTCCAAGAAACTTTAAAATGTTAACAATTTGGTCTTTCCAGTAGTTCCAAAAGTAGACCAGTGTACCAATAGATACCTTTCTGTTACAGATTTTTTCCTCCGAAAACTTCATGGGATTCAAAATCAATCCATCTTCCCACTCAAATTTAGAGGTATTTGAGTGAAGATGAACATCCAGAATCATTCGTGCAGATAATATTTCACCTCTGATACTCTGATGTCTCTTAGAAGCATTTAACTGCTGTTTCATTGTCAGCAAGTCAGCCTGATTGTTTGATAAGATTTCAGCCTCATTGCAAACAAATTCATATAATAGGTTTGAATCATTTTTTGCTAATGACTTGGCTTTCTCCAACAGTTCTTCTTTCTGGGTAAACTGTTTTAATGGCCAGCCTTTGCTCCCATGTGACCATAGAGAGTTTGCAAACACATAGTTGAGGATAAGTGTAGATGCTTCTTTGAAATTCCCAGCCTTCTGTAGCAAACCGGCTGACTGAAGAACAGCTCCTCTCAGTTTTGCAATAGTTGCAGCTTCTAGAAAATTTCCTGATTCTTCTTCCAACAACAGAAGCTCATTCAAACAGTTTAAAGACATCAAAAAGCTGCGCTTCAAATCTGTGGAATGAAAAGCTTTAACAAATTTCATCATGGATTTACCATCTTTAAGCTTATGATAATGAAGAGCACATCTCTTTAGAAAGCCTTGCTCAATATTGTTTATATCATCTATTCTTTTAACTTCACCAGCGTCTGTATTGGCCTGTTGTTTCCAGTAGTGGATGCATTGTAAACCGAGGTCAAAAAGCTTTCCTAAGAAGCAAACTTTCAAGCATTTTGAGAAAAAATTTCCCTTGGCATATGCTTCTGCTGAAAGCTCATAGCAACCGGCCAGATAAAAACATTCTGCAGCTCTTTCCAACTCAGATTCCCCACATTTTTCCATATAAATCCTACCTGCGGGAATAAAAGATTAAAATCTGAATGTCAAATCTAATATCATCAAGTGATTCAAATACTTCTTTTTGCTTTCAACAACTGTAAATTAATGCCAGAACATTTTGAACGAAAAAAAAAATAGAACCTTTTCATTGTAAAATGACAAAACAAAATCCATGGCGATAGTAGGATAAAACATCTAGACTCTAGTAGAATGCAACAACAAAACAATGAAGACATGTTTAAACTCTGCATCAAGGCCATCATATATCTCAATGGGTTAACACTATTGAAAACTGAAAGATGTGAGAATAATCAATTAAAGTTTGTGAGACTATTTTAATGTTTCACACAAAATATCATAATTATGAAGTTACTAACAATAAACCGCAGCACAAATAGATAGCAGATTATAGGCTTATAGGCCTTCAACACTAAAAGTCTAATTCCCACCTGCTCTTTCATAATCCCCCAAATCAGAAAAACATCTGGCAGCAGTATCAGCCTTGCCTATTACTTCGAAAATTTCGGCAGCCTCCCTAAGGATAATGTTAGCCTTTTCAGGATTTGAATTGCGCACACCGTCAGCAGCAGCTTTTAGGCTGGCAGCTTTCGACATTCTTTCCCAATAAGTATCTCCAGCTCTTTCAAAGCACATTGTTGCCATCTCATAGTTATGCTCATGAAATAGCTGAAAAGAAGAAATAATCAACAAAACGAGAAAAAAAATACTGTACTGCCAAGTGACGTATATATAAAAAAAATGTAGCCAAATATCCATAAGTATACTATCACCAATAAAATGCAACAACAAAACATATATTGCAGTAAAAATATTTTTTCTCGTAGCTGTGACCCGTGATTATTTTGATGGATGGATTTTGTTCTAAGCAGTGAATATGATGCGGCAAAGATATGTAGTTAATATAAAAACTGATATGAGAAGCAATACAATGAATTGAAACATTCAAAATGGGTGATACCAGTGTCTTAACAAGTAAAGGTGACAAGACTAGAAGCATAATAATAACAGAAGGAATTTATTGTTATAGTAATGAAGTTGTAATGTCATTATAAGGAAAAACCAACAAACCTTGATGCCCTGCGACCTCCACTCCTCTGGGCTGCTTGCTACTTGCATGACCTGTGCCAGTGATTCATCCAGCTGTCTAACTTGAACAAGAGACTTTTTCTTCCAAAGGTCGAACATAGGTTTGGAGAGCTCCTCCATGTTCTCCCAAATCCATAGCCTTTGCCTTGTACGAGTTATCCCTACATACAGTTGCTTCAGTTCAGAACACAAGATACTATGTTTAGCCTCATCAAAGCTCGGGAAACACCTTGGTGAGTTAGAGTCGAGCAAATCTTGTTCCTTCATATATTCATATATAACCCTCCACTTATCTTTCAGAGTTGAAGAGCTAAAAAAGTTGTATAACAGTACATCCTGTAAGAGGAGATAATACAAGTCACTAATACAAAAAATATAGATATATAGAGTTGTATTAATAGAAAAAATTATGACAAAAGTAGGTTCAAATTTAGCTTTTAGGTTGCACTTAGTATAGAAAATTTCAGAGGAATTGATTTTAAACAGTTAACTAGATCTCTGACTATCCTTCAACAAAAGAGAACAAGGACACAAAATGGAGAATAATCTACAAAAGGTAAATCAAGCTTAATAAAGAAGAGAAAAAAATAAGTGTACAACATATATAAATCACCTGAAATTCAAGTCCCTTGCACTCTAAGATTGTAAGAACAAGAGCTTGCTTGCCAACATGGTTCGAAATTTCCTTCCGAGCACAATCATCTCGAACTAATATCACTTGCTGTGCTCCAAAACCAACTATATTCCCGCCAAAATTTCCTCTATTTCCAAAAAGTTTGATGATGGCATCTTCATTGTTCTCAGATTCAAGCAAAACCGGAGGTTCCCCGTAAATAAGACTTATCTCAGGTTTTAAAACATCAATAGAATGGGGGAAGAAACGGTATAGAAGTTCAATTATGCTTTGAGCTAACTTCAGTACACCTGCATGGGTACGAAAGTTCTGGCTCAAACTGAGAACATCTAAAATTTTTCCTTTCCGTTCCCTTCCAACAAACCCATTGCCACTTGACTCGAAAACAAATTTATTGTAGAAAAGAGCTCGTATATCTTGGAACCGGAAATCAATTCCTCTAGCAATTGTTTGTGCTGTATCGCCAGAAAATACAAAACCATCATCAACATTTCTACAGATATATTTGAATAGAGCAATTTGACTCATGGTAAGATCCTGCACCTCATCGATGTAAACAAAATCCATTAAATCAACATGAAAATTTTCATCCCTAAGTCGACAATGAAGATCAATTACTAGATCCGCCAAGTCAAATTCACCATTTTTCAGCTTCATCTTCTCATAGTTTAGAAAGACATCATAAATTTTCTCTCTCTTGCGTGTACTCAAAGTAGAAACCCTGCCCCTTGATAATTGAATATAATCCTCTCGACTAAGTTTACAATCACCAACATCCATTGCACGTAGGCCACCTTTTATATGAGATATAATCTCTGTGAAGACTAAAGATGAATCAAGCTTCTTTGTTAATTCTGCATTAAAATGGGGCCAGTATCGTGAACTAAACCTGTCAAAATTAACTTCTTTTGTCCTTATAAAGGTCTGTAAGACAACCGATCTTGAACTTTGTATATGAACATATGAGGGTTTCCTTTTGACAAGGAATCTCTCAAAATACGAAGTACCCAATGTCCCGTCAAGCATCATCAAGAATTTATGATATGTTATGACAAGGGGGAAAGACTTCAGTGGAATATCAATAAAAGAATTTGGGATATCATTGAATTCTGCCGCATCATCAAAATCATCGACACCAAGTAAGCTGCTTTCTTCTGGAAACTTCTCACCCAAGGCAGAGCTGCACACATAACAAACCCTATAAATTAGGAGTAAAACATCTACATGTAGAAAATGCTACAGGTGAGATAAGTGATTTCTCATTACCCGTCTTTCATTGACAAAGAAAACTAGAAAAGCAGATTAACATCAACCATTTGTTTGAACATTCACACACCTTTTCATGTGAGATATATATTGCTTTACAGCAAAACACAGTTTAGGACTGACTGTGACAAAAAGTTGCCGCAAGATTGCTCTCTTAGTCCCTCCAATATCCTCCTCAACCTCATTTTCCTGGCTAATATATCGATCTGTTTTAGTCTCAGCTCCATTGAATCCTCCCATTGCCATATGGTACAATTTTTCTTTCTCAAATAATTTCATTATCAATATAGTAGTTTTTCCGGTACCCGACCGGCCATGTATGAAGGTACTTCTAGGGAAAAGTATCATCTCCCGCTGTTCATCTGTGACCTCAAATGGGAGATCCAATTCTCTACCATCACAGTTTGAAAACAAGTGGCTAATAATACCTGATGATAAGGAGTAAAATTTTATCAGAAACAAACTCTCGCTCACTTTTGTATTCTCAACATATCTTCTACCATCAAAATCATCTCCATTCAGGGCATTCCCATTTTCATTAGAAAGTTCCTTGACACGGACAATTTCAGAAGAGGCCGCCCAAGTCATTGGAACTTCTAAATTCCTACGCGAAAATAGAGAAGTCACAATAAGAAAACAAATTTGTAATACAATATTATAAGAGACAATCAAATCCTAGTGCATTAGTGTTCAAAGTTGAAGTATTATCAACTTGATTCATCACCAAGATGAAAAAAAAAATAATAATAATAAAAAATAGCAGACATACCCCTCAAGACATTTCTTTTTGCAATGATTTACATAATCATCACTGTACTTGACAAATATATCATCAAGACGTTTCACCAATTTGGAGACATCCTCCAAAGGCAATATATCCCAGACCTTCAAAATTTGTATGTATTCCAGTTCCTCCTTTATGATGTCTATTGTGCAAACAATATTTAAACCTTCAACCTTGAATTTCTTCACAATGTGCGAAGATCTTTCACAAACTGAGTCTATCTTCCTCTTTTTAGGTCGCCAGCCACTAGCAAGTTTCAGTAGGAGGTTGATAACTAACTTTTTCTTCTGGGCTGACTTCAGCTTTTTAAAAGATTGCACAAAGTTACCACTAAAAACAACCTGAGGAATTTTTTTTAAAAAAAAGCAGTTATATCAACAGTAGCCACAATACTATAAACTGAAAGGCAAACTATCTATAATTTTCATAACTGTATATACCTTCCACCTTTGACTTCTGAAAAGTATACTTTCTGGATTAAGCAATTCTTCCATTTCATCCAACTCTTTCTTGACTTGTAAAATAACTTTGGCCAAATCATTATCTTCATCGGCATTAAAGAAACACTGACGATCCTTAGCATCACGGATTATAGCTTCCCAAACAGATTCACTTCTAGTCAAGGTTCTTTCACTCCCCAAAATCCAAAGACAATGTCTATAAGGCATCAAAGGAACAATAGTCATTCAACATAGATGTCAAAAATGATATAACTATACAGTATAGCAAGATTTTATATAAATTAATACCTAGCCCTCGTAAGAGCAACATTAACTCTCTGTGGGTTTGATAGAAATCCAATTGATCCACCAACATTTGACCTTACAGTTGATATAATAATTATGTCCTCTTCCCCACCTTGAAATCCATCAACAGACTTTACTTTCACATCAAACCCATCATTGCTTTTATATTCTTCTCCAAGTCTATTTTTAATTGCCAATACTTGAGCAGCATAAGGTGACACTACACCAATGCTCAGCTTCTTGTTTGAGCCAATCCAAGCTGCATATCAGCACATTAGTTTACTAATTTACAAAATTGTACCAGAAGACTATATAAAAAAAAAAGGACAAATCACAAAAGTGGTAGTGCTTTGAAATACAATGTTGTACAGTTTAATATTCAACGTTTGAAAATCAGTACCATGGCACTTCCCGTTAGATTCTTTCTTCACATAAAGCAGCTGCTCATAAGATTTTACTTGAGAAAACCCTGCCGAGAATCGAGAGATGGGATATTGGTTTACCAGTACAATATTTTACCATTACATCAGGTAGTTGCCCACTTGCCCCACATTGTTTTTATAAAATGATTATATATAACTGAATCTTTTGATTCTACAATCCTCCAGCTGAAGAACTGTGTTAAATATAAGCATAATAGCTAAAATAATTCCATATACTTTCTACCAGCTCTTGAGATAATTACTCTAAACAAACATGAAGCAAAGGACAACAAGGATAGAGCGGAAGATCAACTCAAGCAATGCAATCAAGTTGTAGTATGTAATCAAGTTCAATCAAGCCATGATAGTATATACTACCAACTGAGAACAAGTGCAAGTTCAAATGGCTAGCCTGAATTGATCACAACTGAGATCAATCAATCTGTAATAGTTATAAAGCTACACACCAACATGATCCTGTTTTTAGGAAAACTGTTATTATGGACAGGCAGAGACTGATTCTTGCAACTCTATAAAAACTGGACTTGTATATTGATTAACTAATGGAAATCCCGTTCATTTTCCTATCACCATCCTGCTTAAAGAATTCACACAACAGCTGGACAACACTATAATAAGGCTGTTATGATAGACAGGATGGGAAGGATATGTTGTTCCTCAAAGGGCAACATAAAAAGTTAAATAAAACACAATGTATGCAATAATGTTGATGGGTCACAAATTAAAAAACACAAATCAGATATGGTGAAATAATAATCAGGCTCTAACAACACATACCTTTGTACAATTTCAGCAGTATTTTCAGCACCACAGCTACCTCAACCATATTTTTGCGGCTGTGGCCAACATCATCTAACTCTTCTCTACCACCTATTATATTGATAAAAGAATAGGTGCCAAACATAGGACCAGGCAAATAGTGTTTTTCATAGCTTTTACTTTTGACATTTGGGCCATCTAAAATCTGGTTGTTATAAAATTGCAAATTCGGGAAGAAGCTGATTGAAGGATGCATTCTGTATTGTATACTAAACAAGTGTTTTGAGTGACCCAAAGTGGTCAACCTCTCAAATAAACTTCTGCCAAAACCAGCGTCATTAGAAACCTAAAACCAAACCGAAGAAAACAAAAACGAAATGAAATTAAATAGACAGATACTTAACATACAGAAGTTAGAATTTAAGTTGAAAAAAAAAAAGAGGAGGAGAAAATGCTCAAGGAAACAAAAGAACATGATGAGTATATAAATCCAAATAACATCAACATACATTGCTTGCAACCATTGCTGGTATCTGGCGTTCATCACCAATGAGAATAGCATGCTTTATACCCGGGAGCTGTAGAGGAATAGTCGACTCACTTTCTCTTAACTGTGCTGCTTCATCGATAACAAGTAAGCTCAGAGGTTCCATAGCCACTGAATGCAACTTATATGCACTAGATGCAGTGCAAAATATTAAAGAAGCCTTTTCCATTAATGATTTTTGGTTCAGGACACTTGGAAGGTTACAAGAGTTGAGTGAATCCAACAAAGATTTTAAAGCAAAATAACATTCACTTCTCCTCTGCTGCAACAGGTACTTTATATCCGTTATCAACTCAGAAAAATCTTCAACTGGATGTGAAAAAAGTTCCTCAAGTTCTTCAGAAGCCACATTTTCATGAAGCAATAAAGATTCAAAAGAATCAAGAAGGCTAATAAAAGATAGAATGTTTTGAAGATTATATTCCAAAATGTCACTTTTTGGTATGTGAGTATAGAACACAAGCAGACAATTTCTAAGCGGCGTTGCAGCACATTTCAATTTTTCCATCACAAATTCAAGAAATGACATGCTCTTCCCATTGCCTTTTTCCAAAAAAATATGATACTGAGAAACACAATCTTTGAGAACAGCTATCATGGCATTAAAGCATTGTTTCCAGCCCGTTGTCAATCTAAAGTACTTTTTAAGTCTTTTAAGGCGATAGTCTATATATATCTCTTCAACTTCATCTCCAACTTTTAGTCGATCCTTATTTCCAAATAAGAGGATATCTCCCAGTGGACAAAACATAGTGTCTCTTCCAGTATCAGCTTGATATGATTCTTTCACCAGCTTCAGAAGATGAGAGGCCATTTCCTTAATTGCAACGTTAGTCGGGGCACAAACAAGAGTTTTGCGTTTCATTTTAAAGAGGGTAAAGAGAAGCATACTAACAGTTTTAGTTTTCCCAGTCCCTGGTGGGCCCCATATAAGATCAACACTGGACTTGTGATTACATTGTATTCTGGCAAGACAAGTAATGACAGCCTCAACTTGTGAATTATTCAGGGTGTATGATAAATTAGGACGAAAATTTTCATTCCAGATGCCCCTTTTTTGCACACACAGTTGGCAGTTTTCCTCAACCTGTCATTAGTCAACATGTAAATTCATTAAGAAAACTCAACAGTTAATGTCAGCAAGCAACAAAAAAATTTGCTGAACCTGAAATTTACTATATATTATCCCATTTTTGTACTACACTGCATTCAAATATTCAATGCTTATATATTCCCTGGTACCAATATATGAAATGATAATGCCATGGTATCAAATCTACAAAAGTACACCTTAAATGCTTACCACAGAATTGGTGCATAAAACCTCATTGATAATCTTCAAATAACCACGTTTGTGCAGTGAATTCCATATTCTTTTGCTAGGAATTATATTTATCAAGAAAATCATAAACAATGATTTCTTCATGTGATGATTGTCTCTTGATGCCTCAACTTGAAAGTCAAAATGTCTATAACCGATCTCATCCTCATTCTCATCCTCATCTTCACACCGGATTTTTGTGACTAATAGAAAAGTCCACATCCTTCCCATCCCTTGCAAATTAGAAACAGATTCCGGCTTAGCATCGGCTAGAATCAAAACATCCCCGGGCAATGTTTTGTATGGCTCCTTCCCACTACTATATATGTTCTTCCACTCATCAACCTTAACATTATATAACTGTGTCCCATATCGATATGGCTTGGACTTGGACTCCTCTAAACCAACAACTTGGGCATAAGGTGCTTCTTCGATCGTTTCGAAGCTTGAACACAATTGTGCCCGCGTCTCTTCTAATAGAGGGTAAACAAATGAGCCAAAATACTGCCCAACAGATTGAAAAGTTTTTGGAATTTTTTGCACCTAAAGGAAATTGAAACAATGGTTAAATATTTAAATGCACTACTGAATGTAAGCAGAAACATATAATGAAGGAGAATTTTTGGTTAATAATATGCAGCAGAAAGGCAGTATCAATTATCAATATCAACAACAAATGTGTATTGTATGCATTTGTAATGGCTTGCAGCAAAATGTTAATCACCCACATAAATTTACATTCATGCATCACATTCACACAAGGGATTTAATGTATTTAAACATATCTTGGCTAACCTTAATTATAAGGAATTAGCTACTGCACAGGAAGTGAAACCCCTGTAGTTGCTGAGTTGATACAATGGCTGTTTGGTTGCCTGTTTGTTTGCTGAGTTGAAATCACCATGCTCCACCCTCCACCACTAAAGGGAGCCTCCCAGTGTTGGTGGCGGAGCATCGTGATTGACCCAATTTGGTATTGCCTCGGGTTATAACTTAGAATTTTATTTTCATAAGGCAAAATAAAATTTATCCAACACAAAATACAACAAATTGAAACAATTTTTTGATTAATTGTTGCATTTTTTTTCTGCTTTCAAATGCAAAACTCGCGAATAGCTTTGATCAAGAAATTTGCTGCATTGTTTTTAATTGCAAAATGCAGATTGCTGCGTTTACTTTCCGTCAGAAAATTGCAGCAATTTGCTTCCCTTTTAAGTTTTAACAAACTTGGGGTCTTGGGTGTATTGGATTGAGATTTTAATAGACAATTTTGGGATATAAGAATTTTATGGATTTGCAAGATTATTATGATTATTATGATTGTTAGGATTATATTTTTAGGATTATTAGAATTATATGGACTAGACTTTTAGGATTCTATAAGAATCTTTGGACTTTATTTATAGACTATTATGATTATTTAGACTTCATTTTAAGATTTTTTAGACTTTTAAAAATATGGTCTTTCAAAGTTCGATTGTAGTATTCAATTTTCTCCCTAAGTTTTAGAAGTGTCGATGATGTTCAAACATAACTAGAAGCATTGTGCCCTGTTGTCGTCTTTGTCGTCTCCTACGCTGATATCTTAGCACTTGTTAGCTCGTGATGTTGTCAAATTGGTATCTTCTTCATATCATTATTATATATATATATATATATATATATATATATATGAATGCTCTGCTCAACACACTTTTCAACTAATCATTAAGAGTCTATCATTTTTGTCGTATATACTTAAATGAATTAAATAATGCATATATCTTTTTGAACTATTAATATTTTTTTTTGCTATATGTTAAAATTAAAATTAAAATTCAAAAATAATAATTGATAATATTAAAATACAATGGAGTGTCTTTAGAAATTTTATTTTTAAAAATGAAATGTCTTTAGAATAGGATTGCTAAAAGATAAAATGGATAATTTTGGAGCAAAAGGAAATGTCTTTAGAATTGTTTTGACAACAACCCAGAAACCAAAAAGAGCGAAGCAAGAGAGAAGCTGAAGATGATTTTGAGTGAGAGAGAAAAGTCTGGAAAGTATTGAGGGAGAGGGCAAGACAATTTTGGGTTCAAACTATTTATACAAATCACTAAAAAGTCTGAAAAATATATTTTGTCATGAAATCCTAAAAATCTTGATCTCAATCCTATACCACCAGACAATTTGTTGCCCCTTAAAAGTTTAGATCAAATACCACAAGACAATATAGACTTTTAAAAAAAATCTTAAAAGTCTAGATCCAATACCACAAGGCAATATGAACTTTTTTAAAAAATTCTTAAAAGTCTTGATCGAATACCACTAGACTTATCTAACTTGTTAAAAAGTCTCAATCCAATACAATAAGACTTTTACTTCTCCAAATTATCTAATAAAATCTTGAACCAATGAATCCCCCTTGATTTTTTTTTCCAATAAAAAAACCGTAGTAAACATTAAAACAATTATACATTTATGAATTCATAATCCTTTGAATTATTCATTTTTTATCCATTCTTTGATTATATATCAAAATTAAATTTCCATTTTGTTTTGATTCTAAATATAATTTTAAGTTTTATTATAGATTATATGGGTATACATAATATGAATGTAAAAAAAATTGGTTTTGGAAATATAATATTTGTCTTTTTAAGTAATTGTATATATGGATATTTTTGTAATAAAAAATTTCAATAATATATGGAGAGTTTTTTCTGTGTGCCGATATTGCCACCCATAAAACTAATGAAAGCTTCTTTTAACAATCCAATAGTTTCCTTTCATACTTCTTTTTTAAAGACATTCTATTCTCAAAATTTAAATTTAAAAAAAAATTAAAGACACTTCCTTTTGTTTCAAGATTATGTTTTTTATCTTTTGACACCCCTATTCTAAAAACACTTCATTTTAAAAAATAAATTTATAAAGAAACTCAATTTTATTTTAATAAAAGTTAGGACGAATCATTATAGGAGTAATCTTTTTTTTTAATTAAATTATTAAATAAAGAAATTATCTCTTCCAAATCATTAGATTAAATATTACATATTAAACACTCTCTCCTAAATTTTTAATTACAATATTAAACTCTCTCTCCTCCAGTATGTATCTCTAATTTTCTATCTCTATTCTTTCTCAAGCAAGACTAACAGTTAAGAAAAAAAACTCACAAATAAGTTTGATTTTTAGGAACAGTATAAATAAATAAATATATATATATATATATTAAAAGAAAAAACTCAAAAAACAAGTACCATGTTTTTCAAAAAATAAAAAATATAAATATGAAAATGTTTTTTATTACTTTTGTAGGTATGTGATTACCTGGAGAACTTTAATTCTTCCATTAGTCTTAGAAATTCTGAGTGTAATTGAATCTAGTTGCAACAAATCAAATTTTCATATATCTATATATTTTTTTAAAACAAGGTATTTGTATTGACTTTTTAATATATATATATATATATATATATTTTACTGTTAGTAAAAAAATTTAAAATATTAATAAGTTTTTTTTTCTTTAACTATTAATCAGGGTGGAGATAAGATTTTTTTTATTGAAAAATGGAGAGAGAGTAATTATGAGAGAGTGTTTAATATGGTCATAACAGATTTAGGAGAGGGAGTTTAATGCGTAATATTTAATTTAATGATTTATGAGAAAGAAATTCTTTTTATAATAATTTAATTAGTTTAGAGTGAGTGTCTTTAGAATTTTTTTTGTCTTGTTTAGTAATTTTAATTCAGGTTAAAATTGTCATTAAAAAAAACTGAAATTGGAGTGTAAATAGATAATTTATGGATTGTAAGGAGAAGCTCTCAAAACTAATTAATACACCTATATTTTATTAAAACTTTTAATTACAAAAATATCCCAATAAAAATTTACCAACAAGAACAAGTTACTTTAATTAAAAATAAATCAAATAATATATACACTCATTAATTACACACATATCTTCAAATATATTTCTTTATTTTTTTAAAAAAATTACCTTAAAAAAAACTTATGATAAACCCTAACATATGATAAACCCTAATTTTTATGACAAATCCTAATTAAACTATAATTTTATTTTTAGTATCAAACTTTCTCATCATCACATGATTATCATATATATATTTTTTTATTTTTCTTTTATGTATAGTTATGAACTCTATCGATAAATAAATAAATAAAATATTTTTTGAAAAGATAGCTGTAGATGTCAATAAGTTTTTTTTTTCAAGACAGCTGTATAAATAAGAGAAATTTAGATTGAAAATCTCTTGACCCCATATACAATTTGGCGTGTTCAATTAAGATTTCAAAAGACTTTTAATGACTTTTTTAAGTGAATAACTTTTGCAGATTTCATGGATTTTTATGGATTTTTGTTGACTTTACAGAATTATGAAAAACTTTCATAGACTTTCATTTTAAAAGACTTTCATTTTAAAAGACTTTCATATACTTTCATTTTAAATGACTCTCATAAACTTTCATTTTAAATGACTTTCAGAGACTTTCATTTTGAAAGACTCTTATAGACATTTATAAACATTTATTGATTTTTAAATATAATATATACTTTGTTTTAGTAAATTATATAGATTTCTCATATCAATAAAGATATATTTTTTTAAAGAATAAAAAAATCATTATTAATTAAACTTGACAAAAGCATTTTACCTATATATGTGATTTTAAATTTTTATTTGTAATTTTATTATATCTTGCATCATAAAGACATTATAAGCCTATTTTTTTTAATAATTAGTCAATTTTTTTTATAATTAGTTAAAATATTATAAATTGTCTTTTAGAATAAATGTAGCAAATCGACAATACATTAATGTTTACATGTCTCCACGGAAGAATGGCAATGAGTATAAAAAATCTACCCAAAATTAATTCAAATTACTAAAGATAAAACATGAAAACCGCACATAATTATTGAACAAGATTAAAGCCTAAAAGTGGGTGGTTTGAATTGATCATAATTACATGGAGTCATGCTCATACACGACTTTGATTATAGTATATTGACATGATTGAGTAGTGGTTTTTGTTTTTTATTATTTTTAATTAACATAAATGAAGTTTGTTTGATTTGTTTCGGTGCTGTTTAGTTGTTTTGAAAATAAAAGTAAAAAAAAAATATATCGTCCTTAATTGCATAGCATATAGAGAGTTGTTTTATATTATTTTTTTATTAGTTAATTTTTTTTTTTATAGATCGTTAATGTTTGTATGTTTTTTTATAATGTTTCTTCAATTTAAAAGTTTTTTATTTTATTTTATTTATAAAATTTATTAAAATGTCTATGATTTTTTCAAGCAGTTTTGTGTTTTTTTTTCTCAATTAAAAAGTCATCCAAAGTTTTTGGTATGAGTGGAAGATAAATTTTAAAATTTTATATAACTAAAAGTCATTAAAAGTCATTAACATTTTGAAGTCATTAAAAGTCATTGACATTTTGAATACATCTAAACTTTTACAGACTTTTAAAAGTCATGATTGAATATTCCCTGACTTTTATAGACTTTTTAAAAGTCTTTAAAAGTCATGATTGAATACCTGGTGACTTTGAGTCTTTAAAAGTCTATATTGAATACATCTAAACTTTTTAGTTCCATGAAAGTATTTAAAAGTCTTTAAAAGTTTAGATTGAATATACCCCCCTTAGTTCCACATATTTCCTTTCATAAGCCTCCTACATTCAAGATATTTCCAAAAGTAAATTGGACAATCATTAAAAGAAGATTTCATTCCAAAAATAATATGATTTTTTTTATTATAAATTGGGTGTGTTAATAATTTAAGAGTGTTTATAAATAATATTTATTAAAATGAATAATTGAATATATTCATTTCAATGAGGGAACTATTAGCATTAGGATGGATGCTTATAGTAATATTTTTTAAAAAAAATTTAGACACCAGAGTGTACTTATAAAATTGGGTGTGCTAATAAGTTTTATGTGTGACAATATCCGCACCATATTTCCTTACAATCCAATATTTTTTTTTTACATTTTATTTCTAAAGACAGTACAGATAATCATATCTTCCTCTCAAAAATTGGAATTATATGATTGAAAGGGATATACATATTTGATTATGGTATTTGGATCCTCTACTGATCTGATCTTTTTCCTGACTTTTTTAAAGCAAGTGATTGATTGTTGATAAAATGGTTGTGAAAACTAATCGCATTTTAATCACTCATTCATTGCAATACTTATGTGTCATGGGATTAGGTGAAGTCAGGAAAAAAATCAGATTAACAGAGGATCCAAATTCTTGATTATGATGTCAAACAAATCACTAATGTAGATTTAGTGCCAACCATAAAAACTAAATCAATTTTATTATAAATCATTGTGTACAAAGTCACTCAACCTAAAACCTTAAAATTATAGATGATATTAATCAAAAGCTAGTTTTAAGTTCTTACACTTCTATGTGCAAGATCTAATTTTACCTACATGTTTGGCACATGAACCAAATTCAAATACAAAACTCAAAGGCTTAAATATTAATATTAAATTCTATAAGAGAAAAAGAAAGGAAAAAGTAAAAACTTCCTAATGTACGCATGAGAAAGAAGTGTTACAAGTATATAGCAAATCATTCTTAAAAAAAAAAAGTATATAGCAAATCATGAGGAGTTCATTCACTTTTAAACATTAAAATTTTTAGTCCCAAGAATCTATAGATATATTATTTGTTTCTGTAATAAAAAGAATGAAATTAATGGACAAGAGACCAAACCTTGTGTGTGAACAGATTTTCATTAAGAATATCCTCAAGAGACCAAGAAAACACAACATCAGAGAAATCACAGTTGAGGTACTCATTGGCAACTGTAATTTCATTGCTAGAACCTTCACTTTCCATCATTTCCACTCTCTCTCAATATGATCTGTATTATCAACAAAAAATCACAATGTCAAAAACCCATTTCAGCAAAGACACCCTTGGAAATACTCAAAACCAAAAAAGAACAAAGAAAAAGTTGCTGAACAAGAAAGCAGGAGGATGCGGTGCAGTGAATAAAAGAGTTCACCTTTATGCCAAAACACAGTTGTATGGGCATCTAAAACAATAATGGACCCACACAATGTAGCATTTTGCAAGAGTTAACTTTTTCTTGATTCTTTTTCCCATAAAATGTGATTCGGGACAAACCCAAGAAGAGAAGAAAACTCTTGAGCTATATACATAGGAGAGCAACGATGATGAAATTAGTGACACGTGTTGCCTCGTTAGCGATTTACTTTGCTTCCCTGCTCATTAATTGATGCCTTCTTGGTGAAGTAATCCTTGTACTAAATTCGACTTTTTTTTTGGTTTCACACTTAACAATGAATGACGTTCTGGGCGAGTCCAAAAATTAAATGGTACTTTTGGGTCGTGTTTTTTAATACTATCTCTATTTTAATAACTTATGTTTAAAATACACCTATTATGGTGAATAGACAAAAATACTTCCATAGTAACCTTCTTCACCATTTTGGTTTTTTTCTTTTTGGTTTTAAAATCCTCCATCAATGGAGAACCTCTATTAATGGACGTGGAACTGACGAATCGACGAACACATGTACACCGACGACGACAGTAGACACACGTACACCGACCACGACCAAACACAATAGCGACTTTGGATATCTCTGAAAAAATGAAGTATGCAACTTTCTCTGAAAACGAAGGGTTTAGAATTGAGGATTTGATGTTGAAGAAGATGAACATAACATAAAAGTAGGAGCACAAAACAACAACCCAGAAGTCTCGAAAAGCAATCACAAAGTCTCAGAACAAAGTCTCAGACATCATGCAAAAAGTCTCGAACATCATACAAAAGTCTCGGAACATAAACACAAAGTCTCGGACACACAATCACAAAGTCTCGGACAGCATACAAAAGTCTCGGACATCATACAAAAGTCTCGGAACACAAACGCAAAGTCTCGGACAAACAAACACAAAGTCTTGAACAACATACAAAAAGTCTCGGACAGCATTACCAAAGTTCGGACAGCATATAAAAGTCTCAGAAACTAAGTTACTGTTTTCATCTTCCCCACTCGAAAATCCCAACCCTCAACAATTTTAACAATGAAAGATTTAAAACCGAAACCCATTTTGGGTTTTAAATTGAACAAAGAGCTCGACCCCTGATTCCGTCAGCATAGAGCCACTAAACTAATCAATTGGAGATGCCTCGATAATATTATAAAAGTTGGTTTATTTTAAGTTGATGATAACTATACATAGAGAGTAGTAAGAGAAAAGTAAAGTAAAATAATAATAATAAAACAATATGTAAAGTAAGGGCATTTTTGAAAATCACTTACTTTGGTACCTTTTAAACATGAGTTATTAAAGTGGTGCCACTCGTACAACACCAATTCAAAAAAGTGTCTTAAACCATTATTTCCTCCATTCCAGGCATTTGCAAAGATTTTATCTCAAGTTGAGATTTTGATTTTTGAGGAAGATAGATTCCTTACCATTCACATTACAAAACAACTATTACCTATCAACTTTCAAGTATCTTTGCTTTACTTGAGTGCTAAGTAGCATGGATACGAATACATATATATGGATACGACACGGTACGATACGGCGATAAAGAAATCTCCAAAAACTAGAATACGGATACATAAGATGTGTAAATTAAAATAATATATTTATATATATATATATATATATATATATTTTTAAATAACATATGAAAACATAATCCAACAATCCATTCATAAACATATATCACAAAATCAATTTATTCAAACATTATAGGTTAGGGGGTTAAGGTCCCTAACCTATAACGTTTGAATAATTTGATTTTGAACCCTATATTTTTTTAATTCATAATTTGACCATGTTTTTTAAAAAATAATTGCAAAACTGCCTCACCAAAATAATTGCAAAGCAGGAAAGTGCAGTGCAGTGAATAAAAGAGTTAACTTTTATGCAAAAAGAAAAATAGTAAGGGGTCGTTTGTTTTTTTGTCTGAAGATTGAACAGTACTGAATTTTTCTGAAGATTGAATAAGGACTGAAATCTGAACTTAAATAACATGTTTGTTTTTTTTCTCATATCTGAATGTATTGTCAACATGTTTGTTTTTTAAAAGTAAAATTGTCTGAAATTAAGTAATTTTACATTTATATGCATGTTAAACAATTGTACATATAATATAGAATAAAAACAAATCCAAAAATAATAATTATATATGAATACATATGATCATGATCTTCTTCTTCGATTACAAATAAACCCCATTTTTATTAAGAAAAGAAAATATTTTTTTTTTCAAAAAATAAAAGGGGCCGTAAGAAAACTCACACAAAACACTCTAAAAAAATAATATATAAATACATCATCCTAATATTATAATAGAGTATTGATATTAAACATCAATATGAGAAGTAATTATGGTTCTTTTTTATTTTTAAAGCTATTTAAAATAAACAATATATTAAAATAAATATTTATATAGCATATATAATTATGATGAAATTGGAAATATGTTATATATAGGGGATAGTATCAGAAGAAAAGATTTTCGATTGCATTTAATGCAATTCAGTGAATTGCAATTAAGTGAAAAATCAAGATTTTTTTACTTTTTATTTTAAGTTGTGTTTTGGTATTTTTAAGTTGTTTGACCACTTAAAAAAAAAAACAAAACAACTTAATAATTATGATTCAGACTCATTAAGTTTTAAGTGGAAAAAACAAACGACCCCTAAGAAAAGCTAAATTAACAACACATAGTGCAATATATAGCAAAAAAGATGTCCAATCCAAAGGTTTTCTCTTCTTCTTCATTTCCAAAAAAATATATATATTTAGATTTATTATGGGAATTGCTTGCTTTGGAAATGTAAATAATTTTTATCTTTATTTTTGAATCAAAATCTAAAGGCGCGTTCTGTAACCGTTTTTTATTTGCTATTTTTTCGAAAACAAAAACAAAAAAGAAAACAGTATTTTTGGTTTCAGTTACAAAATCCGAAAACGTGTTTGGTAGCATATACAGAAATTAGTATTCTAAAAAATAAACACACTAAAAACGGATCTAGTATGTTAACGGAAAAATATCAAAATTGATAATAATTCATCCCAAATAATTATTAAGTAAGTAAGAATTTTTTTTATTAAATAAAAATTAAAAGAATTTAAAATATTAAACATTAAATTTTATTAAATATAAATTAAATGAAAAATAATTAAAATCTTTGAAAAAGAAAAAAAAACAAAAGAAAAAATAAAAAAGGAAAGGCATCCTCATTTCAATTGGACCACAAAATCAAGTAATTGGATTCCACTTTAATTCTACTCAAGCATATATGCTTTCAAAGGAAAAACAAGGAAAAACAAGAGGAAATCGACATTGATTATGATTCCTTCATACTTTCCTCCAAAATTTAGATTGAAACTAGTTCAATTCTTGAATTTGGGATATGTGTTTTTCATCTTGAAGAGAAAAAAAAAAAACAAAAACAAAAAACAATGCAGGAGGAGGTGAGATTCTCCTCTAGCGACGCCGATCTGGCCAGATCGGTGTCGCAGGAGGAGGATCTCACCACCTCCGGCATCGACTGCTCATTCATTCCCTGTCATGGAGAAGAAGAAGAATAATAACAATAAGAAGAAGATCAGAATAGTGATGATGGATAGGGAGAAGAAGAAGAGTGACGAAGAAGAAGAAGAAGAAGAACTGTGACAACGAAGAAGAAGAAAAAAAAGAAAAAAAAAGAGTTTTATTTAAAAAAAACAAAACGAAAATCACGGAAATTTTTTTAACTTATTTTCTATGATTTTTAATTTTAACACTAACGTAGTTTTCCATTTTGTTTTTGTATTTTAAAATCTAAATGAAAAACGATTAACAAACGCAAATTTGAAATTGTTTTCAGATAACGAAAAAAAAAACCCAAAAAATGAGTGCTGGAAAGGTCCTAAATGATAAATGTTTCTTTACTTGTTCTAACGAGGAAAGTATTCCAAAGATCACCTCTCATGCTATATGATAAATTAATGTGTTCTTATCAGAAAAATAAATGTAATATTAAAGATGTCCGTATGAAATATGCAGGGACGGCCCTGAGATTTTCGGGGCCCGAGGCAAATTACAACAAATGAGGCCCTTGAGGCCCTCGATGTCTTGATACTTTATGTATGTTTAGTAGATTTTTTTTTTCTAATAAATACTTGTAAATATCAAAATAACAAATAAAAAGTTACTAAAATAAAAGTTTTATAATTTTATCAAATAATATATCACACATTTGTTGGCTTAGTAATAGAATGATAATTGGGTTAATAATTTGTGGGCCTTTCTAAAATAAATATATATATGTATGTTGGGCCTATTTTGAACTTATTGGGTTTGTTGGTTTTGGACATCTTTTAAACTCATGTATGAGCTGTTAGTTAAATTCATATATGGATTACATATGAAATCAATTTTTTTTTTCAATTTTGGGGGCCCTTACAGATCGGGGGCCCTAGGCAGCCGCCTCACTGGGCTCCCCCTAGGGCCGGGCCTGAACATATGAAAGCAACAATCATGTTGATAAAGTTTCTGTTGGCATTCTTTTGCAAAGAAAATGATCATATAAAAAAAAAGTAAGACAAATGTTGTTTATATACTAATAAGTGCTTTAGTTAATCCAGGCCCTTTTTTTATGATTAAATATTTATTTATTACTCTTCCTCTTTTGGTCTGTTGTTTTAATCATTTATGAAATTACAAAAATAATTTCTTATCAGTGAAACAAAAATAAATATAAAACGTAGTTGAGTTTATTGATGGTTACAACTTACAATTTACAATCCATATTTGGTTACCTTTAATTTCCATGTTTTAGAGAAAATATTAATTGGAAGGGATGTATTATAGTTTATACATATCAAATATTAAATTATAAAAGAAAAATAATAACATAAAAAAATATTATATATAGGGAAAATTGCAATAAAGTACCCAACATTTGGTGAAAATGCAATAAGATCGTACTTTTGCTAAAAATACAGAAAAGTACCCTTGACCAAACGGTTGACCATTATAGTTAACGGTTGATGGTTCAAAAATTATGAAATGTCTAAATTGCCCTTAAGTATCAATTATTATAGTAATTTTGTTTTATTTGACAATATATATATATATATATATATATAGGACAATCTATAGAACACCGGTGTACCCGTACACCGTGTAGAAAATATTGCGATCGAAGGTTGGATCACACTTTTTCAAATTACAATCACAATATTTCTTACATGGTGTATGGGTACACCGGTGTTCTATAGCCTGACCATATATATATATATATAAACAAATCAAATCAACTAGCAGACTTTGGCACACTGCACACCGAATCTATAAGGAGGAAATTAAAATAAAAAACAAAACAAGACCGAAAGAAAGTGAAAAAAATAAAAATAAAATTGTGTCACCAAATCTGAATATGGGTAGCAAATTTTGTGGGGAGGCTCAAGTTTACTTCACCATATCATTCAATGGTGAAAATCAATTGAATGATATGGGAGGATTTTTTAGGGGTATTATCACTAAAGTCCCTATTTTTTCATGAATTGTCACATTTTTAAACGTCTTTACCATATTAGTCACTTTAATCCCTTGTTTTTTCAAAATACATCACTTTAGTCCATTTGACCAAAAACTAAGGGTCAACTATAAAAATACAATTTTACCCTTTATTGTTATTTTTAAAAATATTCCTTTTAATCCCTCTAATTTCAATAATAGTTGGTCAATCCCTAAAAAAATAAAATGTTTTTATCAAGGATTGAAATTTCAACCTTGTGATTAAAAGCCACAACCTCTAACCAATTGAGCTACTCTAGTTTGTTGTTGAGAATTTGTTGATTTAAATGTATATATATATATTTATATAATTTGTTTAAACTAATTTAAATCTGTTTATATAATTTAAAATAAACTTATACTTAATAATAATAATAATAATATATAAAAACATATTTATGAAAATGAAAACGAAAATAACAAAATAAAAGTAAAAAAAGGAAAAAAGGAATTTTTATTTATTTTTCTTCTCTGTTGTTGATTTTTTTCCCTTTTCAATTTATGGGTCTTTGATTTTCTGGGTTTTTTTTTATCAAATTGAAATAATATATTTTTTTAAAAGAAAAAAAAAATCCAAAAAAAAAGAAAAAAAGTTATAGGCTTTGATTTTTTAGATTTTTTGGATTTCCTTTTATTTTGTTATTTTCTTTTTCATTTTCATAAATATGTTTTTATATATTATTATTATTATTATTAAATATAAGTTTATTTTAAATTATATAAACAGATTATATATATATATATATATATTTAAATCAACAAATCCTCAACAATAAACTAGAGTAGCTCAACTGGTTAGAGGTAGTTGCTTTTAATCAGTAGGTTGAAGGTTCAATCCTTGATAAAAATATTTTATTTTTTCAGGGATTGACTGGCTATTATTGAAACTAGAGGGACTAAAAAGAAAATTTTTAAAAATAACTATAAAGGGTAAAATTGTATTTTATATATTATATTATAGTTGACCCTTAGTTTTTGGTCAAATGGACTAAAGTGATGTATTTTGACAAAACAAGGGACTAAAGTGACTAATATGGTAAAGACGTTTAAATATGTGATAATTCATGAAAAAATAAGGACTTTAGTGATAATACCCCGATATTTTATACACTAAGGAATCGTTTGTCAAGTTCGAAGCCCAAATGCCTAAGTATGTCAAGTTCTTGAAAGAGCTTTTGGCTAAAAAGAAGATGTTGGAGGACTTTGAAATGGTGCCTTTGAATGAAGAGTGTAGTGCCATTCTACAAAACAAGTTGACTCCAAAATTGCAAGACCCCGGAAAATTTACTATTCCTTGCACCATAGGAAATTCGGAGTTTGCCAAAGCTTTGATTGATTCGGGAGCAAGCATTAATTGGATGCCCTATTTAGTGTTTGAGAAGCTAGGGGTTGGAGAGGTGAAGCCAACTCACATGACACTACAACTGGCGGATCGTTCAATCAAGTATCTGAGGGGTGTGTTAAAAGATGTTCTTGTAAAGGTGGAAAGTTTGTACTTCCCCGTAGATGTTGTCATCCTTGAAATAGAGAAAGATGTAGAAATCCCATTACTTTTGGGAAGACCATTCTTGAAAACGGCGGGGGCTTTGATTGACTTAAAAGATGACAAGATGACTTTGAGAGTGGGTGAAGATAAGGTGGAGTTTGACTTGAGAAAGGCTATCAAGAATCCTAGAGAGACCAAGTGTTGCTCAAGAATTGAAGTGATTGATCCTATGATACAAGAGTTCTTTCGAATGGAGAGTCTAAGAGAGCCTCTAGAGGCTTGCATTGTGCATGGTGCAAGTGAAGATGATGAAGATGTGAACATAATGGAGTGTGCGTTGCAATTGTGTTCCCTACCCTTGAAGAGTTTGAGGAATATGAACCGTTTTGAAGAACTTTGAGTTGGAAAGCCCAAGCTACCTCCATCCATTGAAGATCCCCCTCAACTTGAGTTGAAACAACTACCCTCTCACTTGAGGTATGCCTTTTTTAGGGGAATCATCATCACTTATGGTCATTATCTCTGACTCCTTGACAAGACTTGAAGAAGAGAAGTTGCTAATAGTGTTGAGAGATCACAAGAAAGCAATTGGTTGGTCCATCTCGAATATAAGAGGAATTAGTCCTACTTTGTACATGCATAAAATCTTGATGGAAGATGATCACAAACCTTTGGTGGAGCATCAAAGAAGGCTAAACTTCAATATGCAAGAAGTGGTAAGAGCGGAGGTCTTGAAGCTTCTAGATGCGGGAATTATCTATCCTATTTTGTATAGCCCTTGGGTGAGTCACGTACAAGTGGTACCTAAGAAATGAGGGATGACGGTAGTACCAAATAAGAAAAATGAGTTGATCCCCATGAGGACCATTACCGGGTGAAAAGTATGCATATATTATCGGAAGTTGAACAATGCCACTCGGAAGGACCATTTCTCACTCCCGTTCATAGATCAAATGTTGGAAGGTTGGCCGGTCATGACTACTATTGCTTCCTTGACGGATATTCCGGCTACAACCAAATTCCTATTGCCCCCGAGGACCAAGAGAAAACAACCTTCACATGTCCCTACGAAACATTTTCCTATAAAAGAATGCATTTTGGACTATGTAATGCACCGGTAACTTTTCAAAGGTGTATGGTGGCTATCTTTTTGGATATGGTGGAAAAGTGCATTGCAGTTTTCATGGACTATTTTTTGGTCTTCAGCCCATCTTTTGATGCTTGCTTGAGAAATTTGGGGTTGGTTTTACAAAGATGTGAAGAAACCAACTTAGTGCTAAATTGGGAGAAGTGTCACTTCATGGTGAAGTAAGGGATTGTGCTCGGGCACCTAATTTCAAGCCAAGGGATTGAGGTGGATAGGGCCAAAATTGAGGTCATTGAGAAGCTACCATCACCACTTTCGGTCAAATGAGTCTGAAGCTTTCTAGGCCATACCGGTTTCTACCAGTTCTTCATCAAGGATTTTTCAAAAATTACCAAACCATTGTGTTCTCTCTTGATAAAGGATGCCCTGTTTGTGTTTGATGAGGATTGCATGTTGGCATTTAAGAGGTTGAAAAAGGAGCTCACATCTGCTCCCATCATGTCGGTACCAGATTGGGACCTTCCATTTGAGCTCATGTGTGATGCGAGCAATCATGTGGTGAGAGCCGTGTTGGGACAAAGGAAAGATAAGAAGCTCAACATGATTTACTATGCAAGCCAAACCCCCAATGATGCTCAAGTGAACTATGCCACCACGGAAAAGGAGCTTTTGGCTATTGTTTTTGCTTTTGATAAATTCCAATCCTACCTAGTGGGATCAAAAGTGATCGTGTGAACTGACCATACAGCGATCAAATACTTGATGGCGAAGAAAGACTCCAAGCCACAGTTGCTTAGATGGGTGCTCTTGCTTCAAGAGTTTAACTTGGAAATCCATGATAAGAAAGGTTCGGAGAATTTGGTGGTGGATCACCTTTCGAGGTTGGAAATGGGAGAAGAAATAGAAACTACAATTCCTATCAATGAACACTTCTCGGATGAGCAGTTATTAGTGGTCCAAGAATTAATGACTCATTGGTTTGTAGATTTTGTGAATTATCTAGCAAGTGAGGTCATCCTATGGAGATGAATTTCTATCAAAGGAAGAAGTTCCTTTCGGATGCAAAGTCATACTTGTGGGATGAGCCACTCCTATTCTGGGTTTGTAATGATGGACTTATTAGAAGATGTGTACCCGAGGAGTAGATGAGGGATATCCTCATGCATTACCACTCTAAGGAATGTGGAGGCCACTTTGGAGCAAATAGAATAGCAAGGAAAGTCCTCCAATAGGGATTCTTTTAGCCCACACTTTTTCGAGATGCAAGAAGCTTTGTGGAAACATGTGACCGGTGCCAACGGACCGGTAATATTAACAAGAGGAATGAGATGCCGCTCAATGTAATGCTTGAAGTGGAATTGTTTGATATATGGGGTATTGATTTCATGGGACCATTCCCAAGCTCTTACGGAAACCAATATATCTTGGTAGCGGTGGATTACGTGTCTAAGTGGGTGGAAGCTATAGCCATACAAAAGAATGACGCCAATACGGTCACAAAATTCTTGAAAAAAAACATCTTCACAAGATTCGGTACTCCAAGAGCAATCATTAGTGATGGGGGCTCTCACTTTTGTAACAAGTTATTTGAAGCTCTATTGAAGAAATATGGTGTGAAGCACCACATCACTACCCCATACCACCCTTAAGCAAATGGTCAAGCGGAGGTATCAAATTGAGAAATCAAAGCATCCTAGAGAAGACGGTGGGAAACCGGAGGAAATATTGGGATAAGAAACTTGATGATGCCTTATAGGAGTATAGGACGGCTTTCAAAACCCCTCTAGGCATGTACCCATATAGGCTTGTATATAGTAAGGCGTGCCACCTTCCAGTTGAGCTTGAACATAAGGCATATTGGACAATCAAAAAGTTGAACTTTGACATGCAAGTGGTGGGAGAGAAGAGATAGCTCCAACTTAATGAACTTGATGAATTTCAGCTTGAGGCGTATTAGAATGCTCGAATCTACAAGGAGAAGGCCAAGTGGCACGATAGAAGAATAGTGCAGAAAAACATTCAAGTGGGGAATCAAGTTCTCCTCTTCAACTCAAGGCTCCGTTTGTTTCCCAGGAAACTCAAAAGCCGATGGACCAGTCCTTTTACCGTCACCCAAGTGTTCCCATATGGAACTGTGGAAATTGAGAATAGAGCAAAGGAGAAGTTCAAAGTGAATGGTCAAAGATTGAAGCTCTTTTGGGAGAGTGCATCGAAGGACCTAAAGTAGACAATTCTCCTCAAAGAACCCGTTTGAACAACCAACAAAAAGAGAGGTACCACTTTGTAAATATTAGTTAGGTTGATCTGCTTTTATAGATTTATTTTGTAGTGGTATGTGTTTAAATTTTATGAAATTGAGTTTCTCCTCTCGAAATTTAAATTGCCCTTCGTTATTTCTTTTCAAAATATTTGGAGCAAAAATGAGGACGTGCGCAATTTAGGTTTAGGGGTAATGGGGGAACCCAAAAAAAAATTCCTATGCAATGATGTTTTTGTGGAGTGTCGTGAATATGTAGCGAAATTTTTAATTAAAGGAAGCCTTGGAGGGCAAATTGGTCCATGAGAAGACCAAAATTGGAGAATTCAGGTGTCCACACCCACGAAAGGCGCACACGGGGCGTCTGAACAGTGCAAGTTGCTGGAAAAATGAGAAAATTCAGGTGTGCGCACCCACAAACAGTGCAAAACAAGCGCATGAACAGCGCACTTTGCTGATATGATGTGCTCACACACGAACAGCGCACATGCGTGATGAAGGAGCCCTAATTAAGACCAAGCGATGCCGTTTTGGGCATATGCGCTGTACATGCGCACCTTGTGAGCACCCCTGTACAGCGCATGTGCGTTTTTTTTTGAACTTTCCTTTTAAAGAGCAGTTCGGCCACATCAAATCCAAACACTCTAAAGCTCTCATTTTTTGCTCTAGTCCCCTCTCAAGACCACAAGCCTCCAACTCGGTAAGTAAATCCTCTAATCTTTCATCTCTACACTTCACTTCCACCCCATTTTCTTCTAGTAATTGATTCAAAGCATCTAAGTTTGAAGATTTGGGATTTTCGTAATCTAGGGCATAGAATTGGGGATTTTTGATTTTTGTTGTATTTGGAAGCTTGTGGGAGTGGATTTTGGTTTTATTGGTTAAACTTTTGCATAGGTTATGGTTATTTTGTGTTTAATTTCATGTTTAGGGCATTGTTGGCATGATTTGTGTTTGGATTGGTTTGAATTTCGGAAATTGAAAAATTAAAGGTTGATTGTGTTAGGAAATTCGGGTAATGCAATTTGTGGAAGGATATTGGACCATTTTCAAGTGTTAGATATTTCCTGAGGGTGGTTGTGCGCGGTTTGGTGAAATTGTTGGTCAATTCTGGGTTGAAACCATGAGAAGAACAAAAAGGCAAAGACAAGTTGATGAAGAAACATCCAGTCAAAGTAGCGAAAGAGGTCGGGTGACACGTACCGGAAATCCAGATTATTCGAAGCGTTTGGCTCTACTCAACAAATTGGGCTTTATTTGTGAAATGGGAATCCACCTTGCTTCTTTGTCTGACACCATTGTTCCAGCCATGGTCAAGGCAATAAAATGGGAAAATTTTGTGAAAACACTAGGTCCCGCCAATGCCACTCTAGTGAGGGAATTTTATGCTAGTATGGTTCCGGAAACTTTCTTAAGCCGTGGAGAGGTGATGGTTAGGGATCTGAAAGTGAAGATTACTGCTGAAACCATCAACACGTTGTTTGGAACACCAAATTATGAGAACTTGGTGATGGGCTATGAGAGGTACGAGGGCACAAAAGGGGCCTTGGCTGCATTCTTGAGAGGCAATGGGGACATAATCTGGACGAGGGGGCATAACCTAAAGCAATCCCACTTGCCAAAGGACTTGGCACTCATGAACGTGTTCCACAGATGTTCCTTGAGGCCGAATACTCACAGGTCCACCATTTTGGCGGATAGAGCAGAATTGCTCGCTTACCATCTTTCTAATAGGAAGATCGATGTGGGGAAGCTCATTAAGGTGGACATGGAAACAGCATGCAAAGATGAGGTGGAAGGTATGAAGCCAATGTCGTTCCCTTCCCTTATCACCCGGCTTTGCAAGAATGATGGAGTCCTTGAGTTCAAAAATGATGAGTGCGTGGTAAACTTCAAGGGTGACATCAATCACCGCTCCTGGACTGATTCCGCCAGCAGGACAAAAGGGAGAAGACTGCTAAGACCAAGAGGGTCTTTTCGTCCAGAGACAGGGTCCAAACCTAAGGATTCTAATGAAACAGAGCATGATTTTGAGGCGTCCGAGGACGACATGGATGTAGAGGGCCCTGAGCAGAACAACCTGATCATAGACAAGCTGGATGCGATGGCGAAGGCATTTGAGACCGGCCAAGCTCGTATGGAAGAAAAGATGGATAACCTCTCCTAGCAGTTTCATGATTTCATGACAGAACAGGAGATCGAGATGGAGGATATCAGAGCTGACAATGCCGCCATACGGAACCAGTTGGGCTTCCAGACTTATCAGAGGAAAGAGCGGCGCAGGAGACCACCTCCACCTCCACCTCCACCTCCCAATACTCAGGTTTTCTCAGCAGCTGACTACATTCCTGATGACATGACTCCTAAAGACATAGAGAGACTTAGGAGAGGCAAGGGCCCCATAGAGTAGAAGTGCCCGAACCAACCATTTCATGCCATCAATTGCTCCAATTTCTTTATTCTCTCATCTTTTGTCTTAAAACTCTGATGTTTAGTTATGTTTATGTTCTTATCTTTGTATGATGTTTAACAAGGTGGATTTCTTTTCAGTTGGAGCTTCGTTTTATTTTTTTCAGTTTTTTTTTCATCTGGCATGAGCTTTTATTTTCTGTCATTTTCTTTTATCTCTTGTTTAGTTCTAGATGTGTGGAGTTGTATTGTGCGTAGTTCTTAGGTTTGTGCTATTTTTGCTTGTATGGGTTACATTTGGCTTCCCTCCCACTTTTAAGCTTACATTGTTTGATCCGTTATTGTGCAAACATTGGGGACAATGTTTCGTTTAGGTTTGAGGTTGTGGCCATCGAGTGAGTGTGTCCAATTTTTCAAATTTTTGCATGATTGTTTGGGTGTAGTGTCTGCTTGTCCATCCTCTGACTATGCCAATTTTTGGGGCATTTTCTTGCTTAATGAGATGCTTGTGGGTCATGCCTTTGGAGGCAATATTCTATATGCTTTGTCCTTCTGAGTTTAGGCAAGGAATGGTGCTAGTTAAAACTATAACACGTTGCTTGCAAGCACCTTACCAGACTCTAAGGTGCCTTAGTAAATGGGTATCGCGCTTAAGATGTCTAGATCATTAGTGGAGACTACCCGTGTGAGGCCACAACCTATATAGCGTCCTTATGAGTGCATGTTTTCCTTTCAAATCTTAAACACTCTTCATGTAGATAAGTAGGCATAAATAGAAAGGACCTCATTCCTCAACTTTGGACATTAAAGAACGATCATCTAAGAGCATCACCATAATATTTGCCTTTGTTTGCTTGCTTGACCCATGCCTTTAGAGATGTCGTAGGCAATGTGTGCTAATCACTACAAATGACCCAAACGTGTCCCTTGCCTTGTGTATGTGCTTGAATGTCCCAATAATGTAGACCTACACACTAAACCTAATCACCATACCTTCCCATTTCATATACACGTCACCATAAGATAACCAAACACTAACCTACCCATAGCTATGATTATAGCTAGAGAAAAATGGAGAAATGAAGCTCAAAGAAGTATTGCAAAGTAGTGTGTACTTAGGTGAAATGTGTAACTTGTGCAAAGAGAAAAAAGGCTTAACTAATAAATAAATAATAAGTGCTAAAAAAAGCCTTATGAGTTCAAAATGTAAAAAGTTGCCAAAATATAAAGCAACCACCAATAGCATGAAGTGCTTAAAAGTCAACGTATATGCCTAGACGCTCACTAAAGTGTATGAAGCTCACAGCAAGAAATGATATAGCATAATCACTAGCTCCCCCGCAATACCATATCCACCTAGCCTCTCCATCACCGACTTACTCATAACATCACTTGAGCCTAAAAGAAGTCATAATTGATCATTAGGGAAGGTCTCGCGTGTAGGCGAAGGGGTTTATGGTGCTTTGCTCTTGTTCTTAGTGTTCGAATCCGTTCTTGTGGTCCATTTGCACTTAAAATTAGGTAGTTGCCAAAATTCTCCATATGCGTGTATCATTTTAGAAATTTCTTATGCACAACTTCCAACCGCATATGTTTGTTAAGTGAGCCCAGGTTCTTAGTGGTGAAATGAGAGAGATCCGGAGAGGGATTGAGTCGAGGTGAAATGTTATCATAAGACTTTTGGGTTCGATGCTTTTGAAGCTAAGTTCACTATGTAGTACGGAATTGCAATCTCTCTTGTTGTAGCACCTTAGCATGCATTGTTCTAAACCGTTACTTAGTGGTCGTAGCATGCATGTGCCTCCATTCCGGTTCACCCATATTCGCATCTCTGTTTATAGTTGGCTTAGCAGGAAAGACTTTTGTGGGTATCATTCTGCAAACCCTCACGAGAATTCACCCGTCCTCTATGGATCGCCTAGGGGTTTAAAAGGGCTTGTGGCACATGATAAGTGTCATCGTATAACCCACGAAAACGGTGTTGTTTTTATCTTTTGGTTAGCCTAAGCTTGGTTTCTTTTGGTTTTGCTCGGGGATGAGCAAAAGATAGGTTAGAGGGTATTTGATAATGCACATTTCTACATTTGATGTAGCCCTCATTTTCCTATCGCTTGCATTCGTTTCCGAATAAACCGGTATTTCTAATTGTTAATAGCCAAATTTTGCTAGGAACCAAAGGGAAATTTTCCACCCTCTAAACGTGGCTCCATGCCTGAGGTCATCCACCAGGAGACCATGTTACCCGAAACCGAGCTACGATACCGCCCCATAGGAATAAGGACGGGCTCCAGAAACACCCGGAGTAGAGCCCGGCTCGGTCAGATCGAGCCCGCATCACCGAACCTGAAACCAGGAAATCCCCCCGAAGTCGGGATTACCTCACAATTTCTCCAGAAGCTCGCCTATACCCCGATGACATAGTGGGGTGTCCGTAGGAGGCCGCACCTAGCTCGAAAAGGTCAAGGGAGGCTAGACCTAGCTCCTGGCTAGACGAAACTCCTTAATATCGAGGCTAGGACACTGATCGACCTTACTATCTAATGTACCTCACCATAATATATACCATATTCAACGACCCCTATGGGAGATCATGCTGGACCTGAAGACACACAGGATCACATCTTAAGACGTTATATACGTACAGAACAAGTAATAGAGTCCAAGTAGGAAACAAATTGATCTCCACCAAAATATCCTCAACTCAGCAATTAACTCAAAGTCAATGACATTGAAATGTAAAATCCCGTCCGATAAGGAGGGGAGGGATAGAGAAAATCAAGGGGAGAATCAATTAGTTTAACATATGAAGACAATGTATAAAAGAAGGACTTCGTCCTTCTGAAAAGGGGACTACTTTTCGACAGGCTTATGACAACAACCCTACTACACCTTAGAGAGATTGAGAGCGATAGATAAATATTTGTAAACGATACATCATTCATAAGAATAAAGAAACATTTTCGTTCTCTTTTGTTCAGTCCCTTTTGATGGTATTGATAATAGTATTTTCTTTGTCATTTTTAATTAGCACCGACGAGAATATATTCTACCTTGACCACCACCTCCGTGGCAGTGGTTTTGAGGGTGTTAATTGAGATTTCTTACCCCGAGTAAAATTTCCGTTAACACTAATGTTTAAATGAGCTTGTGCAGATCATCACATACTTTCAGGGGTATTCATGCTAAAACGGGAGAATTTGGGGTTCAAATCACAATTTCAGGAAGTTTGAGCTTCAAGCGCACCAGTCATGCAAGAAGTTTCAGCAATGTGCGCTATTCGTGCGCACCCTGTGCGCACCTGTGTATAGCCACGATCCAAAAATGTGGTGATTTCAGCAATGTGCGCTATACGTGCGCACCTTGTACTCCCCGCGTATAGCGCACACTCCAAAGCTGTGCAGAGTGCAGAATTATGCGCTATTCGTGGGCACCCTGTATGCACCCGCGTATAGCGCATCCTGTCCACTCAGCAGAACTTTTGGGATCTCATGCCTAATTCCCACACACTATAAATACCCCATTTCAGCTCTTTTTTAGCACCTCTACGACGACCTTTAAGCTCCAAAGACTCCCTTTACAATCCAAATCCTCCAAGAACCAATCTTTAACCAAATTCCTTCACCAAATCACCTAAAACCTTCATCAAATCACCATATAAACTCTAATCCCTCTTCACCACCCACTAAATGCCTCATTTCCTCACCTAGACCAACCATCAAGACCACATTTTGGAGCAAAAGAAGTCAATGAGAGAAGAAACCTAGCACAACCAAGCAAGAGATGAGAAGTTCTTCATCTTAGTTTACTCTTTTCCTTTCTCTCTTTACTTTTACTTGTATCTACTTATGGCTTGTACTTATTTCATATCTTGTATGACCATCTCTCACACTATGAACTAAGCTCTACTTAGCTAAGGCAAAGATGAAGCCTTTACCATGAATTATCAATGAAGACCACCATTTTATCCCTATTGCTTGTGTTTATGTATGTGTATTTCATGTTATAATTAATATTAAGTGTTTAGCTAGCATTTGATATTTAATTGGTTGTTTGTGTGATGTACCGAGAGGAGAAGCACACAACGTGCTCGATGAAATGCATGATAGAAGTCTAGTAAGGTAGAAATACTCAAGGCTAGTCTCTAGGACTCAATTAGTGTACCACTATGCTTAATGAACTTGTGTGTATTTCGGATGACCATCGAGAGATAGGTTATTGGTGCATATAAGTGTTGTCTCTACAACTCAAGAGAGAGTAGAGACTAATTGAGGGTTGTCACGAGTCTACATTCACATTTGCATAATTTATCTTTAAAGGTGGGTCTATAAATTGGTAAATTTGTGAGGATTGGTTAGGTGGATTCAAGGTCTTAGCCTCATTTATCATAAGTAATACAATCACTTGTTTGTGTGTGACTTGCTTTGTTTACGTGTTCGGCTAATTTCCTTAATTGCATTCTTTTAGTTGTAGTTTAATTTAATTAGTTTTGAGTAATAGAATTCAATCATCAACTATTTGCTTGTCTAAATAGTAGTTAATCAATCCATTGTGGTACACAATTCATCAATTCTTGTGGAACGAACTTTATTATCATTGTACTACTCCTATGGCTCCGTACTATTGCAGGTGCTCATTTTGGAGTGATCACTTCAACCAAGGACGGAGCCATGTGAGGACGAGAAGGGGCCACTGCCCCTCCTGAAGTTTTGCATATTTCTAAATTTTTCTCTCAAGTTTTTAGATTTTTAGATTTTTACCCTTGTTTCATATTCCTTAAACTTTTACAGTTTTATAAATTAATCCCTTAAATTTTTAGATTTTCATGCTTTTACCCTTATTTGATATTTAGATTTTTTTGTTCTTTTACAAATTAAGTGTTAATAATTTTCTCGTAATCACGGAGAAAATATTTTTGATTCTAAATATATTATTACTATTTCTTTATATCTCAAATATAAATCTAATCGCAAGGTATATATTTTGTTATGTCAATTGTAATTTTTTCATATATATTAAGTGTTAATAATTTTCTCGTAATCACAGAGAAAATATATTTGATTCTAAATATATTATTATTATTTCTTTATATCTCAAATATAAATCCAATCGCAACATATATATTTTGTTATGTCAATTGTGATTTTTTTCTTATCAAAATTACATTTACTCAATTCTATCTTAACTAATTTTATTATATCTTTAAAATATTTTCTCTCTCTCCAAATCTTGCATATCTTACTCCAATATTGTAATACAATTTCATACTTTTGATAAGTTATTTACATAGCTTTTGCTTTAAAAAAATGTTGATTTATATAATTAAAACATGTCAAGTAAACATAGTCATATATTTATGTTTAATTATTAAGAAGTTTTATGAAAGATACTTTTATAATTTTTAACAATTAAAATAGATTTTGGATATTAGACAAAGACTAGGATAATTTTTTAATAGTGAAATTTTATCATCTTAAATGTTTTTCATAAATGAACAAATTAAGATAATTTATCTCAATAAAATAATATTATTCATTTAAAATAATTAATGTTTAAAATATAAACAACATTTTTTTAAGAGGAAATTACAAGAAATGATCAAAATGCTTATATGTTTATTGTTTTTAGCCAAAATTTTATTTTTTATTGTACTTATCATCATTAGGGTTGAACTGACAAATATACCCTCTCTTTTGTCTTTTCTCCACCCAAAATTTCCCTCTCTCTTATTTCTGAAACCCTCCATTTTTTTGGTTTCAAATCAGATATTCTCCCTCCCTCTCTCTCTCTCTCCCTTCAACTCACGAAATTTCTGCTCGTTTTGCTCGGGCTGCTCGGGTTCACCACTTGTTCTACTCGTTCAACATTTCTGCTCACGTAAATTGCTGCTCACCGGTGCAAATTTCTGCTCATTCAACAGATCTCCTTCATTGTTTGCGTGTAGGTCTCTCTCTCTCTCACGAAGTAGATCTAAAACCCATCAATAAATTAGTCTCGAAAAACATCTGTCTATTGTGAAGTAAATCTGGAGCCAAATGACCTTCTTCAAACGTATGTATCCCTTTCCCACTTGTTTTTTTTATAAGGATCATTATTTATGATTTGAAGAATAAAAGATTGGTTTCATTTTAGAGTGAACCCTATCTACTATGATATTTTGTTCAGAAGTTACATGCCAGTTTATGTTAAAGTTATATGCTAGTGTATTTGTAAGTTACATGTCAGTTGGAAATTTCGATTTAGAGTGAAACCCAAGTAGTGTGATATTTTGTTTCGAAGTTACATGCCAGTTTCTGTTAAGTTACATTCTAGTGTATTTGTCAGTTACATGTCAATAACAAAATTCGATTTAGAGTGAAACCCAAGTTACATGTTATTGTAGACTTTACACGATAGTTTATTTCTAAGTTACATATCAGTTGGTTATTTTTGAAGTTACATGTCAGTTCATTATAAAGTTATATGCTGGTTATTTTAAATTTTACAAGTCAGTTCCCAGCCAATTTAAATGTTTCATATCAAATACTTTACATGCAGGAAAATGGGTGCAAAGAAATTGGTCATCTATCACGGTGGAAGTTGGGTGGCCAATTGTTACGAGGGTGGTATAACAAAGTGGGTCCATGTTCCTATCGGTTTGACTTATGATGGCTTGGTGAAGTTGGTACAAGATGTTGCCAAAGTTGATGCTGATAGGTACACCCTAGAATTATGCTCGTTGGCCTTTACGAATAGTGGTACTGCTCGTCCAAGAATTGAGAATGACAAAGACGTGTCATGTATGATGGATAAAGATAAGCTATTACCTAAGGTTTATGTTACCGTTTCGAAGAAGGTAGCAATACATTGTGTGCAGAATGGTACTATATTGGATGAAGATGACAACCTTATATAGTCGACGTTTCTTCAACAATGTAACATACCTACTCCACAACCCGTATATGGCGGGTTTCTCCGGCAACTGGCAGCATGTTGGTCCATTCCAATATTAGTCATCGGACATCGATAACAGGGATGATAGCTCGATACCCGACGTTGACAGAGGTAGTAAGGAAGATGAATATTACAATCATGGTGTGGGTTCTGGTTCTAGAAGTGGAGGTCATGGATGTGCTGGTCCATCGGGTTTTGCTATATTTAGCAGTGTTTCCTTTCCAGAGGATGGATTGGGTGACGGTGTTGATCAAAGTTATGAACACACTTCCCCACGAGCTTGGATTATTCCTGGATCTAAAAGGTATTCGTTCAAACCCATTAGCACAGAGGAATCAATTTCAGATGATGGCCGGTTATACAAGGGTAGAATATTTCAATACAAGAAAGATCTTAAGCGAACGTTGCATATGTATGCTTTGAATGAGCAATTTGAAGTCCGGATTAGAAGGTCTAGCAAGACACGTTATGAGGCCGGATGTAAGGATGGCGAGTGTGAATTCCAATTATGTGCATTTAAGATGCAATAAGGAGATTAGTGGGTGGTTCGAATGTTCCTGAAGGATCATACTTGCAATATTGATGGTTTCCACGCACTTCTTCGACAAGCAAATTCTTGGACTATGGGCGAACTATTAGCACCAAAATTGCAAGTACACAGCCACTCTCTAAAACCCAAAGACATCATGGTCGAAATGCAAGTGGATCATGGACTTCATTTATTGTATACAAATGCTTGGAGGGCAAAGGATCATGCAGAGGCATCTGTTTTTGGTCCTCCCGAAGAATCATTCAAACTGTTGTCTGTTTACTATCATCAATTGAAAGAAGTAAATCCAGGGAATGTTACTGCAATTAATACAAATGTTGCAAATCAGTTTGAATATATGTTCATCGCTCATGCCGCATCACTTCATGGATTTCGTACTGTGATCCGGCCGGTTATTGCCATTGATGGTACTCATTTGAAGGGTAAATTTGCTGGTATTATGTTTGTAACTATATGTCTGGATGCAAACAACCAAGTTTTTCCTTTGGCATATGGCTTTGGCGACATTGAAGATGAAATGTCATGGACTTGGTTTTTAAATGAGCTAAAAAATGCTATTGATAGTCCTAAGGGTTGCATGATCATATCCGACTGCCACCTCAGGATCAAGGCTGCAATGGAGAAAGTGTACCCTAACGTACCGCATGGATATTGTGTGTTTCATATGGCTCAAAACATCAAAAATGATTACAAAAAGAAAGATGTGAGTCTTCTTTTCAAATAAGCATGGAAGGCTTACCTGAAATCTGATTTCAAGGAAGTGATGTTGGAGATGATGAAGGTTAATAGGGTAGCATTCGAAGATTTAATGAATGTTGGTCCCGAAAGATGGTCTCGTGCTTACTCTCCTGTTAGGCGTTATTGGTTGATGACCTCAAGCATTGCCAAGTAGATGAACTCATGCTTGGTACATGCTCGCCAAATGCCAATAACAACCATGATTGTGTTTATGAGAGAGATGCTCCAGAAATGGTTTTACAAGCACCTTACAAAGGCTGAAAAAACCCAGACACTATTGACTCCATGGGCCACTGAATTAATAAAAGAAAGAAATTAGGATTCATAAAAGTACACGGTTCATCCAATTGATTCGGTTAAGTTCAATGTGAAGAATGGAAATAACGATGGTTTGGTGAACCTTTCTGAAAAGACTTGTAGTTGTACAAAATTTCAAGTTGATAATTTGTCATGTCGCCATGCATTAGCCGCAATAAGGTTATTATCCTCTTGTTCCATTGTATCTTACATTCTTAACAAATGTGATTCATTTAATTACTCATAATCTGTAATTTTGTAGGTACGCGAAGAAGCCTTTTCCAGATTTTTGTGGGGATTGCTACAAAACTACTAGTTGGCTTGAAGCATATTCTGAGAACATCTTCCCGTTTGAGCATCCTAGTGAATGGAATATTCCTCAAGATGTGCGATCAAAGGTTGTTCATCCGCCTTATTTTCGTGCCAAGATGGAAGGCCAAAAAGAAAAGATTTAAATCTGTTGGGGAACATGGCAATGGAAAGACCAGAAATTGTACGATTTGTAAAAAATCTGGTCACAACCGACAAAATTGTAAGAATGCTCAAGCATGTCAGGCTCCTCAACCATGTCCATTGGCATCGGAAGTTGGTGGTACAACTTAGGTATTAACGTTGATGTTTTAATTCTTATATGTATGGGTGGAATACTATATTTTGTATTGTAGATTTTATTAAGTTAGATTTCGGTATGTACATGCAATGATGTTTTAATTTGAAGTTACATTCAAATGTTGAAAGACATTCCAGTATTACAATTTGAAGTTACATGCCAGTGCAATTTGAAGTTACATGTCAGTTACAATTCATTTTCACAGTTGAAAGACATTCCAGTATTGTTGCATGCTAGAAGTTACATGTTAGTTCAATTTGAAGTTACATGCCAGTTACAATTCATTTTCACAGTTGAAAGACATTCCAGTATTATTACATGCTAGAAGTTACATGTTAGTGCATTTTGAAGTTACATGCCAGTGCAATTTGAAGTTACATGCCAGTTACAATTCATTTTCACAGTTGAAAGACATTCTAGTATTGTCACATGCTAGAAGTTATATGTTAGTGCATTTTGAAGTTACATGCCAGTGCAATTTGAAGTTACATGCCAGTTACAATTCATTTCACAGTTGAAAGACATTCCAGTATTGTTACATGCTAGAAGTTACATGTTAGTGCATTTTGAAGTTACATGCCAGTGCAATTTGAAGTTACATGCCAGTTACAATTCATTTTCACAGTTGAAAGACAATCCAGAATTGTTACATGCTAGAAGCTATATGCTAGTGCATTTTGAAGTTACATGCCAGTACAATTTGAAGTTACATGTCAGTTACAATTCATTTTCACAGTTGAAAGACATTCCAGTATTGTTGCATGCTAGAAATTACATATTAGTTCAATTTGAAGTTACATGCCAGTGCAATTTGAAGTTACATGCCAGTTACAATTGATTTTCACAGTTGAAAGACATTCCAGTATTGTTACATGCTAGAAGTTACATGTTAGTGCATTTTAAAGTTACATGCCAGTGCAATTTGAAGTTACATGCCAGTTACAATTCATTTTCACAGTTGAAAGACATTCTAGTATTGTTACATGCTAGAAGCTACATGCTAGTGCATTTTGAAGTTACATGCCAGTGCAATTTGAAGTTACATGCCAGTTACAATTCATTTTCACAGTTGAAAGACATTCCAGTATTGTTACATGCTAGAAGCTACATGCTAGTGCATTTTGAAGTTACATGCCAGTGCAATTTGAAGTTACATGCCAATTACAATTCATTTTCATAGTTGAAAGACATTCCAGTATTGTTACATGCTAGAAGTTACATGTTAGTTCAATTTGAAGTTACATGCCGATTACTATTGATTTTCACAATAAACAACTTCATACATTTCACGAACTTCAAAGTAAACAATGTAAACAACTTCATACATTTCAAGAACTTCAAGAACTTTAAAAACAATGATGATGTACCAACAAAGTTATCAATCTGATGCTACACTATTTGCAAATATCTCTAGTGCCATATCCTCCCTAAACCAGGGGACATTCTTGGTTCTCCATCCCCAAAATCATTTATGACGTATCAACATGTCTGTGTATCAATATATGAAAACACCACAACTATCGTTGTCCAATTGTGCCAGTAACTTCTTCAGAATTGATTGTTGAACACTAAACATTGTCTCATTATGTGGTATGTCTTTTTTCTGAAAATATCCGGACTCATGTAGAATGGCTAGAATGAAACGCGGAAGTGGGGTGATTTGCTTCTGACGAGTGGCAATCTTCTTTTGACGGTGTAATGGATCATAGATGCAAACATTTCGTTTGTCCAAATCAATTAGACATAAGATCCAATGTCCATCTGGATCCCCAACCGCACACGGGACCAACAACTGCAAGAAAGGATTAGAAAACATGAGTGGTGTTCAATGTATTTGTTTCTATAACATGTCAAAAAGTACTTACATATCGAACAGACGACCGACATGTTACCCACCCAGGCTTGTCACCCGAAGCATACAACAACCAATCTGTTGGACATTTATATGACAGTGCATCGAATTCACATGTCAATGGTGCATCCTCAGACGATTGGAATTTCTTCCATTCCTCGCATAACTTTGCCTACAAAATAAACATATTTTTTACTATATGTATAAGTTTATGTCAACAGAAGCTAGGAAAAAAATGAATTTTATAAACTCCTTACAAAGAAGTCCGAACATAGCACCACAACTCCTGATTTATAAATATCCGCTTTCAACCGTCGTTGCTTACATAGTAAGCTCATACATAGTAAGCTGATTTATGAGGATTGTCATGGTTGAGTCATTTCCGTAGCGTATCCACATTTCATGCATCTCTTCATTCCATCCTATCCATGTATATATTATTTATGTAATTTATTTAGTTATATTATTATTTATTTTTCCACACACGTAACACACGAGTTCGCTCGACGTGTTGTATAGCTAGAACTAGAGATGGTCGATGAATCCCACCTCACTGTGGAACAATACACTTGCTTGCCGTTTTACCAGTTTTTATAACTATAGAGCACATTGCATATGACTTTTTATAAATATCTTTTTGAATCTATAATTCCCTAACGACAGAATAGCGAGTATCACCAGTTAGTATTCATTTTCACAGTTGAAACACTAGTTCTAAAAACAAAGTCCAGTATTGTTACATGCCAGTACAATTTAAAGTTACATGCCAGTGCAATATAAAGTTACATGCTAGGACAAATTCAAGTTACACGCCAGTGCAAATTCAAGTTACATGCCAGTGCAAATTCAAGTTACATGCCAGTGCAAATTCAAGTTACATGCCAGTGCAATTTCAAGTTATATGCCAGTTAGAACAGATTTCACAACTGACACACTAGTTCCAAAACAAATTACAGTATTGTTACATGCTAGAAGTTACATGCTAGAAGTTACATGCCAGTGCAAATTAAAGTTACATGCCAGTGCAAATTCAAGTTACATGCAAGTGCAATTTCAAGTTACATGCCAGTTAGAACAGATTTCACAGTTGACACACTAGTTCCAAAACAAATTCCAGTATTGTTACATGCCAGAAGTTACATGCCAGAAGTTACATGCTAGTTCAATTTGAAGTTACATGTCAGTGCAATTTACAGTTACATGCCAGGGCAAATTCAAGTTACATGCCAGTGCAAATTCAAGTTACATGCCAGTTAGTAATCATTTTCACTGTTGAAACACTAGTTCTAAAAACAAAGTCCAATATTGTTACATGCCAGAAGTTACATGCTAGTTCAATTTGAAGTTACATGCCAGTGTAATTTAAAGTTACATGCCAGGGCAAATTCAAGTTACATGCCAGGGCAAATTCAAGTTACATGCCAGTACAAATGCAAGTTACATGCCAGTGCAATTTCAAGTTACATGCCAGTGCAGTTTCAAGTTACATGCCAGTTAGAACAGATTTCACAGTTGACACACTAGTTCCAAAATAAATTCCAATATTGTTACATGCCAGAAGTTACATGCTAGTTTAATTTGAAGTTACAGGCCAGTGCAATTTAAAGTTACATGCCAGGGAAAATTCAGGTTACATGCCAGTGCAAATTCAAGTTACATGCCAGTGCAATTTCAAGTTACATGCCAGTTAGAACAGATTTCACAGTTGACACACTAGTTCCGAAACAAATTTCAGTATTGTTACATACCAGAAGTTACATGCTAGTTCGATTTGAAGTTTCATGGCAATGCAATTTCAAGTTACATGCCAAGCTAAATTCAAGTTACATTCCAGGGCAAATTCAAGTTACATGCCAGTTAGAACAGATTTCACAGTTGACACACTAGTTCCAAAACAAATTCCAATATTGTTACATGCCAGAGGTTACATGCTAGTTCAATTTGATGTTACATGCCAGTGTAATTTAAAGTTACATGCCAGTGAAAATTCAAGTTACATGCTAGGGCAAATTCAAGTTACATGCCAGTGCAAATTTAATTTACATGCAGTGCAATTTTAAGTTACATGCTAGTTAGAACGGATTTCACAATTGACACATTAGTTCTAAAATAAATTCCAGTATTGTTACATGTCATAAGTTACATGCCAGTGCAATTTCAAGTTACATGCCAGTTAGAACAGATTTCACGGTTGAAACACTAGTTTTAAATACAAAGTCTAGTATTGTTACATGCCAGAAGTTACATGCTAGTTCAATTTCAAGTTACATGCTAGTGTAATTTGAAGTTACATGCTAGTGCAATTTGAAGTTACATGCCAGTTAGTATTCATTTTCATAGTTGAAAGAAACTTGTACTCAAAACATAAATATAAACAAAAATGAAATTAATTAAGATTGGGAAAGAAAAAACGAACATTTCCATCTGTCACTTCTTTTTCTTACTTTGCAAATTTCCCAAAGAAATCTTAAGGCCTCTTAAATATTCTCAAATTCTTCAAACGAGGATGTCTGTGGCCTAAGTTTTTCCCCACCAAATCAATCAATGATCCGAAAGCTTCCATTGCCCATATCTACAATTTTAACAAATTTAAAATATTTTAACTTTAGAAATCAAGTTATGGAGAAATGCATTAGTATAATATTTGAAATCTCACCTCTAATGCCCAAGGGAAGCCATACAAGTTATAATGCGCAATGTGCTTCAATGGTGCATTTGCGGACCGAAATCCTTGTCTTAGGTAGTGGATTGTCATCATATACACATAACTCCCCCATGGAAAACAATTGAAGGCTTCTAAATCCTCTACCATTTGAAAACGTCATAATGTGACTTTTCTCCTAAGGTCTTGACCGAACAACACGTTGTTCGCAATCAATACTAGGGTCATCTTCAGACAATCCTTTGGTTGATCAAATCCTCCAGCTAGAAACCTTGCCCATACGTCTGTAAGTCGTATATTCTCATGATTCTCAAAATACCTAACATGGATCCCATCTTGAGTGGCAGCATACAGTTTCAAGAATATGTCTGACATCACCCCAAATTGTAGCCCCATAACCAAACAAAACGCATTTTGTGAGAACTTCACAATTTTACCACCAATTAAAAAGTGAAACTCATTTGCTCCGGTCACACCAGGTACATGTATCTGCCTCAACAGCAAATTATGAAGTACGTTGGCAGAAAAAGTCAATTCTTTAGGGATACCAAGTAGGTGCCCAAAACAGGTGTTCCGCAACTTTTGTAATTCTCCAACTTTTTGGAGAACCTTTACAATATTCGGGAGGCCATTCAAATTGCAATATAAGTTGGTGGTAGATTTTTTTTATCCACGAACTCCTCGGTTTTATGAGAAAATCCGCATAATTTATGTTCTCCATCTACAAAATCACATAAATAAATGCATTCGTGTCTATTAAACTTACATGGCAATACAAAAAAGATACATGTCAGTACAAACAAGTTACATGCCAGCATAAAAAAGTTACATGCCAGTATAAAAAAGTTGTATGCCAGTACAAACAAGTTGCATGTCAGTATAAAAAAGTTACATGCCAATACAAACAAGTTAAATTCCAGTACAAACAAGTTACATGCTAGTATAAACAAGTTACATGCAAGTACAAACAAGTTATATGCCCGTATAAAAAAATTACATGACAGTATAAACAAGTTACCAACTTTCGGTTTCGAATTACTATCTTCTCTCAAGTAAAAATGTTTACCAAGAATCTCACACTGTGCAAGTTATGGCAAAAGTGTACTGTTTTGAAGTATTGGTCATGTTTTATGTTATAGCTTCATTTACCAAAGGTTTCTCAATTGTCTCATTTAGAATCACAACACAAACCTAAAAAAATATATAACTAATCATGACACTTGAGAGAACAACGAGAAAGAGTATGCAAACAATAAAATAAAAAACCCTAAAAGTGTCAAACCAGAATATTAAAGTCAACCTTTACTCTGTGAAGCAAGTGAAGAGATGCAGAAATATAACAAATCTAGAATATTAAAGTCGACATTTACTCCGATCAATTATTTTAACAAGACAGTGAGAAGAAATCATGTGTTTAAGGCTTGGATCTAGAAAGAAAATACCAGTATCTACTCCTCTCCAGTATCTACTCATGTGATTTGGAACGAAATCATGTGTTTATAGGAGCCATTATGTTTTTCTAATTAATTACAATTTTTCAACAATCAAACAGAGAACAAAAGAAACCCTAAAACATATAAAAACAAAACCCTAACTGGATCTCTTCTTCTACATTAACAATGCCCTAAAACATATTAATTTCTTCGGTTTTCTTCTCTTTACTGCGGCGATTGAACCGAATCTTTATATATATATATATATATATATATAAACACCAACATAAATAAACGAACGCAAAAGTGAAGATCGAAAACTTACTCTAGCCGACTAGGAGAGAGGTGCGACCGACGACGACTGAGGCGAGAGAGATGCAACGATCTCTTCTCTTCCTTTCTCTCTCTTTCTGCAGCGACTGTGAGAAAGATATGAGGCGACAACTACCAGAAACGACGGCGAGACAGGTGCGAGCGACAGCGACGGCGACGGCGAGCGGTAGCAATCTCTCCTCTTCCTTTCTCTCTCTTTCTCGTTTTTTACTGTAACCCTAACAAAAAGACAAATGATTGGTAACACTCCATTTACCTTTGTTCAGGCTCCATTTACCTTTTTTTTTTTAATTTCAAATTTAGGGGCATTTTGGTCCAAAAGTGGTAAAGGCTGACGAAAACAATATAAATTATATTTGTTGCAAAAAACAATAAACTAGTAAATTTTGTGACTCTTTATGAATTCACCCCTTTTTTTAATTAACCTCTAAGATATATATAGATTTAACTTCACGGCGTCCCCCCTAGAACATAATCTTGGATCCGTCCCGGCCTTCAACAATCACACCAACATCTGTAGAAGGAGCCACACCTCTATTAATCATATCAACCACCACTTTAGCATCAGTTAATCATTTAGGAAGTTACAAAAATAATTTCTTAATTATTAAAGAAAACAAAAATAAATATAAAACATAGTTGAGTTTATTGATAGTTACAACTTACAATCAATATTTGATTACCTTTAATTTCCATGTCCTCATGTTGAGGAGTGCTAGAATCACTCTCTCAACTCACTCTCTTAAGCTATTCTCTCTTCTTCTTTTGACACTTGTCCATTATTTACTTTTTTGAAATAAATTTTAGAGCCATCATTAATGAATTGTTTTTACATGTTATTTACGATTCAAATCATCATATCTTCTCAAATTGCCCCTTTTTTCACCAAACTGGCATAGTCCTTTTTAAAATATTAATAATATTATTATTTTATATAATTCTTTTTTATTTTCTAAAATATCAAAAAAAAAACACAATTTATACTTAAAAAATTATCGTTTTTGTCTATAATATCATAAGTTCATCATATTTTATAAAGTAGTTATTTTTACATGATTTGAAAAATATAGTTAAAAAAATTAAAATTTTATTAATAATATCAAAACTCAAATATACTAAAAAGACATTGTCTTCTTAAAATAAAATAAAATAAATTTAATAAATATTATTAAACCTATTTTACTTTTGATGATTTTTGCTCACATATTTGGAAATGACAATTTGTTGTAAAAAATGGCAATTTTGGAATATGTGGATGGTTTGAATTTTAAATAATATGTAAAATTAATTCATTAATAATGGCTCTAAAATTTATTTTTGAAAAATCAATATATGACAAGTGTCAATAGGACAAGGGAGAATGGGTTGGGAGAGTGTATATAGCATTCATCTTCCAAGTTTTAGAGAAAATATTGGTTGAAATGGAAGAGGTGCATTATAGTTTATACATACCCCTGAAAATACATGACGTTGTATGGGCAACTAAAACATAATGGGCCCACTCAATGTAGCATTTTGCAAGTGATTGAGTTAGTGGTTTCTTTCAACAAAATATATATATTATTTGAAGATAAGTAAGAAATATAATTTGTGATGAGTAGACAATAGTAGTTTAAAAATAGTAACAAAGAAAGAAGAATAAAATAAATAAATAACTAAATCCTATGATTCATGCCCGCCATGTTTATTCTAATTTCAGTTCCTTCTCCGTAGATCTGATAATCACTATTTACAATAAATTAATTTGACAAATTATTTCATAATTGCAAGTTTCCCCACATTGATTTAATACCGAAGAAAGTAGATGTGAAAAACCAACCACTCCAAATTGATTACTGATTTTATAAAAAAGTCAATAGAGTGAGCTAGTCCTTTTCTTTACCAAGTCTCTGATTAATTGTTTTCACTATCACACAGCAATCTGATACATATGCAGCTATTGCATTTGAGTGCATCCAGATTGGTTTCAATTGGATTAAATGTCAACATACATGGTTCTAATTGACGAGATGAGATTGGTCCGGTGTTAAACCCTTCACACCTGCATTATGATATTGAGAGTTCGAGTCTTCTCACTTCCCTTAAAAAGCAACGAATTTATGTAATAGTGTAATAATTAAAAATAAAAATAAAACATACATGGTTATAATTTGGTAAAACCACCCAAAAATTACAGATTAAAATTACCAACTACTAAACAATACTGTAGAGCCTTTCTTTGTTGAAGTGACTTCTGCTATCAATAAATAAAAAGAACCTGAAACCAAACCACATGACTAATGAAACTCTTCAATTGACCATGTCTTACGGAATCTGACTGAGTCCACCTCTACCCTGGACCTTGCTTCCCTTGCCAAATTGTAAAAACAAACTAAAAGCAACATAATGAATATACTAAATTACCAGAGAGATTCAATAACACAATACTTCTTTCTTAAAAAATATCTCCTCTCTCACTAAAATAACTGCAGTGCTCCAGGTTCTTTAGTTCTTTAACTTGTGCTTCCTATTAAGAAGGTTATTCAGAGTATAAAACCTGTATCGGATGTCGGTACGTTTTTCAGATGATTTGATTTTCCTTTTTAATTCTGTTGCCTCATTTTAATACTCTTAGATGATATATCTTCTAGTAGCTAAGGCTGGGGTGAGGATAGCTACAAAAACTTTTCTATGCTTGGTTACCAAATAGACTGAACTTGAACTGCCCTTTTTGAGAGCCATGAAACTGAAAATTCAAACCTTCAACATAACTTTTGTAGGACTATAGGTTTTACAAGTTTACGATCAAACCTGAATAAATTCCAGAAAACAAGGTTTTTGCTTTACTGTAAGTTCAACTTTGCAAGGCAGAACTTGATGAGAACTGGTCAGCTGAGAGGAAAATTGTACCCTTATTGCAGCTCTAAGCATGCTAGATTTTGACAAATCATTCAAGGTTTTTCCGGCATCTAATATTCTCATCTTCTACACTGTTAACATGTAGAATTCAGAAACAAGTTCATCTGTTTAATTTACTTTTACTTGTCTCACACCAGCCATTACTTCTGAAATAACTAGAATTCTGTAAATTATTTTCTGATAATTTCCAGACAACCAGAAGTAATAAAGTTCTGATATATGGTTGAAATATTTCATATGAAAGCCATACTAATCTTCTCTCTTTTCTTTAGTTCATCGGAGATACGACTCAAGTTGCTACTCTTGCTGACACCTTGTTGGAATCTATATCGGAGATTACAGCATCCATAGTATGCATAGAATTAGAATATGAAAAGTTTATAGAAATTGGATGCTACCTTTATCGAGCTTTTTCAGTCATAATGGAGTTAAAGACAACTGAGCCTACCCCAGTGAATGCGATGGAGATTCTAGGATCTCTATCTAAAAACATTGATTTTGCTCAGAATCTGGTTGAAAATTTTAAGAAAACCACCCATCAAATTTCAGACACTAAACTGAGAAGCACAATTATGCAGCTACAAGGGGTGATAAGATCAATAGGAGAGTGCATGAGCTTGATACCATCATCAACATTTAGGGGCCAAGAATACGTAGAAGTTGCAGTACAATCTCTTTCAAAGGAGATGCTGAATGCTTATTTTAAATTCGATCAAAATCAAGTGTTACAGACCGATGAGATGGAACCACGGGCAGATATGCTACCAAAGGAAGAAGTAGTACCTGCAGAATCAGACCTCTACTCTATCATTGCGGAGGTTTCCATGCCACATGTTATTGAATTCCCTAAGAGCACAAGTGTCAGCAGCCAAAGCAAATATCAGAACATAAGCAGATCGACAAGTACAACATCACCAAAGGTGTCTCAGTACATTGAGCCTCTGTATGAGACTTTCTTCTGTCCATTGACAAAGGAAGTTATGGAAGATCCAGTCACCATAGAAAGTGGAGTGACATATGAAAAGAAGGCAATTATGGAGTGGTTTGAAACGTTTGAAAATCCGGAGGAAATGTTTTGTCCACGCACAGGGAAGAAGCTCATGAGTAAGGCATTGAGCACCAATATAGCATTAAAAACCACAATACAGGAATGGAAGGAAAGGAATGAGTCTGCAAGGATCAAGGCTGCCCGGGCAGCTTTGTCTTTAGCTTGTTCAGAAAGAATGGTACTCGAAGCAATCAAAGATTTGCAAAGTCTCTGCCATAGTAAACAGTATAATAAGGTACAAGTTCGGAACTTCGGTATTTTGCCATTGCTCCTAGAATTTCTAGAGTACAAAGACAGAAATGTCAGATGTGCAGCGCTGGAACTATTACGCCAACTAATGGAGGATGATGATGATGGAAAGGTTTGATTCCTACATTTCCTTGTTTTCTATGGATATGAACAGGAAATTTCTGATCAAAAGAACTTAATGGTTCATATGCATTATCGTTTTCATGAATTTGAAAGCAAAAACAATACCAAACAAGGCATTCAATAATCATCAACTAATGAATTTCCAATAGGCTTTCTTTCTGCACACTATGTTTTCTACGTAATTTTGAAAATAGAGTACTAAATGAATCATTTAGATACAATTATCACACAATGACCAAACCTTAGCAGCAAAATTTCGATGTATGCGAGAGAGGATAAAAAAAACACAAATCATACAAGCTCTTTATATAACATATCTCCATGTGAGGTAGAGAAAACAAGCCATAGATAACTATAGAAACTAATGCCAGGTTTCTATTATAAAATGGCGGTTTCTTGTTCAGGAAATGATTGCCAACACAATGGATATCTCAGTGGTAATCAAGATGCTGTCAAGTAGTCACCGGCATGTAAGACATGCATCTTTACTCTTATTGCTTGAGCTTTCGAGATCCCAATCTTTGAGTGAGAAAATTGGGTCAGTTACTGGAGGAATACTGATGCTGATTACCATCAAGTACAATCGAACTGTTGATGCCTTCGGTTCAGAAACAGCAGAACAAATATTAAGGAATCTCGAGGGATCTCCAGGTAACATCAAGTGCATGGCGGAAAATGGACTCTTGGAACCTCTGATATATCATCTAAATGAAGGTATTTTGAAACTTCCTGCTCCTATCATTCCATAAGGACCATAATACCTCCAAAAGCTTAAATATTGAAAAGAGCAATTGAGATAACAGCAGAGGTTAACCAAAAAAATATTTTCTTAAAGAAACTGAGATTTATCATATTTTGATTGAACAACCAGATAAATCAGATTCTGATGATGTCATACGGCATCAGTATGCTGTGTAAAAGCTCATATGTGCTATCTAACCATGACTATGCCTTTTCAAAATCATATATATAAAACAGGCTGTGAGGAGATGCAGATGGAAATGGCAGGCTACCTTGGAGAAATAGTTCTTGGACCTGATAGCAAAACCTATGTGGCTGAGAGGGTTGCTCTCACTCTCATCACAATGGTGCAGAGTGGAAACACTCTGCTAAGAAGGAAAGCATTCAAAGCTCTAGTGCAAATCACATCTTACCACCCAAACAGCAAATTACTTGTAGAAGCGGGTATAGTACAAATCATGGCCAAAGAGATGTTCAGTCGGAGAAGCTGCAGTGAACCAATTAACTCAAAAGAAGCAGCTGCAGCAATTGTTGCAAATATACTTGAATCTGGGATTGAGCATGAGAGTATCCAAGTAAACACTCATGGCCACAAGATGACATCAGACTATGTTGTGTACAACTTAGTCTACATGCTCAAGAACTCCACCCCAGATGAACTCAACATTAATCTTATCAGAATCTTGTTCAGTCTGACAAAGTCCCCCAAATCAATGGCCATCATTGTCTCGATTGTGAAAGAAACTGAGGCAAGCTACACCCTGATTGAACTCATCAACAATCCACATGAAGAACTTGGGGTTGCAGCCATAAAACTACTCATTACACTCTCACCTTACCTGGGCCACACACTTGTGGAGAGACTCTGCAAAACCAGAGGTCAACCAGAGAGCCTAATCCAGAGCCAAAGTGAAACAACCCGAATCTCAGAGAAACAAGCAGTTTCAGCAAAATTTCTTGCAAAACTCCCCCACCAGAACCTAACCCTCAATCTTGCTCTTCTCAGCAACAATATTGTCCCAACGATTCTACTAACAATTGATGTAATCCAGAGAAGAGGCACAAGAACAAGCAGGTATGCAAGTGATTACTTAGAAGGCCTAGTTGGTATTCTTGTCAGATTCACAACAACACTATATGAACCCAATATTCTGTTTCTAGTAAAAACCCACAACTTCACATCTGTATTCACAGAACTGCTAATGAAAACATCAAGTGATGTAGTTCAGAAGTTATCAGCCATTGGGTTGGAGAATCTCTCTTCAGAGTCTACAAATCTATCAAAACCACCACAGCCAAAAAAAACTAAGTCCATGAAACTGCCTTACTTACCTACGTTCCTAAAGTTTGGCTCATCAAAGAAGATGAAGATACCAGTATGCCCAGTTCATAGAGGAGTTTGTTCTTCACAGAACACATTTTGTTTGATTGATGCAAAGGCAGTCGAAAGGCTGTTGGCATGTTTGGAGCATGAGAATGTTGAGGTGGTTGAAGCTGCATTATCAGCTCTATGTACTTTGTTGGATGACAAAGTTGATGTAGACAAAAGTGTGAGCATGTTGAGTGAAGTGAATGCCATACAACATGTATTGAATGTGGTGAGAGAACATGAGGAAGAGGGTCTGTGGCAGAAGTCATTTTGGATGATTGAGAGATTCTTAGTGAAAGGTGGGAAGAAGTTTGCTTCAGATATATCTCAGGATAGGTCGCTACCTGTTACATTGGTCAGTGCATTTCATCATGGGGATGTTAATACAAGGCAGATGGCTGAAAAAATCTTGATGCATTTAAACAAGATGCCCAATATCTCTGCTCCCAACTATACTCTGTAAGAACAAAAAATGATTTGAAATCCTCTCTAATTCCAGAACAGGTCCAGAAATGTCAAAAATGCAATGCGCAAACATTTGTTCTACTTGAAAAGTATTTCCCATTATTAATGCTTGACTTGAATTATTATTTCTCATGTTTTGATGGTCTATATTTACAATTGAGGAACTTATCTGAGTGAACAAATTTAAGCAGATTCACTGATCTGAGATAAACTTCACCCCCTCTAAACTTATTTATGTATGCATTCTACAAATTTTCCAGAGTATCTTATTTTTTTCTTCTTCTTCTTCACTTTTTTTTCTCTTAGCTATGATTTTTCTTTTCAGACAGGGAAATGGGTACATGAACAAATGAATCAAAGTATTGTACCTTAACTCCATAAAAATAGGTGTTTGGTATGTTCTATTAGAAACCTTTAGCAGGCAGCAATACTGGCTGTATTTGACAAAAGGCGTTTTTCTAGAAGACTTTATAGTTTATATTCCAGAGGAATTTCAGTTCATGTTTGAGAAGCGCCAAACGGAAAACAAACAAAACAAATGTGTGGAGAATGGCATTTCTAACTACCAGAAACATTTTTTAATGTTAACTGAGAAAGCGAGATGAAATAAACTAGAGAAACAATGCAGAAAGCCACACAGGTTAAGTTATCCAATAAACAATGGCAAGTTGGTTGCAGCACTTGTCATTGTTGGAGACATTTCTTATTATAAAATTGGCCAAGTTTGGCCGGCAATAGACAATGCCAAAACTACCAATGTATTACAAGCATTGCCAATTGTTCCTGAGATTCAACTATAGCTCTAACACTTTTCTCCAAGTGATGTTCTTATAATAATTAATTAGGGTATGTTGGTATGTCAAATCAACACCATCTACCATCTAATGTTAGTACTGTAGTGAAATCAACAGCTTCATCAAAATGCAGCATCCAAACAAGAGTAATTGAATGCAATGATTCTTATTAATTACAAAACATAAACCCAATGGATTAGTTGAACATATCCATCCCGGAATAGCATGTTATTACTTTTAAGGATTACGTATTCAAATAAGCTATGTCTATCTTGTGTCTTCGAAAGAATAAAAATAAAAAAAATTAATCACTTTTCAATCCTTAATGTGTGCCCTAACACAATCCCTTCAAATAAAAGAAGATTAATTCCATATGACCAATTATTGAAATCGGCAATCTAATAGGCATATTAATTATGATTATTTTAAGGCTGCCTCGGTCTCTCTCTCTCTCTCTCTCTCTCTCTCTCTATATATATATATATATTGAGTAGTTGGACCAAATACCTACAATCTTATCAGCACATCAGGACTGATTCCAACTAAAAGGTTGGCTTGGACCATCTCTGCTTGAGAAGAAAATGGCTTCTTTTTCAATGGAGGATTTTGTTGGAGATGGAGCTCTCAAGGGACTGCTCCCAAAGCTTCTAGAAGAAGGTTGGGATGATGTTCCAACCTTGAAGATTATGAACGCTGAAGATATGAATGCAATAAATATGTCACCACAACAAAAGGTTGGTTTTTTCACAGAATCAGGCTTTTATCATCATTTGCTAAGACTTGTTTCATATCTTCAACTATTATTTTTTTTTTTTCCTAGGGGTTAAATAAAAAGTTATTTCTTCTATACATGATTATCAAGTATGAATCTAAAGTTGATATGTTTCATCAATGAAATTTCAAAAGTTTCAGTATAGTCTATCCATTTCTGATGACTTACTTTCTGTGAGTCTAGGATGCACTGGAAATTAGATCATACCTGCACGATCGTGCTCTGATGCAATATGGAGACATTTTGGAGGCCTCTGGGAAAGGTCTGCCTGAGCTTCTTAATCTAAGCACGGGGGATCTGTCCTCCCAGTTTGGTATGAAAAGGGGTCATATTGCTCGGTTCATGGACAGAACCAGTGCATGTTCCAGTCCGCTGCGCATCCCTCCAAGGAGATCCACCAACATAACATCTAGAAACAATAGCATTTACAAAGCTTATGGGTCTGTAAACTCTTCAAAGATGCAAAATAGAACAAGATCCCTACAGAGAAATAATACAAATTCTGATAAATCACTTGAACAATCACTCGCAGATTTTAAGATCAAAGATGGATACATCTTTAAAGGAATAGTTGCTGCAGGACCACCTGTATCTCGAGCATGTGGTTGTGTACAACCTCCTCCGGTCAGTGAAAACGTTGCTCCTTACTCTGTCATTGAAAACATCTCGGTACAAAAATTAACTCCTGAGTACAAGATTGGGGTCGAGCGTTTGGTAAAATCCAAGACACCTCCAATGAAGGCTTCAGAATTGTGGCGAGAAAAGCCAGCTGTGATCCTCTGCATCCGTCGTCCTGGGTAAACACTTCCTACTTCACATCACCACACAGTAATTCCACTATTGTGATTAATTTGCTAAATATATTCAAGCAAATACATTCAAACTTACTAAGATATATTCAACCAAATGTTGAAAAAAAAAAATGCTTATGAAATTGAGCATAATTTGAATCAAGAACACAAATAAATAATCAATTTAAAAAAATGTGTACAAGTGTTTTTCTTTTTTTCTCTTTCATGTATAAAATTTTGTGCTCCACTTTCCGATATGGTAGTAATCCTTCAAGTGCCGAAATTGACATGGTCTTTCTTTCCATCTTTTGAACTTTAAACAGGTGCATCATGTGCAGAGCTGAAGCTCACCAGCTCTATGCCAAAAAACCCATATTTGATGCCTTGGGGATTCAACTTTTCGCGGTTCTTCATGAATACATAGAGCCAGAGGTATTGGAAAATTCTCTTTTGACTTAAAGTTTTTCAATCAATTGTTCTTTGTTTGACACTCGATTTCTACATTGCAGGTAAAAGACTTCTGGCCACGATATTGGGGTGGTGTTGTAGTCTACGACCAGAGTATGGAGTTCTTTAGAGCTCTTGGGGGTGGGAAACTGCTCAAAGACAAGTTCTTATCAGGATTTCTTTTGAACCCCCGAGCTATTGCAAACTACAAGCGTGCAAAAGCCACAGGAGCAGAGCTAAACTTAAATGGTGAAGGAGATATTAAGGGTGGTCTCTTTATAGTTGGCGGAGGAAAGAGTGGCATTGCTTATCAGTTTATCGAGAGGAATTTTGGTGATTGGGCACCTGTAGCTGAAGTAATTGAGATTTGTACTAAATTGCAGGTAATTCTTGTTGGCTCTCTAAATCCTGTATTGCAATTGCTCTGCTATTTAAACCTAAACTTAACCATCTTTTCTTCAACCTGACACAGAACCATCAGCAAGGTCAATGGGATTCAATAAAAGAAATGCAGGAATAGGAATGAAGTTTGTTGTGTTTCCACGTCTTCCTCAGATTTACACAATATTGCTCATAGTTCCATAGAGAACACTACTATTTTTGAAATACTTTTGTTACAGAATATGGCATGTTTTATCTTGTATGGGTTGTATTGACTAGAATATTTAAATTCAATTAATGCACTTCTTTGTTAATAAAATTCTGGTTCTTTGTTTTAAAAGCATCTACTGTTGATTATCAAATGAAACAATCACAGGAACTCTTGGAGAAAGCAAGAACTACCTTGAGTAACAATTGCCAACATTACGAAACTGTCAAGATAGACCTAGTTGAAACAATCAAGTCAACATCATGTTAAACTAGTTATAAATTATAATTCATCAACAATTTGCCACAGACAATGATATCTTGAATCTAATTCAAAGAATTTTGACATATTATTTATTAATAGACATGTTCAATACAGCTTTGATTGACAACTACAACTGAAAACCTACATGCCATGAACAATTAATTGAGACATGGATGAAAAACATGTCATGTTCGACTCTCAATGAAAAAAAAAATCAATGAAGGAATCTGAATGTGTTATCGAGAAAATATATAAACTTGTAAGTTCCCATATATCAAAGTCTTATGTCGGTAGTTATAAATTAACTTAAGTTTTGACTTAAATCTAACCATTCATTTACTCTAATCCTTGGAGAAATGTCTCATGCTTTCATATATTTTAGTTGAGTTTTAAAGGTGGTGTGGCATTGTCCTAACCCTCGGATCAGAGCGAATGAATGGTTGGATGTTGAAGTCTAGATTTAAGTTGATAGAATCTCAATCTTTAAAATATAGTCAAGTTTTGATAACTGATTTATCAATGAAGTCTTTAGAAAACAATTTCTTACATTTCTTATTTGGAAAAAGAAAAAGCAATCTGACAATCATATTAATCTAAAACAAAAAAGCGCTATGAAATACAGAAATTACGAGAGACAAATCATAAATAATTTATCACCCAACAGTACCCTTATGAGACCCAAAAATGAGATTAGTCTAAACACACGAAGCATTATTCATGGAATAGGGTAGGGAGCACTATGGTGCTTGCAAGTTCAACATTAGCCTGGCCAGCTAGGTGAGTTTAATTCCCTCTTTTCAGAATTTGGGCCTCACTTATCATGGTGGGTAGCAACAATCAACACTAGTCACTGACTTACTGTTCTTTGAAATATAAAAGGTCTAATATATAATATTCACAATTTCTTCAATAGATCATCATACATAAAGGTGAAAGACTAAAAAGTAGTTTGAAAGGGATGAGGGGAAGGATGAAGGATTCAATGAAAGATACGAGGACAGCTATAAGTTAAGAAGTAAAAAACCAAAGTATCTTAGGTATGCAAGAAGAAATCCCCTTGTTTTTTTTTTTCAAGAAGGTGCAGCCTTATGATGTATTTGCATATCTCTAGATTATTTACTTGTATAACGTTATACCCTTATCCTAAAAATAAACAAGGAAGAAAAACACTGCAAGAAAAGGCCTACTATGCGCATCTTATGTCCACCCTAAGTTTATCACATATAAGAACCTTGTCTACAGTATTGATACAAACATTATCATGTTAACATGTATCCTAGCAGGTTTTAGGCTCCCTTTCAGGTATGTCAGTGTCATTAATCAGAGAAAAATATATAACTTTTATTGTCTTACCTGTAAACCTGCAGTCTATCAAAGTGTAATCCGGTGGGTTGCAGAATGACTCTGTGCTAAGCACGCAGCACTCTTTCTCCTGATTATAAAATGAACAGAGCTACTCAGCTTTTATGTAATCAATACCTTGCCACTTCACCATTTGGCACAATTATTTTTGTTACGTAACAATCATTCTCACAAGAAAACATCATTACCCATTAAATTTCAGGTTTCTAGGGTTTCCAATACGAAAACATCATCACCAGAAATCTCCGCATGAACATGTTCCATCTTTAAACAAATGGAACCTGACAGCATCTCTTACCAGGATCTCTCGCTTGGTGATCTTAGAAATATATTTAGTGGCATTGTGACAATCCCCACAAACCCTAAGATTTTTAACAACCCGTATAGGAAGGCCAGAAGGAATAAATAACAACCCAAAAGCAATTGCAAGCCTCTCACTGTGGTAATTAAGCATCTTTACTTTCTCTGAATCCTCAACATCATGAAGAACAGAACTCACATCTGGCACATATCCCTCCTCAATCATCTTGAGGTTTAGCTTCTCTAACTCAGCATATATCTTATCTGTATATGGACTTGACTGATCGTCTGCTGAAAAGATATGAACTTTGTTAATATATTTGATCCAACTACATCCTGGTTCTTTCCTTACTCCCTTTTCTCTCATTCTTTTCCTCAATTGGGACACAAGGTCCCATTTCCCTTTCGATGCATAGATGCTCGAGAGCAAGATATAGCTTGCAGGATTCTGGGGCTCCAATTCCAGAAGATATTCTGCAGCCCATTTCCCAATTTCCAGATTACCATGATTTCTACATGAGCTAAGCAAGGTGGCCCAACCAATTGCATCAGGACAAAAAGGCATCTTATTAATAAAAGTTTTTGCTTCTTCTAACCTTCCTGCTCGGCTGAGAAGGTCAATCATGCATGTGTAGTGATCATGAATCGGTGTAATACCATGTTCTCGTACCATTGATTCAAAATATCGACGACCTTTCTCTACCAGTCCCGTTCTACTGCAAGCTGAAAGAACCCCAATGAAAGTAACTCCATCCGGTTTCATTCCATGAGCCAACATTCTTTCAAACAAATCAATTGTCTCATTGGCTTTTCCAAACTGAGCATAGGCTGAAACCAATGCTGTCCAAGAGACTTCATCCCTGTTATTCATCTCATTGAACAGCTGATGAGAATCTTCAATGCTTCCACACTTACCATACAGAGTGATAAGTGCATTGGAAACTGTTAAAAAGGAAATTATGCCAGAAACCAGGGCATGGCCATGAAACTGGGCACCCTCCTCTAAGCTTGCCAGATTTGCACAGGAACTAATTATACTTCCTAGTGTAAAATCATCTGGCTCAATCCCATTTCTCTGCATATCGCAAAATATTCTAACAGCTTCTTCACTGTACCCATTCCGGCCATAACCCACAAGCATTGCAGTCCATGATACAACATTCTTCAGATTCATTTTCCTGAAAACTGATTCTGCAGATTTTACACTTTTACTCTTGCAATACATGTCAACAAGGGCACTTCCCACAAAGACATTATCCTTATAACCAGTCCTGATTATATAAGCATGAATCTGCTTGCCTTCTTCCAAAGCCAACAGACCTCCACAAGCAGTCAATACACTTCCAAAGGTATATTGATCCATAGCCAAACCTTCCAATCTCATCTCTCTTAACAAATCAACAGCTTCTCTCTCCAAACCATTTTGTGTGAGTCCAGTAATCATTGTTGTCCATGAAATCGAATCTTTCTCCTTCATATCAATGAACAACCTCTTTGACTCCTCGATTAACCCACATCTCAGAAGCCCTGTGATCATCGTATTATACATAACCACATTCCTTTCTGTCATCCCATCCAAAACACGTTTAGCATCATAAATCAACCCCATTTTTGCATACATATCCATCAAAGGACTACCCACAAAAACATAAGAACCAAAACCGAATTTCACTATCTGCCCATGAATCTGTCTACCCAAATCAACGCATCCTTTACTTGAAGAAAGTATAAGCATAGTTGAAAACGTAATCCTATTCAGACTACCAAACCCATCTTTCAACATCAGATTATAGACTTTAACTGTTTCCTTAACAGAAACGTGATTTGCATACCCTGAAATAAGTGAATTCCAAGAAGCCCCATCACGATACGGCATGCGATTAAAGATAACTTGCATTTGCGAGAGATGCCCAGATTTTGAATAAGCAGAGAGAATCGTGTTCCATGAGAAGACGTTCGGTTGGGGCATTTTATCAAACAAGCGGCGTGCATACTTGATGTTGCCTAGTTTGCTGTATGAGTTAATAAGATTGTTTAAGAGAAATGTTTCAGGGTTGGTAAAGGTTTTGATTATAAGGCAATGGATTTGTTTGGCTTGACGTTGCTTTTTAGTTTCGCAGCAGAGTTTTAGCAGGGAAGTGTAGTAGTTGGAGGAGGCTGATGACATTTTTTTTTCTCAACAATACTATGCTATTGGCGGGAAAGGCTGTTTGGGATTTAATGTTGAAAATTCAACAATAAATTTTATTTTATTTTTTTGACAAATGAATAATAAAAACTAGTTTAACCAAAAAAAAAAAAAAAAAAAAAACAAAGTCAAATTACTTAAAAAAGAACCCTTAAATATACCAAAACTAACCCTCTGCATTTATTTATTTATTTTAAAAATTACAATATTTTAAAAGGTTTACCGCTAAGTACACGTAGAAGACTTACCACTAAATCAACGTCATAGTGATTAACCCTTTGCAAATTGATATAATTATTCATGCATTAATTTTCCTTCTTCCATCAAAATAAGTGTTTCAATTTCTTCAATCTTCATCATTGTTCAATAATTAAATCCTTCCTCCAACTATCTGTTTTGTTGCAATAGCTGCAGTCCTTCATCCCACTGATTCTCCATTTCTACCTATTTGCATGGATGTGAATTTTTTTAAGCAGAGTGATATGGGGTGCGTAATCAATATCTATCACATGGCTTTAAATACCATTGGTTTTGAACATTAGATCGGCTTGGTTTTCAGCTGAAATCCTCCATGACTCGCTTATACTCGGTTTTCAATTTTTTGAATTGGATTAACTCATCTCAACATGGTGACTCACCTCGACTCGAACCAACTTTTTCCAATTCGAATCGGTCCAATTTAATACGATTGTGGGTCTATTGGGTCTATTGGGCCTGATGAAAATTTTATAACTTTAAATAGGGGTAGGCGTTTAATGGATCGGTTCATTTTTCAATAGAACCGATAAAAAACCGATAAAGTTTAGTTTTTGAAAATATGAACCGATCCAATAAAATTTACAAATGTCAACCGATCAAAAACCGACCGAATTGGACCGGTTCGGTTCGGTTCGGTTTTTTTCGGCTTTGGTCCTAGTGGGACAAACTCTTGGGCTTTAATTATTGCACATATTTTTATATTTTAATCATTTTGGGCCTTCGACCAAATTAAATTATCGGTTTGAACAAATTGAAAATACTAGTTTAAAATAATATTCATTAAAAAAAACAAAGAAAAAAAAATGATGTGATCCACTTTCATAATTTTACAGTTTCATGGACTATTAAACATTAAACTAAGGTTTTTTTTTATATATGTTGAATCTCGGTTCGGTTTTCCGGTTTGGGATATCAAACCAGAAAAAAAAAACCGATCCAATCGGTTTTCAAAAAAATGAACCTAACTGAACCGATCAGTAAAAGAAAACCAAAAAAAAAAAACCTATTGGATTGATTCGGTTCGGTTTATTGGTTTTTTGCCTACCCCTAATTTTAAGGGCCTTTTTAAAATTCCTTATTTGAAATATCAAAATATAGAATATATATAGAGGAAATTAAAACCAAATAGAGTAAAAGAATGCAATTGGTTAAGGATTACTATTAGGAATATGATTTTGGGTCTGATGGGTATTTTGGACCTGATGGAAAATTTTATACTTATGAGTGGCAATAATGGCACCCCTCAAAAATTGTATCTACACCCCTTTCGTAATCACACCTATCAAAATTTTTAAAAAATCTATAATTTGTAAATAAACCCCACTTAATGCCAAAAATACATTTTCTTTAATTATACTGGATTGTATTTTTATAAGCACACACCATCTATGACTACTATTATATTATTTAATCAACTTTATTATCATTTCAAATTTTTTTGTTACCTTTAATTCTTTTACTATTCTTTCTCTTCTCTACTTATTTTCTCTTCTTGGTTTTTTCAAAATCAAGCTACATTTTTCGTTATTTATTTTTCTTCCTAATTGATGTGGAAGTAGATAGATGTTAAATGATAATTCAAAAAAAATAACAAGTGTTCAATGAAATTGAAGAACATCTAATATATATTTTTGACAAGAAAGAACATATAATATTAATAAATAAATAAAAAGTCTAAAGTGTGTTTGAAATAAATAAAAAAATATAGATAATATAGTTAATTTAAAAGTTTGTTTATAACTTTATATACATAATGATTTTGTTCTTCTATTAAAAATTAAGAGTGTTGCTATTGGCATATCCCTACCGATCTATTTATACCCCACATTTTAAAATTTTGATTTAATTAAATAAAATTAAAAGTTTAAATTAATTTGATTGATTTATTTCCAAAACTACATTTTTTACTTATTTTTCAAATTTAATACACCTCATCTCTAATCTTTGTATACGTCTCTCTCTCTCTCTCACCTTCATTGAAAGATTTATTAATTTTTTTTTTGAGTTTTTTTTCTTCTTATTTCATGGCTGAAAAGAAGAAGAAAAACAGAGTTATTTCAACATACCAACAACTTGATATCATTATAAGGAAAAAGTAAACTTCAAACTTACTTCTAGAGAAGAATGTAACACCTCAAAACTCAAAGAGTAATTAAACACTTTAATTCGGAATGTTAAGTCATAAATCATTAATTACTTCATCCAAAAGAATTAAACTACCAATCATTGAATATCTCCAAATAAATCCAATAATAAAGTTCAAAACACACTAAAGGAAATTAAAACAATACCGAGCACCTAAACTCAAATTCTAGGTAACAAAACATAGAAAAAAAACATTACATAAAATCTCAATAGTTTCCAACTCTTGAAAGTCTATCGCCCTAGCGACCAGATTCTAAGACACTTAGTCTACAAAATGTTAAATGACAAGAGGTGAGCTGTCAACTCAATAATTAAGTATTGCATAATACATAATCGAAAACATTTATTAAATTTTCAATAACGTTTAAAGAGTACGTAAATTTTCAAATATTCAGATACTATTAAAATTTCAAAAGTAACATTTTAAAATACAAGTAAAACTTGCAAAACTAACATTTTCAATATACAATAATGATTAATAACATTTCATAAAAATAAGTTCAAGTCAAGTAGTGTCACTAATACCCCCGGTGACCCGGCCATTTACATTTCAGAAATTGGTACAATACCAAAATCATAACATTTCATTTGTCGAGTGCGATGCATTTACATTATCACCGGTGATCAACGTTTCATTTCACATTTCATTTACTACTGATGTTGAGCTAAAACAATACTTTCAATATATATATATATATATATATATATATATATATATATAACAATACATTTGCATTACTAAATCATAAAATGACCAAACATTTAAGTTTTTAAATAAATAGTTCCAGTAAAGGTAAAACTCATTTAAAAAGAATTAGATAACAAATATGTAAGTAAAGACTAAGTAGGAAAATGAGTTTATAAACATATATAAACTTATATAATAAAATATTTCAAAACATAACAATATGATACATAAATTTGGTTTCTATGAAAACATTTGTGCAATTACATACTATGCAAAAAAAGAAATATACTTACCTCTGATGCTAGCAAGTTCAAGGTTTCACTAACGATATTGAGAAATCACGAGAGGAACCCAAACATATAGAATATAATCCCTCAATTAAACCAACCAAATAAAAGAAATCTAACTCAACTTTGTAAGTACATTTTTAATTCATTTTCATGAAGAGATTTTAGAAAAAACATATTTTGTGCTCAAACGTTAGTGATTCGAAAATCTAAGGGCCTTAAAAATTGCAAAACTTAGTCAATAAATCCAAAAATCAGATTACTAACTCCCTTCAAAATATCATAATTTTATCAAACATATATAAATCTCTATAATTTTCTAAACACACAAGGGTCAATCCTGACAGCGTAAATTTCGATCCTCCAATCAGATTTCGTATCAAAGTTTAACAATCCTACAGACAACGATAAATTTCAAAATTTTATTATAGACTAATACATCAGTACTTTATTCCTATACCAAAAATCAGAGTTTTACATATCTCCATTTGAGAATTAAAATTCCTACAATACCAAGAGCTCATGGCTGTCAGCCTAAATATCATGGTCTAAACATCAAATATACATAAAGAATTAAAATACTTATATAACACCAAAATTCATGAAATTTTTTATCCTGATTCAATTATGCCTCTACAACCATAATACCGAAAACAAACTTAAATACATCACCAATTTTAATTTAAAATTACTCCAATACAATAAAGTCAGTTTGATGATTCATAAAATTTACATATATAATCAATTTAGAATTAAAATCTCCCTAAGATGAACAACACCAAAAATTCCGAAAATTATAACACAAGTAGATATATATATATCTACTATTGTCATACCAAAATTTAGCATCAATTGCAACCTACTAATATAACTAAAATAAACAACACAGTAAGTTGTTTCACCAGTATTAAAATAGATCACAATTTCAACCTACACTAACACTCAAACTTGAACTCTTTAATGAACTTCAAAGATTCTAGCAATTAATTATAGAGGTATAATTCTATTTCATTCACTCTAAAATCCATGCATTAAAACATCTCCATAAACTAAAGTTGAGCAATTGTTAGAGGCCAAAATTTTGTTGATGAGATGTTTTGTGTTAAAAGAAAACAAAAGAGTATGAAAAAGACTAAAGCTTTAATCAAAATTAAAAATGAAACAAAGTTCAAGAACTTGTACTTCAAAGAGTTTCAGAGTAAAGGTAAAATGGAATTGATACTTTTTATTGATATTATTTTGCTATGATCTTTTGGTAGGGAAATAAGTGTAGAAAAATGAGAGTTTTTGTATAAAAGCATTTAGTTGATATTACTGTGTAAATAACTAAATATATACACATATGAATAACTATAAAAATAATGAAGATATACAATTCCACTTTTATTTTGCTAAAATATTCAAATCTATGTGGAAATTGACTTATTTCAAATAACTATAAATGTGGAAATTGACTTATTTCAAATTTCATAGAATTGACTTGTAATAATACTGGAGAATCAATCACTGATCTGATTTATTGCCAAAATACTCTGGTTTAATACTGGATGATTTAGTTTCCAGAACAAAAACAAACTGAATGAATGTGTTATCATTAATATTATTATTATTACTACTAATAAAGAAGGAAACAAAAATCCGGGTCTTACAACAAAAGTTTCCATATACTTGATATCATTCTCAGACAATTCTTGCAGATGTTTCATATCATTCTCAGACAATTCTATCATATGTTTGACATCGTTCTCAGACAATTTGTTTTAGGGTTTAAGAGTTTAGGAATTTTTTTTTTCAAGTAACAGATTACAAGAACTTGTTTTTTTTTTTTGAAAAGGAATGTGGGGTTTTATTAGATTTCTTTTGTAAGAGATTTTGTTTCCTTAAATTGTATGTCCCTTAATTTTGATAAAGAGAAAAAAATAATACAATATAATTAAAAAGTGGGGCATAAATAGACCGTTAGGTTGTGTCAATAGCACCACTTAAAAATTAATTTAAAACTTTATTTTTTCAAAACCAAATTTGTCTCATGATTTTTATTCATTTTTTTATATTTAACAATCAATTTGTATTTCCTTAAAAGCGATTGAAAATATATTTAAAAGTGAATCTAGGGTTTATTAAAATGGAAAGAGTTTTTATGATATATGTTAATATCAAACCATTAATAGGAAAAAAAAAAATTGAGTAATGCTATTGGCACACCCTCTACCGGTCTATTTATGCCCCACTTTTTAATTATGTAGTATTTTTTTTTCCTTTATCAAAATTACTTAAAGGGGCATAAAATTTAAGGAAATAAAATCTTCTACTAAATAAATCTAATAAAACCCCACATTCCTTCTCCGAAAAAAAAACCACGTTCTTGTAATCTGTTTCTTGAAAAAAAAATATGAATTCTTAAACCCTAAAATTTGATTATTATACACATACAAAATATTATGGAAGAGTCTAAGAACGATATCAAGCATATGAGAGAATTGTCTGAGAACAATATCAAACATCTAAAAGAATTGATTGAAATTGACATAAAGCATCTCCAAGAATTGTTTGAGAATGATATCAAACATTTAGAAACAATTTATTCTCTAGAAGTAAGTTTGCAGTTTAGTTTTTTTTTAATAATGATATCAAGTTGTCGTTGTGTTTCTTTTCCATTTTTTTTTCTTTTCCACCATGAAATAAGAAGAAAAAAAACACACACAAAATAAATAGTTCAATGGAGGTGAGAGAGAGACGTATACAATATCAAAGATGGGTTATACTAAATTTGAAAAATAAGTAAAAGGAAAGTTTTGGAAATAAATCAAAAAAATTAATTTAAAATTAATTAAATCATAATTTTAAAAAAGTGGGGCATAAATAGATTAGTAGGGGTGTGCCAATAGCACCACTCAATTGTTTTTTACAAAAGATAAAAATAGGAAACTAATTAATTATTATTGGTTGGTGTACTAACAAATAAGGGCTCAAAAAATAAATAGCACTTTTTGGAGATGGTATTTCAACAATGTTACTACTTTAATAACTTATGTTTAAAAGGCACCTATTATGGTGAACGGATAAAAATACCCACAATAGTTGTTTCACATCAGATTTCTTTCATTCAGTTTACAGTGACAAAGTTGTGAAGTAGAGAGAGAAAGTCTGGTTGAAACTCAGGCAATCACTCGAACGTTGATGGAGTGGCGCTACGCAGACGCATTTGGGGAGCATTCATGAAAAAGCTCGGAGCATTCATGAAAAAGCTCAGGCCTTCATGAAAAAGCTCGGAGCCATTTTTAAAAAAGCTCGGAGCCATATTTAAAAAAAGCTCGAAAACATTTCTAAAAAAGCTCGGAGCCATTTTTAAAAAAACTCGAAGACCTTTTTAAAAAAATTCGGAGCCTTTTTAAAATAGCTCAAAAGAAAGTTAAAAAAGCTCAAAAAAAAGTTAAAAAAACTCGAAGGCCTTTCTTTAGAGCTTTTTTAAAAAGGCTCGGAGCCTTTAGAAAAAGCTCGGAGATTCAAAATTCCCATATTCAAACTTCATAAAACGACCTTCATGTTTACAAAAGGAACGGTTAAAGTGTTACATGACTCATACTCAGAAATACAGGATAAAAAAGAAGTATTTCAGAAATATGTTATCTTGTTGTGCTGAAGGATGTCGAGAAGTTTATTTTCAGACAAGTTTATTGTAGAGAGAGAAACAGACGAGTTCAATGCTCTAAGTATGAAGATGAAAGTACAAAGACAATAGAAAAATGATTATTTAAAGGCAATTTTGGTAGTTCACCATAATAGGTGTCTTTTAAACATAACTTATTGAAGCAGTGACGTCGGTGCAACTCATGTCCAAAAAGGTGACATTTCTCACCATTCCCACTAACAAACAATTAGTCATATTAGTAACTTTACTTAAGGGTATTATTGGATTTTTAAAAACATACTAATTTTGGGTGTATATACGGTTTTTAAGGGGTGCAAATATCATCACCCGTTCCTTATTTGATATATCAAAAAATAGAATATACTGTATGTATATAGGAAATTAAAACCGAATCAAGTAGGAGAATGTAATTGGTTTAGGATTAGGAATAGGATTTGGCTTCCTTTTTCCTATAAAAACCCCTGCCTTGTGTAGTTTTTCTTCACAAACATCATCGGATAGTCAGAATCATCTTGTAGTCAACAGCAGAAACAGATGATGATAATGAAAAGCTCTCCAAGCCAAAGCCAAAGCCGAAGATATGGCGTTGAGCTTCGATTCGATGATAGTCTAAAAAGCAAAATCATAGATGCAATGAACATCTATAAAGAGCTAAACATCATCTCTGAAACCATCGATCCCAGTTTTGAACCCTACATGGAAACCGTCCTGCTCCTCCTATATGAAAAGCATTGGTTCGGCCTCCGTCTGATAACAAACCAATTAGCATTAAACCTCAACAATTTCCACACACATGTATGCCAAGCCTTGACAAGTAGAGGTATAGATATTGAAGATAAATATAGTCCAGGTAATTGGCAACCATGATGCACCCTTTTCCAATCTGCCCCGTGTTGGAACCTAGGGTTACAGATTGCGCAGCGGAAGGGTTTAAAATTTTTTATGCAATCATTAAACTAACACATTTGTACAGTAATAATCAAATGCAATAATAAAGTGAAGAAACTTTTTCATACTACGTAGGAGGCTCCTTCACTTTGATACGAACTGCTCCTGATTTGAACCACGTGATCTTTCTCGCTATCTCCCGGAACTGGTAACAGCGTGTGGGCGCGTCATGATATTCAGGACTTGTATGGAGGAAGAAGAGAAGAACACACACACACACACAAAACAAAACCTTAGAAGTGTAGCACTTGTTGTTCTCACCACACCCTAACTTTTTCTCTCTTTTGTTTTGCTTTTTGTTTGCTGTGTCACGATCACTTTTTAATCTCTTCTCTTCATTTGCTTTGGTTTCTCTTTTGTATGTTGTCTCATTCGGTTATATTGCCTTTTGATTAAAAATATATATCTCATATATATTCAAAAACAAAACCGAAAATCTATATTAGATTTTTAAAAACTTTACAAAGATATCTCATATCTTTTTTTAAAATTAATTAAATATTTATTTTTGAATTCAAACATTTTAAATTCAATTTCAAAAATTTAATTTAATAAAATAAAATAATCATATTATCTTATTTTATTCAAAATCAAATATCAACTAACACCCTCCATTTAGTGATTAACAACATAATTAAATAATCTTATTATTTAATTTATTTAATCACCATTATTCATTAATTAAATAATCTCATTATTCAATTAATTCCCGAATAAATACGTGTCACTTTCGTAACACAATTAATTGGACAATCCAATTAATTAACCGTGACCCTTGTTACCTAAATCGATCGGGCTAGCTTAACTCGAGAATTGCCGTCTTAGGGTCGATCAATCCCGAAATCCCCTCCGAAATCCTATCTGTTAGGAAGTCAACCTTGGTATTGATTCTTATGGAAACCCTCCTTAGAGAGGACGAAAGCAAAGCCGTCACGAGGCCCCACTCGAATCTCACGGTGTTAAACTAATGATGGAGACCGCGGGATATAATGTCATATATCCCTCTCCCACTCACTATTTTATATTAAGGGTTTTCTATTAATATTAATGCACCTAGATTAAACTAGATTAAATGGCTAATTTTAATCTAAGCGTCAAGTGCATTAATCACAAATTATTAGAATCCTATTCCAATAACTAATAAACTAAATTGATTTTTAACACTTAAAAAATCTAGTTCATTAGTAATAATTCAAATCTATGTAAACTGTTTACTAAGACTAGAATTATTATTAAATGTGTATTTACCAAGTTTTAACTATTAAAACTAAACACATTATTAGGTCCAATTATTATTAGGAGCTTAATCAAATTAATCCTAATATATATTAAGGTCCCTACTAATCTAAGTATTTAAACTCTTTAATAAAAAGATTAGTAATTAATGAGATTTACTAAGTTTTTACTCCTAAAAACTAATCTCATTAAAAATAGCCAATTATGTGAATAACTCATTTTAATCAAATTAAAAAAAATTAAACACATAATATAGATGGCTTATAATGCATGTATGATATATCAATATATATATATATATATATATATATGTAGGCACAAGTAATTTAAATGACATGTATATGCATGGCAGTGCTTAATCATCAAATAATTAAAACATACATGAGTTGACCAAGTGTTGTGGATTATTTAACCAAAAAATGGAATCTAATTACAAAAAATATTCCCAAGGCATCCCTTGGTCTTCTTGTAATTTCCAAGACTTTCAATCTCTCAGGTCATGTGCGCTGGTAGCATCGCTGGTAGGCATCACTGGTCTGGATGCGCGCAGGAAGGCTTGCGCGCTGGTAGGCGCGCGCTGGTAGGCTGCGCGCTGGTGGTAGTGCGCTGGTGGCATGCGCGCTGGTAGGCTGCATATGCTGGTTTGCCTGCGCACGTTGAACTACCAGGTCTCTTCATGCGATTACATTTTGTTTTTTTGTTTTAATAATACAACAGTAAAATAAATATTAAAAAAAAAACAGCATTATACAACCCAGAAACACTCTAAATCCACAACACCATAAAAAATTACGATCAACCATGTTTTTTTTTAAATTAAACAATTTAATTAAAAAAAAACATCATACACTCATCAAAAAAAATATGTGCCTACACATTCATACATATCAAGAGTAATCGAATTCGATTATACTGTACAAAAATTGGCTCTGATACCAATTGTTAGAACCTAGGGTTACAGATTGCATAGCGGAAGAGTTTAAATTTTTTTATGCAATCATTAAACTAACCCATTTGTACAGTAATAATCAAATGCAATAATAAAGTGAAGAAATTTTTTCATACCTACGTAGGAGGCTCCTTCACTTTGATACGAACTGCTCCTGATTTGAACCACGTGATCTTCCTCGCTATCTCCCAGAACTGGTAACAGCGTGTGGGCGCGTCATGATATTCAGGATCTGTATGGAGGAAGAAGAGAAGAACACACACACAAAAAACAAAACCTTAGAAGTGCAGCACTTGTTGTTCTCACCACACCCTAACTTTTTCTCTCTTTTGTTTTGCTTTTTGTTTGCTGTGTGTCACGATCACTTTTTAATCTCTTCTCTTCATTTGCTTTGTTTTCTCTTTTGTATGTTGTCTCATTCGGTTATATTGCCTTTTGATTTAAAATATATATCTCATATATATTCAAAAACAAAACCAAAAATCTATATTTGATTTTTAAAAACTTTACAAAGATATCTCATATCTTTTTTAAAATTAATTAAATATTTATTTTTGAATTCAAACATTTTAAATTCAATTTCAAATATTTAATTTAATAAAATAAAATAATCATATTATCTTATTTTATTCAAAATCAAATATCAACTAACACCCTCCATTTAGTAATTAACAACATAATTAAATAATCTTATTATTTAATTTATTTAATCACCATTATTCATTAATTAAATAATCCCATTATTCAATTAATTTCCGAATAAATACGTGTCACTTTCGTAACACAATTAATTGGACAATCCAATTAATTAACCGTGACCCTTGTTACCTAAATCGATCGGGCTAGCAAAGGGACCTAATGGACCCACAGTATTTTGAGCTCCAATAATCCTTAGAAATTATTAATTAAACTCTTTAATTAATATTTCATGATTATTAACTTTGGTGTTATTCCACTAAAAACCCAAAGCTGCACTCTCTCAACTGTAGACGTTTTTACACAAACCAATAACTCTCGGTGTCCATCAATATAGCTATTACATATGGTATAATCCTCCACAAGTAGTTCATAATTAGAGCTGGGTCATAATGTCCGTTATACCCCTCTAATCATATCTTTCCATTAAGTACCATTGATTCTCTAATGAACAATAAATCCTACATTCCTTACGGAATTAGAAGAGCGCTCATATTGTTCAAGCCCCGAATCAACCCTTAAGGGAATTACCATCTACTTCTCACAAGAAGGAGTGGATTCCACTATTGTGTACATACCTTCCCAGCCACAAGTCAAACCGCAATTCTAACATACGGAGTATATTGATGAGGAATAGCATCTGACCTCACCCATGGTACATCAAAGACCACGATCTAACCTGAATGAGTCGATAAGACACTCAGGATTAAGATCACCCACATATAGTCATCATTAGTTGATATATATGAATCTCATCGTTAAACGGATCTTAGTGAGAGATTCATATAGATCATGGCCTAGTCCTATATGATCACATCATACAAGGTGCCTCCATTCTCATATCTACATATGAATGATCCAGGATAGGATCACCGTACACTACGAAATGGACCGCAGCTGTAGATTAACCACAAATAAAGTACCCAGCTTTATTTGCTATCTACGGACTCTTTAGATTGCTCGTTTCAAACTGAATCCATCTATATATGACACTCATATACTCAGTTTGAAATTATATCCGGCAATTTTGGATGTTAAGTGCACATGTTATATAAAGTATGACACAAAATGAATGAATATACTACTTCTTTTATTTATGTTCAAATTATATTTACATATTACAAGCTTTAGGGCAAAAACCCCAACACCCCGACAGATCGAGTTGGGGATGCTGTCAAAGTCATACCTGACCTAAGATTGCCTCTTACTGGGAAACTACAACAACATATTGGCTTGGTGCAATTCTCACCTCATCGTCATCAACTATCAACCTGCAGCTTTCCTATTAACCCAACAAGACCGGGAGGTATTATATAATCGTTAAACGCTCTTCAAATTTCTAATTAATTAATTTATTAGTTTTCCATATATTTTATCCGTTAATTTCATGACTTTAATCCGATTATGCATCAAAACCAACTTCACAAGAATGAAGATAATCTCTTACCAACGCCCAATCAAATCAAGTTCAAGTCCTATTTTTTAGCTTTAGCTTTTGTTTTTAATTATCTAGTGTAGATTTTAAGGTATTTTAGTCCTCCTTTGTTTCTTTATTTTCAGCTTTTGTAAACTTTGGTTTGGTTTACCCATTATAATTTATAAAGGTGGTGGTCTTTTGTTTCTCAATAAAATATATATATATATATATATATATATAAAATAATAAAAAAAGCTTTTGTCTATTGACTTGTACTCAAATTCTCAAACACAGGAGGTTTGGTTTCCCTCCAAGCAATCCTGAACCTCTCACCAACAAAGAATCTGTGTAGTTGCGTTCTAGTGGGTTATTAGTTAAAAAATCAATTTTTTCTCTCTAGTTGCAGCTAAGCTACTTTGCTGACTATGTGGTAAAATAGTTTACATTTCACACTTGATTTGATATCAGGGGTTGATGGGTTCAAGGAAGAACCAAATGAAGAATCCCTTCCATGTCCAACAAATTTGAGACAATATATGTTTCCATTCACAAAGAACCAGCCAGGATCAGCATGTAATTCTTAAAAATAGCATGAAAAAAATTGGGGAGTACCACCACATTTTGAATATATAAATATATATAATTAAAAAATAGAGGTTCCAACTCTGAGCAGAACAAGAACTCCAAAGGCTTGCCATTGCTATCTTACCTACCTATCTCATGAGATCTTGGAATGTTAATCTATACATTCTTTCATCCAGACATATTCTATGGCGATGAACATCTTTTTTGCACATTAATCTAATGCTCAAATAAAGAAACAAGGAAGGTTACCGCTGAATCCTATATACCTGAGGATCCTCAAGACGTAAAAGGTCACTGATTCAGTTAGGAACTGATCCACCGCGCACTCTGATACCAGGTAATTAGCACCTTAATTGACAGATAAGAGTTGGAAGTAGGAGCCTTGTGATAAGAGTATGTTATATCATCTTTTATACTTGCAGTAGAATGCCTATGAACTTTGCAAATCCCTCAAGCTATAGAGACCTTCATTGTGCTGTTGGCATAAAACCAATAGAGAATGATCAATGTTCAACTTTCATATGACCTGGCGGTCCAGACCCTGCATATGCAGTACAGAGCTCTCCAGTAAGCTCAAGAAGACTTAAGGCACAATTCCAAACACAAATCAACTACTTATACCATTTACATCCTGGACATCAAGAGGACCACTAGTTCCATAGCTCATCTGGATAACATTGTGGAGCTCATCCTCCCAATTGGTTACCTGCAGTCAAATATATTTAAAATTTTAATGCAAATTACATCACTCATGAACTAATGACAACCGACCATAGAAAATTATTCTCATTCAATTGGGTACACTTTGGGTGTGGAACATAAAGTTGATGCAAAATGTCAAGGCCTGGTCAAGAAACTTGTTCATCTGATAGTGCGCATCCTTATTCCAAACTTGTGGTTATAGAAATTAACAGATATGTTGTTCGGTGTGGGGGGTGTTTGACATTCCCAGGCATCACTTATTAAGGTTTATTCCCTTTCCACTAATCTATAGAAGATAAAAAAAAAAAGTACCTGATTGGGTTCCTTGAATCCTCCAGGCAATTGGGAATTAATGGATCTTCGAATTATGTCAGACGGGCTCCCCATGCCGGGAAGAGCAGCTTGGATCAGTCCCGGTTGAGATGGATGAATTGGAGGATAAGCCATTGGCATGTCAGGAGAAAACCCCAGATTTGATGAAGGACCAGCCCGAGACTGAAGGATCTGCGTAGAAAGATAGAATAATGTAGAATGAGATGTAGAACTGATATGCACAAGCAGAAATAAGCATCACTGGAATGTTAGTTATAAAACACTTACATCTTTTGCCAGGAGCCCCTCTATGTTAAAATCCAGCCGTGGATTTACTGTTGCGAGTTTCATTGACAAGAACTGGCAGAATAAGACAGAGAGAGAGTAATGTTACACATGCTAACCATGAGAAATGATAGTTAACACTAACATATACGTAATCCAATAGATTTTGAATAAACGTTCATGAAAAGTTTCAGATAGTCAACTCTTCAAAGAATGATCATATAAGCTATCACAAAGTTTCCAAATCAATGTGTCAACATACTTGAAACGCAAAATGTATGTAACCTAAGTACTTAGAATGTTTGATGGAATAGAAGTGTCCATGCTACATGAGACCAAAATGATAAAACTACTCTGAACAAATTAAGAACTTCATATGTGGAATAAAGATAAGAAGATTGAAATGTTACTCCCATACCTCAACCTGCCGTTGCAGTGATTGTACATAATTGATAATTTCGTCCAACATCACAGCCTTGCCAGTAACCTGCAAAAACCAATTAAGTTTTCATCACGAGCTGCAATACAATGCCAATCCTACTGAGAAATCAACTTAATGATATTACCAAGCTATTAAATCCAACAATTATACCTTGCTGCAACCAGGCACAAGGTCTTGAAGGAACTTCATCCTCTCACTGATTTTTTCCCTTCTCACCTACAATAAAAAATCAGAGAAATCAAATTAACTTACTAAGTAAAAATGTAGCTTTTATTTTAACAAAAACTTCCATTTATTATCTTACTCTCTCAGCCAGACTATGGCTATTTGTCGCCTGGCCTCTTCGGGCTCTAACATGAATATATTCTTCTTTCCCTAGATCTGAAGTTTGAGACCCCTGTCTTCCCTGTTTTCCAGAAATCTTATTAATGGTTGAAGTGGGGTTTTGGTCTCCCGTCTGTTGATTTTCAGTGTCATCTTTAGCAGCTTCACCAGGTAACTGAGCTACCTTGGCTTGATCAAGCTCAGTATCCTGTCACAAGAAAGTATGAGTGATAAGTTAAAAACTTGAGAACATGTTTAAATTTACAAAAACAAAGGAAGAAAAATTGAAACATGGTTTCTACCTGCACATTCCTTTTTCTCTTCTTTGAAGTGAGGCCCTTAGCAGATGGTTCCCCACCTGTTGTACCCTCCAACACAGACGGATCATCGTGAACTCCACCACCACCACCGCCACTGAACTCCGCTTCATCAGACTCATTACCAGACCCACCAACACCTTGTTTTGCTTCATGAGATCTCACAAGGCTCTCACTTTTCCTATCATTCTTTAGTGGGCTCCCATTAGTAGCCCCATGATGTTCAGCAGACAAGGAAGCATCTTTGGAAACTTCATCCACATTCATATCATTTTTCTGAGACTGACCACCAGATACTGATTTCAAACCACTGCCTGCAAAAACCTCTTGTGGCCCTTGCATCATATTCATACCCCCACCTCTAGAATAGATACCCATTGGATCAGGAATGCTAAATGTGTTCACCATATCACTAAAATTCCCACCACTGAAGGATGAAAACCGGGCTGCTCGTTCAATGAATGCCGAATCAGCTGGGAACTGAGATAAGCTCTGTGGGTAGATTCCAGGGGCATTTGGTAAGAAAATGCCCCCTTTGAGCATTGAACTAGGTTGATTCCATCCCATTTCAACTGGTCTATCAATACTACTTCTCAAAGCAGCAGGACTGCCTTTTCTAATTCTTAATGGATTAGAACTAGTTGCATTGTTTTGCACATCAATATCACAAAATCCCAAATTTTGTGGATGATTGGTAGTATGATCCCAAAAGGCTTGGCTAAACGAGTCCACCATCGGAGCAGAAGAACATGAGGAAGAACCAACTGCCATCGCATTATCAGCCGGAACCAAATTAATCGGTGCACTGCTAAATCGCCAGTCAGGAGGCACACAAGGTGAATAGTAGCTCGTCGGATTATCATTCCTCTTTCCTAACTCAAATTTTTCCTTGTCACTCATATCCATATCTCCTCAACAGAATAGCCAAAGTAGCCAACAATAGATACTTTTCTCTCAAAACTTTAAGAATTTGGACCTCTAAAATTGAACAGCTCCAAAGACCCTAATTGGCTAAAGATCAAGGACCCAGAAAGGGATAATTTTTTGAGGAAAAAAAATCTAATTTGAAAACTAAATTATCAAATTGGCAAAGTTACAGTATGAGAAAATCAAGAGCATGTAAATGGGTTAGCTAAGCAAAAAAAGTATTGAAAATAAGTAAAACAATACAGACCCACTTCAATTAATGAGACTATAGACCTGATAAAATAGAACCAGGAATCTCCCAAGTAGCAGACTTACTATGTACCAAAGATCACACAAGTAGCGGCTACCATTTCCAAAGCTAAGACTGAGCTTGAACTAGGCAAATTACAACAATTGAAGCAGTCAAAGACAAAGAAAGAACACAGAAAGAGAAAGTTCAAAGAACAAGTGTGGAAAAGTTGGAACAGAAAGCAGTCAATTAAACATTGATTTCAGTACAATAAATACTAGCCCAATTCAAAACCCTAGTCAGAGTTATCAGAAAAACAGAGAAAGAGAAAGAAAGCCAACCAAAAGTAGGAAGATAAATATACCCAATTTCAGATTCTGAGCTACTTTTGGCACTCTGCCCTCCATTCAAGCTTTTTAGCTCACAAAAACATAAAAATTAAAAACTTTATTGAATTTGGCCTCTTCTGCTGCGTTCAAGAACACCCTCCTGTTTTGTTGCTCAAAAACAACTGCTATACACAGTTAAACACAGCCTCAAAAGAAAGAAAGAGGAGGGTAGTATTTATTTGTAGTTGTAGATGTAGAGAGAGAGTGAAAGAGAAGAGTTTAATGGCAAAGGTCCTGCATTTATACCCACGCTTGCATAAAAAAGAGAGCTTTTTGATCATTAACCACCGCCACTGCTACCTTTCCTTTTTACATTTGTTAACTTTTATTATTTTCACTTTAAAAACAACAACTTTGAAGAAGGTTAAACTTTAAAGTAGTAGAGTGATATAATTATTATAGCAAATTGAGCTGGCTAGTAAAACTGACATTGCCAACTCTCATTAGGAGGTCTTTTCTTGTAGTTTATTGCATTGCATTGCATTGCATTGTTTATGTAAATATTGGGGAGAGAGCTTAAAAGATTGTTTGGTCAAGAACCCAAAATCTAGCTACATTAATTTAACATAAACAAAGTCATATTGGGTCATGCGGTTCTCTATTATTTCTTTTATATAACTTGCCCGTCTTATCTATCTTTTTTCTGCTGTTTGTTTGTGAAAGCTAGGAGATTGCTATTACTTAAATCTTTTTCATTTTTCCAAAGTTAATATATTATTGTCACTTTTAATACTATGCATTAATAATGGCCAACTTGCTTTTCATTAACTTGTTTTAAGTTTGGCGAAATTTATAGGAATTAAATTTCTTCAAATCTTAAGCCTTTATTCTTTGACTTTTAATCTGTTTTTAATTATTTTTTATTTTTGAAATTTAAGAGGGTCATTTTTGAAATTTAAGGGATTATGACTTACGGGTATAAATGTCTATTTCTATAATTGGGTGATATATACTCTCATTAGGGGGAGAAATCTTACACATTTTTCGGTTTTATAGATAAATGTAGAACTATATATTTATATAATGTCAATATTTAAAACCGTGTAGTAGAAGCGTAGATCTTTATTTTAAAAACTCCAACAAGGTAAATCACTTTTAACTTTTTTTTATAATTATTATTATTGATATAAGGGTAATGTTAATTTGTATCATAAAACACATGATAACATCTAAAAAATACTACGAAAGAAAACATTTATTTTCTTACTTCTACTCTGAAGTGATTGAGTCGAATAACTTTTTCTTTTTTAAATTATTTTCTAGGTGTTATCATGTGACTTAAGGACATATGTTAACACTACCCTATATTAATTTGTTTCTCTTATGGAATCCACAACATGGTCCCCAATATTATAGATATGTGAGTCATTTTAGTGGGTCAACCTTATCTTGCCGAAATTTACACTCGTGACCTATTAAGTTATAAGATCAAACAAATACGCATATTTGATTTCAAAACCAAATTTTTGATGGGTTATGTCAAGATGTATTCTTTAGGCTACATTTTTTTATATGCCACGCACGGTGGCAACAACTCGAACCTTAGACATTATCAAGCTAAATGAGAGTTCTTCTCCACCAAACCACATTGGACGATAGTTTTCGGATTACATTTTTTTTGAATTAATTGCATTAACTTACCTTCAGTTTATTAAATATAACAAGATTTCAAAAACATGCTCTAAATTAACACAAACACCCCTTGTTATTAAGTCAATCTGTTAACTTTAATGGTTAACTAACATTGACCATTGGAAAGTCAAATATACCATTGTCACATCATCCCAAATATAAAATATTTTTTAATTAAAAATTAAAAAATCAAAATTAAGAAAATAATGCAAGATAATCTATTGACGGTGGAGCTCCACCACCAAATGAAACAAGAGATCTTTAACGGTCCCCTCCTACTGGAAAAGATCAACCTTCTGTAGTTTGCTGAAGAGGCTCCTCAGCAAATTGAGGATGTTTCCACCGACGATCAATAGATTACCTTTTTTTAATTTTTAATTTTTAATAATATTTTATATTTTAGGTGATGTGGCAGAAGTATATTTAGTTTGCTATAAGTCAAGATTAGTCAACCGTTAAAGTTAACGTATTGACTTGATTGTAATCGATGTTAATTATGGATATCATTTTAAAATATTACTAGATTCAATAAAATAAGGGTAAGTGGGTGAAATTAACCCACATTGTTTTTTTAGGGTTTAAGATAGTTTTCCCCTTTGTTGTTCCAGCAACTTCAAGTGAGTACCATGACTAATACCTTGACATATATCATATTTCATGTTAAATCTGTAACACTAATAATAAGGACATCTGATTTAATTATTTTTATGAGTGGAAAATTATACAATTTCCTTATTAAGTTACACATCTATAAAGTTAAACTCAAAAAGGCTATAGTATACAATCGGGAAAAATAGAGCTAAACACCTAAACGGCTAAACCCTTTTCAGCTTTAGGACTTTATGTGCAGTAGAAAAGGTGGAAATTCTTGTAAGTAATCAAATCCAGTGGCTCTGATCATCAATTGCATTGTGAGAGTTGACCCATCTATCAATTTCCTTGGTCGAACTGTAGGTGATCCATGAATAATAAAAAAATGTAAAAGATAATAATAAAAGAGTATTATTATTCTGTAAACTTTGTTTGGAATTTTTTACTAGCATTATTATTGATGGACTGTCCTTTTCTCTCTTTCTCTCATGTCATTATTAGTTGGCCTTGGGACTTGCAATTTCAAAGACCTAAGGAGCTTTACTATATTGGAATCTCTCTCTCTCACTTACTTTACTTTATACACAATATAAAACCCTAATCTTTACTTACCCTATAAGCTTTATTTAATTCCCCATGTAAGAAGTTAAAATGATTTGTGTTGATTGGATGGGTTTTACAAGGTGTATTTAGGAAGAAAAAAAATCCAATAATATAAGAGTCCAAAGGAGAGAAGACGATGAAAATTGGAAAATTAAAAAAACCCTAATAAAGAAAGAAAAGAAAAGGTTACTACAAGATTCCTTAGTACAAATAAGATAATGATTAAGCTAAGAACTACACCAATGGGAAACGTCCACGTGTAGTGATTTGCCCTTTGATGGGAGGGGTATTGATTGGTGTCATATATTAATTTAATAGAATGGAGAGTTGTTTCATGGTTGGCATGAATGGCATGGCTCTCAATCTCTCTCTCTTTTTAGGAAATCTAAAAACAAGCCACCAAATCCCATTCAAAGCAACATGGGATGGGAGTTGGGGATTCGAGATCTCATAAGCAGAGCCATTTAATTTATAAAATAATTATAATTCTTTAACCTGAATCAATATTGAATTAGAATATTGATGATTACTTTCTCTTTATCTCTATTAATTTCTTCTCCATGCTATCAAGATGTTTATAATATTACGTTAAAGTACTAGGAGGCTTTGCTCTTGATGAGCTTTAATCAATTCAAACTTCGCACGTCTAACACTTTATATTATACCAATGTCTACTCAAAGACTCTCTAGCTACTTGTATATATTTGTTGTACAAGTTTGAATTCGTATATTTTACTTAAAGCGTGCTAGAGAGATTACAAACAACGTCGTAGCAAAGCAATAATCTTCTTATTTGAAGTTAATTGAGTTGATGCAAAGAAGTAGAAGAGAGGAGAGGAATGTCAGATGGGTGTGGAAAGGAAATGATAAATGTGTGCTTTATAAGAGGAAGAGCTGATGAATTTCATGCAAAACATCATTGCATAGCATATGATGATAGAGATGTAGAGAGTTATCATACTTGTTACAACTTTTACATCCCTTTTGCTTGCTATCACTTTTTCTCACACCCGATTTGCATAAAGATTCTTCACCTTTTCTCATAATTTGATAGAAGATACTATATGCCGGGAAAAAATCTGAGAAACTTTCCTGTGCTTTTTCCTCTCATTTTTTACTCACTTAACTTAGCAGTCATGTGAGTGATAGTGAAGCCTATCAAATTTTCATGTAATGGGGGCCTATATAGTTTGGTACTCAAGACTTGGTATTCCTACTCTATGTCCTCTCCATCTCCAAGCAGATTGGTAATTAATTTTAATCAATTAGTCAGATGTTTTGAAGGACAAGTCGAATTCAACTTGCCACGTAAGGCTTAATTAGCTTACAAATCTTAGTTCCTGTCATGATCAGCACTTTAATTAGTGTTTTTTTTAATATTATAATACTTCAAAATTTAAAGAAGTAGATAGATTTAAACCATATATGATTTAATATTAAACATTCAAACAGTATGATGATTTGTTATTTAAATTGTTAGATTGAAGTTTACATCGATAATGGTTATTCCTTTATATATTTCTTAAGTAGTTGTCTCATGTCTGTCTTAAACATAATATGATATATCCATGAAATTCTAGGAATGAAATAGTGATCGATTAAGTGTTGATTTAATTTGATGATGATTATTGTTTAATCAGTTATCAATCATTTGACTGCCGAATGCCGATGGCTACACGGGCTACACCGGTCTTTTACTCTCGTTTTTCTCTCTCAAATCTTATGTGATATTGTTGGCCTGACTTGTCAATTAAGTTGATGGTGGTGTCAATGTCAACCGAATTGGATTGTAGTAAGAGGTTAAAAAATTTGCCCTTAAAAGAAAATGTGTTGCTGACCATTAATGCAAAAAATGGTACGTAGGTATATATGTTAAATGTTAATATGGTTGGGATTTTTTTTCCTTCGTTGAGGATGGACTCTCTGCTTGGCTTTGAACTGATCAGGATGGACAAGTAGCTAGACTTACTTGCAAGTGACAACATATATTTTTCTTTCTTTCTTTAGACTTGCGTACCATGACATTAACTCATTAGTTTGTATTATCAAATTTCGGGCCACTATTCAAGTTTATTATTATTATTATTATTATCATAATTCATAAATATAATTATGATTGTTCTGGCCAAATATTATTGTTAAGTTTTAGCTAATATTACTAAGACAAATAGTAGATCGATGTGTGGATGTTGTAAAATTCATCAAAAACAAAGGTGGGCAATAGCAAGAAAATAATCATCCATGTGTTATAGCAGTCAACCTTTGAAAAATGGCTGTTTATAAATTATAACAAAGCTAGTTCTCATAATTGGAAGGAGTAGCAAAGAAAAAGTCCAAAATACCCCCAACATCTTTTTCCCAACACTTTCTTTCTCGTTTGTTAAACTTTTCTAACCTTTTCTCACATTTACTCACTCTCCGTATCAAAATCTAGCTAAACCAAGTCATTTTTCTACATTATATATCCTTGTAAGTAAAATACAAAGATTAATTACCAACCAACTTATGGAGTGATGATAAACACAATCTAAGCAATATTAATTTGAAATTTATGTATGTTAATCTTTCACTAAAATGTATTTATATGATATGCTTTATGGGTTTTGATTTTACTTTGCATTTTTTTTTTTGTAATTATTTATGTGAATTGTCAATTTTCTTGTTCAAAGTTTCAATTGTTGATTTTTTATAATATAGGTCCAGTGTTCCGTGATATTTGTATTTTGGTAAGATTGTGTTTTAATTAACTATAAACAATTTTTTTTTTACTAAAAACAATTATAAACCAACCCGACCTGACTCGCACCCACCCTATTTTATGTTTGAATTTAACCTGGAAATTAATTAGGTGAAGTCAAGGATATTTTCTTCAAACATTTATCATCTGTGAATTGTGATACAAAGCAGTATTTCATAATTCATATATAAAAAGTCTAAAGATAGAGACCTCAGACCAGTCAAAAAGATAAAAGAAAGAAACAGAGACAGATTCTGGAGCCTGTCAAACTGGTTCGCTACATGTCTAAATCATTGATGATCAGCAAAACACACATCCTCCACGACTGGACTGGCATACAAAATCAAAGTTGCCATAATTCACAGTTGAATCAATTAATATTGTCAGCATTTTTTGGGAGAAAATGAATCTACCAGATGCTTTTCCAAAATCTGTCAAACCATCATTGGATCTTTGCTACCTAAGTATCTACATATCATCATCACAAGTTACCAATCTTTATTTAATTAATTTGTTAACTCCAAAACAGAATCTTTTCATTTTTTTAATTTACTTTTTGGGTTCAATATATTCAACTTATGTCATCATCCAGTTGAACTTGGACTTGAGACCTAACGAGGGCACCAAACTCTCCTCCCAATTACGTACAAACCCCGATTCTCATTTATCTCGCACATTGTTGGATACTTTGCATGTTACATACAGTAACGGAGTTAGAAATTTATTCTCAAAGAGATCAATGTATATTAAAACGAAAAAAATTAGGAGGTGTACGTCAAAATATAAAGTTTACAAAATTTGTAGTGAAATATATTAATTTAATTTGGGATGAAACTAAAATCAATATACATTATGTAGTTCTTTAAATTTAAAAAGAGAGAGAGAGAGAGAGAGAACCTAAGAATTGTTTATGAAATATGATGAATATACCAAGACACATATAATGATGATAAAATAATTTTGATATAACACTTTGTGTACCAATTAACCTTATGAAAGAAGACAAAATTGATCTAAACATACGTACAATATGCACCAAGTTGGAGCAAGTATGCACACAAATTAGTTAAACATCAGAGTCTTGAGTTTCAAGTGAAGTGATGGTTCAAAAGATCAAAACAAGGAAATATCTCCATCTTTATCGGACAATATGGTGATAATATCTCTATGTGTTGATGATAAAAGTCTTTTGTTACATTGAGTCACTGTTTTTCCAGTTAAGGTAAGAGATAAGATAATTGTTTGAGGGCACGTTTTTCTTACTGATATAATGCTTTAATTGTTGAGTGGGTGAGAAAAATATCAACAATCCTTTCTATGTTTGGTGTTTTTGAGAGTCAATTCCAGAAGTTTCAATGTTTCTGGACATTCCAAACATGGTTATAGAAAAAGACATCGATTTTGGTTGCTTTCATTAATTAATCACCTTAAATTTGTGACATTGATTACAATAGGGGTCAAAAAATAAATAGCACTATTTGGGGTGGGTGTTGTGCAAATATCACCACATTACTAATTCATGTTTAAAAGGCACCAATATAGGTGTCCAGACAAAAATACCCCTTCCAAGTGAGTTTTTGTCGTTTTCAAACCTAGTGAGAAAAACCAGAGAGAGAAAACATCTCTTGGAAAAAGAACCGGCGTTGGAAGATCAGTGGTTTTCTGTCTGAAAAAGACGTCGAAGTAACCGGCGGTTGGACAACAGTGTTTTTTCGGGTGTTCAGACGAGAGGATCTTCAATCGATTGTGGTAAGTTGATTATGTTGTTGATTTTGTTTTTAATAATTTCATGTTTGATGTTGGTTGTTGATTAAACTTGTAGATTAGGTTTGTTTGTTGATCTGAGAATGGTTGTGGGTTAGGTTAGGGTTTGTAAATCTGTTGAAGATCTGGGTCACCGAGCTTTTGCAAGGTGATTCCGAGCTTTTTTCGAGCTTTTTAAAACGTTTTCCGAGCTTTTTCTGGGTATCCGAGCTTTTTAGAAATGCGTCCGAGCTTTTTTAAAATGCCCGAGCTTTTTGAAACTGTTCCCGAGCTATTTTAAAATATGGCCGAGCCTTTTTAAACAGTTTCCGAGCTTTTTGAAACAGTGTCCGAGATTGTTTAAACTGTCTGAGCTTTTTCAAACAGTTTCCGAGCTTTTTGAAACAGTGTCCGAGATTTTTTAAACTGTCCGAGCTTTTTCAACCAGTTTCCGAGCTTTTTTAAACAGTTCGAGCTTTTTGCAACAGTGTCCAAGCTTTTTGAAACTGTCCGAGCATTTACAAACAGTTTCCGAGCTTTTTTAACCAGTCCGAGATTTTTAAAACTGAGTCCGAGCTTTTTCAACAGCCCGAGCATTTTCAACATGTGTCCGAGATATTTCAAATTGTGCTCGAGCTTTTTCAAACAGTGCCCGAGCTTTTTTAAACAGTCCGAGATTTTTTAAACTATCCGAGCTTTTTCAACCAGTTTCCGAGCTTTTTTAAACAGTTCGAGCTTTTTGCAACAGTGTCCGAGCTTTTTAAAACTGTCCGAGCATTTTCAAACAGTTTCCGAGCTTTTTTAACCAGTCCGAGCTTTTTCAACAGCCCGAGCATTTTCAACATGCGTCCGAGATATTTCAAACTGTGCTCGAGCGTTTTCAAACAGTGCCCGAGCTTTTTTCAACAGTCCGAGCTTTTTTTAAATGAGTCCGAGCATTTTCAAACTGTCTCCGAACTTTTTCAAAACGCGTCCGAGCTTTTTTCACACTGCCCGAGCTTTTTCAAACTGCCCGAGCTTTTTCAATATGAGTCCTAGCTTTTTGAAACTGCTTCCCTGCTATTTTATATTATTATGTCCGAGCCTTTTACTGTTTACTGATGCATTCTTTTTCTGTGAAAATGCAGATGGGTAGTGAACTAAAGGATTTGCTTAAAACTCCAGAGGATGAATGGTACGATGGAAAAATCACTCGGCATGACCATTTTAGCGACCTTAAAGATATCGACGTCGCACTGGACAGTGTACCAGAACAATTGAAGGTCGAAGACCGACGTCGGTATACAGAGTCTTGTTTTGGTCATTTCCTTAGGATGGATCAGGGGATGAAGTTTTCGGGTAGCATAGTCCATTGACTGCTATTGCGCGAGCTACATCACGATGGGCCGGAGGATGAGATGAGATTTATGTTAGGTCCTCGTTCGGTCCGGTTCTCCAAGGTTGAATTCTGTCTGATCACCGGATTGAAGTTTGGAGTGATTCCCGACACGACGAGGTATGAGATGGTTCAGAACGGGATACACCAACGGTATTTCAATGGTGTAGCTGACGTGGATTATGAACAGCTGAGAGCTGTTCTACGGATCGGTGTATTTGAGGAGCAGTACGATGCTGTGAAGCTGTGCCTCATTTATATGCTAAACTGGATATTGATGGGATTGGACGAGAGAGATAAAGTTCCATTATGGCAGTTCCGGCTAGTCAAGGACTTGGACGCTTTTGATGCATTCCCGTGGGGTGCCCACGTGTATAGGCAGTCCATTATTGGATTCAAAAATACCTTACACGGTCGACGTGTACGGTATGAGAGACGACAGCAGGAAAAGGGCGCTGACGTTCACACGGTGGAGACGTACAACCTTTACGGTCTAGCTCACGCACTATTGGTGAAAATTTATAATTTGTATCATTTTAAAACCTGAATATTTTTTTACATGAGTTACGGAATAAATGATTGGATTCTGAATAACTTGTTCTTTTACATAGGTATTTGCGTATGAGGTTATCCCCGAGCTTGGGACCCAATTTGGGACTCGTAGGCGGATTGAGGTGTCCCCCCGTATGCTGAAATGGGAGTTGCAAAAGCAACCAAGGTCGGACAAGCTGGACAAAATTTTCTTAGCCAGGGTAAGGAGCTATTGTGTTAAAGTGTTTACATATTACGATTATACAAATACAATGGTCTAACAACGATTTCAGATGTTTGCGAGGACTGCACTGGTGCCGACAGTAGCAGAGAGGGTTGCACGGTACTACGAGGGCATAAATGAGGGAGACAGTCTATATATGGCTGCCGATGGACACGACGGCTCAGTACCGGATCCCTTACATCATACGACTGTCGGACCCAGTCATACGGAGGGTTCCGACCAGGAGTTTGGCGGTGGGAGTCCCCTCAGGTACAGACCGGATACGGAGGGTTCGGACCCGGAGTTTGTCGCTGGGAGTCTTTTTAGGCGTAGACAGGTTCGATTTGTGTTGCACGGTGGAGTACATTCACGAGAAGACGTTGGAGGGCATCGCCAGGTATGTCAAAAATGGTGTAATGCATTATTTATGTTGAAACAAGTGTTGGGTTTTAGTACTGACAATAATGATTTTGTTTCAGGACCGTTTGGAAGGAAAAATCCAAGATGTGATGGATGCAGTCGCTGCGTTACGGGAGGATCTACGGAAGAGTGATCGGGAACGGGATAGGCAGCATAGGGAGGTGATAGACTTTCTCCGGGGGCGGTGGGGTTCGACATCACAGTCAGGCAGGGATGGTCCACCCTCCCATGATAGAGACTCTCCACGTAGAGACAGAGACGGAGGGACAGACCCAGCTACCGGACCTACGACGGAGGCTGATGAACCTCATACGCAGGGTCCAATAGTTGGAGATACAGTACGAGACCAGCAGATGCAAGTCCCTGGTGGCACGGATACAGGAGTATTTGGGGAGAGAGTTACCCATGCGATATTAGAGTATCCGCTGCTTATGGAGGTACAGGATGTGGATCCTCCTGTTCATATCCAGGACCACACAGTAGACCCGTTCAGTCCACTAGGTCAGAGTCCCTCCTCCCGTACAGTCCACACTCCTGACCTGACTAGGCGATCCATAGGGAGCACCTATGCGGTCCATCCGACACCGCTCTCCTCTACTCGATCCCGTCACACCTCACCCTCTAGTGACACTACCGGTCCATCCCGACACAGCCCATCCCACCGGAGCCCTCGACGTGATCCACGGGGACAGAGTTCCTCCTCCCAACACCCTCCAGTGGTCCACAGTCAGCATAGGCAGCAGCGGATGCGCAAACGAGGCTAGCAGTTAATGAGCCCATACACTGACCCCTGTCGGCCGAAGAGGCCAATGACACTACCCATGTCATCAGCACATATATTCAGGCCCAATGATTTAGTAGACGCTGACCAGCTTGCGGCTTACAAAGCCTATAAGAAGAACGTGACAGGGGAATTGTAAGTATTATAATACTGTGAATTTATTTTGAAACACCTAAGTTAAAGTAGTTGTTTTCCTAAATAATTGAAAATTACGCAGACGTGATGTGGATCTGATGACCCCCGTGCCTGTGACTTGGTTCCACCGGTTGCAAACCAACTTTATGGAGTTGGAGGACACGGTACTTTCCTTACTTCGATTGTCTTTTAAGTTTGTTTAACTTATGGAAGAATACTAACAATGTATAATGTTTATATTGTCAGCATATGGACGCGTACCTGCATATTTTACGGAAGCGTCAGCGAGCATTCCCTACTGTCTACATTCAGAGGATGAACCTACTAGATTCTCAGTTCTATGTAAGTGTTTCAAATGTACTGTTTTCGCACGTCTGTTTGTTGTGTTTCATCCTGTTTCTAACGTTTCAGTTCGTTATCTATTTTCAGTCAATGTTGGAGTTTCAGTGGCGGAGAATCATGCCTCGCGATGCTGTGGGCAAAGACCTGAAAAACTGGTCTGTGTTGAAGTACAGGTGGTCCCCTGAAGATCTGATGACGGTACGTGGATTGCTCCCGGTAGGGAACCGACCATGGCACGAGGTTGACGCGGTGAGCAAAATACAGTTATGGTTTCAATGTGTTTAATTAAAAATTCTTATTTTGACCATAACAATATCTTGAACACTTGGTACAGGTCCTTATTCCGTGCAACATTGGTGGCCAGCATTGGCTCGTGGCCAGCGTCGACCTTACTGTGGGGAAGATCCACCTGCTAGACCCGTTCAGACATGAAGTCCCCCAACAGATCAGGAAAGAGCAGGTCGCTCCATTGCGGTGGTTTCTACCCTCGATGTTGAATCAGATGGGGTTTCACGATGCCAGACCAACGGGCGAGGCGAAGTACGAGAAGCGGAATAGGCCCTTTGGGGTAAGCATGGTGTCTACAACACATGTGCCCCAACAGACTAGAGGGTATGACTGTACTAACATCATTTAAACTTTAAGTTTATTTTATTAAACTTCAATTGTAACGGTTGTTCATGTGCTGAGTCGCAGGGGTAACTGTGGTGCTCATACCTTGAGATTGATGGAGTACGTACTGGCGAACAGGAAGACGTTCGACTGGTCAGAAGAAGATATGTGCACCATACGGGAGAAGATGGCTGTGGAGATTTTTTGTAACTCCAAGCCCCATTAGATGTTGTAGTTGTCGATGTACAAACAATTATAGTAATGAACTTTCAAATTTCAAATTTTTTGTTTAAAATTTAAAGTGTTTGCATTTACAAGTACAACACACGCATTTCATACAATAACACAAGTAATAATTAACACCCCAACTTAATTAAACAATAAGTATGAACGGCCTGATTCACTCATCGACAGATTCTTTGTGTGGGCACGTCTGTTTGTTATGTCCAACTTGATGACATACGCTACACTTGCGACGGTATTCCTCGGGAACAATTCTGCTCGGACCTTCATTAATCAAGGGCGGATTAGAACACTTCCTGCTATTATGACCTGATTGTCCACATCTTCTACACGATTTGGTGGTTGTCCTCTCGGAAGACGATGCATGTCGACCCTCCATCGGGCGACCTGATTGTCTCTTGGTCTTTGGATTTAAAACCACCCGCTCAACGATGTCGGATGGCACTACCCATGAAGAAGGATGGCCAACAGACATAATAGGAACTGAGTATGCATCAATAAGTGTCTGTCTCTTGTAGTAGTCCGAACACAGCGATGTGAAATCCAAGTTCCGCTCCCTGCAAAAGCAATGAAAAAAGTGACAATCATGTTTGCTTAATATAACGTATAATTGTATAATGTTCATGTACCTTGCCGCTGCGAGTGCGTGAGAACACGGAAAATTGTCCATTTGGAATTTGTTGCATGTGCACGTCTTCCGGGCTAAGTCAACAGTCCACTGCTTTCCGGACCGTTTGACAAAGAAAATGTTCCAGTCCACTGGATTGACGGTCATATAACCGCACTTCTCGACCCGTTGTAGCATCACAATATGTGATGCGTCGGTCAACTGATGACGCATGGACTGTGCAGCTAGATGTCGATCGTGAAACCAACGCTGTAACATATTCCTAATGAACTCTGCCAATGTCAACATAGGGAGTTGTCGTGTGAATTTAAGGCATGAGTTTATGCACTCTGCAACATTTGTTGTCATCACCCTGAACCTTCGTTGGGGACAGTGTACACGAGACCATTTGTGTGGACAGGCAGATTCAACATAATCGAAAGCATTCTTGTGCAGGTTACGTAACTCACCCATGTACCGGTTATATTTGAATTCAGTGTACGTTCTAGCGGCTTTGTCCATTAAGCTGGCAACATCTTTTCTGTGAAATCGCTTCTTCACATTTTCAGCAAAATGCCAACAACATATGGTATGTGTTGCATAAGGGAACACTTTAGAAATCCCTGCTTCAATGCTTGCATGTCGATCGGAAATAAAAACCAGATCATCTATATAACCAAGGGCACCCTTCAAGCAATCCAAAAACCATTCCCAAGAAAGGTTGTTTTCGGAGTCGCCGTACCCAAAAGCAATTGGATACACCTGTTCGTTTCCATCTTGGGCAGTTGCAACAAACATTGTACCGCCGAATCTTCCCTTCAAATGAGTACCATCAACTGCAATAACAGGACGCATGCACCTCCGAAAACCTCTAACTGAGGCCCCTAACGACATGAAAAAGTAAAGGAATTTACCGTCGTCAGCGCACTGTAAGTCAGTGATTGTGCCGGGATTTTGTTGTTCTAGCACGTAACCAAAAGACGGCAGTAGTTGGAAGGTTTCTTCATGTGTCCCATAGGTCAGTGACAATGCATAATGCAAGGCTTGATATGCCTTACTGTACATGATTTGGATGCCATACATTGTTTTCATATCGGCGATTATATCCTTGGGACGCATGAGACGACCATCTTGTTGTTGAAGTCTAGGTGCAACCACTTCTCCAATTATAACTGCACTAGCTTGTCGGTGGCGACGGTGAATCTCCTCCAATGGACAACTGTGTTCATTGACAAAACTTCTTACTTGGAAGTACGTCCCTTCATCTCTTCTCACAGCTCTTAATTTCCATGTACAGTTGTCAATCAAACAAACAAGATGTAACGTTGTCTTATTGGACCTTTTCACCTTCCATTCGAAGTTTCGCCGCATTGCAAAAAGGCCAACTAGTCTCTTCAAATCCTTTTTAGTCGGAAATAACTGACCTTTATAAATCATGCTTGTAGGTTCTTCTGCTACCAAGGTTGTGCTTCTACCAATCCCAAACGAGTATGAATCTGCTCCGGGAATAACCCACGTTGTGGTATTATCAGAATCATCTGCAGATACATTATGCCGGACCTCGGAAGTACCAGGCATATCTGCTCCAGTGCAACTAACTCCTTATACACGTCTTCCACGTCTTTGAATTTGGACATGATCTTCATCAGTGTTCTCAACATGATCTACTAGATCAATATTTGCTTCATTATCCACCTCTAGGTTCGGCCCAAGGTTCGGTTCAGTGTTCTCCTCATTGTACATCTCATTGTACCGCCCATCATTCATCTCAAATCGACAACCAAACACATCAACGAATTGAGGTTCACCAACATCTGCATGGTCGACCACTACCGGTTGGACAGCACATATGTTTTCTCCACCTTCAGTGGCACTCCTTTGTGTGAACACTTGGTTGCTACCCTAGCGGATCCAAATGGTTGGGTATTTTCAGGAGCAGGAATATCATTCCGTATCATATCTCCAGTTGCCCTCTCAATTAGACTAACACATACTTGAGGGATCACCCGATCTTCCCCTAGCATAAACTGAACATCATCGTCATTTCTTACAAATGTGAGACATGTAGCGCCAGGAACGATTGATATTGACTGTAGATCAATATTGTATTTGTTCACATCATACTTCACAACGGTATGCACGATCGACACCAATTCTTCGTAACTCATATTCTTTGACACATACATTCCTTGGTTGTCGGATCCAACAAACCTCTGACTTCCGTCGGGTAACTGCTCCCATCGACCGTTGTAAGATATTACTATTCTCACCCGATTCATTCTCCTGCAAAATTCATCACCACAAACCATTATGACAAACATAAAAGCTATGGAAAAGGCTCAGAGCATTTTAAAATAGTTTCCTAGGTTTTTACTATGATCTCCGAGCTTTTAGTAAAGGTTCCAACCTTTTTTCCAAAGATTCCGAGGGTTTTCCCAAAAGAGCCGAGCTTTTTAGAAAATCTCGAGCTTTTTTACAAAGTCTCGAGTTATTTTACAAAATCCTGAGCTTTTTTACAAAGTCCCGAGCATTTTTACAAAAGTCCCGAGCATTTTTACAAAAGTCCCGAGCGTTTTTACAAAGTCCCGAGCTTTTTTACAAAGTCCCGAGCTTGTTTTCTAAAGGCTCGAGCTGTTTTACAAAGTCTCAAGCCTTTTTCAAGTCTCCGAGCTTGTTTTCTAAAGTCTCCGAGCTTTTTGAAACAGGCTCCGAGCTTTTTCAAAGTCTCCGAGCGTTTTGAAACATGCTCCGAGCTTTTTCAAAGTCTCCGAGCTTTTTCAAACAGGTTCCGAGCTTTTTCAACGTCTCCGAGCTTTTTGAAACAGGCTCCGAGCTTTTTCAAAGGCTCCGAGCTTTTTGAAACAGGCTCCGAGCGTTTTCAAAGTCTCCGAGCTTTTTGAAACAGGCTCCGAGCTTTTTGAAACAGGCTCCGAGCACTTTCAAAGCCTCCGAGCTTTTTATTAACAGCATCGGAGATTCAAATTTCACACATTCAATATTCACAAAACCAGCTTCATATTGCACCAATGAAGGATAAAAAACAGTATTTCAAACAAACATATTACCTTGTTGTGCTGACTGAAGAACGTTGAGTAGTTTTGAAATTTATTGTAGAGAGAGAAAGAGATGAGTTAATGCATTCAGTGTTTCAAGTGTGGAGATGGAAGTACAGAGACAATTAAAAATTGATTATTTAAGGGCAATTTTGGTAGTTCACCTAAATAGGTGCCTTTTAAACATAAGTTATTAAACCGGTGACGTTGGTGCAACAGCTAGACAAAAAGGTGACATTTCTCACAATTTCCACGATTACAATATCTGTGGAGTTCCCTTATGAGTTTTTATCATGATAATTTATATATGCAGTTTAATACATATTTTAATTCAGCCTTTTAAAAAGATAGATTTGAAAAGCAATCCATGTCTCTTGTAGTGTTTGGTGTTTCTAGTTTAATTTATTGACTTGTTTCATTGTGACACAAACCCTCCATGTGCTACGTGTCTACAAAAGCTTCTTGCAATAAGTATTCACATGGTCTCATATTGCAAGAAAAAAAAAATGGAATTTGGAGTTTGGAATTGAAGATGACTTTTGGTTTAATTTTGTTAATGGTTAAAATGATATATAATCAGTGATCTGGAATGGGAATTTCCAATAAGCTAAGCACATAGATTTTCAGATAGAAGGCTATTAATTACACTCTATCTTTGATTCTTTTCTAACCAGTAACTACACAATCAAATGAGAAAAGTTTTAGTCAACTCTTTATAATGCAAGTGTGAGGTATATATAACAACAAGAGAAAGCTAAATAGAATTAGGATTTGACACATTCATTAATTTAAATTTCGACATGTGTACGTAGGAGACCGCCACTTATGAGGTATTGTCCATTTTGACCCACTGAATCTCATTGATTTGTTTTTAAAAGGGTTCTTGTCAGATTAATGCTAATCTTACTTATTTATATTACAGACTAGTCTTAGCTTCAACCGATATAAGAAAAACCCCTTAACAATACCATTAAAGCCGACGAATGTTACAGTCATGTGCAATTGTATTTAGTATTGCTCGTAACAAAAAAATTCGGAATATAGAATACAATACTGCAAGGCTTCCAACTGATATATCAACTTCTATTACAATTTGTTATGCGACAATTTAATTTATATAACAAGTGGCATATATGATAAATCATTGTTCATGGATATTCATTTATAAAGTAATAGATCATTAAGTTGAGATGTTTACCGTATCCGATGTAGTTTGATAGTAATAGCATGACAATATTACAGATTCGAATCACTGTATCTGTAACTATAAATGGTATATATATATACAAAATATTTATTGTATGAAATATGGGATAGTAATCTAGTTGATCCTGAAATGGACCACTACTAGGGGTTGGCACTAACCAGTAGCTACTAGCTAAGGGCCCCAATAATATAGAGTCCAATAAATACATGGTAATGGCTAATTGATTTCTTAAACAAATACTGAATTGGTTAGTGGTGGTGCTGGTCCTTATAGGTAATAGGCCAATAGGTGTCTGATGTTAAAATGGTGTTGACGTTGTGGTCCAAAAACAACTGTAGTTGGGCAACACAGCAAATCATAATCATTACATGATCATGATACATCGTCCAGTTTTTCTTGGCAGAGATTCTGTATTGATAATTGATTCCTGCTTGTTTTGTTGTTCCTCAAACTCAATGATGCTGCAACTGCTCTTGCTCTACCTTCATCTATGGACCCAAAATGCATTACTTATTAGATAGTTGCTGCTTAATGTGACTTTATTGGGTATTATGTGCCATGAGGCCCAACAACACAGCTTGTGAGATGTGACCCAATAAAACATTTATTTAACTAGTGACGATATTTACACTCGTCAAAATTATATGTACATCCTAAATTAATGTATTTTTGAAAATTTTATAATACCCTTGAGTAAAATTACTAAGAATACTAAATAGTTTGTAAGTACATCTACTAATAATTATTAATTAGTTTCCTATTTTAATCTTTTGTAAAAAAAGGTTTCCTATTAATCATTAAATATTAACATATATCATTAAAAACTCTTTCTATTTTCTTAAACCCTAGATTTTTTTTAAATACTAATTTCAAATTCTTTTAAGGAAATACAAATTGATTGTTATGTATGGAGAATGAATCAAAATCATCCAAAATTGATTGTGAAAGTTATCAAAATCTCTTTAGACTTTTTTTTTGTTATCAATATCAGTTGTTCTTCAATTTCATTAAAAAAATTTCTACTTGCAAATCAATTGAAACATAACACAAATATTGCATCTCTACCACTTTCACAAACATAAAATGGATCTCCAACTGGAAAATCTAAAATTGTAGTGATTTTTTTGGACAGAAAACAATTAATAAGAAACGGAGAGAGTTGTTTGACATGACGAGAAAAAAAATAGAGTCTGATTTTGTGGAATGAAAACATAGAAGAGAAAAAGTGAGGGAAGAGAAAGAATAGTGATAGAAATAAAGAAATAATAATATTTTAAATAATAATAAAATTGATTAAATAACATAGTAATATGTGTAAGTGGTGTGTCTTACAAAAATTAATATAGTATAATTTTAAAAAGGATATTTTTGGTATATAGTGGGGTTTATTTACAAATTATAAATTTTTAAAAAATTTTGATTGGTGTGATTACGAAAGATGTGTACATACAGTTTTTAAGGGGTGCTATTATCGTCACTCTATTTAAATTGTAAAGAATTCGTAAACAAATTGTAGGCCTAAGACCAATTCCAACGTTTGCACCAATTTGGTTTTAAACTTAATGGGTTTGAATTAAATTTATTAAGTTGTTTTGTTTGTTTTTCTTTGAATGGTCAAACAACTTGAAACTACTGTGAAAAAACTTAAAATAAAAAGTAATAAATTCTAAATCACTAGATTGCATTTAATATATTTTCTTCCAAGATTAACCTCCTAGAGATAATATATTTTCAATTTTATCATAATTTTAGATTATTCAAATTTATTTATTTTAACCTATTAAATATGATAAGTTTAAAAAAAATATTAATCACATTGCCACTTCCGAAATCATTATTGAACCTCCAATTATATTTTTTTTAAATCAAAACCATTTCTAAATCATTATTTATCATATTTAAAAATATATATATTTATCATATCTTAATCATGGATAATATATTATCATTATTACATAAACATGATTTAGGATTTGTTAAATTATTTTTATTTTGTTGTTTGTATCATATAAAATAAAAATATATAATAATTAATAGTAACAATGGTATAAATATCAAATTACTTATTTTTAAACCATTTTATCTTTAAAAAACAAATAAGTTGACACTCTATTCAGAGATGTTGAAAATAAAAAACAAACATATCATTCAGTTTTAGGTTTCAGTCAATATTCAGTCATTAATAAAATTCTGGACTGTTCAATCTTCAGACAAAAAATAAATGAACCCTAAGTCCACTGGAGGCCGGAGCTGAACACCAAATGTTTATTTATTTATTTTTTAAGTCACATCGAATCAAGCCAATTTTAAAAATTTTCCAATTCAACCCTCTCATACTTAATTATAAGTTATAACAATATTTGTTCCAAAAAATATACCATTGAAAAGATCGTGTTGAGATCTATCCATTTTTAAAAGTACACCAATATTAAGGGGGGTGTATTCAATCTAAAAGACTTTTAAATACTTTTGTGGAATTAAAAAGTTTAGGTGTATTCAATATAAATTTTTAAAGATTTTATAAGAGTCATGAGGTATTCAATAATGATTTTTAAAGACTTTTAAAAAGTCTATAAAAGTCATGTGATATCCAATCATGACTTTTAAAAAGTTTAAAAGTATTCAAAATGTCAATGACTTTTAAATGTCAATGACTTTTAATGACTTTTAATTATATTAAACTTTAAAATTTCTCTTCCACTCACACCAAAGACTTTGGATGACTTTTATTTTAGAATAAAAACATAAACGGCTTGAAAAAATATGTGACATTTTATTTTCTAATAAATAAAAAAGATCATATTCATTTTTATTAACAAAATTCACAAATAAAATAAAGTGGTCATTTTTTTTTTTACTTTTAAAATGAACAAATTATGTAAAAATAAAAATCATACAAACATTAGTGACCTATAACTAGTGCTGTAAAAGGGGGTCGGCCCGGCCCACATCGGCACGGTCCGTTTTCCTAAATGGGGGCCCGGCACGGCACGCCGGCACGGCCCTTCCGTGCCGTGCCGCGTGCCGTGCCGTGCCGGCCCGTGGGCCAATTTGGCGGGCCAAATGGGCCGGCCCATATTTTTTTTAAAATTTTTTTTTATATATTATTATTTTTGTATAATAAAAAAAATGTTTATAATAAATTAATAATAGATTATAGATACATTTTTTATTTTATTTAATGAATTAATTCAAAAAATAAATAAAGATAAAACATGAAAGAAAAAAAAAGTAGATAAAAATATGAAATGAAGAATTCTTTATTTATTTCGGACTTTCAGTATTACATATTTACATGATTGCCTCATTAAAAACCTTACCAAGAAAACCCAGTGGGATAAAAACTTGGTAAGGGAAAAAGAGTGCAATCGTATTACAAGTAAATGTACATGTACAACCTAGTTCTGGACCTGGTTACTGGCGGAACCCTCATCGACATATAAATTGGAGAAATTTTGAATAAATTGTTCATCTACCGTTTCATTTTGCATCCTCTTTCGAGCATGCTCCCAATCCCGAATGCATATTAATACTTCCACCATCTCTGGAGTCAAACAATTTCTTCTTGGTTCAATAATTCGTCCACTCGTGCTGAATGCCTGTTCTGAAGACACAGTGGACACGGGGATAACCAGTATGTCACGTGCTAAGTGTGACAAGACCGGATACCTGTAGCTATAGGTCTTCCACCATAACAACAGATCAAAATTCTCCGTGTTTTCGTCGGCATCAAACTGTGCTTCAAGGAACCTATTCAGTTCGGCACCAGAAGATGCAGCAGATCGTGTAGTTGAAGAAGAAAAACTTGCTGATTTGTCTTTTTTCCGGCGTTTGAGAATGCTCCAACTTGTCGGCAACGGTTGTCTGTCCGGTTCTGGTGATGGTTCCGTGTGAATGCCGCCAAACCTGCGCTCATAAATACTAAAAACTTCGAACAACTTGTTTCGAATGTCAGTAATCTGTTCGGAATAATCTATTGACAATTTATTACCAGTAAACTCAAGCAAATATTCTAAACCAGCTAATTTAATTCTAGGATCTACTATAACACCTAAGGCATAAAGGAAAGGCATTTCAGACCAGTATTTTTTAAACTTGGTCTCCATGGCAACAACTGCATCGCCAAGCAAGTCATCTTCCCTATAAGTGTTTAACATGTCAGACATTTCCACAATCTGATGGATTGCCTGGGAAGATGTGGGGTAGTAGACCCCAGAAAGGGTTACAGTGGCATTGTAAAAAACCTGTAAAAATTCAACAAAAATCTTTGCCACATACCAATCGTCTGGTGTCAGTGATTGAGCAGGTGGACAGCCACTTTCGGCCAATTTCATGTTATAAAAACCCGAAATAGTTGTATCATATTCCAAACAATTTTTCAGCATCAAGTAAGTAGAGTTCCACCTTACCGGCATATCAGTTTGGAATCGTCGGGGTCGTAGACCGTTTAATGTACAGTGTCTGCCAAATTCTTGAAATCTTGGATTAGAGCTACCGATCCAAGAAATGGCATCTCTGATGCGTTCTATACGATTGCTTACTTTCTTCAAACCAGACTGTACAACTAAATTTATGATATGACATGCACAACGCTGGTGGAAGAAATAACCCCCAGCTTGCGGGATGTTTCTTTCAGTAAACAATGCAATAGACTTAGTATTTGCCGATGCATTATCTAATGTGATAGAGAGGATGCGATGAGTTATGTCATAAGTTTCTAAAACAGAAAGAATGACAGCAAAAATATTGTCTGCGGTATGTGCAAAATCCATAGGACGAAAACCAAGAATTTTTTTTGTATCCTACATTCAGAGTCTAAATAGTGTCCTGTGACACATAAATAGTCCTGTTTGGAACATGCGTTCCAAATATCGGAAGTTAATGCAATTGAGACAGTTAGATGCTGTAATTCAGCCGTCAAGTCATCTCGTTGGGTTTTAAACATTTTTATCAAATCGTTCCTAGTGGTGGTTCTAGAAACAATTTGCATTTGGGGGCAAAATGCAGATGTTATAAATTCTTGAAAAAAAACACAGTCACCGAAATTAATAGGTTGAGCAGTTTGTGCAATGTACCGTGCCAAACATTCTCTAGCATGTGCGGCGTCGTAATGCCACGTCGTAACCGACCCGTCTGGGTGCCGTTGCAGTTGTGTCTGGGTTGTATTGGGTACCTGTACGTGTTTGGGCATGCATTTTTGCATATGTCTTCTCAAATGACCGGTTCCACCCTTAGTAGTGGTATAGTTCTTAGGACAAAACTTACATTTGGCTCTGGGGCCGACCGTACCGTCTGGAAGTGTCATTTCTACTACGTCAAAACACTGCCATACGTCTGATGTTAACCTCTTAGATTTGGTACATGATGTCGGTGTGGCGCCGGAACCAGAAGGTCCCGCTCCGGTTTCTGCCGGTCCGGAGAGATCAAAATCATCGTTCAGCATGTTTAGACCGTCTGGAAAATAAGGATGGGTGGGATCCATTTCCTAAAAAAAAAAAGTTTCGGTCATTAAAATTAACTCCTACACATACAATGATTATTTTACTAAAAATATATATTAAAATTAACTCCTACACATAAAATGATTAATTTACTAAAACAATATATTAAAATTAACTCCTACACATAAAATGATTATTTTACTAAAACAATATATTAAAATTAACTCCTACACATAAAAATTATTAATTTACTAAAACAATATATTAAAATTAACTCCTACACATAAAACGATTTTTTTTTACTAAAACAATATATTAAAATTAACTCCTACACATAAAAATTATTAATTTACTAAAAAAATATATTAAAATTAACTCCTAAACATAAAATGATTTTTTTTTACTAAAACAATATATTAAAATTAACTCCTACACATAAAATGATTAATTTACTAAACAAATATATTAAAATTAACTCCTACCCATAAAAATGATTTTTTTTTTACTAAAACAATATATTAAAATTAACTCCTACACATAAAATGATTATTTTACTAAAACAATATATTAAAATTAACTCCTACACATAAAAATTATTATTTTACTAAAAATATATATATTAAAATTAACTCCTACACATAAAATGATTAATTTACTAAAACAATATATTAAAATTAATTCCTACACATAAAATGATTATTTTACTAAAACAATATATTAAAATTAACTCCTACACATAAAAATTATTAATTTACTAAAACAATATATTAAAATTAACTCCTACACATAAAAATTATTAATTTACTAAAACAATATATTAAAATTAACTCCTACACATAAAATGATTATTTTACTAAAACAATATATTAAAATTAACTCCTACACATAAAAATTATTAATTTACTAAAAAAATATATTGAAATTAACTCCTACACATAAAATGATTTTTTTTACTAAAACAATATATTAAAATTAACTCCTACACATAAAATGATTAATTTACTAAAAAAATATATTAAAATTAACTCCTACCCATAAAAATGATTTTTTTTTACTAAAACAATATATTAAAATTAACTCCTACACATAAAATGATTATTTTACTAAAACAATAAATTAAAATTAACTCCTACACATAAAAATTATTAATTTACTAAAAACATATATTAAAATTAACTCCTACACATAAAATGATTTTTTTAACTAAAACAATATATTAAAATGAACTCCTACACATAAAATGATTATTTTACAAACAAAATATATTAAAATTAACTACTACAAATAAAATGATTTTTTAACTAAAAAAAATATATTAAAATTAACCCCTACACATAAAAATGATTTTTTTTTACTAAAACAATATATTAAAATTAACTCCTACACATAAAATGATTATTTTACTAAAACAATATATTAAAATTAACTCCTACACATAAAATGATTAATTTACTAAAAATAAAAATAAAAATTAACCCCTACACATAAAAATGATAAATTTACTAAATAAATAAAATTAATAACTGATATAAACATAAAATGATAAATTTACTAACTAAACAAACATATTAAATTTAAAATATAACACTTAAATAAAAATGTACCTTTGAAGTTTGAACTTTGGTGTCTTGGTGGAGAGATTAGAGAATAATAGTAAATTACTAATAAAATATTATAATAGTATATTAGTAGTGTAGAATAGTAGAGAGAGAGTAAGAATGAAATTAAGAATAATTGAAATTGTATAGAGAGTTTGAGAATGGAGAGATTGAGAGAATTAGAGAAAGTGAATGAAAAGTGGAATGTGTGGGAGTATTTATAGAAAAATTAGAAAAATGGGTAAAAATATAAAACACAAGAGTTGAGGGGGCAAATTGTAATTTTTATTGTTTTTTTTTAAAAATAACCGTTGGCTGACGTCAGCCAACGGTTATTTTTTTTAAAAAAACAATAAAAATATACTTAAATTTAAAAAAAAAAAAAAAAAAATTCTGCGGGCCCAACGGTCGGCACGCCGTGCCGGCACACGTGCCGGCCCGGCGTGCCGACCGTTGGGCTTGGCACGCCGTGCTGGCGTGCCGTGCCGGGCCGGCACGCCGTGCCTGGAACCCTGACCCGGCACGTGCCAAGAATGGGGGCCGTGCCTGGCACGGCCCGCTACAGTAGCGGGCCGTGCCAGGCACGGCCCGCCATCCTTGGCAGGCCGGCCGGACCGGGCCCTGGCCCATATTTACAGCACTACCTATAACAAAAAAAAGTTTAAACTAAAAAATAATATAAAACAACTCTCCATTGACTATGCAATTAAAGACGATATATTTCATTTTTTTTACCTCCATTTTCAAAGCAACTAAACAACATTGAAACAAATCAAATGAATTTCATAAATGCTAATTAAAAATAATAAAAGATAAAAACCGCTACTCAACCATGTCAATAAGCCATAATCAAAATCGTTTATGGGTGTGGCTCAATGTAATTATGATCAAAATATCAAACTACCAACTTTTACGCATGAATATTGTTCGACAACTAAATACAATTTTTTAGGTTTTATCTTTCGTAACCTGAATTAATTTTGGGTAGATTTTTTATACCCATTACTATACTTTTATAGAGATATGTAGATGTTAATACTATTGTCGATTTGCTACCTTTATTATAAAAGAAAATTTATAATATTTTGACTAATAATTATATGGGTATTATCACTAGAGTCCATACTTTTTAATAAAATGTCATATTTTTAAATGTTTTTGTCATATTAGTAACTTTAATCCCTACTTTTTTCAAAATACATCATTTTAGTCCTTCCGTCAGTCAAATGTTAGTCAAACTTAACGAAAATAGGGTTATTTTGGTCTTTTGAATAATAAATTAAAAAAATTACAAAAAATTAGAAAAAGAAAAATATGAGGAATTTTTTTTTAAAATCAAATCACCATCACATTTAAAAATAAAAATCAAATCTGATTCAGGAATTTTTTTTTTCAAAAAAGAAAAATAGATTTAATAATCTTTCAAAAAAAAAAGAACAAATATCATCAGTCATCACCAGTTCACCACCACTGATCTTCTACATTCAAACCCAAACCTAATCCACCACAACTCATACACTCAAACCCTAGCTACCACCACCTCTCAAACACCAAAACCTTAGCCACCGCCGCCACCGCCGCCAAAACCACACTGACCTCCACCGTCTACGAACGCTGATCTCCTCCCGACTGCTGTGTATTCTCTCTCTCTCTTCGCGAATCACTCTCTCATGAATTCGTCTCTGTCTCCGTCGATCTCCTATATTTCCGATCTCCGGTCAATCTCCTATATTTCCGATCTCCGGTCAATCTTATCTCTGCATTCTTTTTCTTCTATTCACCGGTGAAATCGACATAGGTGTTGGTACGGGTGTAGCCATGGGTGTTGGTTGTGTTTGGGGTTGGGTTTGATTTGTTGTGGTTGATAGATGATGTGTTGAACCTAGATTGTGAATCTCTTTTGACATTTTGGAAAAAAAAATATTTCAATTTCTGGGTTTTTGTTTATCTCCATTGAAGTCTTGAAGATGGAGGACCATTGTTTTTTTTGTAGTTTTTTTCAATCTAATTCATGATTCAAAACAAACTTAACTTAACTAATCTAAAGAATTATGTGGGTTTCAAATTCAAACATTGTATCCCATCTGATCTCTTCAACCCCAATTGACCACTAATTGCAGCTGTTGGCCTTGGAACAACAAAGCTGATGATGATTCTTGATCACGATGGAATGAATGATGGATCCAATGCTTGAGACGAACCAAATATCTTTGCATCTCTTGATGGCAACAACAATAGGAAGTCCATTGTTTCAACAATGGAGATGATTGGATCTCACAGTTGGATCAATCCAGATCCAACGGTAGAAATCTATTATATTCCATTTATTTTTTAAAAACATTCTTAAAACTTGTAATTCAACCATTTTTTCATTTAATATAAAAAACAAAATCTTTTTTTAAACCATAAAAGTGTTTTTTTAAAAGTATTTTAAATGTTTTTTTTTATCTTTAATTAATATTTTATATGATTTTTGTTTTTAAAAATATTATATATAATTGAGAAAATAATTTGTTGTTATTAATTTAATTTTTATAAATTATTTTAATATTAAAATCTTTAAAGTATTTGAGAAAAATTTAGAAAAGTGAACGTGTAATAGCAAAAACATTTTAAGGGTAAAATTGACTTTTCATCTTGAATTATATATCAACAAGGGCAAAATCATATTTTTATACTTATAGTTATAGTTGACCGTTAGTTTGTTAGTCAAAGGGACATAAGTGACGTATTTTAAAAAATTTAGGGATTAAAGTAACTAATAGGAGAAAGACATTTAAAAATGTGACATTTTACTAAAAAGTAGGGACTTTAGTAATAATACCCGATAATTGTATAAATCAAATAAAAGTTTAACTAATTATATTTTATATGCGTGTTTTGACTAATTATATATAAAAAAATAGATGTATAATTGTCTCTGTGATGTAATATATAATAATAAAAACAAATAAAAAAATTTAATCACATATATATGTATGAATACTTTCATTAAGATTAATTAACGATTAATTTGTTTTTTATTCTTTAAAATATTTATTTTAACATGATAAATATATATAGTTTTGTTAAAATAAAGTATATATTATATTTAAAAGTCAATGAAATTCTATAAATGTCTATAAAAGTCTTTTAAAATGAAAGTCAATGAAAGTTTTTTAAAATGAAAATCTATGAAAGTCTTTTAAAATGAAAGTCAATAAAACTTTTTCTCATCAATTTAAAAAAGTCGATGAAAGTTTTTCGAAATCCTAATTAAATACACTTCATTAATAACTAATATTAATTATAGTAAAAAATTAACTAATATTATATAATAAACTAATAAAAATTAATTAATATGATATAAATATTTATTAAAAAATATTCTTTAAAGATGATCTTTACACCGAATTGAAATGATATTCTTTAAAATGCTTTTACGATATAGAAATAGAATACATTAAGCATATTCTATAAATATATATATAAAAAAAAAAATGATCTTTCAACCTATCTAATAGTTGTTTTTTAGTCTCGTAATTTTTCACAAACAAACAGATCATGTATTTGTGTCGCTTTAGATATGGCTCAATATTTTGTCTCTCTGGCCACTTTTTGTACCGAGACTAAACACTGAATAGGTGCCAAACTCAAACTCAATAAATACAACGTACTGGTAGTGTCGAGTTCCTAACGTGCGCACACAGTTGAAGATTCTCGCTGGACAATCACTATTCACTATTCACTATTCAATACTAGTTGGCAGTTGCGTTCACGTTGACTGACCAGTACACACCCGGCTCATTTTAGAGCCGCTCTGTCTACAGATCACGAGGAAATCAACGGTATTATGAAATTAGAGGTCGTTAACATCTCTACCTGATCCTCACAAAACCAATCCAGGTACTTCATTTTTCCTACACGATTCTTATAATTCTAATTTACAGTCTCATTCTTTTTTTTTTTTTTTAAATAGGTTCTTTTCTGATATTTATAGGGCTTATATAGGATAATTTTTGGAGTTTTTATTGCTGGGTTGTTAATAGATCTTTTAAGATCAATAATTGGTCTCTTACAACTTAGTATTTAATTTACTTAGCTATTTGCTGTACTTCTGTTGAGTTCATGGTATGTGTTGTTGAAACTTTTTTGGAGATCTGTGTCATATATCATATTCCCAAACACATGAATAAAATTCATTAATGGTGGTAGATAGGTACTTTATCAGTGAAGTTGGAATAGATTTCTGAATAAAGCTAGGGGAAACTAATTTTTTTTTTTCAGTTATGATTAGATTAATTGTGTAATGTAAATTATACATTATGTGTAAAGGTTAAATACTGATTTGAATGCTTGTGGAGCATACCCTGGTCGTAAATACGTGCACATATGTTCTCCAATTCATAGATTTTAGTTTTGGTATATGGAACCTAATGCAATTATTCAAAAATCTAATCTAGTATTATACTGTAAAAAAGTTCAAATTTTGAAGTAGTAATTGATGGGTTTGTATTTTGTAACCTTATTGCCTTGCCCCACCTAACAGGAGTTGGGTGGTGATTTATCCTTCTCTATCTAATGAGAGGAGAACATCAATACTAGACAATTGTAAATTGAGGTTTGAATCCCACATCTTTTGAATCTGCATTGATGGTGGATACTACTTGTTCTGAAACTTGTTACATTATCTTCTATCTTTCATGAACTTAAAGCTGGATGTAGCAGATAAAAAAGTCTTTTCATTTTTTCTATATTTTCCTTATTGTAAACGAGTTTATTTTTTTCAGTCTTTGCTCTCTCTTGCGGGAGTTGTATGAAATCAATTTGTGAAGATCTCTATGCTTTGTTTTTTTATATTTCCTGTCCTTTACTAGGTTGATAAACCAAAGAATTGAGAGATGGGAATGAATGACCAAAAATTTGTCGATATAAATCCTGCGAATCCAACTCCAGCCAAAGTTTATTTACAAGAAGAAATTGTATCTACTGGAAGGGACATGCAGGACATAGAGGATACCATGAGAGTTTTAACTACAGTGGACTTGGACTTGGCACATTCTGCTGAGAAGTTGGTCAACTTGCATGTAGTTTTGATGCACCTTTTGGCGAGGGATAATGATCTTGAAACAATGGCCGTTGAGAACGGGTACATCTCATCAATCTCCACTGAGAAGGCATTGGTATATGATCTTTTATCTGGCATTTTAGATTCTGAATTAAGAGAGGTGGACATATTTTTGGATAGTCTCCAAGCAGAGATTGTTGATGCCCATCGCAAAACATCTTCATGCAGACATTTGAGAGAGCTATTCAGTGTAATGGAAGAGAAGTTGCATGATTTTGAAGAATCACTGAAGCAGTCTCAGGAACATGTTTTGGAGTTGAAGATGCAGTCAGCCAAATTGCCTAGGGCTTTTTCATCTTTGAAACCTGAGAATTGTAAGTTTTATAAAGTTTTACAATTATGAAACCAATTTCCCCTGTACAAACAATGGGGAAAAAAATGTGAAATTTAGAATTATTTTCCTTTTTGATCACTCACCTTCCTATTACATGCTTGTTAACAGGTAAACTTGATGAGGCCATAGAGTTTACAGGAAATGTACCGGCATCAAAAATTAGTGGAATATCAAAAAATCAGAATGGTCAACAACAAAGACATGGCTTAAGGATGCTGGAGAAATCTCTTGCTAGAGAGTTAGATCTAGAGAAGAAAATATCTGAGTTAAAACAAAATGAAGAGCAACTGAAATTAAAGCTACACCATACAGAACAAGTTGCGTTTCGCATGGAAGAAGCCGCTGAAGTTGTTTGGGGGAGGTTTTTAGAGGCAGATAATGCTTCAGAGGTGCTAATGGGGATTTCAAAGGAAATGCTTGGTCGACTTCAGATTGTTCAAATTAATATGAACGGTTCTCTCCAACGAGAAGCTGAGTTAAAGTCTAAACTTGAAGATTTCATCGAAGAGATGAATACCAAAAACATCGCTTTACAGAAGCTTGAGAGCAGCAATGCTGAGCACATTACCATAGGTTCTGAAGTGGTAATTTTGAAGGAAAAAGTGAAATCGCTTGAGGAACGGCTGAAAGAATCTGGGATTCGGCTGATTAATGCTAATGCTTCCTATGAAGCAAGTCAAGACCAAATTAATGAAATGGAGAACTTTATTGAGTCACTAAAAGAGAACATTTATGAAGCAGAAAGTAGGGCTGAAACTGCAGGAAGCAAAGTTACACAGTTAACAGATACGAATTTGGAACTTAGTGAAGAGATAAATTTTCTTAAAGGTAATAACGAAAGTGACACTAAGAAGGTTGGCTTACTTGAGAATCAGTTGAGGGAGTTAGAAATCCAGCTAAAGCATGCAAAGGTATCTTCTGAAGCAAGTCAAGAGCAGCAAAACATGTTATATTCTGCAATTTGGGACATGGAAACATTAATTGAGGATTTGAAATCAAAGGTTTCAAAAGCTGAAAGTAAAACAGAAATCGTAGAGGAGCAATGCATTCTACTATCTGAAAGTAACTTCGAATTAGAGAAAGAACTGAAGTTTACGAGGGATAGAATGCAAATCTTGGAGTATTCGATAGATCAAGCTAACAAGGCAAAAGTTGCCAACGCAAAAGAAATTGATCATAGGGCCAAGTTTATGATGGATATGGTTACGCAACTGGCAACTCAAAGAGATCACATTCAGAAGCAGGTATTGACTTTCTCACATTTTCAATTCCTTCATTCTAACTTGACTTGTAGGGATTCATTATATTCTGCTATCTGTTCTGGAATTGAATTCAATAGTTAAGGGGTGTGGTCGTGTGGATATATATCCAGGAAATTGAATTGAACTCGTGTTTCATTGATAATTTTGTGTGTGCACGTCTGTATTCTGGTGGAGTTGCTAATGAAATTGATAGCTATCAGCTATTATCACCAATGGTGGTTAAAAAATTAGATGACAACATGTCAAGAAATGCCATAGCTTACTCATTATGTGGCAACTACGATTTCAATTGTAGGGCTCCGTTTTGATTTATAAATTTTTACATGTTTGACAATATAGAATCACCCAAATTCCATGGGATAGCTATGCCTATCCTCAATGTTTCTTGCTAACATTTTTGGTTTTGGACTTTTATTTTAAATGGGCAAATATAGCTTTTTCATGCTTTAAGCGAACCTAAGTGGCAAGAAAGGCCAGCTATAAAATAAAAATAAAAATAAAAAATTGATGGTTCTGTAACTGATCAATTATAAAATTCTTACAGGACTATAACATCCTTCTAAAGTTTTCAAAGTTAAATGTACTCTATGCAGTTATATACTTTGACCAAGGAGAATATATTATTGGTGGGCAAAGTTCTGTATGCTGATAAAAATGCTTCTGCAACCATGCACAATATTGGAGATGGTGATAACAAAGAACTAGAATTTTCGAAGAATGACTCAATTCATGCTACTCATATGAAAGCATCTGACGATGTAGTGTCCCTAGCTAAAAGTTCTGAGGCAGGTATTCTTTTGGATCTCATTCATTCTTGATAAATTGTGCACTTTGCTTATCCTGAGTTGGTGAAGATAGAGATAGGGCAGTGTGGTCATAATTTAGATCCTGTCTTCATTTTATTTTACTTTTTTGAGGTACATACCACTTGAATAAGTATAGTGCTGTACTGGATAAGTATGTGGTGCTTTCGTTTTTACGAGGGAGCCTATTTTCCAGATTCACTTATCCCTGTTAATGTTAATAAATGTTTCTGTTCTTTAGTGTTCTGCTTGTGTTTTGAGTAGTTAGCAAGAGTAATTACTAAATGCAACAAACCAGAAGTTCCTATGAATGAAAATCACTCAAATCATACCAAGCTTATCAAACTGTTTCTCTCAATATAGCCTTGCAGAGCCCTCACACCATCAAGATTGTTGATTATGGACTTGCACTGATTAGAATATTAGGTTTACTTCAACTCAATTCATTATTCATAAACTCATGTTCTATTTCTCTTTTATAATCTCCGTTTATCATTTCTCTTCTTCGTTCCGTAAGGCTAAAGAACCTTCAAGAGACTATATAGCATTGGACAAATTTAGCACTAGTCTTTCATTACATCAAAGTGATTCTGATTTTGTGTAGTCAACCTAGTTTATTATGAAATGACATTTTCCATCAATAACTTACTTGTTCATGACGTGATTTAAAAACAAATGGTGACTTCAATCGTGTTTGCGTGATGGTTTGTTAATTAATACCCAAGTGCCAACTGCCAAGTTCTATGCTCTCATCAACTTGAAACTGCTAACCAAGTAATGAGTACATAGAGACCGTGTTTTACTTTTCAAATTAGGCACAAAGATGGAGGAACTTTTAATACTATTGACAATTTATTTCCCCTGATGTTCCTTCTTCTGAATCAGGTGGATGAATTTTCTAAAGAGTCAACAGCATGCGAGACAGAACCAGGGCCTGCCATTACAGCAAGTAAAAGCAATGGCACAGTCTCAGATCATGGTGAGGTTGTGAGGTTGAGAGAGACAGGGAACCTTAACCTGAATTGTGTTTCTATAGCAATTTTGGTGGCACTACTTTCAGTGTCAGCCATATATCTTATTAAACAAGAAAAGCTTTCCTCTTTGATCAAATTGTTTTGATGGCTGACTATTGCCGTGGCCTTTGCACCAGGGTTTGTGTCTGCTGGATTTGATTGGTTTGCTTTTTCAATTGTGTTTATGAGTTTGTACATAATTGAAATGTGAATATTGTAAATGAGACTTTTGTTGTAATTAATTTTCACTTTGTCATAAATGAATTTGTGAAAGTTTATGTCGACTGGATTTGATTGGTTTGCTTTCTCAATTGTGTCTCAGAGTTTGTATATAATTGAAAGGATAATGTTTTGGTGCTGATCCGGCAACACCCAAGGTACTAACCCCATCAATGGTGTGTTGACACGTGACCTTTTTCTTTTACTTTTTACATTTATCTCCTTACATTATTCGAAGATTGGCCATGTGTCAACATCTCATTGATGGTGTCAGTATCTTAGGTGCTGACCGGTCAGCATCTAAACATTGATCTAATTGAAATGTGAATATTGTAAATGAAACTTTTGTTGTAATTAATTCTCACCTTGTCATAAATGAATTTGTGAAAGTTTTCAATTTTCATGCTTATTAGCTTTCCATTGTAAAAAAAAAAAGTAGAGTACTTTTACGGTTGCCCAATGTGTTTCGGTGGTACGGTGACAATGACTTGAACGTATAATATTGTCAGACTATCGAATCACAATGGTATAGGCTTGAAAATCAGAATTTTTTAAATTTTTTTGTAAATTTAGGATTTTAGTTTGGTAATTGAAGGTGTTGACTGTAAAAACTCGTCGATATCAAATGGGTGGACACCTCTAAGATAATATCTGATCTTTTTTCTTACCTATAAGATCTATTGACATATGTAATTAATGACTAGATTTATTTCTTTTATTTATTTCACTTTTATTATCCTTAAATGTAAAATATTATCTTGAAGTATTTTATCTATCAGCTATATAAAAAAAAAAGAGTTGTCAGTTTCAAATTTTCAATTATAGCATCAATTTTATTTTCCTTTAATTTCTTTGAAAGTAAAATTACAATTACAGTCCTTCAATTTTATATATGTATTGAATAGGCAGGGTTTAGTAAGATTTTAATTGTTTCGTCCCTTAGATTTGTGTTGAATGTCGAATGACAAGTATAACTATTCAAGTTTGTAGGATTATTTAATGGACATGTCTTAATAATAGTAACACAGCAGGGCAATATTGTATAGTAAGGATTTTTATTATTATTTTAAATTGTAAAATGGGATTGGGGATGAAAATATAATTTTCTATATATTTAATGTGTTGAAAAGGAAAAAAGAATTATACAAGGGTGGAAATGTAATTTGTGGAAAACTTTATGACTTGTAGATTATACAATGAATGTGTGTCAAGTGAAAGGCTATACAATTTTTTTTATAAAAAAAGTCCAAACGGTGGTTTTTGATCAAAATAGAAAAATAATTAAATCATTCACATGTCATCATGGGACACGTGGGAATGCATGATGCAATGAGGTGGTAAAGAGAATTGGAGGTGTCAAAAACTAGTGAGAGGTGGCAATAACATAGATTTAAATAAGAATAAAAAATAAGAGAGGAAGGTGGCAAGCGGTTAGATAAGGAGAAGAAGAATTATATAAAATAAGAAAAGGAAATAAAAGAAAGAAAATTGAAGAGAAAAGAGAGAAGGGTCATTCGACCAAAATAGAAAATAGAAATAGAGAAAGAAATAAGAAGAACACGAGAGAGATATAGAACCGAGAGATTGAAAATTAGGATGAGAGAGACCAAGATTTAGATAGTGAAAAAGAACTGTTTTGAGAGACAAAATAGAGGAAGGAAGAAGTAAATAGAAATAAAAGAAAATAGAGAGGTTCGGGCAAATAGAAGAACAGAAGAAGAAGAAGCATAAAGAAATAATTAAAGAGAAAAAGAACGAATAGTAGAAGGAAGAAGAAATAAAGATATAGATGAAGAAATATGCATTGGATATATATCAGATAAGTGATTTCAGTTTGACTTTTAAGTTTAGGATACAATAAAGTTTATTGAATTATCTTAATAGATATTAAATTGAGTTTTATGTATTTTAGGATGGATTCAAAAATATATGAATTCAGGAGGCAACCAATCATAGAACAGATTTGAACGCATGAGTTATGTGGATGGAACTTTTATTAAAGTTATTTGGCGATGAATGATCAAAGTTACCTATGGTGGAGGCTAGGGTGGGCTTGAGCTCATCCTAGCTCCCCTAAAAAAAAATAAAAAACTAGTAAATAATAAATAATTAAAGAATTAATTTTTCATACTATTTAAAGTAGAAAAAAATAAACTTTTTTTCTTTTTTCATCTTTTATAATAACAATTCATCTCCCCATTCTCCAAATTTGCTCAAATTTGACTTATTCTTTTTATCAAAATCAACAATTAAATATGTTTTGGTGAATATTATGGTTTTAAATATTTTATTTTGTTTTGAAATTTTAGAGTTACCATAATTTTTAGTTAATGCGATTTTTAGGAGTAATCCAATTCTTAGTTAATCCAATCTTAAATTTATAAAGTAACAATATTGTTAAATGAATTTCATTACATTTCTCCAAACATTATATTAGTATATTTCGAATGAATCAAACTAATATAATAATATAAGAACATTGTATATTTAAATTATTATTATTTTGACAATGAAACTTATCAAAACATTATTTCACATTAAGATGAAAATGAATTTTTTTACAAACTCAATGGCTGTCTGCATTGAAAGAGAGATTCGTCATCATTGATTTAGATTTCATAATTGATAAGTTTTATCTTTTGAAAAATCACATGATATAAATTAATCAGTATTTGTATATTATTTTATATTTCTCTTATAATTTGTTTTGATTTTTTAAAAATAAAAATAAAATAAAATTTGTTAATGTATTTATTTATTATATATATTTTACAGGAACACTCACTATGTTCTCATAACTAGATGATGTTGATATATAGTAAAATAAAAATAAAAATATCTGGCCTACCATGATCTTTAATCCTGGTTACATCCCTACAATAGAGTGCTGCCTGTTTTGTTCTTGAAGATGTTTAGATTCTTATTCAAAGAGATTGAGGTTTTTAAATACTAGGCTATTTCCCGCAATGCAAATGGGGTGGCTCATAACCTTACCTCCATGACTTTGGCCTTTAGAAGGAATGAAGGATTCATATGTAGAAAGATGACTTTCCTTGTTGTTTTGTTTCTTAGTTTGTCTGTTTTGTTTTGGTCATGTTTATGTAAAAAAAAAACAATTTACTATGTGATTTGTGTTTTTAGAATTGAATTTTGTTTGGTGGGTGTTGAATTGTATTGTAGGCTTGTTTTGAGGGGAATCCATTCAAGACAGTTCCAGAACCTTTCAAGCTCTTTTGGTTGTGCATGAGATCTAAACTTGGGTATGTAATGTTTATTATCTGATTTTGAGATGCTCATTTAATATATTTATCATAAACTTTCTTGGCTCTCAAATTAGTATACTAATTGGTAATTGGAGTTAATGACTGACAACCTCTTAAATTGTTTTATTTTTCAGTTTGGTTGTGTAAGACATCTAAATTAACATAATATTTACGTGCAGGATAAACTATAAAACACTTTAGATTGGGGTCATTGCAATCTGGTTAGTGAGGAAAATGAAGATGTTATGTACCTAAGTATATTATGACTTTTATCATCAAATTATAAGTTATTGATAGGGTTGAAATCTTTTTAAATTTTGGTTTGTGTTGGTTGGCACTTGGTAGATTATGCGATACATATATTGATTGTACCTTTGTTATATTAGAGCATCTCTAATGGTATCCTTAAAAGTAGGAGAGTAATCAAAATTTGATTTTTTATCCCAAAAACAGCATCCAACATAATCACTAAATGTAGCAATATTTTTTAATCAATAATCAAATTGCCTCTTCAATAATCAAATTTGAAGATTGACTTTCAATCATTAAATACAAGCTTAACCCAAAATAACTGTTGTAATTTTATTTTCCCTCTCTCTGGCTTTTGTTTTTTTTTTCTCTGATTGCCTATGCATCTCATCACTGTTTCGACCCCAAAAGTTTCAATCAAGTAAAAATCGTCTCTTCATTATGAATGAATCAATTCTCATATCATATATCTTCTCTTGTCTTTTATAGTTTTTTTTTTGTATTCAAGATGTTTAACGAATTGTCTATAACATTGTGGATCACACAATCATCAATTTTAGCAATCCCCTAAAAACAATCCTCAAATGTTGATGTGGCAAATTTTGAGGATCCAAATTTGCTTATACCACTAGAGATGCTCTTAAGTGAATTACACAAAGTATATCATTTTGGTTCTTTGTAATTTCTATAGCAAATAGATTATTCGATTTTGCTGTATTTTCATTATTATATTCACATGTTTAATTGAAATGGTTTCTTTTATAAATTCATGGAGTATCTTATTTCTAAAAAAAATCATTTGGTTTTCATTCAAATGCATTCATCTTTGTTAATTGTTATTATTATTGTAAATATAGTACATTAGCTGAGTTGTACAGACATGCAAAATCGTTTCACTTTATCGAGTATAACTGTTTTAAATAACTTATAAGTTGAAAAAAAAAGAAAAAAAAAGAGAAAATTCTGGTATTTATCCAAAAAATTATGGTGTTGTTTACATTTATCCATACTCAATAAGTTAACTGTTTTTATCCATATTTATGGATGGCTTGACGAAAATACCCTTTAAAATTCTTTTGTTGACTTCCATATCCTCATCTTTAATTATTATTTTTTCTTTCTCTCTTTCAAGTTTTCTCTCTCATCAATTTCAAGTTTTTACTTTCATCAATTTTAATAATTTGAGTCTCCATTGACACTTTCTCTCTCTCTTCTCTCTTTTCGGAGATTTTTCTTGTTACTTTCATTCATTTGTGTTTCTCTCTCTACAATTTTCTCTATTCGAAATATTGTTTTGATAGCCGAAACGATTCCAACGGTATATTATGGACGAAAATTTGATATCGTTTTTCCTCTCAAAAGTCATTTGAAAATGTTTCCAGAAACTTTACACGATAAAATATTAGTATGATTACACGATGAAATGTTAACATCATTGCACGATGTTGATGTTTCATCGTATAATAATGTTAATATTTCATTATGTAAAGTTTCTGGAAATAGATCTCCATATGAAGATTTAGAAAAAAAAATCAGATGGAGGTCGAACAAACCTCCATCAATGGTGGTTTGTTCGCAGACCTCCATTGGTAAATGTCGAACAAACCTCCATAAATAAATGTCGAACAAACCTCCATCACATACCTCCATTGCTTGAGGTTTGTTAAACCTCAATAAATGGAGATTGGTGAAAATGATTAAAGAAAAATCTCACATATTAAAAATACACTAAGGGTATTTTTATCCAAAAATGATTTCTATTGGATGAAAATAGTGAAATTATTGAGAAATAAAATCTTTGAAAACTCTCCTAATTTTAAGGCTATTTATAGTTTTGGCCAAAAAAAAAATTACAAAACCTAGTATTATAAAAAAGATCAGATTTGAATCCGAATCCAATTTATAAACAACTCAAATATAAATCGAAAAATATCCAATTTCAACGGCGTCGTTTAAGTCATCGTATACGGGCATCTATTTTTTTTTTTGAAAGAAGGGCTACGGATTCATAACACGTAGACGACACGCGGCACCTTATTATAGCGCCAATTTAAATAGTGAAACCCTAATTTCCCATCCCTGAGCAAAATAGCCTATAAAATCAATCAAAGCCAAGATCAAATTTATAGTCGCAGCAGAAGCTGATTCACAGAATCTCAAATAATTTCAGATACAGAATTTTCAGAATGATACAGTATTCAAACTATGCACAAGATAGCCCCTTGCTTCTTTGAGTTTACCAGTTGCAAGGAAATATCGAGAAAAGGGTTTTCAAAGGTGCTAAATTGATGCTTTGGCTTTTACATTTTATTTATTTATTTATTTTTTGTGTGATGAATTGATTTTACTTTTTTCTCACCAAATCTGTTTGGCCAAACATAAATCATTACAAAGGCAAAGCAAATATGATGAGGGATATGATTGGATCTGAATTATTGATGTGGAATGATTTCATATCATTTATTGGTCTTCAAAGTTCTCTGATTTCTTTGCTCTATAATTGATTTCATTTCAAAAAAAATTATATATATATAATTGTTCAAGGCACCTAAATTCATAGTCTGATATATACTCGGTTTTTCAGGCTATACGAGCATGGTGGAATATTAATATTTCTATTTTCATTCGTTTTTGCTTGACTTGTCATTTTAATTTGACTTGACTGGTGAGAATCGGAAAGAAAACATGGTTGCATCATTTGTAATTTCTTTTGCTGCTTTGTGCAGTGCAGATATGCAGCTGCACCTAAAAAAATATAACCTGTTCTTGTTAAAGTTTATACTTTTGAGTGATTAATTGTTACTGGGACTGAATTTTACCAGGTTCTTTAAAGTCGATTGATTATTTCACTCAGGGGATGATGATGATGATGATGATGATGATGATGATGATGACGTGTGATGTTCTTGATTAGTTTTAGGTGATTGTGAGGGGCTTTTGCTTGTCTTCTGTAATACCAAAGTTTTTAAGTTGATACTGGTTTTGTGTATTTTACTATTTTGATTTGGTAGGAGGGATGGATGAATTAAGAGGAAATAGAATAGTAGGGATGAAGAGAATAACATCTATCTAACATGTTGCTTGGTAGGTTAGGAAGGATGGAAAATAAATCTTTGTTTGTTGTTTGACATTGAAAGGAGAGTTGAAATAAATCTTTGTTTGTTGTTTGACATTGAAAGGAGAGTTGAATGGATGAGTTAATATATAATTGTAAATTTATTATATTGATGGGCTGTGTGGGTGCTGAAGTCTCTCCTCCCTCTCATCCGTCGCATGAGGAAAGGATGCATTTTAGTGAGCTATAAAGGAATTGAGATCCCTCTATCTCCTTTCCTTTTTCTTTCCTCTTTCTTGTCTCTTTAACTAAATAATGGATCCCTCTCTCATCTAAACAGAGTGTAAGTGTTAGACAATGAGGTTGGAGCATCCCAATAAGCCTCTTGATATTTTTACTTTTTAGAAAGGAGGAAGGAGTTGGGAGTTGGGATTAAAAATGACTATTTATTAGAGCATCTCCTAATGTAAATATTTTTGGGTTTCTAACTAGTGATACATCAGCATATATATTCAATATGGATTCACTTTATAAAAAAAAATTAAGAAATGCATAGTCCTATTTCCAATGCAATTATCTAAAATCAAATATGTATCTTATTTTGACCAATCATTTTAAAACATTTATTTCACTATCTTTCCTCTTTTATTTTAAAATTAAATATGTATCAATTTTTGATCAATCATCTTACTACATTTATTTCATTCTTTCTTCTCTTTTATTTTACCATTAAATGAGGTGTAATATTATTGGTGGGGACAAGTTAGAAATCCTAGTCAGCATTTTTTGGAGGGTTTTTAGAATTAGAAACTCAACTCCATATTCTCTAACTTTTTTTTTGTCACATCACCTCCATAATCGAGTTAGATAATTGCATTGGAGATGTTTTTTTTACCTCATTATCTAACTATCCTATGTGGCATTCAATTTTTTCCAAATGCATAATAGCATTGGAGATGCTTTTATGATGTAATTATAATGCATGAATAAAATTATAATGGTATACAATAATTAATAATGTCAAAAAATAATTATTATAAATACATGATAAAACTAACTTAAAAATAAAATTAATAATATAATTTGTAAATGGGTAAAGGAGAATTAGATAGATGAAAATTTGCTAGTAAATAAAAATTGACATAGTTCAATAGTATTTATACATAAAAAAGATTATGAATATTGAACGAAACAATATATATAGCCCTTAGAATTAGTCTAGTTATTTTTTGTTTCCTTAGAATTAGGGAGTTTGATTGGAAAAAAAATTGAGGAAAATTTTCGGTCCATCCTTCCTACTAATAATCAAAAGAAGTGTTATTTTTTTTGTTTTTTTGGGGATGCTCTTATATCACCATTATAGAGAAAAACTTGAGTGTAATCAATGCACCACGTTAGAATCTGATGGTGTCGGTTCCATTCAGGGACTAACATGTATCACTCTTAATTTTTTTTTATTCTCTCTTCGCCTTCATTTTCAGTTGAAATTCTATTTCCTCCTGACTCTCTTCGTGTTCTCATATCTCGGTGTCAACTTGCCAACTTTTGGTGACCGTCGTCTTTTCTGGTCCTTGCCATCCTCCAATGACGGTCTGTGTTTCAAGCTATAATTGGAGCTTATCCAATTCAAGATCCATTTGGAGCAATTTACCAAGTTGATTAGTCAGTTTGTACAAATCCCAAAGATCTATCGCTATTCAAGCCGTGCTGTCGCCACCGTTGTGTTCTTCGTCGCTTCCTCTCCTAAATCGGCCGGTTCGTGCCGTCGATCTAACAGTCACTAGAATCTTATGTGTCATATACCTTCAATACCAAGTTTTATTTGGACAGTTTTATCCCTGTCATTAGAGATTGAGCACGAAGATGCATTATTATTATTATTATTTTTTGTGTGGAATTGATGAGGTTGGGATGTTTGATGATTGAGGGATTTGGTGAATGAGATTTGTCAAATGAAGTTCAAAAACCACTTAGGGTTGCAGTTTTGTTTTTTAAGGTTACAGTTTTGTTTTTTAAGGATGTTTGATGATTGATCATTTTTCATCTATTTCATCTGAAGCATTACATAACCAAACCAAATCCAATCCGATTGATCAATTCTTCATTTTTCACCTCTTGGTCGATCTATATTCACTTATGTTTAATGTGATTGTATGTAAATTGATGTGATCAGACCAAAAAAAAAGTATAATCACAATGTTTATGCCGGTGCAACATTCCACACATAAAATGAATAAATATGGATTGACTCAGAGGTGTCAAACGGATCAGATTAGGATAATCCGAATTTGATTTTTTTCGAATTCAAACCGAATTCGATCCTAAAATATTCGAATCAGATTTTTTTTTTAAAAATTATCTTCCAATCCGACATATGGATACCTACAGATATAGATTTTTTTCGGGTACGTTTGGATCTGGATATGGATTCGGTGTCAGATATTTTCAGATTCGGTTTTGGTTTCGGTTCGGATTCGGTTCTGAATTTTCTTTGAATCCGATACTTTTGGACTTTTCGGATTCGGATTTAGATTTTTTAAAATAAAAAAAATATCGAAAAGAACAATGTTGTTGAATTTGTTCATTGGCAACATTGTATTTTTGGATTCGTCATGGAGGCTTAACAAAAGACTATAAAAAAGTGGTAAGAAAATCAATTTAAAAAAATAGAGAACTTGAGAAATCAATGAGTGATTGCGCTAGAAATGAGAAATTAGAATTGAGATAAAAAATGAGTATGAGAAAGTTAGAAACAAAGAAAATATAGAAGCAGAGAAAACTTAGAAGCGTTGAGTCTGGGAATAATGTTGAACTTGTTGTGTATTAATGAAGAACAAATGAAATAAATAGATGAAGAAATAAAATGAGTGAGAGAAGAGAGAGACTAGAGACATGAGAGATATGAGAGAGCTTTTGTATTAATATTATGAGGATTCTTTACAAATGATGCAGTACACTATATATATATATATATATATATATATATATATATATATATATATATATATGCAAACAATCAGAGGGTCACTTTTTAGCAAGTGGTGATGAAGCATAGTTGAGAGATATTTATGGACCAAGTAGAAAGTGGCATAGGTGGTGGAGAGATGTTATCAAGTGGATGAGTGTTTTATGTGATGTATACAATTGGTGTAAATCCACACACTATTCACAACACCTCCTTTTGGATTTTCATCACTTGTATTTTAATTTGCTAGGTAAAACCTAATGGGAGAAAAACCTCGACAAATAATATATAAAATTATCTTCTGGATATTGTGGTGTTGGACGTTCTCAAAACTATCTCATTAAAAATTTTGTCAGGAAAACCCAGTGGGATAAAACCTGATCGAAAGGAAAGAGAGTACAATGTCCATATGTCCATATGTCCAGAATTTATTGTTTTCTTCAAAACATTTTTCACATTTATACTTTGCTATGAAAAACCTAGTGGGATAAAAACCTTAGCAATGATATCCATTGATTTGTCGGATCAAAGTAATATTTATGATGATCTTTTAGATCAAGGTAATATATATACGATGATTAGTAAGATCAAAGTAATATTTACAATGATTTTCTTGATCAAGACAATATATATACGATGGTCAACTAGATAAATGTAATATTTATGATGATTTTTATGGATCAAATCATTTTTGGGTGTGCTTATAAAATTGCCTAATTAAAACCTTATCAGTAAAACCCAATGGGATGAAAACCTGATTGAAAAGAAAAATAGTACAATGCACATATGCCCCAAAATGATTAATATACTTTATTTGATATGCTCACCCTGATAAAAGTTCTTTTGAAACAATCTTCTGGATTGCTAAAACTGACGGATACAGATGTTTTTTTCATGAAAAACTATAACGTCATAAATTATTGGAGGGAGTATAAGCAAAGACTTGCGTTATGGAGCAATTTCCATATGGAATCTTTTCAGAATCTTTTCAACATATTCTGATTGATGGACAAGCATTCCATTTGATTTATGTTCGATCTTCAGGGCGATACAATATTTTCTTTCTCATTTCTTTGTAAAGACACATGAGTATATAATATGATCATTATATCCTTATCTTATCGGATATTAACTGAGATAGTTATACCACATCCGTTCATATTGTTTTTAATTTATATAAGGATTTTGTATGTTCATCAAATACAGATTACGAGATCTAGATTTACATGCTTCTAGCATTTTGAATCCTTCAGGATTTATAAACATCTGCATTGAGTGAATCATATAGATAAATGATTACAACGTCTAGAAGACGTATTTCAAGCATCTTAAAGGCAGCCAAATTTATCAACAACGTAATCGTATTCATCAGTAGTGAATACCAAGTTTCTGTAAGAAACCTCGCACTATGAGTCGTGCCTCATATCTCACGATCTCGTTTTTCTCATTACATTTCTGTATAACGATCCATTAATATCCAACTAGTTTGACATCTCCAGGTGTCTGGAGCACTATTGATCTAAACACTTTATATTTGGCTTATGAAGTCAATTCTTCTTGAATTGCTTCTTTCATCTAGGACAATCATGCCTCTTGTCTACAATCATTGATATTACGAATATCATAATTATCATTTATAATTTCAGTAGCGCTACTGTGTATAAAAATACATCATCAATGATTGTTTTCTTATGATTCCACATTTTTCTCGTATGATTTATAGAAATTTTCTCAAATTCCATATTCTTGTATCTCTGTTGAGATTATTTCCATTTCAATGGATTTAGTCATTTCATAGACTTGTATGATTTATAGAATTTCTCTCAATTTTTATATTCTTGTATCTCTGTTGAGATTTCTTCCATTTCAATGGATTTAGTCATTTCATAGACCTATGTCTCTTTAGATATATCAGACTCTTATAGAGTTGGTTTATAGAAAGTGTATTTATTTATAACTCGAGTTTTGTTTACTTTTGGGATCCCGATAATAATACATTTCAAAAAGGTTCATAAGCTTATGATATGTACCAGATGATTTATTTGTTGTATTTTTCTCTGATCGTTCTTCAAGAATAATCAAGTAACAGATTAGTAATCTCTGAGGTTTATGAGATAACAATTTATAAAATCCTGTTACCTTTAATATATCAGGTAACAGATTAATAATCATCTGATGATAAATTATCTTTTATATTTGAGCGATACAAAGATTGAAATAAGACACATTTATATATAGAGAACCGAACATGTATCTCTATTTTGCATAAGAGTAACTTTTCATTTACTCCTCTTTTGGAGAAACTTTCCATTTGAAAATTAATCAATATAATAATATGCAGATTGTGCATATAAACTATCAGAAGTTTAAATGATATGATAGCAGATTAATCAAAATCAATATTAATCTCAGAATGATATAGAAGTCTTATATTAGATCATACCAGAGATATGCAATAAGGAGATATACAACACAATCAAATATCTTAAAAGTGAGTAAGTCCCTATATAGAACTTAGTAACTGTATCGAAATAATAAAGTTCTCGCAATTCACCTGGAGACGTTTGATAGGTGATTGTCTTGATCCATTTTGATTATGAGTATATCTGAAAAGCTAATAATCAGTGCAAGTAATATGGAGATGTTTGATATAAACAAACATGTGATCATCTCGTAGATGCATTAATTATAAGCATATAATAATGAAATAGATCATTTGGTGGATGAATATGTCCACATATCTCCCACTGAATTATTTATAAGAATAATGAGGATTCAAAACCAACTTTGGTTCTTTAATGGATATCCATGAGAATTTTCAATGATTATACATATCATTGTAGATCCTGGGTGACTGATACGGTCACACTAAAGTACAAACATTTTTGGATTTGGGAACTTTTGATTCATAACTGTATAAACATCTACACTCTTTATAAGAGTGTAATATAATCCAGATGATAAAGCACACTTCTTTTCTGAAAATACTAAGAACGTGTGTCCAATAACTTGGAGGCGAGAGGGGGGGGGGGGGGGGGGGGGGGGGGGGGGGGGGGGGGGGGGGGGGGGGGTTGAATAGGTTTTAGTTGATATATTACCAACTTTTAGACTTAGTCAATTTTAATGAAGCTACCCCATATTAGCAATCAATCAATCCAAAATAAAATGTGGAAAACAATAAAAACACAAGGATTGATTTACGTGAGAAACCCTCCAACTGGGCAAAACTCACGGGCTATCCTTCTAGCCACACACGGTCCTCAAATCCACTATTTGAATGAAAGTTTACAACCTAGGTTGACCTCTCATCACACCATTCTTGGTCACTAACCCTTTCACTCTACCCAACGGGCCTTTAATAGTGATTCTAGACTAAAATCTTGTGCACTAATCCACTTATTCACAAAGCTTAACAGTCCATGAAGAGATTAAGCAACATATGTGAATATATGACAAAATTCTAATATGCAATTAATGCTAGACTACACTAAATGCTTATCTAGGGATTTAAAGATGATAATAAGTGGAAATCCTAGATATCAATATCTAAATGCAAATACAAGAAGAATTAGCTAGAGGGCAAAATGGTCCTAAAATACTAGCTATCAATGAACATGCAATCTCAACCAACAAACACAATTACAAGCATACTCAAATCATGCTAAACCAAATAAACATGCAATTAATCAAAAAATAATTGCTAACCATAGGTAAACAAAAGCATAAACATGAAACAAGAAGTTTTAAGCCATATTCAATTACCTAGTCAAGAAGAGCATGAAGAATCATGAAGAGAAGATGCAAAGATGAAGCTAGATGCACATGAGTATGAGTTTGGTTGAGTAAAAATGGTTTCTTGGAGCTTCTCTCTCAGAGGAACACTTTCTCTCACTAAAAAATGGGCTTGGAAGCTCTCAAAACGAGTTGGGAGAGAAAGGAATGTATATATAGAAGCCCTAAATGAAACTACGTCGTTTGACAAAAATAGGTACAAAACAGACTAAGTGCATGGGTAACTGCAAGGGTAGAAGATCCGTGCACAACCCGTGCAGTCATGCAACCTGAAGGCACTCAACATCAATGCACGGGTTACTGTACGGGTAAGACCCGTGCACAACCCATGCAGAATAGAGACCAGAGGCTACCCATCCTTAGTGCACAGGTAACTGCACGGGTAGGTAACCCGTGCACTACCCGTGCAAAAGAGACCTCCAGCGAGGGTCACTCATCACGCTAAGAAAAATTTAATACCATCTGGTAATAAGATTCTGGCTCTTCTAGAGCCTTTAATCAAATTAGTTGGATCTGATCTGATCTGATATTAACTTTATATGTCTTTGAACTGAGCATATTTCTTTTTGCTTGAATAATATCAAGTATCATTGATACATAATTTAGTATTGTTTGATAACAATATCCTGACTCTTATAGAGCTTTCTATCAGATCCGTTGGACCTGATACAGTATTAATATTTTCTCAGAGCAAAGTTAAATTCATAAAATATATATGACTCTGCAGAACTGTATGAGTCGTTGCACTCTTGGCAAGAGGTATATTTCCCTTCAGGTAATTTTATGGACATTATGTGTAATGTTATTTTATATCTCATCTGAAATGATAATAATCTTTTCAATAAGTTTATTCTATAAATATTTTCTCTTGTCATTCACAAATATCCACTCCTGGGGTATGTTTTGATATCTCATGAGTATAAATATATCCAAATTTACTCTCTTGATATTGCTCCTCCAGGAGCAAGTATAAAATGGATAAAATATCCTTTACAATCTCATTATACATGATATTAAAAGATTATAAATCCTTTTATGATACTCACAACATCCTACTGGATGTGTAGATCATTTTTCTCAAATGAATGATGCGTTATGATCTTAAATCCCTTTTATGATACTCACATCATCCTACTGGATGTGTATGAAATGAATAAAGTATTATTTCCAATTTCATTATCCGTTAGGATCTTAATCTCTTTTATGATACTCACAACATCCTGTTAGATGTGTATGAAATAGATAAAGTATTATTTCTAATTTCATCATTAGTTAGGATCTTAAATCCTTTTTATGATACTCACAACATCTTGTTGGATGTGTATGAAATGGATAAAATATTATTTCCAATTTCATTAATCGTTAGGATCTTAAATGTCTATCTTGTTGGATGTGTATGAAATTGATAAAAATATTATTTCCAATTTCATTATTCATTAGAATCTTAAATCTCTTTTATGATACTCATAACATCCTGTTGAATGTGTAGATCATTCTTTCAAATAAATGACATGTAAACATATCACTTCATATCACTTCATATATATGAGATAACTTCAGATTCTGAACGGGTTTGAAGCCCCAGGTTCCAAATAATGAAGTATGACATTCATGTATATAACACTGGATCCAAAATTCTAGGTTCTCATCGGTTGTCAAAACCGTGCCAACTTAAATATCATAATTCCAGGAACTTTAAGTTCTGGTTAGTAGGTCTAGCTGATCTCATATATTGCTTATAAATAAATAATATGAATAATAAAAAAAAACATAATGAATCAAACAATTTATCTGGAGACACAACATAAGCCAGTCCCGAGATACAGCATAATCCAATCTCATATATTGCATAAAAATAAATGCTGAGTATCTAAACAATTTATTTGAAGACACAACATAAGCCAGTCTGGAGACACAACATAAGCCAGTCCCGACACAGCATAAACCAGTCTCATATATTGCATAAAAATAAAAATTACAGGGTCATGAGATCACCTGATATGTGCATAAAAATAAACAATTTCAGGGTCAAGAGATCACCTGATATGTGCATAAAAATAAATCCAGAACTATAATATATATGTTCCGTTTACGGCATAAGTCATCTTGTTATAGGAAACTATATATAGATCTAGAATGTTGAGATGTAAGTAAATCACCCATTAGAGGATCCTTTTTACTTATACGTAATTGTGCTAGAGATCAGGATCTTCCATCGCGCCTGAAAATAAAGTTAATAAAGCTTGAATAAGTCAAAACATTACTTACAAGCGAAATTAGCTGAAACCGATGGTACAGTTGCATCTGGAACGGTTGAAATAGTTGGAAACAGGTCCGAATCGGTTGAAAATGGACGAAAATTGTACTGAGTTGGAAAAAAAAAATTTCTGGATAGAGTTGACTCGGAAATATTTCGTTAGACTAACGGAATATTCTGACGTTAATAGAATATACTCTGATGGCAATGGAATATTTCCTGCTTTGCGACATGGCGCTGACAAGGTGCACCGCTGATGTGGTGCTGACGTGACGTTGATGTGGCGCTGACCACTACTGACTGGACGTCGACGTGTCGGCTGACGTGGTCGTCTTCTTCCTTGGGAAAAACTGCATAAAAATTTATAGGGAAAAAGTTGGTGTTGACCGGACTTTGACTAGAGTTAGAGAGTTTGTTAGAGCTCCATTTGAGATTCGGTCAGTGGCGTTGGAATCGTATTTCCGAAAGGAACACAACGGTATTCTTCGAAAAGCGATTCGAGCACTTCAAAATTTATGGGCTTTTTAAAAACCAAAAATCTATACCAATTTGTTGCTCACTTGCCTTGTCTAGTCTATAATTATTAATCGAGCTGATAACGTGTTATGTATTAATGAAGAACAAATGAAATAAATAGATGAAGAAATAAAGTGAGTGAGAGAAGAGAGAGAGGAGAGACATGAGAGATATGAGAGAGCTTTAGTATTGATATTCTGGGGATTCTTTACAAATGATACAGTATACACACACACACACACACACACACATATATATATATATATATATATATATAGGCAAATGATCAGAGGGTCACTTTTAAGCAAGTGGTGATGAAGCATAGTTGAGAGATATTTATGGACCAAGTAGAGAGTGGCATAGGCGGTGGAGAGATGTTATCAAGTGGTTGGGTGTTTTATGTGGTGTATACAATTGGTGTAAATCCACACACTATTCACAGCAGAATTGTTGATTGATCAGGTAAATTTGGGAATAATGTTGAATTGTTGATTGATCAGGTAAAATTTGGTTGAGTGATTCTCGAGGAGGTAGAGAGAGAAAAGGGTTATTTATTAAAAAAATGATAATAAAAAGCTTTTATTAATAACACTAGATAAAAATTTAATAATATAAAAATAAAAGTTAAATTTAAGTATATTAAAATTTAAGGGTTATTTATTAAATTTCGTACCGTACAACACCAGTTTTAAATAATTTCAACCAGTTAAAATAAAAATTCCTAAAATATTCTTTCACCAGCTACCTGCTATACCGGTTTCTTACCCAGATATAAAACACTCTCCTCTCTCCTCTCATTCCATTCTCCATCAAAGTTTCTCTCCAGCCTCTCTCATTCTCCAGCCTCTCTCACTCTCCCGCCTCTCTTAGTCTGTAGATCGTGTTGACCAAGTCTCCACTGTGGAACAAATTGGCTGGAATCATTGAATTGGTGCTTCAATTGGAAGGTAATTTATTGTTCTTTGAATTAGGGTTTTGTATAATTTGTTTCTTTAGATTTGGGTTTACAAATCTGTTGCTATTTCTCTGAAGATTAGTGTTTCTTCAAAAAAATTCTTCATACTGGTCTCTAGCTATTTCTCTGTAAACCTGTTGCTTACTCTTCTTTTGACCCCACCTTCTTTGAAGCTCATTCATGGCTTCTCTACAACTCTCTATCCATTTATTTGTTTTGTTCTTTCTTTGAATGAAATCCATGATCAGAATTTTCATGCATTAACTAACTCTCTTTATTCATGGCTTCATGATGGAGAAACAAAATAGGGAATGGGGTGTGGTGTCGAGAAAAGAGAAAAATGAGGAGGAAGAAGAGAAAATGGAGAGAGAGAGAAGGAGAAAGAAGGAGAAATAGAAGGAGAAAGAAGGAGAAATAGAGGGCGTTGACTTCTTTAGAGGTATGAGTTTTCTAATCTTCTTGTTTTGTTCTTTTTGTTGAATGATTGTGTATGGTAGTATTGTAAAGGATCTAGAATGAAATTGATGATAACTGTGATTTTGTGTCCCTCTTTGCTGCTGCTATTATTGTTGTTGTGATGATGGGTTGTGAAGTGAGAATGAGTATTGTCAAAATGTTAGAGGAAGTGTGATGACTGTGGCTTGTTTTGCAAATCTGTACTGTTTGGGGAAGAATTTAGAAATATTTCTTTTTGTGTTTGATTTTAGACTTATTAAGCTTTCACTCATGACTTGTTTCAACTAAGTTGGTTTTATATCATATGTTTGGTGAATTTTCGAAGTTGAACAAAAGTTGCTGGAAATCTTATCAGATTCGTGACAGCCTTGGATATTTTTGGAAAACTGCATTGTTTGGGTAAGAATTTCAAATTGATTCTTTTTTTGTTGGATTCTAGACTTACAAAGCTTTCATTAACGACTTGTTTCACCTAAATTGGTTTTAAATTCTATTTTAGGCCAATTGTTGAAGTTGAATAAAAGTTGCTGGAAATCTTATCCTATTTGTTATAGCTTTGGACATTTTCAAAAATCTGTATAAATAGTGGTCTATTTCGAACTTCATATTCTTGTATTGCAATCTAAACCAATATAGGTTTCATTTCCGCATGGTTTCAACTCAATTAGTGTTACATACTATTTTTAATGAAATTTTGAAGTTGGGTAAAATCTGCTTGAATATCTTTTGTATCAATGATAATCTTTGACATTTTCGAGTGACTATGCGAATTAATAGCTGATTTCGAAAAATATATTTTTGTATTACAAACTAGACATATTAAGCTTTCGTTCCCAAGTTGTTTTACCTTGAATGGTTTTGTGAGTGATTTTTAATAAATTGTCGAAATTGATTGCTAGCTGTTAGGATATTCAGTGTTTATGTTATAAAATTGTCCCCTTTTTAAAATTCTGCATCACATGGCCTTATTTCACGAATTCCTCATATTTTTCTGAAATGTAAACTTAATCATCATTGTTATAAAATTTGTCCCCCTCGAATTCATGTTTTGTGCAATACTCGATTTTAGTCGAAATGAGGACTAGTTGTAAAAGTATGGAATGAATGGAATTTTCATGGGTTTGACGGATACACGGGCCTTGTGCTTGGTGGTAAATTGGGGTTTGAGCCTAGTGGCTTCTCGCAAACATTTATAGCTGGCAGTTTATAGATTAAGTGTTTGGCGGTATGCGAACATTACATCCGGCAGTTTACGGATAAATGTTTGGCGGTTCGCGAACATTGCACCCGGCAGTATACGGGTTGAATGTTTGGCGGTTGTACGTTATTATTCGTGAATACTTTTATATTAGAGATGGTGAATGGAGGAAACTTAAAGATAATAAATTCGAAATTGTTAGTGGGTAGAGATTCACAAATCCATTCCTGTATTCGATGTTCTTTGCTCATATGTGATGTATGTGAAAGTGCTTAAAACTTCATGAATCATGTTTTGTTATGTTTTGAGATTTTAAATTCCACCGGGCAGTGTAGCTCACCTCTCACTCCAATTTGTTAATTACTTGTTGGATATGCTGTATGGGCCATACTTAACACAATTTCTTTAAGCAACACACATATTAAAGATTAAAGAGTTGATAGGATAGAACTCATTTAATGCATTAGTAAATAAAGCTTGTTACATATAGTAGAAATGGCAAAGCATGAGTTATGTTGCCAAACCAAATAGTTGGTACAATAGTTTTGTGTGGTCCACTTAATCATCAAAGCTTTCATTTTGTCACCTGTCGCATTAAAATAATTAGCATAGATGTCAATGTGAAATGTAATTGCAGTTTTGTTCCTACTAAAGCAGTAGCTGCTTCTTCTCTTATGCTCAAATTGCTTGTGAATCAAAATAAATGCTACAATTTACTTCTTCTCTTATAAAGTTATGAGCCTTGTAGAATTTGCACAATAATTAACTTCTTTTATGAAGTTATTTTATTATTCTATATTCTCTGTTGGTGAGAAAATATATCGGCTGGAATACTCAGACTTACTCATACCCGAAATTGTGCGGTAGAGTACACTTATGAGACAACGCCACACACTGAGTGTCTATTTGTTCCATTTATGCTATTCAGTTTTCATTATATTGTCCTGTGCATTGTATTTTATCTGTCAGAGCTACATTGGTAGCTGCATTTGTTGTAAGTTATTTGAATCCGAAGTTATGTTATTATTCTATATTCTGTATTGGTCACAAAGCACATCGGCTAGAATACTCAGACTTACTCATACCCGGAATTGTGCCGGTAGAGTACACTTGTAAGACAACGCCACATACTGAGTGTCTATTTGTTCCATTTTCGCTATTCAGTTTTCTTTTTATTGTCGTGTGCAGAGCTCCGTTTTCGTAGCTGCATTTTGTAAGTTATATTAATCTGAAGTTATTTTATTATCTTATTATTCTATATTATGTATTGATCACAAAGTATATCGGCTGGAATACTCAGACTTACTTATACCCGGAATTGTGCCGGTAGAGTACACCTGTGAGACAACACCACGTACTGGAGTGTCTATTTGTTTCATTTATGCTATTAATTTTTCTTTATATTGCCGTGTGCATTCTATATTATCTGTTAGAGCTATGTGTTGGTAGTTGCATTTTGTAAGTTATTTTAATCTTAAGTTATCTTATTATTCTATATTCTCTATTGGTCACAAAGTATATCGGCTGGAATACTCAGACTTACTCATACCCGGAATAATACCGGTAGAGTACACTTGTGAGACAATACCACGTACTAAATGTCTATTTGTTCCATTTTTGCTATTTAGTTTTCTTTATATTTTCCTGTGCATTCTATATTATCTGTTTGAGGTACGTCCTGGTAGCTGCATTTTATAAGTTATTTTAATCTGAAGTTATCTTATTATTCTATATTATCTATTAGTCACAAAGTAGATCGGCTGGAATACTCAGACTTACTCATACTCGGAATTGGGCCGGTAGAGTACACTAGTGAGACAACGCCACGTACTGAGTGTTTATTTGTTCCATTTTTGCTATTAAGTTTTCTTTATATTGTCGTGTGCAGAGCTCTGTTTTCGTACCTGAATTTTGTAAGTTATTTGAATCTGAAGTTATCTTATTATTCTATATTCTGTATTGGTCACAACGTATATCGGCTGGAATACTCAAACTTACCCATACCCGAAATTGTGCCGGTAGAGTACACTTGTGAGACAACGCCACGTACTGAGTGACTATTTGTTCTATTTATGCTATTTACTTTTCTGTATATTGTCACTTGCATGCTATATTATCTGTATATTGTCATGTGCATGCTATATTTCTGTACTGAGCTACGTCTTGGTAGCTGCATTTTGGATATAATGCATATCTGCCTGTGGGTATTTGAGTTTAAGCAGAACAAGGTACGTAGTCCGTGGACAAAAGTGAAGAAAGTGGGAGAGAGGAAGAAGAACCTTGGATCCCATGTAGTTTATATGACATCACACAAGACATGAGATTGAAGTATGGGTCATATTTTTTTTTTGCATGAAAACAAACATAACGTTAAACTCATCAGTCAAACAAAAGCATCTTTCAAAGATATTATTGAAGTCTCTCTGGATAATCATGAACTTTTTTATTATGATGCTCTTAGAATATTGCATTTAGTTTCTTATTTATACGTAGCAGACATATCTACCCTTATGATGACATATGTTATTTGCACTAGTTACTTCCGAAATGGAAACTATAACTAGTTTCATGCTTGGTTTGTACATGATAATATTTATCGTGGTTCTTTGTTGTTGGATGTCTTCTTTGTAATCTCATTGCAGATATGCATAATATATTAAGATAAGGAATTGGACTTTGTAATGATTTTATGTATCAATTGATTTCCTTATCCATGTTATTGACTAAACACTTATTACCATTGATGTACAGACTGAAAATGGTGAAAACAGTAATTCGTGAAAAGAAGAATGACCGTTATGATAAAACAACAATTAGGATTATGCTCAATAGAAAGAGTGTAATAATGTATTTGACAATCTTTTCATATTAATAAAGTGATTTCTAGTTTTACTAATCTTATAGCATTTATAGTTTAATTATTATAATTGTCAAAAGTAAATAATCATAAGGTCAAAAGACTATGAGAAAAGAAGAATTGTTCGTACATTTGGATATGTATGAGGTAGACACAATTATTTAGTTAGTTTTGAATAATATTCACAACTTAAGATAAAGGTTGGTCGCCTTTATCTTGTTAAAGTTGTAGATTCTTTTGCTAGCATTTGAGTGGGATCAAATGTGTTATGATGAGTCTAAAATCATCAAAGTGTGGTGTCTTTGGGCAAAAGAATCTAGTGCACTAGGTGCATTGAATAGGATCATAGTGAAATACTTTATCCAGAACCGTCAATGGATAAAAGTCTTCACTTGAAGACAATCGGAGAGTCTATCTCAATCCTGAGATAAATGATGGACTTATGGTTATAAGTATTATCATTTGAGCTATCAATGAGTACGATTATATAACATAGTCTATCCTCGATAGTTTGGTGGTATTCATTTGTTAATCGATAGAGGACTTCATTTATAGATGTGGACATCGTGGCTCCATTTAATAAATGAGAGTAGAATATCATCATATGGATGTTTTGAGGTATTGGATATTAAATCTTAACGTTAAGTTTTCAATAGTGTCAATTGAAATATGGCTTCTGGACAAGTCAAAATATCCAAGTTCAAAATGAGGTCATATAGGTAAATATGGTAACTTGGAGAGCTATAGGCGGTCTATGAGCTCTTGGCGATTACTGGTATTCTTCACGAGAATACACTATCTCCATTAAGATTGTCTAGGGTAAGAATGAGCAATATTAACTTATTCAATCTTTATTTAAGAGTTCAATTTTAGTTCTTTAGTGGAATGAACTAAAATTAATATAGATCGAACCTAAGTGAATCATTTGTTGATAGCGATTAGGTTATGTCTATTGGAGCTTAAATTTAGTTAGCCCGCCAAGATCCCTAATTCACACGAACTTGCATGGATCACTTGATATATTCTACCGGACCAATTTATGGGTCCATCTAGAATTGTATTAAGGCATGTGGACTTTTTATTAAGGTCCAATGGATTTAATAAAATAGAAAAACAATATTGGCCCTTAAATATTGGCTTGGGCGGCAAGAGATTATTTATTAGTCTTATATATTGTTTTTATTTTATTATTTAATTAAATGGAAATTAATTAATTATTTATTTAATTAAAAGTCAAAATCTTTTTCCTAGTAGGAGATGGTCTCCTAGAGTCATATTATTGTTGGTAATATGATAAGAATCAAATACTATATTTGATAATTAGATAAATAATATGAATTTATTTATCTAGTCAAATTAGGAAGTATTTGATTTCTATTAGGAAGTTTTTGATTTAGTCACAATTCAATTATATTCAATAATTGGTTATTGAATAAATACACTATTTGAGTTGGATTAGGAGTCTTGGTGTGAAAAATAAATCTTTTTTTTGAAAAAGAATTCTTTGTCACCAAGTAAATCCACTTAGAGATAAGATTCTTGACCATCAAGTAAATCCTCTTAGGAAAGGATTTTTATACCTTTATATATTATTAAATTCGGAATTAATTTTAGAGGAAGAAAAAAAAGTTTTTTTTTTGAGAAAAATAATTTTTTTATTCTCTTGCTTTTGAATAAAAAAAAAACTTCCAACTCAAGAAAGGGGTGTATTGAATTCGGCCAAAGAGAAGAGAAAAGGGGAACGTTTTTGTTTTCGATAGTACACTAGTTTCTTTTGCATCAAAAAGGATTTTGTGTACAAAATCGAATCGGGTTCACACGAGTTTCAATCAAATAGATTGATAATTCACAAGTGGCCGGTCGTTCTTGGGTTTTCTCTTGGAGGATTATTGTGACTAACAAAGAAGAAGATTTTGTTTGTTTCATCCTCAGGTATACAATTAAAGAAAGGGAGCTCACACTCTTAGGTGATTAACGTTCGTGATTGGATTGGAAGATCTTGCGGATTCAATTCGACGCTAGTTCAATCGTCACGAGAAAAAGGTACGATACTTTTAATTATATGTCAATTAATCTAGGGTTAAGATTATTTCTTTTAAAGGAAATTTTTTTGAAATATATCAGACCCTATTTCACACTTCCGTCGCGTTTTTTGAACCAATTTTTCCCTACAATTGGTATCAGAGCCATGTTGAACCCTTGATTAATTGATATATATATATATATATATGTACGTGAATCTTTTTCTTTTTATTATATATATGCATGTTTTAGAAAGAGATGACACTCTAGGTATTCACATATATATATTTACATTGGGATGTATGGATATATATATGTTTTATATATGGATTGTTATGGCTCAATTTTGGTCATAGAATTTCAATGTATTTTTTATTTTGGGATTGTAACAAGAAGGGTGGCCTATCATCATCATAATTTCCTTCTTGGTAGTTGCTAAGTTTTTTATTTATTTTTGCTATTGTAATAAAAATATTGCAGAAAAATATTGTATTAAAAAAAAACTGCAGTATTTTACTATTTAAAATTCTTTTGTAATACATTCAAGTATCGAAGACTCGAAGGTTTGAAGAATTGGAAACAACCAGAACAACTTTGGGACTGTGCGAGTCATAGCAACAAACGTGCAAGCGAATGAGCACGCGGCCACACTTGTTGTGGCATTGGCTGCGCACGGTAGCCCTATGGAAACCATGGGCAGCGCATGACAGCCCTTTATGGGGTTGTGGGAGGCACACGCCTATGGGAGGCAGCTGCGTATGAATTTTGGCGCGCAAGAGTTTTGATGGACCATAGCTTGATGACTTGATCGCCAAGTTAGGGTTTCTTGTATTTCAAACAAATGTAATTTACTTGCTTTTCTAGGATAAACCAAAATTGTGGCTATTTATTTTTCGTAAATATTACAATGTTTGTCATTGTTTGATAATATGTCATATAGAATAGGAGTGCTATTTATATATCTCTTTTGGTATGAACATGCATTGACTGGTTTATGTATCTAATTGGCATCTAGATAACTTGGTAAATTATTCTATGAAATTCTATCACACGCCTTAAACAATTGAGTGGGAGAAGGTGTTTTGAACACCTATGGCCTCAAAGATAAGTTGAGCTTTATGTTTTGTGTGATAACCCACCAAGGTGTATCCATGAATGGAATTTAGCAAGACACTTCCTTATGAGGATAGACTAGACAATTGACTCAAACGATATCTACTCTCAAATGAGGAATTTTCGCGAGGGAATATATTGAAGGTTGATAACTTGGTAATACACTCAATGTGGTTTTATTGATATCCTCCCAAGAGTTCTTGTCAATATAAATCGCAAGGCTAAATTGAAAACGCTGGTTGTTATGTTAACAATTAGGTGGGACCTAATCCAACTAGTAAATGGTGAGAACTCCCAAAGGAGGCGTGACATTTATGGATGTTGGATCACCATTGAATTTTATGATTGAATTACTTAATTTAATTCAAGATAAATATTCAAAAGTGCTTTATCATGATTTTTTACTTATATAATTTTTGTTTTATTAAGAAATCATGATCCTATCCCTAATCAACATCTTAAAAGATAATACTTTAACTAGTGATAATTATGTCATATGGAAAAAGGAAAATTGGGCAGTTGTTGCAATATGAAAAGCATAAGTTTTTTCTGTCAAAACCTAAACCACCTGCTCCTACTAATGAATCTAATGAGGTGCAAAGAGACGAGTATAAGCAGTGGGAGGCCTCATATAAGATGGCCAAATGTTACATTATGGCCACCATCTCCGACATGTTGCAACAGCAACATGAATGGATGAGTTCTGCTGCAGATATAATGATGTCTCTAGAGGAGATGTTTGCTATGAGGTCCAGGATGACTAAGAGAGAGGCAGTGACTGCTTTCATGAATCTTAGGATGAAACTTGGACAGGCTGTGAAAGATTACATGATGAAGGTCATAGCACATCTCAACATTGCTGAACTCAATGGTGCTGAGATAGACGGTAAGACGAAAATTGACATGATTGTCAAATCATTATCAGATTCCTTTGATCAGTTCAAGTTGGACTACACCTTGAATAATAAGGAATACACCTTGTAGTGCTTGATGCAAGATGTTCAAAGTGCTTAGAAGATCCTTGTAAAAGGCATGGGACAAGAGATTCATAACGTAGGTAAAGTTGCTACAGTTAAGACCAGCCAGATGGTTAAGAAACAACAGAAAAAAAAGCAACTAGGACCTACTAAGAAGGAGACAAAGAAAGTAACTAAGATCAAAGGGAAGTGTTTCCTTTGTGGTGAAAAGGGACATTGGAAAAGAAACTGCCTAAAGTCTCAGGACAAGAAGGAACAAGGTAATATTAATTATCTTGAAACATGTTTTTTGGCGGATTCTATGGATTCTTGGATCATAGACTCCGGAGCCACTAATCCTGTTTGTTTTTCTTTACAGGGGTTCAAGGTAAGGAGAAAACTTAATGAGAACGAATTCAACTTGCGTTTAGGCAAAAGAGCGTTGATGTTTGCTAGTGCAGTGGGAGATATAAGAATTAGTTTAGATTCTTATGGGCATTTAGATTTAATAGACGTTTATTATGTATCTCAATTCAATAGGAATTTAATTTCAGTTTCTTGTTTAAATAAATTTGGATATTCGGTTACTTTTAATAAAGATTTTATTATTAGTAGGAATAACAATTTTGTTTGCAATGGTACATTGGAAAACGGTTTATTCTATTTGCATAGCAATATCTCTCGTTAGACACAGAATCAATGCAACCTAATCATAAAAGAGTAAAATTATCAAAAGATGAAACCTACCTATGGCATTTGCGCCTAAGTCATATTAACCTTGATAGGATCAAAAGATTGGTTAGTGATGGACCTTTAAGTGACTTAAAGGTCGATGATATACCAACTTGTGAATCTTGTCTGGAAGGTAAGATGACCAAAAGGTCGTTCACGACGAAAGGCACAAGAGCCACTGAATGTTTAGGATTGATACACACTGATGTGTGTGGACCTATGATCATTCAAGCTAGAGGTGGATATGAGTACTTCATCACTTTCACAGATGATTACTCAAGATTTGGCTATATGTATCTCATGAGACATAAGTCGGATGCTTTTAACATATTCAAAGCTGAAGTAGAAAATCAGCTTGAGAAACACATAAAAATCTTAAGGTCTGATCGTGGTGGAGAATATCTATCTGGTGAGTTTCAGCAATATCTTATTGATAATGGGATAATTTCTCAGTTTTCTGCGTCAGGTACGCCTCAACAAAATGGGATGGCAAAAAGGAGAAATAGAACTCTTTTGGACATGGTTAGGTCTATGTTGAGTTATTCAACGCTCCCTAATTCTTTTTTGGGATATGATTTACAAACCGCTATGTACATTCTAAACGATGTACCATCTAAGTCAGTTCTTAAAACACCGCATGAGTTACAGACTGGACAAAAGCCTAGTTTACAACACTTAAGGATATTTGGATGTCCTGCGCACGTGTTAAAAGGAATGACAGAAAAGATGGTGTCCTGTTCAGAAACATGCATATTTATAGGGTATCCAAAAAGAACCAAAGGATATTATTTCTATAGCCCTTCAGATCTTAAAGTATTTGTTTCGGCAAATGCTAAATTTATGGAAGAGGACTATATGAATAATTTTATGCATAAAAGTAGAATTGTCCTGAATGGGCTTTCAGGAGATACAATTCCACAAGAGATTACACAACCTAGCTCAATTGTAAGTTTCGTACCAACACAAGATCAACAATCTACCATACCTCGTCGTAGTGGGATAAACAACCTGAGAGATACATCGGTCTAGGAGAATCTGTAGAGAATCTCCCGGATGACTATGATCCCTACACGTAAAAGGAAGCCATGGAAGATGTTGATTGTCACCATTGGCAAAAGTCAATGCAATCCGAAATTGAATCTATGTTCAAAAATAAAGTCTGGTCTTTTGTGGACTTGCCTAAAGGGATAAAACCAATTGGGTGCAAGTGGGTATACAAGAGGAAGAGAGGAATTGACGAAAATGTGGAAACCTTTAAAGCTAGATTGGTAGCTAAAGGTTACACACAAAAGGAAGGTATTGATTATGAGGACACCTTCTCTCATGTGGCCATGCTTAAATCCATTAGGATATTCTTATCCATTGCGGCATCTCTAGACTTAGAGATTTGGCAAATGGACATCAAGACAGCTTTCCTTAATGGAAGTCTTGATGTAAGCATATATATGGTGCAACCAGAAGGATTCATTGAAAAGGGCCAAGAGGAAAGGGTATGCAAGTTGCAAAGATCCATATATGGATTAAAGCAAGCATCCAGATCCTGGAACATAAGGTTCGATCAAGCTGTGAAAAGTTTTGGATTTATTCAAAACCTTATCTAACCCTGTGTGTACAAAAGGATTCAAGACGACAAGTTGGTTTTCCTAGTTCTTTACGTTGATGATATACTACTCATCGGAAACGATGTAGGTGTATTGACATCAGTAAAAGAATGGTTAGCAAAACAATTTGATATGAAGGACTTAGGAGAAGCAAGTTATATTCTTGGTATCCAAGTAATAAGGGATAGAAAGAATAGAACGATTGCATTATCTCAAGCTTTATACATAGATAAAATCTTGTCTAGGTTCTCCATGCAAGATTCCAAGAAAGGTATGTTACCTTTCAGACATGGAATCAAACTTTCTAAGGAACAAGTTCCTAAGAATGAGCATGAAGAGCAATTCATGAGTAGGGTTCCATATGCCTCGGCAGTTGGAAGTCTCATGTATGCAATGCTTTGCACTAGACTGGATATTTGTTTTACTGTTGGCATAGTTAGCAAGTTTCAATAGAAACCTGGTCATGATCACTGGACGACAGTCAAGCATATTTTCAAATATCTCAAGAGAACGAGAGATCATATGCTTGTATACTCTGGAGTGGATTTAATTCCCGTTGGGTATACAGATTCTGATTTCTAGTCGGATTCTGACTCCAGGAGATCCACATCAAGATCTGTTTTTACTCTTGGAGGATGGGAAATCATATGGAGGAGTATCAAGCAATCATGTATTGCTGATTCCACCATGGAAGCTGAGTATGCTGCCGTATGCGAAGCTGCTAGAGAGGCTGTCTGGCTCCGCCAATTCTTGATTGACTTGGAAGTGGTTCCTGATGCGAATAAGCAGATCACTATCTATTTAGACAATAGTGGAGCAGTGGCTAATTCGAGAGAACCAAGAAGTCATAAGAGAGGCAAACACATTGAAAGAAAGTATCATCTTCTGAGGGAAATTATGCATAGGGGTGATGTGACGATTACCAAGATCACGTCAGCAGAAAATCTAGCGGATCCCTTCACAAAGGCTCTTTCACATAAGAGTTTTGATGTGCATCTAGAGAACATGGGTATGATAGATATGACACATTTGATATCGAGAAAGTGGGAGATTGTTAGGATTATGCTCAATAGCAAGAGTGTAATAATGTATTTGACAATCTTTTAATATTAATAAAGTTATTTTAAGCTTAACAAATCTTATAGCATTTACAGTTTAATTATTACAATTGTCAAAAGTAAATAATCATAAGGTCAAAAGACTATGAGAAAAGAAGAATTATTCATATATGTGGAATGTATGAGGTAGACACAATTCTTAAGTTAGTTTTGAATAATATTCATAACTTAAGATAAATGTTGGGCACCTTTATCTTGTTAAGGTTGTAGATTCTTTTGCTAGCATTTGAGTGGGATCAAATGTGTTATGATGAGTCTGAAATCATCAAAGTGTGGTGTCTTTGGGCACACGAATCTAGTGCACTAGGTGCATTGAATAGGATCATAGTGAAATACTTTATCAAGAACCGTTAATGGATAAAAGTCTTCACTTGAAGACAATCGGAGAGTCTATCTCAATCCTGAGATAAATGATGGACTTATGGTTACAAGTGTTATCATTTGAGCTATCAATGAGTACGATTATATATCATAGTCTATCCTCGATAGTTTGGTGGTATTCATTTGTTAATCGATGGAGGACTTCATTTATAGATATGTACATCGTGGCTCCATTTAATAAATGAGAGTAGAATATCATCGTATGGATGTTTTGAGGTATTGGATATTAAATCTTAACGTTAAGTTTTCAATAGTGTCAATTGAAATATGGCTTTTGGACAAGTCAAAATATCAAAGTTCAAAATGTGGTCAAATGGGTAAAATGGTAACATGGAGAGCTATAGGCGGTCTATGAGCTCTTGGCGATTACTGGTATTCTTCACGAGGACACACTATCTCTATTAAGATTGTCTAGGGTAAGAATGAGATATATTAACATATTCTATCTTTATTTAAGAGTTCAATTTTAGTTCTTTAGTGGAATGAACTAAAATTAATAGATCGGACCTAAGTGAATCATTTGTTGATTGTGATTAGGTTATGTCTATTGGAGCTTAAATTTAGATAGCCCGCCAAGATCCCTAATTCACACGAACTTGCATGGATCACTTGATATATTCTACCGAACCAATTTATGGGTCCATCTAGAATTGTATAAAGGCATGTGGACTTGTTTCTTTCAGTAAGAATGAGTCTAGTTCACATGGCATATGATGAATTCAAGGTGACTTTGTGCTTATTTTTGTTAGGCACCATCCACTCTTCTTCAGCTACCGATTATGTTCATACGGGGTACTTGATTCCTTTAAGTGATGTTGGAAATATATCTATGAAAAATTGGTCTAGTTGGTGCTTGTCATCACTTTGTGAAGGGATTGAGAAGTTTAAGATTAACCAGCAAGGTTTGAACAAATGTTGCATTTCCGGCTGTTTGTTGTTTCTTTAGGTAACAAATATTGATATTTGTTTCTTTCTATTATTACGAAATTTCACTTTATCATATCATATTGAACTTAGTCTTAACCTTGTTTCTTTGTTGCAGTTCTTTTACTTCCATTCAGTACAATGGGAGCCTCCGATTGTGGATAAAGCATTAATACCCATCGTTTGTTGGACAAACGTGAAGATAAAGAAGTGTGTATTTCGGCTTCACACCGAAGGTGGTGTTGGAAGTAACCAGGTTTACATTCTTCAATTTATCTACCCATTTTATTTGTAAATTATTTCCCTTTAAGTGCATGCATAATTACATTTATGTTTTCATAATATGATGCAGATTTCGGTTGGGAACTTTTTCAAGCAACCAGCACAATCAGAAGGTTAATGTGATGTTGGTGCACATGGAGCAACCAGTCGTGCCAATGAAGAACCGGTTACAGCCAATAAAGCGCACACGAAAGGTATTGATGATGTCCTACTGGTGGTGAAAGATATTCAGGTTACATTAAAGATTGAACTTGATGATATCCGATCGAAGGTAAATTTTCTATATGCGAAATTCAGTTCGGCAGAGGACAAGAACTTGGATAAGGACTTACCTAATATAAATAGCCATCACAATTACATTAATCACACGCCTCCAAACCCTCCTCCACATCCACCCCCACCAGGCTCGCGACCTCATTATACTCTTGGGATACAACATCCCATTGTTGAGGTTTCATCAAATGACACCCGATCATTACCCCAACATCAACAGACCATTTCCAAATCCATCCCAAGTTGGATGAAGGCACCTATTGAGCCAACATTAGAAGAAGGGAACGCACATGATTTACCCATGGAAGACCAGCCTACTAATGATCCCTATCACGTACCTCCGGTCCGTACCATTCCTTCATTATTAGATGAGGTTTGATCTTGTTTCTTATTTTTTTAAAATTTTTTAAATGTAAATACCTTTTTTTATTTATACAGAAACGACAATTCCATTTCACTTTCAATTATTTTGTAGGATACCTTCTATGATGATACTCTCGAACAAGAGTCGCAATCTTCTAACAAGCGAAGATTTATCAATACAAGATCAACCTCAAAAAGAAAGCCGAGCCGTTATCCAATTTCACCCTACATTGCCGGACCTATTCTTGCATCGACAAAGTACCGATATGGCCCTTTCCGAATAGGAATTCCACTGAATACATTTGATGAGCAATTGATCAACTACATTTTTGCCAAAGACCTACCATCATCGTAAGCATGCTTTATGTATATTATAATCCTCAATTTACAATGTTGTGCAGTTATAGGTATGTTACATTTGCAGTCCGCTATTGGATGTTTAACACTTTTGTATCATTGTTTTTTATTAAATTGCAGTGAGGTTATTGTCGATCTTGGGCATTTACGTGTAACCCGGAAAAGTTTTAGAACGTTAGCACCTTCCAGCCTTATTGATAGAGAGGTTAAGTGATAATTTGCTTCTCAACTCATAGCCTTTTACTTTTATACATTATATACAGTTCATTATTTTTATTGTTGGTAACCTGACATTACTTATAGAAGCTGTTTTTCATATTATTAATCTTATTCCATAGTACAAAACAAGTACAATAATATTGAAGTCAAAAAGTCACAACTTATCTGGTTCTTGCCTACAAACTATGCGGTATACTTCTGTTCAGTTCACTTCCTTATAGGTATATAGTTGTCCATTATTTATGATATGAAACATGTAACCATTATTTTCTCACGTTTGCCTACGCAGTACACTGTTTTGACTTGTACAGATGGTGACCAAAATTCTTTGAAGAAATCTCTGTCAAAATTGCGGGAGTCATACATGTACGATCTTCGTAGATGTGAAAAGGTGAGACATGATTACCATTTTTATCTTTTCCCCTACACCTAATTATCTGATGTGAACAATGTCTATTTTGTTATATATACTTTTACTGACATATTGGTGCACATATTAGATTTAAATTCCTATCAATGATCTACGCAACCATTGGTATCTGGCGGTAGTTCACTTTAAAAAAACTGTTGTGTGAAATTTGGGACTCCAAACCACCTCGTAGAAAGGATGATTTGATGCGATTGAACCAAGTGTCAAAATTTGTATATCCGTAACATATGTTTTTTTTACACCCTTACTGATCCCCATTTTTTCCACTGTCATGACGATATGTCATTAATGTACATATTGTTTTTCTTCTAATTTGTGTAGATGCAGTCGCTTGACATTGTTCTTGCTGATGAAATTGTTGTTGCCTTCCCAACAACTTTCTCATTCACCACATTCAAAATGTCATATGCAAAAGCACCCGAGCAACCCAATGGCTTTGATTGTGGCCTTTTACTTTGCATGTTCATGGATGACAACTACCCTACACCGCTTCAGATGAAATCATTAGGTTAAACTAAATATTCTCATAGCTTTTTTTTCGACTGCAATATATTTGGGTTGACATATATTTGACATATCTCACTTTTGTTACAGTTTCAGTGTAACTGTCAACGTTTGGTGTTATCTCGTTTCCTAGCATTCTTCCCTGGTAACAACAACCTTTTGTCTCTCAAGAAAAATGCCCAACAGCACTGTACTAAATTAGTGGCCATTGGAAAGATGTGACCGCCACCCATGCAAAAATTGAGAGGTAAAGCAGCGGCTCTCATGGAGTGAATGTACATATGGGTTGCATTCCATGAAATAAACAGGTTTTTGTAAATGGCATGCTAATGTCTTAGGTTGCATCCCTGGACATTTGATTTTGGAAAATTGATTTTTGTACTTGTGCCACTAGGTAGAAGACCCTGCAAAAATGTTGGGTAGGTGTTATTTTTTTATTTCAAGTTTAATCTAACCATATACATGAATTTCAGGTGTTCTTGTTTCTATGAATAGTGATTTCAATTTCTGCTCCAATTCAATTCAAATTATTGTTCACACCATTTGTTTTCTCATAACGTTATCTCCATGCTTGTGTTTTAATTCTTTAAGTGTGTATCAAAGTTGAAACTGAAGTTACTCTAAATTCTCAATTACTAAGCTTACAAGTGATGTTAAAGTGGAAAATGCCATTCTCAAGAAAATCCAGTTTCATAATTATTCTACAATACACCCCGTGATCACTTGTGGTTACAAAATTTGAGTACTAGAGTAAACACAAATTAATGATGTAAATGAGACTTAATTCAGATTGAACTATAAAAGATACTGAACCAGTTGAAAGAGTTGCGCATCTCCTCACCTGCCATATCCACACCTGAGGCCTCACAAAAATACGTGATCAAACTCGGAAACCCTTGAGCCTCCTTCCCTGATTCATCCTTTCCCATGTTTAACATCTCCATCTTCACTATCGCAGCAATTTTCCAACGGCTGGTCGTGCTGCAGGCTGTAAAGGTAATTAGGCACCACATTGACTGCTCCATTAACTTTGATTATAATCATCACCCGAGGTAATAGAGAACTCAAGGCGACCTCATTCAAGATCGCCCTAAGGTCGCTATTACATCAGGTATATGCTTTATCACCCGATGTATTAGCGAACTTGGGGCGATCTTGGGTGAGATCGCATTGAGTTCGCTATTGCCTCAGGTTGAACAACCATCACCCGAGGTAATAGCGACCTTATTCAAGATCGCCCCAAGGTCGCTATTACATTGGGTGATAAAGCATATACCCGATGTAATAGCAACCTTGGGGCGATCTTTAATGAGGTTGCCCTGAGATCGCTATTACCTCGGGTGATGAAGCATATACCCAATGTAATAGCGACCTTGGGGCGATCTTGGGTGAGGTCGTACTGCGGTCACTATTACATCGGTATAAAGAATTACATCGGTTTAAAGAACCATCACCTGAGGTAATAGTGACCTCATAGTGATCGAGAGATCACTTTTATCTATGAGTATGAAGTGGATGTTGGAACCTAGGGTTACAGATTGCGCAGCGGAAGGTTTTAAAATTTTTTATGCAATCATTAATCTAACCCATTTGTACAGTAATAATCAAATAGAATAATAAAGTGAGGAAACTTTTTCATACCTACGTAAGAGGCTCCTTCACTTTGATACGAACTGCTCCTGATTTGAACCACGTGATCTTCCTCGCTATCTCTCAGAACTGGTAATAGCGTGTGGGCGCGTCACGATATTCAGGACCTGTATGGAGGAAGAAGAGAAGAACAAACACACACAAACAAAAATTAGAAGTGCAACCTTTTGTGTTCTCACCACACTCTATTATTTTTCTTTTTGCTTGTGTTTGCTGTGTCACGAACTCAGTTTTTCTTCTCTTCACATTTCAAGTAATCTCATTACTTTTGTTTTTTTGTGTTATTTTTTGTCTCATTCGGTTCACTAGTAATCTGATTACTACCTTTCTTGTTGATTAAAAAATATATATCTAATATATATTTAAAAATCAAAACCGAAAATCAAATTTTGATTTTTAAAAACATTTCAAAGATATCTCATATCTTTTTAAATTAAATATTTATTTTTGAATTCAAACATTTCAAATTCAATTTCAAATATTTAATTTAATAAAATAAAATAATCATATTATCTTATTTTATTCAAAATCAAATATCAACTAACACCCTCCATTTAATGATTAACTACATAATTAAATAATCTTATTATTTAATTTATTTAATCACCATTATTCATTAATTAAATAATCTCATTATTCAATTAATTTCAGAATAAATACGTGTCACTTTCGTAACACAATTAATTGGACAATCCAATTAATTAACCGTGACCCTTGTTACCTAAATCGATCGGGCTAGCAAGAGGACCTAATGGACCCACAGTATTTTGAGCTCCAATAATCCTTAGAAATTATTAATTAAACTCTTTAATTAATATTTCATGATTATTAACTTCGGTGTTATTCCACTAAAAACCCGAAGCTGCACTCTCTCAACTGTAGACGTTTTTACACAAACCAATAACTCTCGGTGTCCATCGATATAGCTATTACATATGGTATAATCCTCCACAAGTAGTTCATAATTAGAGCTGGGTTATAATGTCCGTTATACCCCTCTAATCATATCTTTCCATTAAGTACCATTGATTCTCTAATGAACAATAAATCCTACATTCCTTACGGAATTAGGAGAGCGCTCATATTGTTCAAGCCCCGAATCAACCCTTAAGGGAACTACCATCTACTTCTCACAAGAAGGAGTGGATTCCACTATTGTGTACAAACCTTCCCAGCCACAAGCCAAACCGCGATCCCAACATACGGAGTATATTGATCGGGAATGCAACTCCGACCTCACCCATGGTATATCAAAGACCACGATCTAACTTGAAGGAGTCGATAAGACACTTAGGATTAAGATCACTCACATATAGCCATCATTAGTTGATATATATGAATCTCATCGTTAAACGGATCTTAGTGAGAGATTCATATAGATCATGGCCCAGTCCTATATGATCACATCATACAAGGTGCCTCCATTCTCATATCTACATATGAATGATCCAGGATAGGATCACCGTACACTACGAAATGGACCGCAGCTGTAGATTAACTACAAATAAAGTACCCAGCTTTATTTGCTATCTACGGACTCTTTAAATTGCTCGTTTCAAACTGAATCCATCTATATATGACACTCATATACTTAGTTCGAAATTACATCCGGCAATTTTGGATGTTAAGTGCACATGTTATATAAAGTATGATACAAAATGAATGAATATACTACTTCTTTTATTTATGTTCAAATTACATTTACATATTACAAGCTTTAGGGCAAAAACCCCAACAATCTCCCACTTGCACTAAAGCATGTGAGTCATGTCTCGTAACCCTAGACCTTCTAGGTGACCTTCAAACACTTTAGCCGGTAAGGTCTTCGTAAATGGATCAACATGATTGTCTTGTGAAGATATCTTGGTGATGATCACATCTCCTCTCTGCACTATCTCTCTAATGAGATGATACTTTCTCTCTATATGCTTCCCTCTCTTGTGGCTTCTTGGTTCTTTGGAATTAGCCACAGCACCACTGTTATCACAATAAAGTGTGATGGGCTTATCCAGATCTGGAACAACTTCCAGATCACTCAAGAACTTACAGAGCCAAACAGCCTCTTTAGCAGCTTCACAAGTGGCTACATATTCGGCTTCCATGGTGGAGTCAGCAATGCAAGATTGCTTTATACTTCTCCACACAATGGCTCCACCACCTAGGGTGAATGCTGATCCAGACGTGGATTTTCTAGAATCCCTGTCTGACTGAAAATCAGAATCTGTGTATCCTAACGGGATCAAATCCTGTCTGGAATACACTAGCATATAGTTTCTCGTTCTCCGAAGATACTTGAGAATAGTCTTGACAGCAAACCAATGATCTAATCCTGGGTTGGACTGGTACCTACTGACTACTCCCACTGCATAGCAGATGTCCGGTCTCGTGCATAACATAGCATACATGAGACTACCTACTGCTGATGCATATGGCACACGTCTTATATCCTCAACTTCTTGAGGTGTTTTAGGACACTGTTCCTTAGACAAGTGAACCCCATGTCTAGAAGGTAAATTACCTTTCTTGGAGTTCTGCATCAAAAATCGCATAAGAATCTTGTCGATATATGATGCCTGAGACAATGCTATGAGTTTGTTCTTACAATCCCTTATAAGTTGGATCCCTAGAACATAACTCGCCTCTCCCAAATCTTTCATTTGGAATTGGCTAGCTAGCCAGCCCTTTACATCAGACAACACTCCTACATCATTCCCAATGAGTAGGATGTCATCTACGTATAGGACCAAGAAAACTACTTTCTTGTCAATGATGTGCTTGTAGACACAAGGCTCATCAACGTTTTGTTCGAAGCCATAGGTTTTGATTACATCATCAAACCTTATGTTCCAAGATCTAGATGCTTGCTTAAGTCCATAAATGGACCTTTACAACTTGCAAACCTTTTGCTCTTGATCTGGAGACACAAATCCCTCTAGTTGCATCATGTATATGCTTTCATCAAGATTGCCATTCAAGAATACAGTCTTGACGTCCATTTGCCAAATTTCATAATCTAAATAGGCAGTAATGGATAAGAGAATCCGAATAGACTTAAACATGGCAACTGGCGAGAAGGTCTCTTCATAATCGACCCCCTCTTTCTGGGTATAACCCTTGGCCACTAGCCTGGCCTTGAAGGTCTCTACCTTCCCGTCTACTCCTCTCTTCCTCTTGTAGATCCACTTACATCCTATGGGTTTTACCCCATTCGGTAAGTCTACAAGTTCCCAGACTGAGTTAGAGTACATAGACTCCATCTCGAGATTCATGGCTTTAAGCCATTCCTCTTTATCAGGATCTTCCATTGCATTCTTAAATGTCAATGGATCATCCACACTTTCAGTAGAGACAAGATCTTGTCCCTCACTTACACCCAAATAGCGTTCAGGTTGTCTCACAACCCTCTCACTACGTCTAGGTGGTAGTGTATCCTGACTAGGAATTATCTGACTTTCAGATGTTAATGGATTAACAACTCTAGTTGACTGAGTACTGGTCTCACCAGGCTCCAACTCATTTAATACAATTTTAGAACGAGGTTTATGATCACTTATATAGTTATCCTCAAGAAACGTTGCATTTGTCGATACAAATACTTTGTTATCTTCAGGACTATAGAAGTATCCACCTCTGGTCTCCTTGGAGTATCCTACAAACAAGAAGACCACAGACTTGGGATCTAGCTTTCCAGTTCTATTCTTCAGCACGTGTGCTGGACACCCCCATACGCGAAAATGTCGTAAACTAGCTTTACGACCATTCCACAACTCTAAGGGAGTTTTAGGAACAGATTTGGATGGCACTACATTCAAAATGTATGCCGCTGTTTGTAACGCATATCCCCAAAAAGAATTTGGTAATGATGAGAAACTAATCATAGATCTCACCATTTCCATTAGGGTTCTATTTCTCCTCTCCGCGACACCATTCTGCTGAGGTGTACCAGGAGCTGTGAGTTGGGACACTATCCCATACTCGACCATAAAGTCTTCAAACTCTTGGTCAAGGTACTTACCACCACGATCTGATCGTAGAGACTTGATAGTCTTTCCTAACTGGTTCTCAACTTCAGCTCAGAATTCTTTGAACTTTTCAAATGTTTCCGACTTCCGTTGCATTAGGTAGACATATCCGTATCTCGAGTAGTCATCTATAAAGGTGACATAATACTCATAACCACCCCTTGCTTTAACATTCATTGGTCCACAGACGTCTGAATGTATAAGCTCTAGTGGTTGTTTAGCTCTAAGCCCTTTACCAGTAAAAGGTCTCTTAGTCATCTTACCTTCCAGACAAGATTCACAGACAGGTAAGGTGCCAACCTTTAACTCATTTAAAGATCTGCTTTTTACTAGTCTGTTTATCCGGTCAAGGTCAATATGTCCAAGCCTTAGATGCCAGAGATACTATTCGTTTTCTGGAGAAATCTTTGTCGTTTAGTTTTTGGTTTTTCAACCTTAAACATTTCGGTGTTAAGTAGTGTAGTATGTATTAACGGTCTTAACACATACAAATTATTTTCATTAATTCCTGAACAAATATTCAGACCATTCTTCCCAATAATAACAAACTTATTATTAAAAGAAACAGAATACAATTGTTCTAACAACTTAGAAACGGAAATCAAATTCCGTGTAAATCCAGGAATATAAAAAACATTGTTCAATAATAAAAAACTATTATTATTACAAAATTGAAATCTTATTGGTCCCACTGCTTTGGCCGACACGACATCCCCCGACCCCACAAGCATGGAGAAGGCTCCCTCCTCTAGCTGTGTCTAAGAATCAGTCCACTGCAAAGAAGAACAAACATGGTTAGTGGCCCCCGAATCAACAATCCAAGGTGAAGAATCATCTTCCACTAAACAAGATTCAAGAACAAGTAAATCATATTTACCTTTCTTCTTCTTCTTGGCTACCTCCTCCAGGTACTGAGGACAGTTCCTCTTCCAGTGCCCGACCTTGTTACAATGGAAACAGTTTCCTTTGTCTTGGTCGGTGGAGGTGCCCTTCTTTTTGCTTTGGGCCTTCTTGGGTTTGGGTTTACCCTTCGCCTTTCCAGCAGACCTCTCCCTCTTCTTATTTTGGAGGAAGATGTTTCGGTAACATTTGTCTCACCGGTCTTACTTCTGCTGTCCTTGGTCATGGACTCAAAAGTAGCGAGCTCATTGAGCAACTGTGTGAGACTAAACCTTAACTTGTTCATCCCGTAGTTGTTCTTAAACTGATCGAAACTCTTCGGAAGAGTCGTCAGTATGATGCTCACTTGACTGGGTTCGTCAATGGCCCCGCCATTGACTTCTGCCGTGTTGAAGTAGGACATCATGCTCAGGACATATTCCCGAACTGATGTTCCTTCCTTCATGCGAGCGAGCATAGCGGAACGAACAGCTTCGTGTCGCTTTTGCTCGGAGGGCTGCCCGAACATAGCTTGCAATGACTCCATAATTTCGAATGCTGTAGTCATTGCTTCGTGCTTTATGACAAGCACGTCTGTCATAGAAGCTAACAGATATGTTCGGGCCTTTTCATCAGATGAGACCCATCGCTGGTATGCCTCACGAACAGTTCGTGTGGCATTGGCAGTAGGCACCTGAGGACATTCCTCCGTAAGCACAAACTTGAGGTCTTTGGTGACCAGTATTGCATTAATGTTAAGTTTCCATTTTGTGTAGTTATCACCAGTTAATTTATCGTTTGCAAGTATTTGTAATAGTGCAGATGACATGGCTGAAAAAACATAAATTAAGGATTCATTTAGTCATACATTCTAAACATGTGTGAATGTTCGGCATAAAATTAAACATGATGCATGAAAATGTTTAATGAACAAGAACAACCCTAAAAACAATGTTTCTATGCCACGACAATCCAACATACCACAAGCAAGTGCCGCCTTAGGGTCGGTCAAATTCTTGCATGTTGGATCGAGACCTTCTCAGTCAAAGGATATACCAGAATAACTCTTATGCCAATATCATTCAACCATCGTTTATTAGGTCAGGTTTTTAATTAACCAATTTAATTAAAACCTTTTGAGTGTAACCCATCATTTCAGATCTCAAGAGCTTAACTCGAGAATTGCCGCCTTAGGGTCGGTCAATCCAGAAATCCCCTCCGAAATCCTATCTGTTAGGAAGTCAACCTTGGTATTGATTCTTATGGAAACCCTCTTTAGGGAGGGAGAAAACAAAGCCGTCACGAGGCCCCACTCGAATCTCACGGTGTTGAACTAATGATGGAGACCGCGGGATATAATGTCATATATCCCTCTCCCACTCACTATTTTATATTAAGGGTTTTCTATTAATATTAATGCACCTAGATTAAACTAGATTAAACGGCTAATTTTAATCTAAGCGTCAAGTGCATTAATCACAAATTATTAGAATCCTATTCCAATAACTAATAAACTAAATTGATTTTTAACACTTAAAAAATTTAGTTCATTAGTGATAATTCAAATCTATGTAAACTGTTTACTAAGACTAGAATTATTATTAAATGTGTATTCACCAAGTTTTAACTATTAAAACTAAACACATTATTTAGGTCCAATTATTATTAGGAGCTTAATCAAATTAATCCTAATATATTTATTAAGGACCCCACTAATCTAAGTATTTAAACTCTTTAATAAAAAGATTAGTAATTAATGAGATTTACCAAGTTTTTACTCCTACAAACTAATCCCATTAAAAATAGCCAATTATGTGAATAACCCATTTTAATCAAATTAAAAAAAAATTAAACACATATATAGATGGCTATAATGCATGTATGATATATCAACATATATATATATATATATATATATATATATATATGTGTGTAGGCACAACTAATTTAAATGACATGTATATGCATGGCAATGCTTAATCATCAAATAATTAAAACATACATGAGTTGACCGAGTGTTATGGATTATTTAACCTAAAAATTGGAATCTAATTACAAAAAAAATATTCCCAAGGCATCCCTTGGTCTTCTTGTAATTTCCAAGACTTCCAATCTCTTTAGGTCATGTGCGCTGGTAGCATGCGTGGGTAGTGCATGCTCGCTGGTAGAAAGTTGTGCGCTGCAGCGCTGGTGGATTGCGCGCTGGTAGGCGCTGCGTGGGAAGGCTTGCGCGCTGGTGGGCATCATTCTGGTGTGCATGCGCGCAGGTGGGTTGTTTGCTGTGGAGCGCTGGTTGAGCGCAGCGCAGCTGCGCGCTGCGCTGGAAGGCATCACTTTGGTAGGCAATACTGGTCTACTATGCGCGCACCAGGTCTTCTTTTGCTTACATATATATATATATATATATATATATTTTTAATAATACAACAGAAAAAAAAAAATATATATATAACAACATTATACAACCCAGAAACACTCTAAATCCACAACACCATAAAAAATTACGATCAACCATGTTTTTTAAATTAAACAATTTAATTAAAAAAAAATCATACACTCATCAAAAAAATATGTGCCTACACATTCATACATATCATGAGTAATCGAATTCGATTATACTGTACAAAAATTGGCTCTGATACCAATTGTTGAAACCTAGGGTTACAGATTGCGCAGCGGAAGGTTTTAAAAAATTTTATGCAATCATTAATCTAACCCATTTGTACAGTAATAATCAAATACAATAATAAAGTGAGGAAACTTTTTCATACCTACGTAAGAGGCTCCTTCACTTTGATACGAACTGCTCCTGATTTGAACCACGTGATCTTCCTCACAATCTCCCGGAACTGGTAACAGCGTGTGGGCGCGTCACGATATTTAGGACCTGTATGGAGGAAGAAGAGAAGAACAAACACACACAAACAAAAATTAGAAGTGCAACCTTTTGTGTTCTCACCACACTCTATTATTTTTCTTTTTGCTTGTGTTTGCTGTGTCACGAACTCAGTTTTTCTTCTCTTCACATTTCAAGTAATCTCATTACTTTTGTTTTTTTGTGTTATTTTTTGTCTCATTCGGTTCACTAGTAATCTGATTACTACCTTTCTTGTTGATTAAGAAATATATATCTAATATATATTTAAAAATCAAAACCGAAAATCAAATTTTGATTTTTAAAAACATTTCAAAGATATCTCATATCTTTTTAAATTAAATATTTATTTTTGAATTCAAACATTTCAAATTCAATTTCAAATATTTAATTTAATAAAATAAAATAATCATATTATCTTATTTTATTCAAAATCAAATATCAACTAACACCCTTCATTTAATGATTAACTACATAATTAAATAATCTTATTATTTAATTCATTTAATCACCATTATTCATTAATTAAATAATCTCATTATTCAATTAATTCCCGAATAAATACGTGTCACTTTCGTAACACAAATAATTGGACAATCCAATTAATTAACCGTGACCCTTGTTACCTAAATCGATCGGGCTAGCAAGGGGACCTAATGGACCCACAGTATTTTGAGCTCCAATAATCCTTAGAAATTATTAATTAAATTCTTTAATTAATATTTCATGATTATTAACTTCGGTGTTATTCCACTAAAAACCCGAAGCTGCACTCTCTCAACTGTAGACGTTTTTACACAAACCAATAACTCTCGGTGTCCATCGATATAGCTATTACATATGGTATAATCCTCCACAAGTAGTTCATAATTAGAGCTGGGTTATAATGTCCGTTATACCCCTCTAATCATATCTTTCCATTAAGTACCATTGATTCTCTAATGAACAATAAATCCTACATTCCTTACGGAATTAGGAGAGCGCTCATATTGTTCAAGCCCCGAATCAACCCTTAAGGGAACTACCATCTACTTCTCACAAGAAGGAGTGGATTCCACTATTGTGTACAAACTTTCCCAGCCACAAGCCAAACCGCGATCCCAACATACGGAGTATATTGATCGGGAATGCAACTCCGACCTCACCCATGGTATATCAAAGACCACGATCTAACCTGAAGGAGTCGATAAGACACTCAGGATTAAGATCACCCGCATATAGCCATCATTAGTTGATATATATGAATCTCATTGTTAAACGGATCTTAGTGAGAGATTCATATAGATCATGGCCCAGTCCTATATGATCACATCATACAAGGTGCCTCCATTCTCATATCTACATATGAATGATCCAGGATAGGATCACCGTACACTACGAAATGGACCGCAGCTGTAGATTAACCACAAATAAAGTACCCAGCTTTATTTGCTATCTACGGACTCTTTAAATTGCTCGTTTCAAACTGAATCCATCTATATATGACACTCATATACTCAGTTCGAAATTACATCCGGCAATTTTGGATGTTAAGTGCACATGTTATATAAAGTATGATACAAAATGAATGAATATACTACTTCTTTTATTTATGTTCAAATTACATTTACATATTACAAGCTTTAGGGCAAAAACCCCAACAGTGGAACGATGCCGTTTTGGATACAAGCGACCTGAAGAAGCGATCCGGAGATCGTCCCGAAGTCGCACCTGGGCAAAAATTTGAATATAAACCTCCGCTCGTGGAGAGCAGTTTCCAAACCAAAAATTTTGAAAAAAAACCACTTAAGTCATCTACAGTTCTTCTCCTCTCATTCAAGGTAATCCTAGCCCTAATCCTCTCCATTTGTGTTAGAGTGAAGCATCTAGGGTATAAAATCACTTTTCTTTTGTTTTCTTCTCTTGAGCAAGTTCATTGATAGTTTGTGGGGGATTTTGTGTGTGCAAAAGAGTTGTGTTGGTTTCATTGTGAATTGAGCATTGATTATTTGATAGTTCTAGGGGTGGTTGTGCTTTATTTGATACATTAGTGCTATAATTAAGTGTGGTGTGGCCGATTGGGGTAAGTTTTTGTGTGGGTATTGTTTTGGGTATTGAAAAATTGGAGAATGACTGGTGGTAGAAAGGGAAAACAAGTTGCTAGGGAGGGCAGCAGGCCGTCTAAGAAGAGAAGGCAGCCTCCGATAATGTAGGCAGCCTTAGGGAAGGGAAAAGGTAACACAATTTCAGAGCCCCCAGATTCACATGACCCTGAAAGATGGGCCTTGTTTGGAAACATGAGGATTTGGCTGGAGAGGGGAATCAATTTGACAGTTTTTGGCAACACATTTGTCCCAAAAACAGTTGATAGAATGAGGTGGACCGGGTTTGCAAAGACCCCGAACATGGCGGCGTTGGAGCTTGTTATAGAGTTTTATTACTCTATGGTCCCGTATCAGTTCTATCAGGAGGTTCCCGTCATGGTTCAGGGGAGAGAAGTCTAGATTACAGCCTCAAGAATCAACAGATGGTTCAGTGCTCCTGAGGACCTCGGTGACTTAGTTGATGGATTGCCTGAACATGAGCACTTTGAACCGTATGGTGGGGAGTTGGCATCCAATTTGAGGTTGGATGGTGACCATGCTTGGAATGACTATCACGCCCCATTACTGCCCAGTGAACTGAAGTTATATGCTGCCTTTTGGTTGATGTTCGTGATCTATTCATTGGTACCTTCCACCCACCGCACCGATTTAGGCTATGACCTCGCACAGTGTTCATATTGTACAAGGAATGGTCTACACATGGACATAGGCCGGATTATAATGAAAGGCATTTTCAGAGGTGGCCACTCAACCAAAGGTTTACTATTCCTTGCTTGATCATTCACTTTTGTGAAGAGGTCGAGATTAATGTGTACGGGGGAGGGTGAACCATGTTTGCTCTAACGTCGGACATAGGAAAGAAGGTCTACAATGAGCTTGCCAGGTGTAGAGGGCTACGGCCGATCAGGGGACCATTGCTAGATGAGGACATTGTTTTATTTGATGGTGACTTTCCCGACGACGATCCAGATGATCATGACTACAATGAGTAGAATCTTGAAGAGGGTCCGGATGCAGAGCCGACCAATCAGAGGTCAGGGATGTCTTAGGTATTGAGAGCTCTTCAGGAGTTGCGTCTTCAGATGGACACCAACCACCAGGCCTACATAGGGGAGTTCACGTACATGAATGCGCGGATGGACAGTTTTCCGCGGGGTTTGACAGATGCGGGCATTAACATTCCTTATGTGCAACGTAGGGCCACTAGGCTTTCTACTAGCGAACCAGAGAGCTCATCTCAGCAGGCACCTCAGAACCCTACCATGCCCAGCCAGCACCCTTAACGATCGACCAACCACTTTTACTTCACTCATCTTCCCTGATGTTTTAGAAATTTACTTCAGAATTATTTTGTTTGCTGGATTTTGATGTTTCTTTTTCCTGATTACTGCTAGAACTCATTAATTGCTTTGATGGATATTTTTATATGTCCTGAATACTTCAAGAATGTTGGATTATAGTGCTCTATTTTATATTTCTCTATCTTAACTCTTATCTAGATTTAAGTGTGCGGCGTTGTACTGTGTGGTAAAATGAGAGAGATCCGGATAGGTTTGGAGTCGCATTGCTCTCAGTCTGAATAAAAAGAGTTCTGACCCGAGCCAATTGCAATCTTGGGGCGACCTGGTTGATGTCACCCCAAGGTCGCTATGCTATCTGCTTATGAAGCATTTAACCAGAGCGTATAGCGATTTCAGGGCGACCTCAACCAGATCGCCCCAAGATTTCTATGCACTCTGCTTATGAAGCATTTAACCAGATGCAATGGCGATCTGGTTGAAGTCGTCTTGAGATCGCTATTGCATCTAGTTAAATGCTTCATAAGCAGAACGCATAGCGATCCCATGGCGATTTGGTTGAGGTCGCCCTGAGATCGATTATGAATCTGTTCTTGCTCGTTAGTATGTTTCTGGTCCACTTCAACTCCAATCATCCACTTCAACTCCAATCAACACCATTAAGCTCCGAACATTACTTCATTCATATATTCCGAATTGTACAAGTCATGACAATTTTCCATTTTCTGTCCTACAAAAATCTAATGCATGTAAAGCTTTTATAAATAACTTTCATGCCTCCGACCATACTGCAAAATTAGCTATTTAGGGAAGCACAAAATATTTAATTCACACCATTCACACAACGTAACTCATGTTTCTTTGATAACAAAACTGAAATTCTCACACGAATCTATCACATGAAGTTATGCGGCCTCCACCATTGTATTTGTTGCATGTACATAGCAGGTGTTGAGTTGGTCATGGAAAATACATCGTCATTCAATTGAGTGGTAAAATGTGCCATTGAAACTTTATTATTTTGAAAAGCAAATGGTTGACAACGACCGTCACTGTCCAAATTAAATCGACAGTCGCAAGTCCGCACTAAGTCTGCATACGCAGTTGGTTGTAATATGGACCCTGTTCTCGCAACTCCATTGCTTGCCGTTGCATTCATGTTATGTTTTACATGGGCACAGCATGTCTTGGCTGTGTGCCCAGGCTCGCCACACTTCCCACATTTACACGTCTTCCCACTACATTTTTTGTTTTGCCGCATCGACCCCTTCGTTACTGCTATAACTGGATCTTTAACATGAACAGTCAGCCTTTTACTTGTACAATGTATATTTTCTTCCCTTGTTCTACTTGATGATGGCAATAATCCATTCATTTGAATTGTTAACTTATCAATCGCCACGTTTGCTTCTTTGTAACCTTCAGTTGACATTGATGCATAATAACACATTTTGCTACATTTTGAACTCAAGGCCCCATATCTACAACCATGAATAAACAATAGTAACCAAGCATGAACAAATCAAATATAGAATTTATGCTCTAATAACAGTGACAGGATGCATACCTGGCAATTTGAATTATATTTGTAGGCGGTAGAAGATGATTCCACTTCGGAGACATCCTTCGCATTGATTGTCCAACGCTGTATTATGAGTGTCTCAGGTATGTGATGCATGTTCATGGCTTTCATGACACTAAATGAATGGCAACACGTAATACCTATTGTCTCAAACATTTTGCATGAGCATTTGAAAATGTTTTTAGATGGTGTGTACCTCACATTCCAGGTTTTATCACCACCAGCAAACTTCATGAAGGTATACATCACACTCTCCACATCATCAACGCAATTCACTATGCTTAGTTTTTCCTCTGAATTAATTTCATCTTGAACCCTACCAAATGTGTTTCGAGTATAAACTTTGGCTGCATGTTTTTCCAATTATAACAAATGGGTTACTAGTACTGGATGCTCATGAATGTAATCAAAATCATCCTTCAACTCGTTGTTTCGTAGGCGTGACATTGTTCAATAGATATGGCTCATGAATTCATACAATTTCACCATACTATGCAAAAATCGATTAAGGAAAGAATTAATACTCTCGGACCGTTGTGTGCTCCGCAAACCACCAAACAATGTATTTCGTAAGAAGGTTTCTGCCCACAGCTTCCGTTTAGAATACATCATTTTAACCCATTCATTTTGTTGCAAACCAAACTTAGATCTTTAACCATTCACTCTCAAACTCTGACTCCGTCATGTAGGTCAACATGCAATGGGTAAATGCTTGAGTAAACCCGCTATCACTTACGTTCATTTGCACATTCCTCTCAAGGTGCCAAGAACAAAGCCGACGTACGACAGTAGGCATTACTTACCTTATGGCCTTACTCAAAGCTTTATCGCCATCAGTAACTACCGAAATTGGACATTTACCATGCATAGCTTGCAAAAATGTCTGCAATATCCAAGTATATGTACCGACCGTCTCATCCACTAACAACCTGAAGCCAAAAATTGTGGTTATTGTATGATTGTTCACACCAACAAAAATCACAAATAGCCTATTATAAGAATTTGTTCTGTACATTGAGTCAAATGAAATTACGTCACCAAAGTATCTGTAGTCGCATCGTAACATTACGTCGGACCAAAATAAGTTACCAAGGCTACCATCTTCAAGAATAGTGTACCGAAAGTAAAATCCTGGATCCATTTTCGATTTCACAGTCATGTAAGAGATAAATGAATCAACATCAGAATTATCAGATGCAAACCTACAGACGGTGTCTAGCCGGTTCTGTAGGTCTTTCCTGGTGTGTCCAACAGCTGCATAACTACCAGACTGATCCAAAAGGTGGTCCATCACTTGGGAAGTTTTCATTCCAACTGATCTCAGTGATTGCACTTGTGCTATATCACAATCTTTAACATTCTGATGAGAATGAAGGAATTGGTTATGATTCCCAGGTGATAACTTATGACTATGCTCATTGGCAAACTCTGTAACCAACCATAACATTTCCTCCCGGTCAAAATTTATTTTCAATGATGCGCGACAACCTTCCCGAGTTTGCCCTCTAGGTTCATGTATCCTATCGGTTCTTTCAACATGATTTTTTGATCTATACCCTTCTTTTGAACAAACCCACCTACGAATTGTAATTAATCCATGTGTGTCCCGACACAACCTGTCCTTACGCATGCTGAACCCCATACCACATGAAAAGTTCTTGTAAAAATCCTCAGCATCAGTAACAGATATAAACTCTTTCCCCACAATATCACTGACTTGTAAAGCTATAACTTCACTATGTACGAGATCATCGGCCAGTTGCACCAAATTGTCATTAGACAAACCTGGGGCTGTGGAAACATCATCATCGGCCGGTTGTACCAAATTTTCATCGGACAAACCTGGGGTTGTAGAAACACCACCGTGTGTAAAAGGCACATGATATGTCCATTCATTGTTGTTATAACTGTCATTTGGATTGTACTCCTCATTGTATGTATGTGTTGTGTCTGTCTCATGCCACATTGAGTGTCCTTCTTTGTTCAAATCCAGATGTCCAGTTCCATTGCTATGAATTTCATCATTCATATCCATATTACTACCTATAAGACATGAACATTGAAGATTTTGAGTGGAAATAGATTGAGATAAACAACAATAAAATCCTAAGCAAAAATTGATGAACGATTTGTAATTAATGCAATTCCGTGACCAATTACTTATGTATTTCACTTACTTGGACAAATTCCAGAGGCGGATCAAACGTTTGCTGCTTGGGAATCAACCAGTGAAGAATTCATTTTTGGAAGAATGGCATATATGTGTATAGAAACGTGGAGGAAAAAGAAGGGAATTGAGTCTGGAGCTTGACTTGGAGAAATATGAGAGTTTTATGAAAGACTTGGTTTTCAAACTCAAAATCAGGTGGGGAATTTGTGTTGGTGGATGGGGTTGGTCGACCACATTAATAAGGTAGAGACTTATTAATGGCCATCATGGAATGGGTATAGAATCAGATTGCCAGACAAAACCAAAATCACACACAAAATTGAAAAGAATTGGATTATTATATTGGGTTGGGCTGTTAGTTTTGTGGGTTCAGTTGCAATGAATTGTTGCTTTTCTGTATTGTGTGATTGTGGACTAACAATTGTAAATGGGTTAACATTTCATTCGACATTTGCTTGAGTGAGCCCATTTAAATGTTAAATTGATTAGGCCCATCAACATTTGTTTTTGTTCATTTTGGGTTATTTTTAAAGGAATCCAGCAGCTCATCAAATAAACCTATTTTAGTATCTCTTTACAGGAATTACAACATAAAATTAAGTACTCTAATATAACACAATAAATACTTGATACCTTGTATCATTCAAAAAATCATTTACCTAAGTTCATTGATTTCATTTGTTGTTCTCAACTCTAATTTAATTTTTTTGAAATCTTATTGAACATCCATAACCGAACTAAATTGTAAAAATTTCGGTTCTATGGATAGATTTGACGGATTACAAATAACATAATCTGTGTCCGAATGTATTTTTTTACAAAGCATTACAATTACGGCAACACTTAATTTCTTTATAAGTAATTTTTTACCAAGTATTAAGGATAAATTGTTAAACATATAAAAAATTATACTAAACAAGTTCCGTTTTTAATTATTATTTTATTCTGAACCATTACAGAAAATAGGTCAATCATATAGAAAATTATACTTAAAAACAAATTTTGGTCAAATATTATTTCTATTATACTTTTCTATCAAGAGAGTTGAATTTTATATATAACATAAGCCATGTGTTTAACATAACATTTGCATTGCAGTAGTATTATTAGTTAATTTATTTTAAATCAAAATAAATGAATAAGGATTTATATAACTGATTTATGTTATCAAGGGTCTATTGTCTTGACCTTAGTGGTTGAAGACCTTAAAATGAACTACACAAATATAATCATTAAATAGGCAAGGAGATACATTTCCTACACTGGGAGGGTAGTTGCATTACAGATTCGGCTTGGTGTGACACATAATCATGTCATCTGGATATAATAAATACAAACTAATTAACACTAACAAATGTATAAGTGCCAAAAAAAAGTAATCAATCATATGAATTTTATAAACAATTAATTGTATAATATGATTTTTGGGTATAGACGTGTATAAATAATTTTGATTTTCATTTTAAATTTTGGTTGAATAATAATAATTTCTTTAATTGGAAAAATAATTTTTTGACTATAATATATTTATACAGTAATCACACTAGGGATGCATCATGCACTAGATACACCAAAGATCTTCTCTAGTAATTTAATCTACAATAAGCACCGGTTCATAAAGATTTATTCTGATTTCTTTACTGAACAATCTTACTAATGACAGCAACGTTACACTTATATCGTGAAGTCATGTCTATGTTTCCTTTTAAAAATAATCCAATTTCACTCATTGCCCCAACCATCCTAAACTCTCCAGCCAGAGTCATCTTCGTTCTAGCTAGAGTCGTCTCGTTCGCCATCGAGTTGCCGTCGAGTTCCGGCGGCGTAGGTGGCTTCACCTTCAGCCAGCGATCCCGCCAGTCGTGCACCTTAACTTCGCCAACTAGCAAAATGAACGAGATCAACAACTTCTTCGTCGGCGAGTATTGACATCATTGTCTCCGCCAAAAGATCGTCGTCGGTCGTCTTCTCGTTCCATCTCAGCCGTCTGGTTCCGAAATTGCAATACATCGCCGATTTGGTTCATGCAGATTTACGTTGACTTGTTCATTGGACAAGTTTAACGTTGAGATGAACGTTAAACTTGTTCAACGTACGTTGAACTTGTTCATGACGATTTACGTTGACTTGTTCAATAGACAAGTTTACCGTTAAGATGAATGTTAAATTTATTCAACTTACGTTGAACTTGTTCATGAAAATCTAAGTTGACTTGTTCGCTGAACGAGTTTAACGTTCATCTCAACGTTAAACTCGTTCGGCCTACCTTAAACTCGTTCTTGAAATTCAACTATTTAAAGTTTTTTATTTTATTTTATTTATTTAATATAATCAAATTTAGAATTTTCATATATTTTAAATAAAATTTTTCAATAATGTTTTTACATAAAATTATTCTTATTAATTATTATATAATATAATATAATTACATTATATATATAAAATATTAAAAAAATTTAAAAACTACAGTAACCGGTTGCTTTTTGTGGCTTACCAAACACTAAGTTTTTTTATTATTATTTGTTATGTTGTATTTTTGGTTGTTAGTACGGTAAAAAGCACATCCTCCATTTCTACCATAGCCACCTCCTAAAATTAAAGGTATGAAGCACTTGAGCTGTGTGCCAATTCAGTTTCCAACAATACAATTGGCAGTGTGTTGTTGAAAATAATGAAAACAAATAATTAATATATGTATAAATTTTTTTTTAAAACTTTTCTAATAAAAATGAATGTGTAACTGGATTCATAACGAATACGGATTTGGATTCTGCAAAATTTCGGATTCTAATGATTCAAATCCGAGCAGTATTTTCTTAGTTCCATATCCAAAAATCAGATACAGATATAAATAGAGTCGGATTTTTTATCCAAAAATTCGAATCTGATTCGGATCAACTCGGATTCGGATATCTGTATCCAGTTTACACCTTTAGTCATTGATCAGATTGTGCAATTAATGTTATTTAATTGCAGACCAGGCGCCAATAATTGATTTTTCAATTCTTAATTGGTAATATTCTGAATTTTGGATACTACATTTGGAATGAGAAAAAGGAAGTCAACTTTTCAATTAAATGCAACTTCTACCATTTAACCTTCACGTCCCTCATCGACCACTATATAATAGAGAGAAGATAGCAACTATGATCACAAATCAAAGCCATTATTTTCTACAATCATGAAGATGTATATGAAGATTTTTATTTTCTCAGTCTTCTTAATCCTTCTATCTTGTAAGTTATTATAATTATTTTTTTTAAAATACCTTTATATTGTCTGTTAGAGTGTTTTCACAAATTTTTTATTTTATTTTATTTTTATGGTTGAAAACATTTTTCTGTCGTTCTTTATATTTGACCGGAATAAGGTAGAATAAAGTGTTTTTATCACAAACTAAAAAAATAAATTAAATTACATATCATCACACTAAATTAGAGAATTTTACTGGTGAAGTTTTTGTATCCATTATAAAGTAACTGACAATAGTGAGTGTTGGCAGGGACGATGCAAGAAGTGCATGGAGAAGTTGCATGTAACACTGATGATGACTGCGTTAACAAAATATCTTGTGGAGAGTCGCCCGTAGCCTGCCTTGATCTCGTTTGTGAATGCGTGACTATTGGTGGAAAAAGTACCGTTTCTGGAACTCATACTTAATGTACTGATCATATATGTGGCCGCGGTCGATGAACTTATATAATATGAAATAAACTCTCTTAATGTACTGATCATAAATGTGGCTGCGGTTGATGAACTTATATAATATGAAATAAATCCTCTTGGTACTCCATATGGGCCCTTGCAAGTAGAAAATAAATAAATAAATAAATAAATATATATATATATATAAATTTTCTATTGTGAATTTGTCCTGATATATTTTATAATATGTATAATCTGTGGTCCACAATTTTCGTTCTTATATATTTTAAATCAGGACGAATTTACATTAGAAAGACTATATATATATATATATATATATATATAGGGCTTGCTTCTAGTATATAATCTTAACAATTTCATCATTGAATCTTTAGAAAAATCAAAGTGCACAGTGGAATATATCAAAAAAAAAAAAAGAGGTGCACAGTGGACGAATTTATAATTAATTTAAGGGCAAGTTGCGCTAATATACCTGCTATTAATAGATGTTTTTACCGTTGCAGTGGAAATTACATTTTGCACCCTACACAAATTACATTTGAGTCCCTCAACAACAAATTTGAAAATATGACTTTTTTATAAGAGAGAAAATCAAAAGTGACCTCCCAAAACATCAACTTTCGTTTTTAACTATATACAAAAGTTTAATTGTTAATAACAATATTTTTGAAAAATTACTTGAATACCATCATATAAATACCATCCTCAAACTCCCTCTCATCTTTTCTCTCTCTCTCCTCTCTATCCCGTCTAGGGATGGGCGTGGGGCCCATTGGCCCATTCCTCTACCCTCCCCCCACCCGTCCCCCCATTTCAATCCGAAATTTTGTTAGTTCTTGAGTTTTGTATTGGTATAATTCTATATCAAAACGACATTTGTTTTGTATTGATTAGTTGTCTAGAATTTGTGGATAATCAAGCTTCAAGGAAGATTAGACAACATTCAAGCAAAGTGGTGGCTACAAGAGGTTTTAAGCTAAATGACTTAGCAAAAGGTATATCGAGATATCCTTTCTCTTGCAAGGCCTAGGCACACACATACATTGCATTCATATGTGTCCCTGTATTGTTGTGCAAAATTTGCTATAACACAATTCACACACTTATACATTTATGCACATGCATTAGACTTAAAATTGACAATTTGCATAAATTGCATGTTCTAGGATTAGTTCTAGGAAATGACATACTTGTGTGTTCTTGTATTTATTGGTTTGTGTTTCTATGATATTGAACTTGATTTTGAGCTTATATTATGCCACATTGAGTTTCGGTTGTTTCGGTTACTCATTCATTAAATTTTGAGTTCAATATAGGAAGTTAGGAAACTTTCCGTGATTTTATCGTACGCGGTTTTCGTTCTTGTTTTTCAAGTTGAATTCCATATTTTTTGTGAAAGTTGTCTTGACGTCTTTTGTGCGTGAGGGAGTCCCGGTTCATAATTAGAAAATGGATTCAAAAATGGAGTTCGGAGGCCGGAGATAGGGCCGAAGAAAGCAAGTGTGCGCATGAGGGATGAGAGGTGCCAAGCACCTCCTTCGCTTGGAGGCGCGTGACCTCCACGGGAAGGGAGGGCTGCTGGTCCCGTGGTGGCCAAGCGCCTCCACGGGGATCCTGCTTGGCAGCCTCCCATTGGTTGGTTTTTATCTTCTTGTTTTCCCTCCTTTAAATATCTTGTTTCCCTCTCACTTTCATTTCAAGAAAACAAATTCAAAAACTTGTGCAGTTTTTTCTCTCAATATTTTCTCACCTTCCAAACACCATAACTTTCTCATTTGGAGTCCGTTTGGAGTGATTTAAATTGGAGAATCTTCATCTACCAGTTCTCTACCATATCCACAAGAGTTTGGAGTCATTTGAGTGGTTTTTCTGGTAGCTTCACTCACAAAAACGGGACTGCACAGTTTTTGTTCAAGGTATTGATTTCTCTTATGATTTTGATTTTCAAATCTTCAATTACCTTGGGTTTTCTACTTCTATATATGTATGTTTGATGTGTAATAATTGATTAGAGTAATGAACTCTAATATAGCTAGTTTGAGCTTTAATTGAATAACATGTTGAGTTTGATTTTTACAAATCTATGTTTTCACATGTTCGTGGAGTTGTATTGTGATAGCTTCAAATCTAGGACTATCTTGTGTGTTTATTGACTTGATCTTATTGATTGATAGTCTTCTCATATGCTAGGTCTTTTTAATTGATGATTTAAAGCTTGATTGGATTTAATTGATTATCATGAGAATCTAAGCTTTATTATTTTGCTAGAGATGTATATTTGATTTTATCAAACTAATTCTAGCATTTTTATGTGATTGAACATAATCTAGACTTTTGTGTGTGTTAGGTGTTTCACATACTCTAGGTTGTTAGTTTATGTTACAAGATCTAGATATATTTGATTTGTGCTTTTGATGAGGAATATCTAGTTCTTCATGATTTGTGCCTAATCCACACTTTTCATATGTACATGCATTATCGAGTGTGATTGCATTATTTTTAGGATTATAAACTAGAAAACATATAACATGTGCTTTATTGTTCATTTCTAGTTTCCATAGGATATATTGATCATATATACTATGTTGTATGTGTTTTCATCATTTGCATTCACTTAGATCACATGCCTTGTGAAAAGGTTGGAAGTCTCATGTCTTAGAGTGAATATTTGACTTGAGCATTGGAAGTCACATTTGGAGAGTGAATCTTCAAGTTGTGCATTGGAAGTCTCATGTCTTAGAGTGAATCTTTGACTTGAGCATTGGAAGTCACATTTGGAGAGTGAATCTTCAAGTTGTGTATTGGAAGTCACATTCCTTAGAGTGATTCTTTGAATTGTGCATTGGAAGTCATATTTCTTAGAGTGAATCTTTGATTTGTGCATGAAAGTCACATTTGTAGAGTGAATCTTCAATTTGTGCAAGGTGGCATCACTTTCATTGTGTAGGATTGAAGGGTAGGTTTCCAGGTGAAGTGGTCAATTGAGAGATTGTATCTTTTTGTTTTACTAGTGAATTTGTTTGCTGGTGGTTGTAGAATCAACCCGTGGATGTTTCCTCTTCGGAGGTTTTACCACGTAAAAATTATGTGTCACATTTTTTCTATCCTTATCTCTTTATATTTGTTTATGTGTTATTACATATCTTAGTGGATATCTTTGTAAGTGATAATCATATTATATCATCTTTGTATGTGTTGGAACTTTATGTATTAAAGCCATGAAATCATTTGAGTTTGTAATCACATACAAATTGATGCTTATATTGACTTTGTTTGAATAAACATATCTTTAAATTGAATTGATATTGCTTGTGATTGTCTTTTAGAGTGTGATACAAACAACTTGGAGGGACAAACTTTTGTTTGTTTGAAGAAAGTGAAAAAGGTGTACTAACCTATTCACCCTCCCTCTAGGTTTGGTTAAGGCAAATTAACCGTGTTTGTATTTTTCAAATTCGAAATTTAGAATTTGGAATTCGACCATCCCAATCTTTCTTTTCACCCTGTTTAAATATTCAATCCAAAAATAATCAAAATATTCAATCAAAAATATATAATTTGTTTAATTTAATCCAAAATAAATACAAATACTTCTAGTAATATAGAATTACATGATAAATGTCAAAACAAAAAAAAATATTGGTGTGGTTTAGATTTAGTATAGGGTTAGAGACATAAAGTTAATTTTTTTTTAAGAGAAAAGAAAATTGTATATATAAATATATATAAATATATACAAAAAATTTTGGGTAAATGGGCCCCCCACCTCTATTTAGGAAATGAGGAAATGGGGGTGGGGGGAGGTTCCCCCGCCACCACATCTACCCCCAAACCACATTGGGGGGGGGGGGGGGGGGGGGGGGGTTGGGTAAAATTTTCCTACAAATGGGGATGGAGCCCCTTGGGGAAATGCTCATCCCTAATCCCGTCAAACCCTTCGTTCGACGGCGTCGCTTGGGTGTTCGCCGCCCGGTGAAAGTACCGTCGAGCCCTTGCAACCTCGGCGGTGCGCTGCATGGGCTGCCAGAACCAGGCGAAGTCACATGGCTTCGCAAACTAGGCAAAGACACATGGGCTTCGCAAACTTGGCAATTCACATAGGCATCATGCAACCCAGGTGCTTTCCTTAGCCGGTAGTGCTATTCAACGAAGGAAAAAAATAAAACCCTAAGTGATGAAGGAAAATTACTGAAACCACCCTCTAGGATGGGGTTTCGGTAAATTTACCATATAAAAAGTTTAAAACATGATTTTAGAGGGGCGTTTCAGTAATTTATCTTTGAAAAAAAACTATTGACATTTCAAGTTTATTTCAACATTTCAAGTTTTTTTTGCTACATTTCAAGTTTTTTCTCCAGATTTCAAGTTTTTCGTAATTTTTTTAAAAAGCTAAGTTGCGGGGTTATTTTTATAATTTTCGATATACACCGAAATGTTTTTAATTATGTGGTTATTACATAACAATTAAACTTTCGTATGTGATTAAAAACAAAATTTCTATGTTGTATATTGTCATTTTTAGCAATTTCCACTTTTTTTTATAGCAGTTGGGACTTATGGAAATTATCATTTGGCCCATATAGTCCCTATGGTTGTTACCATTTGGCCCATATAGTTTTGATACATATTATCCTGGTCCCTATAAAACTATAGTTTCACCCATCTTTTAATACAATTCATTTATACCCCTACTCGAACATAATGCATTTTAGGTTGTTTTTTTTTTTATATATATTTCTAAATGACAAATCGAATTCTCAACCAATCTAGATGGGATCTAAGAATAATTATGATTAAAAGTTATACCTACGGACCGTAAGGTATAATCCAAGTCATTTGAGGCAAACCATTCATATCTTGGGTAAACATAGACTAGTTTATAATATATCCAGAAAATAAGCCTAAAACTATTCTTCTTTACTTCATCTTCAACAAAATCATCCATTTGATATCCGAAAGCTTGATTTGTTACCTCTCCATTAGGAAGGTCCTAACATTTTAGAGGTACGAAGAGAAAAATAATTGTTTTTTTTTCATTGGACATATATTTTTTTTAAAATATTTTGGATCTCTTTATTTAAGACACAAACTTATGGGTCTGAAAGTTAAAATATAATCTAAACACTAATACCTAGTAATTTGGGGCCTAAATTTTCTTTTTTAAATATCTATGCCGATTTAAGATATAAACTTGTTTGTGCACTTCTTTTTGTATGAACACCCCATTAATTTTCTTTAAAAACTTATATCTTGTAAGCACACCCCACACATTACCAAATATGTCATTTCTTTTAATTTTGAAAAAAATTATATCATAAGTAAATAAATTATAAATAAGTAAAATGAAAAAATAAAATAAGAGAGGAGCCACAACCAGATTTGGGAGGAGGTAGGCTTTCTTCTCTCTTTATACTGATGCTAACGTTGATAGCAAGAGCAATTGTGTTGGTGTCAGTATTTGGTGATATTAAAGAACAAAAAACACAATGAAGACAAGGATTTTATTGAAGAACTTGTTGTAGAAAGTAAAGAGCTTATTATCTCCTTTTAGATTACTTTGTTTTATGAGTATTCTGTTTTGACAACTTGTAATGTTTTTCATACACTCAATTTTACAATGGTGAAACCTATTTATTGGCTCACTATGTCGGTGGTTACAACATCATGGAGTTGATTGAAATTTCTAGAAGCTTAGTTATCATTCTACATAATTATTTTAATCGACTTAATTCCCTAACTTCTAAGCATCGACTTGATACAACTAGAAGGAACTAGAACTTTTCTTTTGCTTTGCTTCTAGATTGTGCAGCACTTGTTCATCAGTACTCCTCCTTGATGCACATTCTGGTGATTCCCATCAAGCTCCGAAGTAGTTCGAATCGTACTTTCGGCAATGCCTTATTAACAATGTCTGCTAATTGTTCTTCAGTCCTGTAATACTCGAGCTCAATTTCTTTGTTCGCTTCAACTTCTCTCAGTAAGTGATACTTGATTGCATTGTGTTTTGTTAGACTATGGAAGACGGGATTTTTGGCCATTGCAATTGTGGATTTGCTATCGTAAAGGATCTTTGTAGCTTGATTATATTTTTCTCCCATGTCTTTGAATATCCGTCTCAGCCATATAGCTTGACTAGCTGTAGTAGCCGCAGCGACGTATTCAGATTCTGCCGATGATTGTGCTACTCTGTCTTGTTTCTTTGATGTCCATGAGAATATTCCTAAGCCCAAGGAAACGGTGTATCCTAAAGTACTCTTCATGTCATAGATGTTGAAAATAGTGTTATGAAAACTGAAGTACTCAATGTATGGAATTAACTTTGTAAACAAAATTCAAACAATTCTAGGGTTCATCCTTTATCTTTAATATGACTATTACCGTACGATCACGGAATGAGTCACGTATTCCAACCACTATTCACCCTTTGATTTATGGTGTGAACAACAATTGGAAACCCATTAAGTACAAGAACTAAGAACCAAAATCTATACTTTGCTTTGATCTATGCTAAAGATAAATTTTATTCATTCAAGTGAGCATTAATCAAGATTAGGATTTGATCTATACTTTAACCCTAATTCTCAAATAATCTTAATCCTAAATTCATGTCAAATAATCATTCACCCTTTGATCTATGGTTTGAATAAAAATCAACATAGATAAGGAATTACGAAGTTAGGCATAATGAATAAATCAAGAATTGAATTGATAAAATAATAATTAATCCATACATGAGCATTAACAAAAGGTTCACATTGATTCCCTAGTTTTGAGATTAGTTACATATGATGAAAATGACAAGAGAAAAGATAGAGAAGATAAAATCCATCTTGGCCTTCAATGAGTTCTTCGAATCTTCAATGATGAAATCTTTTTCATCTTCAAATCTTCTATATGTAAAGATTGATGAAAAAAAAAGTTGTGTTGTGTGCTTTGTGTCTAATGGTGGGAGTCTGGTGATAATGATGATGACCCGGTCTCTACTGAAACCGTAAGATATTGATTTATTTATATGGATCCAAGAGATTGATAGAATTCGGAAATCTTTCTCTGAGAGGATTTGTCAAACCGATGTGCCTACCGCGGTTTGGACAATGGTTGGCAGGGAAGAGCAACGGCTGCTTGGCTAGGGGACATCGATGGCATGTCGCTTTTCTCTGGTTTGGTACCGCTGTGCGTACCGCAGTGTAATTGCACAACGGTTTGCACATTGGTTGTTGGCAAATTACACATAAGTCGCTTGAATCTTTCAAAATCACCTTTTTCCTCTAAAATACCCCAAACACACTTTTTGGAACCAACAAACTGAAAAATGTTAAAATACAAAATAAATACCTAAATGACTTGAGAAACAAGCAATTGACAGAAAGATTGGGGATCATAAATATATACAAATAATGACCTATCAATCATCCATCGATCCTGCCCTATCATTGTCTGTGTAGCCAATCAATGTAGATTTATCAGTAGGTTTGAACCAAATGCTAGTCTTTTGTGCCTTGTAAGTATCCAAGTATTCGTATTGTTGCCCAGTAGTGAACTTTGATACCCGCTATTCTGTCGTTAGGAATTGCGGATCCAAAAAGGATATTTATAAAAAGTCCTTCGTAATGTGCTATATAGTTATGAAATCTAGCAAAGCGGCAATTGAGGGTATCGTTCCACAGGGAGGTGGAATTCGTCGATCGTCTTTAGTTCTAGCTATACAACACTCCGAGCGGACTCGTGTGTTGCAGAAAAGTAAATGGTAGTATAAATAAATAAATTACATAAATATAATATTTACAGGATATGGTGGAATGGCGAGATAGCATGAAATGTGGATAAGCTAGGGAAACGACTCAACCGTAACAATTCTCCTAATTAAGTGCTAGACTCGCTTAGTCCCTCAAATGTGCAAGTATATCATAGGGTCGTGTCCCCTTAATTAATCTCTACCATCTCTCGAGCGCATATAGATTGCATCCATACATATACATGAATCCATTAAGTTTTATGGGACACACACATGAGCTATGTACACCAGCCTAGTGATCTCTCAACTTTCTGGTCGAATACAATGGTTATTTCATTGAGCATGTAATGCGCAACCGCGTGGGCCATACTACTGCCAATAATTTAACCACGAGGCTAACCAATTACGGGATAACCACCAAGTGAAAGCATTGAGAATATGAGATACCCATACAATATGTATGTTATATGCTCGTATCTTCTTAATTAATCTCTACCCTCTCTCGAGGGTATAAAGATTGTATCCACATATACAAAGTACACATGAATCCATTAATGACTGTGGGACACACACACAAGCTCTACACGCTAGCCTAGTGATCTCTCAACTTTCTGGTCAAATATAGAGGATATCACACTGAGCACGTTAATGCGAACCACACGATATATAACACACAGCCTAAATATCATTCATAAGGTGGCTAACCGAGTGAAAACATTAAGCAATGAAATACCCCTATAACTACACGAGCACAAGAGGAATTCAGTTTGTCTTAATTACTAAATCAAGGATTCAATTTTATCAATCTCCCTAGGATAGCTAAAAATGGAAAACAAGTTCACCAAACAAACATATGCAACAAAGTTGATTATTATTCATTAAGACCACTCAATTTTAGTCAAGGGTTTATTCTCTTGATTAAGAAATACACCAAAATCAATTCATCACTCAATCCAGCTAAGGATGGATAATTGTGTCTTAATACAAAGACTCATTAAGCACAAGAATATTGAACCAAGCTTAATTTAGCATATAAATGCATTAACCAAGCCTTTCCCACTATTTGGAGCTAAAGCTCTAGCACTCAAGTCATTCAAAGCATGGTATTTTAAGTCATCCATTAATTAGTCAACAATCATGGGATGCTAAATTACACTACTCCTATATTAAATTACACTACTCCTGATCTCATTCATGGACACATATCAATTTAGACTCTCCACTCACATGAATATCACAACAAGAGATTTAATCTTGCATAATCAAAGAGTACAACAAAACCAAAACGGATTTAAGAATAATCATACATATATTTTATAAGTTTTGGTTTACAAAATTCCCAAATTGGTGATAATATCAAAGAAAACAAGATATACAAGGAAAGAGTAAAAAAAGATACAACCCTTGAAGAAAAACTCATCCAAAGATGCTCATTGCTTCCAAGCTCGAATTTAGTCCTAAGAGCACTCATTTCTCCTTGTAATCTACTCTAAGATGGTGGAAGATGTCTAAAATGAGGTGGTGGAGGTGTATGGTGAGCTCCCATGGAGGAAAATCCTCTATGGGAGCTAGTTTCTCTCCTTATTTTTGGTGAAGAAGATGAAGAGGAAAAAGATGAATAGAAGGGAGAGATGTGTCTCGGTTGTATGATAAGAGAGGGAGAGAATTCTAAATGATTGATGGGAGAGACAAAAAAGAGAATTAAAGAAAGAATGTGTGGTGTGTAGGAAGTCACAGAGATGAGGTGATTGGTGGGAGGTGGAGAGTGGGTTGGCTAGAAATGATGAAAGTGGGAGACAAGAGAGACAGTGAGAAAGAGACATGGCTCCATTCATAAAATAGGAGACACAAAAACTAAACCCACCAAACCCACCAAACCGGACTCAAGGGACATAGGACTTGAGGCAAAAAGCAAGACAATGACATTTTTACGGGTGAGTTCGCAGCATCGTGCACCATTACGAGAAGGGCCATAACTTTTTCTAGAAAATCCGGAATTGCAATATGTAAAAAGCATTGGAAATTAAACATCCTATGATTTTAAAAAATAGGTTATAGGACACATAGTTCGATCTGAGGAGGGAGATATGGCCCCCCAAGTTGGGTATACTGAACAAAGTTTTAACATTTTCAGCCCTCTTAATTCGGCGCCCTAAACGGCACCTAAGGGCACTGAATGCCATTTTTTGTACATTTTGACCCAATTTTAACAGCCCCAAACCGCCGAACAAGGGTGCCGAATCCAACTTTCATAAATTATACTTTTGCCTTAAAAGTTCCACATTTTTGCACTTTAGTCCCTGTATGAAAAATAACCTGAAACACTTATGAAATATGTTAAATACCCGGTTTTACTCAAAAACCAATCATAAAAGATGTAAGTAATGGGGCTACATTACATGTAGAAATAGACATTATCAAACTTGAGTCGAGTTCTACATAAATCTTGAAAGTAGACTTGTAGTGTACATAATATCTAGTCTTGTAGTAGGCAAATACAACAGACTTCTAATAAGACTTTTGTAAAGTGACATATCTACCTTGTTTGACCCATCTTCTTTTCTAAATTTTTCATTAGTAACGAGAGGAGTTTCTATAGGCTTGCATTCACTTATCTTGAATTGCTTGAGTAGACTATCCGTGTATTTCTTCTGTGATACAAATATCCTAGGTTTTTTTCTTGGTTTATCTCAATACCAAGAAAACAGTGCATCAAACCCAAGTCTGTCATTTTGAAAGTCTTCATCATATCTTCTTTAAATTCTTTCATAATCTTCTCATTATTTCCTGTATAAATGAGATCATCTATGTATAAAGAAACAATAAGAATATTGTTAACTTGGGTTCTGATGTAAAGTGTTGGCTCACTTTTGCTCCTCTTGAACTCATGACTTGTGAAGTACTAATCAATTCTATTGTACAAGGCTATTGGAGCTTGTTTTAACCTGTACAAAGCTTTCTTTAATTTGAGAACTTTTTCTTCTTTTCCTAGAATCATGAACCCTTGAGGTTGCTCTACATATATCTCTTCTTCAAGGTATCCGTTCAGGAATGGTTACACTTAATGGATCTGCCCTTACTTTTGAGCTGCGAGAGCAACAAGAGCTCTAATTGTGTCCTAGTGAGCAACAAGATCAAATGTTTCATTACAGTTGACTCCGAATCTTTGAGAGTATCCTTTTACGACTAGCCTTGCTTTTATGTTTATGTATAGAACCATCAGAATTGAGCTTCATCTTGTAAACCCATTTGACTCCAATGATTTCTTTATCTTAATGATAGTCCACAAACTCCTAAGTTTTGTGCTTCTCGATCATCTTTATTTCTTCCTTGATAGCCTTGATCCATACTTTTTGTTTGTATGCTGCTTTATAATTTTCTGGTTCAAGAGTCACAAAATGGCAACTCTCATACATTTCAGGTAAAGATCTTACTTATTTCTAGAGATGACTCTTCGAGCTGGGTCGTTGTTGTTTGCGCTGGACTATTTAATTCTTCTGTTTCTGATGCTTCTTCTTCTTCTGGTTGTCATTGTACTACTAATTATAGATGAATCTTTCTCTTCTCAATCTTCTTTCCATCCCAATTCCATGTTGTATTTTCATCAAACTCCACATCTCTACTAATGATGATTTTGTTAGATGTTAAATTGTAGATGCGATAGCCTTTTGGCTGAGTGTTGTAGCCCACAAATATCCCTTTCTCAGTTTTGTCATCTAGCTTGCTCCTTTGTTCTTTCGTAATGTGTACATAACATATGCTTCCAAAAACTCTGAGATACTTTGCAAAGGGCTTTCTTCCGCTCCATGCTTCGACTAGAGTTTTATTCTGAACTGTCTTAGTCGGACACCTGTTAAATAATTATATTGCTGTGTTAATTGCTTCAGCCCAGAATATATTTGGATGACCCTTCTCTCTTAACATTTCTCTTGCCATCTCCATCACTGTCTGATTCTTTCTCTCAAAATCATCATTTTGTTCCGGTGCATAACCAACAGTTAGTTGATGCTTTATGCCTTCATTCTCATATAACTTGTCAAATTCTTTAGAGTTGTGTTCATTGCCCTGATCACTTCTCAATACTTGTATGTAGTGACCACTTTATGTAACTTGAAATCATTTGGCATGTAACTTGGAATGCACTCGGCATGTAACTCGGAATACAACTGATATGTAACTTGAAAATCAACCGGCAACTCAAAATATAACGGGCATGTAACTTGGAAAGTCAAATAATATGTAACTTTAAAATCAAATAACGTGTAAGTTTACTTAACTCGCCTATAACTTGAAATTAAACTAGCATGTAACTTAGAAATCAATTGGCTTGTAACTTGAAAAGTCAAGTAGCATGTAATTTGGACTACAACTGATATTTAACTTGAAATCATTTGGCATGTAACTTGGAATGCACTCGGCATGTAGCTCGGAATAGAACTGACATGTAACTTGAAAATCAACCGGCAACTCAAAATATAACACGGGCATGTAACTTGGAAAGTCAAATAGTATGTAACTTTAAAATCAAAAGACGTGTAAGTTTACTTACTCGCATATAACTTGAAATTAAACTAGTATGTAACTTAGAAATCAATTGGCATGTAACTTGAAAAGTAAAGTAGCATGTAATTTGGACTACAACTGATATGTAACTTGAAATCATTTGATATGTAACTTGGAATGCACTCGGCATGTAACTCATAATACAACTGAAATGCAACTTGAAAGTCAACCGGTATCTCAGAATATAACACGGGCATGTAACTTGGAAAGTCAAATAGTATGTAACTTTAAAATCAAATGACTTGTAAGTTTACTTAACTCGCATATAACTTGAAATTAAACTAGCATGTAACTTAGAAATCAATTTGTCTGAAATTAAACTAGCTTGTAACTTAGAAATCAATTGACATGTAACTTGAAAACTCAAGTAGCATGTAATTTAGATTACAACTGATATGTAACTTAAAATCATTTGGCATATAACTTGATATCAACTGACATGTAACTTGAAAATCATTTGACATGTAATTTCAAAATTAATTGACATGTAACTTTACAAATCATTGTCATTAAACTTGGAATACAACTGAACTTTTAATTCGAACGTAATTAAAAGTTCCCAAAAAAAAAACATTACCATAACATAACAATATCCATACATTTAATGAATCAAAAATCTTCAGTACTAATTTAGCTTCCTAACTTTTATCTCCCCATGCACGAAACACCTCACCAGTTCTTGCTCATCAACAATATGCCAGGTACCAGTTAAATCAATACGTTTTATTCCATTCTTTTTAATAAAAGTAAAATGAACTGTATTTAACCAAAAAGGAATTACAAGAATTCAAATTATAATTGGCTAACAAGGAGCCACTTCAGTAAATCGATATGCCAAACACCAAATAAACCACTAAACATAACAAATCTCGCAATTGAGTGAGCCAGTCTATTACAATTTCTGGAGGTATGTACATTAGACACATCTGTACCTTTAGCTTTCAAAACAACCACATCACTAATGATTTTATTGATATCACTACACTAACTAACCACACCATTACATAATTGAACAATGCCTAGCGCATTTGATTCAACACACAAAGGGAAAAGGCCTAACTCCTTTGCCAGTCCTTCACCAAAAGCCTATGCTTTTTTTAAACAATGGACAATTTACCTGATTCCTTGAATTCCGTAAGGACCTCTATTTATGATTGGCTTTTTTCATGACAAACCACATTGGGATCACTTTGTAATGGGTAGCTTATATCTCCAATTGTGACTCATCTTCAATAAGCTTCCAAGATCCTAAAGTGCTTCAAGAAAGGTAGTTTACTTGACTTGACTCTTTTGAAGAGATTTAGTTGCACACACTCACTAGTTTGCATTAGATATTATATATTGCATTGTCTCTAAATTGATAACATGTCTTGCATGTTAATTGTGCTTAATTTTGTGTGCATTTCACTCACTTCACACTTACACAACATTCAAGGAAGATATGCATATTTCTTGAGTGTTAAAAAGGGAATTTTCCCTTTATCGCGGTATAGGCCGCTTAACAAGCACTTGCTTGTACCGTGGCACACAGAACCTTAAACTCCAGTAGTCCATGTGTGGTATATACCACGGTTGCTGCAGTGTCTACACAGCGGTCCTGACCGTGATCTTCCTAGTAGGTTTATCTTTATCTTCACTGCGTCTGGTATCCTTGCCTGGTGAGCGGTCCCAACCACGATTTTCCCCAAGAGTGTCATGCTGCACGAACCGCGGTCTGGACACCTTGCCTGAACCGCGGTACCCACAACGGTTTTGACGGGATTTTGATTCCCAAGTTCAAAACGACGTAGTCTTGACTAGGGCTTATATATATATATGTTTTCTTCTCTCCCATTTCATTTGTGAGCTTCAAGAACAAATTTTTAGTGAGAGAGATTAACTCCTAGAGAGAGAGAGAGAGAGAGAGAGAGAGAGAGAGAGATCTAAGACTTGATTTTTACTCAACCAAACACAAACCCTATATGCATCTAGCATCTTTCAAGCATCATCTACTCATAGGTCTTCATGATTTCACATCCTTGTAAGTTGAACATGTCCTAGACCTATTGTTTGCCTATTTGTTCATCCTTGCTTAAGATTATCAATTATTTTCTTGATTAATTGCATGTCTCTTTGATTAAGCATATTTTGAGTATGTTTGTGTTTCTGTTTTTTGGTTGAGATTGCACATCTATTGTAAGTTCCTTGTTTTTTGATTGACTCATTTCGTTGACAAACCACATAGGGTGTTGCTTGTAAGGGTAGATTAGGCCTTCTTATTCGTGATCAAGTGTCGATGGCATTTCCTAGCTCAAAAGCACTTCAAAGGTATATCTCTTGTTTAACTCTCTTTGAAGAGATTTAGTTGCACACACACACATCTCATACATTCTCATATTTATCATGTGTTGTGTGGCTCTCTTAGGTGCATACTTATGTTTTATTTCCCTTCTTGCATGCCTATTTTCATTGCATCCTAGTTGGATAGGCATAGGATAGAAAATCCTACAAAAGGCATGATGACCACTGTGAATTATCACAGCGGTAGACACATCGGTCCTTCATCAGTAAGGCACCGCTGTCTCACCGCTCCTTTTGCGCTGTGAATTACTTATAGCGGTGAGCCCTCCAGTTGGTCACCGCTGTGTGATCGATGTGATACCGCTATGATAATTCACAGCGGTGGGCAAAACAGTGTGTCACCGCTGTGTGACCGATGTGACTACTCACGGCAGTCGAGCCCTGTTTTGCCCAAAACGATGCCGTTCTGCTTTGACCTGCTATATATATACTTTGTTATCTCTCTCATTTCATTGGTGTGAGTTTAAGAAGCCATTTTTGTGTGCCCAAGCTTTCTTCAAGAGAGAGAAACTCCCAAGAACTCATCTTTACTCAACCAAACACAAATCCATGTGCATCTAACATCTTACAAGCATCATCTCATCATGGATTCTTCTTGCTTTCATTGACTAGGTAACTTGAACATGCCTTAAATCTCTTTGTATTTATTTATGTTCTTGTTTTCCTAGGGTTAGTTCTTTATGTGAATTTATTGCATATCTTTATGTTTAATGGCATTTATAACATGTTTGAGTTGTTGTTTGTTGGTTGAGAGCTTTGTTCATTGATAGCTAGCATTTAGGAAGATTTTATACTTCTAGCTAAATCTTCATGCATTTGCATTTAGATATTGATATATAAGATTTGCATCTATTAACATCTTTAAATCCTTAGATAAACATTTATTGTAGCCTAGCATTAATTACATATTAGAGTTTTCATATATTCTCACATAGGTTGCTTAATCTCTTCATTGTTTGTTAAGCTTTGTGACTAAGTGGATTAGTGCACAAGCTTGTGGTCTAGGATCACTATTAAAGGCCCGTTGGGTAGAGTGAAAGGGTTAGTGACCAAGTAGGTGTGACTTGAGGTCAACCTAGGTTGTAAACTTTCATTCAAATAGTGGATTTGAGGATCGTATGTGGCTAGAAGGATAGCCCGTGGTTTTTCCCTTGTTGAAGGGTTTCCACGTAAAAATCAAGTATTATTTAATTCCCGCATTGTACACTTGATTTTGTATGTTTGTTTATGGGTTAATTTTTAATATTAATTAATCAAGAAAATTTGGTAATTAACTTGATTAAAAACCTATTCACCCCCCCTCTAGGTTGTTAGACACATGTTTAGTTTGTATTTTCAGTTGGTATCAGAGCGGGTTCCTAGATATACTTAGGTGATCCTTGCTCTTTGTGTGTCTTGCATTTTGTTTGTGTTTGTTGCATCATTAACATTCTTCTCATTCATACCCAAACACTATGAGTGGAAACGGAAGTGGAAATGAGGGAGCCTCTAGCACAAGACCCCATTTGCTCACCGGAGTAAACTATGCCTCTTGGAAAGGCAAGATGAAGTCTTACATTTTCCAAATAAATGACCGAGCATGGATGGCAATTGAAGATGGCTACATTCCTCCAGAAAAGACTCTTACAGACGAAAGTGTAGCTCCCAAGCCAAAGTCGGAATAGTCAACTCAAGAGTTCGAAGCATCCAAGTGGAACGACAAGGCTACGCATGCCATTCTTTGTGCAATGGATGACAATCAGTACAAATTGATCCAAACAAAAAGAATTGCAAAAGAGGCATGAGAGATTCTAGAGATGGCCCATGAGGGAACCGAGGTGGTCAAGAACTCCAAGCTTCAAGTCCTCCAAACACAATTCGAGCAAATTAGAATGGAGGAGGATGAGTGCTTCAACGACTTTCAAGTAAAGTTGATGGACATAGTCAATCAAAGCCATTAACTTGGTGACCCCTATTCGGATAGGAGAATCAAGCAAAAAATTATGAGGTCGCTTCCGGCAAGATTTGAGTCAAAAGTGACGGCACTTGAAGAGAATAGTGACTATAAGAATATGAAGCCAAGTGAAGTTATTGGAAGACTTCTAGCATATGAGTCTAGGTGGACTCCTACACCTACACCTCCAAAGAAGCAAAAGAGTATTGCTTTGAAAACCTCTAAGGTTGAGAAGGAGGAGGAAGACTCAGATGAAGAGATGGCCCTCATGGTCAAAAGGTTCAAGAAATTCATCAAATTTGAAAAGAAGGGCTTTGGAACCAAAGGAAAGGAAATGAAGAAGAAGACTCATTTCAAGAAGTTTGAGTCAAGTAAAGACAAGTCCATGAGAAAAGGGATTCAATGCTTTGAATGTGGAGGCTTCGGACACATCTCCACGGATTATGGCAATTTAAAGAACAAGAAGAAAGGAAAGGCTATGGCCACCACGTGGAGCGATTGTGATGACTTGGAAGAAGAAGGAGAATCCTCGGATGATGAGGACCATGTGGCAAACTTTATTGCCTTCGCATCTTCTCTCAAGAGTAAGGAAGCTATAGATGATGAAGATGAAGAGAAACAAAGTGAAGATGACTCAAGTGATGGTGACTCTTCATCCCGTTCAACAAATATGGATGTAGGAGGAATGGATCTTGAAGGGTTCATTGAGCATTTTCAAAGCTCAAAATTGAAGATGAAGAAATAGATTCAAAGGCTAAATAGAGAGAATCTCAAGCTATCTACCGAAGTTACTCACTTAAATAAAGAAGTGAAGATAGCCAAAAGGAATGAGGAATTGATGGAAAAGGAGCTTGAAGAAGCAAGAGAGATCATTGCTAAGATGACTTCAAGCACGAAGAAACTTGACCACATGTTGGGAGTCGGCAAAAGGCCAAGTGATAAGAAAGGTCTTGGCCATGAAGATGACAATGAGATCTCATCCTCAAGCAAGACCGTGTTTTTCAAGAGCTTAGATAACAAAGAGCCTTAACCTCCACAACATCCTAGGAAGAAGATTGAACTAGGAGAGTGCTCTAAGGATTCCCAAGTCAAGGTGGCACAAGGGAAACAAGCTCAAGCTCAACCAAGAAGGGTTCATCAAGCAAGCTTTCCTCAACCCAAATACCACCAAGCCAAGAAGCAATTCATGCAATCTCAACCAAGGAAGCAATCTATTCCAACTCAACAACAAATGAGGAGAGAACCAATCCAACACCAAAGGCATGCTCAAATGCGTGGGAAAGCCCCTTTGTATTCACAAGGGCATGGTATGTCTTCTTATTTCATTCCCACTTGTCATTTCTGTGGTGTTGATGGTCACATTAGACCTAATTGTTTCAAATACATTGAAATGTGTAGAATCAAGAGCATGATTAAAAGAAATAGAGCTAGAGCCAAATTGCATGTTCCTAGGAAATCTATAGCCAATTTGCATTATCCTAGAAAATCTAGTGCCAATGTGACTAATACCACTAGGAATGAGAACATTTCACCTAGGTGGATTAAAAGAGATGACTATTTTTGCTATGTGGCTCAAATTGCCTTGAAGGCAAATGCCTCTAACACTTGGTATTTGGATAGTGGGTGTTCTAGGCATATGACGGGGAATAAGAGTTTCTTTAAATCCCTTGTCTTGGAGGATGAAGGATTTGTCACCTTTGGTGATGGATCTAGAAAGAAATTCATAGGGAAATGAACCATTTCCATTCCCGATTTACCCTCCTTGTCCAATGCTTTACTTATTGATGGCTTGCAAGCCAATCTTATAAGCATTTCTCATCTTAATGATGATGGACTCTCCGTCTTGTTTAACAAAAATGATTTCTCTATTTTAATGCCAAATGGACAAACCTTGCTAAAAGGAAAGAGATCTAGTGACAATTGCTATTGTCTTGAAGCTAGTGCTATCTCTTGCAATATGTCCAAGTGTGAGGAAGTTGAGTTATGGCATCAAAGACTTGGCCACATGAACTATCGAGATTTCAGGATCTTAGATAAGTTCAAGGTTGTGCGTCGCCTCCCTAAGCTTGGGAAGAAAGTCAATGGCGGTTGTGGACCTTGTCAACAAGGTAAACAAACCAAAAGTATGCACAAGAAAGGCAAGTATCTCGCCACCAAGGAGCCATTAGAGCTTCTACATAGACCTTATGGGTCCCATGCAAACCGAGAGTCTCGGTGGCAAGAGATACATTTTTATTTGTGTTGATGATTTCTCTAGATTTACATGGACATATTTTCTTAGAGAAAAATCTGAAACATTTGAAAAATTTTAAATGCTTTGCACTAAAATTCAAAATGAAAAGAACTCACATATTAAAAGCATTAAAAGGATTAGGAGTGACCATGTGAGGGAATTTGAGAATGCTTGTTTTGAAAGCTATTGCAATAGCTTAGGCATTTCCCATGAGTTTTTGGCTCCTATAACTCCTTAACAAAATAGGGTTTTTGAGAGGAAGAATAGGGTCCTTCAAGAGATGGCCCGAGTGATGTTGCTAAGGAACAATGTCCCTAGGAACCTTTGGGCCAAGGCCGTCAATACGGCTTGCTACATAGGAAATAGAGTCTTCCTAAGGCCCGGTACTAGGCAAACCTTCTATGAATTATGGAAGGGTAGGAAGCCAAATGTTAGCTACTTCCACTCATTTGGGAGCAAATGCTACATTCTAAATGAGCAAGATCAACTTGGAAAGTTTGATGCCAAGAGTGATGAAGGGATTTTCATTGGCTATTCCCTTAATAGTAAGGCCTATAGAGTTTTCAATTTAAAAACTCGGGGTGTCATGGAATCATCTAATGTTGTCATAGATGATTGTAGGCCTAAGATTAGAGACCATGATGAGGAGGTCATTGTGCTTGATGATTCTTCATTGGGGAAGAATGGTGAGACTTCAATTGATGTGAAGGCAAGTCTTGATGAAGAGGTCATTCAACCTCTTGATAGAGATCCATCATTGGACTCTAAAGAACCCGCTCCATGGGTTAGACATCTCCACAACAAGAATGACATTCTTGGAGATGTGAATGAGGGTGTTAGGACTAGGCGTCAAATAGCTAATCAAATTAGCTATACTTGTTACACCTCTCAAATTGAACCCAAAAAGGTTGATGAAGCCTTGAATGATAAGTTTTGGGTTCTTGCCATGCAAGAAGAGCTAAACCAATTTGAAAGAAATGAGGTTTGGACTCTAGTTCCTAGACCAAAGAACACCAATGTCATATGCACCAAATGGGTGTATAGGAACAAGTCGGATGAGGATGGTAATATTGTGCCCAACAAGGCTAGACTTGTAACACAAGGATACTCTCAAATTGAGCGTATTGACTTTGAGGAGACTTTTGCTCCGGTTGCTCGTCTTAAGTCCATACGGCTTCTTTTACCCATGTCATGTGTGCACAAGTTCAAATTGCACCAAATGGATGTTAAGAGTGCCTTCCCCAATGGCTTTTTGTAATAGCAAGTGTTTGTTGAGCAACCCAAGGGGTGTTAATCCACACCACCCCAACCATGTCTATCGCATTAAGAAGGCTTTATATGGGTTGAAGCAAGCACCGAGGGCTTGGTATGAGCGTCTCACTCTCTATCTTGTTGACAATGGCTACTCAAAAGGTAGTGTTGACAAGACTTTGTTCATCAAGGGCAACAAAGATGAGCTTTTCATAGCTCAAATCTATATTGATTACATTGTGTTTGGCTAAACCAACAAAATTAAAGTCCAACAATTTGTTGATGTTATGTCTCATGAATTTGAGACGAGTCTTGTTGGGGAGCTCAATTACTTCCTAGGTTTGCAAATCAAGCAATTGCATGATGAGATCTTCATATCCCAAGCTAAGTATGCTAAGAACCTAGTGAAGAAGTTTGGCCTTAAGAATGCTAAACATTGTGCCACACCCTTGAGTACCACCTTGAAACTTAGTAAGGATGCTAGTGGCAAGAGTGTGGACCAAAGTCTTTCTCGTGGCATGATTGGTAGCTAGCTTTACTTGACCGCAAGTAGGCCCGATATATCCTTTAGTGTGGGTGTGTGTTCGAAGTACCAAGTAGATCCCAAGGAGTCCTATCTTTCCTCTGTGAAGAGAATCATTCGATATGTGAATGAGACATCCAACTATTGGATATAGTACTCTTTTGACACTAATGCTAGCTTAGTTGGCTTTAGTGATGCAGATTGGGCAGAAAATTGTGATGATAGGAAGAGTACATTGGGCGGTTGCTTCTTCCTAGGGAACAACTTGGTTTCATGGTTTTGCAAGAAGCAAAATTCCATTTCCTTATCCACAGCCGAGGCTAGGTACATAGCAGCTGGAAGTGCGTGCACACAACTCCTTTGGATGAAGTAAATGCTTTTGGATTACAGCTTTGATCAAGGTACTCTAACCCTGTATTGTGATAATATGAGTGCAATTAACATTTCAAATAATCCGGTTCAGCACTCTAGAACAAAGCATATAGATATTAGACATCACTTTATTAGGGAGCTAGTTGAAATCAAATGCATTGTGTTAGGTTTTTGAGATTAGTATTGGTATAATTCTATATAAATGAAATTTGTTTTGTATTGATTAGTTTTCTAGGATTTGTGGATGATTAAGCTTCAAGGAAGATTGGACAACATTCAAGCAAATTGGTGGCTATAAGAGGAACAAAGCTAAATTGCTTAGCAAAAGGTATATCGAGACCTCTTTCCTATGGCAAGGCCTAGGCACACACATACATTGCATTCATATATGTCCCTGCATCATTGTGCAAAATTTGGTTTAACACAATACACACACTTGTTCATGTATGCACATGCATTAGATTTAAAGTTGACAACTTTTGTAAATTGCATGTTCTAGGACTATCTCTAGGAAATTGCATACTCGTGTGTTCTTGTATTTATATGTTTATGGTTGTATGATATTGAACTTGAATTTTTACTTATATAATTTCTCATTGAGATTCGGTTGTTTCGGTTACTCATTCATTAAGGTTCGAGTTCAAATTAGGAAGTTAAGAAACTTTCCGTGATTTTATCGTACATGATTTTCATCTTTGTTTTTCAAATTGAATTCCATATTTTTTGTGAAAGTTTTTTTAACGTCCTTGTGCGTGAGGGATCTTGGTTCATAAATCGAAAACAGATTTGAATTCAGAGTTAGGAGGCCGAAGAACGGTCTAAGAACACAAGAGTGCGTAAAGGGGAATTAAAGGGAAAATAGGGGAAGCCTTGGACCTCTCCCCGTGGAGGTGCGTGGCCTCCACGGGAAGAGTTGCCCTCTGTCTCCTTGGAGGCCATACGCCTCAACGGGATGCAGAGGTTGCTGCTCCCTATTGGCTCTTCAAATTTGTTCTCTTTCCTTCTCTTTAAATATCTTGTTTCCCTCTCATTTTATTAAAAGAAGAAAAAAATTGAAAAATATGTGCAGAAATTTTCTCTTCAATTTTCCTATCTTCCAAACACCATAACTTTCTCATTCAAAGTCCGAATCTAGTGATTCGAATTGGAGAATCTTCGTCTATCAGTACTCTATCATTTACACAAGAATTTGAAGTCATTTAATTGCGTTTTCTGGTAGAATCACTCACAAAAACGAGACAGCACGTTTTTCACTTGAGGTTTTGATTTCTCTCTTGAGTTTGATCTTCAAGTCTTCAATAACCTTGAGTTTTCTTCTATATATATATATATATATATATATATGTTTGATGTATAAACATTGATTAGAGTAATAAACTCTAATAGAGCTAGATTGAGCTTCAATTGACTTACATGTTGAGTTAGATTTTTCAAATCTATGTTTTCACATGTTTGTGGAGTTGTATTGTGCTAGCTTCAAATCTAGGACAATTTTGTTTGTATATTGACATCGTTTCTATGAATAATAGTCCTCTTATATGCTAAGTCACTTTAATTGAATAGTTGTTGAAATAACATATTTGATTGATGATTTAGAGCTTGATTGAATCTAAGTGATTATCTTGTGATTCTAAGCTCTAATATTTTGCTAGAAATTCACTTTTGAATTTATCAGGTTGATTCTAGCATTTTTATATGATTGAACATAATCTAGATTTTTGTGTGTGTTAGGTGTTTCACATACTCTAGATTGTTTGATCATATTATAAGTTCTAAATAAATTGATTTGTGCATTTATTGCTAAAAATTTAGTTCTTAATGTTTTGTGCATAATCCACACATTTCATATGTACATGCATCATTAGTGTGATTGCATTATTTTTAGGATTGCAAACTAGAATACATGTGACATGTGCCTATTGATTTAATTTTAGTTTCCATAGGGTATATTGATCATATATACTATGTTGTGTGTGTGTGTGTGTGTGTTTGCATAATTTGCATTCACTTAGATCACATGCCTTGTGAAGAGGTTGGAAGTCTCATTTCTTAGAGTGATTCTTTGATTTGAGCATTGAAAGTCTTGGCTAGAGACGTTAGGTCTTGGATAGCTAAGCATTGGAAGTCTTGGCTAGGATCGGGGTGATCTGGATAGCTAAGTGTGTAAGTCTCATATTGGAGAGTGATTCTTCAATTTGAGCATGGAAGTCACATTTTGGAGTGTGATTCTTCGATTCGTGCATGGAAGTCTTGACTAGGATTGGGGTGATCCGGATAGTTAAGCAAGGAGGCATCTCCTTCATTGTGTAGGGTTGAAGGGTAGATTTCTAGGTGAAGTGGTCACTTGAGAGATTGTATCATTTTATCTTACTATTGAAAGGTGTTTGCCGTTGGTTATGGAATCAACCCGTGGATGTTTCCTCATCAGAGGTTTTACCACGTAAAAATCATGTGTTGATTTTCTCTATCCCTATCTCATGATATTTGTGTATGTGTTGATATACATCTTGTTTGATATCTTTGTAATTGATAATCATGTTATATCAAATTTGTATATGTTGGAGCTTTATGATTAAAAGCCAATTTATAAATTGAGTTTGTATCACATGCAAGTTATAGTTTACATTGACTTTGTTTGATCAAGCATATCTTTAATTGAATTGATAATGCTTGTCCTTGTCTTTTAAAGTGTGATACAAGCTACTTAGAGGGACAAACTTTTGTTTGTTTCAAGGGAATGAAAAATGTGTAGTAACCTATTCACCCCCCCATAAGTTAGCTTAAGGCAAAGTAACCATGTTTGTATTTTTCACATTGCACTTGAGCATGTTGGCATAAATGATCAACTAGCAGATTTGTTCACTAAAGCCTTAGATTCAATTAGATTCTAATCTCTTAGTAGGTCTATTAGGATTTGTCATATGTCTTGATGGGTTTCGGTGATTGACCCTATATGGGGAGCTCAAGCAAAGAGAGCAAATTGGCATAATATTGCATTGTGCTCATTGATAATCCTTATGCTTCTTTATTAATTGTTTGAGATGATTGGTTATACATATGCTTATATTTATTTTAATAAGTGTGCAACTTTGCTTTACTCGTAATTCATGTCTTATTTATGATCAAACATGCATTTTTGGGCTAGGAAAATCTACTTTGGAAGTACATTTTGAATGTCCTAGGATTGATCTCCATGACGTGATGATTCTCTCAATGACATGCTTTAAATTGATATGCTTGAAGAAACTCTTGAATGCTTTAAAAATGAATGCAAAAATTGTGTGTGAAAGCAATGTTGAGAGTTCAAACAATAAGGATCTAGTATACATTCATAGGATTTTACAATCTAAAAGTCTCTCTTTTTATTTGTTGAACAAGGCTACTATCATATGGGTTTCTCACCCGAAAAATCTAAAAGGGCGCAATAGTCGCTCATGTCTTGTTTGACTTATAAAGTTTGATATAGTTGCTCTTAAAATTGAATTTATTTTACAATATATATCTTGCTTAATTCCATGACAAATGATTGATTTGGTTTGAATTCTCTTGGAAATCCTTGTTGTTTTGCTTTGCCAAATACCATGCTTTTGATCTTGAATACAACTTGTCTTGCATGCAAAGCATCCTTTCACACAATTTTCATGAAATAAAACTCCTTGAATCTCTCTTACTTAATTGAGTTGCATAAATTTGCTTATATGATTATGCATATGCTTTGTTCCATAAGCTCTCATTGCCAATGCATGCCTATTAGGGGAGACTCCCTTTGCCTATCTCATGACAAAAAGAGGGAGAAAGGTTGTGGGGTCATTGGCATCATATTTATGGGGAGTGATGTTTATTGCATCATATTTAGGGGGGCATGTTGCATTGCATGATTACATTATTTGATTGTATTGGTTTAATTTGGCACCTCTTACATACTTGTTCTTGGAAGGTATTCTCTTGTTGATTATATGTTGGTTGGAATTTTCTACAAGCCTTGGTTGACTTGAAGATGTTCAAGATTTATATTATATGCCTTATTGTAATGTAGAAATTGTTGTTGACCAATATTTTTTTTTGTTTTTGTGAGGTTGATTTGTGAGCGGTGGTTTTTTCAAGAAATAGCTAAAGGGGGAGATTGTAAGTGTCTCATTTTATGACCGGTTTATTTCGTTGACAAAATCACAATTGGGTTCCAATATTGTAAAATGTAGCTTAAGTCTTGAAGAGCTCACATCATCAATGCCTTTGGACTCCAACTGCTTCAAGAAAGGTAGATTACTTGACTCTACTCTTATTTGAAGAGATCTAGTTGCACACACACACATCTCATACTCCTTATCCTTTGTGTGTTTCCTTTAGGTGCATACTCATGTTATAACTCTTCTTGCATGCTTATTTCGATTGCATCTTATTTGATTTGCTTTAGGGTAGAAGTTCTTGCATTTTTCTCTCTTTGAATGCTCACCGATGTGGCACCACTGTTGGTGCGCTGTGAATTGTCACAGCGGTGTGATTTCAATGGGTCACCGCCGTGGCACCGCTGTTGGTGCACTATGAATTATCACAGCAGTATGATTTCAGTGGGTCACCTCTGTGGCACCACTGTTGGTGCACTATGAATTATCACAGCGGTGCGATCTCAGTGGGTCACCGCTGTGGCACCGTTGTTGGTGCGCTGTGAATTATCATAACGGTGTGATTCCAGTAGGTCACCGCTGTTACGACCGCCGTGAGAGATATAATGGTACAAACAACGGTCTTGAGCTGGGTTGCTTTTCGATCTGGATCACTGCTGTGTGACCGATGTGATACCTACAAGGGTACCCACAGCGGTCGTGCCCTGTTTTGTCAAAACGGTGTCATTTCATCTAGGGCTTTATATATATAGATCCTTTCCCCTTCTTTAGTTTTTAAGAGTTTCAGAATTTAATTAAAAACTCCATTTTTGAAGATCAAGAGTGACTTGTAAGGAAAGTTAGTAAGATACAATTTTTATTAACCAAAACCCAAACACCCATCTTTCATTCATGAATCAAGTATCATCTAGCTTCATCTAGGATGTGTTTAAGCATGGGTCTTCATCAACATATTTGACTTGGTAAGTAGAACACCATCTTCATTCATTCTTGTGTTCTTACTTAACAAGAAATCTCTTTTATGACTTGGTTGCATCTAGTGTAAGATTTTAATTACAAGTTGAGATTTTTGTGTTGATTGTTGGGTTGTTGTGTTGTGATAGCTATTGCATCTACGTTTACATTTTTTACATATAGCTAAGTTATATGTATGACATATAGCAACATGATATCTAGGATTGTTTGGATCATTCATACATGATTAGATAAGCATTAAATGTGTTGACATAGCATTTGTGCATTTATAATATTCTCTTATATACATTTGGTTGCATATCTCTTCTCTTATGAGTTAAGTCTTGTATGTACCATGGGTAGTATACAAGCAAGAGCCTAAGATCACTATTAAAGGTCCGCAGGTAGCAAAGGCTGATTAGTAACCGTATAGGTGTGATATGATCACCTAGGTTGTAACAGATTTTGTAAATAATGGATTTGAGGGCTAGATTGGCTAACATTAGCTAATCCCGTGGTTTTTACCTTGTCGAAGGTTTTCTACGTAAAATCAAATGCCATTTAAATTCCACATTTTACTTGATTTTGTTGTATGTTTGGTTTTGGGGCAATTATTTGAGATTAATATTGATTAACCTAAAAGTTGGTGATTAATTTGGTTAAAACCTATTCCCCCCCCCCCCTCTAGGTTATTTAGGCACACATTTAATTTAATTTCACAAGTGATAATAAGTTATAACACAATCTACAGATTTCCACAGATTCCATAAATTAGAGGAATGTTGACTCCAATTTAATTAAAACAATAAACAGAATTCTAATAGAAACGAAAGCGATCAAAATTGACAAAATTGAGTTTCAAACATGAAAATATATTACCTTGAGGAGATCATCGCTAAGTGCAAGGAGTGACTCTAGGGTACCAACACGGAGAGACGAAATAGTTTAGGTTGAAATCCGCCACTGCTCCCGCTGAATCTGCTGTTGCTCTTGTCGAAATGGATTAGGATATTATCGTGGTTGAAGAGAGAGAGAGAGACAAAATGGAGGGCAAAATATTGTGGTTGAAGAGAAAGAGAGAGAGAGAGAGAGAGGGAATCTGGGGTTTCGATTTTGTAATCTTGGCGGTGGAGAAAGAAATGAGTGAAAATTTTGGGTGAGTGAAGTTAAAGAGAAAATAAAGTGTAATTTTGTCTCTTCAATCCAAAACGTGATAAATATAGTAAAATATTATAATGTGGCTAAAAACAATAAACCCATAAAATTTGTGATTATTTCTTGCAATTTCCTTTATTATAAATGTTTTGTAATTAGGGGTATTTTGGTCAAAATATAGTTAACTCCATTCCATTTAGCTGTTAACCAAACAAAATAATACTGATTCTGAGACTAATTTTATAGTTCCAACCAAACAAAAAACTCAGGTTTCCTTTCTTTTCCATTCCCATTCCTATTCTGATTATCATTCTACCATGGTAACCAAACATGAACTTAGGGTAACTCACAAACTGCAAACACAAATCAAATCCAAGTAGCTCTTGAACTTGAGCACATGAATAGACTTGGTCAACATATCAGCTGGATTTTCTGCTGTATCAATTTTCTTGACTATAATTGCTCCCTGAGATACAATCTCCCGAATAAAGTGATATTTGACATCAAGATGTTTGGTCCTCTCATGATACAGAAGATTTTTTTGTCAAATGTATCGCACTCTGGCTATCACAAAATAAAACTGTAGAATCCTGTTGTAAACCCAGATTACAAACCAAACCTCTAGGCCAAATAGCTTCCTTCACTGTTTCAATCCCTGCCATACACTCTACCTATGTAGTAGACAAACAATTGTAGACTCTAAAATAGCCTTCCAACTAATGGCATAACCTGAAAATGTGAAGACATAACCTGTCAGAGATCGCCTTTTACCTAAATCACCAGCATAATCAGAATCTAAATAACCAATAATATTATTGGTTGTATTATTTTTTCCAAATACCAAACCCAAATCTTCTAACCACACAGACAACATGTGAAATATCAGGACGAGTGCAAACCATAGCATACATCATACTCCCAACAGCACTAGCATGTGGAACTCGATACATTTTCTCCTCCTCATCCTTAGACTTTGGTGACAAAGCTGATGAAAATTTAAAATGTGCAGCAAGTGGAGTAGTCACATGTTTAGAATCTTTCATACAAAAGCGTTCAAGAATTTTTTCTATATAATTTTTCCGCGACAAAAATAACTTGCCCGCTTTTCTATCCCTATGAATTTCCTTACCCAAAATTTTCTTTGCAGCACCCAAATCTTTCATCTCAAATTCACCCCTAAGCTGATATTTCAATTTATTAATCTCACTTTTACTTTTCGCAGCAATCAGCATATCATCAACATACATCAATAAATAAATAAAAGAACCATCTGGGAGTTTTCTGTGATACACACAATTGTCATAATCACTTTGTGAGTAACCATGACCAACCACAAAAGTATCAAATTGCTGGTACCATTGCCGAGGAGATTACTTCAAACCATATAGTGATTTTTTCAACAAACAGACATGATCTTCTTTTTCTTGAACAACAAACCCCTCCGGTTGATGCATACAAATTTGTTCCTCAAGCTAACCTTGATGAAAAGCCTTTTTTACATCAAGTTGTTCTAATTCCATGTCAAACATTGCAACCATGGCAAGAAACACGCGAATAGAGCTATGTGTTTACAACTAGTGAAAAAACTTCATTAAAGTCTACACACTCTGTTTGGTTGTAGCCATTTGCAACTAAACATGCTTTAAACCTAACAGTTTCAACCCTTGAGATTCCTTCTTTTTCCTTGAAGACCCATTTGCGGCCAATAATCTTCTAGCCCTTAAGCGGTTTCACCAATTCCCAAGTATGATTCTTCTGAAGAGATTCAATTTCTGCACTCATTACAATAGCCCATTGAGAAGATTTAGTACAACTGACAGCTTGCCGATAAGTGGAGGGTTCCTGAATTTCAATATTTTCTACAACATTCAATGAAAAAGAAACTAAATTTGCATACCCATACCGTTGAAGTGGCCTAATTTGTTTTCTTCCCCTCTATGTGGCTATACTATATGTTAGGTTTTAGATTTGTGTTGGCTTGATTCCATAACAAAAAACTCTTTGTTTGTATTGCTTAGATGCTTAGGTGGTTCGTGATTGGATCAAGCTTTAAAGAAGGAAAGCAACTTCGCATGCAAAGTTCATCTTTAAGAGGAAAAATGCTTACTTAGATGCTAAGGTATCGAGATTCTTTCTCCTCTCGCAAGGCGTAATCGCACACACACACACACACTCACACACACACACACACACACACACACACACACACACACACACACACACACACACACACACACACACACACACACACACACACATATTACATTCATTTGTGTCCCTGCATCATTGCGCTTAATTGGTAAAACACATTCACACACTTGATACTGTATGCTCATGCATTAGACTTAATTTGATAAATTTTGTAAATTGCATATTCTAGGATTATATCTAGGAAATGGCATTCTTGTTTGTTCATATGTTTTTTTGTTTTATTTTATGGAATTTAGACTTCAATTTGATCTTATATCATTCCTTATTAAGTTCCAGCCATTTCGGTTACTCATTCAGTAGTTTTCAAGTTCCGAGCAAAAAGTTACGAAACTTTTCGGTCACTTATCATGCATTGTCTTTGTCTTCATGTATCGAGTCAAATTCTTATTTTTTGTTCAATGTTTCATAGTCTTCCAAGTGCATGAGGGAGTCATGGTTTGTAATCCCTAAACGGATTCGAATTTGGAGTTCGGAGGCCGGAGAACGGTCAAAAAACGCGAGAGGAGCGCGAGGGAAGAAGGAAATGGGCAAAGGCCATTTTCCACTCTTTCCCGAGGAGGCAGGAGGCCATCTCGAGGAGGAACTCCTCCTACCCCCAAGATACCCAGGTACCTTCTCGGGGTGCTAATGTGGAGAGGAGTTGGGTGCCACCCAAGATTGGACTCTCTCCACGTCATTTCCCTCAATATATATTCAAATTTCGTGTAGAAATTTTCACAACTTTTCATTTTTTGTTTTTGTCATATCTCTCTCAAACAACTTCGATTTTAGATTTTCAAAAGCCAAAATTGTTGGCCTTGAAGAGAGGAACAAGTCCCAAGAATTTTTAGAGTCAATTGATATCCAGGCTTTTCATGGTTATTTGATCTCAGTTTGTGTGTTCATCATTTGTAAGTGAATCGTCTTCTTTACATTTCTTTTGTGATCGATTTGTTGATTCTTCCTATTTGATTTAAGAAAGATGTTTAGAATGATTTTGATTCAACTTTTAGACTTGTTTGAGTGATTTTCGAAATTAGCTTTTGTGATTTTTGATTGAACATCTTTTAGCTAATTTTGAAGAGCATGAACTTGAATCTAGAATAACTTTGTGATTTGATCTTGATTGTTGATTTCTAGGTTTTAGTCACATGTTCTAGAACTAGGATATTTTGATTGTGATCTCTATCATTTAAATCTAGTTCTTGTTTTGTTGAATATGTTGTTGATTTCAAGTGTTAACTTGATCACTTGATTTCAAAGCAAGATTTGTGCTATTTGTTGCAAGCTTAGTATTCTAGCTTTGTTTGACATGATTAGATTTCTAGATAATTTTTGTGAATGATTTTGAATGTCTAATCTAGATCTCTAATCACATGTTCATAAGAATTAGTTACATTTGCTTGTGAGTTTGATTTGTGCTAATCTAATTCTTCATAGAGTTTGTTTGATCTAGTTGCTCTATTTGATTGTGATTGCATCATATTACTTGTTTGCACTTCACTTATATCATTGCCTTGCATAAGGTGGAAGTCTCTTGTAGAAGTGAGTGAATCTTTAACTTGAGCAAGAAGACTTAGCTAGGATAGTAATCCGGATAGCTAAGCAAGTAAGTCTTAGTTAGGATCGGAGAGATCCGAATAACTAAGCAATGAGTCTTGTCTATGGTCGGGAGGATCTGGATAGGCAAGCAAGGAATCTTTCTAGAGACGTGACCATTTTGGATAGGAAGTTGCTTCCTAGAGGTGTGGTAGTCACATCTTGGATAGGAAGTAGGCAAAGTAGTTCACTAGGCCTAAGAGTAGAATAGAAGTTGATAGCTTGGAGAGTGTTTCGTGTGTTGATTGCATTTTGAGTGTGTAACTTTTATTCATCATAGTGAATTGCGGTTTTCTAGTGGTTGTGGATTCAACCCGTGGATGTTTCCTCTTTTGAGGTTTTACCAGGTAAAAATCTCTTGTGTTGATTTTCGCATTTTTAGTTTCTTTACTTACATTAACTTATATTGTTTTAACACTTGCTTGATTGAATTCATATTACCTTGTTAAAGCAATTCACGTGTTAAATTCTGTAAGTGTGCATAAATTGGTTATATGAAAAATGAAAAAGAAGTGAGAGAATTTGGGCATACACCTATTCACCCCCCTCTAGGTATATTTTACACTATAAGTGGTTAATGGAATTTCAAATGGTATCAGAGCGGGTGTCTAGAAGTAATTAGATAGATCCATATTATAGTGTTTGTGTTGTGTAAAAAAATCATGATTGATTATGTGGGTGATTCAATGCTGGAAAGTGCTTCTAGTGCTAGGCCTCCACTCTTGAAAAGTGGTAACTACTCCTTTTGGAAAAGTGTGATGAAAGCCTACATTAGATCCATGAGTGATGTAGAAGAGGACGAGGAGTCCTCAGATGATCGTGAATATACTAGCAATTACATTGCTCACTCGGCTATAACGAAGGAAGATTTAAGGATAGTAGTGAAAACTCCTCAAGTAATGAGGAAAGGGAATACCCTTCAAGTAGTGAAGATAGTGAAGTCTCCTACAATCATAAAGAGGTCAAATCTTCTTCAAATCATGATGAAATGAGCCTCAATGAAAAGATCCTTCAACTAACTAGTGAAAATGTCATAAAGAATGAAGAGAACAATAAGTTGAAGTTGATCAAAGCCAATTTAGTGGTAATAATTAAAGCTCTCGACACTGAAAAGAAGATGTCTTTGAAAAAGATGAGCAAACAACGTGAAGTCATCAATGAGCATGAAAAGACCATTGAAAAATATTTTTCAAAGGTGCAGGAAAGTGTTCAAGAGCTAGATGATTTAAAAGAGGAATTTATTATGAAGTTGTTTGCCATGGAGGGAGAGATTGAGCAAAAAAGAGAACACTTTGACTATCTTGAAGACATATGAGTGTGAGCTTAAAGATGAAGTCAAAGCTCTTAAAGAGTCTATTAATGGCATGAAAATTGGAGCCATTAAGCTTGATGAATTTATAAAACTTGGAAAGCATCATGGAGATATGAGTGGCTTGGGTTATGTAGAAGAAGTTAAGAAGACTCCTACAACCAAGAACAAGTCAAGAAAGTTTAAGAAGAAGAAAGACTCAACTATTGTTCCTTCCAAAATCAAAGACAAAGACAAGATGAGCTATGAAACTTCTCAACCAACTTCTTAACCAAAGCATGCACACCCAAAAGTTCATTTTTGTAAATTCATTCCGGTTTGTCATTATTATAATTTGGTTGGACACATTAGGCCTAGGTGTTATGAATATATTAGGCAATGCAAACTAGGAAATGTGAAACATGACAAAGATGTGGAAAAGTTACCTAATCATTCTTCTAAGCATGAGTCCAAGCCTAAAGCTAGACATAACATCTCTGAGTTTATCCCGGTTTGTCATTTTTGCAATGTTGTAGGGCATATAAAACCTAATGCTACAAATATATTGGACACGGCAAACTAAGGAATGAGATGCACGCTAGTGAGATGAAAATTCTTCCTTTGGTTGTTTCTAAACATCTCAGGGCATTAGAGACTATGCATGATGAACATGTTAATGAAAAGAAATCAATAAGGAAAGTTTGGATTAAGAAGAATAATGTGAATACTTGTGAAATGGATAAGTCTTCTTTGAAAGTTCTTAAACGTGATAATAGCTTTGATGCTTTGAGAAATGTGCATATTGATCATATTCTTGTGAAGAAACCTACTAGGAAGATTTGGGTTGAAAAGAATGATGTGCATGTTAATAATAATCATGTTAAGACAAATGTTGAGAAGAGGTTGGTAAAGAAGAGTGTTAACCATGATCATTTGAAGAGTCTTGATGAAATATTTGTGCGTGGCAATGATGATGAGTTTAATATGAGTGATATTTTCATGAAGAAGATAGTTGATGATTTATCTTCTAGATTTCATATTGCCATGTGTAATGATCATGATGTTGTTTGTGTTGGTTCACCTAAGACCAATATGGTCAAATGTGAGTGCTCTCATACTTGATTGAGTATCACATATGAGAATATTTTTTTTGTTCTTGTTTGAAAAGAGTTCTAAGTTTGATGCTTGACTAAGCTATTTGTAATATGCTATATCTAGTATTCAAACTTGGTGTCTCTAGTCAATACATGAACTTAATATTCTCATACTTTCATTATGATTGTTAAAATTTGTTGATTAACTTTAGAGAAGTTGTATCTTGAAATCTATACAGCGATGAATTTTGTTAAGACTTTTAGAGAAAGTCATTTTTATATGTGTTTGAGTTGAAGTGTTTAGTCTTTTTTCTCTTAGGATGACACACCAACAACTTGTTGTCATGAGAACAAACAAGCCAAGAGAGCTTCTAAAAAGAGCGAAAGCTTTGCATTTAATGAAAAAACTTGCTAAGGTATTTCTATATCCTAATACTTGCTTTCTAGCTTTTCATCTTTCGACTCATTGATTGCCTTACATCATGTAGCATGTCATATTAGAGAACTAATATAGCATTCATATGGTTCTTGGTGACATTTTCTCTTTAAAGATTATTTAGTGATTTGTTAACAATGATCTTGTACATGATGCGTGAAATATTTGTTTGAATGATGAGTGACATACTTTTGAAAAATATGAGCTTCATATTCAATGAAAGCTACTCTCTTGAGAAGTAATGATCTTAAGTAAGTCTCTTTGTATTGCTTTTATATCATGCGCTTTTAAGCCTTAAAACTTGGTTTTCAAAAGTGCACACTTTGCTTCTTTCATATGTTTAGGTTGAGTAAGTTGAGTTAGAAGATATATGAGTTGGTTGGTCTATTTCTATACATATTTTAGGTCCCCATTTCCTATTATTTGGGCTTTGTTCTCGGGTGAAATTAGGTATTTTATGTGTTTATTGAGCATGTATAAGTCACATTCCATAGAAGAGGTGTTGGATGTTATTTTGAAGAAAATGAGCAAAATGATGAATTTCGGCCTGTGAATATCACTTATATTGTGGGGACCATATCTCTCTGCTCCAATTGAACTGTGTGTCCTACCACTTATGGATGGAAAACCTCAGAAGATTAGTTTTCGGTGCACTTTTCGGATCACAATTCCGATATATCTAAAAGAAGTTATGCCTAATTTTGTAACCAAAGGTTAGAGATGGAGAAGTCAACCTGGGCTAGACCGCTGTTTGTGCAAGCAACCTACGTAGCAGTAAACATCAGAACAACACTGCAGTTTGGACTGCAGGTGACCCAGGCAGCAGTTGTTAGGTATTTTTGACGGATTTCACTCCGAATTGGTCCAGAACTATTCCAAAACTTCCCAAATCAAATTCTATTGACTCTAGAAGACCAAGACATGTTTGGGAAACTTTCTATACTCAAATTATGAGTCAATCATCAGAAGAGGAAATCTAATTTAGGAAAGGATTCAAATTCCTTATTTCATTATACTTTCCTACTTTGTAAGTTTCTTACAACGAAGCAAATTGGGATTCCATAAGGAATTATCACCTATAAATACTTCCTATTCTTAGCAATTTAGAGGGAGAGAAGCGAAGGGAGGTCCCAAGCCACCAAGGGGGCCATCCCCCATCACACCACCACCATTGTTGCACTTGGAAGCTTGAAGAAGACATTCATGGGTTTTATCAACTCTTTCTCCTCTTCTTTTAATCTTTTCATGTGTAATTAACTCCATACTAAGGAATCGATGTGAACCTATGTGATGCTCTTGTTTTGACTTAATTCTATATTTATTCATCAATTCGAATTTAGATTTGTTCAATTCATTAAAATTCTTAATTCTTGACTTGTGTTGATCTGTGGAAATTAATTGATGCTTGTCTAGGGTTTCGATAATTTATTAATTGAGATTGGACTATAGGAATATAGGTAGTCTTAATTACTTATCATTGTGAACAATATCCTATCTTGATCTTAGATAGAGCACTTATCAAAGGGGAGCATTGTATACTAGACTTTGTACTTTTTTATGATATGTTCACATGGTTTAATTTGATAAAAACATGACATAATTGAACATTGAAAATGCATGTTACTTATTGTTAATAGCCTTTTTTAGTAGGGGTCCAAAGAAGAATTTTCCACCCAGTTACTACTTGGTAGGAACCATTCCCTAAGTGCCCAGAAGTATCAATACTGCGATCTAGGAAGAACCGACACTTGGTAAGTCTAGAATCTCAACTACCTGTCTGCCTAGATGAGGCACCAGAGATATGAACCAAGACGAGCAGGTACCATGCTACACATCTATTCCGACACTTGGTAACGCCGGTACCACGATGCCACATAGCCAGTATCTCGCATGTATCTGGTACCTCCTACCTGGCACCTAGGTACCGCGACATACGCCTGGTACCCGGGTACCTCGATGTCGACCTAGAATCCAACTAAGATGGGCATCCTAACCTCCAGATGAGAAGAATATCGATGCAAAGATACCAACATGTTGGAACAAGAACCATACCAACAAAAGAAGACTGGTACATCAGTGCACCATACCATTGAGATGCAGAGTAGAACAAGCACCATGCCAGCGAAAGCAGACCAGTATCCCAGCATACCTCGCCACTAGAGTATGGAGCCAATATACTCCTCTAAGCAATGCAAGCAAGGAAAGTTGACTTTTTTGCTAGTTAAAGAGCAGTAAATGGGACCAACCGGTTAACCAAATCAAAGTTTAAATACGATAGGGATTAACGGGATCAAATCCCGCACCTTTAGTCTCACTCGATGTCTTTCAATGCCTAAAAAATGGACTCCAAATCCTCATTAACACAGTGAGATTCTCAGGAATATTGGGAGTCTATATATACACCCATGAAGGACGAAGATGGGGGGGATTTTTTTTGGAATCCTAGAGAGAGATTTTTACCCTAAAGAAACTTCTCTTGAGTTCTTTGAAGCCGATGAGGGTTTTGAGACAATCACTGGGAGGATTTTAGCCACTTATCGACATAAACAAATGCTTCATCTCCTTTCTGTGTAAAACGAGAGAAAAAGAGGATGTATTGTAATATACATACAAACAAGTAGTCAATAAAACAATGTCTTTCATGTTTATTCTTACCCTTTGCATTCTCCTCTCTCGATCCCCCACATAAAAAGATATCTTGGTACTGAAGGAACCTACCCCGCTGCCACCTACCGGCAACAGCTGAGGATGTTAACTGGAATTCTGCTCCCTGAGTGGATTTTCGCGTTAACACTTTTTGGCGCCGTCTGTGGGAAGTTTCCACACCTTTAAAAGAAAGCCTGAAAATCTCATTTTCTTACAACATTATCAATATGAGACTCCGGTCTTCTCAAGATCAGCCCGATCCGCCTGGGCATCAATCCATAGCTTCAACCTAAAAAAGTCAGAAGCAAAAGAAGGGGGAAAGAGTCGTAAGCCTACTTATGAGTTTGATTTGTGCTAATCTAATTCTTCATAGAGTTTGTTTGATCTACTTGCTATATTTGATTGTGATTGCATCATATTACTTGTTTGCACTTCACTTAGATCATTGCCTTGCATAAGGTGGAAGTCTTTTGTAGAAGTGAGTGAAACTTTAACTTGAGCAAGAAGACTTGGCTAGGATAGCGATCCAGATAGCCAAGCAAGGAAGTCTTAGTTAGGATCGGGGAGATCCGGATAACTAAGTAGTGAGTCTTGTCTAGGGTCGGGAGGATCCGGATAGGTAAGCAAGGAATCTTTCTAGAGACGTGAGCGTTTTGGATAGGAAGTTGCTTCCTAGAGGTGTGATAGTCACATTTTGGATAGGAAGTAGGCAAAGTAGTTGTTAACAGAAATCTTGCTCGAGGCAACAAATCTCAGTTAGCACCCTCAAGATCATTACCACGTAGATGATGACCAATGGTAGAACATATATGTGTATAAAACAGTGCCTAATGAAATGACATGGAGATAGTGATTTCTACGGTTATTCAAAAGAAACAAAAATCTCTCTTTATTGATAACATATGATATACATTTCTCTATCTCTCTTTCGAATTGCTCTCACTTTTTTCTGGGTGATAGTTGGATGTTTGTTGTATGCCTGTCGAATAGTAGTCTCCTCTTACTGAAGGAGGAAATCCCTCCTTTATACAGTGTCTTCATAGGTTAAAACTCATTGATTTCCCCTTGATTTTCTCATCCCCCTCTTATCGGACGGGATTTTTACCTTTAAATGTAGTTGACTTTGAGTTAATTGCTCCGTTGAGGATATCTTGGAAATCAATTTGTTTCCCATTCAGACTCTATTGCTTGTTCTGCACGTGTGTAACGTCTGTGGATATGATACTATGTATCTTCGGATCTGGAATGATTCCCATAGGGGTCATTGAATGTATCATGGTGCGGTGCATCGACTAGTGAGGTCGATCAATGTTTCGACCTCGATATCTGAGAAGTTTCATCCAGCTAGGAGCCAGGTCCGGCTTCCCTTGATCTTTAGAAGCTAGGTGCGGCTTCCTATGGACATCCCCCTGTATCAGCGAGGTATCATCCAGCTAGGAGCCAGGTCTGGCTTCCTATGGTCATCCCCCTGTATCAGCGAGGTGATCTTGACTTCGGGGAATTTCTTGTTTTCAGGTTTGGTGATGCCGGCTAGATCTGATCGTCCCGGGCTCTATTCCGGATGTTTCTAGAGCCCGTCCTTGTTCCTGCGGGGTGGTATCGTAGCTTGGCTTTGGGTAGAATGGTCTCCTGGTGGAAACTCTCGGGCAAGGAGCCAGGTCTGGAAGGTGGAAAATTTCCCTTTGGTCTTTAGCCAATTTTGGCTATTAACAGTAGTTCATTAGGCCAGACGGTAGAATAGAAGTTGATTGCTTGGAGAGTGTATCATGTGTTGATTGCTTTTTGAGCGTGTATCTTTTATTCGTCATAGTGAATTGCGGTTTGCCGGTGGTTGTGGATTCAACCCGTGGATGTTTCCTCTTTTGAAGTTTTACCATGTAAAAATCTCGTGTTGATTTTCGTATTTTTACTTTCTTTACTTACATTAACTTGTATTTTTTAACACTTGCTTGATTGAATTCATATTAACTTGTTAAAGCAATTCACTTGTTAAATTCTCTTAGTGTGCATAAATTGGTTGTGTGAAAAAGAAGTGAGAGAATTTGGGCATACACCTATTCACCCCCCCCCCCCCCCCCCCCCCCCCTCTAGGTATATTTTACACTATAAGTAGTTAAGGGAATTTCACTATATTGCTGGTTTTCTTTTTCTGTATTATCAATAGCGTCATGCACATCACCCTGAATTAGCTGAACTAAAGTGTCATCTTGCACTTTATCAAAATCTTCAACTCCAAACTCCACCTACTTACTAATACCGTGATATGTACCTGCAACTATAAACTCTTTTTTTATGCAACATGGTAAATTCATCAAATTTCACATCTATGCTAATTATAAATTTTTCTGACTCGGGTTCAACACGCCACAAACGATAACCTTTCACCCCAGTCTCAAATCCTAGAAATACACATTTTATAGCTTTATGCTCAAGTTTACCATTACTTACATGAGCATATGCAAGACAACCAAATATTTTAAAATCAAAATAATTCACATGAGTACCAGACCATACCTCAATAGGAGTTTTCAATTCAAATGCAGTTGATGGAGATCTATTCACCAAATTGTAGGCAACGTGCTTTCTCCAATAGGATTGTATTCATACGCTCTGCAACTCCATGTTGCTGTGGCATTTTTTTGACAGTGCATTGTCTCATTATCCCTTCATTCTTGTAGAACTCATGAAATTGACCCCCACAAAATTCCAAACCGTTATCAATTATATGGCTTTTTATTTTTTTTTTCCTGTCTGATTTTCAACAAGAACTTTCCACTTCTTGAATCTAGAAAAAACATTAAGTTTCTTTTACAAGAAATAATCCCAAACACGCTTAGAAAAATCATCAATAAATATCAGAATATACATGGAACCACCTTTTGACTCAACATAAGCAGGACCCCAAAGATCTGAATGGATGTAATCCAATGTGCCCTTTGTCTTATGAGTAGCTATGGAGAACTTAACTCTGCATTATTTCCCATAAACACAATGCTCACAAAAGTCAAGTTTGCTTGTTTTCTGACCATCTAAGAAACCTCGTTTACTCAAAATAGCCATGCCAGCCTCACTCATGTTCCCTAAACGCATATGCCACAAATGAGTAATAACTGAATCTAGATCTGAAGAAGACGAAATAGTTGCAACACTAATAATTGTGCTTCCCTGAAGCACATAAAGGCCATTATACAATATTTCTTTTATCGCAACAAGAGCACCCTTACTAACTCTCAAAACTCCACCTTTAGCTGAATACGTATAACCTTGGGAATCAATTGTGCCCAAAAAGATAAGATTTTTCTCCAAATCTGGTACTTGCCGGACATCAGACAAAGTCTTAATAATACCATCAAACATCTTAATTCGAATTATGCCAATACCAACAACCTTGCAGGACATATTATTCCCTATTAAAACACCACCACCATCAGTAGACTGATAAGTAGCAAATCACTCCCTATTGGGATACATATGATACGATCAACCCGAATCAAGAATCCAAGCATTGTCTAAACAACCAAAAGCAACTGATAAAATAGTATCGGTATCACTAGCACTACTAAAAAAAATGGTCTTTTCTAATGGCTACATGCCGTCGGAAAAGACGATTTCCCGTCAGAAATACACTTTTTCGACGGGAAAAAGCCGTCTGAGGCCGTCACAAATGCATTCGTTAGAAATAACCATTTATCGACGAGCTGTCACAAATACTACCATTTCCGACGGTCATGGCCGTCAAAAAAATGAAAATGTCATCAGTAATAGTAATTAAAGGTGGTCAAATGTACTAGTATTTCCAACGGCTTACCTTTATTTCCGACGGGGGTTGGCCGTCGGAAAAAGTTGAATGATAAAAAAAAATGACGCTGACATCGACTTAACAGACGCCACATCACCTAGACCCAATTAGAACAAGGTTAAATCCCATGCATTTCCCATGGTATGAACCCATGAACTATATATTAGTAAAGGATACTCTTACCATTTTGCTATAACTTTACATCTGGTATGTTTTGTATATTATTTATATATAAGCTATTAATATGTTGCATACCATCTAATTAAATAATTTTTTTGTATACTATTTAAATATATAACTGTTGATATTTAAAAAAATATATATATTTTATTAAAATATTTTCCTTACATAATAGGAAATTACATTTTACTACTCCTTTATTTGATTTTGTAGTGAAAATACACTTTAAACGTGTGTTAAATAACCTAGAGATGGGGGGGGGGGGGGGGGGGGGGGGGGTTGAATAGCTTTTAATCAAGTTAATTACCAATTTTTCTTGATTAGTCAATATTAAAAAATCACCCCATACACAAAGATACAAAATCAAGTGTAAAAGTGCGGAAATTAAATAACACTTGAATTTTTACGTGGAAACCCTTCAACAAGGGAAAAACCACGGGCTATCCTTCTAGCCACACACGATCCTCAAATCCACTATTGTAATGATGTTTACAACTTAGGTTGACCTCTAGTCATACCATTCTCGGTCAGTAACCCACTACTACTACCCAACATGCCTTTATAGTGAATCCTTGACCACTTTACTTACCAACCACACCTTGGTTGCAAGACTTCACTTGCTTGTGCACTACACCTTGTAGTCACAATACTTAACTCTCAAGAAGAGATAAAAAACCTATATGAATATATGAATATTCAAAATGCAATTAATGCTAGGCAACACTATATGCTTATCTAGAGATTAAATGATGGCAATAAGCACAAATCCTAGATATCAATGTCTATATGAATGCTCATAAAGACCTAACTAGATATAGATATGCAATTCTAAAATCTAGTCATCACACAAAGCCATATCAACACATGTTGTCACACGAAATGGCAAGGACAATAAATGCAATTAACAAATGCAATCAATGAGTCCTAGTTAGCTAGAGGAATATGTCCTAAATTCTAGCTATCAATTATCAATGTTCTCAACCAACACACAACAACACAATCATGTTATACATGTCATTAATCAGAAAGATATGCTTTAAATTCACATAAAATAGCTAAACCTAGGCATACATGAACATACAAGATGCAATGGAGATTTAGAACATGTTCAAGTTACCTAGTCAACAAAAGCAAGATGAATCCATGGTGAGATGATGCTTGGAAGAAGCTAAATGCACATGGATTGAAGTTTGGTTGAGTAAAGGTTGGTTCTTAGAGCTCTCTCTTTTGAAGTTACTTTCTCTCACTAGGGGAATAAATTTCAGAGCTCTTTTGAAGAAGATGAGTTAAGGATGTATTTATAGTGCCCAAGTGAAATGACGTCGTTTAGAAGAGAAAAAACATAATTCTGGGCACTTGCGCTGTACGTACGGCGCACGTACAGCGCATACTGCTGGAAGACAAATTTCTCGCAAATTCACACCTGCATATAGAGCATATTGTTAAAATGCAAGTTATAGGCAATTTTGCGCAGTTCGTCTGACAGCTCATCAGATCGATATTCGAGCGCCTCAAAACATAAACAAACGACATCAAAACCTTTCGTATAATATACCGTTGGAAAGGTATGGAAGTCTAGTTTCTACTCCAATTTACAAAACAAGGTTTCGATATTTGTAGAAACAATTATGGTCATTTGAGTGACCAAAGGTCAAAAACGGACAGCAACAGAGTTGTCCAGTTTTGGTGGTCACTTTGGAGATTTCAAAACCAATCCAAACGGTCATGAAATATTTCTAGTTTGTACAAAAATTTTCAAAACTCATTTTGAAGCTTTGTATAAAACTTTATGGTCACAAGATCATACAAAGGTCAGTTTTGAAAAACATTTAAATCATTGAAATCCACTCTTTTGAAACTAGACACTTTACTCCAAACAACCAAACAAAAGCAAGAGAAGAATATGGCCTTCTCAAATGGCCACTCAACGCGCTAAAACAAGCACGCCATCATGCAAGTGCGGACACAACACAAAACCACACTTAAATCTAGAAATGTAGTGCAAGTGTGATTGTGAAGAAATACACACATGAGCAAAAAGAAACAGTTGCATAACAACTCAAATGCATGTAAGTGTTTGTGTGTGTAACAATCAATGCATGTCAATACAAATGCATGAGATGTGAGTGTGTGCAACTAAATCTCTTCAAGAGTTAAGCAAGTGATATACCTTCTTGAAGTGCCCTTGAGCATGATGATGCCATTGAACCTTGAACACGAACAATGCGGCCTAATCTACCCTTACAAGCAAATCCCCATGTGGTTTGTCAACGAAATAAGACAATCAAAATATGAGATACTTACAAGTAGTGTCACTAAACAAAATTAAAAATAACTAAATGTTCTTGTAATTACTATTAATTTTGCTATATTTTATATTTAGTCAATGTTGTTAGATGTACCCATAAAGTAGACTTCTTATAAGTACCATTGTTTTGTCCCTAAAGTCTGGTCCCTATTACCTATGACATATTATTTGAAGAAAAAAAAACCAAAATTAAATCAAAATATTTGATGAAAAATTTGACAAAGTAATTTCGCTAAAAAAAAGTGATAAATAAAATAATAACTCAGATAGTGATACATTTAAAATATTGACCTACAAGTCATATTTTTTTTATAGTGTATAAATTATCACATACATTCCATTACAATTTATTCATCAATATTATAATAATAAATTAATTATTTTTTCCATGACAATGCCATAACAAATAATGTAGAAAATAGTACTACATTTACGACAATGTAATAGCCCTTAAAATTAATTCGAATTAAATTTTAGACCATCGAAAATACGGTACATCGGAAATACGATACTGCTTTTTTCATTATTTCCGATGGCACAAAAACCGCCGTCAGAAATGTGGACTATTTCCGATGGCCATTAAGCGGTAAGAAATTTTGTGTCACTTTTTGCTCATTCTGACGGCATAAAGACTATTTCCGACTGCATTGGGCCATCGGAAATGTGGTGTTACATTTTTACTCATTTCTGAGGGCACCAAAAGTGCCGTCGGAAATGGGAACAACATTGACGGCTTATTTGATTATTTTTGACGGTAACTGGGCCGTCGGAAATATGGTATTACATTTTTACTCATTTCCAACAGTACTAATATGGCCGTCGAAAAATGTACCATTTCCGACAGCAATTAGCGCCGTCAGAAATAGTCCGTCACTAATAGACACTTTTTTGTAGTGTAGAATAATCTTCCACAACATTATCATCACCAGAATAAGATGATTTGTTAGCTATAACTTTTTTTTTTGTTTGAGTTTCGAATAATCAATTTTCCAATGCCTTTTTTTTTTCTTGCAATAGTTACAACTTCCTTTCCTACTTCTAGACTTAGATATAGAATTGTTTCTATTACCACCATAAGATTTTTTTTCTGTCTCTGCCTCTAGCCATAAAACCATTAGCCTGATTTTCATTCTTATTTTCAGACACCTTTTTCTTTAATTCTTTCGAATTCAAAAATGATTTAACAATTAACATCTTCCAAACTAAGAGCATATCTCCCATACATCATAGCATCAAAAAAAATTTCATATAAGGAAGGCAACGAATACAATAAAATCAAGTTAAAATCTTCATCATCATAATTCACATCAATATTTTTTAAATCCAGTACAATCATATTAAATTCATCCACATTGTCTTGAACATACTTACCTTCTGACAAACGAATACTGTGATGTCGCTACTTCAAATATAGTCTGTTGGAGAGGGATTTGGTCATATATAAGCTTTCCAGCTTATTCCACAATGACTCCACAATTTTCTAATCAGACACCTCATACAGCACCACATCAAACAACGATAATAAAATTGCGTTGAATGCTTTCTCCATAATATCATCCTTTTCTTCTTCAAGCATGTTTTCAAGCAACTTCTTCTCCCTTTTGAGTGCTTTGGCCAACCCTTGTTGAGTTAACAAGGCTCGTATCTTCACTTGCCAAAGGTCGAAAATATTTCTTAGATCAAATTTCTTGATCTCAAATTTTGCCCCAACGCAAAGTTTTTTTTTTGACAGATACACAACCTAAAAGATTTGACAGTCAATCTAACACAAACCAAAATATTTAACAGTCAAATCAACCAAACACTCAATAATGGATCCCAAAGAGCTAATCAAGAACCTGGGGCACTGATACCTGTTTGTTGTGAAAAATTGTCAAGACACAAAATAATTTGGCAAAATAAAAGCAAAGCGGAACAAGAGAAATTTATGTGGTTCCGCATAAAGCCTACGTCCACGTGTGGAGATAAAAAGAAATTCACTATGATTAATGGAGATTACAAAAGAGTGTCTCGAAATCACTCACAAAACCCAAAACTCGATTACACCCAATGAACTCTCAAAAGAGACTTATTTCCTAAAAGATTTTATAACCACATATTTAAAATACAGGTAGAGACAAAATAGGAATCTATATCAAATAAGGTTACTGACTAATTTAAGCCACATAATAACAAGGACCAACATATGATTATCACAACATGTAAACTAGTAATTACAATACGTATGTTATGATTATATTATAATAAAAGTAATTGCAGTAAAGTAAAGTTGATCATAGGATAGTATGTGTGACCGGATAATTATAATAGTGTCAAATGTATTTGTAACTAATAGTTATGTTTTCTATCCGATTTCCATTAAAGTATAGTAATCACAATAACCGGTTTTTTTTATCAAAGTAACGTGATGTTATTTTTCATTTAAACCTAAAAACTATAGAATGACGAATACAACAGGCTCTAAAACACCATTGATATGACGAATCACTAACAGTGCAAACCATTAAGTATAGATATAAAAAAATTAAAACAAAATTCTGAAAATATCGTATCATACATGAAAGAATGTGTACCCAAGTAATCCAAACAACTGTGGTGGAGATGCACCTGATGAAGCAGCGAAGAATGGGTCGGAGTCAAAGATTTTTATACAAAGAATGAGTCGGAGTCGAAGATTTTTATACGAAGAATGAGACACGATTCTAGTCTAAAGAGAGCGACAACTAATTGAAGAAATATATATGAAGTGGGTTGTGTGACTTGTTTGGATTATGGATATATGAAGAACTGAAAAACTTTAAGGCTGGAACAAAAATATAGAGGAAGAAGAGAACAAAAAATGTAAGAAATTAAGATATTTATGGCTGGAAGATAAATATATAGGAAGAAAGGAAGAAAATAACCTTGGGGAGATGTCAAGAACAAACAGTCAAATTGGAAGTGAGTGGGAAGAGACTTGCTTAGAAGGTCATCTTAGGATTCCAAGGCATGTACTAAAAGAATAAGTCATTACCATTAGATGTTTGTCATAATGCAATCAGTGGTTGAGATTACAATGATGTGGATTATTTTCTAAAATTGTATGGTGTAATGTTGCACTCAAGAATGGGCCTATATATATGAGAACTTTTCCTATCGGCACCACTTATTTTAATACAAATAGCACCTTTGATGAAATTGCATGCAATTGAATGTTTTTGGATGAGATTTTTTATATGTATCCTAAGAAAATGAAAATACACATTTGGTAGAAATTTGAAAATTTTATGGATTCGAGAACTATTTTTTCTTATATTTCCTTATTTTTAAATGTTTTATTTTTAAAAAAAACCAGAAAAAATTAGTTTTTGTACCTGATTTTTTTTTAATTTTTTCCCATAAATGTATTTTATTCTTTTTAACATCCATACAAAAAATCACATCAAGATTCAATAAATTCCATTATATTTTTACCAAAGGTTCTTCAAGTATGCATTGTAAAAAGTTCTCATTGGAATATATATATATATATATATATATATATATATATATATATATATATGGACAATCTATAGAACACCGGTGTACTCGTACATTGCGAAGAAAATATTGCGATTGAATGTTAGATCACACTTTTTCAAATTACGATCACAATATTTC